>CM048744.1:151431834-152689035 GCA_026315105.1 Locusta migratoria
AGCCACCTGATAAGGATCCCACACTGGGCAACAATACTCCAAGAAATGACGGACAAGCGTAGTGTGTGCTATTTTTTCAGTATTTCTGTTGCATCTTAAATGTGCTGCCAATGAACCGCAGTCTCTGGTTCGCCTTTCTCACGACATTATCTACGTGTTCTTTCCAATTTAAGTCGGAAGTAATAGCAATTCCTAGGTATTTTGTTGAGTTTAACGCCTTCACTTTTGATTTTATCTTGTAAACGAAGTTTCACTTATTTCTTTTCGTACTTAAGTGGATGACTTCACACTTATTATTTAGAGTGAATTGTCAATTTTTACACCATACTGATTTGTTATTTAAATCGCTCTACAGTTGGTTTTGATCTACACATGATTTTACTAGGCGATAAATGACGGCGTCATCTGCAAACAACCTAAGAGCTGCTCAGATTTTGTCCTTAATAGTTTATGTAAATAAGGAACAGCAGACGACCAATAAAACTCGATGCTTTACCATCTATTACTACTAACTGTGTCCTCTGACAGGAAATCACCTATCCATTCGCTAATTTGGGGCTATATACCATGACCACGCAATTTTGATTAAAAGCCATTTGTGAGGTATGGTATCAAAAGCCTTCTGGAAATCAAGAAATACGGAATCGATTTGCGAACCCTTGTCGATAGCACTCATCACTTTGTGTTGTGTTTCGCATGAACGATATTTTCTAAATCCGTGTTGACCTTGGGTCAATAGATCGTTCTGTTCGAGATAATTCATAATATTTGAATGGAGGATATGTTCCAAAACTCTGCTGCAAATTGACGTCAATGAAATAAGCCTGTAGTTTAGTGGGTTACTCCTACTGCATTTCTTGAAAATGGGTGTGACCTGTGCAACTTTCCAATCTTTTGCTACAGACCCTTCTATGAGAGAGCGATTGTATATGGCTGTTAAGAAAAAAGCGATCGCTTAATCAGATGGAAATATAATGGGTATACTGTCCAGACCAGAAGACTTTTCTTTTTAAGTGATTTTTTTAAGTGGAAGGGAGTGTAAAAGAGCTGCTGAAGCAAGCGACGAAAGCGGACACAGAACAAGGCAGTCGCGGACAGCCCGTAATGACTATCAAAGGAGTCATTTGAGAATGATGGATAAGAAGGGTGGTGCGGCATCGACAGCAGAAGGCATGCGACATGCGTACCGACACACCAATATGTCGCGCCGATACGTCAAACGCAATTCGGTATAGAGGCCTTCAACAGGGCTTGTATAAAATGCTATCGCCAGGCGTAACCCCCCATGGTGGATTAAGACGGCGTAAAATGGACGGCCGTGCAGAAGAGTACGGGAAGCTATCATAATCCAGCTTTGATCTGACTGTGGACCGATAAACGTGAGGCAGAACGCTACGATTCTCACCCCATGATGTACCACAAAGAACACGGAGAACGTTGAGGGAACGAGTACAGCGGGCAGCCAGACATGTGGAGACCAGCTGAGTTTCCTATCCAACGTAACCCTAAAAATGTCGTCTTCACGAAGGGAGAGCGATGGGACCGAGATGGAGAGATGGTGGAAGGAACACTCTGTAGCTCCAGAAGTTGATGCAGACCGTTTTCTCATGGGAGAAACGGAAGCCGTTTGCGACACTGTCTCGGCAATGCATAAGACGATGCTCCAGGAGACACGTTCTCTGAGGGCTGCAACAGATCGTGAAGTCGTCCACGAACAGGGAACCTGAAACATCAGCAGGAAAGAAATCCAAAATTAGGTTGATTGCAATGGCGAAAAGTGCTAGGCTCAAGACGGAGCCCTTCTCCTGGCGAAAGGTGTCTGACAAAACAGAGCCCACTTGTACACTTTTAGAAAGGCACGAAGAAAGAGGGAGGCGGCCGCGAAGACCCCATGTATGCATGGTGCGGAGAATAAGACCTATCGTGAACTATACTGGTATCCTAGCAGACAAATTGTGCAAAGAGTTTAAGAGCATCATTACGAATAACTGTAGATTCAAATAATTTTCTGTCAAGAACACATGCGAACTGGTACATAATATTAAGAATGATAGTATTTTAAGTGGGCATACATAGATGTCATTAGACATTGTGAACTTTCACACTAATGTATTTATCAAGGAGTCCATTGAAGTCATTAAGATAAGTTTCATTAAACATGTATTAATGTGTCTAAGTGAAGTTGAAGAATTTATAGCATTATTAGAACTCTTCGTTTCATATAAAACAACTACTCTTGTAATGGTGACATATTTAAGCAACATGAAGGTTTAGCCATGGGTTGTTTGTTTGGAGTATGAGACTGCCCGCCCGTCAACGAGTGTCTTAAGCCTTTTCCAAATCTAACAACACAGCCATGTCTGACGCATTCACAAAACGCTATTCATAAAGAAGGTCGACAAGGTAACGAGGTGAACAGTAGCAGACGATGCCTTCGAAACCCACATTGGACATTGGTGAGGAGGCGTCGAGATTCGAGTAGCCAAACCACCCGAGAATTGACCATGCGCTCCATTACCTTACAGACACAGCTGGTCAGGGAAATGGGGGTAATAACTGGAAGGAAGATGTTTGTCCTTGTTTCGGTATGGAGATAACAATTGCTTCACGCCAATGAGTGGGAACTTCACCTTCAGTCCAGACGCGATTAGAGATGCGAAGAAGAAAGCATTTACCTGCAGGGGTGAGGTTCTTCAGAATCTGAATATGAATGGCATCGGCCCCCAGACGACCGGGACAAAGAAAGGGCATGTTATAGTTCCTGCATGGTGAAGGTGGCATTATAACTTTCACGACTGGGAGAATTAAAAGAAGGCGATCGTGCCTCCTCTGCCCGTTTCCTGGGAGGAAGGCAGGGTCGTAATTTGCTGAGCTTGAGACCTCAGCGAAAGATCGGCCTAAAGCATTGGAGATATCAGCGGATCCACGAGGACTGCGTTTGTTATATTCAGGCCGGGGATCGGGGAATGGACCTCACTGCCAGATAGCCGACGTAGGTTACACCAGATGACCGACGAAGGAGTAAATCTGTTTAAGGTATTCGTGAAAGCCACCCAGGAGGCTTTTTTGCTTTTTTTAGTAACAGGACGCCTCTTTTGTAACTGATACAATTCTGCAAAGTAGGCTGGCATTGAAACATACGTAGATCAGGTCACCTGGCTCTAATAGCATCGTTACATGCTGTACACCACCAGGAACTGGGATCCTACGTGGAGAAATGGAAGTCCGAGGTTAGGAATATTCGTCGACGGTGAAAAGGACTATCGTTAGGTAGTTGACCTGACTGTCACAGCTGGAGACATTATCATGGAAAACCGCAATGGAATAACAAAGCTCATAGTCGGCTTTGGAGATGTTCCAGCTAGTGGAACCTGGAGAAGTGATATGATGTAGAGAAATTACACATGGGAAATGGTCGCCCTAATACCTTTCACACAGAACATATAATTCGAACGATGCGCAAGTGGATTAGTGCATCCTTCAAGGTCCAATTGGGAACAGGTATGCGTTGCGTCAGAAAGGAAAGTTGATTAGCTGGTATTCAGGCAGACAAGGTGGTTCAATAGGTCCGTCAAAAAGGGAGCCCCCTCTAGCAAGCTGGAGAGCCCCATAGAGGGCGGCAGGCGTTGAAGTCGCCAATCAACAAAATGACGTAGGAAGCTGAGCAACAAGGTGCAGTTTATCTGCCATACGAACAGCAGACGACGACGGGATATAGATATTACGAAGAGAGGAGGTGAATACGGGGATGGTGATACGGACGGCAAACGCCTGTAGTGAATTTTGCAGTGGGATAGGATGATAATAGATGTCTTCCCGAATGAGCAGCATAGCGCCTGCATGAGCAGGAATACCTTCCACAGGAGGTAAATAAAAATGCACGGAGATACATTGTAGGAAATCGATATGATCTGTTGGGAGGAGGTTCGTTTCTTTGACACCTACTATAACCGGGCAGTGCAGTCGAAGGAGTAGTTTCAATTTATTTCGGTTGGAACGAATGCCTCTGATGTTCCAATGAAGGAGTGCCATGGAGAAAGCGAGAGGAAGAGAAAAAAAAGGAAAAGGTAGTTTTTTGTGGTTTTAGGGCGCACAACTTCTAAGGTCATTAGCGCTCAGATAAGAACAGATTTGCTAGATCTCGAAAAAGTTGGTAACTACCAGATACAATATCAAGAGAAGGCTAAAAACGAAAGATAAACAAAGGGTTAAATATCCTTCGATAAATTGGCCAAGTTGATAAAACGCAAAACTCTAGCAGCTGCTCGTGTGTCATCAGCTGAAAGTTCCTTCAGAGTAGACGGAAAGTGAAGGGCTACACGGAGATGATTAAAATTAACACAAGACAGTAAAACATGTTGCACCGTCAACAATTCACCGCAGGAGCACAGCGGTGTAGGATCGGCGGTTAGCAAATGACGGTGGCTAAAATGGCAGTGACCGATCCGCAACCGGGCCAGGATGACCTCCTCCCGCCGAGAGGGGCGTGAGGAGGTCCTCCAAGCGGTCGGGATCGTTTTGACAGTTCGCAATTTATTGTTGTACAGTGACAGCCACGCACTGTGCCATGACACGATACTCCGGCGAAGAGCCCGTTGAACATCGTCCGATGGGATTCAAAAGTTAGCCATGCGAGGCAAAAGAGCTGCAGCCTTGGCTGCTATGTCGGCGGCCTCATTCCCGGGCACACCCACTGGCCAAGGACCTACAGGAAAGAAACGTGACAGCTGTCATCTGCTAGCAACTGGAGGGAGCGTTGGATCCGATACACAGAGGGTGGTTCGAGAAAGGGTCCTTAAGACTCTGCAGGGCACTAAGGGAGTCCGAACATATGGCATATAAAGGTTGGCGGTGGCGGCAGGTATACAAAACGGCCTGGTGGAGGGCGAAAAGCTCAGCCGTGAAATTCGAGCACCGATCAGGAAGCTTATATTGGAAACGTTTGTCCCCGACGACGAAGGCAGATCCGACACCGTCAGTGCTCTTGGAACCATCAGTGTAGATAAATATGGCATTATCGAACCGCGAACAGAGCTCCACAAGCCTCGAGCGGTATACCAAATCCGGGGTGCTCTCCTTGGGGAGCGAACTAAGTTCAAGGTGAGTGTGAACGTGGGCCTGATGCTACGGTGGCAACGGGCTGTCGCTCAACCGAAAGGTGGAAGGAAGGGTAAAATCGAGCCGCTGAAGAAGGAGGCGAAACCGAACTCCAGGTGGAAGCAAGGCTATCGCAGACAACTGATATTGGCGATAGAGTGAGTCGTCAAATAGGGATCAACAAAAGATCGAACGATATTTCATAAAACAAACTTAAGGATTGGTATGCAGACAAACGGATCAATTAGGACGCGGTTAAGACACCGAATAGGGCCTGAAGTCAATACATTTAACAAATCAGCGGCTTACAAAATTAACTGCAACAGCTACTACATAGGACAAACCGGTCTTTCATTTGATACACGTTTCAAGGAGCACAACTATTCGCAAAACAAAGGAGCCCTTGGCAATCGCATGTCCTATGATGATAATTTCGTGTGGCTTATTGGCCTGGTGCAAGTCTTTCAATTGGACGCCACTTTGGCGACTTGCGTGTACCTAGCCTACCCCGGTCATCAAACCGGGGAAAGGGGACCTACACATTAACGTGGAATCCGAACCACGTGTCGTTTCTGGCGACTCCTCACATCGTTGAGAGGTGAAGGATGGGTTAAAGTGCAGAGTGAAAGATTCCGAGGTCCGACCGGGTTTTGAACCCTCGATCCTTCGCTTTCCAGTCGAGCACTTTAGCCCAAGACCACCGGGCCCGACAGCATGTCCAATAAACAACATACAGAGAAGGTATTTAAAACAGCTTAGAAATACTGAACTATACTTCGAAAGGGAGGAAGATTGAGTTGTTAGAAGAATTACAAATACATTCATGTAGAAAGAAAGCCCCTGATAAGGTTCTAAATGAACAATGGGAATTGCATCAAAATCATATTATTTTGGTATTTTCGATGAGATACTGTAGCATACATGGGTAGGGCGTTATATCAAACCGAGCGCCCCTTGGTCGCTGTGTTGAAACGCCATCCAGCTGCACCGGCCCACACAATCCGCGAGCGTCTTCCGCAGCTACAGAGAGAGGGCGCCACATCTCTGAAACCTCATCAGCTGCCAGCTTCCTATTATTTTAATAAATATTGCATATTGTGATAACTAGTAATTTTATGGTGAACTTCAACTACTAAAATTTTTTTAACAGCATTTTTGTCACTAAATACTATTGTTATTAATATCAAACTTTTCGTCCTAAATGTTTTTACTATATGTTTAATTTTATTGATTCACGTAGACCTGAAACTTCGTAGCAGATTAAAATTGTGTGCCGGAACCGGGACTCGAACCTGGGACATGTGCCTTTCGCAGGCGAGCGCACTACCGACTGTGCTATCCCGACACGACTCATGATGCCGCCTCACAACTTTACTTCCGCCAGTTTCATTCTGGAAACATCCCTTAGGCTGTTGCTAAGCCATGTCTCCACCATATCCTTTCTTCCAGGAGTGCTAGTCTTGCATGGTTCGCTGGAGAGCTTCTATGAAGTTTGGAAAGTAGGAGGCGAGGTACTGGCGAGAGTAAAGATATGAGGCGGCATCGTGAGTTATCGGGATAGCACAGTCGGTAGTGCGGTTGTCCGCGAAAGGCGAAGGTCCCAGGTTCGAGTCCCGGTTCCGGCACAGAATTTTAATCTGCCAGGAAGTTTCATATCAGTGCACACTCCTCTGCCGAGTGAAAGTTTCATTCTGGCACGTAGTTCTGTTTTACCTATTACATGTTTTCTCCAGTTTAATACAAAATTATTCTGTATTTAACGATGTACGATGTATTGCCTTGTTAATGCATGGACACATGCGCGCCACCTGTCGGCCCTTGACGTTTACTTCTGACAGTCACGCACGTGCCTGCGCATAATAATATTTTTCGGTGTATTGGAATGACGTTCTCCGCATGTATCCAAACGAATGTGTCTGCTTATGTGCATTAATGCCTGCACTTACGTACAGACCATGTGAGCCATCAGCTGCACACGATATGATGGGTTTGCAAAGGTATGCTCCGTGTCAAAGGTGACAATGTCATTTATATATTATGGTCTCATCTTTAATACCTGATCGTTTTTCACAGCATTTCAATGCATGTGATTAATTTTCAATGGCATAGAGAGAACCGTCCAATACCACCAGCATTTGATTTATTTTATGCTTTGACTGGACAAGCCGCGGTGGAGTAGCCGAGCGGTCTAAAGCACCTCGCTGCGGGGCGCGCGGTTGCTCGCCGTGGAGGTTCGAGTCCTCCCTGGTGTGTGTGTGTGTGTGTGTGTGTGTGTGTGTGTGTGTGTGTGTGTGTGTGTGTGTGTGGTTAGTTTACCTAGGTATAAGTAGTTTGTAAGCTACAGATTGATGACTACACAGTTTGGTCCGATAGATTTTCAAATATTTGAACATTTGACTGGACACGATTTTAGATTTTAACTCATGGAACTGCCAATTTTTTGACCGCTTATTTTCACTCCTGTGTCACGGTCTCAATCAAAGACTAGTGGTACGTTTTCAGTAATAGCTTGGGTTTTCATACACTTGCCTTAAGCATTTAAGTAGAATACAGTGCTACGTTACTATTTTATGCCCTTCAGACCTACTTATAACATTATTTTAAAATGTTTCTCTAAGCACACTTTTTATTAAATAGGCTATAGAGCGTCGTACTTTCTGAAAGCTATCTTTTGCGCTGTCCAGTTAATAAGTTTTTATCCAACCGGGTTAGAATTTCTTTTATGCCGTTGCAGTTAAGTGGTTGTAAATTTAGCTTACACGAAAGTTTATAAACACTTTGAAAGGTGTCATCTGTCATTCAGCCATGTAAAAGCCGCAAGTTAACTTGTCATGTTGCGATGTCCTCTTCCATTTGGCTTGTTTTCATGTTCGATAATGACTGAAAGGTCGAAACTGGTCACCGCTATATGATATTATAAAACAACCTACACTTTGCGGTCTAGACCAATTTTATGAATTTTATATAAATTGTTTAAAATTATTAAGAATTTTACCTAGGAAGACATCTGCTTCCCTTGTCCTTTATGTGAGTATAGTTGGTGATGCAAAAGCTGAGAGACTTTTCAATCTGGGTACAAATGCTGCGGGATTTTAGGGTACTCAGGGAATCTGAGCAGATGAGAAACCATCTGCTCTGACCAGTTTTTCTAGTGCCACCAGGATCGCAGTGAGCTCAACGGGAATGACAGTGGAGAGGAGAGGCAATGTCACCATCGGGAAACACCAACTAACATCCTAGGGAGTCCCCTCGTTTCGCACCATCCATTGAATGACAAAATCACAATGTCTCTGTTTTTTACGATTTAGATGGGTAAATGTAAAATCATGAATAATCTTTCTTAAAACGTGTGAGCTAAAATTAGACTGCGCTTCTGGAGGAGCCAAGGTGGACATTTACTGCAAGCCGATCGTAGAATCAGGCGCACCTATTTGTAAAAGGAAGTCCTTAGTGCGAATCCCAAAGGGTCTCATCGCTCTCTGCCGACTGCGAAACAACATTCACAACGCGGGCCGAGCAGCGGTAGGGTGTGCATGTGTGTAAGGCATGAATAGCGTTTTATACGGCTGGTCCACCGTGAGCAGCTGTCGCCTGATGCACAGTGGTGGGTGAACGGTGTCTGGACTGGGCTTGTTCTGAATGCCCCACTAGCCAAACGATTATTTTCATGGTGCACCACAGCTAACGTCTTTATGATGGGCGTGAAAACCCAAAGTGCTCGCATAAATCAAGACAAGACCTCACGAAGGCTCTAAGTCCTGTCTAATCCTAAAGAAGTGTCGCCAAGATATTTGTAAATATGCAGTGGCCTTAGGCACCGTGGTTTCGGTTCCTTCAGGCAACCATTAAAGTTTAGTGTCAAATGCGAGTGCCACAAACCAGACCTTGTATATAAAATTGTGTGTTTTAATTCTCGAGAACTGAAGATGAGAAAACCGAACAGGAACGGGGAAAAAATAAATAAAATAAAAACACGGAATTCTCAGCTGAAAACTAAACTATTGTCTTCTGGCAATGAGTCAACAGTAGGAAAGTTTGTTGTAACTGACGTCTTGTTGCAAGGCTGTAAGACGAGCAAAAGCAAATCGTCAAAAACACCGCCTTACAACTTTACTTCCGTCAGTACCTCGCCTCCTACTTTCCAAACTTCACAGAAGCTCCCCTGCGAACCATGACAGACTTGCACTCCTGGAAGAAAGGATATGGTGGAGACATGGCTTAGCCACAGCCTAAGGGATGTTTCCAGAATGAACCTTTCACTCTGCAGCGGAGTGTGCGCTGATATGATACTTCCTGGCCGGACCCGGGACCTTTGCCTTTTGCAGGAAAGCGCACTACTGACTGTGCTATCCCGACACGACTTACGATGTTATTTAAACGCAACCAGTTTTACATCAATTTAAATACATCTTCAGGTACATCATTGTATTTCGATATTCAAACTGAACTACTGACTACAATTTCAAAATTACCGGAAATTTTAAGAAATTACTTTAAAATTTCCGAAATTAATGTTATTAGATTTAAAAACATATAAAATGTCGATTAAGGATGTAAAGAGAAGTACTTACGATAATGATTACATGTTATATGAAGGACAGCGTCTAGCATTCAAGAGGCACTGATAGAGTATCACAATAAGATGTGGTCGTCAATCAAGTTCTAACGGCATTGTCCAATTTTGATAATAATATTTCATTTTTTGTTATGTTAGATACTAAATTTCATTCATGTTACAATCGATTCCACTATTATATGGTATGTGATGTCTGTACTTATGTGCTTTGTATGTTTTTGAGTATCTACATCATGTTTATTTTGCATAATATTTTCGTAATTTTAATTGTTTCAGTAATGTCAATTTTATTTTTGTATCGTTTTATCTTTGTAAATATTATGTAAATTTGTGATATCTCACGACCATCATGATTACTAAAAGGTGTTGTGATTTTAATGTGAACGGAATTCCGTTGTAAATGAAAAGGTGGTGTTGGCGCGCAGCTAACGGTGACGGAGTAGTCAGTCGAAGGTTGGCATTCACAGCAGTCAGTCTGTGGTGGGAGCTCACAGCAGTAGTGAACCTGAAGGCACAGCAGCAAGACGTAGTGGCAGACTTGTGCTACTGTATTCTGGCCAAATATCTGTTTCACTTGAGGCAGAAGACCAATCTACGTACAATGGCCTCGGTGACTGTGCTGATGCAATGGTAAAACTCTACTGTCTGCATATGGGGCAAAATGGAAGCTACTGGAAACCACTGTTACAATTTCGGCTCACAAACTGCATAAAGATGAAATCTGAACTGTATACGCTGCGCCGCCACCTCGGCACTACTCCGCATTATTATCAGGTCACAATATTTATTGTTACTGTTTATAAACTGGTTGTTGAGATATTTAGTTTGTGTTTTGAATGTTTTTTTCAATAGAGGTTACATTTCTGTTAAAAGTGGTGTGTACGTAACCCTAATTTATCCCAAGTCACATAACCTAATAGGGATCCTCTCCTGTAAAGAATTATTAACCGAGTCATTTTTTTTTTCTAAATGCAGCAATCAATTTTTATAAAGTAATTTTTTTGGAGAATCTTCTTAGTAGAATATACAGTGTTGCAACTATAAAATTGGTTATGTGGCAAAACAGTAACTTATTCTTACCAATACTATTGTGCAAGAGCAATGAAATTTAATCAGTTCAAGTAGATCAGACAAACAAAATTCTATTTGTGGTATCAGTCAAAATTTATAGTGTTCCTATAATTTATCTGTACAGTTTGAGTGACCCCATTCTAGATTCCAGGCTAGCATATTTAATTGATGAATCTATTCAGCGAAGTGTTACTTAAATAATAGTTAACTGTAACAGAATCATTAATTTTATGGTAGGAAGAAAGATTTCATTATTTTCAACAAAGTGATACATACTAGTCAGTATTCTTTTAGTAGATTTTTGAATAGAGGTCACAATCATAACCAATTTTTTTTACTTATTTACAAAAGAACATTAAGAACAGCACTGACCATAACATCAGTAGATTTTTTAACACTAATTATAAGCCTTTAGTAACTTTGTTTCTGAGTGCCACTTGCACTGCATTACTAAATTCCACACTATGTTCTATAGTAACAGAAAGTAACTGATGAGGTGAGTCTTACCGTTACAATAATTTAAATAATTACTGCTTTCACTTAAATATTTATTATTTTTGCGATTGGTATTTTTTTTTATCTCTTATGAAACTAGTGACAAAGTTCTTCCACCCTTTACTTATTATGCACCAAGCTTCTAAATTTAACTGAATTCTTAATTCATCACTGCTTGGTATTCTTATGCCTCATTAGGCTGGCGACCATGTATAAGTTTTTATTCATGAAACATTTTGTTAATAATTATGATTAGTCCAACAATAGTATTGCAAGATTAACTAAGGTAAATTTTTGTTTCATAGTAATCAGATTTTTTTTACTGCTATAAGCTACACCTATTTCAAACATTGTTATCACTTTCATGATTTATATCGTGTTTGGATAAATCTTTGGGGAGTTTCGGTCCAAGTCTTTTCCTTACGCTAGCACGGGTGCCACACTTAGTGGCCCATGGCTGTTCGATTACTCGCGGTTGTGTCAGAAAGTAACTTGTCCGTTTCTATCCAGTTCGAAGAAACGGGCACTGCTGTTTCATCTAAAAAATAAACCTCTGATAAACTACTGATCATAAATACTAAGCACCATCAAATGACCCACTATAAATGCTCACTACAAACTGAGTAAAACGAACTATTAATAAGAGAAACGTATGCTGAAAGAACCTGACAGGAGCGGCTTACCGGAAACAAACGGTGTCTCCAGAAAGAGGACGTGCTGCAAACGAGGAACGTATGCAACAAGCGCATACTCCAGCTGCGCGAGGCCGCACGGGATACGTGTCTAAGGCCGGTATTATACTGTAAAAGATCTTTGTAAAAGGTTTTACCATATATCTTTGACGAAAAGTACGCTTCAGGAGCCATTACACTAGCGTCAAATTTTTCGTCAAAGGTCGATGATCATGGATACGGAACAGTTGTTAGTGTGTGTGCGGCAGCGTTTACTTTAATCTTCGCGACGAACGCATTGATTAAAAAGAAGGAAGCTAAGAAGAGAAGACTATGGGTGAAAACCTGGGTAGGAAGAAGAGACGCTCGAGGTGTGCAACAGAATTTGTTGCGTGAGCTACATTCAGAGGACTTGCCAAGTTATGCCATTTATTTGCGGATGGATGAAGAAACATTCCAGTTTGTGCTAATGAAAGTCGCACCATACATAACTAGGCAAAATACTCACTTAAGAAATGCGATTTCGGCAAAAGATCGCCTAATAGTGACCTTAAGGTTTTTGGCTACAGGAGAAAGCTACACAAGTTTGCAATACAGCACAAGGATCCCACAGTGCACTCTATCACGGATCATTCCAGAAACGTGCGAAGCAATTTACACAGCACTGAAGGAGGAATTTTTGAAGGTAAGCACAATAAATATATAAGTAAACGTATATTTTTCTGTTTTGTATTTCTAATCCTAATAATATCAAAAGTAAAATCTGTTCAAACATAGTAGTAAGAAATGATCAAGTTAACAAGTCTAAACTTTTAATTCATGAGGCAACCATCATATCAGAAAGTGCTACAGCTCAGTTCTTGTAGAAGTATTTACACATTTTACGTTTTCCACAATCACTCAAAAATAAAAATAAAATACATTCAAAATATGACATTGTCTATAGCTTTTGAAGACTTAAAAGTACTCGTGCCATGAAGTGCAAGTTTGTTGCATAATTCTGAACGAAGGCCTACTAAATGGTATATAATATTTTTGAATTTTTTGTATCTTAATAAAAGGAATATTTTCTTCTTATATGATGAGCATAATGCAGTGCATGTTTTGCAAATTTCATAATTGTTAAATTCATGTATTAATACAGTACTAGTTTAAATAAATTTCTGCCAGAGCATCTAGACTGCAGTCTTAATTTCTTGTAGGTTTCCCTCAGAATATAAAGTCACATGTCATACACAAATATAAAGGTAGGCAACTTTGACTAGACTTTAGTTCACTAACTCAAGGAGATAAGCCAATGGCAACTGTTGTGGAGTACAGTCATTTATATTTAGAACATTATTAATCTAAGGTCCTATAGTACACTAATAAGTATATTGACTACACCAGTGAAATTTTTCTCATTTTTTAAACTTTTGTGCATATGACTACTTGAGGTGTCTGGCACATTTCACATACTTCTACAAATGTTTTTCCCATACTGTAGCCAACAAAATGCACAGTTGACACAGCACCTCTAATAAGTAACTTTGCTTTGCAGGTACCCAATACTGAAGAGGAATGGGAACAAATAATGAGAGACTATGAAGAGAAGTGGCAGTGTTTTAATACTATCGGAGCTATGGATGGGAAACATTCGCATTGCCTGCCCACAGGGTGGTGGGTACCATTTTTACAATTACGAGGCATTCAATTATATTCATTATATTGTTTGCTCTTGTGGATGCTAATTATCGATTTCTGTATGTCTATGTCGGAACCAATGGTCGGGATGGAGATGCTGGAGTATATGCCGAAAGTAAACTGAGAGACTGCCTAATGGATAGGTCAGTATTGAATATACCTGATTGTAGGCAGCCGGGGAAGAATACAGGTGTTATAACCCCTTTAGTTGTTTTGGCTGATAATGCTTTTCCTCTTTCGTACAACATTATGAAGCCATTCCCATTGAGGAACATTAATTATGAGGAAAATTTTTTTAATTATCGGTTGTCACGGGGACGGAGGATGGTAGAGTGTACTTTCGGTATTTTAGCGAGCCGATTTAGAGTGTTCCTGACCACTATTAATTTATGCCCAGAAAAGGTGATATCTATTACTGTCGCTTCGTGTACTCTTCATAATGTCCTGACAGAAGGAAACATATGTACATTCAGCAGAACATTTCTTATACTGCAGAAAATGATCCACCTGATGAGTATGATCACATGGTAAACGTAGCTGCCCAGTTAATTCAGGGGAGAAATGTTCATGGGCGACAAGTGAGGGAGAAACTGAAATGGTTCTATAACGGTCCTGGAAAAGTTCCTTGACAGGACAAATGTCAGCTAACTTTGTCTTTGTGTGTATGTATACTTTGTTAAATAAACGTTTACAATCAGTTGTTTAATTTACTTTCAACCTTATTAGTTCCATGTCAAATGTCCGGAGAGTAGGTCAGTAAAATGTTGTGATTAATTTTATTGTATATGTGCCATAAAAGATTGTAAAAAGTGTATCAAGCAGTGTACACTCCGCAAATTCCAATTTTCTTATTTTTAGATTGTTTCATAGTTGCCTGATAAACCATTTTTATTGCTACGTCAAGTCTGTGTTGCTTCTACATAAGTTCATGTATGAATTAACAAAAGGGAAAAAACTTCGTAAGTGGTCCAATTATGCATGAAAGCAGAATCATTCACTGTTTTACTGAATCATTGTATTGTCTGAATGAAAACACACATCAATGTAGCCAATGATACATTATGAAACGAAGTATGTGACCTAGCAACGTAATGCCCAATTAGCCATAAAACAATGTTTATTTAGGGCTTAATAGCCGATGCATCATGATACACCTGATTAGTGCAATCACATGTTGTGAATCACCTTCCCTTTCTGTTCCATTCCTTTTTTCTTCCCTTCTCTTCCACCTGAAGAAGGAACCCTGTTCTGGAAGTTTGTTACTCCCTGTTTTCGTCATGTTTTTCTTTCCCTGTGTGTACAAAGGTGCAGCACAAAGGTAAGTACTGGCCAGCCACTTTCTTTTGAAGTATAATTTCTCATCTCTGAAGAATTTACATCGTTAATTATTGTATAAAGAAACACTTTAATATTTCAGACATTGCATTACCTTCACATAATTCAGGGTAGAACATATATGTTAAACTTCAGATTAAAGCTTGTTAATTTATAATAATCTGCTTCACAGCCATCAACCAATATAAAGGAACAAGCATGGCAGTAATATACAGCTAACTAAAATCACCCACAAGCCTGTAGGTGGAATATACAAAATTGAGGATACCTGTCAGTTTTTGCGCTTGGCTGAATGACCAAGCTAAATCTTAACAGTTTTTGCTGTGGCTGACGCTATCTTACAGTGAGCACGGACGCTTATAAGTGTCGGCCGCAGCGAAAGTGTTAAATGTAACAAATATTTAGTCTTTTTTTAATTTTTAATTTTTTTAATCCCATGTTACATTTTATTTCAAAGATTTCACCAAACCAAAAATATTCTGGATTTGTTCTGTTACAGTCTGCACCATTACAAATTTTAATGGTCTCCAGTTCATATAAATACAGTATATTTTAACTAATTTAACTGAATTAGTTAACCTAGCAATGTTATCTCCCATTACTACTGGACTTCCATTCCATTAGCAAATGTGATGAGCAGCAATAATTGTGTAGCTTTCCACTGTGAAACTAATACTTTGTGTATTAAGTTTCATGGAGATTAATAGAAAATAAGAGACCTACATCTACAGTAAGCATACTAAAGGCATTCATTCATAATGTACCTATTTCTATTAAATTGTCCTATCCATAGCAAAATGACAAATCTTTCCCATCATGGTAATACAACCCCTTACAAGTTTTGTATGACTCACCTTATGACATCTGTTCATCTAACTATTATTATAATCTGCATTTTCACTCCACAATTACATTTTCACCCAAAGAGGAGTAAACATGCCAGTCTTCTAAGCACTGATGTCTTCATTTAAACAATGGTTTCAATCATCACTTCTCAGGTAAATCACCACTTATGACAAAACTTTACATTTGAATAAATCACTCTCAACACAATTTCAAAGTTACTAGCTGACACGCACATCGATCTGTAAGCATAAATCGCATACTCCTAGCCTCGTCTGAAAATGGTGACAATATTACATATCCTCTTTTCCATTGTGCTTAGGTTTCCTTTACTCCTCAAAACTGTACATGAGCAAGTTATGATCTCATTTAATCTTTTGATTCAAGTGGATAGAAAGTAGATGCTCCAAAGGTGAGTATGGCTGATTTTGGATAACTTTTATTGTATCGCATATAAAGGGTGAAATTTTATGTTGTTTCTTGAAAAGCAGTTTTAATAATTGTCATAGTTTCCAAAAATGACAACCCAAGCATAACTAATCACACAGAATTCTTATCTAGTATTGTTTACTTGCAGCAGTAAAGCAACGTGAATATCGAAACTATAGAGAATTCTCACAATGGTGAAAGCAGTGGAGTGGCACAGCCACTTCTTTAACACTTTCACTGCGGCTGACGCTATCCTACACTGAGCGCGGACGCTTATAAGCGTCAGCCGCAGCGAAAGTGTGATGCCCTCAACAAGAGAGCTGTTAGCTGACAATGCTGTACACAGTGACAATGTGGCTCAACTGAGACCAAAACCACCCAATCATTATTTCCATACGCGGAAATAGGTGTTCGAACTTTGAGTATAACTGAACATTGGGATACCACTCATCAGTTTTGACTCTTATCATGATGTCGAAAAAGCTGTATACAGGATATCTTAATACTTCTGTATTGTAGATAAAAAATAATCATCGTAGATTACAAACAGAATGTACCACATCCAAAGAAAAACCCATACTCAAGGTTAGAATAAAGGGAGATGGCATTATCTATACCTAGCAAGTATACCAGTTGAAGCCTGTCACCTTGGTCAGTTTTGGAATGCTACTACTTTGTTAAAACTGTGCGTTAAGTCAACCCTCTTACTGTTAACGCATTGAACTGACAGTCAATGCGAAGTATGTACTTTCTGTGGTGTCGCACAAGTCCAAAGTAGTAGTAGTAGTACTGGTAGTAGTAGTAGTAGTAGTAGTTGTTGTTGTTGGGTTGTTTAAGGGGGACAAAACTGCAATGGTCATCAGTCCCCCATTCCACCTCTAGGCGACAAAAGTAAAACCATACACGTGAAAGATATCACGCACAGAGTTCAAAATTGCGATGTGGGAGAGGAGTCCCACCGAGTCCATAAAACATAATCGAGAATAACAAGACAAAACGAAAAGACGGTCACACAAAGACAACTTACAACAAATAAACCGATGGCCGTGGTTGACCGACCATAAGAATAAAAAAGGAAAAGTCAGCCACTCGGTAACACACAGAAATCTCCAGTTAGAGCGAATTATAAAAAACCCCTGCTCGTATAAAACGTAAAACGGTATCTGCCATTGCAGCATCGTCACCTAAAACATCTGATAAAACGGCAGGGAGGTTAAAATTCCACCGCAAAGCAGCTAAAACGGGGCAGTCCAACAATATGTGGACGATTGTCAGCGTGCGCAGGCTACGCCACTCAGTATCCCAAAGCTAACGTACTCGCTGGCGCAACAACGAACGGAGATCAGAAGCCGGGAGGCCGATCTCTAGACAGGACATACCGACAGCCTGCTTGGCAAGCCTGTCAACACGTTCATTGCCCGGGATACCAACGTGACCCGGAGACCAGATGAACGTCACTGATTGCCCAGACAGTTCAACGGCACGAAGCTCTCCTGTATGGCCAACACCAGAGGAGACCGCGGGTAACACCGCTCCAGAGCTCGGAGGCTGCTCAGGGAGTCGCTGCAAACAACAAAAGACTCGCCTGAGCAAGACCGGATATGCATCTAGAGAACTCTGTGAACGGCCACCAGCTCTGCAGTGTAAACACTGCAGCCATTCGGCAGAGAGTGCTGTTCCACATGGTCATCATGAGTATACGCAAATCCCACACAGCCATCAACCATGGAACCATCTGTGTAGATCAGGTCATAACCACGGAATTCCGCTACGATAGCCGAGAACTGACGGCGGAGCGCCTCCAGTGGAACTGCGTCTTTGGGCCCCTGGGCCACGTCCAGCCGAGTAGACGGCCTTGGCAAACACCACGGAGGTGTACGGGCACGGACCCGATAGGAAGATGGAAGGGGAGAAGACTCAAGCTCCTGCAGGAGGGACTGAACCCGACAGGCAATCGTATCACCTGATCTGGGGCGTCGCTGATGGGGACGGACTACCACATCAGGAAACAGGAGACGATGGTTTGGGTGGCCTGGGGAGCAATACACATGGGCTGCGTAAACCGCAAGTAGGTGTTGGCGGCGGATCCCCAAGGGTGGAACCCCAGCCTCCACTAGTAAGCTGTTCACTGGGCTGGTGCGGAAGGCAACCGTCGCGATGCGAACCCCACAGTTGTGAATGGGATCCAGTAGGTGCAGTGCCGAAGGTGCCGTAGACCCATAGGCTATGCACCCAAAATCGAGACGGGACTGCACCAGCGCCATGTAAAGCCGCAACAGTGTGGAGCGGTCGGCACCTCAGATCGTATGACCCAAGTGTCTGAGAAGGTTGAGATGGCGCCAGCACTTCCGTTTCAGCTGACGAATGTGGGGGAGCCACGTCAGTCGGGCGTCAAAGACCAGTCCTAAAAAACGGTGAGTTTCCACTACAGTAAGGAGTTCGTCAGTAAGATAAAGTTCAGGGTGCAGGTGGACAGTCCAACGCCGACAGAAGTGCATCACTCTGGTCTTGGCGGCAGAAAACTGAAAGCCATGGGTAAGCACCCAGTTCTGCGCCTTCCGAATAGCACCTTGCAACCTGCGCTCAGCAACTTTGGTGCTGCAGGAACTAAAAGAGAGACAAAAGTCGTCAGCATAAAGAGAGGGGGACACCGATGATCCAACAGCTGCGGCTAAACCGTTGATGGCGATTAAAAATAATGGACCGCTTAAAACGGAACCCTGAGGAACCCCATTTTCCTGGATATGAGAGGAGCTCAGGGAAGCACCAATTTGAACACGAAAGGTACGGACGGCTAAAAAATTCTGAATAAAAATCGGTAGGGAGCCTCGGAGGCCCCCAGTCATATAAAGTGTTGAGGATGTGTCGTCGCCAGGTTGTATCGTATGCTTTGTGCATATCGAAGAAGACGGCAACAAGGTGTTGGCGGCGGGAAAAGGTTGTGCGGATTGCAGACTCGAGGTACACCAGATTATCGGTGGTAGATCGACCCTGGCGAAAACCGCCCTGGCATGGAGCCAATAATCCCCGAGTCTCAAGAATCCAACACAACCGCCGACTGACCATCCGCTCCAACAGTTTGCATGGCACGTTAGTCAGGTTAATGGGCCGATAGCTATCCAAGGAAAGAGGATGTTTGTCGGGCTTAAGTACTGGGATGATGATACTCTCCCACCACTGTGACGGGAAAGCACCATCACACCAAATGCGGTTATAGACCGCAAGTAGGTTACGCCGACTATCTGCTGAGAGATGTTTCAGCATTTGACCATGGATGCTATCAGGCCCTGGCGCCGTGTCAGGACATTGTTGAAGAGCACTGAGGAGCTCCCACTCAGTAAAGGGAGTGTTGTAAGATTCAGAGCGGCGGGTACGAAAGGAGAGAGACTGGCGTTCTACCCTCTCCTTTACTGCACGGAAGGCCGGTGAATAATTGGCAGAGGCAAAGGCACGAGCATAATGCTTGGCAAACATCTCTGCAAGAGTGGCCGGGTCCGTACATAGGACTCCATTTGTGGAGATCCCAGGGATTCCCGATGTAGTCTGTAATCCCTGTAGCCGCCTGATCTTACTCCAGACCTGCGAGGCGGAGGTACCCGTCCCAATAGTGGAAACGTACCTCTCCCAGCACTCCCGTTTCCGTCTTCTTATAAGCTGGCGAGCACGAGCACGAAGCCGTTTAAAATTGATTAGGTGCTCCTGAGAGGGGTGCCGTTTGTATCGCTGTAAGGCCCGCCTGCGGTCTTTAATGGCCTCAGCGACCTCCGGCGACCATCACGGCACTGTCTTACGCCGTGGGCACCCTGATGTATGCGGAATGGTAGCGTTCGCAGCAGAAATGATATCGATGTGGTGGTCGAGAGCGCCACGCATTCTGTCTTCGAGTGCGGGAGGGCCAACGATGGCAGCAGAAGCATAGTCTTCCCAGTTAGCCCTGTGCAGAACCCACCTGGGTGGGCGTGCTGGGGACTCGCGTTGTGGGAGTGACAAAAGGACAGGGAAATGGTCACTGCCACACAAGTCGTCATGGGCTCTCCAGTGAACAGATGGTGGAAGGCTGTGGCTGCAGATCGACAGATCAATGGCCGAAAATGTGCCATGTGCCACACTAAAATGCGTGGGGGCACCTGTATTTAAGAGGCAGAGGTCGAGTTGAGTTAGGAAATCCTCGACAACCCTGCCATGACCAGAGAACGTAGAACCACCCCACAAGGGACTGTGGGCATTGAAGTCGCCCAACAGTAAGAAAGGTGGGGGTAGTTGAGCAACGAGTGCAGCCCAAGACGTTCACAGATACGTCACCATCTGGCGGCAGGTAGATACTGCAGACGGTGAACTCCTGTGTGGTCCTCACCCTGACAGCCACTGCTTCTAATGGTGTTTGAAGGGGCACGGGTTCACTATACACAGAGGTGAGGACATACACGCACACTCCACCTGAGACCCTGTTATATATGCTACGGTTGCAGTAAAATCCCCTGTAGCCACGAAGGGCAGGGGTCCGCATTGCTGGAAACCAAGTTTCCTGAAGAGCAATGCAGAAAGCAGGTGTTGTGCTCAGAAGCTGCCGTAGCTCAGCCAGGTGGGGGAAGAAACCGCCGCAGTTCCACTGGATAATGACATTGTTCGAGTGCTGGGAAGACATGAATGAGACAAATGAGCGGGTCATACCTCATCATCACTTGCATCCACCGATGGAGGTTGACCAGCATCTGTGACTGGTTTGTCAAGGGCGTCCCCGAGAGCAAGGTCCTCGGGTGATGCAGGAATCTCCACCTCATCCTCAGAAGTAGAGGCGGAGGCAGAGGGGAGTGGTGGCACTGAAGCCACCGTGGAATCTTGTGATGTGCCTTTCTTTGGCCTTTGTTTTCCCCTCCGTTCCCTCGGGGGCTTCGCCGGTGAGAGGTGCTCCTCGGACTCAGCCACAGGGACTGAGGAGGAGCGTGAAGCCCTACGACCAGCAGTCTGCGAGCGCGCCTGCTGCTGGTTAGTGTCGCTATCGACACTAGCGGAAGGGAACGTCCCAAGGGACCCCCTCCGTGTGAGGGAAGCCGGAGAAGGTTGTTCTTTCTCCGGCGGAGAGGCGGTAGCTGATCCTGAGGCTTTCGCTTTGGGAGCTTTGGAAGGATGGCCCCCAACCTCCGTGGGGGCAGGCTTAGGTTGGCGGCCCTGGGGGCCCACAGGAACAGAAGAAGTAAGAAATACTGTCGCCGCCAAGGAGAAAGGCGACGACGTCACTGCTGCGAACGTGTTTTTCATTGTTACTGGGTGCAAACGATCGAACTTTTTCTTGGCCTCATTATAGGATATACGGTCAAGGGTTTTATACTCCGTAATTTTCCGCTCCCGTTGAAATGCGGGACATTGCGACGATCAGGGAGGATGGTTCTGACCACAGTTGACGCAGATGGCAGGCGGCGTACATGGGGCGCCCGGATGTGCTGGAGGCCCGCAGTCCCTACATGTAGCACTGGATGTGCAACGGGAAGACATGTGGCCGAACTTCCAGCATTGGAAGCACCGCACAGGGGGAGGAATATAAGGCCGCACATCAACACGGTAAACCATCACCTTGACCTTTTCGGGCAATGTATCACCCCCAAAGGCCAAGATGAAGGCACCAGTTGCGACCCTATTATCCTTTGGGCCCCTATGGATGCGCCGGATAGAATGAACGCCCCGTCGTTCAAGGTTCGCCCGTAGCTCGTCGTCCGTCTGGAGCAATAAATCCCGGTGGAAAATTACTCCCTGAACCATATTCAGCGACTTGTGGGGAGTGATGGTCACCGCAACGTCACCCAGCTTGTCACAAGCAAGTAGCGACCGTGACTGGGCTGGAGATGCTGTGTGGATGAGTACAGACCCGTTGCGCATTTTAGAAATGGATTCAACTTCCCCAAACCTGTCCTCCAGGTGGTCAACAAAGAACTGAGGCTTCACTGCCGTAAAAGATTCCCCATCAGTCCTTGTACACACTAAATATCGAGGCGAATACTGCTCATTTCCGGTAGCAGCCCTGCGTTCCTCCCAGGGCGTGGCCAAGGGAGGGAACGACTTGGGGTCATAAGAAGAGGCATGAAACTTCCCACGCTTTGAGACGGTGGTTATACGTCCACCAAAGTTTTCTTTTGCTCGTTTCATTTCGTTACCACGAGCAGCTAGGGATCTAAAGGTCCACTCAGACAGAGCCCCGCTTGCCTGGGTAAGCCTTGTACAACTGAGGTGCGGCATGTTCCTCAGAGGTTGCTCGCTAGCGGCTGTTCAACCTCAACAGCCATGCATCTCCTTGGCACGAAGCACACCTTGAGATTGAGGTTTTTTTTATAGAGGTTTGTACCGTCCTCGCGACCCGGGCGATTAAGCCAACATCCCCGGGCTCTGAAACGTCCAACGTTCCACCGTCACGCCGAACGATGGTCGTTGAAGCACGCTCAGAGCTTACGGTGTAGCGGACTGTTGGCGCGACACAGCCCACAGCTCAGGACCCCGGGTTCGCCAAGCCCGTACTCAGCAAATTAATGCTGAGCCCCTGAGGGGAAGTCCAAAGTGCGCGCCACCTACTTTCGCCGCGCGCCGCCATGCACGCACGGCGCGGCGTTCTTACGACAGCCACGAACGCCCTCTGCTACAACTCCGATCGTGGCCACCACTGAACGACATCGTACACTTGGGACTGAGATAGCAACCAGTTAGGACCTTCGTAATCAGATAGGCACCAGTGAAGACTTGGCTATCGTATAGGCACTAGGCAGGCCTCTAGCTCAACTATGTATCAACATTCTGCCGTACTTAACTATGTAAAAGTTAAGTATGGTATAAATTCTGTGCAATATATATCTCGTTCTAATTTACTCTAGTGTTTCTAGTTTCTGGCTGCTCCGCTCCGTACCTGCACCAGCGTGTTATCTTTATTCCTGTGTCGGTGTCATTCCACTCGGCCACCGACACCTACGACGGAAACGAGACACCAAAGCGGCGACGAGGCTGGGACACAAAAGTGGCGTCGAGTATGGGATACAAAACTTTCAAACAATATACTTTCTTGAATAAATAGTAGGTAAATACTCATGATATATTTTAAAACTTAATTTTAATGGCTAATTTGCGCTCTTTTAATATATAGTACATCATGACAAATCTGTCGGATATTTAATTTCTGTTTCAAGTGACATAAAACAGACTCTACAATATTAACATTTCTCCTAAATTTAGCAATATGTGAGAGGCAGGCTTCACTTTTTCAGCGTAAGGGCGTATCCCTGAATTACAACCCACTTTCTTATGCCTTCCCATTAGCGAGAAGCTACAGATAACAATATTTTGTGTTTATAATCTGTTCCGTTTGTAAAGAAACTATCATCTTTAACTCAGCCACCATATAATTACTCAAGCCTACAAGCATGATATACACCTCAATACTGCTGCTCCACAATGTCATGGGTCAAATCTGACGGGCGGTATCCCCATCTTCAGGTAGGTGAACCGAACGTTGAGTACAGAACTTTAACTCTCTGCTATGATCAAACTTCAAAGTTTACTACTAAATACTTTCAATATTTTTCTTTAATGTTGTGGCGGAACAAATAGGATCTAGATTTTCTTAGAAGTGGTCAGGATATAATGGAAGTGGCCATACCTATGCATATTTCATACAATTAACACTGACTGCCACATGAAACAATATCGGCTCACAGTTACATGGATTATGATGCTACATGAGCCTCATTTGGTTCGAGTATCACTGTACAAAGGGCCAGAAGTGCCTCACATGCAGAGTTGTTTTTTTTTGTGGTTTTAGGGCGCACAACTTTTATGGTCATTAGCGCCCAGTCAAAAACATAGATTCGCTATGATCTCAAAAAAATGGTGACTGTCAGAACATCAAGGAGAGGCTAAAAACGAAAGATAAAAGACAATTAAAAGGGTTAAATATCCTTGGATAAGTTGGCCAAGTTGATAAAACGCAAAACTCTAGCAGCTGCTCGTGTGTCATCAGCTAAAATTTCCTCCAGAGTAGACGGAAAGGGAACGGCTACACGGAGATGATTAAAATTAACACAAGACAGTAAAACATGTCGCACGGTCAGCAGTTCACCACAGGAGCACAGCGGTGCAGGGTCGGCGGACAGCAAGTGACGGTGGCAGAATCGGTAGTGACCGATCCGCAACCGGGCCAGGATGACCTCCTCCCGCCGAGAGGGGCGTGAGGAGGTCCTCCAAGCGGTCGGGATCGGTTTTACAGTTCGCAATTTGTTGTTGGACATTGAAAACCACACACTGTGCCATTGCGACACGATACTCCGGCGGAGAGCCCGTTGAACATCGTCAGATGGGACGCAAAAGGTAGCCACGCGAGGTAAAAGAGCTGCGGCCTTGGCCGCTATGTCGGCCGTCTCATTCCCGGGCACACCTACGTGGCCAGGGACCCACAGGAAAGAAACGTGACAACTGTCATCTGCTAGCAACTGGAGGGAGCGTTGGATCCGATACACGAGAGGATGGTTCGAGAAAGGGTCCTGAAGACTCTGCAGGGCACTAAGGGAGTCCGAACATATAGCATAGATAGGTTGGCGGTGACGGCAGGTGTACAAAACGGCCTGGTGGAGGGCAAAAAGCTCAGCCGGGAAGGTAGAGCACCGGTCAGGGAGCTTGTATTGGAAACGGTTGTCCCCGACGACGAAGGCAGATCCGACACCGGCAGTGCTCTTGGAACCATCAGTGTAAATAAATACGGCATTATCGAACCGCGAACGGAGTTCGACAACCTCGAGCGGTATACCAAATCCGGAGTGCTCTCCTTGAGGAGCGAACTAAGTTCGAGGTGTGTGTGAACCTGGGCCTGATGCCACGGTGGCAATGGGCTTTCGCTCAACCGAAGGGTGGAAGGAAGGGTAAAATCGAGCCGTTGTAGCAGGCGGCGAAACCGAACTCCCGGTGGAACCAAGGCAGTCGCAGACAACTGATATTGGCGATCGAGTGAGTCGTCAAAAAATAATCTGTAAGATGGATGGTTGGGCATCGACCGTAGGCGGCATGCGTACCGACACAAGAGTATGTCACGTCGATTGGTCAAGGGTAATACAGCAGCCTCGGCATACAGACTTTCAACAGGGCTGGTATAAAATGCACCGGTCGCCAGACGTAATCCACGATGGTGGATAAAGTTGAGACGGCGGAGAATCGACGGCCGTGCTGAAGAGTATACAAGGCTTCCATAGTCGAGCTTCGACTGAACAACGGCCTGGTAAAGGTGAAGCAGGACGGTACGATCCGCTCCCCATGACGTGCCACTGAGGACACGAAGAACGTTAAGGGATCGGGCACAACGGGCAGCCAGGTAGGACACATGTGTGGACCAGCAAAGTTTGAGATCCAACATGAGTCCCAAGAATTTTGTAGTCTCCACGAAAGGGAGAGCAACAGGGCCGAGACGTAGAGAAGGTGGAAGAAATTCCTTGTATCTCCAGAAATTGATACACACAGTTTTCTCAGTGGAGAATCGGAAGCCGTTTGCGATGCTCCAGGAATATAGACAGTCAAGACAGCGTTGGAGAGAACGCTCCAAGAGACACGTCCGCTGGGCGCTACAATAAATTGCGAAATCGTCAACAAAAAGAGATCCGGAGACGTCGGCTGAAAGGCAATCTACGATCGGATTGATTGCAATGGCAAAGAGCGCCACACTCAAGACGGAGCCCTGTGGTACCCCATTCTCCTGGCAAAAGGTATCTGACAAAACAGAGCCCACCCGTACCCGGAACTTGCGATCCGCCAAAAAACGCTTGAATGAAAAGAGGAAGGCGGCCCCGAAGGCCCCATGTGTGCAATGTGCGGAGAATACCCGCCCTCCAACAGGTATCGTATGCCTTCTCCAAGTCGAAGAACACTGCTACTGTTTGACGCTTCTTTAGAAAGTTGTTCATAATGAAGGTCGACAAGGTAACGAGGTGGTCAGCAGCAGAGCGGTGTCGACGAAAACCGCATTGGATATTAGTCAGGAGGCGGCGAGATTCGAGGAGCCAGACCAACCGAGCGTTAACCATGCGTTTCATCACCTTGCAGACGCAGCTCGTCAGAGAAATGGGGCGATAACTCGAAGGAAGGTGTTTGTCCTTCACTGGCTTGGGGATGGGGACAACAATGGCTTCACGCCAACTTGTGGGAACATGACCTTCAGTCCATATGCGATTGTAGGTACTAAGAAGAAAGCACTTACCTGCAGGAGAGGGGTTCTTCAGCATCTCAATATGAATGGAATCTGGCCCATTAGCAGAAGATAGGGACAGGGCTAGAGCGCGGTCTAGCTCCTGCATGGTGAAGGCGACGTTATAGTTTTCACGATTAAAAGAGCGGAAAGAAGGCGGCCGTGCCTCCTCTACCTGTTTGCGAGGGAGAAAGGCAGGGTGGTAATGGGCAAAGCTCGAAACCTCCGCAAAGAAACGACCCAATGCGTTTGAAACATCAGCTGGGTCCACGAGGACTGCGTTCTCCACGGTCAGGCCAGGAATCGGGGAGTGGACCTTGATGCCGGACAAACGGCGTAGGCCACACCAGACAACCGCGGAGGGAGTAAAACGGTTAAAAGAACTAGTAAAAGCAGTCCAGCAAGCTTTCTTGCTGTCGTTTATGATACGACGGCACTGCGCTCTCATACGTTGGTAATGGATGCAATTCTCCAAAGTTGGGTGGCGGCGGAAGGTGCGTAAAGCACGGCACCGGGCTCTAAGCGCGTCGCGGCAGGCTGCAGTCCACCAAGGGACCTGGACACGACGTGGAGAAGAGGATGTACGAGGTATGGAACGTTCAGCAGCGGTGAGAATAACCTATGTGAGGTATTAGACCTGACTGTCACAGTTGGGAAATTCTGATCGTGAAAAACAGCCATGGAAGAATAGAGCCCCCAGTCGGCTTTAGAAATGTTCCAACTGGTGGGACGTGGAGATGGGGAATGATGTAGAAAGTGGATGATACAAGGGAAATGGTCACTCGAGTACGTGTCAGTAAGTGCATACCACTCAAACCGACCGGCAAGCTGAGGAGTGCATATTGCGAGGTCTATATGGGAATAAGTGTGTGTTGTGTCAGAAAGGAAGGTCGGTGCACCGGTGTTGAGGCAGACAAGATCGAGGTGTTGGAGAATGTCCACCAAAAGGGAGCCTCTCGTACAAGGTGCCGGAGAGCCCCATAGGGGGTGGTGGGCATTAAAGTCGCCTACCAACACGAAAGGTGAAGGGAGCTGGTCAACAAGGTGTAGCACATCTGCCCTAGTAAGGGCAGATGACGATGGCGAATAGATATTACAGAGGGAGAAGGTAAATGTGGATAAGGTGATGCGGACGGCAACTGCCTGTAGGTGAGTGTGCAAGGAAATGGGATGGAAATAGACGTCGTCTCGAAGGAGCATCAGAACCCCTCCATGGGCTGGGACACCTTCCACGGGTGGCAGGTCGAACCGCACAGAGGTGTAGTGTGGAAAGTCTGCACGATGACGTGGACGCAACTTAGTTTCCTGGTGGCAGACTAGAAGCGGGCAGTACAATCGAAGGAGTAATTTTAACTCCTCCCTATTCGAACGAATGCCGCGAATGTTCCATTGAAGGAGCGCCATGATAAAAATGAGAGAAGAAATAAGGATAAAAACAAGTAGCGAGCGGGGTCACCTCGACGGCCGCTGAGGACCGGATTTCGAGGGAGCACTGCTATCGCAGTCCAGGGGCAAAGGGTCGTGGTCCATAGGTTCGACCGACGCGCCTGCCACCTCCCTGAGTTGATCAGGAGGGGCAGTTTCCACCGCCGGTAAAGGGCCGGGCGCCCGGCAAACGGAGCGTCCCGGTGAAACAGAAGATGGCTGAAGCCGGCAACTGTTGGACGGCGCGACAGATGGGTCACGCCTCGGCGGGGAAGGAGAGGAACTCTTTTTCTTGTCAGCTCTTCTGGAAGAGTGACGGCGGGAAGAGGCAGTTGACGGTTGGGAAGCCTGAGAACGCAGAAAATCCTCACGGACGGGTTCCTTTTTCAAGGTTCGGGCATCTTGTTTAGGTGCCCGTGGTTTACTAGATGTTGACGAAGACTGTACCTTAGAAGCAGCAGGAGGAAGCGGGGAAGTGGAACGGGCAATCTTCGGGCTGGCGGATCGCACAACTGTGTCAGCGAAAGTGAAATCACAAGTCTGGGTACTGGAATCCTTAGTAGGTCGAGTTGAGGTGAGTACCTTACTGTATGTACCCGCTGGGAGGACAGTGGGCTTTCGACTCGCCAATAACTTTCGAGCGGCAGATGTTGATACCTTCTCCGTGACCCGAATTTGCTGAACGATTTTTTCATCCCTATATACAGGGCAGTCGCATGAGGAAGCCGCATGGTCGCCGTTGCAGTTAAGGCAGTGAGGGGACGGAGGTGGGCAATCCCCCTCATGGGCGTCCCTACCACAAGTGACACATTTTGCTGCATGTGGGCAATGTTCACGGGTATGGTTGTACCTGTGGCATTGGTAGCAGCGCGTTGGGTTTGGAATATAAGGGCGGACTGAGATAACTTCGTACCCTGCTTTGACCTTCGACGGGAGGTCAACTCTGTCGAATGTCAAAAACACAGTACGAGTCGGTGTCAGCTGGTTATCTACCTTTTTCATCACCCTGTGGACGGCTGTCACACCCTGATCGGACATATAGGACCGGATGTCATCATCAGACAACCCGTCAAGGGATCTCGTAAAAACTACCCCACGTGACGAGTTGAGTGTGCGGTGCGCTTCTACTTTGACTGGAAACGTGTGTAATAACGTAGTCCGGATAAGTTTCTGGGCTTGGAAAGCACTGTCCACTTCCAGCAACAATGAGCCATTGCGCTGACGCGAACAGGTTTTAACAGGGCCAGCAATTGCATCAACACCTTTCTGTATAACGAAAGGATTGACAGAATTGAAGTCTTTTCCGTCGGTGCGCGACAACAAGAAATTTCGGCGAATTAGGCAGAGTCTTCTTTTGCTGAGGCGAGTCTATCTTACGTTTCTGGGTCAATGTCAGTGAAGAAGAGAAGGAAGTCATTGCGGAAGTGTCCCCCGTGATTACCGGCGTCTCCGATGGCGCGCTCCTTCCTAGTGGGGGCCCTCTCCGAGGGCTTACCCGCCTTAGGTGATTGTTCACACCTCAGGTCACACCTCCCGAGAACTGACGGAGGGACCAATTGGCATGTTCGGAAGGTACCAGCTCGGGTAATCACCCCTCCCTGGGCCTGGCCTTTACCACGGGGTACGTACGTGCCCTACTTGTCTACCCGGGGCGGGGAATTACGCGTTACCCCATCACCTGCTACGCATGATAATGCGTGGGTCGGCCTTCAGACACGCACAGGGAGGAAATAAGAAGAAGAATAGAGGAAGTGATGAGAAAGAAGGAAAGGTGTCTCAAACGCCGAGGCGGAGACTAATGAGGAGAAGAAGGCGAGGAGAGGACAAGGAGAGAGAGACAGAAACAAAGGGTAAGAAAGGAAGGAACCAAGGAATAAGAGAAACAACAAGAAAACACCTGAACTCGTGAAATACGCCCGTCTCCGGGCGAAGGCATAAACCGGGAGGGAAAGTGAAGCAGTCTGGGGCAGAAGAAAGGCTGCTCCGGCTCGGGGCCCCGTGCGCGCCACACACGTACCCACAAAAGAACTGTGGGCCCCCTGGGGGGGTGGTGGGCATTAAAGTCGCCTACCAACACGAAAGGTGAAGGGAGCTGGTCAGCAAGGTGTAGCACATCTGCCCTAGCAAGGGCAGATGACGATGGCGAATAGATATTACAGAGGGAGAAGGTAAATGTGGATAAAGTGATACGGACGGCAACTGCGTGTGAGTGTGCAAGGAAATGGGTGGGAAATAGACCTCGTCTCGAAGGAGCATCAGAACCCCTCCATGGGCTGGGACACCTTCCACGGGTGGCAGGTCGAACCGCACAGAGGTGTAGTGTGGAAAGTCTGCACGATGACGTGGACTCAACTTAGTTTCCTGGTGGCAGACTAGAAGCGGGCAGTGCAATCGAAGAAGTAGTTTTAACTCCTCCCGATTGGAACGAATGCCGCGAATATTCCATTGAAGGAGCGCCATCATAAAAAATGATAAGAAATGAGGATAAAAACCAACAAGCAAGCGGGGTCACCTCGACGGCCGCTGAGGACCGTATTATTGTTGTTGGGTATTGAGGGGACTAAACATCTAGTTCATCAGTCCCCTGTTACTAGCTCAGAGTCCACTGCCAAGAACGACAAAATTAAACAAAGCTCTAAAAATGATCACGCACATAAGGGACAGGTTGACAATGGACAAACCTCTGATAATTTAAAACGAAGACACACATAAATGTAAAAGAAAGTCAGGAATAAAACTGGATAGCAGAGTACCTTGGCTGGCTGATCACAAAGAAAAAACAGGATGAGCCAGCCATACTGCATACACTAAGAACCCCTAAGGGTGGGAAAGGTAAAAAAACGGGAGTGCTGGTGGCCTAAGATGTCAGGCCACAGCACCTGCCGTTAGATCGAGTCATAGAAACCAGCAGCGCGGATAAAACGTAAAACTTTGGTAGCCATAGAGGCGTCGTCTCCTAAAACTAAAGGTAGTGCGTCTGCAAGAGTAAAATAGTGCCGCAGGTCGGCTAAAAGTGGACAGGCCATCAAAAGATGGGCCACTGTCAATACAGTGCCACATCGACACACGGGTGGAGCCTCACGCCGAAGAAGATACCCGTGGGTGAGCCACGTATGTCCAATCCGGAGGCGACAGGACAACTGACTCTCGGCGGGTCGGCCGCAGTGAATATTTCCACAAAGCTGTGGAGAGCTTTACTGCCCGAAGCTTATTCGGTGCAGTCGCCATAACCCACTCGGTGCTCCAAGCCTCGCGCACCCTCCGGTGCAACACCAGTTTAACATCCTGTTCCGTGATGCCAATTGCGAGAGGTGGTCCCATAGTGGCCTGCTTGGCCAATCTATCTACATGCTCATTCCCTGGTATGCCAACATGACCTGGGGTCCACACAAAGACCACAGAACGGCCTGATTGGCATAGGGAGTGAACAGTGTCCTGGATCGTCCGCACTATTGGGTGCCGAGAGAAACACTGGTCGATCGCTTGTAAGCCACTCAGGGAGTCCGTACAGATGACGAATGACCCCCTGGGGCAGGCTTTGAGATGTTGGAGAGCTCTGAGAATAGCGACCAGCTCGGCGGAGAAGATGCTACTCTCACAGGGCAGAGAATGCTGTTCTACGTGGTTGTGATGTAGAAAGGCATACCCAGCACGGCCATCTACTACGGAACCATCTGTGTAAATGGCGTCCGTGGCACGGAACGGCTCGAGCATTTCCAGAAACTGGTGACGGAGATGTACGGGAGAAACAGAGGCCTTCGACACATGGACAGGTCCAGACGGAGCTGCAAACGAGGAATGGACCAAGGAGGGGTGTGAAAGGAATAGTGGAAAGGGGTTGGAAGTGGATAGGATGTGAGAGACGAAAGAAGGAGACGAACACGGACCGAGATCGGGTATCCCGACCTTGGCCGTCGTGGAGGGATAGGTAGTGCAGCGTCTGGAAAAAGGAGCCGGCGGTTCGGGTGGAAGGGCGAGGCCTGAACATGAGCAACATAGGATGCCAGCAGGTGTTGCCTACGGAACCGCAGCGGGAGGACTCCAGCTTCGACAAGGAGGCTTGTCACTGGGGTCGTGCGAAAAGCACCCGTAGCTAAACGGACACCACAGTGTAAAACTGGGTCCAACTCCTGTAGTGCTGATGGCGCAGCCGAATCGGAGACTATGCAGCCATAGTCTAGGCGTGACTGAATGAGGGCCTTGTAAAGTTGTAGGAGCGTTGGGCGTGAGGCTCCCCAAACAGTGTGGCTGAGACAACGCAGGATGTTGAGGTGTCGCCAGCACTTTCGTTTCAGCTGGCAAAGGTGGTGCACCCAGGTGACACGGTTGTCGAACAGCATGCCTAGAAACGTGTGTGTTTCTACGACATGTAGCAGGTCTCCAGCTAAAGAGAGTTCGGGTTCTGGGTGTACTGCCCGACGTCGGCAGAAATGCATGACACGGGTCTTCGACGCAGAGAACTGAAAACCGTGGGCAAACGCCCACGACTGCGCTTTTCGAATGGCCAGTTGCAACCGACGTTCAGCAACACTGATGCTGGTGGAGCTAAAATACATGCAGAAGTCATCGGCATACAAGGAAGTGAATACCGACGACCCCACGGCCGCCGCAAGGCCGTTGATGGCGACTAAAAATAAAGGGACACTGAGAACGGAACCCTGCGGGACTCCGTTCTCTTGACAATGAGGTGAGCTAAAACAAGAAACAACACGAACTCTAAAAGAACGCAACGCCAGGAAATTCTGAATGAATATGGGAAGCGGACCCCGTAAACCCCAGTCATACAGCGTAGACAGGATATGGTAGTGCCAGGTAGTGTCGTATGCTTTCCGCAGGTCGAAAAATACGGCAACCAGGTGTTCGCGGCGACTTAATACTGTACGGATGGCCGACTCCAGTGACACAAGATTGTCAACAGCGGAGCGACCTTGACGGAACCCACCCTGTTGTGGCACCAAAAGTCCCTGGTCCTCGAGGATCCACATGAGCCTCCGACTCACCAAGCGTTCGAGAAGCTTGCATGGAACGTTGGTGAGGCAGATTGGGCAGTAACTATCAGCCACCTGCGGATCCGCCCCAGGCATAATCACAGGAATGATAATGCTTTCCCGCCACGAGGTCGGAAAATTAAGCAGGGCGAGAAGTTGGCTCTTGGCATCCGCTGATAGGTGTCGGAGGAACTGACTGTGAATGCGATCGGGTCCAGGGGAGGTATCTGGGCATGCAGCAAGGGCACCTTCAAACTCCCAGTCAGTGAGTGGGACGTTGTACGGTTCCCGACGTCGCGTTCGAAATGAGATCAGATGGCTTTCTGCTCGCCCTTTAAGGGCGCGAAAGTCGGCACCATAAGCAGCAGCCTCTGAGGTGCGTGCAAAATGGTCTGCCAGGTGCTCAGCGACGGCGACAGGGTCAGTACAGAGCGTACCCTGAACGCTGAGACACGGAATTCCCGCCGGTGGGCGTTGCCCAAAGAGGCGTCGAACCTGCTACCACACCTTTGAAGGAGAAGCGCGGGAACCAATGGAGGCGACGTACTTCTCTCAGGAAGCCCTCTTACTGTCTTGGATCAGTCGCCGTGCCCGTGCCCGGACACGCTTGAAGGCTACGAGATGTTCGACAGAAGGGTGGCGTCGGTGGCGCTGTAGTGCTCGCCGACGTTCCCGGATGGCCTCAGCAATCTCCAGTGTCCACCAGGGCACCGATGGGCGATGGAGCGAACCGGATGTGATGGGAACAGAGTTTTCGGCTGCAGAAACGATGGCCTCTGTGACCTGCTGAACGGCGGCATCAACATCTGCTGGAAACGGAGAGGAAATCACAGCAGCTGAAGAATAAGCTGGCCAGTCAGCCCTACCGAGGGCCCAGCGAGGAGGACGGGTGGCAGGCGAACACTGTGGGAGCGACAGGAAGATCGGAAAATGATCGCTACCACACAGGTCGTCATGGACCCTCCAGGTGAGATGTGGAAGGAGGCCAGGGCTGCAGACAGACAGGTCAATGGCAGAAAACGAATCATGTGCTGTGCTAAAGTGGGTAGGAGCACCAGTGTTAAGAAGACAGAGATTCTGCTTTGACAAGAGAGACTCAACATCCCTACCCCGGGCCGAGGTCTGTGTGCCACCCCACAGAGGGTGGTGGGCGTTGAAGTCCCCCATAAGAAGAAAGGGTGGGGGAAGTTGGGCGACCAAGGCTGCGAGGTCTGTGGGAGAGATGGCCTCATCAGGTGGAAGATAGACAGAGCAGACGGTAAAATCTCGTACTACCCGGAGTCGAACAGCGACTGCCTCTAGAGACGTTTGAAGAGGCACAGCAGCACTGGGGACAGAGGCGTGGACATAAACACAGACGCTGCCAGAAACCCTGTCGTAGACGGTTCGGTTTTTAAAATAGTCCCGATACCCTCTGAGGGCTGGGCTCTTCTCGACGGGAAACCACGTTTCCTGCAAGGCAAGACAGATGGCAGGGAAGCGGCAGAGTAATTGCCGTAGCTCAGCCAGGTGGCGGAAAAAACCGCCGCAATTCCACTGCAACATGTTTGCAGTCTGCTGAATAGCCATAATGTAAGTCGGTAAATGGTCATTCAGCAGGAGCACCTGCTGCCAACTGCGCAGACTCTGCAGGATCCTGAACCATCGGTTCAGGCGTTCCAAGTATGGCGAGATCCTCAGGTGATGCGAGGATCTCTACATCGTCTTCATATGCCGAAGAGGTGACAGAGCGGTCCTTCCGAGGCACTGATGATGCCTCCTTCGCATCCTTTTTCTTTGGTTTCTTTTTGCCCTCTCGCTGGCCCTTTGGTGTCAAGGGCCGGGAGGGCTTCCCAGAAGTGGCAGCAGAGACCGTCGAAGAGCCAGAAGCCCGTCGACCAGAAGGTTTTGGATCCTTCAGCCAAAGGCGCACCCTGGGACTCCCCAGAAGGGAGCGTCCCGAAGGACCCCTTCCGAGGGAGAGGTGCCTGAGGAAGCTGTTGCTTCTCCGGCTGGGGGTTGGGGACTGGTGTCCCCGATGGTTGTGAGGAGGTTTCCCCCACAACAGGTGCGTTACCAGCAGATGGAATGTTGCCCCCACTGATGAGGGCGCTGTGGTACTGTTATGGCCTCTAGGGCCTACAGAAGGAGGCGATATCTTGTTGTGAGTCGTACCCGTGATGCGCGGGGAGGACGCTACAGCTGCAAAGGAGGTAGTCATGCTTACCGGATGGAGACGCTCGTACTTCTTTCTTGCCTCATTGTATGATAGCCGGTCCAAGGTCTTAATTTCCATTATCTTTCGTTCTTTGTGTAGAACTTGGCAGTCTGGAGAGCACGGTGGATGCAGCTGGTTGCAGTTCACACAGACGGGAGGTGGGGGTGCAGGGAGCGTCCGGATGAGATGGACGTCCACATTCCCTGCACACAGGGCTAGAAGTGCACCGGGAGGACATATGCCCGAACTTCCAGCACCTGAAGCACCTCATAGGGGCGGGACGTACGGTGTAACGTCGCACCGGTAGATCATGACCTTGACCTTCTCAGGCAGTGTATCGCCTTCGAAGGCCAGGATGAATGCACCGGTGGCAACCTTGTTATCTCGTGGTCCCCTATAAACACGTCGAACAAGGTGAACACCTCTGCGTTCCAAGTTGGTACGTAGCTCTTCATCCGACTGTGACAATAGTTCGCGATGGTAAATACGGCCTTGGACCATATTGAGGGTCTTGTGGGGCGTGACACTGACAGGTATATCACCCAGCTTGTAACAGGCCAATAATGCCCTGGACTGGGCTGGGGATGCCGTCTGTATCGGAACAGCCCCACTTCTCATTTTAGAGAAAGACTCCACCTCACCATATTTGTCCTCGAGATGTTCAACGAAGAACTGCGGCTTGGTGGACAAGAAAGAGACTCCATCAGTTCGGGAAATAACAAGATATCGCGGTGAGTAAGGATCCGGACAGCGTAAAGCTTAGCGTTCTTCCCATGGTGTTGCCAGGGAAGGGAACGACTTAGGATCATATGCTGTAGCATTAAAGTCTGATCTTCCACGCTTAGAAACGGCGTTTTTGCGACCGCCCACGCTAGTTATTGCTCGTTTCATTTCCGTCCCACGAGCAGCTAGGGAAAAGAGGTCCACCCAGGCAGATCCCCGCTTGCCTGGGTAAGCCTTGTACAACTGAGGTGCGGCAGGTTCCTCAGAGGTTGCTCGCTAGCGGCTGTTCAACCTCAACAGCCATGCATCTCCTCGGCACGTAGCACACCTTGAGATTGAGGTTTTTTTTATAGAGGTTTGTACCGTCCTCGCGACCCGGGAGATGAAGCCAGGATCCCCGGGCTCTGAAACGTACAACGTTCCACCGTCGCGCCAAACGATGGTCGTTCAGGCACGCACAGAGCTTACGGTGTAGCGGACTGTTGGTGCGACACAGCCCACAGCTCAGGACCCCGGGTTCGCCAAGCCCGTACTCAGCAAATTAATGCCGAGCCCTGAGGGGTGAGGACCGGATTTCGAGGGAGCTGTCTAGGGGCAAAGGGTCGTAGTCCATAGGTTCGACCGACGCGCCTGCCACTTCCTTGAGTTGATCAGGAGGGGCAGTTTCCACCGCCGGTAAAGGGCCGGGTGCCCGGCAGACGGAGCGTCCCGGTGAAACAAGACGGCCGAGGCCGGCAACTGTTGGACGGCGTGACAGATGGGTCACGCCTCGGCGGGGAAGGTGAGGAACTCTTTCTTGTTGGCTCTTCTGGAAGATTGACCGTGAGAAGAGGCAGTTAACGGTTGGGAAGCCTGAGAACGCAGAAAATCCTCACGGACGGGTTCCTTTTTTAAAGTCCGGGCATATTGTTTAGGTGTAAGCGGTTTACCAGAGGTTGATGAAGACTGTACCTTAGAAGCAGCAGGAGGAAGCGGGGACGTGGAACGGGCAATCTTCGGGCTGGCAGATCGCACAACTGTGTCAGCGAAGGTAAAATCACACGTCTGGGTACTTGAATCCTTAATAGGTCAAGTGGAGGTGAGGACCTTACTGTATGTGCCCGCTGGGAGGACAGCAGGCTTTCGACTCGCCAACAACTTTCGAGCGGCAGATGTCGACACCTTTTCTGTAACCCCAATTTGCTGGATGACCTTCTCATCCTTGTATACCAGGCAGTCGCGAGAGGAAGCCGCATGGTCACCGTTGCAATTAAGGCAGTGAGGGGACGGAGGTGGGCAATCCCCCTCATGGGCGTCTCTACCACAAGTGACACATTTTGCTGCATTTGGGCAAGATTCACGGGTATGGTTGTACCTGTGGCATTGGAAACAGCGTGTTGGGTTTGAAATATAAGGGCGGATAGAGATAACTTCGTACCCTGCTTTGACCTTCGACGGGAGGTCAACTTTGTCGAACGTCAAAAACACAGTACGAGTCGGTGTCAGATGGTTATCGACCTTTTTCATCACCCTGTGGACGGCTGTCACACCCTGATCGGACATATACGATTGGATATCTTCATCAGACAACCCGTCAAGGGATCTCGTGAAGACTACCCCTGTGACGAGTTGAGTGTGCGATGTGCTTCCACCTTGACAGGAAACGTGTGTAACAGTGTAATCCGGAGTAGTTTCTGAGCTTGGAAGGCACTGTCCACTTCCAGCAACAATGTGCCATTGCGCTGACGTGAACAGGTTTTAACAGGGCCAGCAATTGCATGTACACCTTTCTGGATGACGAAAGGATTTACAGACGTGAAATCTTTTCCATTGGTGCGAGAGACAAGAAATTTCGGTAAATTGGGCAGAGTCTTTTTTGCTGAGGCGAATCTATCTTACGTTTCTGGGTCAACGTCACTAAAGAAGAGAAGGAAGTCATCGCGGAAGTGTCCCCCGTGATTACCGGCGTCTCCGATGGCGCGCTCCTTCCTAGTGGGGCCCCTCTCCGAGGGCTTACCCGCCTTAGGTGATTGTTCACACCTCAGGTCACACCTCCCGAGAACTGACGGAGGGACCAATCGGCACGTTCGGAAGGTACCAGCTCGGGTAATCACCCCTCCCTGGGCCTGGCCTTTACCAGGGGGTACGTACGTGCCCTACTTGTCTACCCGGGGCGGGGTATTACGCGTTACCCCGTCACCTGCTACGCATGATAATGCGTGGGTCGGCCTTCAGACACGCACAGGGAGGAAAGAAGAAGAATAGAGGAAGTGAAGAGGAAGAAGGAAAGAAGTGTCTCAAACGCCGAGGCGGAGAATAATGAGGAGACGAAGGCTAGGAGAGTACAAGGAGAGAAAGACAAAACAAAGGGTAAGAAAGTAAGGAACCAAGGAGCAAGAGAAACAACAAGAACCACCGTAACTCACGAAATTCGCGAAGGCATAAACTGGCAGGGAAAGTGAAGCAGCCTGGGGCAGAAGAAAGGCTGCTCCGGCTCGGGGCCCCGTGCACGCCACACGTACCCACTAAACAACTGTGGGCCCCCTGGGGGGTCTCCCAACAATGTATACCATTATTCTAAAAAAAAGGCAAAGTTTTTCCAAATACATATATTTAAATGTTTAAGTGAGGTATCTTCAATTGTATGGAGAATTCTCAACCTGTACAAACATATGAACGAGAGATAACTGTTGTCGAGCTCATAACTTAGATACCTTCAGCAATTATTATCGTGAATATAATACCTTAGCGAATTTTTATTACTTGTAATGTGTCAGTTCTACCTGAACCCGGTGCCTACTTAAGCGCTTTCGTTATGTGCGTCTTCATGATATTTAAAACATTTCCTTTTTCTTCCCTAAATAATCAGTTTGATCTTCAAATGTATCAGCTGTGGTCCGAATCCATTGATTACGGAGAGAAAATGTACCGTAGCCTATTATGGGACAATCCCGTCAATTTCTTAGCAAGAAGATCAAACTGATGAGGATGACAGCTGCAGTCAGCTTTAACATGCTCAGCTGAAGGAAATAGGCCGAAGTATGTCCAAGTCAACATAAAGACGCAAGATCATGTCGGTCAGAATGTTGAACTCTAAAGTGAAAAATGTGGGTAAAACTGTAACTGAGAATTATTCGTGTGATTTCCTTTCTAAACAAACGTTTTTAGAACAATTATAGGTTAGTAGATTATTGAATCATCAATATTATGATAACTTTATGCGACATGTAAACTTTGTAGTTGATAACAAATGTGACGATGTCTCCGAAGTCCATGAAAGGAAGTTATGTAGACGAAGACGTCAACAAGAAGTGTTTACCGATTATAGGACTAGATTTAGTTACAAGTTTTTTGATAGAGCTGTTAATAACACTGACATTGATTTTAATAATAAATAACTTTAGCTGTTGCAAAATGGCAACCAGTATGGAACTGACAAAATAATATATAGGTTTGACGTCAAATTATTGCTGGCCGAAGGCAAAAGCATAATGAAATATAAAATTATTAAGCCCCTACAACAAAACCTTACTACCAATATTGTAGAGGCTGTGAGTAGAAGTTACATTAATAATAAGAACATGAATGACATCAGAAACTCAAAACATAAATCCTTGATCAATAGCATTAACAAGAAGCTTAGATTACACGATGCATTAGTAGTGAAGACTGATAACGGCAACATCTCTTATATTAAATGACTACATACTAAAGGTACACAAGTTTTTGCCAGTAATGGGATGAACAAATTAGGCCATTACTCATGGAAGTACTTTTCAAAATAGATTAAAAATAGTTCATCATGAAATTAAAAAATGGGTTTCCAAGTATTTAAGTCAGTATAAGTAACGAATCCCCAACCCTCTACCCTTAGAGCACAATCGAAGATACAAAAGGGTAAGTCATCACTATATTGGTACCCTAGCAGACAAATTGTGTCAACAATTGACTAGAATCCTTACGAATAACTGTAAAGAACACACACGAATTGGTAGATAATATTAAGAATGTTAGCATTCCAAATGGATATAGATGGACGTCATTAGACATGTACACTAACGTAGCTATCAATGAATTCATTTAACTCATTGTCTGTAGTTCAATTTATAGCATTATTAGGACTCTTCCTTTCATACAACTACTCTTTTAATGGCGAGGTATTTAAGCAACATTAAGGTTTAGCCATAGGTGGTTGTCTGGAACCGTGGCTAACATTCATGAAACATTTTCAGAATTTCATGTTCACGCAACATCCTGAACTAACGATCTAATTTTGTATTATTATCCTTAAGTAAAGGAGACAATATTATTTTGCAAGGAATTGTCATCTTTATATAACAAAATTAACTGTATGCAGTAGTTTACTTAATATAGATTTCACGTATGAGAAAGTAAAGAACAACAGTAGGAATTTCTCATATGTTTCTATAAATAATGACAATAGTTCCCATTAATTTGGAATATACAGGATGCCCACAAAACAAATGCTATTCTGTCACTTGGGTCTGCACCTTTCGACGGATACAAGACTTTATAGTCAAATCAGTAGGATGGACAAATTCCCCTACAACCTGAATAAGAATATTTCTCGTGTTCTACTTCAAGACATAACTATCAGCCAGTTTAATCGCTTTAATACATACCGTAATAATGAATAAAAATTCAGATTTATTAAATGAGATCATCCTGGAGCGATAAGATATATTCAAGTACGACCAAAGTCCAATGTGTGTAACATGATAGCGAAAGTATACCAGAAAGTGAAAAGTATGATTTATGTAATTTTAACTTTTGCTCCATAATGGGACTTCAGGGAACTAAATTTTACTTTACTCACTTGCCGTGTAACTCCTGGCAACACGTTCTAGAATATTCGTGCAACTATCTTTCTGGCATAATTTAACGTTAGTGATTGTTTTTAATATGATGTTAATCAACAAGATGTATTTACACTTCATTTTAAATGCACACATTTCGTTATTCATGAAGGAAAGAACGTAAATAACGGTCATTTTCTGCATCTTCCCTGTATGCCTTAAGAGCGCAATTCAAGCAATTTCGGTGAGGATGCGGCAGCTTCCTGTAATTAAACTTCATAAACCTTAAACCTTAACCCCCCCCCAATGCAGTTTAACTCTCAGTCCAGAAATCATTTCGTGAATAGTTTATTAGTTAGGAATGTACTCAAAATTTCCTAACTAATACTTTCAGAGGTCGGCATTTCTGAATAAATAATTTTGATTCTTTAAATAATTTGGAAAATAGAATGGTAGATGTTGCCGGGAGTTACACTATAAGAAGTGACGGAATTTAACTTTTAAACATACATCAGCTCATTCTGTTGGTTGATGTAATAACAATTCAATAAAGATTGTTCGTGCAGCGGACCGTGGGTTAAATCTCATTGCGTGTCCATACGGTAGGGTTACCAGACGTCCTCTTTTACCGAGACATATCAACTTTTTTGGATTTAAAAATGGCCCGGGCGGGTTTTTAGGACAATGGGGAACTGTCTTTTTGCGTTTACCAGCTGTTTCAACTTAAAAATGCTCTCTGAAGTGTCACAATAACTAAATCTGGATAATTTAACCGTTCTTCAAACAATGTGATTCTTTTTCTAGAATTCTTTTTCTCTATGCCGCAGCTGCTCTGAAGTAAAGCTACTTTAGAACGATTGAAATAACTGGCGTGGCAATTGTCGCGGAATAAGAGCCGCAAGGCAGCCAATTAAGAACACAAGTCTGCTACAGTGTACAGTGCAAGATACACCGGCTTCTAAGAATTTCACGTTACAACGATTTACAACTGCTGAACTCTCAGTTGTCGGTTTCTGTGAAGGGAAGCAGTTGTCACGTTTCATATAAATCCTGACAAACGCAAATTTGTCTTTAGTGAGGAACTACAAAAACGATTTCTTGACTTTAGGCCCGGAAGAAACACCCCCGAAGCAGAATGTCTTATCTATCCACCTGGTACATTCGTTTCAATTGCCAACAAAGGAAAAAAAAACCCTTATCTTGCAACCATTTGTGTGTAACACCAATTATGAGAGTGGAAATTCGGTTAAAATCGTTCAGTTTTTATGCCCTGAATCATTTATGGTACAGTGTATAATTTTTATTTTGCAGGGGAGTTGGACCTACAAGCTCACCAAAACACGCCATCACACGAGTTCGTACTGCCGCATCTTCCTCCAAAGTTGATGACCTTCTTGCAAAAACTGTTTCTAAACGTAGTGATTTGGTACGTGCAGCTGAAGGCGCCCTACCTTTTCACACGGTCAATCATCATCAAAGTTTTAGATCAATGGACTGTACAGGAAAATTACAGAAAGTGTTATTCAAAAACTCAAATATAGCTAAAGAAATGTCATGTGATCGCATTAGAATCAATTCTTAATTCTTTGTCACCCCACTCAATGTGTCTATTGATGTTTTAAAGGGTATTTCATGTTTTGGTGTTGCAACCGACGGCAGTAACCATCTTCCTACGAAACTGTTTCCAATTCTCATTCAGTACTATGACGTAAAATCTGGAGACATTCGAACAAACATGATATGCTTTTAAGTTTTATCAAATGAAAAATCTGAAACGATTACATCTTACATGTGCGATACTCTTAGAACTAGAGGTATTGATTAGCAAACTTGTTGCTTTCTCTGGAGACAGTACAAATACCAATTTCGGTAGAATCAGTGGCATTGGTACGAGTTCGGGAAATAACGTTATCATCTGCCAGAAAAACAAATCACGGCATAGTAGGCGTAGGCTGCCCTGCTCACGTTTTAAATAACTGTATTCAACATGGTACTGATGAAGGACTGACTTCAGTTGCTTATTCCACAATATTAAAAACATTTATTTTTCTGTTCACGCAGTACGCACCGAAAGTCTTAAGGACGTTTTTGAATTTATAGACATGCAATATAGGCAACTAATTGGTCATTCTAAGACCAGGTGGATGTGTCTTTTCCCTTGTATTACAAGAATAATTGAAATGAATTTTGCACTGAAATCATATTTCACGTCTCAGGATGAAATTCCAATTTTGATTAAAGTGTTTTTCCGAGATTAGCTAAGTGAAGCAGGATAATGGTTTGTTCATCCTTTTATGTCATGTTCCACTATAATATTTTAGTTCTAGAAAAAGAAGAATTTGTATCACTTCCACAAGTGAATTTTTCTGAGACTCAATTGCAGGCAGTCCATAGTACAACATGTGCATTATATATTTTGACTAAGTGCAATGTAGGACCTCTTTAACTTCCATCTTTCTTAAAAAATTAAAAAATAAATAAATAAAAAAAAAAAAAAACGTGGCCACATAGTAAAATATAGGGACGCAATAGATCTTTCCTTACCAATATGAAGCAGCCACTGACATTTCTGTAGAATACCGTAACTAAATAGGAACTACTGTATATACTTAACAGATTTACATACGTACTTTGGCAGTGTATTGACTGTTTATGACTGTAAAGATTCAGATTAACTGTTTATTTACGACATATTTTACAAAACCATTGTTGCATACGGTTCCATTTCACAAGTTTTAACCAATTTTACTGGCAATAGCATTACATCTAACTGTGGAAAAATGTATTACACACCATCTATGAGGACAATACAATGCACATCCATAACATGTTAACATAAAAAAGTATGGTATGTTAAGTACATATTATTCAATCTTTTCTAATTTGTCAATGTTATATTTCATATAATGTATACAGACGATGAGCTTGTTAATTTGGCATTGATAATGGCAGATCACCTGCCGAAATCTATATCTGCAATAAAGCAGTTTCTTACAACTAACCACCGATTGCTGCAAAAACACCTATTTGGATATAAATATACACGACCAGAAGGTGATGGCGTAACACATCGACAGTGGCCAATGAATTAATCATACTGTGATTGGCTTTTTTTCCTTTTAGCTACAAATGGTAAACGTCAGTGTTATCAAGATATAGTCCTGGAAACGGGTGGTGTTAGTCTTTAATGTAGCACAAAAAGCAGGATACCCGCCAGAAACCTGAAACTTTTCAGCAACGGCCATGATCGTGCAGATACATGTGCATTTTGACCAATTTACGCATGTGACGCTGTTTCTGAGTGAGTTGTCACCACCGTTGCACTCTGCACCTTAAGCCTACCTACTGACTCACTTTTTCTATTAGTTCATGATTCGGATGATACCCCAATAAAAGGCGGAACAGGTCGATCAAAACACGTTACTTAAGAACACCGTTTAACAGAAATTACGATGCATTGCTTGATATATAATACGACTTGGACACAATTTGTTATTCGATTACGCCTAATTTCTTCCATTTGAAGCCACACCCCTTTCGACTCGCGGTTACTTCAAACTTATTTGCCACAGCGCTACCGCGCTATAACCGTTATTTACTTTCCTGAACGTTCTCTGTCCCATGATACCGAGATTAAGCTAACCCATATTACTAGGACAACATTCGGGCAGCCACGGCGACCGTGTCGTGTTTGCCTACGGCTACCGCAAATGTTTGTTCGCAAATCGAACCTGTGGTGGCCAGTGGGTGCGAAGGGCAAATAGTTGCCCACTGCGGCTGATTTGTCAAACAGCGGCTTGTGCTGCACAATCCGGCAGCACCCTATACTGTTCGCGTTCTGATTTTTGTGGAGCATAAAGACGGCACAAGCAGTAGCTCGCCTAGTCATCCCCCGTGTCCCCTCAGCCCTCAAGCCCCTCACACTACGTGCAGCACTCCGCCCTACGTCACAACCTCGTTTCTTTGATACTGCCATCACTGCTGCGGCCGCCACTTTATGCAGAGTGGATTTCGCCAGTCGCCCCCTGCTCTTTGTGTCTGCCGGTAAAAGCAGACGTATCGGAGACAAATTGTGTGTTACTGTTGAAACAAATTGGAACCCGCCGTTCTGAGTGCACTTAAACTCTTTGCAACTTACTCGATGGTTTTTCCCTGCGTAATTCGATTTCAGCCATTTGCGACAGACGAACCGTTGGTTTATTAGAGCATTCGCAGCAACCTGCGGAATGATGTGTCCCATTTAAAAAAAGATATTTCCGTTTTTTATATATCTGATCAATTGTGAAAATTATAAAGAAACCAACACCCGTTTCGATAATTTCTCTTCTTCAGTTGAGTTTGGCTACATAATATTGTGATGTCCGTTTGTGTCCTTTTGCATTTTGCTTGTTTCGATCGGGTTACTGTGCCTCCATTAATATATTATCGCGCACACACAAGGAAATAACATACACCTGTCTACTGTGTTCTTGAAAAGATACTTTATACTGACCACAAAGATCATGTATCTACTGCTGTTCTCATTATTTAAATTACGAGTAACACCGACATTCACAACTTACTCCTTGTGACGAACGAAATTCAGTAATTGTTTTCACTATCGGGTTATTCAAAGGGTTGAGACTCGCCCGTCTCATCTGGAGTATTTGAGTAACAAAGTTAATACTCTTTGGCAGCACTATTATTTGCTGTGGGATGAAGACGCATATTTAATTATTCAACGAGCAAGTAATGGAAACTTTTTCCAAGGACAATGAATTTTTCAATACACGTCCGTGCTTTCTACTTTCTCCCACTGAAAATACTTTTTCATTAACAACACAGACCAGTACCTAACATTCTGAATAGGCACCAATATCCGGAAACTTATCGTTTCTACTACTGTTTAAATTCAGATGTGTAACTCGTTATCGTCTGTTCAGGGACAAGGTAGAAACATCGAAGAGACACCAAGTGGGATGAAGATATTGTACCAGAACATGCTTCGAAGGTACAATGTGTGTAACGACGTTGGTGGTCGCCACATCGAGCCGCTGTTGTAATGCATCTGTACGTTGCGGCCGGCGCCGTAAATGCTGGGTGGTTCTTGTCAACTAACGTGAGCCTTAATGTGTACATTAATACTGGAACGATTCAGTATTTTCAAATTGATTGCTGCAACTGTGCTGGTCGCGCCTTATTACATTAGTAAAGGAAGAGTAGATGAGAATCAACTATTCGTTTCCGGACATGGGTTCTTATTCAAAATGTTATGTACTCACTATCGTCTACAAGTCTTTCAAGTCTGTAACCGGAATTTCCAACAACCTTTTAGTTTTTTAATGGAACTAACACTATCAGGAAAGTTTTTAGGTTGATTTCCTATCCGCTTTCGAAACAAGTTTGTGTACAAGATACTGATTATTTTCATATTTTACTTGAATCTCTTGTTTCACAGCAGTAATTGGCTATAGCCAACTTTCAATTCATTCAAAGATGATGAGAAATGTGTTTGAGGACAATATACAATTTGTGGCGGCAGTGCCATTTCTAAATTTTCTCAATTTTTTGACATGTGTTGGATTTATTCCTAAGGGAAATCAGCGGTATTAGGTTGTTTATATTTAAACTCACTTTGTAAATGCCAGAACAAATGTTTGTAAAGCTCATGGGACTTAATTGCCGGGCCATCAGTCCCTAAACTTACAAACTACTTATGAAGTGGCTTATACTAAATACAGCACAAACATCCATGTCAGCAGGGGGATTCGAACTACCGACGGGGAACGACCTCGCGCATCCCAGCATAGCGTCTCAATGCGCTCGGCCGCTCCGCCGCGGCTAAATGTCAGGCTAGGAGTATGGGTTGTGTGAATTTTGTTCACTGGCAGTATTACTGTGTACTTTAGAGTATTGGGAACTCGCTGCTGGGAGAATTGTCAGCTGACCTCTAGTTTGGTAGATTTTTTCTGGCCAAGTCTGACATTTCTGATGTGTTCTTCACACCGTTTTGAGACATCTCTGTGTTTGTCCAATCTACTGCAGATCACATTCCTAAGCAATGCTATATATTCCTGGTATGTACAGTTTAAGTGGGTCTTTTACCGAGCCAAGCTTTTCATCTTTGGCGGTGTTCGGAGGACTGCTTTTATGTTCAATTTTTTTTCAGTAGTCGTACAATTTTGGCTGACCGCGGTCCCAGATACGGAAGAATGGCGAATCTCCAGTCTTCTTTATCCTCCCCATTTTCGGCGTTCTTGTCATTTTGAGGCCCCGTTAATCTGTGTTTCAGTGTAGCCATTTTTCCTAAAAACTTCACTTACATGTTGAAGTTCGTCCGAGGGTCTTCCTTAGATGCCCTGTGTTCTCAATTGGTGGGTACTGAATACGGTTGCGCTAGATGGCGACAGATAGATTTGCGTGTAGGTACTGGTCTGTGTGCGTCGTCTTCCTACGTACTGAATGGCCTAGTGTGCCATCCGCTTCTTGCTAATTAATGTATCAAATTATTCATGGTGGAAGCAATGCTGTAATGGATGCTATTTGGATGATCCATGAACTCGTCCAGATCCTGCCAGCCATGTTGTCAAATCACAAATGTGTCGTCGACAGAGGAAGAAGTGCTTGGGTTTAATGTCAGCAGTTTGTAAGGCTACCTCTTGAAAGTGTTCCATGTAGAGATTCGCGATCCCTGGAGCAGGAGGATATCCAATGGCCAGTCCATCCACCTGTATCCAAAATACTCCATTGCAATTTACGTAGATGGTCGTTGGTGCAAGCTCAAAGAGCTTCGTTACGAGGCGTGTTTTTTAAGTAAGTACCGTTTTGAAAATTTAAAGGCGTACTAAGATATCTCAACTTTATTTTTACATGAAAGCCTGTACCTTTACCTACTATTCTACATAATTTCCGTCAATATTGAGGCACTTGCCATAACTTGCTCAGTGACCGGCGGCCAGTGCACACGTGACCAGCAGCAGCTCTACATTGTACGGTAACCGGCTTCTTAATAGAAGCGACTTATTTACATTTCGTGTGTGGTTTCTCTTGCAGCTCTTTATATTTTAGTGTGCTCGCGTGTTTGTTTATTAAGAATCGCGTTTATTTGTCAGCTCAGTTACTGAATTTTTTTATTTATTAGCTCGCGTATATATTTTTCAGATTCGCCGTTAATAAACAGTTCAGCGTTAGGTTTATACTTTACAAAGCTCACTGTTTATCAAACTACTGAGTCCTCTGACGTACTTACTTGGAAGAAACAAAAGGTTTTTAGAATGGATAGGAACTGTGACTGCTGCGAACGGATGGAGGCAGAGTTGGTGACTCTTCGCTCGCAGCTTCAGGCGGCGTTGGCTACGCTGGCAAAGCTTGAGACTGCGGTGGGTGGGCGCCGCTGTTGTGGGCCGGTCGAGGGGGTGCAGCAGACGCCCTGTGCGTCTGTTGTGCCCTCCGATCGGCCTGCGGCTGTGGCCAGCCCGCTCACTGCCCGCGAGGAGGTAGCCCCCCCAATCCGTGGTGGATTGGGAGGTCCCCTCAGCGCGTGTCAGGCGGCGTAAGACTTCCCGGGGGACCGAAGTGGAGGCCTCCCCGGTTAGTCTTGCCAACAGATTCGAGGCGCTGTCTGTGGCAGGGAATGTTCCTGATGCGGATGGTGTCGCTTGTCCTGTACTCGCCCCTCTGCCTTCAAGATCCGGGCACTCACAGAGGGTGGGTTTTTTGGTAGTTGGGAGCTCCAACGTTAGGCGGGTAATGGAGCCCCTTAGGAAAATGGCTACTAGGGAGGGGAAGAATTCCAATGTGCACTCTGTGTGCATACCGGGGGGAGTCATTCCGGATGTGGAACGGCTCCTTCCGGATGCCATGAAGAGCACAGGGTGCAGCCAACTGCAGGTGGTGGCTCTTGTTGGGACCAATGATGTGTGTCGCTTTGGATCTGGTTTCGAGCGGCTATCAGAAGTGGTTAAGACTGCCAGTCTTGCTTGCAAGATGAAAGCGGAGCTCACCATCTGCAGCCTTGTCGACAGGACTGACTGCGGACCTTTGGTTCAGAGCCGAGTGGAGGGTCTGAATCAGAGGCTCAGACGGTTCTGCGACCGTGTCGGCTGCAGATTCCTCGACTTGCGCCAAAGGGTGGTGGGTTTTCGGGTTCCGCTAAATAGGTCAGGAGTCCACTACACTCAGGAAGCGGCTACACGGGTAGCGGGGGCTGTGTGGCGTGGACCGGGCGGTTTTTTAGGTTAGATGGCCTCGGGAATACACAAAATGGGTTTCAGTCTCAAAGGGGGCAGGTCAGACACGGGAAGAAAGTAGACATAAAAACCATTGGTGTAACAGTTGTAAATTGTCGTAGCTGTGTTGGGAAAATTCCAGAGCTCCAAGCGCTGATAGAAAGTACTGAGGCACAAATCGTTATAGGTTCTGAAAGCTGGCTGACGCCTGAGATAAATTCGGCCGAAATTTTTTCAAAGGGCCAAATGGTCTTCAGAAAGGATAGAATAAATAAAACAGGGGGTGGCGTGTTTATGCTGTTACAAACGGTTTATCCTGCAACGAAATTGAGGCAGATGCTTCCTGTGAATTGGTCTGGGTAGAGGTTATACCTGACAACCGGAATAAATTAATAATTGGGTCTTTTTATCGGCCCCCCGACTCAGACGATGCGGTTGCAGAAATGTTCAAAGAAAGCTTGAATCATATTTCAAATAGGTATCCGAAGCATACTGTTATAATCTGTGGCGACTTTAATTTACCCTCGATATGTTGGCATAATTACGTATTCAAAACCGGGGGCAAATATAAAACATCGTCCGAACTAGTTCTGAATGCTTTTTCTGAGAACTACTTCGAACAGTTAGTTCATGAACCCACTAGAATAGTACGTGGTTGTGAAAATACTCTTGATCTCCTAGCAACAAATAATCCCGAGATAGTAAAGAGCATCAAAACAGATACAGGGATTAGCGAACATCGAGTTGTAGTAGCGAGACTAAATATCGAAATTCTCAAATGCACCAAAAATAAACGAAAAATATATCTATTCAATAAAGCAGATAAAAATTCGCTTCACGCTTTCCTGAGTGATAGTCTCCAGTCCTTCAAAACTAAAAATGCGAGTTTAGATCAGTTGTGGCTTACTTTCAAAGACATAATATCAATAGCAATCGAGAGATTTATACCAAATAGATTAATAAAAGAGGGGGCTGACCCACGTGGTACACAAAACAGGTCAGATCACTGTTGCAGAAACAAAGAAAAACGCATGCAAAATTTAAAAAGACACAGAATCCGCAAGACTGGCAATCTTTTACTGAAACTCGCAACCTAGCGCGGACTTCAATGCGAGAATCTTCTAGTTGTTACCACAACGAAATCCTGTCTCGTAATCTTGCAGAAAATCCAAAGAAATTCTGGTCATATGTGAAGTACACTAGCGGCAAAACACAAACAATACCTTCACTACGCGATAGCAATGGTAATACTACCGACGACAGTACTGCTAAGACAGAATTACTAAACACAGCTTTCCGAAATTCTTTCACCAAAATTAGACGAAGTGAACACTCCAGTATTCAATCCAAGAACAGCTGCCAGTATGCGAAACTTAGAAGTAGATGTTTCTGGAGTAGTAAAACAACTTAAGTCACTAAACAAAAATAAATCTTCCGGGCCAGATTGTATACCAACTAAATTCCTCTCAGAGTATGCTGATGCAATAGCTCCGTACTTGGCTATAATTTACAACCGATCACTCAGCGAAAGATCCGTACCCAAACACTGGAAAGTTGCCCAAATTACTCCAATATTCAAGAAAGGCAATATGAGTGATCCCCAAAATTACAGGCCTATCTCATTGACGTCGATTTGCAGTAGGATTTTGGAGCGTATACTTTGTTCGAATATTATGTACTACCTCGAAGAGAACGATCTATTAACCAATAGTCAGCACGGATTCAGAAAGTATCGCTCTTGCGAAACACAGCTTGCCCTTTATTCACATGAAGTGTTAAGTGCCATCGACAAGGGATCTCAAATCGATTCCATATTTCTGGATTTCCGGAAGGCTTTTGATACTGTACATCACAAGCCGCTTCTAATGAAATTGCTTGCTTATGGAATATCTCCCCAATTGTGCGAGTGGATTCACGATTTCCTATCAGAAAGGACACAGTTCGTTGTAATTGACGGTAAGTCATCGAGTAAAACAGAAGTGATATCTGGCGTTCCACAGGGAAGCGTTATTGGTCCCCTACTCTTCCTCGTGTTTATAAACGATTTAGGAGGTAATCTGAATAGCTCCCTTAGACTGTTCGCGGATGATGCTGTAGTTTATCGGTTAGTGAAGGCAACAGAGGATCAAAAGCAACTGCAAAGCTATTTAGACAAAATTTCTACTTGGTGCGAAAATTGGCAATTGGCACTAAATAAAGAAAAGTGTGAAGTAATACACATGACCACTAAAGGAAATCCGCTGAACTTCAATTACGCGATAAATCAGTCAAACCTTAAGGTCGTAAATTCTACCAAATACCTAGGAGCTACAATTACGAACAACTTTGACTGGAGAGAACACATAGAAAATATTCTGGGGAAGGCGAACCAAAGGTTACGTTTCATTGGCAGAACGCTTAGACGATGCACCAGCTCCACCAAAGATACTGCCTACATCACACTTGTGCGTCCTCTCTTGGAGTACTGTTGCCCCTCGTGGGACCCTCACCAGGTGGGACTGACGGAAGATATTGAGAAGGTTCAGAGAAGGGCAGCTCGTTTTGTTTTATCACGTTACGGGGCGGAAAGCGTTACGGAAATGTTGCACGCATTGGGGTGGAAATCATTAAAAGAAAGACGTTATTCATTGCGGCGTGATCTGTTTGCGAAGTTTCAATCACCGGCTTTTAGTTCAGAATGTGAAAATATTTTGCTAGCACCCACCTACTTAGGGAGACATGACCATCCCAATAAAATAAGAGAAATCAGATCGGAAACGGAACGATTTAGGTGTTCTTTCTTCCCGCGCGCTATTAGAGAATGGGACGGTAGAGAAAAGTTATGAAGGTGGTTAATGAACCCTCTGCCAGGCACTTGAATGTGATTTGCAGAGTATCTATGTAGATTTACCAGTTTTTGAATACCCTCGTAGAAGCCCACCGCCTGACTTGTTAGCCACTGCATCACGACTGTTTTGACTTCGTCATCGTCTTGCTCAGTTACAATGCCATACAAAACACTACTAGAAACCTTAGGAAAGTCATCCTGCAAGGAGGAAATCCTAAGCGCCTGTTTCCTCGCCACTTCCTGCACCAAAATTTCATTAACGACTGAAGGACGCCTACACCGTTGTTCATCATGCACATTTGTGCGGCCATCTTTAAATGTTGTCACCCACTTTCTTACTATTCCATCACTAAATGTTTTCTCCGTAAACTGCACAGATCTCACGATGAATATCGATAGCTTTTAGTCCTTTAGCACTAAGAAATCTGCTAACACCCCGTACTTCACAGTAGGTGGGACTCTATTTTCGGAGGCATCTTAAACGCTCGATACTCAACGTACACAAGGAATAATCAAAGTAATGGCGTCATTGCGTAGACAACAGATGTAGGTACCTAGTGCGAATAAAAGACAATTTAGCACGTCTTTTTCATTTCAAAACGGTACTTAAAATACACGCCTCGTATTTTAGGCTACAAGTGTTGATTCTTCAGTGCCAATGCGTCGTTCAGAGGTACTTTCGGGAACAAAGACGTGACGTCGATGCTCTCCAGTAATTACTTCTGTATTCTCACGAACTCTGCTGAGCTCTCCAGAGCCGAGGACGTTCACAAAATTGTAAAACGTTCGTCACACTCGCCTTGTTGCGTTGTTGTCAGCTAAAACACTGGGCAGGGCACGATCAAGATTAGCCGCTGCCCTCTCAGCACGATGTAAAATACACTCAAAATGTAGCGTACAGATTTACACGCTACAAGCATCACAAATTAGTGTATCTTCTCAATGGAATAAAAAGCCATGGGTAAAAGGGCCCAATGCGGAGGCGCGTTAGTGCCACTTTCAAACACCTTAATGACTGCCAGAGGTTCGCCACGGACACACAGTTGGTTTAACCAACCGCAGTTTATTACCTGCCACTGCCAGCCACGTCTCCTCCCACAACTGAAGGGACCTCTGGCGCAGCAGAGTAGACGTCCCGCAAGGGAATGGCACACACTGACATTTTGATCACTGCAGGCCGCCTTGGCAGACAGCACCTTGGCAGACACAGTCGCTTCATTTCCCCAAATCCCAACGTGCCCAGGTACCCAAAGAAATGACACCTCTTTACCCGCCGTTGGAGGAGGAGGTACAGTTGCTCACGGATCAACTGTGTGATAGTTTCAGCCGGGTACATGACCAGCAGTGATTGTAGGGCGCTAGGGAAACCGGAGCAGAGTAGAAATTTCGTACCTGGAGCACCCCGGATGTATTTTAGTGCCTGGAGGATGAATGCAGCTCTACCGTAGGCAGTGGGCAGGCGAATCTCTATGATGTGACCTGCAAACACTACAGAACACCTGACTGCGTCCCTTTGTTTCGATTCGTCAGTGTACACCACTGTACAATCACGATGCCCATTTAGATAATCTGATGAACAGGGACTAGGGATACCAAATGAGCGCGGAATGGGATCCAGCGATATCTGTAATACGTTGAGAGCACACAAAGAACCGTCACGCCGGTGACACACGGTAAGAATGAGCTGACGGAGATGCGAGCGGCGCACTCGCTTCTTCCACCACCACACCCACAGACTCCACTGGACCCAGCCTCTCACTTTGTGTGTGTGTGTGTGTGTGTGTGTGTGTGTGTGTGTGTGTGAGTGGGGGGGGGGGGGGGCAGGGCGGGCGGTGCGCACGCGCTGGTGTGACTCGTTTTCCGTCCGTACAAGCTCGGAACAGTTACCAGCTGGCAGAAGAACAGCCAGGACAGCCCAGTCTAGCCGAGTCCAGCACTGGCCACATGGGTTACACTTTATTCAGAAGATGACTTTCGTCAGGCTGAAACCGGTCAATAAAGACTTAATATTTGAGATCAAGACTATCTATTATTAATTTACAGGAGTTAAGAGTTGTGACCGCCGACTGCCGCTAGCTCTCGCACTCCTTTGAGAGTTTTATTTTAGTTCTACGACTTCGTCTGGTGGCTTGTCCTCTGCGGTGCATTTCAACATTTTAACTTTTAAAAACAAGTTTTAGTCATCTACGAAGGACCTACCAATGGCACTGATCACATTTTTACACTTTTCAATGTACTACATGATACCACTTTTACCTGTGAACTTGAAAATGAGGCTCGTCAACTGAATTTTCTCGTTTTGACTAGCAGCAGAAGAAAATAAAATCTCTTTCAATATCTACCGAAAAGAAACATACTGATCAAATTTTACCCGCCTTTCCGTGTACCCTCAATGTCATAAAAATGCTATCATTCTGCCATTCACACGGCTATTTTCATCCCACTCTCTAAAGAAGAATTCGAGGAACAAATAAATTTGATTAAAACCATAGCAGTTAACAACGAATACGATACTGCCATAGTAGACAACATCCTTAAAAAGAAAACTGCTAAAAGAGTGACCACACTTGGCACTCCCATTTAATCTGACCAAAAGAAAAAATATATTTTTCCGTTCTATTTCTGGGACCCATTTATCAGATTCAAGGACTACTTCGTAATAAGTATAACTGGAACGTTGCCTTCTCAGCCAATAATAATTTGAAGAAAAATTTCATTCACAATTTTAAGTCAACCTGTTCTTCCTTAAGATAGTTCTGGCGTTTACAAAATTATTCGCGATACTTGCTCTTCCTGCTACATAGGTCAAACGGGACGTGCATTTATAATCAGGTTTAAACATCATCTTTTGATAAAGAATGGCACTAGCCCCCAGAATTCATGGTTTGCTATTTTCTAACTACAGGTCACGCACCTGAAGCCATTCACTGACTAAATATTTTTCACACTGAAAAGAAAGGCCACAGATTAGATGTGCTCGAGGAATTTTATGAAAATTTGGATCTTTCTCGCAATGATGGGCTTATTCTAATTGAACAGTTCACCCATTTAGGATCAGGCAGACGTAACTACAGTTTTGCCACTTGAGTTGTCAGTACCATAACGTACACGGAATCAAGACCTACGTTATGATCTAACAAGCGTAACTGTCTTATGCGGCTTTCTATTTAGTTGTCAACGTATCAGCATATTACGAAAAAATGGTAAGGATCAGGGACGCAAGAGCTGATCCGTTTTTATACCACAGGACTTACAGATAATTTCTGAGACGGAGCAGCTCTTACGTTTTTCTGATCCTAACCGAACTATTAGAAGTTCCTTCTCCCACCATTTCTCTTTAACGCATTGTCGCCCTCGCTCTGTGCCAAAAATTAAATTTTGTTTCAGGTGTGCCATTACAAGCTACTAGGAGCACTATGAATTGGATAGGAAGGAGGATGGTGAAAATGTGCCTGGAGAATTTAACGGAATCTTGTATTAGTGGCTGTTTCTTCGCGTAAGATCATGACTTTCAAGTTTTGCACACCAAGAACACAGCTGGCCTATGAAATTCTTCGAATTTAGGACCTGAAAACAGTACTTTGTGCTTAACATATGTCAGTCCTCTACATAAGTAAAGAAAAAAAGATCTCTCAGACTTATGTAATGAAGGCATTATAACTTGTAGGTACCACATTATATGAAGGACTGAGTGCTGCTAAAGATTTAGAAACTGACGAAAACGTGGAAGCATTACAGGAATAGACTAAGTTCAGTATCTGCTTTTGGTCTCTATTACTGTTGCTGTTTATCACCTTGGCTGTTTCACGTAAACCACTAAGTTTGACTTATTAAAATGTCTATTGTATTACTTTTTAAACTGTAATACACAAAGAGAAAAATAGGTGTGGGGGAGCACTTTTGTTAAAATGGTATTTCCTATGTTTGTTAGGTGAAGATTAAAACATTTTGTTACCTGTAAATTATTTATTGTATGTTCAGTGATACTGCAGAAAGTAAAAAAAAAAAAAAAAAAAAAAAAAAAAAAAATTTATGTATTCTCCATCATATACTGCTAATTAACTTCCCGAGGAACAGTTCTCTTGAATATAGTACTTATTAAATCGCACTGACACACATTCCATAGCTTATTTCGTGTACACACACATTTCATATGATAATTTTGCTTAAAGATGCGTATCATATGTTTGGCATTCGTATGTTCCACAGCAGCAGCCGCCATTAATTTAAGGATCAGGGAAACGTAACTGCGTTTGTAATTTCATAAAAATATTAGTGTCCACAGTGCTGGAATATGTAGCACCGAATAAAAAACAACAGTCAATTAAGTATACTTTTCATTTACTATAGGAAGGTATGTGAAACACTTATAAATTACTCAGGTTTTTGGACAAAACCTTTAAATCTATCTCAAAACACTTTTTGTAGTTACATTTCTGTGATACTAAATCGGCGATTTGCAACTACGTGATAGACGCTTTTTCAACTGCTTTAAAAACAAGCCTCGTATAATATCAAGGAGCGATTAACTGCTTAAGTAAGGTCCGTTTTGTTGTAGACACTAGTAGTTCGCTCGCATACCGCAACGAGCGCGTGCGACGTGTACAGTCTTGCCTTGGAAACAACTGTGCTCAGTATCAGCTCTGTAGCTAACCTGTACGGGTCTGTTCTGTGCTTTCAAAATGTTTCAGACTATCAACTCGCCCGCCGCTTGTGTGGTTCGCTCAGTGATACGGTTTTTTTTTTTTTTTATCAGCAAGGAACCTGTGTAACGCAGAAATTCATCGACAGATTTGCCGAGTGGACGGTGATACTGTTATGAGAAAGCAAAGTCCGTACGTGGGTACGAGAATTCAAAGTGGGCCGTGACAACGTCTATGATCAGGACTGCTTGGGTCGCCCATATTCAAATAAAAACGATTTGTTGGCTTCAGCTGAAGCGAGGATTCATGAGAACAAACGTTCCAATTCTAACATCTCACTGGCAACCGTTACAATGACGACTACGACGACGTGAAAATGGCAGTGAACTCCTCGTTATCGGAGCAGGCGGCTAGATTTTATGAAGAGGGTATTTTAAAATTGGTTAAGAGGTATAAGTGAACAAACTTGGCAACTAGGTCGAAAATGGAGTAATGTATACTTTCTGTAAATAAATTTACTTTTTGAAATAAGTAAACAACAAAAGGTTATGTTCAAAAGAAACTTACGTAAAAACCTCGTCTCTTAACTCATGCAGTGTCCGAAATATTTCTTCCGACTTTATTCAAAATTTGATTTCCAAATAGCCAATTTTAACTGTCTCACTTATTACAACTTTGTTACTCGTTTTCTCAGTTAATATTGTATTGCCACAATGACGCCTCAGCAATCATGTTAAACATAGCTTCTTGTAAACAATTTTCTCAATACTTCAATCTGTACAGTAGTTGTAATAGCGGCTACTAGATGGCACCACTGGCCGCGGTGGAGTAGCCGTGCGGTCGAAAGCGTCTCGCTGCGGAGCGCGCGGTTGCTCGCCGTGGAGGTTAGAGTCCTCCCTGTGGTGTGTGTGTGTGTGTGTGTGTGTGTGTGTGTGTGTGTGTGTGTGTCCTTAGGTTGTTTTACCTAGGTTTAAGTAGTTTGTAAGCTACGGACTGATGACCACGCAGTTTGGTGGGATAGATTTACAAACACAACGTCTACTGGTTTACAACTCCACTTAGCACACGCTAGTCTGTGCCTCCGTGCAGGCGTGCAGCCCGTAGTAGCTACCTGTTCTTATATTTCTTTCTAAAATTTGTGCCGTAAGCCTTAAAACTGACTTAACCTTTATTAAGTGACTCGTAATGCTCTACATTAAATTAGTACCTCCATTCTGCATTTGCAGTCTCATAGGTTCAATTTATATTTACTGATTACGACAATCATAGTTATCGCCGAAACCAGGTTAAAATTTTTTATCTTCGTTACCGAGGGCTGCACTTTTATCCTTTGACGACGTAACGGTCGCTGCGAATTCGAAGCTAAGTTTGAAATTTCAACGTTTCTCTAGTCGATTTCGGGCTAGCCGAACGTAGGACGTTAACTAAGGAAAGCATGCTCCACGGTCCCGTTCATACTGGAGTTACCTTCGGGCACAGAGGCAAAGGCTAGTTGCTACGGGCCTCCTCTAGTGCTTGGGTTACAACCGTGTTATTGGTGTTCTTTTATACTTTGACGTGGAATCCATTTCATCTGATTTATGTCTCACTGACACGTTCGACACATCCACCAAACCATTCTATCCATGTGTACCAGCTTCATCTGGGCGAGGTGTGTATTTTAAGAGTGACCAAAAATTGATAATTTCTAACCACATCAGGATACAGAAGCACTTGCTGAAGCCTACAAACCCTAATCGCCGTTTACAATTCTGGCTAATGAATTCCAGATGAAAAGCAGAAATATGACAAAAAATTAAACAAACAATACGGGTTAATTTAAGGACAACTCAAAAGGAACAACAATCGGAAAGATCAAGAAAATGGAACAAAACCAAAACGGAAGATTACCAAAACAAGAGAGTCATGACAAACTGAAGAAGCTATCACAAAAGACGACAAAATAATGAACCGGACAGAAGAATCTACAGTAGTTGAAACAATCTCAAAGAAATCCAGAAAAAATCTGGCCTTCAAATAAATCTTACTGCTGAAGGACATCGACTCATTTAACTTACAGTCATATCTGTGAGAGAAGAAGAAAAAATTGCACTGACGTGATTTACGGCCCACTTTAGATTTGCAGTTTAAGATTTTGCAAACATTTCGGCCAAAATAACAATCTGAAAAATAATAAATTTATGTTAAGATTACGACTGCTCGCGGCTGAGCTGTCAGAACGTTCGGCAAGTTCGGCTTCAGAGGGACAGTCGTCTGATGAGTGGACGGACTGTGGCTAATCGATAGGGGACGAGTCTTCTGACGACGACGGAGGGTGGGAGGGTGCGTCCAGACGCTGAGCGGCGGTGTGGGACACTCCGAGGTGAGCAGCGGCCACTGCTCGCGGCCAAAATAATATGGCGTTTTTCTGTTTCGATAACATGCCATGAAATACATAGCAATGAATTGTAAACAGACTACTTTAACACCTGTACATAAACTAGGGATATGCTGGTACAATGACTGTTGTAAATGACGTGATATATATTATTGAGCACTACGGTTATCCGTATTACCACACTTATTCAGTTTGTGATTTTAGCTGTAAAAGAAAACGTAACAACAGTTTGAAATAGAATATTTGCATGATTGCTAATTAATGACTTTCAATATATTCCATAAGTAGTGAATAAAATAAGGTAATTTGTTGCCATGTATGCACTTCCGTTTCATTAAGGAAATACACTTTCCACAGAAATCGTATAAAAGGAAAAGTACCTGTATCAGTACTTTGTGCAGAATGTTCATTATTACAGTATACTGACAGTTTACGTGCATACGCTTCAGAAGACCATTGTTCAATTCGATGTTTTTTATTCCACGGCATGTTCACGAAATTAAACACATTTTAGAGGGAGCAGTCTTACATATGCAGAACTCTAAACATTGAAGAACATAGCTCTATTTAATAAGAGTGTGTGAAACCCTTTTAGGAAAAATTTGGAAGTGGCGGGTTCCGACCCACTGACCTTGAGCATCACAGACCAACGCACTGCCAACTACGCTACGGCTAACAATTGGAACGTGCGTCCTTTAATCTCTTACTATTGACGGCAGTTCACTGATGCTAATATAGCATTTTTAGACGTTTATCTTTTATAGTATGAAGAACGACGTGATTTTGTTAATTCTTCAGTGAACCAATGCTTTGAAATGACAATTTGTAAGCTACAATAAGAAAATCATCAAATACGCAACGCAAAATTGGCGTATGCTAGAGAGTTCTGGGCGAGGATTGACACGTGACATATTCCAACGGGTGGTTTTCGTTAATTGAGTGGAAGTGTCCAATCTCCGTTATTTTTGAAAATATCTCAAGTGATACCAGATATGAAAAAAAAGAGCAAGGTTGTAGACAATTTTCTCCTCAACAAATTCGGTTATTCAATTTTCGTATCAGATGAATGGTTAAGCCGTTCTTTTCATTTAAATTTCAAGCTGTCAAAAGACGATCGCGAAGGCCCATTTTTAGTGTTACTACCGTAACCTAAAGAAGGCAAAAAAATAAATAAAATGAAATAAAATAAAAAATAAAATGCACGGTAGAGATTACGTCAAATGAGGCCACCGCGTGAGAATACACGGATGTGTGTGTCAATTATTGGAAAATTGACGTTTTTGTGTCCCAACTTCGTCGCCGCTTTTGTGTCCCAGCCTCGTCGTAGGTGTCGGTGGCCGAGTGGAATGAGCCCGACACAGGAACAAAAATAGCACGCTGGTGCAGGTACGGAGGGGAGCAGCCAGAAACTATAAACACTCGAGTAAATTAGAAAGAGGTATATATTGCACAGAATGTAACAATACTTAACTTTTACATAGTACTGCAGAATGTTGATACATAGTTGTTAGAGGCCTGCCTAGTGCCTGTACGATAGCAAAGTCTTCACTCGTGCCTATCTGATTACGAAGGTCCTAACTGGTTGCTATCTCAGTCCGAAGTGGCGATGTCCTTCAGTGGTGGCCGCGAGCGGAGTTGTCGCAGAGGGCGCTCGTGGCTGTCGTAAGAACGCCGCGCCGTGCGTGCATGGCGGCGCGCGGCGAAAGTAGGTGGCGCGCACTTTGTACTTGTGCGACACCACAGACGTAGTTAAGGACCAGCATACAAAGTTTGCATGTATTTTCGGATGGTAATCAAGGTTTTGTAACTGACCCTCTCCCTCCTCCCCCCCCCCCCCTCCCGCGAGCAAAGTGATGAACCAAAAAGTAGTCTACCGCCTTCAACAGTTTCGCTGTAGATGCTGTAAAACTGTCGCATCAGGCATGACCTTGGGATGTTTTACTTGATTACTGCTGACTGTCTTCAACATATTTTGCATATAGTATCGATATGTATCACTAAATGTGCAATGAAATTTACATCACTATACGACACATACTTCAGGATATATCAAATTTATAAAAATTAATGTTTGTCTTTTCCTTCGTATTTTATGCATGGCCATACCGTACATCCAATTGCGATAAAACTTTGTCAACTCATTTCTTGCACTCGCGCGTAGGTTTATTAAAGTTTATTTCGTATGGTAAAGGCGTAGAGTACTTTACAATTAGTTAATTCTTTTCTTGCTCCGAAACGGCCGGACGGATGAGTGGAATTTAGTACAGAGGTAGCTTATATCCTAATTAATATATGGGCTACCTTTCGTAAGCCACCGTACGGTACGTGGCGGAGGGTATCTTACAATGTGTTAATATGTTTGCTACTCCTTCCATGCTGAAACGGTTGGACAGAATTTAATGAAATGTGGAATGAGGATAGCTTATACCCCCAATTAATACATGGGCTACGTTTCGTAGGCCTCCGTAGGCGCATGACGGAGGGCACGTTACAACAATCAAAATTGTTTGAATGGTGACCATGAAAGTCACCAAAGAAAGTATGTTTTCATGAATGAGATTTTTATAATCTGCAAGCCAGTGAATTTAGCATGGCTGAGAGCACCTTGCGACTTTGACATCGGTTGACCTGTCACTATGAAACGTGGCGCATACATGTATGTTTTCATATACAAGATGATCAGAAATTCCGCTACCAACTACTAGGTCTTTAAGAGGGTAGTGAACACACAACATTTTGAATAGGAGCCCATGTTCGAAAATTTATCGTTTTCGTTCCAAGACTGTTTTAATTCGGATGATTATGTCATCCACTCCTACTTGAGGAGAGTAATTAGGCGTGCCCCAGTACAATTGTTGCAATCAATTTGAAAAGAATAATGGATCGTTTCGCTTTACTTACGCATTTTCATTACAATTTACAACTTAAGGTTTACTTAGTCGACTACGACAAGAACCCAGCATTTACGGCACTAGCCGCAACATACTGTTGCGTTACAACAGCGTCTCGATGTGGCGACCACCAACGTCGTTACATACATTGTACCTCCGAAGCATGTTTTTCGTACACTCTCCAGCCCTTTTCCTGTGTGAGCTCAGACGTTTCACTGGCTCTAAGCAGAAGATGAGTTACACATATGAATTTAAACTATCTTAGAACGGAAACGATAAGTTTCCAGACATTCAAAATGTTATGTACTCACTACCCTAGAGAGAGAGAGAGAGAGAGAGAGAGAGAGAGAGAGAGAGAGAGAGAGAGAGAGAGAGAGAATGTAGAGAGAAAAGGAAAGGAGAGATGGACTAACTGAAGACTGGAATAAGCAAGTATCCGGGCAACGCCAGGTTTTCAGCTAGTTCTTAATAACGTCAAAAAATCTTACACAATTTCTGCCCTGAAACTAAAGTTACTCTACGAAGGACTCCAAAGAACAAAGTTCTCGGCGTAAAGGCTAATACATGATTGCTAACTTACAAAAACCATTGATTTTGATGTAGAGCCAGACGAATTAAAGGGGGGAATTAAGAAGTAATCCTAACCTAAATATTTTTAGGTGTGGTGACAGTAACATCCAGAGCAAATAATGAGTTTTAACTAATGATTGATCTACAGTAGGCTTTCTGCTTTATAATCATTTCAAATTCCAAGGACAAATGTATCGGGTTGAACCTCCAAGACTACCACCTTCACAGCATGTACAATGCTGAATATGCTACGGATTTGATCATTAGACAAATAATTGTAAAGCAATGTCAAGTGCAGCAAATGGGCTGGGTATCTTACGCCAAGGAACTATGTCCCGGAAACGGAAATAATTTGTGCCAATTGCCAAGGAAGCCTCCATTCAACAGACATCAAATGTTGAAACCACCCAAAAAGAAACGGACAATGCAGATACTGCTGCTATTGTGAAGTATGTGGATCTTCAATACCTGAACCATAGTCAAAATTCGAAGAAATTTCCGAATACACATCTATTAAGAGCAAGTTCTCAAATATTTTTCCAGAAAAGAAAGAAAAAAAAGTGTCATGAACCAAGTCACTTCGACCTTTTTTAACCGTAAGATCTTCGGTGTGCTGTCAGGCACATTAATGCACTACTGTATAAATAAAACGACCTTGGATGATAATCCATAGCATCAGGAAGTAAAACTTTCTAGCTCTGCATTACGGCCCACTTAAGACGGAAAATGCCAAAGGCCATAAATCTAAACAGCTAGTTTGAGAGTATCTGGTTGATGAAGGGCAAATATTTGTAGAGTTCAAAATATTTAAATGTGAAGATGGCAATTTATTTTTCGACGACCGGTTACCGTTAATGTCAATGGTAAATCCGGTTTAACTACTGCTCATCGCGGGCTTGTGATATTCGTGTCCATTGGAGATGAGGCATTGTTGTCTCGGTTGAACGTAGTTCATACTGATTGTTATATTAAGCGTTGTAACCTAAGGATGAGGTGGAACCTCCGGAGACGTCGTATATGGAGAATTAATCGTCGTCGGTTGATTCGCCGTCGTAATTTTGTTTGTCTACCAGTATTTGCACGGATGTCCAGATGGCGAACGGAGCACGCAAGTAGGGACGTACTTACCTTCGAATATTGGAGCCATGGAGAAGCATGATACAACGAAGAATTGTAAAGTATTAAAAGTATTTGATACAACTGACGAATTTAATTTCTTTCGTAATAAGTATCGGGGTTATAATTAATATGATTGTTAAGTATATTTACAGAATTAATGTTAGATTAGAGAAATTATCTTTGGATTGAATTCAATCGTGCTACACCAGGCACTAACGGACGGACCATACGCTGTTTATACTTAAAAATAAGATAACGACATTTCAGGTCCACCATGATTTCAACAAGCGGTGTCTTTAGTATCAAGTCGCACCTACGTATACAAGGATTTGATGCAGAGTTCCTGTGAAATTTGACCAGATAAGGTACCCTAATTGTACCAAAACCAGACGTCGAAAAATAAATTGCGATCTTGGCATTTTCTTACTTTAATTCTTTGACGGTAGGACTGGCGACGTTCTTAAATTTGTGGAGTTACTGAAACCAGAGGCGATGGCCTCCCAATATAGCTTGAGGATTATATATGTCATCGAAATTACTGAAGTAATCATGCATGGGGAATAACAATTTTTCACGATGAGTGAATAACAGCCGTAAGACTTATGCCACCAAATGAATTTATGTTCAGTTATACCACAATGACAGTCATATCTCTTGCACTTTTGTGCAACTACTCAAAAGCCATTTTACGAACCGATTTTATCGAATACCTTGTCAACTTGGGACTTATTTCAATAATGGGAGATTTTAATGCTCGTTCCGTAACACTATGTGTTAAGTACCAATAAAGACTGACGTATTTTGGAAGATGTTTTAGAAAGACATAAAATAGATTTTATAATGACTGCTTAACATACAATGGACTACTAGAAGCTCAATCCCTGATCATGTCTTATGTACAAGAACAATTATAAATTGGTGGATTAGTGACTCATTAGGAAGTGATCATCTCCCAATCTTCGACACTAATGAAAGGTATTAAGCAATAACTAGATTTTAAACAAGAAAGGAAGACTATGATTTTAACAGAATGGATCCCCGGATATTTAAAGAACTTGCCACGACGGCCATTCAAAACTTGCAATAGACAGCTATCAGAGATGATATAGGTAAGTATGTCTTAGTGGAGATTTTAAGTACAGTGCTAGTAAGGAAAGTTTTCAACTAACAATTCCAGGAAAACAGAATTCCCAGAGGTATTTTAAATAATATTAAACTTCAAACGAAAGTTCGTCATTTTTCGGAGAACGGGAAATCCAATGCGTAAGACAGAAAGCAACAGGATTGATGGATTAGTCAGGAATCAGCTAAATGCTTATTTTATAGCTTGTAAGTAAAAAACTGGAGCAGAAGAATTCCTTTTGGAGTACATTCGAGAGTTCATGGCGACAACAAATGGAAACCCACCATGGACACGAGGATAGGAAAATTGCTAATAAGAACAAAGCAGAAAATTTTAGAAATATTTTAGACTATATACAACATCGATTTTAACCATGAATTTTTAGTTAATACTCAACCCCAGAACATGCTCAATCTGAAATGAAGTTGGACCCGAATGTCTTGTATGGGGGCAGGAAGCTTTGAACGACTCCAATAGATGTTCAATTCAGTATGCTATTAACATTAGCTTGAAAATTTAATCATTCCTTAAGCTCGACTTTGGTTAATGAGTCCTTCAGGATACCAATGTGAATCATCCGTTGCACAACTGAATTAGGATTCAGAACTGGATCCAAAGGAGAGAGAAATATTAAATGACTACCATGATCTCAGCCCCGTAGAGAGCGTATGGGCTTAGCTCAAAATTGCGCGGGATAATTGGCCAGACCCCCTCCAGAAACAGCGAATGCCTTGTGGGATTGTGTGTATTCTTCATGGCAGAGACTTCCTACGCCTGGCGCCTTTTTCCGTAGACTTTTAGATTCTATGCCTCCAAAGATCCCGGCTGTTCTTGATGCCAATTGGTGTGTGGACAAAGTACTGAAGATATACGTAGTCTACATTACTTTTAATAGGTAATACCAGTATCAACTTCAAAGGAAGATTATTTTTAGATATCAAACTGACGTACTATAATGTTTACTGAATATAATACAGAAAAAACAAAACCAATATAATTTAACAAAAAAGTAAAGCAGGAAATATGCACCACGATAAAAAATAAAGGCTTTGATGGCACCCGATGCGATGCACACTACTTAATAAGGAACTCTTACAGTATCAGTTAAACTACCAGTCTTTTTCGTTGCTACAACGGCCGAAAAGTCTTACAAGAGTTGAACGAGTATTTAACTGCAAACAACGTAACACAAGGCACAGCCACTCGTGTAAACCGTGCGTAAGGACTTGCAATAAAATACCTATATTATTAACAATAACGATTCATCAGGTCACTAAGTAATTACTAATACATGCATCCATTTTCATTATTTTTACTTTTGCTATCATTTATCTCGTTTTTTGAAGATTACGCTATTAAAATGGAAAATTGCTTAAGAACGTGGAATTGCACAATTCGTTGCGAATTAATGTCCAAAATATTACCTGCACAAGTCTTTCTTAGAGACTACATTGGTACTATAAATCGAGCCTCTCGTGTTCGTAATTCAGCCTATCCATTCAACCAACGAAACATCTAAGAATCCGTTCATTGCAGTAAATCTAACCACATGCAGTTCTTATACCGTTACCACTTATACGTGCTCTAATGACATTTTCCAAAATAAATGATACGCGAGTTAAGCTGATATGAATCTCGACATATACTTTATCGCAAGTATTATACTGCTTCTATCTGATGATTTATACACCAATCCGATGCTCCGAATATCGCTATAGTTAGCAACACTCGCACTTCGGAACTAGGGTATGCGCAATGCCCTGTTCTTGAACTTTCTTTGGGCCTGGTAATCTTTCTCCCCCATACTAAAGCTTCCCACTCGATACTGTAGATGCCCGTCGTCCAGCAATGTTAAGGCCGTCATAACCGCACAGCCATCTGGACGAGACCAGACTCCGTGGTGTCTGAAGGACTTAATTTTACTCCAGTTCCAAGAAATTTACAGAAACGTGACCTCAGCAACGTCTAACAAGCCATACGGCGACTTCCTTTGTTCCCACTGAATAAGTGAGGAGAGAGACTTTTATAGTATTCTGAAACTATAATTACAGAAAACAAAATTCCGGCAACAGAACGCAGGGCGCTGTTGGTCATCCGTGATGAAGATATAGTGGTCTTAGCAGCAGATAAGGCAATGCCACCATGCTACTGAAGACATGTTAACTGGCAAAAGATCGCGACACTGCTGCAAGGCCATGCAGACAAATAAGTACTTAAGTTCTCAACAGCTCTGGTTTTCACAGGAAAACCATCAGAAGGCTTCACCCCAAGAAAGCGGCGCACCCACTACCATACGGCCTTCCGGAGATCCAGAAGGAGAATGTCCCATTACGTCCTATTTTGAATACCATGAACTCATCGAAATATGGCACAGCCAAACATCCAGCACAGCTTCTAAAACCACTTATGTGTCAGTGCCCACACCACCTTAAGAAATCGACGGAATTTGAGTAGTTAGACAAAGGACCGCGTGAAGACGAGAGACCTATTGATCAGCTTTGACGTCATGTCCATTTTCAGCCGTGAATCGCTGGATGGTTTCTTACTTATGAAAAGGTGGTGGTTAGCACATTACGGTGTCTTCTTCACGTGTTCGGAGGCTGCATGAGCAACTGGAGATGCCATGGCCTGCCCCCTTAGCTCCGAGTAACGCCAGTTTTAAACGCAGTTTTGGGGAGGGGGTAGTACTGAATACAGTTCGCCTAAAAACCAAAGAGTTTGTTCAGATACGTAGATGTCATGTGGGAACACCAGAAGTGTCAAGAAATACCTTCAAGAGTTACTTCGTTCTTAATAGCATATAGGGCATTATCAAGTTTACGATGGAAGTAGAGATGAACAGATGCCTAACCTTCGTGGACATTGTAATCAAGAGGAATCCTGACGGTGCCACACGGAATTTTATCTCAATGCTCGGTGTAGCCTCACCATCCAGTTCAACCACACTCGGTACTGAGAACATTGGTACGAAGAGCCAGGTCCATCTTTGACAAGGAGAGTGTCACAGGAGTTGAAGCATCGTGGGAAACTTTCCGCCAAAGCGGCTACAGCGAGGCGCAGGCAAGACGCCCCTTACTGACGGACCAGAGGCGGCAGGACAAGCCTGAAGACGACCAAGCAATACGGATGGCTTTCATGCCCAATGTTGGTCCACTTACAGTCAAAATCACATGAATACTCACAAACCACGGTATAAAAACATCTTCCGCGCAACGCGAAAAGTAAAGCACGTAATTGTATCAAACGAAGGGCCTTAAGCCGCCCGCACACGGAGCGTGTATCTGAACTAGAGTGGCCAACGTGGCGAGTTCCTGACGTCACAACGTGTGAGACGCACGTTTCAGAGGGTTAATCAACGTGTCAACGTTAATCAACGTGCGTCTGAACCATCACCAATAAGGTTGGTGAACGCCACCGACGTAACACCACGTGACGTCCGGGGTAGGGGGGGGGCAGCTCTTTTCGGTAGAGAGATGAAGACGCCATACTGGCCGTCGTATCTCATACGTAAAACCCTATAACTTTTAGTTTATTTAAATGTGATTAAGATTTGAGTAAACTGTGAATATTTCGAAAACCGATCATTAGCGGTACTATTAGTTGGAGTAAATGACTAGAAACGTATGTTAAAAAATTTTCGTATTATAGTAATCTTCCGTTTGAAGGCAATGCAGCGGAAGAGATATCAACATGAATGGTAATTGCAACGAATTATGTAAATAACATGTCTGCAACCGAGATATTAACCAGTGATGTATACAACACATCCAATACCTTTGTCGTTGCTACCCAGATGTGTTAGTAGCCATAGCGCAGATAGCGAATTCGTGAACTGCGAGGTGGACTCAAATTCGGGTTTTCTGATATACTCAAAGACTTCCCTATGAATTTCAAAGAAGTAATCTGCAATAATATTCGACGCTATGGAAATTTAAGTGGGCCTCCTCTGAGGAGTTTGTTGGATTCGTTTTAGAGTAAACTACGCACTTTATTGTTTCACATATTGCATTTACGCGTTAACATTTTCTACTATTCAAATGTTTATTAAGCTTATGGAACTTAACTGTGTGGTCATCAGTCCCTAAACTTACGAACTACTTAAGAACTAAATTATACTGAACAAAGATCCATGCCCGAGGGGAGTGGGATTTTAACCACGGACGTGGAACGGCCCTCGCGCATCTCAGCACAGCCAACACCACCAAGAGAGAAGGCCGCGACGCTCTCGTGTGACGTCAGGCAGGCTGAGCGCGCATAGCTGACTGGGCAGCGAGCCAGTCAGCTATGCGCGCACAACCTACTCTGCCTGACGTCACACAAGAGCGTCGCGGCCTTATCTAGTGGTGGTGGCGGCGGCGGTGGTAGTGGTGGTGGCGGCGGCGGCGGCGGCACAGCACCTCAACGTGCTAGGCCACTCCGCCATGGCAATCACTTAAGCGCACCACACGCGACGTTACAGAGGAACAACAGCGACATTGACAGAGCTAGGAATGCACTCCAAGGCGAATAGGCAGTCACACCGATCACGCTACAATGAAGGGGTGGGAGGGGAAATTCAAGAGTAGGGCGCAGTGGACCACGGAGCCCCATTAGCCATTGCCCAGGCGGGGAAGAGGCGGAACAGGATGTTCTGCTTGCACGAACCTTGCTAGAGTAGTAGGAGTAGTAGTAGAAGAAGAAATTAACGAGTAAAACTGAAGACAGCTGGTGATACACAACACCAGAGGCACTGCCGATTTCGGGGATTGGGGGGGGGGGGGGGGTGTCGACGACTGAGCACTCCTCTCGATTCACTTGTCAAAAGACTCACACAAAGCCACATGAACAGCAGTGGCACTTTGACGTTTTAACGCACAGTGATTGTCGGTCTATTAGTACATTCACAACGTTGAGGCTTAGCACTCATTTGTTACAAATTCCACGTTACTGAGTTTGTGAGATCTTTCTGTTAAAGTGTAGCTACGTCGCCAAACGAGTAACATCCTGACAACGGGCAGCACGTTTTCTGTTGATATACAACGGGAAGCGAGTGACACGGAAAGGATACACGAGTTCAAACCACAACGAGATCAGCGTTTTTAGTTGCGGAAAATGTAGCTACCATTAGTGGCGAGGTTTAGGTATTCTATCTTCCTGTGTGGTGTTCGACAATAGAATGGTAGTTAACTTATGTGTAAGTAGTTCAATGAACCCTGAAAGGTTTGCAGATTAACACTGCAGATGGAAGGTTGAGTCTGGGGGGGAGGGGACGCCCAATTGAGCACCAACCTTTCATCGTTCACTCTTAATTAGTTTGGCCACGACCGTGTGAACCATTCCATGTTCTGTATCCATAGAAGTTTACCTGACAGCCTGGTGGTCTGGTTCTGCAAGAGAGACGTCAAGAAATGGCTTGTGGTACCCAATTAAGTGAACGTCAAAGAGATCTCATTTCCCAGGGTAGCACATCAATGCCCTGAAGTTGCACTTATGTTGCCGTGGCGCCCTGTGCGAGCTCAGATAGACGTAGTGTGTGTTTAGTGGAGGTGAGGTATCATCGGCCTGGCAACACGGAAGCAGGTTCTATCGAGTGGGACAACTGTATGCACGGCGCGCATGTAGAGCTTGAAAGATGGCAGGCCATCTCACCTTTGTGTAATTTAATGTAAGATGTAATTAGTACATTACAGGTAATTGCTGTTGATGGAATATTGGAGCAGGGCAGTGTTGTGTGTGAAGGGGTGCTAGGCTGTTTTGGTGTAGGAAGAAGGTCCGGCAGGGGGGGGGGGGAATTCCAGTGTGCGGCTGGGGAAGGCGTTTCTACCTGCTGGCACTTCCCAGGGGTCCGCGGGTTGTGTATGCGCCGAGACACTGAAGAGGCCTTGGGCCGAGAGCTTGTAAACATGCATGCCGAATTTTCCCGATTGTGGCAAGCGGAAGTCGCTTATTGTGTGAGCTCTTAAACATCCGATCACTGATTTTGAAAAAAGATAGCAACACGACTGGACGTCCCCTCTGCTTTCTCGAGAAACAAGCGTCCAAATTATGCTAAAAAAAAAAAGGAAGCTCTGGAAGTCATGATGGCTTTTACTAACAATAATTCCTTCGCAGCCCGAGCTGTAAGGAGTGGAGGACTGTTACGTAAAGCATGAGAAATGCGCCAAGAAGAGTTACGGCAAGGGATAGCCGACTGATTGCCTGCTGAGTACAGTACCAGATTTTCGAAATCTGCCAGGCCTAAGTGAAACTTCGTTGACCAGTGCTAGGAAGCTTCAATTTTAAGCTTTCTGTAAAAACATTTTTACGGACGGTCTTGCGCTGCGTACCGTGTTTTGGGACTTCGATTCGTGCTATCTGTGGGTACGGACATGCAGTTATGCTTGTTTACCCGATTCTTGGACTAAGGAAATTTTACAAATATCAGAGTGTGCTCCAAGATGTGAAATGGCAATGATGCTGCTTGTTCAGTGAAAACAAGGTCAGCCAGCCATAATTATTTGCTACCGAATGCACTAATTACGACACACTCAGCCTTCTGGAGTGCATTAGGTCTTCAGTACTTGGGCGTACTTTCCTATGCTAAGTGTTCTAAGTAGTACACAGTGCCTACCATTTCAAGCAGTTCTGCGAAGTCTGGGCCACTTCACAGTGTTGATATTTGGCAGTACAGCTTCCGACTATCGGGGCGAGATTCTATTTCGTGGTCGCGCACTTTTCAGCTTATAACCGCCAGGTGTCCACGCCAGAGCGGCGCAGTGAGGTCACCCAGTAGTTCGTCCACTGGGTAATGTATGGCTTGCGCGCCACCACCACCTAGAGAGAAGGCCGCGGCGCTCTCGTGTGACGTCAGGCAGAGCAGGTTGCGCGCGCATAGCTGACTGGCTCGCTGCTTCGGCATAGTGGGCCGTGCCCCAGCTGCTACCCAGTCAGCTATGCGCGCGCAACCTGCTCTGCCTGACGTCACACGAGAGCGCCGCGGCCTTCTCTCTAGGTGGTGTTGCTTGCGCACGCCAGCAGCAAATGGTAGTTGTATCAGGTTCACCAGTCTAACGGGGACGTGATTATAAAATCTACCCTGCTCTGAATATTTTATTACGACTACGAATTTGTACTTCAATTTCCGCACTGTTACGAAGTTTGTTTTCCAAAAGGGGATATTTTGATTTGTCACTCAGTATTTAATTCATGTTTATAGTATTCAGATTACAACACTGACGTAGGTTTGCTTTATCATTTATATAAAATTTGCATGAAAATTGATGTCCAGTTTTGAGATATTACAGTTATATCAATAACAATGTATGAACATTGTTATTACAATCAACATAGTTGAGAAAGTGTTTAACTATTTCCTTTATTACTGTTTCCCGTTTTTTAAATCTCAATTTTCAGAAGGGTAAGTCAATATAATTTCGAAAAGTCGTGTATTTATCTGTGTGACTAGAGATGACGGGTTGCTATACAGGCCCATACATATTAATAATTCAATCATAACTTTATTAATTGAAAAACAATGATTCAGATTATTGTGGGTCTGCCGCTCCTTACTAAAGTTTTATGTTGTAACTACACATACCTTACATTTTTCGTTCCGTGGCAGGATTCCTTTTTTCAGCATTTACTACACACCACCGCCACTTCATTTTGCCGATCCCTGTTAGAACATACTTTTTACTGCCCCACTTCTCAAGGTTTGGGGGCGGGAGATGTGGTCTCGTCTGCACGTCCACAAAATACGGCAGTAGGGAAGAAGCGATTCAAGTTACCTTAGCGACGCTTCTACAGTATAGTGGCTCAACCCTATACACTGACACAAGAGGGAAGTACCTTAGTTAGGAAGAGGGACTTTTTCAGCTAATGCAGAACACTTTGTAAAAAAGCAGACTTTACAAAAGACATCTCCATTTCTGCATTCATGACCTCACTTTGGGCAATAAGGCTCTGCATTCAGGAGACATGAAGCAACTTGCACGTTACTAATTTTCACTGCAGGATGGTCGCACTGCATGAACTGTATTTTTAGGTTTGACATTTGTGAACATCACATTTATCATACTATGATTTGTTTATCTCTGACAACCAGTGTTTGCTTAGTCGCCGGCTCACACGCAGTCGACGTATCCTTCATATTTTGTAAGTAAAACCGGCTACTGATTAGAAACGACATATAGTATTTTGTTTCTAAATTTACTGTGCTCTCGTGCATATTAGAAACATATTCGCGTTTTAACGTGTAGTCTTCCTTTCATCGCACCGTGACTGTAGTGTTTGTTTTCCCTGCACTGTAATCATGAATAGGGACTGACTGCCGTGTGCGGATGCAGTCTGAGCTGGTGACACTTCGCTCCCAGCTTTGAGCTGTGTTAACCTCGGTTGCTGCTAGCAGTGAGGCGAACACCCCATCCTTGGTTGCATGGGAGGTTGCTCCAGTACGTGGTAGAAGGCGCAAGACATTTTGGAGGACCGATCGTGAGGCCACCCCGATTCGTCCTGCAAACAGGTTTGAGGCGCTATCTATTCAGGACAACGTTCCTGAGTCGGATGATGTGTCATCCTGAGGTCACCACTCTGCCTTCAAGAGCATAACTTGGGAGCTCCAACGTTAGGCGGGTGATGTAGTCCTTAGAGTGATGACTGCCAATGAGGGGAAGAAGGCCAACGTGCACTCCGTGTGCATATCAGGTGGAGTCATTCCAGATGTGGTAAGGACTGCCATTCTTGCTTGCGTGCAGAGCTCGCCATCTGCAGCATAGTTGACAGGTCCGACTGGACATCTGATAGAGAGCCGAGTGGAGGGCCGGAGGGTTTTGCGACCATGTAGGCTGCAGATTCGTTGACTTGCGCCATCAGGTGTTGGTTTCCGGGTTCCGCTGAATATGTCGGCTACACGGGTAGCGGGGGCTGTGTGGCGTTGACTGGGCGGTTTTTGGGCTATAGGGCTTCGGGGAAAAACAAAATGGGAAATGTCAAAGGGTGCAGGTGCATCACAGGAGAAATATAGACCTAGGAACTATCGACATAACTGTTGCAAATTGTCGTAGCTGTTTGAGGAAACACTGTAAACTGTTTATTATTTTCCGATCTACCGGTAGTCATTGGCTTATTATACTGGTTAAGCAACTGTAAAATCTGTTTATATGACCAGATGTATATACATTTGTATCGTCATACATCCCTACTGGTATATTTTGTCCCTGATCTATTCATATGCAACCCCATGGCTAATCACTATCTTAATAAATCTTCCTATGTACCTCTTGTGTTAGGTGTGTGCCAATACATAGACATACACACTTAACCGTATGTACTACATGCTTAAGATCTACACACCAAATTAATGCACTTATTTTTTGACATAATTGTGTTACATTTTTATGTGACTGGATGCTATATCCATATTAAATGTAAGCGCGCACACCTTTAACTATGTAATTGTGACAGCCTGCGCTTTCATGCTTTAGCTATTATGTTACGTAGCCTAAGGTTTACATGTTTATTTCATGTTACTTTGTTCTTGTTCTAAGTGTGTCAGATCTTGTTCATTGAAAGATGTATCCATACATATATTGTTGACATATTGTGTTATCCACTATGCTCATTAGTAGCCTCTGGCCTACCTCTTCATAAACTAATTACAATTTTACGATCCTGTTATTGGGTTAGGTTTGCTTTATTTCCTAACATTAGGTCTTTGATGTATACTTTGTTCACTTTTATACTTTAACATAATTGTTACATATTTTTATTGTTGTCATAATCCATCCTGTTATTTTCGTAATGTTCACATACTGCTTTCTATAAGATGTCGCCATGACCTTGACAAAGACATAACCTATGATGGTTGCCTAAGATATAAAATTAGCAATGATCAAAGTATACATGGTGTGTAAATCTCATTTGACTGATGTATTCATTAGTTATGTTAGGTTCTCTTGTAATAGACCTTGGTTAATCATCACACAGCCTGGCATTGCTTTTATGTTTTTAACCAAGACTTGACGCTTAGTGACGTCTTATTTTTACTGTGTGACATGCATGCCAGTATGCATAAGGAGGCATATAATGCACCTGTTTAATCAGTCTGTCTAGTTCGTAAGTACTTACTGTATGAAACTACTGGGTTACATTACGTATTTTACTTCAGCTTGTGTACACTTCTGTTTATTTCTATTTAATAGTCTTCCGTGAAGATGGTTTATAATCGAAACCTGTAGAATTTTTTTTTCTCCAAACAGCTGATGGTTTACAGTATGCATTTCCTCAAATATCCTACGACTGTTGAACCAGATCTCAAAAATTTGTCGTAGCTCTGTCGGCAAAGTACCAGAACTCCAGGCGTTTATAGAAAGCACCAAAACACATTATAGGTAGCGAAAGTTGGCTTAAGCCGTAAATGAGCTCAGCGGAAGTTTTCGCTAAGGTTTGTGTTCAGAAGAGAGACTGAACGAAATAGGTGGAGACGTGTTTGTTGCTGTCAAAAGTAATCTCTCATATAGTGACGTTGATAGTTCCTGCGAGGTATGGGTAGAGGCAGTACTCTAAAATCGTAAGTAGTTAATAATTAGTTCCTTATACCAGTTCCCCGACTCTGAAATTAGACAGGTTTTCTTTGAAACTTTCTGCTATTGTATTATCAAACAAGCGCCAGACACTCGCAATAATAATAGGCGGTGATTTTAATTTACCCTCCATCTATTGGAGAAATATTTTCAAATCAGGAGGTACACATAAAACATCGTATGAAATTGTATTCAACGCATTCTCTGAGAATTACCTCTAATAATTAGTTCATGAGCCAACTAGAATTGTAAATGGATATCAGAACACGCTGTCTCTCAGAAAAAAAAAAAAAAAAAAAAAAAAAAAAAAAAAAAAAAACGAACTCATAACGAGCATCAAAACGGATACAGGTACACAGAGCTGTCGTAGCGAGATTTAATATTAAAGTACCAAAGTTACCAAAAATAGACGAAATGTATATTTGTTCAGGAAGGCAGATGGAAACAAAATACATTGCTTCTTGAAAGACAGCTTCCACTCGTTTCTAACACTAAACGTAGGAGTAGACAAGATGTGGCTCAAATTTAAAGAAGTGGTATAGACAGTAATTCACAGTTTTATACCAAATAAATTAATAACAGAAGACGATCCTCCTTGGTACACAAAACAGGTCAGGACACTGTTGCAAAACGAACGGAAAAGACATGCTAAATTTAAACCAACACACAATCCCCAGGATTGGCGATCCTACACAACTCGAAATTGAGCGAGGACTTCAATGCGAGACGCCTACATACTTCACACAACGAAACTCTTTCTCGAAATTTGACCTGAACACCCGCAGAGATTTTGGTCATATGTTAACTATAATAGGGGAAAAACACAAACAATACCCTCACTTCGTGATAGTAATCGCGATCCTGGCGATGATAGAGCTACTAATGCAGTGTTACTAAATATAGCTTTTGGAAACTCATTCACCAAAGAAGACGAAACCAATATTCCAGATTTCCAATTAAGAACAGAGGCCGTAACGAGTAACGTAGAAGTAGATATCATCGGAGTAGTTCAGCAACTAAAATCACTTAACAAGAACAAGTCTTCTGGTCCGGACTGTATACCCATTAGATTTCTGATTATGCTGAAGCGATAGCCCCTCACTTAACAGCCATATACAACCGCTCTCTCAAAGAAGGATCTGTACCAAAAGATTGGAAAGTTGCACCGGTCACACCTATATTCAAGGAAGGCAGTAAGAGTAACCCATTAAGCTACGGGCCTATTTCAATTGACGTCAATCTGCAGCAAGGTTTAGGAACATACCATGTATTGAAATATTATGAATTATCTCGAACCGAATTATGTATTGACCCAAGGCCAACTTTAAAATATTGTTCATGCGAAACAACTAGCCCATTAATCACACGAAGTGATGGGTGCTATTGACAGGAGTTCGCAAATCGATTCCGTATTAATTTTGAGAAGGCTTTTGACACGGTACCTCACAAACGGTTTTTAATCAAATAGCGTGGTTATTGTATATCGCCCCCAATTTGCGACTGGATGGGGGATTTCGTATCGGAGAGGACAGTTTTAGTCGATGCCTTACCATCGATTAGTACAGAGGTGATACCTGGAGTTCCACGGGGTAGTGTTGTTGGTCCTCTGTTGTTCCTTATTTACATAGACGATTTGGGAGAAAAACTGCGTAGCTCTCTTGGGTTGTTTGCAGATGACGCCATTATTTACCATCTACTAAAATCATCTGAACATCCAAACCAACTGCAGAAGATCTGAATAAGTTATACGTATGGTGTTAAAATGGCAATTGACTACATAACGGAAAGTGTGAAGTCATCCACTTGAGTACGAAAAGGAATCCGTTAAACTTTGTTTACAAGATAAATCAAATGTGAAGGCCGTAAACTCCACAAAATACCTAGGAATTACTATTACTTCAAACTTAAATTGGAAAGAATATGTAGATAATATCGTGGGAAAGGCGAAGCAGAGATTGCGTTTTATTTGAAGAACCCTTATAAGATGCAGCGGAACTACTAAAGAGACTGCGTACACTACGCTTGTCCGTCCTCATTTGGAGTATTTCTCCGCAGTGTGGGATCCTTATCAGGTGGGATGACGGATGAAACCGAAAGAGTCCAGAGAAGGGCAACTCGTTTCGTATTATCACGATACAGTGGAGACAGCGTTACGGAAATGATACAGGATCTGGGATGGGAATCATTACAACAACGGCGCTTATCACTGCGGCGTGGACTACTTACAAAACTCCAATCGCCAACATTCTCCTCGGAATGCAAAAATATATTATTGACTCCTACTTACATAGGTAGAAGTTATCAGAATAAAATACGAGAAAACAGAGCTCGAACGGAGAGATTCAGGTGTTCTTTCTTCCCGTGCGCTATTCGAGAATGGAATGGGAGGTAAAATAGTATAACGGTGGTTCGATGAACTCTCTGCCGTGATTTGCAGAGTATCCCATGTAGCTGTAGATGGTGCATTGGTATTTACACCTAGTATGTTCGTGCTGTTGTACAGATATACTCAAAAAGAATATTTTTAACATTTATTGCTAACAAACTACAAAAGGCTAAATGCTAACAATCCCGTAAATAATAAACGTCAGGTGTGTAATGCATTTAATGTACCAATGTATTTTAACGCAGTTGAGATCCAGTCAATCCTGTCCGTTCCTAAAGCGTTTCCGGGCAACACGGGGGGGGGGGGGGAAGAGAGAGAGATCTATAACAAATCCAGAGGGGGCGGAAAGGCGCTCAGCGGACGCCGTTGCATCGTGATCGCCCCTGGGAACGGCAGAGCCACAACAAGACATACCGTAAAGTTCAGGTCAGTGACCGACCCGCGGAGGCATACGTACCGAGCAAACTGCTATGTGGGGCGTGTTGCGCGGGAACGGTCGTCACTGGACTGCACTGAGCGGGAAGACTGTTTCTCAAAGCTATCGTGGCGCTGTGTCCGTCCGTTGGAGGAAAATTGGCGCCTAGAGAGCGACTGGCTCTTGCTTTATACTGGGGGGGGGGGGGGGGATAGCCGCGCGTTTTGCGGGTAGAGTGCGGACCAGCGCTCTAGAAGGGACTTCGTCTCAGCCAACCAACGAGTACGGTCTGCTGCACTTACGTGCTCACTTGTGTGTTTTGAGGCTTCAAGTCTACAAGGCGAAATAGGTGAAAAATAACTTTTCAGACACCGTCTGTCGACTTGAGCATCACAGAGGTGTGTGTGGCGTCGCAAGTTTGAACGCGCGCGCGCGCGCCACAGACGTCGCCGACCGAGTCGTCATATAGAGGCGCCACATGATAGGCAAGTGGAGGAGATGCGCCCTCTAGAGTAATAGGAGGAACATTGGACAGTGCCGTGGAGTACTTCACTTCTGGCTGGAGACACGGACTTCTGTTAGTGCGGCTGTGTTGGGGACTGATCCTAGAATTGTATTACGTTAGGTTAAAGTGGCACCTGCCGCCGCCGACAGTAAATACCAAGTTAAGTGTTTGTCCAATAAATTATCTATTATAAATGCTCTTGAGGTTGCAGAGCTCCAATCGTCCCTACTCCCACGTCCTCGGCCCCAGTCAGTTGCTCCGTTACGAGAGCGAGTCCGTAACTGTAGATGGCAACGCGGAGGAACACAGTGTGAGTAGGCTCAGCCAATTTGAATCAGCTGGACCGACGTGCTGAGAGCGTTATTGCTAGCTCTGGTGTCTATTACACCGTGAGTGTGCTTACCTTGAGTGTGCTGACCGTGGACACGCTTTTCTTTAGAAGTTTTTTTTTCTTTTTATTTCGATCGGATGGCGATTTGCAGCACCCCAACGCACTGCCGCTGGGTACCCAGGTCCAGCGACGCCGGCTTCAGCAGCATTTGGTTCAGTACTGCTTGCAATGGTTTATCTGACCGAGAGTGAGCATTTTTCCTTTTGACTGTTTTCTTCAATATCCTTTTATGTGGAAAGTGCTCGTGATTCTAGCACGCTCCCTTGGTCTCCGTGTCTTGAGTTATTTGCCGCTGTTCGCAACTACAGTTATAGTAGGAACTTGCCAGTCATTTATTCGTGTCATTTCTGTATTTATACGTGTACTGTGATCTGAACTTTTTTACATTTTTACAGTTCTCATAACTTCCTATTTTTTTCAGTTAATGGATCTTAGCTTAATACTGTTTTTTTTCCTAGTGAAATGAAGTACATTCTTAACCTGCATCTGATTCAGTAGTTAGATCCCAATGTTTCATTATACTTTGATGTGTATTTTTGTTTTTCAAGAGGCCAGATCTTGTTTAGGGCTCATTTCAGTAACTGTTAGGAGGGGTGGATTGGCAAACCCCTCCTAACAATTACTGAAATGAGCCCTAAATGAGATCTGGCCTCTTGACAAACAAAAATACACTTGCAGTAACTAGGTTTCGTATGGCTTCAAGTGCAACAGATTTCGGATGAATCTTCGTTGCTTATGGTTATCACGTAGGCGGCAGACCGTGTCATCAGTACCTACAAAAAATGTCAAATGAAAGCAGCACCAGGACGTTTTCTTTTCTTTGCGACTATTCAGAGTAATGTGTCTCGTTAGTCTTACAGCTTAACCCTCAAAATGTACAGTGAGACTTATCGTACCAAATTGTTCATGTTTCCCTTACAATGCTCCAGCCGATGACGGCGCTGAACTGTGCTGGCCACTCATGACTTCGCTATTTGAGTTACTAGGTACCGCACAAGTTATCTTGGCGTGCCTGCTCGTTGCGGCTTGGAAACGGCTGTTTCAGCTTAGGCCGTCCTAGTTGAGGAACGTCACCAAATGGGTCTTCCAGACAAATAGGGCAATGATTGCTGTTGAATCTTCCGGGTTATGTGGTCATGGTCGAAGAAACATCTGCTCCTGACGTTTCGTCCAGAACTACGCTGGACATCCTCAGAGGTGCTACTAGTAGCGGTGAGACTTGCCGACAGTCGGCAGGTCTCACCGCTACCAGTAGCACCTCTGAGGATGTCCAGCGCATCTCTGGACGAAACGTCAGGAGCAGATATGTTTCTTCGACCACGACCACATAACCCGGAAGATTCAACAGCAATTATTTAAGCCGGTCGTGAAAGCCTTCACTGTATGAATATGGCAATGATCCTGGACTTTTAGTGTCTCAGAATAGCAAGGCGGGAGTTTTTTTGAATGGTAGTGAAGATATTTTTGCCCATCATGAAGGTGAGAGGTGGAGTAGATGATAAAAAATTGAGTGATGTATAGAGTAGCAAACAACCTGAAATGACAAGTCTGTATCTTCAAAATATTCGCTAACCCCTTCAGATATGAATCGCCCGCCTGGACGTGAATGGAAGGGCGGATTAGTTACAGGTGGAAAGAGTTTATGACATACTAATTGCGAAACTGAACAGCAAGGACAAACAGTAATCAAAGAGATTCATTTTCACATTCGGCAGATATAACTAAGGTGAAAGCTGACATCTTGTTGCTTCTGAAAATTTTGGTTCGATTTGTCTTCAGAAATTTATGGACACCCCAACTTTCGTTATCTCAAAAAGTATTACTGTTCGTTGTACAAAATTTGAAATTCGATGATGGAGGTAGTAAGGAATCGACAAAGGCTGAAGATGAATTCGTTGCGTTTCCGAAAATACATGTACAAAAATTAAAAAGAAACAGTCTTAATTCCCAAGTTACATTCAAACAATTTAGCCACTAGATGGTGACAAAATTTCACAGCCGCTCAGTACACATGCGCATCCAGTTGCTTCCTGACCGCAGCAGCAGTTACATGCAGCGCTTTGTTACCACGCTGCCGTTAACACTAGCTATTACGGACCGCTTCAGTTATGTATTGCAATTTTTATTTTCTTTTTATATATGACATGTAATTTATATCCTACATCGCACATTGTCTGAATAAAGTGCCCTTTGCGACATGTAAACTTAAGTTGACGTATTTAAAGGTAGCTTGCGACTGAGGGCTGTATTTAAAAAAAGTACATTAGATATACTACTGTCGCTGATCAACAGCGATGCATAAAATATTAAATACATGTACGCTAATATTAGTATTTAGTTCACTACAGTTGCCATATAATATTGTGTGTGTTTTAGGATGCCTGGCTCATGGCCATGGGTATTGACTTGCTAAGAAATGTCATAGCTAGGAATGGGTGGTGTGTAACATATCGCATTCCAGTGAGAAATCGCACCAATACTGCCCAGACGTATTCTCATTGGCTGCCCCCACCTCTGTGTAAGATCTCTCTACGACTAATTACAAATATTAGCTGAGCTTATGTGTAGAACTTTTATGATTTTGTTAAGTGTGTTTCCATGAAGCTGTATTATGGTATGTGTTTATGTAATTATGCTCTAATTTTCAGCAACACTGCACAGTTGCAGGCAGTCCAGCAAAGTCTGCTCTCGCGTTACGAAATGTTACAGTTGTGCTATCAAGATGCCGTATCTGGTAGTTTAAACTGTGTCGTCAGCTACTGACATTACTATTCAAGGGTACGAAAATCATGGATAGTATTAGGTATGTCGCTTGTTTCACGACATATAAGCACCATAATGAATCAACTGCCATCCCGTCTTTTTGAAAATCACGTATGAGTCTAGCCACCAGTTTTAAAGGTTCCACATCACTTCAAGATAGGAGGATCGGCAACCTGTGCGATGCTTCTCTGTGGCGACAGCACCGGAAAAAGCAGGTTAGTGAACGGAAACATTTAAAGTAAGCACTGCTGATCACTTTTACCTCGTCACACGATATGATTTAACTTGTGCGATCTTCCGACGGGTAAAATAACGGTCGACTAACAATGGCATTGCCGTGTCGTATTTATTGAGACCGCTGTTGCCTTGTGACTTACAGTAAGTTGGAGAAAAGAAACAGCAACACGACTTGCACTGACTGCATACAGGCATTCATACGGAAGTCTCGTTTGGCATTTTCTGGCCAAGTAGCGTTATTACTTTCATGAAAAGTCAATATTTTCGGTATACATCGACATGTTTCTTTGTGGAACTGTATTAGTGTTACATTTCCAGAAAATATCTTTTTGATGTTCTGCGGTCCGAATTTAAATAGTGGAGTCTACAGGTAAAAGCTCACGTGTCAATTACATGACGCATCCAAAAAGTAAGAGAGCTGTGGCAAAAAGTGTGGTGTCGCACAAGTACAAAGTGCGCGCCATCTACTTTCGCCGCGCGCCGCCATGCACGCACGGCGCGGCGATCTCACGACGACAACCACGAGCGCCCTCTGCTGGAACGCCGCTCGTGGCCACCACTGAAGAACACCGGCCACTTCGGACTGAGCTAGCAAACCGTTACGACCTTCGTAATCAGATAGGCACGATTGAAGATTTCGCTATTGTACAGGCACTAGGCAGGCCTCTAACAACTATGTATCAACATTCTGCAGTACTATGTAAAAGTTAAGTATTGTTACATTCTGTGCAATATATATCTTTCTAATTTACTCGAGTGTTTATAGTTTCTGGCTGCTCCCCTCCGTACCTGCACCAGCGTGTCGGTCTGATTCCACTCGGCCACCGACACCTACGACGAGGCTGGGACACAAAAGTGGCGACGAAGTCGGGACACAAAAAAAAGGTTAAGTCATATAAATCTGGTACTTGCTGGAATTCTGAGAGTAATTCAGCTTCATCACTATAAGACTAAATGCCAATTACTACACTCCTTAATTCGATTCATGAATGAGTTGAAAGCTTATAGAATGGCAAAAAGAGTGTTAAAACATGGAGAATTCGAAATTTTGAAACAGACGAATATTTCAGTGTAACTTACAATGATTTTGTGCAAGTTATGGTCTTAATTCGTAGGGTTAAGAGGGTTTGTCTGGCAATCCGAAACCATATTGTAAGAAGCAGACTTTATAAATGACGACCTGCGAGTAAGCATTTCCTCACTCTGGGCAATAAGACTCTGCATTCAGGAGGCATGAAGTTACTTGCACTTTTAGTACTTATTTCAATTAAGCATTATCATAATGCACGTATTTTATTAATTTTTCTTCGTAATATTTGGGAAGTTGCATTCAAGCAAATTATTGCTGTCTGAAGCACCGTCCATGATGTATCTGCACCTAGGTTACTTTTACTGCTGTTATGTAATGAACAATTGTTACAGTAATACAAAACGAGACGAAATTTTATACCAGTGAGTAAATGACCGCAGATGCCTATGAAGCTCAGCGAACCTAACCATTTTTTTAAGTGTAACGGTTTCTCATTAAAACCGACATTTTTCTGTTCACTCTTTCTATAAACTGGCGATTGCAACTAAGAATTCGTGACAATGAGATGCCAAAAAGTTCCAAAAAGGAAAGATGAACAAAAAATTATGGAACTATAAGACAGCATTTGTAAGCACAAAGATCTGATACACAATTTGACTAGTACACATGATATTGCTACAAATCAAGTGATTGACCTTACTCTGGACGAAGATGATCATTGTGGAATGGGGCATGAGAAATGAGCAGTTACATGTTCAGCCTTCACGACCTAACGATGAGAGCCTGGCCGAAGTAGCCACCTTGGAGGGAACAATTCAGCAGAGTACACTGTCTCTACAACGAACTATATTTTCCGCACACACCAACACCCACACCGACACCCACCCCAACATCGTATTTGGGGTCAGGTACAATACCTCTCTATTCAATCATTTCACTTGAGAAAGGTCACTCAGCGATATAAATACGTGAGGCAGCAACTTACAGCTGTATAAACAAATTTCCGGAACTCCTGACTAACATAAACGGCCATATAGGGACCCAAAGGCTGTGTGCAGGAAAACTGATTACCCATATCCAAAACAGCCACGTCGATAGCTGAGGATTCGGTCCATAGCTAAGCGATCAACATTCGCCAACGCGGAGGAGGAATGGACAACGGTACAATCACCATGCAGCAAACCAGAAGTGTCCTTGCATGACACCGTAGCATCCATGGCGATCACCCATGCTCCAACGCACAGCGATAAAATGCGCTACCGATACCAAAGCCGTGGAATCTTAAGGGTCATTTCCGTTTTGTTACCAAGTATACTTCCACAGCGCCTCGTCCTGTTTGGAAGTAGAAGGTTGGCGATCCGAGACGCAGTAATCGTCTTGCTACGAAAATACAACGCAAAAGATTTGCTGAGAGCGAGATTACAGATACAAAAAAGTTGAAAAGTAAAAGAAGCAGCATATTCTCATCTATCACACTAAGTATTCAGTATCATTTAATTGTCCAAAACTCCTGTTGTGGGAAACTGACAGGGTATCCACAGGTTTGATTTCCTATTGTCTATAAATGTTTAAGAAAATACGCAAAGTGACACTGAGGAAGAGAATGTGTTGTTTAACACTATGTGCTTACGATATTCAACCGCCCTGTCCTCAAATATTTATTTATTGTTGCTACACTCGACAGCATTCATGCTGTCATTGTCAGTTTGATTCTGAGAGCTGAAATAGCGTATATGTTTTACTCCTTTACTGGTCCGTGAAACCAGATTAATCGTCAGAAGGTGGGTCGAGATGACGTTGACCAGAGATCAGTCACAGGTTTAATGGCTCGCAATTTGTTCCTTGACAGGGATGACCAATGTAAATACCAACGGGAGATAATACGCTGGGAGACAACAGCGCGAAGGTCAGGGCTAGTAGAAAAGGTAGATAGCCGAAGAAGGGGAACTGCCTCCTTGGTAGCCGTATCCGCAGACTCATTCCCAACACTCCCACGTGGCCAGGGACCCACAGAAACGTCACAGTAGTTCCGCTCGTTGAAAGAGAAGTAAGGCAATTGTGGATGCTTTGTACCAGGGGATGGGCCGGATATAGGATGCGATATTTAAAAGACGTTGCCAAGTACAAAGACACACCCAAATCCCTGGTCTGTCTCATCAAATTTGAAGCGAACTGCGAGAAATTCTATCTGGTAAACGAAACTAGGTGTGGAGTCCTTTGGAAGAGAATGAAGGTCAAAGTTAACAGACTTCAGAGCTTCGCCACGGTGGAGAGGTGCTCCCTCCAGTCGAGAAGATAGCAGGCAGTGTAACGCCGAGCTGGCCGAGTAGCGAACGCAAGCGTAATCCCGGTGGTTGCAGAGCAAACGGGCGCATGGCGAAGAGACTGTCAAGTTGGTCATTAAAGAAAACTGCGTACGTTGGGTGTCCTCGCATGGACTACCAACGGCTAGCGTAACGACTAAGTAAAAGTTCCCGACGGTAAGAAAGGGGTAGTTCGGCGGTCTCGGCATAGAGGCTCTCAACGGGGCTAGTGTAAAACGCTCCCGTCGCCAGACGGATACCTTGGTGGTGGATTGTGTTAAGGCGGCGCAGTATGGACGGTCGAGCCAAGGAATAAACGATTCTTCCATAGTCCAGTTTGGACCGAACTATGGTGCGATACAGATGGAGGAGAATAGACTTATCAACTCCCCACGAGGTGCCACTTAACACCCGCAGCACATAGAGATAGCGGGTACAGCGAGCTGCCAAACGGGATACGTGTGGAGACCAACTTAGCTTCCTGTCGAAAACAAGTCCCAAGAACGTCGTGGTATCCACAAATGGAAGTACTATGGGGCCCAGACGAAGGGACGGGGGAAGGAACTCCTTCCGCCGCCAGAAGTTCGTGCAGACTGTCTTGTCAGCTGAGAATCGAAAGCCAGTGTCCATACTCCACGCGTGGAGATTGTCTAGGCACCGCTGGAGGCGCCGCTCCAGGAGACCCGTTTGCTCAGAGCTGCTGTAGATCGCGAAGTCGTCGACAAAGAGGGACGCCGACACTCCCGGTGGAAGGTGATGGACTATAGAATTGATTGCCACTGCAAATAAAACAACGCTCAAGACCGAGCCCTGGGGTACACCGTTCTCCTGTATAAAAGTGCTCGATAAAACCGAACCAAAACACTAAAAACACGTACTGTTAAAAATTCCCGGATAAAAATTGGCAGGCAATCCTGAAAACCCCATGTATGGAGAGTGCAGAGGATGCCCATCATCCAGCAGGTGTATGCCTTTTCCAGATCAAAGAACGCCGCTACTGTCAGCCGCTTTCGTAAAAAGTTATTACTGAAGTAGATAGGGCGACAATATGATCCACCGCAGAACGGTGCTTGCGAAACCCGGATTGGACATTAGAAAGGAGATGTCGCGTTTCAAGCCACGATACTCTGCGTCCGTGAATCATGCGTTCCATCACCTTGCATACGCTACTGGTGAGGGAAATGGGGCGGTAGCTGGAAGGAAGACATTTGTCCTTCCCAGGCTTTGGTATGGGAATGAGTATGGCTTCACGCCAGCTTCGCGGAAAGGTGCCTTCTATCCATATGCGGTTGTAGGTGGCCAATAGGAAGTGCAAGCTCGTTGGTGGAAGGTGTTGCAGCATCTCCACGTGAATGCCATCCGGTCCTGGAGCGGAGGACCGCTAAGACGAGATTGCGTGTTGGAGCTCTCCTACAGTAAACTCGGTATTATAGCATTCACGGTTCTGAGAGGTAAAGGGCAATGGAGTCGACTCCACCGTCCGTTTCCTAGCAAGGAAAGCGTCAGTGTAGTGTGAAGAGCTAGAGACCTCTACAAAATGTCGACCCAGTGCGTTAGCTATTTGTAGAGGATCTACGACGGTGTCAGTTGCGACACAGAGACCGGGAATCGGGGAATGAGCCAACACCACCAAGAGAGATCATTCAAGACGCCGTGCCAGCTGAGCAGTGCAGATAGCGAGATCTATATGGCTGAAAGTATTTGTGGTGTCCGAAAGAAGATAAGTTGGTTCACCAGTGTTATGGCAGATGAGCTGAAGGTGGTTCAGTATATCTGCCAGGAGGGAGCCCCGTTGACATGGTCGTGGGGAGCCCCAAAAGGGGGTGGTGGGCATTTAAATCGCCCACCAACACAAACGGACGTGGAAGCTGGTCAGTAAGATCGGGAAGATCAGATCTAGTGATGGGAAAGGAGGAAGGAGTGTAAATATTGCACAGTGTGAAGATAAATCCAGGAAGGTATATCCGGACAGCAACAGCTTGTATCGGAGTACACAAAGGGACTCGTGTACTGTGCACATCATCCTGAATAAGCAACATTACACCCCCGTGGGCTGGAATTCCTGCAACTGGAGGAAGGTCAAAGCGAACGGTAGTGTAGCGTGGGAAAGTAATTCGAGTACCAGGGAGCAATTTTGTCTCCTGTAGAGAGAAGATAATTGGGTAATATGTTCGCATTAGAAGCTGAAATTCTGACCAATTCGACTGGATGCCACGAATGTTCCATTAAAGAATATCCACAATAGGATAAAATGAGATGAAGGTGGACATCAGCCCGAGGAAGGCGGCGGGCCACAATGCGAATGTTCGCAACTGGTGGTGTCCGAGACGGGAGGGTCTTGCGCCATATTCTCAGAGGTTACCACAGCAGCTGCACGTGGTCGGCATCTCCATCTTTGGCTGACGCACCTGGAGAGACTATAGGCTTCCAGGAGATGCCATCGTCGCATTGTGAGGTAGAAGGTGGGGGAAGATTTCCCCCTCTTTGACTTCTTGGAGCCCTGGTGAAGCTCCTTTGTTGGCTCAGATGTTTTGGAAGGGGGTGCGGAGGAAATGCTCGCGCGAATGCTCCTTCTTAGACTTACGGGTCTATCTGTGGTTTGACAGCTGAAGATCAAGATTTGGAAGAGGTACTCACACTTTTCGTTGAACATGACGCCGTTGTCGATGTAGACTGTGACAACTACTGTCGTAAACTGTAGGTCACATGTCTGTGTGGCCATATCCCGTGTTGGTGGAGGCGCTGCAACTTCAGTACTGTAGTTACCACGCGGTGGTGTCTTAGGCTTACTACTGGCGTACATCTTACGTGCAACTTGTATTGGAACCTTTTCCTTGACACGGATTTCTTGTATGGTCCGTTCATCGGCCAACACGAGACATTCCCGGGAAGAGACAGCATGATTCCAGTTACAATTGATGCTATGGGGGGGACAGTGGTAGACAAATCCCTCATGTGCCTTTTTACCACAGGTGACATGTTACCGGGTTCTTGCACGACTTGCTTGTGTGATTGAAGCGATGGCACTGATCCTAGGGTTAGGGATATAAGGTCGTACTGTGATTACCTCATACCCTGCCTTGATCTTCGGCGGCAGAGCCACTCTGTCGAAGGTCAGAAACACTGTGGGGACTAAAAGATTGTTCTCTTTTTCCATCACTCGGTGTGCTGCGATGACGCCTTTCACTGCCAGATATTCCTTTAGTTCATCCTCAGTCAGACCGTCTAAACTGGCCGAGTAGACTACCCATCGGCAATAATTGAGGGTTGGATGAAGCTCAACACGAACCGGGTAGCTATGGAGCAAAGTAGCCTTAAGCAGCCGCTGTGCCTGGGAGCCACTTTCTGTTTCCAACAGTAGTGTTCCATTACGCAGGCGGTTGCAGGTCTTAACTGGACTAGCAATGGCATCAACCCCTTTCTGAATAATAAATGGGTTCACCGACGAAAAGGATTGTCCTTCCTCAGTACGGATAACCACAAAGAACTTTGATGTCTGTAAATTTTTCTGTTCAGACACACTGTTGTCCAGTAAGTCAATTTCTAGAGATTCTTTACATTTTCTTTTTTTTATAACCATCGCGGATGTATCCCTTACGATTGCCAGTGTGTGTGATGCCACGCTCCTTCCTGCTGAGGGCCGCCAACAGAAGCACACCGGCCTTGGGTGATTGTAGATCGGGAGGTGTGACCTGGGGTGGGAACAGAGGGACCAATCGGCGAATCGGGAAGGTATCAGCGCAGGCAATCGCCCCTCCCCTGGCCTGGCCTTAACCAGGAGGTACGCACGCACCCTACATGCCAGCCCGGGGCTGGGACTTACGCATTACCCAGTCACCCATATGGGTGGCCTTCAAGTGCGTACAGGGAGGAAGAGAGAAATAGTAGGAGGAGAAGCCTCAAACGCAGACACGGAGGCAAATGAAGAGGTGAAAGAAGAGCTTAAGCCAAAAAGGTCAGAATTTCGGTTCCCCGAAGGATGCACTGACTCGGTCCCCAAGAGGGGAAAAAGACAGGAGACGCGTCGTGTAGCACGGAAAGAAAAGAGTGCTACAAAGGCTGGGGCCCCGTGCTCGCCACGCACGTACTCACCACAGAGCGGTGAGCCCCCTGGGGGGGCTTTAACAAAGTATCAGTTATCTCGAAAGTGTAATCACTGACGAGGTAGAAACAAAAAAACGAAGACTGCGGAAACACTCTTAATGCAAGCCACAGTTATAACGATCTCTATCTGAAGTCTGTGAACGCTCCCAGAAGTGACGTATGCTTAAGTTATAGTTTACTAAATGTGTAATAATTGTCTGATCTTTATTTGTTTAATACGAGGTACGTCCAGAAGGTTCCGTTTAATATAACCAAACAAATGTGTACAGATACAGAAAAAATATTTATTGTACAAAAATCTACAACTTTTAAACTACTTTTCTACATAGCTGCCGAAATTTTGTAGGCACTTGTCACAGCGTGGCACAAGCTTCTGTATGCCTTCTTCATAGAAGGTTGCTGCCTGTGTATTCAGCCATGTGGCAGCATGTTTTTTCAGCTCATCATCGTTAAAATGTTGACCACCAAGGACAGAATTTTAGGTGTAAGAAGAGGTGAAAGTGGCTAGGAATGAGGACGGGCTTTACAGATGATCAAACACGTCCCAGTGAAATTCTCCTAAGAGTTGTTTGGTCACATTCGCCACATGAGGTCGGGCACTATCGTAGAAACAGACACCACCTTTTGATGGAAATCCTCCTCTTACACCTAAAATTTGTCCTTTCAACACTTCAACGATGACGAGCTGAAAGAACATGCTACCAAATGGCTGAATACACAGGTGGCAACCTATGAAGAAGGCACACAAAATCTTGTGCCACGCTATGACAAGTGCCTACAAAATTTCGGCAGCTATGTAGAAAAATAGTTTAACAGTTATAGATTTTTGTACAATACATTTTTTTCTGTATCTGTACACGTTTGTTTTACATAACCAAACGGAACTAACTTTCTGGACGTACCCCGTATTTGTGGCAAATTCGTGAATGTGTAATGAGTAAATGAGTAAAAACGGACGGAGTGCGCCCATAGGAGGAAATATTTCTTTTGTCTGTTTATTCACACCATAGTGCGTGTTAACAGCTGGTTGCGGTACACATTTTAGTAAAAAAATGCCAATTGTAATATATTTTAAACCAATAATAAAAAACCCTCTCCTCCCGACTTTTGTACGAAATTTGTGCCGTGAGAAAAAATTCGGTCGTAAAATATTTCCAGCATATGAAATTTTATTATTTGATCATCCTTCGTTCTCTCCACCCCCACCTCCGCCCGCCATCCTTTGTTTACTCTTCCACTCCGCTGGGTCGCAATTAAACCGTTTCCCACCACCAAGCCCATCCCTACCTCACTATTATAGTTTATAAAATCTATTTTCATTAATTTTAACTATATAGAAGTTTGAGTGATTTTTTTTTTGTTTGTAATTGACAGGATAGGCCATATATCACATGCCGAGCAATTCACATTATAAAAATATATGTATTTGTTATTTTATGTAACAATATATTGGACACCTATTATGCCTGGAATATAATTAATATGGGTACCTCGAAATGGTAGGGTGCCGCTATGTATTGTAGTGCAACGTGGTGGCGAGAAATGTCTTCTTAACTGGCTCTAATAGTTCACAAACTTCGTACATGTCCAGGACACGAAATGTTCAAATGTCTAAGTCTATCGGACCAAACTGCGTGGTCATCAGTCCGTAGCTTACAAACTACTTAAACCTAGGTAAAGTAACCTGAGGACGAGCACACACACACACACACACACACACACACACACACACACACACACACACACACACACACACACACACCCCTATGCCGCAGGGAGGATTCGAACCTCTATACCTATGCCATAGGGAGGATTCGAACCTCCATGGGGAGCAACCGCGCGCTCCGCAGCGAGACGCTTTATCCGCTTGGCTACTCCACCGCGGCAGTCAATGACACGAACAACTTGTAAAATGTCAAGGTATCATGTGTGAGTGGCGAAAATCACATGTACAACACAGTAAAAATTTCTAATGTTAATTTCATGATACATGTAACAGCTATTATAATTAAATGTTAATACAATGTACTGTGTAAATACAAACCTAACGATAGAATCTCCGAAACGCATCATTGAAGAATCATTTCTATGGAAATGTTTTGCGACCTATTTAGCATATCCGCAACACTGCCAATCATAAATACATCTTGTTATAGCAGCTCTTCTTGCTCACCAAAAATTTGGGCTTTTCGATTATCCACAACGAATATAGGGGTCGGAAGTGTCGAGGAAGGCTTCGATTGAAGGATAGTACGGCTGCGGGCGCTCTCGACTTGGCAGGGGCATTGCTGTCCTGTCAACGACTGTACCTAGGTACATGTAACGGAATTCCCGAGACCACCTCGCGTAATAGCTATCCACAACCGCGAATTTTTGCTGCCTGATGGGAAGCATATACAATATGTACGATCGTGTCCACTAGCTGTGGATTACACGCGTATCTGACACGAGATTCGAGAGGAAAACAGTCATCTTCCAGCATCGCAGCCAGTTTTATCAACAGGTGCGCTTTCTGTCCGAAGTGCTAAGTTTTTTTTTTGCCATAGTGTTCCAAGTTATTCGTGTCACACATTCCACATATCTTATAGTGTTGTGTATTGGAGACGAGTGGTTTTCACCGATGAAAGTTTTCTGTACGGCATCGGCAAAAAGTACTGGTTTACCGGCCAAAATGTGCCAGATATAACCCCAAATGTATTTACAGTTGCCGAAAAAGTGGCAGGGAATCGGCCACAGTGTGGACATTGTTATTGGCCATGGGGAGTGGCCTCCTGTCGGAAGTGGAAGGAAAACTCAATGGCCGCAAGTATATCCCTATTCTAGACAATGTGGTCCTTCCTACTGTCGCAGCGAGATTCCGCGACGAACCTATCATTTTTCAACATGATAGGTCGACCATTCACATGTCACGAGTTGCTGAGAGGTGGTTAGACAACCACATAAATATTACTGCACTGAAATGGCCACGTAAAGGAGCTGACATGCATCCCATTGAGAATGTATGGGCAGAAATGGTGGGAATAAAAGAAATAGGACACCACCATCCAGTCGCTGCCGGCTTTCTGATGTGATTCAAGAAGCTTGGGACGAGTCACTAATTCTCTGTATATCCATATCAAATGGATGACAGGACGACGGCGATGTATTAATTTGGCAAATGTATAATCTTCCGCCGTTATTTAATTTTTTTTTTTAAATCAGTTGTTGGCTATACATTGTGGTGACAGGGTATATGCAGGATTATAAATGGATGGCTAGTTCTCGTATTACTGCATGGATCTTCTAAGGGTCTGAATGTGAGATTATTGGAATCTCTAAACGTGTAATTCATTAAAAAATTTACAAAATAACGACGGAAGGGTTTCCATATGCCAAAGTTACTTTAATGTCTACGTTACATGGTTGGAGTTGTGGGTTCAATGCCCAACAGACTTCGAGCTGTCGTTGTGCGTGAAAGCGGCTGTACGTAATTTGAGTAAAATTCGTAGAGATTGTAGTTTTCTTCGCTTGTTTACAAAAAATAAATTCTGGCTGGTTAAAGACGTGTTAAAATTTAAGAAAAGCTGTAAATGTGAACAGGGTGCACAGATTTTCATCAGGAATCTTAATATTTATTTTTCCGAGAATAAGGTACTCATTTTCAAAATTCAATCGCTCTCTAATATATTGTTGTGCAGAATTTTTTAATAACATCAGCAAACAGTTTAAAGATAGAGTAGCAGCTCGCCGAAGCTTACTGTGAACTGTGAAGATAGGAAGTAATGGTTGTCTCAATTATCTGGATTAAAACATTATTAAAGAAGACACGGTGCTAGTTGCGCAAACGACCCACCACTACCATAATTATTGTCGCTGATTCATGCCACCCCAGTACGCAGAGAGGAGCATAATAGACTTGCACAGTTAAATTGTGACAGTGACTGTATTGAAAGGCAAACAGACTATTGTCAAAATTGATCTAGGTAATTGATACACTGAAAGTTTCGTTCGAAACATAGGTAAAGCCGTGTTTGGTAAACGTCTAATCAGATCACCAACCATAATGACTTCAAAGATACTTCCGTCACATATTCTGGTCAATTTTGCGAACCAATTTCTGGGGCTTTTTCGAAAGCAAACGTTCTAATAGGCTTCCATACGCGTAAACAATTAAAATCGCTATTACGAACTTTCATTGAGCAAGACATTTTCAAAGCCTCGTATTGTGAAAACCACTACCTCATAAAACTCAGATGTTGAAATACGCAATTTATTGGACGATTTTTTAAACAAACGAAATTTCGTGCTCTAAATGCAGCAATGTGAGTACAGATGGTGCGATAGCTATGACTGGGTCAACGGTTGGAGCTATCATGATAATAGAACTCTAGGAACTGCAGCAGCAGCAGCAGCAGCAGCAGCCAATGCTTTCACCACAGATGCTTTGGCTACGAATCAAATGGCGGATTCCTTTCAGGAAAGGTTTTAGACGAATCCTTCCAGATTAATAGTTACATAAAATCACGACCGTTGAACTATTCTCAATAGTGAGCGAAGATACGGGAAGCTTTTATTGTTCCTTAGTCATTTACACAGAAGTGAGATGGCACTTGAGTATAGGCAATTTTCTTCAATATTTAGAGGATATTTTTTGCAAAGTGATTGAAATGAATATTTCACTGCAAGGGAAAAGAATAACATCACTGCGATAACGAAGTTCGAACTTTCAAGAGGAAAGTCAGTTTTGGGTTTAAAGACATTTGGATTTGGGAAAAATTTGTTTCGTCAAATCCTGGAATATCTCCAAAGCGTGACGTCATTGCTGAAACATTAAGCTTCAGCATCAGCCACGGCACCATCGCCATAAACAAGAGAACCAACAGCAGCAGCACCAGGATCCTCCGCGTCAGCAGGCAGCAGGAGCAGACCAAATAACGTCCAGACCAGATAACGCTACTCAGCAGCAGGACTGACTGACGTGGGGGCACATGGACTGGTACCGTCTGCTTCACTTCTCAGCTCTGTGGAGGCAGGCCTCCGTGAAGCCTCCCAAAATGTGCAGTCTAGACTATGGCCTCCGTGTGGGAGGAAAATTACATAAATTACTGTACAATGTGACACTGTCTCTCCTACACTGTTCTGGCACGTTGATCACAATTTACTGCCTCTGTAATTGTTAGAACACTTAGAAGTTGTGTGAGATAATTACTAGCTAGTAAATTATTTGGAACGTTTCAGCTTTATGCGCGGTATGTGTATTTCCTAGAACTGGAGAGCACACATTCTTTGTTTGTAACAAGTAACTTACCAACAGCTGAAGATAAGCTGCAAAAATACCAATGTGTGGTCAACCCACCCCACCCCACCCCACCCCACCAAACAGACGAATATTTTTTCATCGAATGAATGAGTTCATAGAAATTGCCAGACTCCACCTTGGCATGTACTTTCGAGAATGACGGTTAGGACTATTAACACTTTTCGATCCGTTGGGAACAAAATTCTACCCCTTGTTGAAAAAGAAACGTATTCTACTATTTGCGAAAACGTAGATGTGTGATTATTATATATTTAATGCTGTGTGGCTGGATCACGAAGCTTTTCAAGCATATGGAGAATATATATAACACTAATTTCTGCGATCGCATACAAAACTAAAATCAACGCTGAAAGTACACTAATTTATCGCTGTCATTTTTTCATGAGATGATTCATTGCACGTTATAGGCAACACTTTCTCGACTCATACATTGCATTAATACTGCATACTAGTCGAAATTCTTTAATTTCATCTGTGTCTATATATATATATTCACCTACCGCTAAACTGCAAGCAGTTTCATTGTCCTGAAGACGGGTGGTACTACTCATTCCACAATCGCTGGCAATTTCCGAAACATCTGGAGGTAATTTAGGTTCCGCAACCCTGTCTCCGTGAAGACCCATATTATTCAACATTTAGTCAATTATTCAATTCGTCTGCATCACAACAGTCCTCCATCTTCACCCACAAAAAAAAAAAAAAAAAAAAAAAAAAAAAAACGTTTCACGAGAAATATATTCTTTTATATGCATCCAGGTTAGTGCAATTGTATTAAAGTAACACTAATATGGTAGCAGTCATATCTATAACCTACATGATGAGTTAAGAAGTGACACTAGTTCCAATAATTCTAAATTGTGCACTGTTAATCACTGTAAAATGTCTTCGAGACGACTGGTTTGTACCTAACTCCTTTAAAACTGTATGGTCTCTAACAGTGACGATAATTACTGATGGATTTTCTAAAATTGATAGCAAAATGATTTAGAACCAATTTAGAAATGTTGCTAGATCCAGTTTTCGGTACAGACGGTTTTTTTAGATATGAATACTGGCTGAGACCTGGGATAATGCCGCGGTAGTTACATGAATGTGAAATAATTGTCACCTGGCTATACTTTTCCTTTGTCGTCACTCCGAACTTCTGTAACAGTGTGACCTGCACTAGCCAAGGTTTATTTGACCCAGACCATCCCCTTTAACGTTTTCCTTTACGCAACTATCTGAACTGCCATGCGGCCGTCTTATTACAATATTTTACAGCCTGAAGAAGAATTACGTAGTTTTACGTAGATGACAAAGTTTTAACAGAGCTGTGACCATTATTAATTTCAATTATACCAACGACTAAGAAGGCCTGTTAGTACTTTTTCGCGACCTTTCAACCATTTTAGAGTCATTCGTATTATTTAATAATGGTTACATGTCTCCTACGACTTTCAGTCACATCTTGTCATGAAGTTTTGTCGTGCCAAGATGGCAATCATAAACCGAATGAAAATACTGTTCAACAGGTCTTGTTTGGTTAACGAAGTGACGTCAACATAAGCAGCGCATTTTGCAATGCACAGCGTGTTAGAAATAAGTTTGAAAAGTGGTGGATAAAAAGTGAAATTAGGTCGGCACAAATCAGAATATCTAGCCAGTCAAGCTGCTGATGTGTTTCGTAGTCATCTTTGTGCTTTTGTGTTCTTTTGTCTTTAATAGTGCTTCAAACCTAGTTTAAGTTTGGATGGTATGAACGTAATGGAATTCATCGTAGGCATCAATGGAAGCTGAAGACGTTGTTTGCAAATATCTTATCACCGCAAGTAAGTAAAAAAAAAAAATTGAGAATGGTGAAATTAACGTTTTCGCAAAAAGGTTTAAATTTCAATCTCCCTACAAAAGTCCGTGATAAAGTTATAAAGAGAGTAATAGCTGAAGTGAAAAGTGGGTGTGCATTTGCAACGCCTTGTCCTCCGAGTGTACTAATTTCTCTTCTGATATCCTAGTAACCGAAGAATATCTTAATTCGAAGACTCAAGGAAACATTTTTCACTAAAGCCGGTAAAAATTCTAGAGTTTTGATTCATGATCACATTGCAAAAACCTTGCATTTTTTTACCGATAACGGAATCGGTAAAGTCAAACAGTCGCTAATGTCCTTTACTAATGATATAAAAAGTTGCACTAATGTGTGTTTTTCACAAAATGGAATAAAAACCGTATGATGATGAATCATAAGATGCCCGTATTACGCTCCCAAATTAAGCTACACAAAGAAAATCTGCCGATAAGACCACTTTTTGTTGTTTCCAAAGTCTTAATTATATGTACAGTTTTGCCAAGCTAACATTAAATAATTTTACACCTTTCAATATTGTTACAGCATTAAAAATAGCTATGAAATGGTGCACGTCTTAAATGATACTATCCTTCCTGAAAATTCAATTGCTTCTTTTGAATTTTTACACAAATGTCCCTATAGGCAAAACCATAGAAATCATTTTCAAAAATCTTAAGTGTGGGAAAGTGGAATACGCTTATGCAGTCAAGCTAATTCAATTAGGTTTTTCTTTTATTTACTTCAAGAAAAAACTTTCAATAACGTGCCTTGGCCATGGGTTCTAGTCTTTCCAGGAATCATTTCTGAAGTCTCTGTTAACAACCTGGAAAACTTACTTCTCCACTGGCATAGGGAAATTTGCAGTGAAATTATACCGTAGGTATGTCGATGATATGTCCATATTTGACGGTAACCAAGATGAAATGCAAAATTTTGCAGAAGCATTAAATTTTATGCACGAAAAATGCAATTTTGTTTAGAGAGAAAATAACGGGTCCAACTTAGATCTAAAAATCTCGCGTATAGGGACAAAAGTAGATACTGACATCTTCCGTAAACCTACAGATCTAATGATTCCCTCAAACTATTTTCATCCTACAGCCCACAAACATGATTATTTTTCGTGAGTGTTCCATCGTATTGCTAAAATAGCTCTTGATAAAGATGCTACTGATAAAGAAATACAAGACAATTGTACAAGTTGGTTTACACAACCGTTTTGCTGAAAAAGATACTCAGTAAGAAATAAGATTTTCAAAAAGGTAGCCAGTCAAAACATTCAAAACAAGACATCCGTTCGCAAATTTCTTTGTCCTATATTGGCCCTAGCTCTGAGCTGATAGCTAATGCCTTTATAAACCCTAAAGTTAAAGTTGGCTTCCAAACCAAAAATCAACTGGGACAGCTTCTGCGAGACAGCCTAAATATTGGCGATAAATTGAAGGAGGTGGTTGTCTTACAAAATTAGTCATGAATCTTGTGAGCACTTCTGCATTGGCCAAACGGGTACAGACTTCATTATTAGATATCGTGAACATACGCATGCTAGTAGTAATAGTGAACACTGACATCTGAAAAACCACAATCACATTTGACCCAATTCAAATCAGCCTTGGAATATTACATTGCTAACAAAATATTAACACATTTCGGAGGAGGTAGAAGTTTACAGTAACTGCCGTAGAGCTCCATACCAGGTAATTAATGAACAACACTAGTGGCGGCCTTTAGTTTATATTTCTTTTGATCAAGTTTTGTTTAGACAAAGCAAAGAGGTGCTCCGTCCACAGACTTTTTCTCTGCATTGGCTTTTTATCTTTTTACTATTCGTTTATATTACTTCTTAACTACCTCTGTACTTTTTGAAAATGTGTATATTTTTGTACAAACCTATACATTTGTTAAACGTAATTTATGTATCATGTTTAGCTTTGTTTTACATTTTACCGTATGTTTGTGAATCTGGCATGTAAATTGTTATTTTAGGTATTTACTTATATTTTAATGTCGACTATTCCCCACTAAAGAACTTTTCACTATTTTATTTTTACCTTGTAATCATAAGATTATTCTAGAATAGTATTTGGCACTTGCTATGTTCTTGTAAAACCGTAGAGGGTCGCCCTCTAGTGGGCCAACCACCTGTACAGTTTTCGTAGCGGCTCGCCGCATTTGGTTTCAGTCAACACCGATAGGAAGCTTTTTAGTTTTGTACCCTATTTTTGTTTTGATGGTGCTTCTAATTTTAATTTTTCTTTGTGGCTTCTTGCCTACAGATCTATTCCACGGCTTGTATATTGTGTTAATTGCGTTATACCTTTATTATTTTTTAACGTCATTTTTACATATGGTGAACAATCTTTAGATTCATTGTTTATTTTTCACCAGATCTGAAGATGGACAGTACCCGAAACTCTTAATGCAAAATGTATTCATAAACATCTTGTGATTACTTATTCGCGACCTTTCACGCTTTTTAGAGTCAGTCGTATAATTTAAGCAGAATTAGTTGCAACGAAGATCACTTGCCTTCAAAAAGTTCGGCCTAACAATGTACGAAGGGTACCTAAGGTACGTGATGTTTGAAGTGATACTAACTGTATGTAACTGTGTTACGTCTGTTGCGACACCATGTCAGTAGCGGACAATTAAGTAATGGCGTGACGATGACACTGTAGGAGCGCAGCTCCAGCGTGTGAGCTGTCAACTACAAGTAAATTTGTTTTCGATCTCTAGCGTGTTGAGCTGGAGTAAATTCAACAGAAAAGTTGAAATCTGGTTATTTCCATTTATTTCTAAACCGTATAACCTTGATTCTTACGACGTCAGCCACGACTGCTGCATCGTTCACTTGGGACTGAGATAGGAACCAGTTAACACTTGGGAATCATCAGTAGGCAGGCCTCTAGAAAATCTATGTATCAGCATTCTGCAGTCAAGAACTATGTAAAAGTTAAGTATTACTTAGTCTATGACGAAATAAATAAATAAATAAATAAATAAATATACTTAGTGTTTCTAGTTTCTGCTGTCCCACTGGCTGGTCACCTCCGTATCTGCACACGCGAGCACCCTTTATTCCTGTGTCCGTCTCCTACTCTGCCACCAACACCCAAGCAACCGGCGGAAACGAGACAAAAGCTGCCACGAGGCTGGGACACAAAAGTGAACATATTTAATTCGGTATATGCTGTTCTACGTGTCTTAAGTTTAGAGTTTCTAGAACATCAGCAGGCAGTCAATGATTGTCTCTTAGACATTACAATAATTTGACTAACATGCGCAGTTATCTGTCACAGCATGTGTGGATCTGCGTTTGACGGTTTCTGTAAAGCTGATGTAGACGGTGCAATGTTGACAGTTCGCTGAAAGCCAGCTGTATTGCTGTTCACAGCTACTGCGAAGCAGGTGCCTGCGTAAATAGCCTGCCGAAAAGTGAGCGCAAATTACATTCCGCCATCTGCAGCCACCCAGCGGACATTTTAATTAGCTTTCATTTCATTGGAACTGCGATAAGCAGATTAATTTCCGATTTTTCACAAAATCAGAACATTAGCTCATTGGAGGAACGGAATTTCCTATGGACCTGACATCGCCGCGCAGTTTTTATGAATTTCTCTCGTAACGATACCTAGTACTTTTAATTATTTCTACTATACCGACAGCAGGGCTGATTCCACTGGCAGAAATGTTAATTTTAACACGATGAGAACGGATAGACTTTGGGGAGGGGGTGGATCCCATCCAGCAGAATTTTAGGGATTCGTAGCGGGCATTATCAAACCGATATTAGCCCGTTTTCCCCACGATGCATACATTTCTCTTTTTACCGGAACATGGAAGTCTAAACTTTCACACTGTACCCTATCTTAATAGTTTCTTACATTGGCTTTGTTGGCCAGTAAGCAGCTGTGTTTTAAGATTTCCCCGATTGTAGAGCACTTGACAATGAAGGCGGAGTCCGTCTAAACGGGTGCTGCATTACAGACGAATTATCGAAATAGCAAACCATTTTTAACAAGCAACTGTGGCTTGAAATACATTTGTATCCCCTATCACAATTTATCCCAGTTGCACTCTTGACATGTCAGATTATAAGTATGAATAAATATACAAGTAAAGGGAGCGATACTGGCAACACTAATCATGCAGTGCGGAGAGGAAGTAGCACTGCGAACACTGGGTCCCTGTGTTACCCATGCACATACTCACCAAAGACAAGAAAGCCCACTGAGGGTGAATACATATTGAGTGGCCATACAGAAACAATTTTAATAGATTCTCGTCGTGAGGCGTAAGTGCAAAGCAGATTGGCTTGAGTGCTTGGTCACACCAAGCCGGAAGGAGTTGAAAGGTGTCCATAAAAATATTTTTGTAAGAAAATGTCTCATATGGTACCTCCTGTTTTGTGTCGAGTAACTTGCTTGCAAAAAAATGTATAATATCACTTCTACTGTGTGTATCGATATATGTTCTTAACTCTGAAGTTTGATCTTTGGCAAAGATCATGTATTGCATAGCATTGTATCTCGCGCTGAGAGAGAGAGAGAGAGAGAGAGAGAGAACTTGTGGCTTAGCTCGCTTAGAGAGCGGTTGAGTTGTGTGTATGGCTCCGATGTAGAGCAGAGGCTGCTGTGCCAGCAAGTCGATTTGATTGTATTTGGAAAATATATTGTATTGTAACACCGCTGGAATGAAGGTAATTGCATTTGATGTCATTAGGAAGAAGTTGTATTATGCAGTTAATGTAATGCTGATTATTAATAATAAATAACAAAGTTGGCATTTCTTTCCTGTTTCATTTACGTAGTTAGATTAACCTACTTCCTTCCTTTGATAATTAGTTATTAGTGGATTTAAAGTGCAGTATTGATTTTGATAATATTTTTGATTTCGTTATTTGTGCCATAGTAAATGATAGTCAATTAACTACGATACTAAATTTCAATAATCAGAAACTGATCTGAATAAAATTCTCACAGTCAAACATTAAGAAAGTGGTTTGTGGTTTTTTAATATCTATCTCGCAGTCAAAATTTTTGAGTATAGTCAGTGTCTGTTTCAAATGGTGACTTGCCACAGTTGTTTTGTGTTTAAAATATCCGTTGCGCACATAATCAGTTTAATGCACTGTTTCTTATTTAATAGTATATACATCAATATCAGGGCCATAATAAACCAAGTTGCTGTGTTAATGAACAATTTGTTGTCTGATTTAACGATAGGTTCAACATCTACAACACACAAACAGCTTTTAGAGTCTCTCAGTGTTATCGAAAGTGCATGGAGAATTGTGAGTACGTCTGACCCCTCCATTAAAATAAATGTGTTCGGCACGCTTATTACGTTAGATAGCCACATGCCTGTGGGCCAAGTCGCCGAAAAAGCGATACACGGTGCAGCCAAGTTCGTCGTTGGCAGATACTTTGCAACAGCGCCGGAAAGCTAAATTCCATTCATCCAGTTTGTACATAAAACAGGTTTGGTGATGGTATTCCCATGAGAGAACACCGAGTTCATTAAGTAAAGGAGTTCGATAAACTTTTGAACACCCGACACGTGACAGCCAGGATATGCTGTTCCTGTCAACGAAGGACGATAACGCACATCCCACGTTATGCACTTATTCATCTCCCCCCCCCCCTGTTTACGACGTGGGTATCGATGAGTACTGATGGTCAAAAGGCTACAATGGTTGACAGTGAAAAAGACGAATGGCCTTTCGTGCCTCAGCTCAGCCGTGAACTTACTCTAAGGTCCACAATCCATCTATAGAATGGTCATGGCCCTCCGGTCTATCGCAGTAGATATGGACAAGGAAGTAGAGCATGCATGTATGATGGTAGCGTACCTTCAGTTTGCGTGTATGCGCCAGCCGAGTGAAGTTGTCCAGTAATTACTGTAACACGCTGCAACTTTTCGCAGAATTGCAGGTCCCTACTTTACATGGAAAAGGCAATTCGAGTTGGACAAAGAGCGGCTGGGCTCTAACAGTGCTTCAGGACGCACAGTGATCCTACGCGACTTAAAAACTAAAAAAGGCGCACATCATCCACGTGCACGGAGTGCAGCTGTCAGGTATGCAGCTGCTAACAGCTGGACAATGAACAGATCTGACAAACTAAAGCAGAGTGACGTATTGCAGACATGCTGTACGCTTGCCTTTCTTTGTGGTTTTAGGGCGCGCAACTGCTAAGGTCATTAGCGCCCAGACAAGGACAGAGCTCCGCTACATCTCAAAAAATTGTTAACTGCCAGTTAGAATATCAAGAGAAGGCTAAAAACAAAAAAAACAAAAGGATTAAATATCCTTTGATAAATTGGCCAAGTTGATAAAACGCAAAACTCTAGCTGCTGCCCGTGTGTCATCAGCTAATATGTCCTCCAGAGTAGACGGAAAGTGAAGGGCTACAGGGAGATAAAATTAACACAAGACAGTAAAACATGTCGCACCGTCAGCAATTCACCGCAGGAGCACAGCGGTGCAGGATCGGCTGTTAGCAAATGACGGTGGCTGAAACGGCAGTGACCGATCCGCAACCGGGCCAGGATGACCTCCAAGAGGGGCGTGAGGTCCTCCAAGCGGTCGGGATCGGTTTTACAGTTCTTAATTTATTGTCGTACAGAAAGAACCACGCACTGTGCCATGACCAAACGATACTCCGGTGAAGAGCCCGTTGACCATCGTCCGATGGGGCGCAAAAGGTAGCCATGCGAGGCAAAAGAGCTGCTGCCTTGGCTGCTATGTCGGCGGTCTCATTCCCGGGCACACCCACGTGGCCAGGGACCCACAGGAAAGAAACGTGACAGCTGTCATCTGCTAGCAACTGGAGGGAGCGTTGGATCCGATACACGAGAGGATGGGTCAAGAAAGGGTCCTTAAGACTCTGCAGGGCACTAAGGGAGTCCGAACAGATGGCATAGAAAGGTTGGCGGTGGTGGCAGGTATATAGAACAGCCTGGAGGAGGGCAGAAAGCTCAGCCGTGAAGTTCGAGCACCGGTCAGCTTGTATTGGAAACGATTGTCCCCGACGACGAAGGCAGATCCGACACCGGCAGTGCTCTTGGAACCATCAGTGTAAATAAATATGGCATTATCGAACCGCGAACGGAGTTCGACAGTACGCTTGCCTGTGGTATCTTTGCAGAAGGGAACGTCTGAAGGGAGTCTATAGATGCACAGAGTATAGTCAAAATATTCTCACACGTAAGTAATGATTTGGTGGGACAGTGCTTGTAGACGGATTCGCCCCTGGTGGGGACGTGGAACACTAGTTAGCGCCCCAAGGTTCCGAGCGGTAAATGACAAGACCAGCTTACAACAATAACACCTCTTCATGATCTTGTACTGTTCAAGCTGCGAGGTTCAACCACTGTCACTTATCTTGTGTCAGTTCGCGGTTGTGTGTGGGGGACCCAAACTATATGGAGCATAATGCTCGACCTCGTGTATCAGAGCGCATGTTGTCCTAGAAGACTAGCATCTTGTACGTAGTGTAACCCACTCTTTTTTCTAGTGTGAATCCCACCAAACATACCTGGGAGGCACAAGTCAGACGGGTTGAATCACGCCAGCACGCAGCAACTAGTCTGCAAGACCTGCGAGCGAGCATGTAGGAAAGAGCGTTATTGCGTCAACGTGACAGCGGTATCATTCGCAGTATGCTCCATCGTTGCCTGGCTTTTATTGCCTTCAGATGGCGACCATACAGAGTAAATTCAGTCAACTGTCAATGTGCGAGCTAATCTGAAGAAGCGAATCTAATCTACCCTTACGCATGTTACCACTGTTTCTCTTTTGTATTGATGATTTTGACAATTACACTATCACCAATTAGAAATTTTTCGGGGTTGAATTTAGGCAAAAATTGTGCTTTGTTTCATACACATATATTGGCACAATCTGTTCTGGAGAAGTGACATGGGATCCACCACAAACTTAGCGCTAGGCCTACTTTTGGAAAAGCCTATACGCAAAGTCCTGGCTGTGCGAGCCCACTACTCAGATTTTACACCCCGTGCGGACTGCATCCACGGGCGACGCGGCATACCGTCCCGGAAGCTGTACGGTACACGTGCGCAGCTACGTACGTTCCCCTCCCACCTGTGCCTCAGCAGCTGCTGAGGTTGCGTGGACGGGCCAGCACTGGCACGTTCGCCAGCCGTGTGAAGCTGTGGCCAACGCGAGGCGCTACTCAGCCGCAACTGTGCAGAATGACACACTGAAGTACTACTGTCTCTTCATTTTATCCATTAGAAAATGGTTCTGAAAAGCCTGTGACAGATCAAAATAATATATTAACACTTACCACTCACGATGATATGTATGTTTTAATTGCTTGTGTTTCTGATTTGAGGTTCTACATTTTTTGTCGTCTGACTTCCATGATGGTTCATTTGTGTAGAATCACAACTAAAATCTAGTTGACATATAAACAGATGTTTACAAAACAATCGCACATGTATAAAAAATGAACCGTCAAGAAACTTTAATGCAGCACCTCACATCACGAACACCGGAAGTATTATGGGATAGCTCAAAAACGTACCTGGAAATTGGAAGTATTTGCCGATACTACTCACGATAAAAATTGACTGGTAGCACAACTCATTTGTTTATTACTTTTATCACTTCGCTGTAGAAATATCTATGCGGTTAACCTTACTTCATTACGAGGTAGGAATAAACTATACGGGGGGGGGGGGGGGGGGGGGGCGGCGGCGGCGGCAAGGATACATTTTTCCTTCATTTCCCGGAAATACTGAATTAAATGTGACCAAATGTCAAATGTACAGTATCCAACCAATGCTCATTATTGTATATCGAGCAAGACTCAATATTACAGTTAGTAACTATAAAAGAAGCATAACTGATGGTGCGTTTTAAGCTAATTTCCGTGAAGCAGAATTTGAGCTATTTGCTAACATCCGTACAGTGAAATATTGAACTATCATACGTTTTAACTAATTTATATACATGGTACTTACAAATTACGGAAGTTACCAATTTTTCTCTAATTCCAATGGAGTATTTTACATTAGTAACATCTGACAATTTCAAATTTGGTTTCACGTAATCATGTTATTAGATACTGACAAAAATGTTATTTACACAGTTTCTTTAAACACTGAAAAGCTTAATCTTATCCATAAGGTAACATCAAAATCTTCACAAGAAGCTAACTTACAACGTAACTATAAAGCCATACATCATTATTTAGCGTGACTCGCAGTTACTACACATTTTAGTTAGCAAAATGTGTTAACTATTTGTTTAAAACATCACTATCACTGGATCTTAAGTAGGCTGAGCATTTGCATTCACCTGGTAGCTAAAATATACATGGTGTTACGTAATTCACATCACACACTGGTAAAGGTCGCGGTGCCAAATTGCAATCACTGTGCTTATTTTTACCTCCACATATTTCTGTACTGCACATGCGTACCCTTGACAAAACTGTCTACGATGTACACTGCGACGTCTACAAGAGCGTAATATGAACTGTAAGATCCATAATGAATCTAGAGAAATCCCGATAACCTGTAAACATTTTGCCTTGTTATTGGGAGTTTTTAAAGAAGCTGGTTGATGTTACTGCGAAACATTTCATACATTAAAATATGTCCGCAATATCTTTAATGGTGACATACCATAGGCAAATTGGACCTCTCTTTTACAATGCATCCCTGGAATTACTTTGAGATGTACATACAATATTACTTAACTAAATGTTGCTAATTATTGGTTCTATTGTGTTACCACTAAGAGACTTTATACATAATGGAGAATTCTCTCAGTTACAAAATTTGAGTGGAAAACCATTTTACAATTTTTCTGCAGGTCTTGGAATGGGTTTCTGCAGTATAAGAAACGATACTAACAGCTCTGTACCCATCTCTCACATGTTACTGTTTTACAGGACCAAAATGGTACCACTTCGAGTTAATTACAGTTATGGTAATGAGACACAGCTACGACAATGGAAAACATCTGAAGGAAGATGCGCTCTATTGTTATTAAATAATTGTTATATGTATGTTGATCTAGTTCCTATACTATCAGAACAAGCTAGCTGCGCGCGCGCACACGCACACACACACACACACACACACACACACACACACACACACACACACACACACACACACACACACACACACACACATTAATTCTTGGGTTTGTTATAGCGAAAGTAACATGCAAGTATCTTGAGGTAAACGGATACACACAAATTATGTGGTTCTTTTATTTTTCCTCACCAGTACAAGGCTATGCCTACATCGCCGTAGTGCTAATTGCTGCCATACTGAATATCAGTGGCGTAACTAAGGGGGGGGGGGGGATGGGGATACACCCCAGGAAAAAAAATAAAAAAATCTTATAACAGCAATCTGGTGAAGGTAAAGATTGGAAACTTGGGGTGTTTTACCATAAGTTTTCATTGGATGGGAGTGAATTAGTTTCAACGGACGTGGTAGATGGTAGTCTGGAAACTGACTAAAATTTTGCTCGTCAAGCAGATCTATTTCCCTTCTCCCCCTCCCCTTAAAGCCGAGTCCTAGTTACGCCACTGCTGAATATAGTAGCATTATCTTCCATTACAGCGGTATAATACGAAAGAACGAACTTTCAGATTATATTACATCTTTTTCTCATAAAATTCATTTTTAAAACCATCGGCTGTTTATTGAAAACCTTATATATCTACCAGTTTCGGTCAATAGACTATCTTCATGGATAAAAAGGTGTTTAAACAATGGTAAAGCAGAAAGCACTCCATTTTTATGCATAGTCTATTCTTATGTTTTGTTGACTAATAGAATAAAAATGTTAAAAATACAGTGGTCATCTTAGATAAAACCTGACTCCTGTTTGTCTCAACTGCATGAAGTTTGATGCATTTTATCATTCAGTTTTAACACCTTTTTATCCATGAAGCTGGTCTATTGACCGAAACTGATAAATATACAAGGTTTTTAATGAACAGCCGATGGTTTTAAAAATGCATTTTATGAAATATATTACGGCTGTTGACACTCGCCTCAAAGCATTCACGTTTTCTAGTTTTACAAACGTGTTGGAGACTTACGCCTTTTAAGTATAGTCTACCTACATATACATATTCTTTATCAATGACAGTGATAGCATACAACTGACGAACATATGTTTTTTACCATGATATGACGCTAGCCATGTGACCATTCTGCGTCATACAATATATATGAAGCTATCCACTTTGATCCTTAATATAAATACATTTAGATTACATGAATGATAGTCATATTTCAATATTGTACAACTGAATTTATTAGCATTTAAACGGTTGGCCAATATATCAAATACTTTCTTCCTTCACTATGCACAGTTGCATATGTTTTGCCAACAGTACTACCTAAATGACAATGACATTTGAACTTAATAAAATTTACAATATTTGGAAGCATACAGATTAAGTTGTGTATTTTGCTGTTTACAGAAATTGATTCAGCAATTATGTATAAGTTCATCAGCTACTAAGAATGCTGATTATACATTTTTTTTTTTTTTTTTTTTTTTTTTTTTTTTACAGTTTACAGGATTCGTAGAAATATTTTCAACAATAATGCAAACTAGATCACTCACTCATGCGGGAGCTATGAAGACAGAAATAGTTCCATATTCTACTTCTATACAAGAATGATAGGAACAACAAAAAATATGGCTATCAACAATATCAATGAATACAACATTAAGAACCTCACCTAATATTGAGCCAAATGTCGAGCAATATTTTATACACAGTATTAGGAACGCTATAAAACTGATGTTTGTCAGCATTTAATTAACACCAATTATTTAAACTAAGAGCATACATTGCAGCCCACAAATAAGCTTACTGTCCAATAACGGTACAATCACCACTGACACTAATTGAAAGACTGAGTCTTAATGCTTTCAAACATTTCATAGCTTACGACCGAGTGCTTCAATTAGTTTACACAATTTGGCAATGAATACACCCAGCATCGCCATACGTAGAAATATTTAATAACATTCATTTGAGGCTCTGCACAGCATCACATAAGCTCCCATGACAAAACTAATATCGTTCTCTGTTGGTACTTCACATTTTTATAGGTACATTCTATGAAGGTACAGTGAAATAGTGATGGCATTTAGAAAGTACAATTTAAGGTATAGTTACTATTCCGCTTATATACTTCCATGACGCTGCACGTTACACCATGTGACATCCGCCTGCCAGTTAAAATGTAAGAGTTCTTTTACAGTTCCCATTACAGACTGCTAAGGGCTGCTGTGCAAACCTTTGCTTTTTGCGCAAATTTTACCTCCACGGAATACTTTCTAGCAGATGGATTTAGTGTCTGAATTACATCGAATCCCATCCTACCTCTCCAAGCCCGTACTAGGAATTGAGCAAAATAAATCTTACGGTGAGAACCTGTGAAACGTTCTTAGAGCATCGAGAAGTAACATGATAGGAATTATCTGTATAAAATTTTAAACCAGGTTTGCCAACTGCTTCTTTAATGACCAAACAGGAAGGAAATTTTACGCAGGTGGGAATTTAGCTAGTCTACCGTTTAGTGATTATTCTGCAGTGCTACAATCAATGAGATTTAGATCCTGATAAAAATTCAGTACAAAATATTACAATTTTTATGTAGGTCTCTTCCTCGGTTTCCACATAAGTAATTATACTAGCAGCTTTACATGCTTTTTGCTTCCCACGTTATTACATTATTACAGCAACAAGAAAGTTTAAATATTCATCACAGGTTGAAGGAAAGTAAGTATCAATAGTAAACAAACCAGAGGAAATAAAGTATTTTGAAACAATGGAACACTGCTTAATTCACAGAGACCACATCAGTCTAGCCCAGGCATGGCCAACATTTCCGCCCGACGGGCCCGCCCGCGGACGGAGTGCACTGTATGAAGCAAGTGAGATACCAACAGCCGTATGTACAATAAAATATTTATTGTATAACAACCATACGGCTGTTGCTATCACTTCCTTCATACTCCTGACCAGCCGCTGTCCCGCTTCCACCAGCAATGATGGATTCAATGAGGAGGACGCTGTAGTTCACCCGCCCGCCCCGACCGTGTGTGTCTAGTGCACCACACGCCGCTGCGCACATTACGCGGGGCAGAGGCGGTGGCGCGGCCATGCCTCGTCTAGACGCACGGAAATTAAGGCTGACTGCTGAGCATCACTTTAGAGCAACCGTGAATCTCCACAAACATTCAACGGCAAATAACTGGTACAAGATTTTCTACTAAATGAACTTTCTACATTATTAACCTAATCTTATATTGATCCGAATTGATACAATATTGTTCAAGCACAATTCACTTAATGTTATCCACGTTAACACAATTACCTAAAAATTAGGTGTGTAGGAGTACAACTTTAACAAAACGATTGACTTAAAATGTTTTGAGGTTACAATAACCACATAATTTACTGCTAAGAAATATTGATCTAGTACTAAGCATAAGGCATAAATAGTCAGTGTAAACCGCTGTCTCGTTGACTACAGTAAAAACATTTCATGGCGAGAATTGTCTGAGTACATGTCATATGCAAAAACTTTACAAGAAGATGAGTCACAACTGTCTCCAGTGCAAAAAATGAAGTGTGTGCTGGTGTGCCACAATGTTCTCACGTTCTCACGTTCTCCCCGCCCCTATGAACATTTTATAAAACCTGGCCTATAGTCTACTTAAGACATTTAAACAGAAGCAGTTGCTCAAAAACAACGAAACATCTGGAGGCGAGTTCTCGCAGGTCAGGCAGAGGCAGAATCCCACTGCTGATTAGATTTGAATTTTGTTATCGGGATACCAGACATGTACCAGTGGTAACTAGCATGTTGAAGTTACTTGGAGAATCCCCTGTGTATTGCTTGAGGCACTCCACTGCCGTCCTCACTTTGGCATCCAGGATGGTGAAGCGCATTTACGACAGGTAGACGATGGAGTTAGCCTGCTGATCGGCACGGTTTCAGCAGTTCGGTGGAAATACGTTGGACCACAAGCAGACGATATTACTTTCTGACGAAGAGAACTGCAAGGCAAGATCCTACGTCTACTCACGATGGTTGGAGCTGTTGATTGGCTAGCCGAAATGCCAAAGTCTTCTGCAATGACCACCATTGTTGTAGTAGTAGTAGTAGTAGTAGTAGTAGTAGGTAGTACCACCACAAAGTCTCTTGAGATTTAACGTAGTCTTCCATGATGGCTGAGACATTCAACCGAAGTTTTACAATGGTGTCACTCTGAAGACTGTCCAGGAAAGCCATTTTTTGAGGATTTGGTTGCTTAGATGTCCTCAGCAAATCTAAAACAGTGGCGTTTGGTGTCGACAATCACTTATTTTGCATAGTGCAATGGCACACTAGAATGTTTAAGCGTATTGTTCTGTCATTTTCTTTACAGCCACCAGGGTCATTTCAGTGTTTTATTGTGGTTATCCCTGAAATAATAGCATTAGATCATGATCATACACATTCGTTATCAAACCACCTTTAGTTCATTCCTCTTGTGTGGTTTCCATCATTCTTCCCCATGTGGAAGGTCTTCCTCCTGCAACTCTCTTGTCTTTCATGTGGTTACAGACTGAAACGCATCTTCAATCTCTAAGGCTCACGAAGATGTCTTGAGTACCATCCTGCAGAAAGTGAAACCGAAGGAAGAAAATGAAAGACACCCTCCGGCCTCGCAACCTAATACCTTCGGGGTCGAAAAAAGCAAGAGTTGGCCAAGGGAGGCCGACAGGAAAGTAAACAGCAGTGGAAGCAAAGTCAGGGAAGAAATTGCGGGTAGAAAGCAACTAAGTGTTACGAAAAATTAGTTGTGTCGGAGGTGTTCAATACTGAATTTTACGCCAATTGTCTTACTGCCGTATGCTTATTTCTGTTTTCATACAAATTCAACAGTAGTTTACTGTCATTGTCGCAAAAACCATCTCACACTGTAAGTACAATGTTCAGTTAAATTTACATTTTGTGCAATTACATTACAATCTTACGTTAAGAGAACAATGAATCAGTGTTTAGTGAAATTAAGTTTTGTCAAAATAACGGCACTATCATAAACTGAAGTTCAGTCAGATACAAAATCCACAAACATGGTGAATCGAATTTGACATTAAAAAAATTTTATATGAAAATATAACCAAAGCTAAATACATGTTGCTCAGATGTTAGCTATTTCAAGTTACAGGTTGAGATGCTTTTCTTGATCTCAATAACATTTATAACTCAAATTATTTGAAGTAGTGCATGTTATGTATTAGATGGATTAGTTATTGCTCTTAAAGTCACGCAACGGTAACGAATGGTAAATATATCAAACAGATGAACCAACTATTCCCAAATTTGTTTTGTTAATATTTACAAAAAATAGTACAAATTAACATGTTAATATTCAACATTTGAATATTAAATATCGTTTATTGTATATAACATCGAACGGAAGTGTCAAATCTAATTTTAAGACCTTTCCATATTATCTGAACAGAAACATTACTATGTAGCTTAGTTTCTGGCAATGTTTTCGTGTAAAATTTAATACTATAGCTTAGTAAGAGGCTATTTACAGCGTTATATACTAGTTTAGACCTACATGGCCGAAATCCCATAAGTGTGCAAACGAGATAGTATAAGCATACGCAAGAGGAAATTATGCATTTTCCATTGAGTTACAAGGTTATGCATCTTTGTAGTTTTACATTTTGTGCCAATACATTAAGTTTTACATTTACACAAAAAAACTTTTACATTGCTTGAGACCATGTCTCCCATGTTCAGTATTATGAATCTTTAACCTCAAGTGTCTAAAATTAACCTGTAACGTAGCACTATTGTGCTTCCTGCTCCATCACATTCTGCTGCGGATGTTACGCCAACAAAATCTTATATAAATTTCTTACACGGACACCTCAACTTCAACATATAACTTACAAATTGGGGAATATACAGCAAATTATTAATATATTTACACAAATGGAAACTACTAATTCTACAAGCTTATAGTGGCACACTTTACTGACAGTCCCCCGGATTCAATTATACAAAATTGTGAAAAGGCAGTGATCTGTAAAACGAAAAATGTATTAACTATTCAGAGGAAATATACTTCCTTATGAAAATCACAAGCAGAAAATGAACATATGCTTATAATAAACTGCATCTTTGTGTACGAAGTAACCATGACCTATACGTCGAGCAATGTTTTATACACAACATTGAACACAGATTAAACCAATGTTAAAAGAAATATAGCTACCTTACTACATATTTAAGGACGACAAGACCAATGTAACATCAGGACTACTACCGTTGACCACAATTTTTTCTCAAGGCACTGGACATGTGATCCTGTACATATGCTGAATTTGTCAAGAAATAGTACAATCCTTGAAAGCACTATTTTATTTCGAAATGAAGTCAGTCCTTCCAAAGAAGTTCTTTTCATGTATGACTACTTCAATTAGTAACAATTCGATAATCAGTACTCATAGCAATTTTACTCTTACTCAAAATATAAATTTAATCGAAGTATCCACACACCATCAGCTAGGCTTTCAAGACAATTTTAATACTTGCGTCTATTGCTACTTCAGCTGTTGCACTTTATTCACATAATGTCAATTTTCAGTATTCGTACGGATGTTGGTGATGAGTTTAGAACTTTAGTTGTCCCTCCAAGCATTTACAGAGTCGAACTGCAAGAGAAGTGAGGGTTTTTATTCTGGGTCCATCATCAATATACATCGATTTGTGCCACGTGATTGGTAAATATTAAAGTTTTAGGTATCTGAGCTAATATGAATGACCAACAGATTCGATATAACGTGATGGGAGTTGCAATGGAGTTTTGCAAGATTTAGTTTATTTAGCCAGAATAAAGTATAAACAGGTGATAGCAAAATAAGAACGACGTGACTAATAGGCAACAAACAAAACTGATATGCATAATGGTGAAGGTGTTATATTTATCTTAGGTTTGCTCACATCGAGAACTAAATATCAGGCCTGACGATGGTGCATGCAGCGAATAATTTACTCTATCGCCTGTTGAGGTAGTAACGGGAATGTTTCCTGCAGAGCTGTTTAAATCTTCGGATGTTTTGCAGACGCTAACGTAATGCGACCCTTTTCGCTACTGAATCCCAGTTCCCGTATATGGCCTTCAAAAGTCTGGAAGTTTACAGTGCATGCGTTGTGTGCAGTATCTTCCAAGCAAACTCATCACTTTCCTGGGCCCACAGTTCACAATGTTCCAAATGTCTTCAGGAATTTTTGAAGTGCTAAAAACTCGTCTGATCTACAATTTGTTAATCGGGTTGAGAGCTTAGTCTAATCCACACCCAAACAAAAAAGAAACCCACTCGTATGTCTACAATTTTTACGCCTTCTTATTGTGCTTCAGATTTCAACACAATATGCAGGGTGCATATACCGCTGGAAAATTTAGTACATCTGGGAAAACGTCAATTTTACATTTTTGTAATTAGTCTCTGGATGACCACGCAGCGACTGTTGATGTGATTTCCTAGAAAAACAACCCTCAGTGGAGAAAATATTGCAGATCGACTTCGGCTAGATTCTTAGCCATCATCAGCTTTACTACTCTAGACAAACTAAAGTGATACAAAATGGTAATAACGACACACTACGTTTACGTAACAATGTTATAAAAATGGTGAACACAGTGTGTCTGCAGCGCAACACTTCTACTGACCTGAGCTACAATTGTTTGAATAAATTTAATTTTATCGTCCCATCCTCCACAGTAACTCATCAATTACAACCAATATGATATGCATATGAATATTTGTCTATTTTGCCAGGCTATACGTAAATAAGATGCATTATGAACAAAACGTTATGAAAGATGGCGTGTTTGTACTGCTGATAAATAGTCCAAGGTGACAAAATTTCTAAATTTTCAATAGTGACAAAATCGGAAAGTGATGTGAAAGTGGTCAAGCTTGAGTCAAAACTCATCTTGCATGTTCAGAATTCTTTTGGAGTTGATGGCAATCAGCGAATGGTAGAGGCTACAGCAGAAAACTGCTGTGACCAACGAAATGCTTTGTTCATGATGAGAACTCCTTGGTACTATAGGAAACACTGTCATGTTGGAAGAACGACTTACCAGGGTGCCTGAAGCGATTTGTTTGTAAGTGGTATAATCTGCGAGGAAAACGGCTGCCTTGTTCAAATTTGGCAAAGGCAGATGAGTGCCAGAATGACACTGCTTAGCTGAAAGTTCGTAATTTTATTTAAAAAATCCCATTGTACATGAGGTTATAGGAATTTTGGAATGTTAATCATCTAAGATTTGAAATGTGACTGCTGTTGTGAGTCGCGAAATCGACTTCGTGTAAGCATGGTGAATAACTGGGGTATTTTGCCACCATTCTCTTAGCGCATCTGTTCAAATTTTGTAAGGTATGCTTTTCAATACTACTGTGGAAGACCACATCTTCTAATTAAGATAATCTTTCAACGGAATTATCTCCCACTACCTAAACTTATAAATTAATAAAGGTTATGTATGTATTTCAATATTGTTTCGCAAAATATTCTCTATGCATAGAACGACTATCAGTCGTACAAGGTAAAATTTGCAGAAAATTGAGTTCCTGGGCAGGAAAGTAGATGTTCCGGTTTCCCCCTTTGTCTACACCGAGCCATATTTCTTGAACAGAACCGTACAAAGCCCAGTATATACAAATTGTATTTAGTCGTGCGGTTTTTTTTCCCAACACATACAGGTAACTTAGTGCTATACATGATAAAGGGGAATCACTAAAGTTAGACTGAGTACTGAGGTAATGGAGTAATAGTTTTAGGTTATAGGGTAAAGAGACATACGCGCCCACGTCAGAACGTATTGAAAGCAAGTAGTGCGAAAAACGAGTCCAAGTTAGAAAAGGAGGAAGACAATATTGGGCAGTTGGCTCGCCTCCGTTCATATTATTGTTCCTAGGGGACTCAACTAAAAGGTCTTCAGTCCCCTGTTCCAAGCAATGATATGGCAGTTGACGAAACAAAAACACCCGAGAGGACGGATGAGAGACATCCTGATGGTTGTAGAGCGAAATTAAACACTTGACTGAAACAGGAGTACACAAAAGGGATAAAAGTACTGTTGTTGTAGATTAAAATTTCACAGCAGAATGCCGTTGCTGGCTGATCACTAGGATAAAAATGGATAAGAGCCATGCTCTACACACTATACACCACATAAACCGAAAAGGAGGCTATGAATAACTTAAGAACTGTAAAAATGAGGGCCTTAGAATCAGGCTTAAGCGCATTCCATCAAACGGAATGGTAAAAGCCAGATGCGCGAATAAAATTTCCATGTCAACGGTATTTCCTTTTGGTGTAATTCGCCATTTAGTATCGCTTTTGAGTGGGTTGGTTAAGTGAAGTTTCTGTGGAGTGGAGTCCTCTTATCACCCGTGTCTGCCGTCTTGTCTGTTACTTGTCAGATTGAGAAATGGGGACTTGTTCGGTCCTTGGCAGTGTGCTACCTTGTTTACGTCTTGCAGGACTCAGACTAAATGTCTAATTAGTTGGAGCTATGGACAAGCCAGCCCTAAGCTAATTGTATATTTGAAGAAGATTGTAACCCATCTGGTTAAATTTGAATGCCGTGTTACCTAAGTGATTATGTCAGCCGAAGGGGGGCAACCTGTTACCTGTCATCTTTACGGTTGTAGCTCTGATCATGTATCAGAGGGTTATGTGAATTCAATTTTAGAGAGAACCTGTAAACCTCTGGTTTAGTTTAAAAGCTCGTTTTTATTTCCTGGTTATTTAATAAATTGTAAGGTCGTTGTTACAGAGCCTGATTGCGCCAGTTTTAAAAGTGCGGTAAACAGTGAAATTTTTTCTTGCCTGTTAAAACGTAATATCCCCTTGCCATTTTATAAATTTACTGCTAGTCTTATGTATCTTATTAAATCCGGTTCGGATTAACGAACTAAATTGTGCTGTTTTAAGTTTTAATTTTACCCTCCTGTTTGAAAGACTATCTCATGTACTTGTTAAAAATGTAATTCTAGTTTCAAAATTGGGTCTATCTGGATTAATCGTCTGTTTTAAGTTGACTTCGTTGTCCGTTCTGCAAGGTTACCTTACCATGAATTATGTTACCTTAATGCAAGCCGTTAAATATTTTGATTTCATCCCACAGCCTCAGAAAGACAGTTTATCCTAATTACAAACAGCCGTAAACTGAGGACGGAGCGCTGTAGGACGCCGTTCTCCTGGACGTGTCTTGAGCTGATAGAGGTAGCGACCGTAACCCTAAAATAGTGGAGCGAAAGGAAATTGTAGACAAAAATGGGAAGTGGTTCCTGTAAGGCCCAACCATGCAGAGTAGCAAGAATATGGTGGCGCCAGGTGGTATACGGCTTCTGGAGGTCAAAAAGACTTCACTAGGTGCTCACGCTAAGAGAGGCTTACGCCTGGCAGCCTCAATAACAATTGTCAATAGTTGAGTGGCCCTGGCGGAATCCCACCTGTTAGTAGACCAGAAGACTTCTATCTTCAAGTTTCCACATAAGCTGGCGACTCACCATATGCGGGAACTGTCAACCGCCAGCCTGTCTGCGTGTGGTTTCATTTGGGGTAATGATACTAACTCGCCATTGAGACGGGACAATATCGCCTGCCCCGAGGTGATTAAGCGGGCTATTGGTTTTTAAACACTGCTAAGAGGTGACGGACCCTTGGAGGTATCAGGGCACGCAGCGAGAACCGTTTGGAATTCATACTCAGCATATTTTACAGTTCCCGACGGTGTGTGTGGAAAGATAAGCGATTCCTCTACCCGCTCTGAGGGAGTGGAAAACCATACTATAGTTTGCTATTGCAGAGCAACATGTATAATGTTCCGCCATGCACTGCGATAACGGTTATAGGGTGCCCTCTATGTTCAGGGACTGAATTCCCGTTGTTGGATGATATCTGAAGAGGTGCCGTATCAGAGTCCAAGCGCAACAAGGGATAGCGCGAGAAGCAATGTGGGGCTACGAACCTCTCCCAACAATTCTGCTTACTCTGCCGGAAGTATTGCGGGGATCGGGCCCAGAGCCTTATACAGGCAATCCGGTCGGTCCCAGACGGCAACAGCAGTCTCCAGTCAGTACCAGGGCATGGACGTGCGACAAAGTGAACCAGTGGTGGTCGGAACAGTCGCCTCTCAACAGACTATCAGCATTGACCTGTAACTGCTTTATGTCTGCTGGTAGTGGAACAAACCACAGCAAACGAGGTAACCCCATCAATTGCCTGATGTGGACACCATCTGGATGGGTAGCCTGCAGATTGGAAATGGAGCCTCATGGGAAATTGTAGCTCCCACAAAGGTCATTGTGGACCCTCCATCTAAGATATGGGTGAAGGCTTGGGCTACAGTCAGATGAATTGCAAAGTATGTGCCATGAACTATACTAAAATGTGTGGGAGCACAATTTTTCAGGAGGCATATGTCATGGTGTGTCAGTAAAGTTTCAACGTCTCAACCACAGCCTGAACCCCGGCTACCACCCCAGAGAGGGTTGTGAACATTTAAATGCCCCAGAAGGATAAATTGTGGGGCGATCAAGGTCACTGCCTCGAGAGCTGAGAAGCATGACAGCACTGGGGACTGGTGAGGACAACACCGGACACCCTGTCCCAAGTGCGGTTTTTTTAAGTAGCCTGAATAGTTGTGAAGGACTGGGATCCACTGGACAGGAAGCCACGTTTCCTGTCAGGCTACACGAAGCAGGATAGCGGCACAATTGCTGCAATCAGGGAGCTGGTGGAAAAAACCACCACAGTTCCATTGGAGGCTCATACTGCTTCCTGACTGCTGAGGCAGAGTGATAAAGGTGCTGTAGGTTCCACGGAATCGTCTGTTCCTAATGGAGGCTGGGTCTCTACATCCATTGCTTCTGAAGTCTCAGTGACTATCAAGTCCTCCAGGGAGGTGAGGATTTCCACCTCGTTCTCATGCTTAGCTATGTGGTGTTGGCACGTTTACCTCCATGGCGTCCTTTTTCTTGACAGCCTTTTTCTTCTGTCTGATTGGGAGCTGGGAGGGCTTAAGTGACAGTTCTGGGGACTGAGGACCTTTTAGCTATATGACCAGCAGCGAGTGGCTGACAGCCACTGAAGAAGTGAGCCAAGGGATCCTTCCCGGCGAAAGGCTCCAGTGAAGGCTGTTACTTCGCCGGCTAGTTGGACTACTGCATGCATCCACGATAACATCCTCAGTGCAGAAATTTTCCAAGTCCAGTGTTTACATAATAACGTGTGCTATGTAGGTAACTGGAAAGACAGTATCAGTCGTCTGTCAGGTTTAGTGTGAACATATATTGCTACAGAAGACTGTGTTTGCCACCGTATGAAGCTATGACCATCTCTGGTGTCCACAACAGTGGGGGGGGGGAGGGGGGAGAGAAGAGGAGTTGCATGCACAGTAGGTAGTGGGTAGCCAACAGTAGAAGGGCTCAACATTCAAAGGGGCAGTTTGTTGGGGGTGGTCCACAGGGCCCAGAGGGTGTAATATATGTGGTACTGACGTCACCATAGTGAGTCGATTCGATGTGATGGTAGCAAATGACATGCTTATGGGATGGAACTGCTAATTTCCTTCATGCCTATGAATATTTGTCTGTCCACGGTTTTGAAATTCATGATCTTTGTTAAGGATACTACAGGTCCGTGAGCAAGGTGGAGGGTGCAGCCCACAATTTACACTCACGGGATGGGTGTACACGTAGCGTCCAGATGTGATGGACGTCCAAAATCATCGCATAGGGGGAGGGGCGTACAGTTTGGCATCACAGTAGTATTTTTAGCTTCTAAGGCAGTATATATCTTCTTGGAATTCTAGGATCAAAGTCATGGTGCCGACCCTGCGATCTTTGTCCCCCCCCCCCACACACATTAGCCAGAAGGGAACACCACGTCTCCCCAAGTTGGTGCACAACTCTTCAGTCTGTGACAGCGGATTACAGTACATTGAACAATGTCCATATTGAGCACCTTACGTGGTGTGATGGTAACAAAGCTTATCACAGGCTAGTAATGCCTGAGATTGGGCAGGGGATGCCGTTTGTATCAAGACACACCTGCTTCTGATTACAGAAAACTGAAGCCACCTCGCAAAACATATGGCGAGGACGAAATATTGTGTAAGTTTGCTTGAACTTATCAGCGCATGTACAGACTAGGGCCTGGGGTATGTAGGGGGCTAAGACTGCTTTAGTGACGTGCATTCTTGCCATGGCGTAACCAGCAAAGGAACGTTTTATTTCATAAAATACAACTTTAAAACCATCGGCTGTTTAATAAAACTTCTAAATCACCCAGTGTAGGTCGATAGACCATCTTCATAGATAAAAAGGTGTTAAAACTTAATGGTAAGAAGCATCAAACAAAATTTATCTAGCGAGACAAACAGGAGTTATTTGATGTGTGTCTACAGTTGCAATATATTCGTTTATTTACATGTTTTCATCACTTTGATTACCTTCAGATCTTACAGTTGCGTCCGCAACTCGTTTGGCTCAGTACTCGGCCAGACGAGTTGCGGATGCAACTATAAGATCTGAAGGTAATCAAAGTGATCGAAACAAATATTGCAACTGTTTATGGACAAACATTTGAAACAACAGTGCAGTTGCGGACACACTAGTCGATCATGTCGATTATAATAAAAACAGGAGTCAGTATACTGACACCTGGTGAAACATGTTGAACCTGATCTGTTCGCAAATTGGGGGGGGAGGGGTGGGTAGCTAGTCCAGTTGACCACAGCCCTGTCACCGTGACAAGTCTCATTTCAACTGTATTCGCAAATTACGACAGAACGTACGAAATTGGTATACAAAGGGGGTCACTGGTCGGTTCGCACCCTTGACAGTTCCATGTTTGGTCAGCATTCTAAATCATTATCATGTGAGACTTTGTAACCCTTCCATACTATACCGAATTTCACCTACAAATGTTTTCTCAGGGCAGCGATATAGCAACAAACCACCGAACTAAAGGTTAATGTTGCTGTTTGTGAGTGAATTGTGTGTCACAGTTCAAGTCACTTACACAGTTCAAGTCACTTACACAGTTCAAGTCACTTACACAGTTCAAGTCACTTACACAGTTCAAGTCACTTACACAGTTCAAGTCACTTACACAGTTCAAGTCACTTACACAGTTCAAGTCACTTACACAGTTCAAGTCACTTACACAGTTCAAGTCACTTACACAGTTCAAGTCACTTACACAGTTCAAGTCACTTACACAGTTCAAGTCACTTACACAGTTCAAGTCACTTACACAGTTCAAGTCACTTACACAGTTCAAGTCACTTACACAGTTCAAGTCACTTACACAGTTCAAGTCACTTACACAGTTCAAGTCACTTACACAGTTCAAGTCACTTACACAGTTCAAGTCACTTACACAGTTCAAGTCACTTACACAGTTCAAGTCACTTACACAGTTCAAGTCACTTACACAGTTCAAGTCACTTACACAGTTCAAGTCACTTACACAGTTCAAGTCACTTACACAGTTCAAGTCACTTACACAGTTCAAGTCACTTACACAGTTCAAGTCACTTACACAGTTCAAGTCACTTACACAGTTCAAGTCACTTACACAGTTCAAGTCACTTACACAGTTCAAGTCACTTACACAGTTCAAGTCACTTACACAGTTCAAGTCACTTACACAGTTCAAGTCACTTACACAGTTCAAGTCACTTACACAGTTCAAGTCACTTACACAGTTCAAGTCACTTACACAGTTCAAGTCACTTACACAGTTCAAGTCACTTACACAGTTCAAGTCACTTACACAGTTCAAGTCACTTACACAGTTCAAGTCACTTACACAGTTCAAGTCACTTACACAGTTCAAGTCACTTACACAGTTCAAGTCACTTACACAGTTCAAGTCACTTACACAGTTCAAGTCACTTACACAGTTCAAGTCACTTACACAGTTCAAGTCACTTACACAGTTCAAGTCACTTACACAGTTCAAGTCACTTACACAGTTCAAGTCACTTACACAGTTCAAGTCACTTACACAGTTCAAGTCACTTACACAGTTCAAGTCACTTACACAGTTCAAGTCACTTACACAGTTCAAGTCACTTACACAGTTCAAGTCACTTACACAGTTCAAGTCACTTACACAGTTCAAGTCACTTACACAGTTCAAGTCACTTACACAGTTCAAGTCACTTACACAGTTCAAGTCACTTACACAGTTCAAGTCACTTACACAGTTCAAGTCACTTACACAGTTCAAGTCACTTACACAGTTCAAGTCACTTACACAGTTCAAGTCACTTACACAGTTCAAGTCACTTACACAGTTCAAGTCACTTACACAGTTCAAGTCACTTACACAGTTCAAGTCACTTACACAGTTCAAGTCACTTACACAGTTCAAGTCACTTACACAGTTCAAGTCACTTACACAGTTCAAGTCACTTACACAGTTCAAGTCACTTACACAGTTCAAGTCACTTACACAGTTCAAGTCACTTACACAGTTCAAGTCACTTACACAGTTCAAGTCACTTACACAGTTCAAGTCACTTACACAGTTCAAGTCACTTACACAGTTCAAGTCACTTACACAGTTCAAGTCACTTACACAGTTCAAGTCACTTACACAGTTCAAGTCACTTACACAGTTCAAGTCACTTACACAGTTCAAGTCACTTACACAGTTCAAGTCACTTACACAGTTCAAGTCACTTACACAGTTCAAGTCACTTACACAGTTCAAGTCACTTACACAGTTCAAGTCACTTACACAGTTCAAGTCACTTACACAGTTCAAGTCACTTACACAGTTCAAGTCACTTACACAGTTCAAGTCACTTACACAGTTCAAGTCACTTACACAGTTCAAGTCACTTACACAGTTCAAGTCACTTACACAGTTCAAGTCACTTACACAGTTCAAGTCACTTACACAGTTCAAGTCACTTACACAGTTCAAGTCACTTACACAGTTCAAGTCACTTACACAGTTCAAGTCACTTACACAGTTCAAGTCACTTACACAGTTCAAGTCACTTACACAGTTCAAGTCACTTACACAGTTCAAGTCACTTACACAGTTCAAGTCACTTACACAGTTCAAGTCACTTACACAGTTCAAGTCACTTACACAGTTCAAGTCACTTACACAGTTCAAGTCACTTACACAGTTCAAGTCACTTACACAGTTCAAGTCACTTACACAGTTCAAGTCACTTACACAGTTCAAGTCACTTACACAGTTCAAGTCACTTACACAGTTCAAGTCACTTACACAGTTCAAGTCACTTACACAGTTCAAGTCACTTACACAGTTCAAGTCACTTACACAGTTCAAGTCACTTACACAGTTCAAGTCACTTACACAGTTCAAGTCACTTACACAGTTCAAGTCACTTACACAGTTCAAGTCACTTACACAGTTCAAGTCACTTACACAGTTCAAGTCACTTACACAGTTCAAGTCACTTACACAGTTCAAGTCACTTACACAGTTCAAGTCACTTACACAGTTCAAGTCACTTACACAGTTCAAGTCACTTACACAGTTCAAGTCACTTACACAGTTCAAGTCACTTACACAGTTCAAGTCACTTACACAGTTCAAGTCACTTACACAGTTCAAGTCACTTACACAGTTCAAGTCACTTACACAGTTCAAGTCACTTACACAGTTCAAGTCACTTACACAGTTCAAGTCACTTACACAGTTCAAGTCACTTACACAGTTCAAGTCACTTACACAGTTCAAGTCACTTACACAGTTCAAGTCACTTACACAGTTCAAGTCACTTACACAGTTCAAGTCACTTACACAGTTCAAGTCACTTACACAGTTCAAGTCACTTACACAGTTCAAGTCACTTACACAGTTCAAGTCACTTACACAGTTCAAGTCACTTACACAGTTCAAGTCACTTACACAGTTCAAGTCACTTACACAGTTCAAGTCACTTACACAGTTCAAGTCACTTACACAGTTCAAGTCACTTACACAGTTCAAGTCACTTACACAGTTCAAGTCACTTACACAGTTCAAGTCACTTACACAGTTCAAGTCACTTACACAGTTCAAGTCACTTACACAGTTCAAGTCACTTACACAGTTCAAGTCACTTACACAGTTCAAGTCACTTACACAGTTCAAGTCACTTACACAGTTCAAGTCACTTACACAGTTCAAGTCACTTACACAGTTCAAGTCACTTACACAGTTCAAGTCACTTACACAGTTCAAGTCACTTACACAGTTCAAGTCACTTACACAGTTCAAGTCACTTACACAGTTCAAGTCACTTACACAGTTCAAGTCACTTACACAGTTCAAGTCACTTACACAGTTCAAGTCACTTACACAGTTCAAGTCACTTACACAGTTCAAGTCACTTACACAGTTCAAGTCACTTACACAGTTCAAGTCACTTACACAGTTCAAGTCACTTACACAGTTCAAGTCACTTACACAGTTCAAGTCACTTACACAGTTCAAGTCACTTACACAGTTCAAGTCACTTACACAGTTCAAGTCACTTACACAGTTCAAGTCACTTACACAGTTCAAGTCACTTACACAGTTCAAGTCACTTACACAGTTCAAGTCACTTACACAGTTCAAGTCACTTACACAGTTCAAGTCACTTACACAGTTCAAGTCACTTACACAGTTCAAGTCACTTACACAGTTCAAGTCACTTACACAGTTCAAGTCACTTACACAGTTCAAGTCACTTACACAGTTCAAGTCACTTACACAGTTCAAGTCACTTACACAGTTCAAGTCACTTACACAGTTCAAGTCACTTACACAGTTCAAGTCACTTACACAGTTCAAGTCACTTACACAGTTCAAGTCACTTACACAGTTCAAGTCACTTACACAGTTCAAGTCACTTACACAGTTCAAGTCACTTACACAGTTCAAGTCACTTACACAGTTCAAGTCACTTACACAGTTCAAGTCACTTACACAGTTCAAGTCACTTACACAGTTCAAGTCACTTACACAGTTCAAGTCACTTACACAGTTCAAGTCACTTACACAGTTCAAGTCACTTACACAGTTCAAGTCACTTACATTAAAATACAATAAGTTTGCTACATAAAAAGAATGAAGTTTAAAACAGAACTGGGACGTTTATACTTACATTAAGTAGTTCCTTTCATGTGGAAGTAAAAAAAAAGTTACTGAATATTTCGTTTCTACCGCTTACCGAGTTTTTGGCCTACCTCAGAAATGTTAGGTGCGGCTAACTATCTACGTCGTTGGTTTGTCTGTTCTTTAGTACAGAGAAGCCCAAGTTTCGAGTGCTGCCCCGAAGTTTAGACTGCGGCAGGCTGCGACTTGGCCGCTCGCAGCAGGCACAGCAGAGGCAGACGCGGCAGCAAGTGGCTGCCTGCCTGCTTACCTGTTGCCGCCTGCGGGCATTGTTTTGCCGAATCTTGCCGCGGCACTGCGGGACAAAGGACTGCCGGCATTGTGCGCTGATTAAAGGCGCCGCAGCCGGATTACGCCCGCGCTTTGCCGGTGGCGCCGCCTGCACCAGCCAAACGCCACTGACGAGCGCTCCGTCTGTTTTAAGCCGCGAAAGAGCGAGGAAGCGCCACGGAGGATGAGACAGCGGCGACGCGAGCAGCTCACAGAAGAACAGTATAGCCAACCTCGCGGGCTTCCTGTCACAACTGATGGGAATTCAAGACGTATCGAGGATAAGCTATAGTTTTGAAAGATGATAAACTTTTGACGTAGAAATTTACGGACATTTCTGGTTTTATTTACAAACCGTGTAAAATTAAATGGACACAAAATACTGACCACACAATCTTCTACAGAAATTCCGATGTTAGCTAATTTATAATTTGAGGAGCTTACAATAGTTTCAACGACGAAACCTTGTTAGCGTACATGCAGGATAATTTGGCCGATAGATGCGCAGACTGCAGGGCAAGCATGGTTATAGCTGAAGTAGTGGGGGTAACGTCTGGAGCAGTGAGGGAAGTGACCAGTGCTGGAGGGGAAGTCAAGTGCTTGCCTAAACTTTAGCCTACATACTACTACCTGCCGGAGTTATATAAATTCTCTCTTCTGCGCCTAAAATACCTTTTTCTACTTCGCAATACGTGTTACTTAAACCGGTGGTTATGTATTTGCGATACAGGATATGGACTGATTTGTCAATATTACTGGTGAGCTTGTAGGAAATATGGAGTTTTGTTTAACCTTTGGACTGCTGTGGACGTCTATAGACGCAGCTCCCACACCCTTTCCCTAGTGCAGTGGACGTCCCGAGGCTCGCGGCTGGGACGTTTCGTGTATGTGCTGTTAACATGTTCAGACGCGCCGAGCCCCTGCTTCCTGTGTGCTGTGGACGTCTCCAGACGCAGAGCTGTATTTCTGCGCAGTTTCAGTAGCTCTTCAGTTTCGGCCGCATATTTCCAACAAACGTCTGCACTTATCGCTGCAGTCCATTGTTTATTTCTGTTTCCCATTTTGTGTTTGTGAGTTTTTCGCATTCCTTATGTAACCGTAGATGCACAGATGAAATTTTGGAGCTGCTCACTACGACCGAAAGTGAATGTACAGATTCTTATTTCCCTACCTTGCACGAAAACCGACACAACTCTAAAAATGCCGATTTTTCGCTCATCGTATCACAAAAACGAGAAAGTGGAATAATTTTATGTGGACGAGTGGCACAAACATAACTGTCGTATTCGGCCACTAGAGAGCAGTTACGTCAGTGTTGCATTGACAATACCTGTTCTGACAATTTGAGAAAGGTCTCATTGTCAGTTGTGCAGCAGCGTTCAGACAGTGCTCAGGTGTATTTTGCATGAAGACTTCAAAAAGCACCACACAATTAAGTCAGTTGGACTAAAAAAAGCTAGAAAATCCTTAAAATAACCCGTCTCATGTACCATTTACTAAACTCACACGTTCCCTATCATTACGAAATGTCATATGATCTATGGAACAATTATTGATCTAATCTCAACGTAGAACAACTGACAAAGCTGAAGGTGTGTTTGGTGAAAGCCTATACTCATATGAAACATGTATAAGATTCTTAAAACGCTGGACTATTGCATTTAATAAATTTAAGTATAGTTCCAAAATCTTTTTTAAATAACTTTTACGTTAATACTTCTGTGCTAACTATTTTATGTAAAATGTAAAACATAAGATCTGAGTTGATTATTTTTTTATTTAATTCGAAATATTTATGCAGTATTTGTTATAAATATTTTCTTACAATTCCTTATTAAATTCGTTATTTCATACCTTTTACAGATATAAGAGCTGCAATTTATATTTTTGGCTGTCACAAGTAAAAGCCCTTTAACTAAAACTGAAGTTTTCTTTGTAGAAAAGTGTTGCATATCTAAGCCCTTAGGCATTATTTGTCACTCGAAATGAAAGAAATACTATACGAAGTTACCTGTTAGTATCTTCTATTTGCTAAGAAAAATCAAGTACTGATGTGATTTCGTGGAGAAAAGTAATGTTGAGTGAAACTTTTATCTTTAAGTGGTGTTTTCTCTAAACTGGTGGTTTTAGAGATGCCGATTTTTCTCCAAGGTAGCGATTTGCTCTGATAAACTGTAGTATGTCTTCTGACATGAATATTGTAAACAAATGACAATACTAGTTAGCGAGTTGACATTTGCCTCCCAAAGCCGTCATCGAACGGATGTTTTAATGGCTTAAAATTGTCTTTAAATTTTCTGGCTGTTTATTGCTCCCAAAATTTTTAAGAGAACGCATGTAGTTGCAGTAGATGACCAAATTGCGTTTATTTTAACTAAATATAGCCCGAGATTTAAAAGCTTAAATCCGCCTGAAATTCAAGTTGAATCTGAGCAACTTTGTGCATTAAGTCAAAGCAGTGTTTATGTCTCAATTTATTACTTACACCATTCCCAAAGTAAGTAAATGTTCATAGTGGCCATGTGCGAATGTTCATATTACTTCGAAATCCGTGATCAAGCGGCAAAATGTTTCGGAATCAGGACAATTGACGTGGAATGGATAATAAGCAGTCAATGTGCGTAATGTCTGTCGTAATACATCTGTAGAATTTAAGATACGGAGAAAGTGTCTAGATGTATGTAATAAACACTTAAACAGTTGTTTTGCAACCGAATAACAGTTTTCCAAGTGATTGAAAAGTTTTCTGGGTATTGTACCGCGTCATGATGTAAGGGTATTACTTAAATAACCGACGTTTCGGCCAACGTTACAGTGGCCTTCATCGGGGTATACTGTTGTGAGCTGGTTGTTACTACACTTTATATTACTTTCATTTAGATATTATGTCAATTTTTAGAGGCACTACACGCATGAGTATACAAGGTGGAATGCGTGTGTGGGGAAGTATACATAGGTTATACAGGGAGGGCAGTGGCAACACGCATACGCGAACACGGACGCTACATTCGATTACGCCAACAAATCTGCAGTAGCCCAACACCAACAAGATTGCAGTAAAACGATAAAATTTAACGATGGCAGAATACTCGCCAAGCAACCAGGGATGGTTAAACGCAAGATAAGGTAAGCCATTGAAATTGTAAAACAGCCTAACAACATGAACAGAGAAGATGGATTCAGGCTTGCCCCCTCTTGGCTAGCAGCCATCACAGCGAAATAGGCCGCACTGACATCACAACACGCGAGCGTCACCAGTAAGCAACTGCCGCCGCGCGGCCCACGGCCAGCAGGAGAGAAACGGAAGCCCTCACCTCATTCGCCGATGAACACCAATCATGTCTCGCTATGCAATAAGCAACGGGTAACCCCCATCCCTTCCACCTCAGCATCCTATCAAAATAAAGTTCCATTCTTCCGCCAAAAAAATTCACCAATAACATCGCATTTTTAAAAATTATGGCACATTCAAATGAAAGTAATATGAAGTGTAGTAACGACCAGCTCACAACAGTGGTGGTGGTGGTGGTGGTGGACATGAGGTCATCAGTCCCTTCAACCTCAAATTGTACACGCCACAGAACCCAACGAAAAATAGGGGAAAGCCAAAAGACCATTACACTAGGAATTAAAATCGTCTCACCAACAAGAATAAGACCAACCCACGGCAACAAATGCTACAGTGTCCGCTCCCACAGCTCCGGAAGCGACCACTACCCTAAACCAAAAGTTACTAATGGCACAGTGGTCAACGTATCACAGCTCCAGAGCAGCGAGAAATAAAACTACGTTAAATGTGAAAGAGTAGGGGACTGGTGGGAGAAGGCTCTAAACCCCACAAACAGCCTAGAATCAAACCCACTCACCCCGACCAAGCGAGTCCTAGAACTGACAAAATCTACTTCACGGAGGAAGGCAAGGACGCGATCAACCATCCGTCGTGTCATCCGCCAAAACTAGAGGCAACGAAGGCGGTAGCACCTCACAACAGTATACCCGGATGGCCACTGTAACGTTGGCCGAAGCGTCGGTTATTTAAGTAATAGCCTTACATCATGACGCGGTAGAATACCCAGAAAACTTATGTCATCTGACTGTTCGCGGAAGCCTACGTAATTATCAGTTTTTCAAGTGTTTATTTCATATTTCGACGAACGGTTGCTGTCTTTAACAGCCACGTTTAAACTTGTACAGCCTAGATTGTGTATCTGCGATAGCTGGACAGCCACCGCCTTAGGCTGCAGGAATATTCAGCACAGGGCGAGGTCGGTCGACACACTGGCTCAGCCGCCTGCACACCACCTGGAGCAGGCATGGCCAACATCTCCGCCCACCAGGCTCGCCCGCGGGCGCAGTATGCTGTACTTCACAGCCCCGGCCGTGACCGTGTCGCTAGTGCCCCACACCAGAGTAACATACAGAAGCAGCCCACCCTAAACCACTGTCCTATGCTCCCCTCGTAGTTCCCTAAGATGCTAGCAGGTGTCAGGCGGTTCGCTGGCTTAGGGTGCCTCTCGCAAGTCAGAGGGTAGCGTGGAGGGGAGGCTGAGGGGAGAGCTCGAGCCGCCTGCCACGAGGCCACGGCTGGCTGTGTCCGGCGTGCCGACGTTTGAGGGGAGGTGGTGGTGGGGGCAGCCGCTACCTGCCAGCTGCTCTGGCCAGTTTAAAAAGCTGCTACTGACCGCAGCGCCATCATGGGACATCTTACAGAACTGCTGGAAACCCACCCTCCCCGCACCCCGGAGCGTAGGACCGGGGCTTACGGAGGTTTCCCGTCTGTATATATGTGTCTGTGCCCACATGCTGCTGCGCAGTGCCAGGGAAGGGGCAGGGCCGCAGCAAAGGCGAGGGCGTCTCACCTAGAGCACCACCACGTAGAGAGAAGGCCGTGGCGCTCTCGTGCGACGTCAGGCAGAGTAGGTTCCGTGCACATAGCTGACTGGCTCGCTGCTTCGGCATAGTGGGCCACGCCCCAACGGCTATCCAGTCAGCTATGCGCGTGCAACCTACTCTGCCTGACGTCACACGAGAGCGCCGCGGCCTTCTCTGTAGGTGGTGTTGCCTAGAGACAAGTCGGTGACTGCGTAGCCAGTGGTGCTCGGCCAACTATTGTGATATTCCTGGTCTATGGCCACTTCATATTTCTGGCCGCTGGCCGTTTCTTTGCTAACATCGTACGTGTCTTAAACGTGGAAGAAAGAAGTGCAGCATATGTTGGAATGAGGGGGTGGGGAGCAGTAGCTGGTGCTGGTTCCCGTGGGAAAGCCCGCCTATGTTACTGGTGCTCTCCTGGCATTGGCTGCTGCATTTCACGTCACGTGATTACTTTTGCAATTAGTTTGGTTTATTATGTACTAAATATTAATTATTCAGAGCTGAGAATTTGTAATAAATATCTGAAGGACAGGCTAGGTTTTGACAATTTAAAAAGTTTAAGGTGCCTTCTCTTATTGTAACAAGAGAAGAGCGATTTTGCAGAAGGCGCGCGATGGCCCCGTTTTGGCGCGAAATAGAGCGTCAGGTGCCCTCTCGCAACGCGCCGCAGTTTCAGTCTCGAGCTGACCACTATACGTGCCGGACCGCGCCGATCATGAGTAAAGATTTTTGTAATAGTGATAACAGTCGAGGTTTCAACATGAGCTATGGGCAACATAGGCCATGTCATATTAACCATAGTTGCTCATATTTAATAAATGGCATCCCTGACAAATCTCTCGAGTCTTTCTTATGCTTCCATCATACAGAACTTATTTTAGCCTCACTTGTATGCTGTAGAAGAATCAACGACCTGTGTGCTGTCTTCGGCGCTGGGGACATAACTACAGAAGACAACAGGTTAGTCAGAACTATGCTTTCCATTACGTCTTTGACAGCAACTATGGCACCTCGTGCGTACTGTAGGGCGGTACAAACGCACACTGCTACGCAACAGTATCCGCAAGGATGTGGAGGTTTCAGGGGAGGAAGCAGTACTAACTTCTCCGTCCGCAAATAAAACCCTAGGAAGCTTTCACCATGCCGAAGGCGTCACAAGAAGTCCATGTCATGTCATACCGATAGGCCGCCCTCAAGTTCATTGGATGGCGCTACGAGGCAGTGGGCTGTGCCTCAGTGGCCTTCCACTGTGATGGCAGCCTGTCGGTGCGACGTAACACGGATTTGTGAGGCCTTGTACCTAGACGGTGTTGGCTATGAGCGCGCAGCCTACGCTGCATGTCGTCATACGACAGCGCCGCGGCCTTCTCTAGGTGGTGGCGGCCTGCAGCAGGCCGTGGGGACTCCCGTCAACGCAGGTAGCAGGATTAGGCGGCCGCAAAAGCGCGCGCGATTAACACCGTCTGTAGAGAAGGCCTTCGTGCTGGCGTGCTGTGTCACGCCGAGTATGCCGCGATCACGTACCTCATAGGCTGGCCGATGTGTGGTGGTGGGCTGCGCCAGCCAGCAACACTACCGCGGCCTACTCTGCGTGACATGGTAAGGCAGCGCGGAGGCCTCTACAGTGTTGGTGCGACCCGACAGACCAAATGCTCGGCGACAGCAGCTGGTAGCTGCTGCTGTTTCTACTACTAAAGGGTTAAAGTGCAGTAAGTTTACTGCACTCGTCCGGTTGGACCTTTGTCAAAAAATACTAAAAACCAGTGGTATTTCTGTAGCTACAATATATTTGTTTAAAAGGAATGCTCACTTTCTCCTGTTCCACAGGATTTTAGACCAGGAAACGCATGTTTGCTTTAGCCTTTAGATACCTCAGTCTGCAGAACTACTTGTCCTTTTCAGTTATATGTGAGTACTATTATCAGACGACGTCCCTTGGAAAGTGGCGCATTTACTGCATTATTTGCTGCTTACATTAAGTCATTGCATGTAGTATGTGAGACTGCGAATGTTTTATCGACATGAGGTGAACCCTCTTTATGGTACTTTTTCTTTTATTCCTGTAACATTTTTTGCGACACCTTTTAACCATTGAGCGTATTAATTGCAAGAAAATTGAAGCATGTGTGTATTACATTGAAATTAAGAAACTAACGTGACAATTTTTTGAGTTGGTACCGCATTGAAGTAATTCCCTTTGTGAGACGGGGACTGTAATTAGTCTATTTTTCATACTAACCTTGTGTTACTGTACCTTTCTCTTTACGCTAATTATTGAAATATGTAACATTTTTCTTTGTAGTTCTGTGCCTTTGGGGACACATCAGGGGTGATGCGCTCCTGCGATTGTAGTACATTCTGTGTTTATGAAAATTTCGGGATTTTAATGTTTATTGGCGCAGCTTGGCTGCTAAAAAGTGGTTTTACGTGTTGGGCACGGCCAGGCCGCGAGGAGCAAAGACGCTCTTGGGGGTCTCCCCCTCCCACCAACTTTCGCTCGCCTTCGGGGAAGGACGAGAGGGACTGGCTAGACCTGTATGGCGCCGACACTACAGGCGGCGGAGTGTGTGGAATGCTTTACAATGCTGGTCCACGGTTTACGGTGGGCGATAGCGGGGACTGCCTTTTTAGCACAGACAAATATATACAGACGGAAAACCACCTTAAGGGCCCAGTCCTACACTCAGGGGTGCGGGGAGGTAGGATTTCCAGCAGTTCCGTAAGATGTCCCATGATGGCGCTGCGGTCAGAAGCAGCCCTTTAAACTGGCCAGAGCAGGCGGCAGGTAGCGGCTGTCCCTACCACCACCACCTCCCCTCACACACCAGCTAGCCGGACACAGCAGTGGCCTCATGGCAGGCGGCCCAAGCTCTCCCCTCCACGCTCTCCTCTGACGTGCGAGAGGCACCCTAAGCCAGGGAACGGCCTGACACCTGTTAGCATCTTACGGAACTACGAGGGGAGTGTAGGACAGTGGTTTAGAGGGGGCTGCTCCTCTGTATATGTTACTCAGTGCCTCTACATAGTGTTGGCACGACCAGACAGACCAGATGGTCGGCAGTGGCAGCAGCAGCAGCAGGTAGCTGCTGCTTCTACTGCTACTAAAGGGTTAAAGTGCAAATATTTTTTCATCAGTTTACTGCACTCGTCCAGTTGGAACTTTGTCAAAATACTAAAATAAAACCAATGGTATTTCTGTTGCTACCATGTGTGTTTAAAAGGAATGCTCACTTTCTCCTGTTCCACAGGATTTTTGACCAGAAAACGCATGTTCCTTTAGGCTTTAGATACCTTATAGTCTGCAGAACTACTATTCCTTTTCAGTTATATGCGAGTACTATGAGGCGTCCCTTGGCAAGGGGCGCATTTACTGCATTACTTGCTGCTTATATTCAATCATTGCGTGTAGTATGGGAACTGCGAATGTTTTATCGACATATGAGAGGAGAACCCTCTTTATGGTACCTTTTATTCCTGTAACATTTTTTGCGACACCTTGTAACCATTGAGTGTGTTAATTGCACGAAAATTAAAGCATTTTAGTATTACATTGAAATTAAGAAACTAACATGACTGAATAACTTTTGAAGTAGGTACCGCATTGAAGAAATACATCCGTTCAAAGACATTTTCCCCATTACAAGAAAAAGTTACTTTATCATAAAGCGCTGTTTGAGACGTGGAAATTTATATATCTCCACACAACTTATTGAAAATCATCAATTTTTGTTGTTTGAAATGAAACGCCAGAAGCAGCCTCCACTCTCAAGGACACTTAACTATTTTTATCCCCTGCTGCTAATACTCTAACAGCTCTTCCCACACGCAGTTTGCTGGAACTGGCAGCTGCTTGAACGAACCTTCAATGTAGTCTGCTTTACTTCTCAAAAATCTGCATGTGAGAGTTTAATGGATTTATTAAAGCCACGTCACCCTCGGTAGCGTTTCGTACAATTAAATGTTAATGACAGTGGCTGCAGAAGCTGTCACAGATTGTAAAAGCAGTCACAATTTTCTTCTGACTAAAGCTATTCAGTAGCTATGTTTAGTATGGAGTGTGGACGGGCGATTAACGGAGAGTAGTATTTTAACTGCAGTGATCGTTGGCTCGAACTCTGATATGCGTTAATTTTTTTTGTTTCATTTATGTAACAGATTCTGAAACAAATGACATTCATATTCTTACTTGTCACAAATATTTATCAATTTTTCCGAATATGTCGGGACTTCTGAGGTCGTGGTGAAGCAAGAACCCAACAATAGAATTTTATGATTCTTCACTCGTCATGAACATATCCTCTATTTCTGAAAATAATATATTGAACTGAAAGGGAACAGCAAATGTGCTGTCTAAATCAGAAATCCGAGCAGCTAATTTCCAAATGCCGTTTTCAATCGATCCAGCAAACCGTATCTGGCCCTAACATGTACACGAGACAACGAAAAACGGTTTCCGAAATTCAGTTTTCGTGTTTTGGAAGTTGGGTCGCATGTAGAAGAAGCAAGTATTACTGTGTGAGTTAGGCATTGTTGTCTGTGGTGTTACTCTGTTATAAATCTCCGTAGTTCCTAATGTTTCCTTTTTGTGATGAGTGTACGTAATTGGTGCCACGAGGATCAACATTAAACATGTCAATGCGTACGAGGATTTCAGTTTCGTTTACAAACTACATTTATGCTATTTCCGTCCCCCGTCCCCCCTTCCCCTCCGATAGAACCATAACTTCTACTATTGGTATATTAGTGAAAGGGTGTCGCGCAAAACTAAGCTATAAAAGGGTGTCACCATGAGGGAAAGTTATGAGAGCAGTGCACTACAGTATTAAACTATGTCAAGTCTCTCAGTCCACATTGAATACCAACGAGGTTTGTGTCATAGGAAGCAATAGCTCCATATGTAGTTATATGAGATCACTCTCAGCGAAAGATCCTCACCCAAAGGTCACACCAATAGTCAAAAAGGCAATAGGAGTCTTCCGCAAAATTACTGGCCGACATCATCGAAGTCGGTCTGCAGCAGGATTTAAGAACATACTTCCTTCGAACATTATGAACTATGCTTTCGGCGGCGTGAAGGGATCTGTACGTAGTTTGTAAACGTTTGTGAGTAAAAATTTATTTCATTTAATATAAGTTGCGCGAGTAGGCGGCAGATATGTAGTTAGGGACGGTTATGTAGTGGTAGACAGTAGGAGCTGCTGTTCCCACGGCCAAGATGCACCATATGGCGTCAGACAAGGAGGTGGGGCAGCGAAAGCTCCAAATGTTGCCCGCGTGGGATCGTTCATTGTAGCCGCCGCGCCTATAAATCTGGGAAGTACGAAGAATGTGAAACGGTTGCCAGCGTTTTGGTCACGGGACAGCCCGACACGGTTTGGCGCCATGCTGCCTCAGATGCGCTGGCAACCACAACAGCAAACACTGCAAAAACCCAGTACCACACGCAAGTGCGCTAACTGTGGGCTGACGCACGCGGACAGCTACAGGGGGTGTTTATTTTTTATTTTATTTAAATTTTTTTTTTTTAATTTGTGGTTTTAGGGCGCACAACTGCTAAGGACATTAGCGCCCAAATAAGAACGGAGATTCGCTAGATCTCGAAAAAATGAGAAACTACCAGACAGTATCAAAAGAAGGCTAAAAACAAGGATAAAAACAAAAGGGTTAAATACCTTTTGATAGATTAGCCATGTTGATAAAACGCAAAACCCGAGCAACTGCTCGTGTGTCGTCAGCTGAATGTTCCTCCAGAGTAGACGGACAGTGAAGGGCTACACGGAGGTGATTAACAATGGGACAAGACGAACATGTCGCACCGCCAGCAATTCACCGCAGGAGCACAGCGGTGCAGGATAGGCGGTTAGCAAATGTCGGTGGCTGAAACGGCAGTGACCGATCCGCAACCGGGCCAGGATGACCTCCCGCCGAGAGGGGCGTGGATGAGGTCCTCCAAGCGGTCGGGATCGGTTTGACAGTTCGCAATTTATTGTTGAACAGTGAAAGCCACGCACAGCGCCATGACGACACGATACTCCGGCGAAGAGCCCGTTGAACATCGTCCGGTGGGATGCAAAAGGTAGTCATGCGAGGCAAAAGAGCTGCGGCCTTGGCTGCTATGTAGGCGGCCTCATTCCCGGGCACACCCACGTGGCCAGGAAAGAAATGTGACAGCTGTCATCTGCTAGCAACTGGAGGGAGCGTTGGATCCGATACAAGAGAGGATGGTTCGAGAAAGGGTCCTTAAGACTCTGCAGGGCACTAAGGGAGTTTGAACATATGGCATAGAAAGGTTGGCGGTGGCGGCAGGTATACAAAACTAAAGCTGTTATAGGGAAAGTATGGCCAGCCTGCCAGCGGCAGCCATGCTGGGCCTATTCCGCTGCTGCTTACACACCGACCGCTGCAACGTTCCCAGCGCTTAACAGTACTTATCAGCCGATTTTGAGAAAACTATTCGATAAAAAATTTTTCACGTGTTGTGATATATTAGCTCGATAATGATCTCAATTTCTTTTCATTATTATTTATAATTTCCGTGCTATATCAAATTAAGTAAACAACCGCGCAAAATTTTGAAGAGTTTGCAGAGCAAAAATCGCATTGCGTGACTGTTTACGGTTGATTTTAGCACTTACAATGCTGCGGACGAAATGTAGATAAGATATCGAAATTTTATTTAAGGTTGAGAGCAGGACCGTAACTCGTTTCATTCTCGAGATACAGGGTGTTATGTTCGACGGACAGATGCGGGAACTTCGCATAGTTCTGTCCATGCGGACCTGGCTGCTCTACGGAATACTTTTCGTCCGATTTTAAGAAAACTGCTCGGTTTGTGGCTTCAGATATAAAGGGTTCACCTATAAATTCAAATTGACCTCTACCGTAGCCAAATATTCTTATAGACCTCTAACATGTCATCGGAGCGTAGTGTAATGAAGAAAACAATTGAGATTATGCATAAGTCTTTGATGACTATTTTCTTGCGTATTATGTACTTATATCTCACATGAACTACAAAAAGAAAAAAAAAATGCAAGGAGATACCCACTACATGGCTTTTACAAGAAACAGAAATTAAAGGCGACTTTAGAACGCAAATTACATTTGAATGTCTAATACATGTGTTTCAATTCAATTTTTTCCTGTAATGATACACTAACGCATTAAAACAAATGAGAAGCAGCTTGTTTCAGGAACTGTATGTTAATTTAATATCTAAACGAGAATCTACTTCACTCACTAATATGTAAAATAAAAGTATTTTCGACAACTACCCGCAGATAAAATCAACGACGCGTGAATAATTTAACCTCAAGACATTGTGCAGGAATTTTCTTCACAAATTTATTCAAGTTAAAAATATATAGGTATCTGCTCCGTGAACCATACTTCAGTGAATCTTTAATCTATTAATTTACATTATGAGTTAAAATAATCATAGCACAAGAACCGAAGTTCGCTTCTGGACTCCTAGTTTTCTCTGATGACTTTCATCAGGCACACTGTTAATCTTCCTGTATTTTGATACCTAATTGAAGTACTATAATGTTTACCTCCCTTCTTCGCTTCTTAAAACACCCAAAAGTGCATCACTGTGGCATTATTAAAAAAAAAAAAACATACGAATATTCACAAGGCTTCTGATGGCAGCCAAAGCGACGTATAGGAACAAGATGGCGGAGAGAACCACGTGACTCGAGTTCAGCCAATCACGAACTGCAGACGGCGGCAAGCGACGCGGAAAAGGATGGCCATACTTTCCCTATACAGAGCTTTAATACAAGACGGCCTGGTGGAGGGCAAAACGCTCAGCCATTAAGTTCGAGCACCGGTCCGGGAGCTTTTATTGGAAACTGTTGTCCCCGACGACGAAGGCAGATCCGACACCGGCAGTGCTCTTGGAACCATCAGTGTAAATAAATATGGCATTATCGAACCGCGAACGGAGTTCGACAAGCCACGTGCGGTATACCAAATCCCGAGTGCTCTCCTTGGGGAGCGAACTACGTTCAAGGTGAGTGTGAACCTGGGCCTGATGCCACGGTGGCAATGGGCTTTCGCTCAACCGAAGGGTGGAAGGAAGGGTAAAATCGATCCGCTGTAGCAGGCAGCGAAACCGAACTCCAGGTGGAAGCAAGGCAATCACAGACAATTGATATTGGCAATCGAGTGAGTCGTCAAAGAATAATCTGTAGGATGGATGGTTGGGCATCGACCGCAGGCGGAATGCGTACCGACACAAGAATGTCACGTCGAGTGGTCAAGGGTAATACAGCAGCCTCGGCATACAGACTTTCAACAGGGCTGGTATAAAATGAACCGGTCGCCAGACGTAATCCCCGATGATGGAGAGAGTTGAGACGGCGGAGAATCGACGGCCGTGCTGAAGAGTATACAAGGCTTCCGTAGTCGAGCTTCGACTGAACAATGGCCTGGTAAAGGTGAAGCAGGACGGTACGATCCGCTCTCCATGACGTGCCACTGAGTACACGAAGAACGTTAAGGGATCGGGCACAACGGGCAGCCAGGTAGGACACGTGTGTGGACCAGCAAAGTTTACGATCCAACATGAGTCCCAAGAATTTCGTAGTCTCCACGAAAGGGAGACCAACAGGGCCGAGATGTAAAGGTGGAAGAAATTCCCTGTATCTCCAGAAGTTTATACCCACCGTTTTCTCAGTGGAGAATCGGAAGCCGTTTGCGATGCTCCAGGAATATAGACGGTCAAGACAGCGTTGAAGAGAACGCTCCAAGAGACACGTCCGCTGGGCGCTGCGATAAATTGCGAAATCGTCAACAAAAAGAGCTCCGGAGACGTCGGCTGAAAGGCAATCTACGATCGGATTGATTGCAGTGGCAAATAGCGCCACACTCAAGACGGAGCCCTGTGGTACCCCCATTCTCCTGGTAAAAGGTATCTGACAAAACAGAGCCCACCTGTACCCGGAACTTGCGATCCGCCAAAAACGCTTGAATGAAAAGAGGAAGGCGGCCCCTAAGGCCCCATGTGTGCAATATGCGGAGAATGCCCGCTCTCCAACAGGTATCGTATGCCTTCTCCAAGTCGAAGAACACTGCTACTGTTTGACGCTTCTTTAGAAAGTTGTTCATAATGAAGGTCGACAACGTAACGAGGTGGTCAGCAGCAGAGCGGTGTCGACGAAAACCGCATTGGATATTAGTCAGGAGGCGGCGAGATTCGAGGAGCCAGACCAACCGAGCGTTAACCATGCGTTCCATCACCTTACAGACGCAGCTCGTCAGAGAAATGGGGCGATAACTGGAAGGAAGGTGTTTGTCCTTCCCTGGTTTGGGGATGGGGACAACAATGGCTTCACGCCAACTTGTGGGAACATGACCTTCAGTCCATATGCGATTGTAGGTACTAAGAAGAAAGCACTTGCCCGCAGGAGAGAGGTTCTTCAGCATCTCAATATGAATGGAATCGGGCCCGGGAGCAGAAGACCGGGACAGGGCGAGAGCACGATCTAGCTCCTGCATGGTGAAGGCGACGTTATAATTTTCACGATTAAAAGAGCGGAAAGAAGGCGGCCGTGCCTCCTCTACCTGTTTGCGAGGGAGAAAGGCAGGGTGGTAATGGGCAGAGCTCGAAACCTCCGCAAAGAAACGACCCAATGCGTTTGAAACATCAGCTGGGTCCACGAGGACTGCGTTCTCCACGGTCAGGCCAGGAATCGGGGAGTGGACCTTGATGCCGGACAAACGGCGTAGGCCACCCCAGACAACCGTGGAGGGAGTAAAACGGTTAAAAGAACTAGTAAAAGCAGTCCAGCAAGTTTTCTTGCTGTCGTTTATGATACGACGGCACTGCGCTCTCATACGTTCGTAATTGATGCAAGATCGAGGTGGTGGAGAATGTCCACCAAAAGGGAGCCTCTCGGACAAGGTGCCGGAGAGCCCCATAGGGGGTGGTGGGCATTAAAGTCGCCTACCAACACGAAAGGTGAAGGGAGCTGGTCAACAAGGTTTAGCACATCTGCCCTAGTAAGGGCAGATGACGATGGCGAATATATATTACAGAGGGAGAAGGTAAATGTGGATAAGGTGATGCGGACGGCAACTGCCTGTAGGTGAGTGTGCAAGGAAATGGGATGGAAATAGACGTCGTCTCGAAGGAGCATCAGAACCCCTCCATGGGCTGGGACACCTTCCACGGGTGACAGGTCGAACCGCACAGAGGTGTAGTGTGGAAAGTCTGCACGATCACGTGGACGCAACTTAGTTTCCTGGAGGCAGACTAGAAGCGGGCAGTGCAATAGAAGGAGTAGTTTTAACTCCTCCCGATTAGAACGAATGCCGCGAATGTTCCATTGAAGGAGCGCCATGATAAAAATGAGAGAATAAATAAGGATAAAAACCAAGTAGCGAGCGGGGTCACCTCGACGGCCGCTGAGGACCGGATTTCGAGGGAGCACTGCTATCGCTGTCTGGGGGCAAAGGGTCATGTTCCATTGGTTCGAGCGACGCGCCTGCCACCTCCCTGAGGTGATCAGGAGGGGCAGTTTCCACCGCCGGTAAAGGGCCGGGCGCCCGGCAAACGGAGCGTCCAGGTGAAACAGAAGACGGCCGAGGCCGGCAACTGTTGGACGGCGTGACAGATGGGTCACGCCTCGGCGGGGAAGGAGAGGAACTCTTTTTCTTGTCAGCTCTTCTGGAAGAGTGACGGCGGGAAGAGGCAGTTGACGGTTGGGAAGCCTGAGAACGCAGAAAATCCTCACGGACGGGTTCCTTTTTCAAGGTCCGGGCATCTTGTTTAGGTGCCCGCGGTTTACTAGAGTTTGACGAAGACTGTACCCTAGAAGCAGCAAGAGGGAGCGGGGACGTGGAACGGGCAATCTTCGGGCTGGCGGATCGCACAACTGTGTCAGCGAAAGTGAAGTCACATGTCTGGGTACTGGAATCCTTGGTAGGTCGAGGTGAGGTGAGTACCTTACTGTATGTACCCGCTGGGAGGACAGTGGGCTTTCGACTCGCCAACAACTTACGAGCGGCAGATGTCGATACCTTCTCCGTAACCCGAATTTGCTGGATTACCTTCTCATCCTTGTATACAGGGCAGTCGCGAGAGGAAGCCGCATGGTCACCGTTGCAGTTTAGGCAGTGAGGGGACGGAGGTGGGCAATCCCCCTCATGGGCGTCCCTACCACAAGTCACACACTTTGCTGCATTTGGGCAATGTTCACGGGTATGGTTGTACCTGTGGCACTGAAAACAGCGCGTTGGGTTAGGTACATAAGGGCGGACGGAGATGACTTCATACCCTGCTTTGACCTTCGACGGGAGGTCAACTCTGTCGAACGTCAAAAACACAGTACGAGTCGGTGTCAGATGGTTATCGACCTTTTTCATCACCCTGTGGACGGCTGTCACACCCTGATCGGACATATACGATTGGATGTCTTCATCAGACAACCCGTCAAGGGATCTCGTGAAGACTACCCCCCGTGACGAGTTGAGCGTGCGGTGCGCTTCGACCTTAACTGGAAAAGTGTGCAACAACGTAGTACGTATCAGTTTTTGGGCTTGGAAGGCACTTTCCACTTCCAGCAACAATGTGCCATTGCGCTGACGTGAACAGGTTTTAACAGGGCCAGAAATTGCATCTACACCTTTCTGTATAACGAAAGGATTGACAGAATTGAAATCCTTTCCGTCGGTGCGAGAGACAACCAGAAATTTAGGCACATTAGGCAGAGTCTTTTTAGGCTGAGGCGAGTCTAACTTACGTTTGTGGGTCAACGTCATGAAAGAAGATAAGGAAGTCATCGCGGAAGTGTCCCCCGTGATTACCGGCGTCTCCGATGGCGCGCTCCTTCCTAGTGGGGGCCCTCTCCGAGGGCTTACCCGCCTTAGGTGATTGTTCACACCTCAGGTCACACCTCCCGAGAACTGACGGAGGGACCAATCGGCACGTTCGGAAGGTACCAGCTCGGGTAATCACCCCTCCCTGGGCCTGGCCTTTACCAGGGGGTACGTACGTGCCTTACTTGTCTACCCGGGGCGGGGAATTACGCGTTACCCCGTCACCTGCTACGCACGATAATGCGTGGGTCGGCCTTCAGACACGCACAGGGAGGAAAGAAGAAGAGGATAGGAAAGGAAGAGAAAGAAGGAAAGAAAGAAAAGAAGTGTCTCAAACGCCGAGGCGGAGACTAATGAGGAGAAGAAGGCTAGGAGAGTACAAGGAGAGAAAGACAAAAACAAAGGGTAAGAAAGTAAGGAAGCAAGGAGTAAGAGAAACGACAACAAGGACCACCGTAACTCACGAAATTCGCCCGTCTCCGGGCGAAGGCATAAACCGGGAGGGAAAGTGAGGAGCCTGGGGCAGAAGAAAGGCTGCTTCGGCTCGGGGCCCCGTGCGCGCCACACACGTACCCACACGTACTACCATGTGCAAAAATATCCGAGAGACCTGAATTGGGTTTCGCCTGATGTGCATGCAACCCAACTAACGTACGTGTCTTCCGGGTGCTCTGCTCGCTCCGCGGTGTAGTCGTTCGACTATTCAAAATGGATCCACTAAAGACAACTGCTCTTTATGACAATCATTCCAGTTGTAAATTAACACCACGATTTTGCAAATAAAAAGAAACACGTTATTCTTAACGTTTATTAAAGCCAATTTATTACAATGGCATATCTTAAGTATTGTCAAACATATTACAGTCTCATGTAAGAAAATCCTTCACATAAAACATTAATTAATCCTTAAAGAACATTTAATATTGTTACAAACAACAGATTTTACTATAGTATCGGAAAGTCCTGCAAAAATTCGAAGTCCTTTTGCTCTCTAAATCGTTTTGTCACAATTGCGATATGTCGTTCCCCTGGCGAGCGGATTTCTATTAACCGATTGTTGAACTAACCAGATAATAAAAACTCAATTAACAGCAGGAAACGCACTATAGAAACTTCAATATTAACTGCGCATCACCAACATTTTCTCCGTATTCATACCTGAACAAATATTTGTACAAATCTTTGGACTTGAATTGATACGACAAACACCTTGTTTTGGAATCAAACCAACCACCTGTAGCCGTAGCTAACCAAGCACTGCTTTCATGTCTTATACTTGAGTATGCCTAAGATTGTCACAGCTGACGAAGCATGAAGATGTGTGAAATATTGGGGATCTCCTCACAAATATTAGAATGCGCAAATCAAATCATATAAAATGCCAATTCTTAAAATATTTTTATTTATTTATTACTGAACCAGGAACTTAATCATCACCGTTATGTCCCTAATCACAAGTGCCCAGACTCAGTTCGGTGTGGGACTGACATACGAGGCTGTTCCTATCGGAGGTTCGAGTCCTTCCTCGGTCAGGAGTGAGTGTATTGTCCTTAGATTAGTTTAAGTAGTTCTAAGCCTAGGAACTGATGACCAAAGTTGTTTGGTCCCATAGATTTACAACCATATGATTTTGAGTTAGATACCCGGTATCTAAATGGAAGATAACTAAGAAGTCAGATGTTAGTAGTCGAATTATTTCACCAGCAGCGGGATGTTTGAATCTGTAATCAGGATATAATTACGTTATGTGTCACCGGGAATCGAACCCCGAACCTACCGATTTCCTTTCTAAGCACGAATGGACGTTAAATCTCAAATGTTAACTCAACGGGAATGACGATGCGTGCGTGTCTGACAAGTAACAACGGCACCTATCGTTGTTATAATAATAAAAATAATTTCGTGTGGCTCAGTGTCCTGGTGCATGTCACTCAACTATACGCCACTTCAGAGACTTGCATGTCCTTAACCTGCCCCAATTATCCAACCGGGAAAGGTGACCTACAGTTTAACGTGGAATCCAAACCACGTTTAGTTTATGACGACTCCTCACATTGTTGAGACGTGAATGCTGGGTTAAAACAGATTGAAAAATAAAATCGGTGATCTACGTTTCGAACCCGCACCCCTTCAGTTACCAGGCAAGCGCTTTACCCCAAGACCACCGCAACACGCTGGTTCGCGTTCATAATGCACGAAGAGACATTCACAATCATTTTTACTAGTAGTTCAGTGTGCTCTATCTAGGGCATCAAATGAAATTATGAATATTTTGTGCTGGACCTGGATTCGAATCCATATACGTGTCTTTCGTGGAGACCTAGAGGAGTCGGCAGTCTCGGAGAAAGCAACGAAATGACTCAACTATGTCGAATGAGAAAAAGAGGAGATCCGAATTAGAATCCCAGTCCAGCACCATAATTTTTAACGTCTCAAGTTAAATTCAATACGAGACACGTGACCTTAAAGGACAATTGGTTTGTAAAATAAAGTTTTGTGATGTAAGAAAAGCTTTCTAGTGACAGTTATTGATTGCTGTGTATTGTTACTAGCAACGATAAATCGGCTCTATCCGAGTTGATAGAGAAATAATTCGGTTTAATACTCCTCGTGTGTGTGTGTGTGTGTGTGTGTGTGTGTGTGTGTGTGTGTGTGTGTGTGTGTGTGTTCCTTACATTACTGTAAGTTAGTTTAAGTAGTTTGTAAGCCTAGGGACTGATAACCACGGTAGTTCAGTCCCAAATATTTATAAACATTTGAACATTTCATAACATGACATGTTTTCCTTGTCAATAGCAGTATTTTTTAAAAATAATCGGAAATGGAATTCAAATATAATTTGAAATTCAGCTAAAACGCTTCTTTTGAGTCGTGAAGCCTGTAAACTCAAGCCACATGGTGTGCTCAGACTGTTGTAACATTCACTAACAGTGATACATTGTCTGTGCATTCGTATTTTGAGAAAAGGTCTACAAATATTGCGTAGTGCAGAACTGTACAAATAAATCTACAAAAATCTAGAAAATATGATCTTTCATGTTCCAAGCAATGATAAAGGCATGAATTGTGATTTATACTCTATCTTAGAGATCCTAATCAGATAGCGGTCACTTGGTGCATATTAATTTTGGGAGGATTACTTTGATGTGAGTAAACACTCCGTACAACAATTATTATTCTATTAGTTCACAACCGGTATTAAGAATCATGACTGAGGCTCTACAGTCACGGTCTGCACGGTCACTACAGTCGGGGGTTCGAATCCCCCTCGGGCATGGATATTTGTGCCGTCCTAGTTCGTAAGTAGTTCATCAGTAGTTTGTAAGTTTAGAGACTGATGACCCCGTAGTTAAGTCCCATAACCCTTACAAACATTAGAATTAGATGAATCATGCTCTGCAGCCGCAAAGGTGTATAGTATTATTGTGTACACATAAGTGAAATGTTTACATCTGTAAAACATGTGTTCACGATATAACACGCCAGAGTTTAGTATTTTAAGTCGTTTACAAACATAGTTGGTGAAAGTACAAATTTCATGCTGGTTGTCTTTTCAATATTTACGTCGGTGAGGCAGTCTTTCAGTATATGATAAAGACATCAACACTGTCTCGAAAACGCCTTTTTGGCGAATATAGTGAAACCAACTGGGTTTGAACACGGAATGCAAAATTTGTGAACGATACTGGAACCGCATAGCTACCAAGCTTAAGTGGAGCTGATTAAGTCAATTCAAAGCTTCGACATTTTTCTTGGAATATTTTAATTTTGGCACGTAAGTCAAGATAGTTATATAGTGCGTTTGCTGCTGTTAATTGAGTTTTTATTATCTGGTTAGTTCAACAATCGGTTAATAGAAATCCGCTCGCCAGGGGAACGACATATCGCAATTGTGACAAAACGATTTAGAGAGCAAAAGGACTTCGAATTTATGCAGGACTTTCCGATACTATAGTAAAATCTGTTGTTTGTAACAATATTAAATGTTCTTTAAGGATTAATTAATGTTTTATGTGAAGGATTTTCTTACATGAGACTTTAACATGTTTGACAATACTTAAGATATGCCATTGTAATAAATTGGATTTAATAAACGTTAAGAATAACGCGTTTCTTTTTATTTGCAAAATCGTGGTGTTAATTTACAACTGTAAGGATTGCCATAAAGAGCAGTTGTCTGTAGTGGCTCCATTTTGAATAGTCTAACGACTACACTGCGGAGCGAGCAGAGCACCCGGAAGACACGTACGTTAGTTGGGTTGCATGCACATCAGGCGAAACGCATTTCAGGTCGTTCGGATATTTTTGCGCATGGTAGTACCACATTCTGAAGCAATAGCTCCTTAACACCCATATACTAACGCTGTTTCAAATCTGCACCAAAAGATTTGAAAGTTGCACAGGTCACCAACCATCAAGAAAGGCATTAGGAGCAACCCACCAAAACTACAGTCTATTTCATTAACGTCAATTTGCGAAAGGCTATTGAAACACTTATTCATTCATTATGAATTATCTGTAACAGAATGATCTATTGACCGAAGGTCAACACGGAGTTAGAAAATACCGTTCATGCGAAATTTCTAGCTGTCGGCAAGCGTTCGCAAATCATTTCCGTATTTCTTGATTTCTACACCGTACCTCGAAAACGGCTTTTAATCAAATTTCGTGGTTACGATGTATCGTCCCACATTTGCGACTGGATAGGGGATTGGTCAGACTTATGCCGAAGTATGTCTTGATTTTAGCACAGTTAACATTGAAGGAAGTCTGTATGCAGAATTTTAGCTGCTGACATGACCTGCAAGTCACCTAAAAAAATCCCGATGACAGCTGTTTTTCCTGCTTGGCGCTTGCGGTGACGGCTGGCCACCCCTGGAATTGGCGGGTCACGTTTACGGTGAAAAGGGGAAACGAATATTCGTTTCTGTGGCATGCACTTTTCATTTGTGGTACGTATTTCGGAACCTACCGTCCTGAAACTGGTTAGAGATGTCGAATCTATTCTGTAAATCTATATACTCCGCAAGCCACTTTACGGTGAACATTCAATCTCCCCTCACAGGTGATGGCCAACCCTGTAATTGTTTTGCTGCTTGCTGGAGATAAACCACAGACGCCAAATGAAGCAATGAACAGAAAACCCACGTGCAGAATATGTCATGTGCGACATGATAAACTTCTAGACGAGCGTTTAAATAGAGCAGAAATGAGGCTATAAACGACAATCACTCGATATTGCAGAAAATCTACAGACGGCGAACAAACTGAAGAAAGTTGCACACATGAAGACTCTTCGAGTGATAGTGCCACGTACCATTAATTATCTCCGAAAGCAACACCAACAACTACAATTACCAGACAAAACGCGGTGAAGTATTGGTTGAACGAAAGTGGTAAGGAACGCCTACGTTTCAGTCCTGTTCAAAATGGGTATCGCTTTGTCCGTTCTGAACGTGACTTGTATAGATGGAAAAAGTAAGTCGCTGGACGATGTAAGAGTCGACTGGAAATTGCGACGTAGATAAATGCGCTACTTTGAGCACTTTACCGATGCCAGACGACAGAGTTTCAGCGACTCCACGTTGCTTGTTTGGGCGTTAGCGATTGCCAACGCGATAGGCGCTAGAGAATTTACAGCTTAAAGTTGGATTAGTCGCTTTAAAAGATCACAAAAATGTGACACGAAAAATAAAATTTGGGTCGAGAAACAGGTCGGAAAATGACGTGACTCAAATAGAAATGATACCAGCTTCTTACGACTGCAAAAAATAAGATCGCCATTTTTAGTGAAACTTACGTTTACAATGCAGATCAGTCAGGTTTTCAAAAAGAAATGCGTGCGAAAAGAACATTGTCATTCACAGGGGGAAAACATATTGAGGCAATTGCGCAGTTCACGACTGCACTCCCCCATTCATAGGCCATAATGCCCTTAATTCTGGATGGTTCATTGCTGCCTAAACTGTATGTGTTCAAGAACCAACTGGACGTTTTGGACCACGTGTCAATGTTCAATGTGGTAGACGCATCTTGGTCTGGAAGAATGGAAAATGATAACGTTGCACTTTTCATGCGTCACGCTTTTTTTTCGATCTGCTGGGGCAAATCTCTTCTAGATTCGTTGTCAGGTCAAAGGTTCTGATACATTAGAAAGCTGTATTTCGAGCTCACCCCGACAAAAAATATGTACTTCAGATTCCACCCGGCGCGACGAACCTAATCCAACCGTTAGAGACTTTTCCACCAGTGGAAGGTATTTTACAGAAAAAATTGTGTACAGACCACTGCACTTTCGTATCATCCCCAAGTTCCCATCAGTCGTAGATCAGTTTTCCTCCCCAAGGTTTCAAAAAGTGATTAAATATGCGCGGCACACCTTTAAATATACTGATATTAGGCATGATTCCTTCCTGAACACCAGCAGAGTTTTGTCTACGGACGTCTAACAACGTCTGTGATTCGCAGGGCTGTCATAGGTCGTCTTTACCTCATGTTCTTGGTGCAGAAAGAAAAATGATTTGAACACAATATTTCGCATTGTTTGGGGTAATGACAAGAAATACAAAATTTGACATGTTGTACACCGTCTATGTATTTGCGTATTTCATAGCTGTTTGGAAAGAATGTTTTAGATGACGTATCAGCTACATTTGTCAACGAATTTATTATAATCGTATTTTCTAGTTATCGTTCGATCGCTTTCACTGGGCGAATCAGCTCTCACTGCTGTGGCAGGAGAGCGGCGCGTAACTAACGCTACCTTGTCCCTAGATGGCGTTGGTATGAAGTAGCGAGAGGTCAGGGTTTTACAACAGGCATTTTTAAGCGCGGAAACCATGCGACAATAATTTCACTTTGTAAAAACTTCCGGACTTTCGGTTCACGTCAGAAGCTAATATTCTGCATGCAGACTTCCTTTAATGTTAACTCTGTGGTAAAAATAGCAACACGGATTTCGACATGAGAAGTCTGACCATTCTCTTGTTAGAGTAACTCCCCCTTTCTTTTATCAGTACGTTACACTTTTACATCAATTCTTATAAACGTAAACTGAAAATCTAGAATTACTTGCTAAGTGCACACCTAGGTAGTTACAGGTCGGTATCACGGTTCACATGTACATTTAAATCAGTCCTGCCCTCTGACCACTTCGTGTATCGCCGCGCTGGAGTGGCCGAGCGTTCTAAGGCTTCTTGCTGAGGAGCGCGCCGCTTCTCGCCGTCGGAGATTAGAGTCCTCCCTCGAGCATGGGTGTATTTGTTGTCCTTCGCATAAGTTTTAGTAGTTTTTAGGCCTAGGGACTGATGACCGGGCTAGTCAAAACCTATAGATTAACACACTTACAGCTTAGCTTGGAGCAATCCCGCGTTCCTCAGCACGGCGCCTTAGGGCCGAATTCCACTTAGAGCTGATCGAAGAAATTTGTCACGTTAAATCTGAACCTCTGAGCTTGAAGGATCACAGGATGGACGTATTTCGGCGTACGTGACAAAATTATTTTCAGAGAGAACGAACCGTCTAATTCTTGGACTGGCTACGTCTGAAGTAACGTTATCTCCCCGACCTCCATTCGTATTATGTGCTACGTTAACGATCAGCGTCAATGCTTACAAATATTGGGTCCCGTATTCAAATACAAACCTTTTTCCGCCGAAGGAGGTCACTGAAAAAGACGTTATCGAGGAAATTAGTAGTTTTAAATTTTATTGGAAATAGTTGCTTTCACCACATGCGCTGAAAGAGCGTTTTTAAAGCAAATCTGATTATTAATATATTGGATTATTCGCTAACTGTTGTAAATATAACTGTACAAACATGAATTTATGTTTTCACCAACCACATTAGAAGACAGCTGTATACCAATCTGTGTGTTATCATGAACAGCTGTTTCTTTGAATGGAAATATCTGTAATACGTACACAACTTACATTTACAGCTGCAGAACATTTTAAGTAATAGATTGTTGTACGAGAGCCTGCTTACATCAAAATTATCTTCAGAACAACTTACTAACAAAGCGACTGCCATCTGATTTCGATCCTTGACCGAGTTTCAACATTTTACGCATGTCATTGTAAGAACATACAAAAGCACATTTTCTCGAATTTTTATGATGGTATTTGTACAGTGTGGTATTTTTACACCATTTTCAGAAACATTTGTCCAAACAGCAACACGTCAGTTGACGTCACGTTCATCACATGACTCAAATTGGGGCGTTTTGGCTGGCTGTCTAATGATTAGAATTTCCGTTTTACAAAATACTGCACTTGAGGAAAAATCATATGATTACTACGTGATAGTAATGGTGATCCTGCCGATGACAGCGCTACTAAAGCAGAGTTAGTATACATAGCTTTTAGAAACTCATTCACCAAGACGAAACCAATATTCCAGATTTCGAATTACGAACAGAGGTCGTAATGAGTAACGTGGAAGTAGATATCATCGGTATAGTGAAGCAACTGAAATCACTTGAGAACAAGTCTTCAGGTCCGGACTGTATATCCATTAGATTTCCAAGTGATTACGTTGAAGCGATAGCCCCTAAACAGCCATATACAACAGCACTCTTGAAGGATCTGAACCAAGAAAATGGAAATTTGCACAGGTCACACCTTTATTCAGGAAAGGCTGTAGCAGTAAACCATTGATCTACAGGTTTATTTCATTGTTAATCAGCAGCAGAGTTTTGGAACATCCAGTATTCAAATATGCATCTCTAACAATGATCTATTGGCCTAAGGTCAACACTGATTTAGAAAATATCGTTCATGCGAAACTAACTAGCTCAATCACAAGAAGTAAAGGTTGCTATGTGCAAGGGTTCGCAAATCGATTCCGTATTTATGTCTAGAATGCTTTTGACACCGTACCTCAAAAACGGCTTTTTATCAAATTGTGTGGGTACGGTTTATCGCCCCAAATTAGCCACTGGATAGGGGTTTTCCTGTCAGAGGATACGGTTTGTAGTAATCGATGGTAAGGCATCGACTGAAACAGGTGATAGCGAGCGTTCCACAGGGTAGTTTTGTTGGTCCTCTTCTGTTACTTCTTTACGTAAACGATTTAAGAGAAATTTTAAGTACCTTAGGTTGTTTGCAGATGACGCCGTCATATACCGTCTAGTAAAATTATCTGAATATCAAAACCAAATGCAGAACTAACTGAGTAAGATGTCACTATGATGGAAAAATTGGCACTTTACTACATAATGTAAAGTGTAAAGTCGCCTACACGAGTACGGAAAAAAGAAAATCCGTTAGACTGTTTAAAACATAAAAGAGAAGGCCGTAAATTACTATCACTTCAGACTAAACTCGTCAAAGTCATATTGCAACCACTTAATGACTTTGCAATAAGCTGCATATGTCGCTGTATTGATGACTTCATTATTATCATGGTCGCCTGCATCCTCTGTGACTGTCATATAATTGACTTAATAATAATATTATTTACAGTGATTGATTCCTTCTGTTTATCTGTAACAGTTTAATAAGCAAATAGGCAGCATTGCACCACGCTACCTATCTTAAAAGACGCACGACGTTATTTCCGCATTCTTTCAATAAACTGTTTTAATCTCTTGTTCTGCTTCTCGTTGAGGTAGTAATATTTTAGTGTCAGAACAGATTCCACCACGAAAACAAAACGTACTCAGCAAAGCGCTTTACGCAAATATGTATCTGAATTTACTAACGTTCGTTTTATGTTTTAGATTGCCACTTGAAATATTTCACGGTCGAATGAAAATAGATTTGCAGCAGATAATTTACATATAAGCAGTTATATGTATTTTTAGACAAGAACTGAATATATTTGCATAAAAAGCCAAGATAAATATTAACTATATTTCGACAGCGGCAGTGTACTCCAACAGTGAGACGCCAAGCTTAATAGCTACTTGAGCTAAGAGCTTCAGTCTCAGCCGATTTTAGTATTATTAAATATATATTTGTTAAATGTGAACATTTGTAGGGAGGTGGTCAAAGCATTTAATTCTATGGTATTAAATGTATAATATTTTCGGAGGGAAATTTGAAGGATTAGACTTTAGGATGCGCGGAAGGATACAATTTTGGGAGCAGGGCGAGCATGCTTTCGAACGCTTTGGAACCGACTAAACTTGGACGTGGTGGTGAAAGATTGCGACGCTGAGCGGTCTGAAGCCGCGTTACGAACTTCTAATTTGGAGATAGGCATGTGTGGACTTAGAAAAAATACGGGACTGTTACTGCAGAACTTAGCCTCTGGTAAACAGTGTTAAACTATACACGGTATTAGGGCTCTAACTGAATTCCACAACAGTGTACACGTGTGATGAACTTTTAATAGCAAAGACTTTAATCGCGGATTAATTATGACCCAAAATGTTCGATGGACTACACTAATTTACAGGTGATAATTTGGAACTTACACCCTAGAGCGTGTGATACTGTGCCTCTCAAACAGTAGTTGGGGATGTATTAAATTATTTATTGATGTATCAAGTAGGACCACTTTCGCATTTTCATGTCCAAAATAAGTAATAAACTTAATTTATTAAGAATTACTTCGTGAGTGAATCTTCTTTCTCTTAGAATCCATTTTGACGGTTATTCAGAGTTTTAATTTGGGTTTGTTTATATTCTCGCGTAATCATATGTCCATCGATAGACTAGCTAAACTGACGATTAATTAGTTATCTTGTTTAAACAGATTGGGTAGCTGTTTAGGGCATAGAAGCTGACATACATAACTCACGCCTAGGAATAGAGACAACGAGCCATAACCTTTTACTACCCAGAGTTATGTATTGCCCAATTCTAATTGGTGAGTACCGATAGGAAGGTCGTACCCTGAGTTAATTTAGTTTTCAGTAGTTTCCAATAATGCCACTAATTTATTATGTAGTCATCAGTATTATTACTGTTAGCTTGCTGAGATAGAATTATCTTGCACGGGAAAATTAAATTTTAGCTTTCTCAAAAATTTTATTCGGCAGTGCTCCAGTGACCATCCAGTTCGTCATTTTAGTCTGTCTGGGAAGTTGTAAAAGAGATTCTGGCTACATGCGTGAAAGGAAGCGGTGGCTTTGCAGAATTAGATGGTCCGTCGAGGCGGAAGACGATGCAGCTGTGCCGTCGCCAATCGCTTGCGACGCTCTAAGTGAAGCACTTGCACTTAACCGCGCCTCACATTGTCGGGGCTAGGATCATTCCAAAAAGTGCACCAACAGCATTTTTTCTTACTCGGCACGGCGGAACGATAAACCCGACACCAAAGTTCGTTTAATATAGACCATTTCCCACCGCAAAATAGTAAGTTCGAATAATATAAAAATGTTGCAACAACGAGGGCTACGATTAGCAGCAGTCTTGACAGTGCTGATGTTACCGTCACCTGGGAACTGGGGAAGTCTTTTCTATAATTTCTTAGTACTGTACAGCTCACTGTTAGAATTCCGTAACATGTTTACTGGACTTTAAGTACTCAAATTTTGAGTTAAAAATCTGGAGGCAAAACTGAAGGTTCAAGTTAGTGGTTTTTACTGCCGGAAATTGAAAAAATTATAATACTGATTTGTACAATCATACATGTCAAATTACAACACCTTTGAAATGAAGAAAAGAAAATAAGCGTAAGTTCGGTACACGGTTTAGCGACGTGATAAAGTTTAAATCAAGACAACCCAACAATACATTCGGTGCACTCAATCTGTCCTATTATGCAGTCTTCGCTGTTTAAGGTTTACCTCTATTTTCGAACGGCTTATGAACGGAATCGTCAGTCCTATCACCTGAAAACTCGTTAAGGACTTCATAATCATTTGCTCAAGTTAAGTCCTGTTCACTGCACATATCGAGCAGAAAATCGAAAAAGAATGTCTAAACGAATGTAGCTGACGATGCCAATGCCAGACAATGTCTACGAAGTGAGCAACAATAAAGAAGTCTCAAACACCAAGTATGCTACTGAATTCGCTGTTGCCATCCAGCGCTTGCGGTTGCAACTACTAAGCCTGCAGGAGAAGTAATATTACGTCGGTTGCTCAATTCTGTTTCATTTTGAAGACGTAGTTTTACGTCGACCGGACGCCAAGTCTTAACGCTTTGTGCGCTGTAGAGGGGAGACGGACGCAAATATAAACAGTTTTCCACTTCGACCGCTGACTGCTGCCGTAGCCATACGTCGGACACTGTTTAATATGAATTCACTCCAATTGCTCTGAACTATTATTTCGAATGTAGAACAATTTGATGGACAAGTAAAATGTGTATTTTTTGAAAATACCGGGTGATCAAAGTCGGTATAAACATTCAAACTTTATAAATCACGGTATAATGTAGATAGAGGTAAAAATTGACATGCTTAGAACAAAAAGTATTGCTAGACGCGTGAAAGATCTCTTGCGCGCGTTGTTCGGTGATGATCGTGTGCTCAGCCGCCACTTTCGTCAAACTTGGCCTCCCAGGTCCCCAGACCTCAATCCGTGCGATTATTGGCTTTGGGGGTTACCTAAAGTCGCAAGCGTATCGTGATCGACCGACATCTCTAGGGATGCTGAAAGACAACATCCGATGCCAATGCCTCACCATAACTCCGGACATGCTTTACAGTGCTGTTTACAACATTATTCCTCGACTATGGCTATTGCTGAGGAATGAACATATTGAGCATTTCCTGTGAAGAACATAGTTGCTTTGTCTTAATTTTGTTATGTTAATTATTGCTTCTCTCATCGGATGAAGCGCCAACTGAAATTTTTTGAACCTTTTTTGGTTCTAATGAAACCATGTTATTCCAAGCATGTGTGTCAATTTTTACTTCTATCCACATTATTCCGTGATGAAGTTTTCAAATTTATGACGTTTTGATCACCCAGTACATGAGCTCGTCTCACTGCGCTTAATGAGCCCGATTTGGATCATGCAAATCTAAGCCGTTGGTCTAATTCAAAATATCATTGGCAGTCAGTGAAAAGTTTGGTACGTACGCACAATGGGTCCTTTATTCTTAGTAGGGCTTTCAGAATTAATTTTTTGTGGTTTTAGGGCGCATAATTACAATGGTGAGCTTTCTGGGATCTGTATTTCAACTCAGACCAAGTTTAAATCTTGACTGAGGATGACCACCCTTGTCCACAACCACAGACGGGCTACACTGCCAGCTACTGCAATTACAACAGCCACCAAAGATACTGATACAGTGTTTTGACGCCACAATTGCGATTAGGTAACTCATTTACTAAAGTGTTTTCTTGTTGTTTGAAATCAGTTCTTACTTTCTGCCAACTTCACATTCACGGCCGATTTTTTTTTTTTTTTTTTTTTTTTTTTTTTTTTTTTTTTTTTTTTAATTTTCATGAAGGTCGTTTCTCAGACATTGTTACCATTGTGTTCTTTCCTCATTTTTCTTTCATATAAAAAAATCCTGTAGGTCTAATTTATGATTATCACGTGCTGTATCTTAATTTTCCTAGATTTTTCTGAGACTGATAATTTAAAAAGGAACCTAACTTCAATAAATTCGCATTCCCCTTTTTATGTAAATTAAAAAATGAATAATTATTCAAATTAGTGCTTCGTACAGTCTTGTGTTCGATTGCTTGGGATAGAGGGACTAAACTACTGAGGTTTAGTCCCCCCGGTGGGGAGGGTAAGGAGTGAGAAGTGAGGATAGGAATGGAGGGGAGGGGGAAGGAAATGCAGTCCGGGAAGTGAAGAAGGAAGGAAGAAAGGAAGGAAGGAAGGAAGGAAGGAAGGAAGGAAGACTTCATTAGTTAGCGGCCCCGTGCTCGCCACGCACGAACTCACGAAAGAACCGTTTGCTCCCTGGAACAGGGGGGGTGGGGGGCATACAATCTTGTTTGCAGAGGGATGTCTCAAATTCAATTGCTAGTAATTTGTAGCACAAACATATTACGCTATCTTCACACCTGCGTTTGGGTGGCGTGTTACCTCTTATGTCCAAAACGTTATTCCACTTGAACAAACGAAACACAAAGCTGCCCTCGTTAGAATTACATATTTATACCAATGCCCAATCAAATGAACTATTGACAATCTACTTAACCCTTTCACGGCTATGGGCATACATGTACTCCCAGCAGGTGGAGAGACCAGACGGCTACCGGCATACATGTAAGCCCGGCAGGTACAAAGCCCAGGCGGTTATGGGAATTCATATACGCCTGCAGGTAGAGCGGCCTGACCGCTGACGGCACATCTACGCCCGGCTGCAGGGGCCGGTATACGGCCACAATAGATCGAGCCGACCCACTGTTGCCCGCCAGTTTCCGGTCAGCACTCATCTTTTCTTCGTAATCCTGGAAAACCCTAGAGCTTCCGAATGTACCTGCACTTTTTATGCGTACGAGCACAGAGTAACATACAAAGAAGCAGCCACCCCTGAACCACTGTCCTACGCTCCCCTCGTAGTTCCATAAGATACTAGCAGGTGTCAGGCCGTTCCCTGGCTTAGGGTGCCTCTCGCGCGTCAGAGGGTAGCGTGGAGGGGAGGCTGAGGGGAGAGCTCGTGCCGCCTGCCATGAGGCCACGGCTGTGTCCAGCTTGCTGGCGTTTGAGGGGAGGTGGTGGTGGGGACAGCCGCTACCTGCCGCCTGCTCTGGCCAGTTTAAAGAGCTGCTTCTGTCCGCAGCGCCATCATGGGACATCTTACGGAACTGCTGGAAAACCTCTCTCCCGCACCCCTGAGCATAGGACCGGGCCCTTACGCAGGTTTCCCGTCTGTATATATTTGTCTGTGGTACGAGCCAAGCGCTGCGACAGTTCTGTTTCCACATTTGTTGAGACGACAGCGTTTGACTATTGGCATTACAATGTCGGGATTTGTCTTATCAGACAAGGCAATCATGGATATACTCATGAATAGTAGTGACGAAGATGACAGTGCGTCTTCGGACCTTTCTTCAGATGAAGACCTGGATATGTCTGCAGCTTCTGCAGAACCTTCAACATTACAAGATTCCTCTTCTGAAGAAGGAAAAGAAGAACTGTGATGTACAACTGTGTCCGGAAAAAATGTGTATGATTGGTCATAAGAATATCCTGTGACTAAACTTCACAATTTCATCAATACATCTAGCGGTGTAAAGAGAGACTTCGAAGATTCGGCGAGTCATTTTGACTTTTTTGTACTTCATGTCTCTAATGTGTCTGCCATTTGTGCAGAAATTAATAATTATTATGCTTTTTTCACACAGAAAATGTCAACACTACCCAGCAGATTGGCATGATGGAAGGCTGTAGAACCTGCAGAATTTTACTGTTTTATGGCGTGTTCCTTACTTATGCCAAGAACTAAGAAATTAGAACTAAATGAATATTGGTCTACAGATTCTCTGCTGCAAACACCAATATTTTCTCAAATAATGGCCGGGTATCGATACAAACTTATTCTGCGTTTATTGCACTTTAGTGACAATTCGGCTGTGTCTCAGGATATTCTTCTGAAAATACGACTAATTGTGGACCACACGAGAGAAAAGTTTCGACAGGCCATTGTTCCGTTTGAAAACTTGGTGAGAGATGAAAGTCCTTTTCAAAGGAAGGCTCCGATTCAAGCAGTACATACCAAGTAAACGAAGCCGTTTTGGTATTAAAATGTTCGTCCTTTGTGACGTAGAAAGTAATTTTATTTTGGATTACATTGTTTACACTGGTGCTACTACGGAGATAGTATCCAGAAATTCTGAATGGGGAAAGTCAGGTGACGTGTTTGTTAGCTTGTTACTGTCATATCTAAACAAAGGTCATACCATCTACTTAGACTATTGGTACTCTAGCCCAGAATTATTCCTATGGCTCCATGACAAGTACAAATGCTGTCGGAACAGTGCGCAAAAACCGGTGGTAAAAGTTTCCGTTGTCTGATAAATTGAGAAAAGGCTAAATACAGTTCAAGTCTTGTGGAACACTGTTGGCATTAAAGTGGATGGACAACAAAGAAGTCTGGATGCTTTCCACCGTAAATGGACCGGATTTTGTGGAGACAGAAGAAAAAACATAAAACGGGTCAAAATAAATTGAAACCCAGTTTTGTAGTCAGCTACAACAAGTCCATGGGTGCCGTTGATAAGGCAGACATAATGCTAAGTTCAGTAAATTGCATTCGAAAGACAATGAAGTGGTACAAAAAAGTGTTTTCATTTGAATGATGTGTGTACTAAATTCAACTACACTTTTTCAATAAAAAAAGAAGTTGCCACTAGCCAGATTCCAATTGGACCATTTGGTTGAGAAATTTCACGGACAAAATACGAAAAGATGCCACGAACACCAAAACAAGAAACTACTTCGGCTGCAGAATAAAGGACTTTTCCAGGATACCTGGGAGCAACAGAAAAAGGATATTGCCGAGATATGCTGAGTAGTTTGTGCTACTAACTCGCGGAGAAAAATGACACGCATAAAGAGCAAAAAGTGTGACGTTGCTCTTTGCATGGTCCCTTCCTTTGAAAGTTACCACACACTTAGAAAATATTAGGTAATCTAAGAGTATGTTTTAGGAAGACGAAATAAAAGAAAAAAAAGGCTTGTAACTCAGCCAGCGGTGATGGGAAACCACTATACCAGATCGTACTGACGGTGTCGTGGAAGAAGCAAACTGGCAACATTTAGACAATCGCTGCCGGTGTTTGTACTATGGATAACCGAATTTAGGGTTAAATTACAAACGAACCAATATACCAGTCAGAAAAATAGCTAGACTCATTTTTCTTGAAACTTCCTGGCAGATTAAAATTGTGTGCCGGAACCGGGACTAACTTGGGATCTTTGCCTTTCGCGGGCAAGCGCACTACCGACTGTGCTATCCGACACGACTCACGATGCCGCCTCAACTTTTATTCCGCCAGTACCTCGCCTGCTTTCCAAACCTCACAGAAGCTCTCCTGCGAACCATGCAAGACTAGCACTCCTGGAAGAAAGGATATGGTGGAGACATGTCTTAGCCACAGCCTAAGAGATGTTTCCAGAATGAAACTCATTCTGCAGCGGAGTGTGCGCTGATATGAAACTTCCTGGCAGATTAAAATTGAGGCGAGGTACTGGCGGAAGTGAAGTTTTGAGGCGGCATCGTGAGTCGTGTCGGGATAGCACAGTCGGTAGTGCGCTTGCCCGCGAAAGGCAAAGGTCCCAGGTTCGAGTCCCGGTTCCGACACACAATTTTGATCTGGCAGAAAGTTTCGTATCAGCGCACACTCCGCTGCAGAGTGAAAGTGTCATTCATTTTTCTTGTTTGATTTTGCGTCGGTCTGAATGACACTCGTCGGTTTTCGAGTTCAGTAATTCTTATTAATGATTTTGAAGAGATTTGTCGTTTTGAGCGTCTTCGCTAACAACTGCTCATTTTAAATCTACATATCTTTAAACTAATTCGTCCAGTCTTAATGACAATTTATCACGTTACAGAGGCATGTATTGGTAGCGCTAAACGCATGTTCTACAATTTTTGTAATAAGAAAGAATCAAATTTTCAGCTGTTTACTAAAGTACCTTTTTTCCAAGCGCACAACAAACATTAAAACAGAACTTCGGATTGTTTTGAAGCTCTTTCGCGTTTATCAGGAAGTGGAAACGCGGTGATATGCATGATAGAGCGTTGGAGCGCTTGGCTAGCCTGCAGCGGTCTTTGGGTACGGCCATAGTGAACGGCTCCCCGCTAGCTGCTCGGCCGCTTAACTCGCAGCGGTCGGACCGCGCGCTCTGCAACGGCGCGATGGCAGCTGGTGGCGGCCACAGTGCGCAGCCAACCGCGCGCCGGCTGATGCCAATACATGACCAAAATTACTTTCCGATTTTCTTGCTGAAAAAAATACTGCATGTGTATGAAACAAAGCTACATCGCACTCCGATGTCAGTTTTTGGATAAAAATTCTCAATCTGCTGTAAAAAAATAAAAACCACCGCTCCCAGTTTTGTGCGTTTGCCTTGACGTAGAATACTTCTCACTCGATTCTGAGGAAACTAATTGTCGTACCTCACTGAGTTTTGCACATCTTGCAGGCTAACATTACAGCTTCATAACGGAGAGTGTGTTTTTCCGGTATTCGCCATAGTTATTACGATACTTAATTTCCAGTTAACCTATCGCATAACATTTGAAGCTTTTGCAGTGAAAAATTTAGTCGCTGACTACTTTTCGTTTGGTTAACTTTAGATTATACATTACTGCGTACGAAATGTAGCCAACATTCTGAAATTGTTTTTAAACCTGAATAGAAAGCGATACATCGCTCCAGTATAGCGAACTGGGTGTTGAAATTTGAGGGCGCTAACGCCGCGCGCTCTCCTTCGGCGCGCCATGTGCACGACTACTGAGCCTCTAGCCTGCAGCTCAGTCAGTCAACCTTCGTAATAAAGCACATGCCCGAGCCAACAAAATGACTTAAAAAAATAGCGAAGTATATCTGGGACAGATGCAAGTTCTAACTTTTAAAAATATTGGTGGCATACAAGTTCGGATAAAGAAAAGACAGTAAATCTAGTTCTATGTCTTAAAGTTACGAATATTGGATTGCTAGCTGTCACTGACGGAAAGTTGCAAGTTCATAATGGTGACTGTAGGGTTCTAAGGAAAAGAGAATGCTAGTAAGTGTTGAATGCCCCTTCCGACATGCAATAGAAGTGGGAAGACTAAAATTACCAGAATTTTTGTCAGGATCCAACTTAGGCCAGCCCAGCCGGACAACGGGCAGGCGCGCTGCGCGCTCCTCCCCTCAGCCAGCCAGGTAGGTAGTCAGCCGCTCAGTTCTCAGCCGCGAAAGGGTTAAACAGTGTAGGAAAAATGAATCGGTCATTTCAATAAGGTCATAAGTCAACTTTTTTACGAAAATGAGTTATCCATTGGAAATGGATGGGAAAGTGTAGCCCGATTCATACGTACAAGAAGGGCAGAAGTCAGCTTTCAAATGGTGTCACTATCAACCCTTGAAATCTTCGTTTATTGCAAAAAGGTCATAAGTCATTGACTCATCCCGTTTTTACAATGACAGTGTGCAGGTGTGTTTAACCGAACACAGAAGTTACTGTGGCGGCGTTGCGCTGCTTTCCCGCGTCCTTTGTCGTCTGAGGTTAGCATCACTGAAACAATCCATTGTGTTTACAGCATTGTAGGTTCAAATAATAGGTCATTACTGTAGCATTCAGAAGCCACTTATTTGTGGAGGTGTAATTATGTGTACGTCTTTTCGGACTGAAATGCCTCCTATAGGCAAGAAACGGACAAGAAATGCAATAAGTACGAAAGGAATATTTTTCATGAAGGAAAGGTGAGAAAATTCAGCGTCTGAGTACAGGAGATGACTGCAAGTGGGTATAATACGTGTACTTGATTTCTGTATGGAAGTAAATGCATATACCTGCGTAGTATGCAATTTAAGTATTATCGTAATTGATAACTTCGACTCTTTCAGGTGCAAAAAGGACTTTCTCTGATGACGCAAAGATAGATATCATTGCTCACTTTAACAGTTTCAGTGATAATCAACAAGATATGTTCCTGAAAGTGCTAAAGTTCACGATGTTAAGAGCAGAAGACCGCGAAAAGAGGATCCTAAATTAAGAATGTTTTTGGCATGAATAATATGAAAACCAAGCAGTCACACTTATGTGTACCATGAAAGCGAAGCGAAGAAAGGTGCAAATGACGTTTGCTCATTTCTGTATAATTACATTGAGAAGTATATCTCAATATATGTGAATGAGCATCTCTTCTGACGGGTGTGCTGGTTAAAAAAAGTGATTCGCTTTTGTTTAACACTTGTATCAACTGGGAGATTTAGGAAGATTAAACATTAATTCCTGTACACGGGCATAGTTTTCTTCCAAACAATAGAGATTTTGGGACCATAAAAAATTTGTAAGACATCATGACCGGATCTACTTACCTTGAGTATGACAATGATAAAAAAGGCATCAACTCAATACTCAGTGGAAACTATTGATAATGTTACTGTATTTGTCTTTAAAAACTGGTGGCCTGCCTATTTTAAAAAGGCTTGCCTCTCCGAATCAAGCATGGGAATAATTCCCAAAGAACAAAAAGTTTTTTCTCCTTAAAAATGGATGATTTACTGGGCAAGTAAAAACAGAGCAATTAATCGATGGTCTCAGACATTCCAGCCCCCTCCAAAGCTTCAATAAGTATCCTGTACTTACCATCGAGTTGGTGTATCCTGGAAAGCAAGTGCCGATCAATGTCAAAAAATACAAGATTCAATGAAAGTGAAGTGATATATTCCAGCTGAATATGCGGAATTTTATGGTTAACTGTCAGAATGGGCAACGGAAGTGGGAACAAATAATGATGATCAAGAAGATTGACTTTGTTTATTGTACTCTATTTTCATGTTATAAAACACACAAATGTTGCGAAGAATGTTACTCCAGATAATATTCAAATTTCATTTTACTGTGTTAAATATTAACTGATTTTTTAATAAAATAAGCAGTTTACAAGTAATGCTTTCATTTGTTGCAACACACGGTCGTTCATTGCAAAAAGGTCATAAGTCATCAATTTTTAAATTAATATTGTGGTTAAACTATTAATTACAAAACAAAAATACAGTGCAACACAGTGCTTGGCACCTCACTAAATATATTACAATAATAGTTTATGCTGTAGAACGTTTTTTCTCCTCTCCTGTAAAATTTTACTTTCATGACTGACATTTTCTAAATGACCGATTCAAATGATACAACACTTAGAACTGCTAGGGTATTCGTTTGCTTTTAATTATTTTCTTTTAACAACAATTTATGTCAACTGCATTGAAATTGGATTTTTTGAAGAAAAATCCTGAAATCAGCAAAAAATTATTTTAAGAGATGTGGACGTTACGCTATTTCTTTATGGAGGTACAAAATTGACACTGGCTATGACTTTACACAACATACATCCCAGATTATGCTTCACTGTAGAACTTGAAACTTAAAAACGAATTTTCTTAACCTCACCATCTCTAATAATGGTAAACATTACTTCGTTATGTTATAAACCAACGGCAACAAATACTATAATCAATGCCACTTCTCGACACTCATGGTAATATAAAAGCCTTTTTTGTTCTATGATTCATAGATTATTGAATCTCCCTTTAGCTGATGAAATTTTAAAAGACTGGTCTATTAACTAAAACTAACGAGACATTGAAGTTTTGTTAAACGAAAATAGAAGTTTGCCCATCTATTGAAGATAAATTTATCAAAATTACATAGATAACTTATCTGAGAAAACAAAGATTATTCACAAATACTAATGTCACTTTGGCATTCACTACAGGCAATCTTCACAATAAGCTTTAGCACACTGTTGGTAATTATGAAAGCTAATTTCTTTACTCTCGTCTCTATAAAGCTCAATGTAATAGCTGGAACAAACATTACATCGGCCAAACAAGACCGAATTTCCTCATTCGCTTTAAAGAGCACACAAGGAGTATATCAGCTAGTAAATGTCTTTGGCCAACATACCACAAAAACGTTACGAACGTCACATGGAAACGAATGATAGTCCTACACAAGGCACCTAAGGGGCTCTTATTAAATACCTTTGAAAAAATTCAAATATTTTCTCATAAAAACCCATTGACGCTATTAAATGAGCAATTTCATTTTAGGAAGAACATTTTTACGATCTTTGACGCCCTGCTGTAACGCATATCTGGTCTCGTTATATTTTATTGCACTTTTATTAGTTTTATGATTGACATCCGTAACAATTCAAAATACCAGAATAATACACAATTCTTACATTTTATCACCTTGCCAAACTTTTTTTATTGGTAACCAATAATTTTAAATATTGTTATCACCTGATACGTCATCGGCGAGTTTGGGAGCATTTTGCCCTTGCACGGTCGTCTCTACAATCGCGGCCTGTTTTCTGGCCGCGTACATCTTTGGCGCGTCGTCTGTTTCACCAATGGCGTCACTGATCGATGTTTCCACTCCGCCATATCCACAGCAACCATCGGCGTCGCTGTATTTTATCTTTGATTTACACTGTCTTCAATTAGAATTTTATCGTTAACTGCCAATAGACGGTAGATAGACCAATTTCTTTTTACTTTCAAAGTATTCGTAATCGCAACTGTCTTACAGTTGACGAAAACCCTTTATAGCCATTACGGGTTACTTTTTTACACTGTCTTTTGTACTGTATGACTTTGTGATTGGTTTATGACGTGCCGATGCTGCAGGCGATGGGCGGGGCTTATCCTTTATAACGCACAGCGTCCTCTCGCTGGTTAGCAGTCGCCACATGCTCATCGCCTCGGCATGAACAGCGAGGTATACTGTTTCACGTAATTTTTTTTAGTCCTGTTTCTAAATTTATCGTAGCTAATAATGGTGTATTAGTGTATAGCATATTGTCTTCATTTTATTTTACAGACTATTAGGTCTGGTGGTGTCTGAAGATTTTTTTTTTGTGGTTTTAGGGCGCACAACTTCTATGGTCATTAGCGCCCAGCCAAGAACATTGATTCGCTATGATCTCAAAAAAATGGTGACTGTCAGAACATCAACAAGAGGCTAAAAACGAAAGATAAAAGACAAAAGGGTTAAATATCCTTGGATAGGTTGGCCAAGTTCATAAAACGCAAAACCCGAGCAGCTGCTCGTGTGTCATCAGCTAAAATTTCCTCCAGAGTAGACGGAAAGTGAAGGGCTACACGGAGATGATTAAAATTAACAAGTCAGTAAAACATGTCGCACTGTCAGCAGTTCACCGCAGGAGCATAGCGGTGCAGGTTCGGCGGATAGCAAGTGACGGTGGCTGAAACGGCAATGACCGATCCGCAACCGAGCCAGGATGACCTCCTCCCGCCGAGAGGGGCGTGAGGATGTCCTCCAAGCGGTCGGGATCGGTTTGACAGTTCGCAATTTATTGTTGTACAGTGAAAGCCACACACTGTGCCATTGCGACACGATACTCCGGCGAAGAGCCCGTTGAACATCGTCCGATGGGACGCAAAAGGTAGCCATGCGAGGCAGAAGAGCTGCTGCCTTGGCTGCTGTGTCGGCGGCCTCATTCCCGGGCACACCCACATGGCCAGGGACCCACAAGAAAGAAACGTGACAGCTGTCATCCGCCAGCAACTGGAGGGAGCGTTGGATCCGATACACGAGAGGATGGTTCGAGAAAGGGTCCTTAAGACTCTGCAGGGCACTAAGGGAGTCAGAACATATGGCATAGAAAGGTTGGCGGTGGCGGCAGATATACAAAACGGCCTGGTGGAGGGCGAAAAGCTCAGCCGTGAAGGTCGAGCACCGGTCAGGGAGCTTGTATTGGAACCGGTTGTCCGACGACGAAGGCAGATCCGACACCGGCAGTGCTCTTGGAACCATCAGTGTAAATAAATACGGCATTATCGAACCGCGAACGGAGTTCGACAAGCCTCGAGGTGTGTGTGAACCTGGGCCTGATGCCACGGTGGCAATGGGCTTTCGCTCAACCGAAGGGTGGAAGGAAGGGTAAAATCGAGCCGTTGTAGCAGGCGGCGAAACCGAACTCCAGGTGGAAGCAAGGCAATCGCAGACAACTGATATTGGCGATCGAGTGAGTCGTCAAAAAATAATCTGTAAGATGGATGGTTGGGCATCGACCGTAGGCGGCATGCATACCGACACAAGAGTATGTCACGTCGACTGGTCAAGGGTAATACAGCAGCCTCGGCATACAGACTTTCATCAGGGTTGGTATAAAATGCACCGGTCGCCAGACGTAATCCCCGATGGTGGATAGAGTTGAGACGGCGGAGAATCGACGGCCGTGCTGAAGAGTACACAAGGCTTCCATAGTCGAGCTTCGACTGAACAATGGCCTGGTAAAGGTGAAGCAGGACGGTACGATCCGCTCCCCATGACGTGCCACTGAGGACACGAACGTTAAGGGATCGGGCACAACGGGCAGCCAGGTAGGACACGTGTGTGGACCAGCAAAGTTTACGATCCAACGTGAGTCCCAAGAATTTCGTAGTCTCCACGAAAGGGAGAGCAACAGGGCCGAGACGTAGAGAAGGTGGAAGAAATTCCTTGTATCTCCAAAAATTGATACAGTTTTCTCAGTGGAGAATCGGAAGCCGTTTGCGATGCTCCAGGAATTTAGACGGTCAAGACAGCGTTGGAGAGAACGCTCCAAGAGACACGTCCGCTGGGCGCTACAATAAATTGCGAAATCGTCAACAAAAAGAGATCCGGAGACGTCGGCTGAAAGGCAATCTACTATCGGATTGATTGCAATGGCAAAGAGCGCCACACTCAAGACGGAGCCCTGTGGTACCCCATTCTCCTGGCAAAAGGTATCTGACGAAACAGAGCCCACCCGTACCCGGAACTTGCGATCCGCCAAAAACGCTTGAATGAAAAGAGGAAGGCGGCCCCGAAGGCCCCATGTGTGCAATGTGCGGAGAATGCCCGCTCTCCAACAGGTATCGTAGGCCTTCTCCAAGTCGAAGAACACGGCTACTGTTTGACGCTTCTTTAGAAAGTTGTTCATAATGAAGGTCGACAACGTAACGAGGTGGTCAGCAGCAGAGCGGTGTCGACGAAAACCGCATTGGATATTAGTCAGGAGGCGGCGAGATTCGAGGAGCCAGACCAACCGAGCGTTAACCATGCGTTCCATCACCTTACAGACGCAGCTCGTCAGAGAAATGGGACGATAACTGGAAGGAAGGTGTTCGTCCTTCCCTGGTTTGGGGATGGGGACAACAATGGCTTCACGCCAACTTGTGGGAACATGACCTTCAGTCCATATGCGATTGTAGGTACTAAGAAGAAAGCACTTGCCCGCAGGAGAGAGGTTCTTCAGCATCTCAATATGAATGGAATCGGGTCCGGGAGCAGAAGACCGGGACAGGGCGAGAGCACGATCTAGCTCCTGCATGGTAAAGGCGACGTTATAATTTTCACGATTAAAAGAGCGGAAAGAAGGCGGCCGTGCCTCCTCTACCTGTTTGCGAGGGAGAAAGGCAGGGTGGTAATGGACAGAGCTCGAAACCTCCGCAAAGAAACGACCCAATGCGTTTGAAACATCAGCTGGGTCCACGAAAACCGCGTTCTCCACGGTCAGGCCAGGAATCGGGGAGTGGACCTTGATGCCGGACAAACGGCGTAGGCCACCCCAGACAACCGTGGAGGGAGTAAAACGGTTAAAAGAACTAGTAAAAGCTGTCCAGCAAGCTTTCTTGCTGTCGTTTATGATACGACGGCACTGCGCTCTCATACGTTTGTAATTGATGCAATTCTCCAAAGTTGGGTGGCGGCGGAAGGTGCGTAAGGCACGGCGTCGGGCTCGAAGCGCGTCGCGGCAGGCTGCAGTCCACCAAGGGACCTGGACACGACGTGGAGAAGAGGATGTACGAGGTATGGAACGTTCAGCAGCAGTGAGAATAACCTCTGTGAGGTATTCGACCTGACTGTCACAGTTGGGAAAATGCTGATTGTGAAAAACAGCCATGGAAGAATAAAGCCCCCAGTCGGCTTTAGAAATGTTCCAAGTGGTGGGACGTGGAGATGGGGAATGATGTAGGAAGTGGATGATACAAGGGAAATGGTCACTCGAGTACGTGTCAGAAAGTGCATACCACTCAAACCGACCGGCAAGCTGAGGAGTGCATATTGCGAGGTCTATATGGGAATAAGTGTGTGTTGTGTCAGAAAGGAAGGTCGGTGCACCGGTGTTGAGGCAGACAAGATCGAGGTGGTGGAGAAGGTCCACCAAAAGGGAGCCTCTCGGACAAGGTGCCGGAGAGCCCCATAGGGGGTGGTGGGCATTAAAGTCGCCTACCAACACGAAAGGTGAAGGGAGCTGGTCAACAAGGTTTAGCACATCTGCCCTAGTAAGGGCAGATGACGATGGCGAATATATATTACAGAGGGAGAAGGTAAGTGTGGATAAGGTGATGCGGACGGCAACTGCCTGTAGGTGAGTGTGCAAGGAAATGGGATGGAAATAGACGTCGTCTCGAAGGAGCATCAGAACCCCTCCATGGGCTGGGACACCTTCTACGGGTGGCAGGTCGAACCGCACAGAGGTGTAGTGTGGAAAGTCTGCACGATCACGTGGACGCAACTTAGTTTCCTGGAGGCAGACTAGAAGCGGGCAGTGCAATCGAAGGAGTAGTTTTAACTCCTCCCGATTAGAACGAATGCCGCGAATGTTCCATTGAAGGAGCGCCATGATAAAAATGAGAGAAGAAATAAGGATAAAAACAAAGTAGCGAGCGGGGTCACCTCGACGGCCGCTGAGGACCGGATTTCGAGGGAGCACTGCTATCGCTGTCTGGGGGCAAAGGGTCATGTTCCATTGGTTCGACCGACGCGCCTGCCACCTCCCTGAGTTGATCAGGAGGGGCAGTTTCCACCGCCGGTAAAGGGCCGGGCGCCCGGCAAACGGAGCGTCCCGGTGAAACAGAAGACGGCCGAGGCTGGCAACTGTTGGACGGCGCGACAGATGGGTCACGCCTCGGCGGGGAAGGAGAGGAACTCTTTCTTGTCAGCCCTTCTGGAAGAGTGACGGTGGGAAGAGGCAGTTGACGGTTGGGAAGCCTGAGAACGCAGAAAATCCTCACGGACGGGTTCCTTTTTCAAGGTCCGGGCATCTTGTTTAGGTGCCCGCGGTTTACTAGAGGTTGACGAAGACTGTACCTTAGAAGCAGCAGGAGGAAGCGGGGACGTGGAACGGGCAATCTTCGGGCTGGCGGATCGCACAACTGTGTCAGCGAAAGTGAAATCACAAGTCTGGGTACTGGAATCCTTAGTAGGTCGAGTTGAGGTGAGGACCTTACTGTATGTTCCCGCTGGGAGGACAGTGGGCTTTCGACTCGCCAACAACTTTCGAGCGGCAGATGTTGATACCTTCTCCGTGACCCGAATTTGCTGAATGATTTTTTCATCCTTATATACAGGGCAGTCGCGAGAGGAAGCCGCATGGTCGCCGTTGCAGTTAAGGCAGTGAGGGGACGGAGGTGGGCAATCCCCCTCATGGGCGTCCCTACCACAAGTGACACATTTTGCTGCATGTGGGCAATGTTCACGGGTATGGTTGTACCTGTGGCATTGGTAGCAGCGCGTTGGGTTTGGAATATAAGGGCGGACGGAGATACCTTCGTACCCTGCTTTGACCTTCGACGGGAGGTCAACTCTGTCGAATGTCAAAAACACAGTACGAGTCGGTGTCAGCTGGTTATCTACCTTTTTCATCACCCTGTGGACGGCTGTCACACCCTGATCGGACATATAGGACCGGATGTCATCAGACAACCCGTCAAGGGATCTCGTAAAAACTACCCCACGTGACGGGTTGAGTGTGCGGTGCGCTTCTACTTTGACTGGAAACGTGTGTAATAACGTAGTCCGGATAAGTTTCTGGGCTTGGAAAGCACTGTCCACTTCCAGCAACAATGAGCCATTGCGCTGACGCGAACAGGTTTTAACAGGGCCAGCAATTGCATCAATACCTTTCTGTATAACGAAAGGACTTACAGACGTGAAATCTTTTCCGTCAGTGCGAGAGACAAGAAATTTCGGTAAATTAGGCAGAGTCTTGTTTGCTGAGGCGAATCTATCTTACGTTTCTGGGCCAACGTCACTGAAGAAGAGAAGGAAGTCATTGAGCAAGTGTCCCCAGTGATTACCGGCGTCTCCGATGGCGCGCTCCTTCCTAGTGGGGGCCCTCTCCGAGGGCTTACCCGCCTTAGGTGATTGTTCACACCTCAGGTCACACCTCCCGAGAACTGACGGAGGGACCAATTGGCATGTTCGGAAGGTACCAGCTCGGGTAATCACCCCTCCCTGGGCCTGGCCTTTACCAGGGGGTACGTACGTGCCCTACTTGTCTACCCGGGGCGGGGAATTACGCGTTACCCCGTCACCTGCTACGCATGATAATGCGTGGGTCGGCCTTCAGACACGCACAGGGAGGAAAGAAGAAGAATAGAGGAAGTGAAGAGAAAGGAGGAAAGGTGTCTCAAACGCCGAGGCGGAGACTAATGAGGAGAAGAAGGCGAGGAGAAGACAAGGAGAGAGAGACAAGCAAAGGGTAAGAAAGGAAGGAACCAAGGAATAAGAGAAACGACAACAAGAAAACACCTGAACTCGTGAAATACGCCCGTCTCCGGGCGAAGGCATAAACCGGGAGGGAAAGTGAAGCAGCCTGGGGCAGGAGAAAGGCTGCTCCGGCTCGGGGCCCCGTGCGCGCCACACACGTACCCACAAAAGAACTGTGGGCCCCCTGGGGGGGGGTGTCTGAAGAGATCGAAATCACTTTTAAATGAACTGTTTAAACATTTTGCGAACGTAACATTCATAAAATATACCACTTCGCTGTTTTTCCAGGAGGACACTGTTTTCCAAACTTATTAAATGCGTATATTGTAAAATTAGGAATACGGCTGACCTTGGAAACACCCACCAGAAAAATTTAACAAAATATCGGAACCGGACACCATGACCAGCCTCCTGTGTTCCAATGCTGGCACTCAAGATATTTGAAAATGTCATGATTTAAACTTCCTGGCAGATCAAAATTGTGCCGGAACTGGGACTGCGACATTAGCCTTTCGCGTGCAAGCGCTCTAACGACAGCTATCGCACACGACTCACGAAGCCGCCTCAACTTCACATCCGCCGGTACCTCGCGTCCTAGCTTCCAAACTTCACAGAAACTCTCCTGCGATGAGCAGTAGAGCTATGAAGTCTGGAAAGTTGGAGGCGAGGTTCTGGCGGATGTGAAGTTGAGGCGGCCTCGTGAGTCGCGTCGGGATAGCTCAGTCGTTAGAGTGCTTGCACGCGAAAGGCTAAGGTCGCAGGTTAGAGTCCCAGTTCCGGCACAATTTTGATCTGCCAGGATGTTTCACAGCAGGGCACACTCCGCAGCAGAGTGAAAGTTTCATTCCGGAAAGTCATGATTGCTTTATAGATCTTAGAGGGCTCAGGCGAGCTATATGAGATGTACGCTAGACGGACAACTGGCGTTGCGCAAAGGAGACGCGGCAGGCGGTCGGTAACAGGTCACTTGCTTACTGACAGATGTCAGCTGGAGAGAGACCCAACAACTGTGCGGAACACCATTCTCGTGCATCCGTGGTAGCTGTGAAGAGCTGACAAAACCGGAACAGGAGCTGGCATAATTTACGCATCAATAGTATATTTTAGTTTCTCAGATTGCCTTCCATAACGAAGGTTAATTGCACTAATATGTTTTCCAAAGTTATATGACATTTTCCAAGGTCAGAAATTTTATTTTGCAGATCTAGATTTCGGCGAGTGAGCTGTCATTCTCCGCGCATACCTTTTTCTGACGTCAGTGTGCTGTGCATTCTTGAAACTTTGTGGTTTTACGGCGTACAACTGCTAAGGTCATTAGCGCCCAGATAAGAACGGAGATTCGCTAGATCTCGAAAAAATTAGGAACTACCAGACAGTATCAAAAGAAGGCTAAAAACAAAGATAAAAACAAAAGGGTTAAATATCTTGATAGATTGGCCATGTTGATAAAACGCAAAACTCCAGCAGCTGCTCGTGTGTCATCACCTAAAAGTTCCTCCAGAGTAGACGGAAAGTGAAGGGCTACACGGGGATGATTAAAATTAACACAAGCCAGTACAACATGTCGCACCGTCAGCAATTCACCGCAGGAGCACAGCGGTGCAGGGTCGGCGGTTAGCAAACAACGGTGGCTGAAACGGCAGTGACCGATCCGCAACCGGGCCACGATGACCTCCTCCCGCCGAGAGGGGCGTGAGGAGGTCCTCCAAGCGGTCGGGATCGGTTTTACAGTTCTCAATTTATTGTCGTACAGTGAGAACCACGCACTGTGGCAGGACGACACGAAACTCCGGCGAAGAGCCCGTTGAACATCAATGGGACGCAAAAGGTAGCCATGCGAGGCAAAAGAGCTGCGGACTTGGCTGCTATGTCGGCGGCCTCATTCCCGGGCACACCCACGTGGCCAGGGACCCACAGGAAAGAAACGTGACAGCTGTCATCTGCTAGCAACTGGAGGGAGCGGTGGCTGCACGTGCTGGGGACCTAGTGAGGAATTGGGCTATGGCACGGAAGGAAATGGGAGAGGATTGGATCCACGCCATAGGGGGCTAGGTCCGGAGTTCTCCGAATGGCTCATACTGGTAACTGAATTTTTGTTGGAGTGAAACTCCGAGAAGGGCCAACCTGTGCGGAAAGCAGGGAAACTAAGAAGCTCAAAATCGCTACAACCACCATCGTAAACATAGGAATAGCCATGCCATTTTGAAGGAAACCCTAGAGGTTAGAGAGGCAGTTAGGACTAAAGATCATTTGTATGATACTAAGGAATTGCTGAACGCTCGCCATGGATGTTGTACTTAAAATTTATAATCGGCAGTAAGCAAATATTTCGGCTGTGATAGACGTCGAACAAATATTAACAAGTCATTTATTCTTTGATATTGTGTTCATTGTGAATTACATTTTCTTAAATGTAAAATGTGTGCCCTTCGACTGAAACCAGGTAATCTGAGGGGCAATGCCAGGAAAGTTTTGAGAAAGATTGAAAACCATCTGGATACTTATTACTTATTCGCGCTAACAGCATCTGTTCTTATAATTACAGTTACTGGCTGTTTCAGAGGCGACTATTAAATCTTCATATTGGCCACACTACACATTGACAATTACATTTAGAAGCATCTAGTGGCCGCGTGACGCAGCTTTCAGTGGTCTTCGAAAGTAACGGTACTTTATCTTTTTTCAGAACTGAATCCATATACGATAACCGAAGGCGTGTGAAACGGGAAAATCAATTCCTTTCACTTGAGGTATTTTACAATCTAAGAAACTATTCGAGTGGGTTAACTACTTGCTCTTTATTTGAAGGAAAAGTATTACACTCAGCCGCGTGGGGACGCCAACTCCCGGACGTGCCGGGAAGAGGGGAAAATCACTTTTCCGATTTCCCACGCTGTAGAACCTTTACGGCATACAAGACCACCCCACATCGTTTTATAAACCTGTTTGTGTTTCCTATTGCTTGCGAAAACCGAAAATGCCTCAGTTTCGGTCTGCGAAGGTTTGTAGTTTCACAACGGTTCACTATTCTAAAGAAAGCATATGGTTTGACAATTTTATTTTTCGACACTGTAGTACAGCATCTTAGCTTTCCAACGTTAAACTTTTCGTACCTCTTAATAGTTTCTTTCTCAGGATGGAGTAGGGTGGAGAGCTGCATCAAACCAGTCTCCGGACTGAAGACCATAACAACAATAGTTTCTTTAAAATGACAAGTATGTGGACGTAGTTATTAAAGATCGATAGCGGGTAGCTTCCTAGAAACCCTTAACAGGAACGACATATACTGTTAAAACTAAGTTGTGCTTTGAGCGATTTTTACAAAATTCTGATACTCATTGCATATCCTCTGTTGCATTGTTTATAATATACGATCTGCTGATGTTGCAAGTACCAATATTCGTAAGGTTAACTTTAATGTTGACAACCTTGTAAGAAAAAGCAGCTTTTCGCACACTTACCTTCCACGAAACTATGTCCCTGTAGTACATTCTCTAACTAAGCCTTAATTCCTGTTTATTTTGTTTTACTAATTTTTAGGTTTTAAATTTACAAACCTATTTCTTGGTAAATTAGCGGTAACACTTGCAATATATAGCTCCCTGTTTTATGACTACTCATTTTTGTTACTTTGTAGGTATGACGTCTTAGGCTTCGTTGTCACTAATACAAACGAAAGAACTTTCTGAAAAAACAAACAGGTCACCGATCAGCTGTTTATACACCGTTACGCACGAAATATAACCAAAATTTGGACGAAAAGCGGATAAGCAGCTCAAGCACTAAACTGGAGCTCATGTGCAAAGCCTGATTTCTCGTGCATTGAAGTAGCTATCTCATCTGCTTAAACCTAAAGTATAGTACGAAACATTTGCGATGCGATTCAGTGAGACTCGATCCGACAAAATGTAGATATTAGTATGATAACCCAACACGCTACCTAAGAAAAATGTTCAAATGTTTTTAATTCTTATGGGACCAAACCACGTTGGTCATCAGTCCCTAGACTTACAAACTACTTAAACTAATTCAAACTAATCGAAGAACAGACATCCATGCCCTAGGTGGGATTCGAACCACCCCCCCGCCCCCGACGCGGTAGGCTGCGCGATCCGGAACGTGGCGCTCCAGACCGCTCGGCTACTCCCGCGCGGCTACCTAGGAAATACCAATGTCTCTGCTGTACTGTACTACAAAGATTTGGAACGTAAACTACTAGAAGGCACATTCACTATCTGGTGTAAACCGCTAGGGAGGACTGAAAATAGGCCAATCAGCTGATACTTTTCTCTTACGTGAAAAAATACACTCGGTGCCGGTAGAAGTAATTACACATTTATAGTACCCAGTGATAAAGTCGGTATGAATATGAAACAATCACGGAATAATGTAGATAGGTAAAAAGTGATGTTTGAAATGACGGTAATTTTTTTTAGAAAAAATGGAAGTATTGCTAGATGCGTACAAGATTTTTGCGCGCGTCGTTTGGTGGTAGTGTGCTCAGCCGCCACTCGTCATGCTTGACCTCCCAGGTCCCCAGACCTCATTCCGTGCGATTATTGGCTTTGGGGTTAACTGAAGTGTATCGTGATCGACCGACATCTCTATGTATGCCGAAAGACAACATTCGACGCCAATGCCTCACCATAACTCTGGATTTACTATACAGTGCTGTTAACATTCCTGGACTACAGCTATTGTTGAGGAATGAACATATTTAGCATTTCCTGTAAAGAGCATCGTCTCTGTTTTGTCTTAATTTGTTATGCTTATTATTGCTTTTCTGATCAGATAATCGCCATATTTCAGACATTTTTTGAACTTCCTTTTGCTCTAATAAAAAATGTTATTCCAAGCGTGTCAATTTTTACCTCTCCACATTATTCTTTGATTTATTAAGTTTTCAAATTTATACTGACGTTTCGATCACCAGTTATGTTCACAGTAGAAATTGGCTTAAGGTTTAGTCTTATAAAATACAAACTTTTGAAATGTGGAACCTAGAAACGCCTACAAGTTAGTTTGTGCAAATTAAGATGTAAAATATTTAAAAAGACTAGATTCGCAAACCAGCATATGCTCGCAGCCGCTGAAGCAGATGTGGAAGTTTTCAACCTGCTATAACAGATTTTTCCGAATAAATGACATGAGAAACTGGAATGAATCTCAACATTCATGTCATGTTCATGACGCAAACCCCAACCCGAAGCTCCACTGAGCGCGGGAATAATTTCACTTCTCAACTTTTGAATTCGCAATGCTCCGTTCTTCGACTAAATTGTTCCAAAAGGGCAATATTTTTGCCTCTCATTGGAGTTTAAAGATTGGAAATTATTATGGCAATTCGCTGTTTATGTTCCAGTAGTAATAAAGTCGAAAGCCTAGGCCAGGCCCAGCGGAAGCCTAGGCGGTGTTTCTCTTTCGCTCATAGAATGGCGAGGAAACATTTCGTGGAAATTTAAAGGATTATCAGGCTTAGCGTCTTTAGCAGTTGAAGTTAATTTTGTTTCGGGTAATTGTGACAATGTCAACCCTTGCTAAGTTAACCAACCAAACTACTTAGTCCTGTCATTTCATCAAAGAATTCATTTAAAGTTGAGATTGAATCTGCGAAGCCCAGCTCCAGGCAAAAACCATGTGCTTTCAGTACCGTTTTTGCTGAGTTTGTTGAAACCGCGCCACCAGTTTCGCGGTAACATTCCGTACATAAATGTGTTGCTTTGTTTCCATCAAAAGTCACAGCAAGCACTGACATTCCAGCTACAAACAGAGCGCAAATGGCCCCATTCTAGTCATCTCATTGACGAACTATTACTACCAGTTCTGAAAAAATTAACAGCTAAATTTAACTACCGGGGCTCGATCGAGCGATCTGCTCGTCAGTGCTAACCACTAGTGCCACGTGACATCAGGCGCAACTAACAGACGGATGTGCGATGAGTGGAACATCCCACCAAGTAAGTATCATATGGAGTGAAGAGCATGAACACCCAGGTGGTGTCATACTGATCGTTCCCTTTTACTTTGTTCCTTCAGTAAAAACTTTCTGCTGGCACCGAATTCTTTGCTCTTCATGCAGGAACTTCCCTTTAGACCGTCTATCCGCAACAATCCACTGTTTGCTTCTATTCAAAGAGGTAAGGGGCAATCCCCACTTTAGCAATGTCTCATTACGGATAGACCAACACTGTAAAAAACTATAGTCATAGTCTGTTCTTACCTTTTAAGTTGTGTTGACTGATACGTTTTATCTAAGATGAGAACTGTATTTTTAACACTTAGTTATACTGACTCCTGTTTGTCTCAGCTAGATTTATTTCATTTGATGCATTTTACCATTCAGTTTTAACACCTTTTTATCCATGAAGATGGTCTATTGACCGAAACTGGTAGATATAAGGTTTTGAATAAACCGCCGATGGTTTTTTAAAATGCATTTTATGAAATATTTCGGCTGTTGACACTAGCCTCTCGAAAGCATACTTATTTAGTAGTTTGTCGTCAAGGATGTGATGGGCAGGGCGTATCCAAGATTTCGCTCTGCGGGGAGATGGGGATGGGACTGAAGTCAAATATTGACTGAGTCGCATCAACATTTTTTGAACGAGAAACGGTATTTTCTTTACCCATTTGTCATTTTATTGCGAGTGCTACAGCAATGTCAAGTACTTCTAGCTTCTAGGGCGGAGGGGGGACTGTAGCATGGCAGGAGCAGCCCCCCACCCTTCCCCGATATGCTAAAGCTGAAGAGGCTGATCGAGTACCAGTGAGCGAAGTTACACATGTACTATGAGCTGAATTGTGTTATGCTGATCGTCGAATGGGATTCATTATGTAATAAGTACCAATGATTTACGAATAAGAGTGATACGAACGACAGCAGAGGCGTGATGTTTGACAGTTTTAAGGTTTGAACAGCAGCAGATATTCAAGGCAAAAGAAAGCTTACTCTAAGCAAAAACGTTGAAACAAAGTACCAACCGCTGTGTTATGTTTTTCTTTTTTTCTTTTGTGGTTTTAGGGCGCACAACTATGGTCATTAGCGCCCAGCCAATAACATAGATTCGCTATGATCTAAAAAAAAATGGTGACTGTCAGAACATCAACAAGAGGCTAAAAACGAAAGATAAAAGACAATTAAAAGGGTTAAATATCCTTGGATAAGTTGGCCAAGTTGATAAAACGCAAAACTCGAGCAGCTGCTCGTGTGTCATCAGCTAAAATTTCCTCCAGAGTAGACGGAAAGTGAAGAGCTACACGGAGATGGTTAAAATTAACACAAGGAGGAGGTCCTCCAAGCGATCGGGATCGGTTTTACAGTTCTCAATTTATTGTTGTTCATTGAAAACCTCGCACTGCGCCATTGCGACACGATACTCCGGCGAAGAGCCCGTTGAACATCGTCCGATGGGACGCAAAAGGTAGCCATGCGAGGCAAAATAGCTGCGGCCTTGGCTGCTATGTCAGCGGTCTCATTCCCGGGCACTCCCACGTGGCCAGGGACCCACAGGAAGGAAACGTGACAGCGGTCATCTGCTAGCAACTGGAGGGAGCGTTGGATCCGATACACGAGAGGATGGTTCGAGAAAGGGTCCTTAAGACTCTGCAGGGCACTAAGGGAGACCGAACATATGGCATAGAAAGGTTCGCGGTGGCGGCAGGTGTACAAAACGGCCTGGTGGAGGGCAAAAAGCTCAGCCGTGAAATTCGAGCACCGGTCAGGGAGCTTGTATTGGAACCGGTTGTCCCCGACGACGAAGGCAGATCCGACACCGGCAGTGCTCTTGGAACCATCAGTGTAAATAAATATGGCATTTTCGAACCGCGAACGGAGTTCGACAAGCCTCGAGCGGTATACCAAATCCGGAGTGCTCTCCTTGGGGAGCGAACTAAGTTCGAGGTGTGTGTGAACCTTGGCCTGATGCCACGGTGGCAATGGGCTTTCGCTCAACCGAAGGATGGAAGGAAGGGTAAAATCGAGCCGCTGTAGCAGGCGGCGAAACCGAACTCCAAGTGGAAGCAAGGCAATAGACAACTGATATTGGCGATCGAGTGAGTCGTCAAAAAATAATCGGTAAGATGGATGGTTGGGCATCGACCGCAGGCGGCAGGCGTACCGACAAGAGTATGTCACGCCGAGTGGTCAAGGGTAATACAGCAGCCTCGGCATACTCAACAGGGCTAGTATAAAATGCACTGGTCGCAAGACGTAAACCCCGATGGTGGATAGAATTGAGACGGCGGAGAATCGACAGCCGTGAAGAAGAGTATACAAGGCTTCCGTAGTCGAGCTTCGATTGAATTGTTGTTGTTGGTTGTTTTGAGGGGACTAAACAGCTAGGTTATCAGTCCCCTGTTCCTAGCTGAGAGTCAACTGTCAATAAAGATAAAACAATGCCCTGAAAGTGACATCGCATAAAAGGGCAGGTTAAGAATGGACGAGCCACTGACAATACAAAACGAAGACACACAGAATTAGTAAAAGAAAGTCACGAATAAAACTGGATAGCAGAGTACCTTGGCTGGCTGATCACAAAGAAAAAACAGGATGAGCCAGCCACACTGCACACAATAAGAACTCCTAAGGACGTGAAAAGGTAAAAAGCTGGGTTGCTGGTGGCCTAAGATATCAGGCCTCAACACCCACGGTTAGATAGATGCATAGTAACCAGAAGCGCGGATAAAACTTAAAACTTTGTTAGCCATAGAGGCATCGTCACCTAAAACTAGGGGTAGTGCGTCTGGGAGATTAAAAGAATGCCGCAGATTGGCTAAAAGCGAACAGTCCATCAAGAGATGGGCCACTGTCATTGCGGCACCACATCGACACACGGGCGGGGACTCACGGCGAAGGAGATACCCATGGGTCAACCACGTGTGCCCAATATGGAGGCGGCAGAGGACAACCGCCTCTCGGCGGATCGGCCGCAGTGAAGACTTCCACAGGGTTGTGTTTAGCTTCACTGCTCGGAGCTTGTTTGTTGCACTCGTGGTAGACCATTCAGCACTCCAAGCATCACGCACCTTCGTGTGCAATGATGTCCTGAGGTCTGATTCCATGACGCCAATGGTGAAGGGTGACGCAGTGGCGGCCTGTTTGGCCAACCGGTCAACACGTTCATTCCCCAAAATGCCGACGTGGCCAGGGGTCCATAGGAAGACCACACATCGGCCAGATTTGCCTAGAGAGTAAGTAGTGTCTTGAATGGACTGCACTAACGGGTGACTAGGGAAGAACTGGTCGAGTGCCTGCAAGCCACTCAGGGAGTCACTACAGATGACAAATGACCCCCTGGGGCAGGCTCGGAGGTGTTCTAGAGCCTTGAGGATAGCGACCAGCTCTGCAGTAAAGACACTACTTTCACGGGGCAATGAATGTTGTTCGACATGGTCACCATGGAGACATGCATACCCAGCACGACCATCAGCTAGGGACCCATCAGTATAGATGGCTTCAGCACCACGGAAAGAGTTGAAGAGATCCAGGAACTGGTGTCGGAGTTGCATTGGAGAAACGGAGTCCTTTGATCTATTGGCCAGATCCAAACAAAGCTGCAAACGAGGAATGGACCAAGGAGGGGTTTGAAAGGAATAGTGGAAAGTGGCAGGGAGTGGTTGGGATTCGAGGGACGAAAGTAGAGAACGAACGCGGACTGATAATGGGTAACCCGACCGAGGTCGTCTTGGAGGGATAGGGAGTGCAGCGCTTGGAAAAAGAAGCCGGTGGTTCGGATGGTGTGGCAAGGCCTTAACATGGGCAACGTACGAAGCCAGCAGGTGCTGCCGGCGGAACCGCAGAGGAAGGACCCCAGCTTCAACTAGTAGGCTTGTCACAGGGCTCGTGCGGAAAGCCCCTGTCGCCAAACGAACTCCAGAATGTAAGACTGGGTCTAATGTTTGCAGTGCTGAAGGTGCAGCCGAATCGTATACTACGCAGCCATAGTCTAGGCGCGACTGGATGAGCGCCTTATAAAGTTGCAGGAGCGTTGGGCGTGACGCTCCCCAAACAGTATGGCTTAGACAGCGTAGAATATTAAGGTGTCGCCAGCACTTTTGTTTGAGCTGGCGAAGGTGTGGCACCCAGGTGAGACGGTTGTCGAATAACATTCCTAAAAAACGGTGCGTCTCTTCGACACGCAGCAGGTCATCAGCGAGATACAGTTCGGGTTCCGGGTGTACTGCCCGACGTCGACAAAAATGCATCACACGGGTTTTGGATGCAGAAAATTGAAAACCGTGGGCAAACGCCCACGACTGTGCCTTTCGAATTGCGATCTGCAACCGCCGTTCAGCTACGCTGATGCTGGAGGAGCTGTAATACATGCAGAAGTCATCGGCATACAAGGAAGTGGAAACCGATGACCCCGCAGCCGCAGCAAGGCCGTTTATGGCGATTAAGAACAAAGGAACACTAAGAACGGAACCTTGTGGGACTCCGTTCTCTTGACAATGAGGTGAGCTGAAACAAGAACCAACACGAACACGAAAAGAACGCAATGCCAGGAAGTTCTTAATGAATGTAGGAAGTGGACCCCGTAAGCCCCAATCGTACAGCGTAGACAGAATATGATAGCGCCAGGTGGTGTCAAACGCTTTCCGCAGGTCAAAGAAGACGGCAATCAGGTGTTCACGGCGAGAAAATGCTGCACGAATGGCTGACTCTAGGGACACGAGATTGTCGATTGCGGAGCGGCCTTGACGGAACCCACCCTGTTGATGCGCCAACAGTCCTCAGTCCTCGAGGATCCACATGAGCCTCCGACTCACCAACCGTTCGAGAAGCTTGCATGGAACGTTGGTGAGGCTGATCGGGCGGTAACTATCAGCCACCTGCGGATCTGCCCCAGGCTTAACCACCGGAATGATAATGCTTTCCCGCCACGAGAACGGAAAAACACCCTCAAGCCATATGCGATTAAACAGGGCGAGAAGTTGGCTTTTGGCATCCGCTGATAGGTGTCGGAGGAACTGGCTGTTTTTTTGTTTTTTTTTTTTTTTTTTTTTTTTTTTTTTTTTAGGGCGCACAACTTCTATGGTCATTAGCGCCCAGCCAAGAACATAGATTCGCTATGATCTAAAAAAGGTAGACTGTCAGAACATCAACAAGAGGCTAAAAACGAAAGATAAAAGACAATTAAAAGGGTTAAATATCATTGGATAAGTTGGCCAAGTTGATAAAACGCAAAACTCGAGCAGCTGCTCGTGTGTCATCAGCTAAAATTTCCTCCAGAGTAGACGGAAAGTGAAGGACTACACGGAGATGATTAAAATTAACACAAGTCAGTAAAACATGCCGCACTGTCAGCAGTTCACCGCAGGAGCATAGCGGTGCAGGTTCGGCGGATAGCAAGTGACGGTGGCTGAAACGGCAATGACCGATCCGCAACCGAGCCAGGATGACCACCTCCCGCCGAGAGGGGCGTGAGGATGTCCTCCAAGCGCTCGGGATCGGTTTGACAGTTCGCAATTTATTGTTGTACAGTGAAAGCCACACACTGTGCCATTGCGACACGATACTCCGGCGAAGAGCCCGTTGAACATCGTCCGATGGGACGCAGTGAGTAGCCATGCGAGGCAAAAGAGCTGCTGCCTTGGCTGCTGTGTCGGCGGCCTCATTCCCGGGCACACCCACATGGCCAGGGACCCACAGGAAAGAAACGTGACAGCTGTCATCCGCCAGCAACTGGAGGGAGCGTTGGATCCGATACACGAGAGGATGGTTCGAGAAAGGGTCCTTAAGACTCTGCAGGGCACTAAGGGAGTCAGAACATATGGCATAGAAAGGATGGCGGTGGCGGCAGGTATACAAAACGGCCTGGTGGAGGGCGAAAAGCTCAGCCGTGAAGGTCGAGCACCGGTCAGGGAGCTTGTATTGGAAACGGTTGTCCCCGACGACGAAGGCAGATCCGACACCGGCAGTGCTCTTGGAACCATCAGTGTAAATAAATACGGCATTATCGAACCGCGAACGGAGTTCGACAAGCCTCGAGCGGAATACCAAATCCGGAGTGCTCTCCTTGGGGAGCGAACTAAGTTCGAGGTGTGTGTGAACCTGGGCCTGATGCCACGGTGGCAATGGGCTTTCGCTCAACCGAAGGATGGAAGGAAGGGTAAAATCGAGCCGCTGTAGCAGGCGGCGAAACCGAACTCCAAGAGGAAGCAAGGCAATAGCAGACAACTGATATTGGCGATCGAGTGAGTCGTCAAAAAATAATCGGTAAGATGGATGGTTGGGCATCGACCGCAGGCGGCAGGCGTACCGACAAGAGTATGTCACGCCGAGTGGTCAAGGGTAATACAGCAGCCTCGGCATACTCAACAGGGCTAGTATAAAATGCACTGGTCGCAAGACGTAAACCCCGATGGTGGATAGAATTGAGACGGCGGAGAATCGACAGCCGTGAAGAAGAGTATACAAGGCTTCCATAGTCGAGCTTCGATTGAACAATGGCCTGGTAAAGGTGAAGCAGGACGGTACGATCCGCTCCCCATGACGTACGAAGAACGTTAAGGGATCGGGCACAACGGGCAGCCAGGTAGGACACGTGTGTGGACCAGCAAAGTTTATGTTCCAACATGAGTCCCAAGAATTTCGTCTCCACGAAAGGGAGAGCAACAGGGCCGAGATGTAGAGAAGGTGGAAGAAATTCCTATTATCTCCAGAAGTTTATGCACAACGTTTTCTCAGTGGAGAATCTGAAGCCGTTTGCGATGCTCCAGGAATATAGACGGTCAAGACAGCGTTGAAGAGAACGCTCCAAGAGACACGTCCGCTGGGCGCTACAATAAATTGCGAAATCGTCAACAAAAAGAGATCCGGAGACGTCGGCTGAAAGGCAATCTACTATCGGATTGATTGCAATGGCAAAGAGCGCCACACTCAAGACGGAGCCCTGTGGTACCCCATTCTCCTGGCAAAAGGTATCTGACAAAACAGAGCCCACCCGTACCCGGAACTTGCGATCCGCCAAAAACGCTTGAATGAAAAGAGGAAGGCGGCCCCGAACGCCCCATGTGTGCAATGTGCGGAGAATGCCCGCTCTCCAACAGGTATCGTATGCCTTCTCCAAGTCGAAGAACACTGCTACTGTTTGACGCTTCTTTAGAAAGTTGTTCATAATGAAGGTCGACAACGTAACGAGGTGGTCAGCAGCAGAGCGGTGTCGACGAAAACCGCATTGGATATTAGTCAGGAGGCGGCGAGATTCGAGGAGCCAGACCAACCGAGCGTTAACCATGCGTTCCATCACCTTACAGACGCAGCTCGTCAGAGAAATGGGGCGATAACTGGAAGGAAGGTGTTTGTCCTTCCCTGGTTTGGGGATGGGGACAACAATGGCTTCACGCCAACTTGTGGGAACATGACCTTCAGTCCATATGCGATTGTAGGTACTAAGAAGAAAGCACTTGCCCGCAGGAGAGAGGTTCTTCAGCATCTCAATATGAATGGAATCGGGCCCGGGAGCAGAAGACCGGGACAGGGCGAGAGCACGATCTAGCTCCTGCATGGTGAAGGCGACGTTATAATTTTCACGATTAAAAGAGCGGAAAGAAGGCGGCCGTGCCGCCTCTACCTGTTTGCGAGGGAGAAAGGCAGGGTGGTAATGGGCAGAGCTCGAAACCTCCGCAAAGAAACGACCCAATGCGTTTGAAACATCAGCTGGGTCCACGAGGACCGCGTTCTCCATGGTCAGGCCAGGAATCGGGGAGTGGACCTTGATGCCGGACAAACGGCGTAGGCCACCCCAGACAACAGTGGAGGGAGTAAAACGGTTAAAAGAACTAGTAAAAGCTGTCCAGCAAGCTTTCTTGCTGTCGTTTATGATACGACGGCACTGCGCTCTCATACGTTTGTAATTGATGCAATTCTCCAAAGTTGGGTGGCGGCGAAAGGTGCGTAAAGCACGGCGTCGGGCTCGAAGCGCGTCGCGGCAGGCTGCAGTCCACCAAGGGACCTGGACACGACGTGGAGAAGAGGATGTACGAGGTATGGAACGTTCAGCAGCAGTGAGAATAACCTCTGTGAGGTATTCGACCTGACTGTCACAGTTGGGAAAATTCTGATTGTGAAAAACAGCCATGGAAGAATAAAGCCCCCAGTCGGCTTTAGAAATGTTCCAACTGGTGGGACGTGGAGATGGGGAATGATGTAGGAAGTGGATGATACAAGGGAAATGGTCACTTGAGTACGTGTCAGAAAGTGCGTACCACTCAAACCGACCGGCAAGCTGCGGAGTGCATATTGCGAGGTCTATATGGGAATAAGTGTGTGTTGTGTCAGAAAGGAAGGTCGGTGCACCGGTGTTGAGGCAGACAAGATCGAGTCGGTGGAGAATGTCCACCAAAAGGGAGCCTCTCGGACAAGGTGCCGGAGAGCCCCATAGGGGGTGGTGGGCATTAAAGTCGCCTACCAACACGAAAGGTGAAGGGAGCTGGTCAACAAGGTTTAGCACATCTGCCCTAGTAAGGGCAGATGACGATGGCGAATATATATTACAGAGGGAGAAGGTAAATGTGGATAAGGTGATGCGGACGGCAACTGCCTGTAGGTGAATGTGCAAGGAAATGGGATGGAAATAGACGTCGTCTCGAAGGAGCATCAGAACCCCTCCATGGGCTGGGACACCTTCCACGGGTGGCAGGTCGAACCGCACAGAGGTGTAGTGTGGAAAGTCTGCACGATCACGTGGACGCAACTTAGTTTCTTGAAGACAGACGATAAGCGGGCAGTGCAACCGAAGGAGTAGTTTTAACTCCTCCCGATTGGAACGAATGCCTCGAATGTTCCATTGAAGGAGTGCCATGATAAAAATGAAATAAGAAATAAGGATAAAAACCAACTAGCAAGCGGGGTCACCTCGACGGCCCCTGAGGACCGGATTTCGAGGGAGCACTGCTATCGCCATCTAGTGGCAAAGGGTCATGTTCCATTGGTTCGATCGACGCGTCCGCCACCTCCCGGAGTTGATCAGGAGGGGCAGCTTCCACCGCCGGTAGACGGCCGGGTGCCTGGCTAACGGAGCGTCCCGGTGAAACAGAAGACGGCCGAGGCCGGCAACTGTTGGATGGCGCGACCGACGAGTCACGCCGCGGCGGGGAAGGTGGGGGCTGTTCTTTTTTGGAAGCCTTCTTAGAAGCATGACGGGTTGAAGAAACGGTTGACGATTGAGAAGTCGGAGCCTTGAGAAAATCTTCACGGACGGGTTCCCTTTTTGAACTCCGGGCAGCAGATTTGGGTGCCCGGGATGTGTGTGAACTGGTCGACGAATTCAGTGTAGCACGGGTAGAAGGCATCGGAGAGGTGGAACGAGCAATTTTCGGGCTAGCCGATCTGACGACAGTGTCACTGAACGTTAAATCGCAAGTCTGAATGCCCACCTCCTTAGTTGGTCGAGGGGAGGCGAGGACCTGGCTGAAAGTACCTGACGGGAGTACTGCGGGCTTCCTACTAGCTAATAACTTCCGAGCGGCATAGGTCGAGACCTTCTCCTTCACGCGAATCTCTTGGATGACCCGCTCTTCTTTATAAACGGGGCAGTCCCGTGAAGAAGCAGCATGGTCACCCATGCAATTAATGCAGCGAGGGGATGGAGGTAGACATTCACCCTCATGAGCGTCCCTGCCACAGGTGGCGCACTTGGCTGCATTTGGACAAGATTGACTGGTATGATTGTACCTTTGGCAATGGAAGCAGCGTGTAGGATTTGGTATGTACGGGCGGACGGAAATGACCTCGTAGCCCGCTTTCACTTTCGATGGCAGGCCAACCTTGTCAAAAGTCAAGAAGACAGTACGGGTTGGCACGAGTTCATTGTTAATCTTTTTCATCACGCGATGAACATCCGTGACTCCCTGATCGGACATATAGTTCAATATCTCCTCGTCCGATAACCCATCCAGTGATCTAGAAAACACTACCCCCCGCGAAGAGTTGAGGGTGCGGTGAGCCTCCACTTTCACAGGGAAAGTATGTACAAGGGTAGCTCGAAGTAACTTCTGCGCCTGGAATGCATTTTCTATTTCGAGCAACAAGGTCCCGTTGCGCTGCCTAGAGCAGGTCTTCAAGGGACCAGCGATCGCATCGACACCCTTCTGAATAATGAACGGATTTACTGCAGAAAAATCCTTATCGTCGGTACGTGATACCACCAGGAACCTAGGAATGTTTGGCAATGCTTTCTGTGGCTGAGAATCATGTTTCCGCTTATGGGTCAAGGTTATAGATGATGTGGAAGGTTTCATAGCGGAGGTGTCCCCCATGATTACCGGCGTCTCCGATGGCGCGCTCCTTCCTTGTGGGGGCCCTCACTGAGGGCGCACCCGCCTTAGGTGACTGTTCGCACCTCAGGTCACACCTCCCGAGAACGGACGGAGGGACCAATCGGCATGTTCGGAAGGTATCAGCTCGGGTAATCACCCCTCCCTGGGCCCGGCCTTTACCGGGGGGTACGTACGTGCCCTACATGTCTACCCGGGGCGGGGAGTTACGCCTTACCCCGTCACCGGCTACGCAGAGCGTGGGTCGACCTTCAGACACGCACAGGGAGGAAAGAAAGGAGGAAGGAGAGAAAGGGATGAAGGAGGGAGAATCTCAAACGCCGAGGCGGAGATTAAAGGGTGAGTCAAGAACAAGGAGAAAGGAAAAATAGGAGAAGGCTGAAGAACAAGAAAGGAAGAGGACCAAGAAGAGAAGACAGGAAGCAAAAAAGAAACCTTTGATGAAAAACGCCCGTCTCCGGGCGAAGGCACAGACCGGGGGGGAAAGAGGGAAGCGGCCTGGGACGGAAGAAAGGTCGCTTCGGCTCGGGGCACCGTGCGCGCCACACACGTACCCACAAAAGAGCTGTGGGCCCCCTGGGGGGGTCAGCGAAAGTGAAATCAAAAGTCTGGGTACTGGAATCCTTGGTAGGTCGAGGTGAGGACCTTACTGTATGTACCCGCTGGGAGGACAGTGGGTTTTAGACTCGCCAACAACTTTCGAGCGGCAGATGACACCTTTTCCGTAACCCGAATTTGTTGGATGACCTCATCCTTGTATACAGGGCAGTCGCGAGAGGAAGCCGCATGGTCACCGTTGCAGTGTAGGCAGTGAGGGGATGGAGGTGGGCAATCCCCCTCATGGGCGTCCCTACCACAAGTGACACACTTTGCTGCATTTGGGCAATGTTCACGGGTATGGTTGTACCTGTGGCACTGAAAACAGCGCGTTGGGTTAGGTACATAAGGGCGGACGGAGATGACTTCATACCCTGCTTTGACCTTCGACGGGAGGTCAACTCTGTCGAACGTCAAATACACAGTACGAGTCGGTGTCAGCTGGTTATCGACCTTTTTCATTACTCTATGGACGGCTGTCACACCCTGGTCGGACATATCCGATTGGATGTCTTCATCAGACAACCCGTCAAGGGATCTCGTAAAAACTACCCCCCGTGACGAGTTGAGTGTGCGGTGCGCTTCTACCTTAACTGGAAACGTTTGCAACAACGTAGTACGTATCAGTTTTTGGGCTTGGAAGGCACTTTCCACTTCCAGCAACAATGTGCCATTGCGCTGACGTGAACAGGTTTTAACAGGGCCAGCAATTGCATCTACACCTTTCTGTATAACTAAAGGATTGACAGAATTGAAATCTTTTCCGTCGGTGCGAGACACAAGAAATTTCGGTACATTAGGCAGAGTTTTTTTGCTGAGGCGAATCTAACTTACGTTTCTGGGTCAACGTCACTAAAGAAGAGAAGAAAGTCAACGCGGAAGTGTCCCCCGTAGTTACCGGGGTCTCCGATGGCGCGCTCCTTCCTAGTGGGGGCCCTCTCCGAGGGCTTATCCGTCTTAGGTGATTGTTCACACCTCAGGTCACACCTCCCGAGAACTGACGGAGGGACCAATCGGCACGTTCGGAAGGTACCAGCTCGGGTAATCACCCCTCCCTGGGCCTGGCCTTTACCAGGGGGTACGTACGTGCCCTACTTGTCTACCCAGGGCGGGGAATTACGCGTTACCCCGTCACTTGCTACGCATGATAATGCGTGGGTCGGCCTTCAGACACGCACAGGGAGGAAAGAAGAAGAGGATAGGAAATGAAGAAAAAGAAGGAAAGAAGGAAAGAAGTGTCTCAAACGCCGAGGCGGAGCCTAATGAGGAGGAGAAGGCTAGGAGAGTACAAGGGAGAAAGAAACAAAGGGTAAGAAAGGAAGGAACGAAGGAAGAAAAACAAGAACCACCGTAGCTCACGAAATATGCCCGTCTCCGGGCGAAGGCATAAACCGGGAGGGAAAGTGAAGCAGCCTGGGGCAGAAGAAAGGCTGCTCCGGTTCGGGGCCCCGTGCGCGCCACACACGTACCCAAAAAGCTGTGGGCCCCCTGGGGGGACAGCTGTGTTAAGATTTATTTAATTAAGCGACCCGTTTCGTTGCTGTATTCGCATTATCTTCAGTGCTCTAACCAAAAGTACAACGGTTACAATAAAATCTATATATTAACATTGGACGAATAAAATTTATGTACATATTCTTCATGAGTATTTTAGAGTTGGGCCATTTTAATAATGCTATTATTTTGTTCATAAAATTGTATTAAGTTATTTTAATTTCACATAGTACTTTATACATTTCCTTATTACCACATGTATCCTTAACAACCCATATACGGTAATCTTAGACGGCATAGGCACAAAGAACTTCCACACTTTTGAGGAAGTACTTTTAGACTCCACCGGACATTGAGATCCATTACTTAGATAAGGTATATACAAAATTAAATATTAGTTTGAGGCAATATACATTGGTCAAATTCTTTAGAGAAATATTCGGAGAACATACCTCATTACAAACTTAACACCCCACCTTCGAGGAACATTTGCAAACAACGAAGCAAAGTTACTTGTATCAACAATAAATTCAAGTCATTGATGAAGGCATAACAATGGACTTCTCGGCGGACAAATGTAAATACACAAAGAAAAAACCATGAAAATCGCACCCAGTTAACGTTCATCGCGTACGGTCACAATAAGAAATGTTCAAATGTTTGTAAATCTATCGGACCAAACTGCGTCGTCATCAGTCCGTAGCTTACAAACTACTTAAACCTAGGGGAACTAAGCTAACAGCCCCCCTTACGCATTCCACGTAAGCATTCGAAGACAATGTCGTATTGTTGATATTACACCTAATCACTTCCACAATTGGTAGTTCGCGGGTACATGCGACGTGATTAAGCGTTTAGGCCACTCACTGTATTTCTATCCCGTAAGTTACGGAACATATGCTTTGCCTTGTAGCAAATACGGAGCAGTGGATCTGTGCAGGGCCGCCGGCTTTGAAAGTGAGTATGGGTGCTATAGAACGCAAGTGTTGGAAACTAACCTCCCTGAAAATCAGCTTCATGCACTTTTGAACCAGAAAAGCTCGAAAGTAAACAAGCTACAATATTAGGTTTGTTTTAATACAAGTAATCCATGTTCTACGTAGAATTTTTAGTACTCAAATATTCTTGTAATTATAGGTTTACAGCTACCGGCGGATTCACTATTAGCGAGTGAAAATGGACAGGGCCACTACGTTACTAGTGGGCCGATGGGTTGAAAGATGGCGTCTTGGAGGCGTGTTAGGATATCCGTGCAGTCCTGGTTATTAGTGTCCAGTGGGCTACAGGTCGGCCAACTGCCTAGTAAGCAGGCGATTACGATTCGAATCCATGCTCGGGTCTAAATTTTGAGTTTCCACCACCCAATAATTTCAATGCCCACAGGCAGCAAATTCCGTAAATTTGTAACAAAGAACGTGTTCTTATCCACAGCGGCACTGTGACTTGCTAATCAACGGGTGAAGCTGTTTACAGAGTAGTGAGCTTTCGAAGTCTTTTCACAAGCTGTGTATCTTAGCCTCTTAAGCGCGACATCCTAATACGTACAATTAACTGCTTTCGATTTCTCTGCAGTTTTTATTTTCCAGTGCCTCTTGTACAGACCTTTAGGAATTGTCTAAATCTTTGTAGGTGGATGCAATTGTACCAAGATATTTGTAATAACAGGAACTAGCCGAGTCCTACATGAGATTTAACATTGAGAGGTACAGGAAATCAGAACATGTCTAAGACACGTCACAACCGGTTATCCGATAGAATAAAACACCATCTTGGCTGGAAACCGGTATAAATTTTATCTTTATTTTCTGTGAGTGCTGAGCACCCCTAAAAATTTCGTAGGGGCTGTACGAGCACCGAAGCACCCACAGAGTCTGCGCCCCTGGAGCTCAGAATCTAAAAGAAAAAAAAAATTGTAGCAGTTTTTATTAGAATCCTGGAAACAATCCCGGAAATGTTGCTAGCACGAAGTGCAGGATGAGCAATATGGAATCAGTTTGTATGCCATTCTGACTGAAGGTGGTATTGAAGCTGCCCCAGCGCTGTAACTACATACACTGGATATCGCGCAGCATATAGTACTGTGAGATCAGTTTTATCACGAGGTACCACATGCCATTCGTCGAAATATAACTGGCGTCATGTAGGAAGGCACTTTCGCGCATAGAGGCGGAGCGATAGGGGATGCGTGGAGGGGAGGAGCTACGGCCGAGCGCCAACAGTGGAGCCTGCTGGAGAAACATTGCGTAACTCGCGCCCAGCCACGCGCCTACAGAATGAACGTTATTGGCTGTCATTGGGGTAATGGAGGGGATGCGCAGAACGGCTGAAAACAGAGCTGCCTTGGAGGTGACGCCGACTATAGTGACACGCAAAATGGCGTCTGGCCCGAACGATATCTGAGAGCCCCCATAAACTCAAATTTGGAAAAACTTGAGATTTATCAAATGAGCCCGTACACCATGTCAAGGTTACCAGCTTCATGGAGCACACGCTCTTCGTGTGTGTGCTGTAACTTGACACGAGGAAATGGCTACAAATGGAATCAAAGCAATTTTAACATTGTCTAACGCACACCCAAACATTTAGCTGGTCCAAGGAATGGCTTCAAATGAGACGTGCAATTCACTAAACATCTGCAGAAGTGAAATTTCTACGAATAAACAAGTAAAATATTACTTCGCCTTCACACAAAAAGAAATTACTTTGGGCCCTAATAGTTATTCAAGAGTAATAAGCGATCATGTAGATTTGATTTTCATTGTCGGCCGTATTTTTCAAACTATTCTGAATAGCCGTTTAAACGAATTTTAAAAAAAATTCAGTAACATACCCAGCGAACACCCATCACGTTCACAATTTCTTGTCGATTATTAGGGTAAATATTTTAAGTGTAGTAAAATTTGATGTAATGTTTCACCATTTGTGGTGCCATGAATTCCCTTATGGTGTGAAATGCTCTGAAATTTAGATTACGCTGAAAACGATTTTGTAAGATATAATAGTAACTTTTCGTTTTCTGAACAACGTGAATAATATACTGTATTGAACAGACGAAATGCAATGGAAATATAATCAGCAAAATTAAAATTCCTATCGAGACAAACCGACGTAACAGTGACCCAGTTATTTGCTAGTGAAGTCTAAAGATGTACTAGAATTTTCTACCAATTCTTACCACCAACGTTCATTGCAGGTGATTCGTCAAAATGTCTACCTGATTAGACTTCTTTCCAATACCGTAAAACTTGCTAAATGTAAAATATTTATACGGCGGATACCAGTCGCCTTTTGCCGCTGTCTACGGTACGAACAGACTACTCCTGCTAGTCCACCTTTACTAAATTTATTCGCAAGTGCATGTACTGTGATGTGCGTTAATTTCACTTAGTGCACTGAACATTTGCCTACGCAGCCGTCAGTTCATCCCTGCTTAATCCGTATTTGGCTTCCGCATCACCCCAAATTATCACCCTTATTTCCTTGCTGAGTAATTTCGAAGAATATTTGCAATCTAAGCAGCTCGTCCTGTATATAACTTAAATCGATCACGCGGGCATTCATGTGCAAGATAATATGAATATAAACGTACAAATTTTTGACGAGCGGTAAAGCTGCGTTGACGTAAATATTTTTACATCAGGCTCATGATATAGGAATTTTCGGAGAAATTCGTAGAATGTTTCTGATATATGCGTTAGGTACCCATAGAGTGTAACAATTACAGATACTGCTTTCTTCGCAGAATAAATCTCTGCAGAATACCTTCACAAAAGTACTCCGAGAACGAATCTAAATAGGTATGGCAGTTTTCCTTTCCGTAGCTTTGACTGTCAGTATGAAAATCGTAATAAAAAACTTTAGTCACTCAAGACCAGAAGCCATTAAAATACGTTCCCCTGACTACAAACAAAACAATTCATGTCGCACATAAAAGCATTGTAATCTTATTGGAGTTGTAAGTTAGACAAACTGTTTCAAGCCGAGCTACTTTGATTGCAACCATTGGACATTACCCCTTGCTGTCTCCATTAGATTTTGGTGAGACGTAGTGGGCATTTCGATAGCCGTTAAAATGACGTAAATGTTTGACCACACTTAACACCTTATTAATGCCTTACGCTTTTCTACGCTTCGTCATTATCAGAGGCAAAGCTTAGTTAAAATTCCCCTTTACAATAATTCATGTAACATGTAAGTCATCTGTGGAAATAATTTACTACCGATTCCACCCGTCTGCTTTGACCCATAACGTCAACATTACGGCAAAGATATCTACTCTCAGCCAATATGGCAACCACAACACTCGTTTAACGCACATATAAACCCGCGAAAATTGACAAAGTGACAAGGGACAACCGCGCGAATGTGGTGGTTTTGGAAGAGGACATTCTATGCGGGAAAATGCGACAAAGCCAACCGAAAAAAACAAACGCGAAAAACTAAACTAAAAACTGTGCACGGAATCTAATAGTTTGCTTGATCTAATTATCAGATGAATGAGGCAAAAGTCTCGATCAGCGGCATGACGAGCTTCTCGGTGCGTCCGTAGCAGCGTTAGGTTGGCAATGTAGTTCGAGTAGCCAATGGCGTGTAACTGACATAACCAATCATAAACCAGAATACACGTCGAATGGCCAATGATATCTAATGTGTTTATAGCGCCAGATTTAAAGTTTGAGTTTGGTTGTGCTGTTGAGTGTTTGCGTGTTTTCGTTTGATTATGGCAGGCAATCCCCTTTATTGGCTGCACGTTATTTAACTTTTACTGCACGGCGACTTCATTCAGTCGTGTATGTGCCGTGGATTGATAGCTGAGGAAAGGCAGTGAAAAATGGAGGTAGGCCCGATGTAATAGACATAGCACTCACTAGGAGGATCACAAGGTTCGTGACTGCGAGAACTTAACAGAATGTCCTCGGATCACAACCCTGTTATCTTTGAGGTCGATGTGGGAGAGTGGGTAGCACTCCCACGGTACCAGACGTCCTGGGAGCAATACCGAGAATCTGTTGCCTCGGATATTGCTCGTGCTCCGCCTATTACCGCAGATACAATGGAACAAGCACTACACGACCTCACAGGGACACTTCTACAAGCGACAGAGGACGCCCGCCCCCCCCCCCCCCCCAATGACGGAAGGCCCTCCGCCGTAAATACAACTCCCAGAGCACCTTCTAGCACAAATCCGGCACAAAAACCGAGTGGCTAAAGACTGGAAAATAACCAGAGATACAGCCACCAGCAGGCTACTCAACAGACTACAGAGGGAGCTGAAGGTCGCGCTCAATGAGCATAAAAACCAGCAATAGCAAAATCGCCTCAGAGCCCTCAATGTACAGGAATGCCATAAGGCAATTCACAAAAAGGCGCGCTAGGTTGCCTCCTCTGCACGGTGAGCGGGATCTGGTCTTCAGCCATGCTGATAAGGCCAACGCCCTTGCCGATTCATTTGAGAAGCAGTTTCAGGCAGCAGAACCCCACGACGACGAACACTAAGACATAGTAAGGCGTCAGCTGCGAGTCTTCCTCAATGCTGAGGACGACCCAGAGGAAGAACCCCCACTTTTTTCCCCTGAAGACGTGGCAAAAGTAATCAAACTCCTCCCTAACAAAAAGGCGCCCGGTCACGATAAGATCTGCAACCAGTTAAAAACCTCCCGCCATCGGCAATTACACTACTCGCGGACGTCTTCAACGAGATTACTCGTACCCGTGTGTTTCCAGCCTGCTGAAAGCACGCGGAAGTGGTCGCGATACACAAACCAGGGAAAGATCCCCTATTCCCGCAGCACTACAGGCCAACTCTCAGCAAGATCTACGAACTCCTCCTGCTAGTACCCATACAAGACCACATCTCTAGAGAGCACACTGCCGGACTTCCAGTTTGGTTTCCGGGAGAAACACTGCTCCCAACAGGTCATGAGAGTAGTTGAAGCTGCTACATCAGCCTTCAATCGAAACAGCTACTGCGGGATAGTGCTATTGGACGTGGCAAAAGCCTTCGACTCAGTATGGCGCAAAGGGTTAATTTACAAGTTATACACACAGGGATTCCCCGGAAGTATAGTTAAGATTATCCAAAGCTATCTTACGAATAGTCAAAGTTGAAACATCCACATCCACCAAAATGCGTATTCGTGCTTCGGTGCCACAGGGATCGGTCCTGGGACCTGTTTTGTACAGCCTGTACACTGCAGATTTCCCTACTGTCCCCCTGGTGCACACTACACAGTACGCCGACGACACAGCCTTCTTTACTAGAAACCCAAACAAGGGCCTGGTCATACGTAGGTTACTAAGGGTTTTAGATAACACATGGGCCAGTCGATGGCGAATCACTATCAATGCCGAAAACACTCAGGCCATGCTGTTCACAAAGAAGCTCGGAAAACGCGATCCTCCTCAAAATCCCCCCTCCACCTCCAAGGATCCAACTCCCCTGGCGCAGAAAGGCCAAGTACCTGGGCGTTACCCTGGACCATCAGCTAACGTGGAAATCCCACATAGACGAGGTCTACAGGAAAGTCTGCGCCAGAATGTCCGACCTGTATCCCATCCTAAACTACAATAGCTCCCTATCCCCTTCCGTTGGTGTTAACACCTACCTCTCCTCAATCCGTCCCCAAATGGAGTACTCTTGCCCAGCCTGGGCATACACAGCCAGTAACCACCTGGACAAGCTGCAGGTTCTACAGAACCGCTGCCTCAAGAGGGCTCTCCACCTTCTCCAAGGGTTTCCTACAGACGACCTACACATTGCAGCTGGAGTTCCTAAGAGCGTTTCCAAGATCTGGCAAGGGCTTTCTACAAAAGTTCCTCCAGATCTGGAAACGAGCTTATCCGTTCCCTAGGTCAGTATGACGTGTCCCGCGACAGAAGTGTCCCTTGACCATCTTTGATCAGTAGATCAAAGAGGAATATCCTAACACCCATCCTAAATTCCAATCCTACCCAACCAAACCAAAATCACGCCCACCTAGGGCAAGCACTAGTCACACAATCTCCAATACAAATCACAGACATTTAGAAACAGTCACAAACACCACACAATATACCGAGGAGTAAAGGCCAAATGGCCACAAACTCCCCACTACACTCCCTCACAGAGAGGGATGTCAAGGAGCGAGCAGCAGTGAAAAATGCGGATTGGATATGATACTACAAAGGTCGCGAGATTGGCTTGATGGTGTTGCATGGAAGTGATATAGGAGTGGGCATTTTACTAAATTTTCCATCAGAAATAAATCGTTTGCCGGTATCAGGTTGACAATTGCTACTATTCTGTAATTCACATTTTGTGTTGTATACGAAAGCCATTCAGTTTACTTGAAGAGAACTTCAACTAGGGAAACAGTCGATTGGCAACAGTTTTGTCATGAAGTGTGCACAGAAATGTGTCAGGCAGAACGAGAAACTGGGTGAAGGCCGCGTGGTTGAAATTTATGAATACCAGTTCGAAAAAAAATTCTGGAGACGGAACAAGAAAACAGGAAGATGGGTCTTCAGTGCCATTGAACGAGGTACTTATAAGTGCTTTAGAGTTGTTCCTCAGCGTTCCAAGAATGTTCTACAGTTGATAAAAGAATATTTTGCCGGGTACAACAATTATTTCGGACTTTTCCTCATACAAATGTTGGGAACATGGTTTTAAACATCTTACTGTCAATCACAAATTCACATTTAAGGACCTAGAAACAGGTGCCCATACAAATACAATAGAAGACATGTGCTGCCATGGCACCAGCCAAGGAAGTAGCCAAAGGTCTTAAGCGTCCGGAACCCCCTATCACCTAAACGATAAAATACTGCTCAAGCTTATGCTACGGACCACACACACACACACACACACACACACACACACACACCCGTTGTCCATTGTTGGCCTTACTTCATCACTGCTATGTTAAGCACTAGTGGAATGCTGCCACTGCCGTTTATTTTTTTTGTGCTGTTAAGGTAAGTTTCCAAGTATGAGTAAGCTCAAAGAAAAACCGACTTTCATTTGTCCACCAGCGTTATGGTAAGTTACAATACGTAATAGCTTACGTGTTGATTTACAGCAGTGGAGTCATTTGGTGTGGCAATATTTCAGTAGGCTACATCATAAGGCACTGCACTCAGTATGTTTTAATCCTTTTTTAAAGTAAGGTTCGAGAGTAATATTTTGCCTAGAGGATGGATACGTTGCAATGCCAACGAGTAAGAGAACCAAAAACCTTGGAAATACAATTATAGACTTACGCTTCCTAAATCAGTATGCCGTTCTTTATACTGATGCAAAAATGCAGATTTTGCGAAACACCGAGCTACAGTCGTGGATGACAGGTAGCGAGCTTGGTGACGTGCAACCGTGTCGTTGCCAATGTTCAAATACAGTTACTTTCTGATAACCTGACTTCGTTTGGAGTAACTTAAGGTTCTGCTGGCGTATATTGAAATGATTTAAGAAATATTTTAATAAATTCTGTATACAAAATATTGCAGTATTTATAAGGTCTTACAAACGCAAACGCATAAAATATAAAAATGTTAGCCTAAGTGTCTTTGGAATAAATGGAAAACATGAGCCTTTGTAAATTTCTAACCATTCGGACCCTCTCCTTTGACAATCTCCTGGCTACGTCACTGCATCAGGCAGTGTAAAAATTTTTTGATTCCTACCTTCTTGAATATGTATGGAGGAAACAGCACAAGAATAAAACAGACGTATTCTCATGTTTTTGAAAGCTGTAGAAACCATGTATGATCCTAACAAGTTGTATAAGCCAATGCTGCGTAAGTAGTATGTTTTATAACGAATGAAATTACTTTTCACGGCTAAACTGTAGTGTTGCCCACGCGCTGCAAACGTTGGCATCACTACAGAATAGGTATACACCACAGCAGTCAACCATAGAGCAGGTATGGCATGTTTTATTTTATGATCTGTATGAAACGATAATTAAGTGAAAGGTTAGGTGTAGGTTATTAAGTTTCAGTATGTGAGCGCGTAGCGCCCGAATCTCCGGTTCAGAAACACTCAAAGTGTCCAACACACGCGTCATGCTAATCTAACACGGGCAACAGACTCTGCAGTTTTACCTTTTTTACAACACAAATTGTTCGTTTTGGTCAATTGAAGCACGCGATACGAACAGTACATACAAGAACCGGTCAACGTAGAGCAGGTATGGCATTTTCATTTATTTTTTATATGTATGAAGCTGTAATCAAGTGATTGTCCTCGAAAAATTAAGATTTACAATGTTAGTGACCCGTCAAGGGTACATACAAGATCCTGTCAACCATAGAGCAGGTATAGCATTTTTATTTTTATTTATGATCTGTACGAAACAGTAATGAAGTGAGTTTAAATCTTCCTTTTACGAGGGCAATTACTTTTACTGACTTAATAGGGGTACATCGAAAAATATTTTTACGAATATGTCGTGATTTTCATGGTTGTGATTAGGCACGAACCTAAGAGTACAGCTTCAATTGATTTGAGCGAATGTTATGATTTTACGAACATGTGTATGTAACGGATGTGGTTAGGTAGCAATCTTAAGAGTACAAATTTAATTGTTGCTTGCCTTCTACCAAATTAAGACATTCAAAAAATCATGGCAATTCGTATTATTTGAGAGGCAGGTACACGCATTTCGATTTACGTAACAAAGTTTTACATCTGAATAGAGACCGCGTGGAGAAGCGTAGTATTATAGTGTGCAATGTTCTACATTCCAATACGGTGATTCGAAAATAATATCACTGAAACGTGATATTAACACATTCATTTCACATCTTGTAAACATTGTGTGCCGCCATTCATCCCAGTATCCACAGCGACTGTTGCCAACACTAGCGCACCATGTCACGTAAGTACATTAAGCCATGACGCCCATCCAGACTTACCGATGAAATCGACACCATTCAATTGTCAAATAGCATAAAAATGTTAAATTGTAGACGCTTCTCATCGGTATGCAGTGTTTTCTTGGCACGAATGATAATGACAAAATCAGATGACCAATAAATGTTTTCTCGTTAAAACTTTAAAACGAAAATAATTTTTTCTGAACGGACAAGGGTAAATACAATAACCTGTCGACCATAGAGCAGGTACAGTATTAAATTTTCTTCAAGTGATACCAGCAGCAATAAAATTTACTCTGTAGCTCGTGAAAATAACGCAATTCTACACTTTGTTTATCTGTTGCCAACATAAGCACTGGTGCCCGGCGAGAAGCGTAAAATTTTACCCATAGTTTAAATACTACACGTAAAATCAAAATGATACCAATCAAGGCCCTCAATTTCCATCAACATTAAAATAGTATCCAATAATAAAATTAGACGTATACAACTAAAATGAAGACGGCGATACGAATTCAATGGCATTTTACGACGTGATTCCACCAGTCAGCTTTGACCGATGACATGTTGGAAAACCCACATACGTTATAATATCTTAATACTTTTAGATAATCTGTTTATCCTCTTAGCTTACAAAAACGTACCACTGATCACAGATCTCAGCTCAAAAATTGGCGCCTACGGTTTTCACTTGCGAAAAAACTAGTGAACATAAATATTAGAGTGAAATATAGATCAATTCATAAACAAAATCTGATAATATTTAAGATGTGTTGCATAACATGGTGGCAGCTTCCGAACTATATTGAAGCGATAGGTCTCCAACAAGAAAGATTTTCAAGACATTTTAAAGCATGTGGTTAGGGCACAAACCTAAATACAGCTAAAGTTGTGAGAAGCTGTAATTTTTGGTTCCTGCCTACCCTATTTTTTAAAATTAAGACTTATTTGTTAAAAATCTTAACATCCGCTTGTTCGATACCTATAGTTTCAATAAGAACCGCTTCGATATTTGGAGCCCGCCACCATGCAATGTAATATATCAAAATTACCGAAAATGTAATCAACGTTACGCAGAAAATGTCAACACCAATAGACAGGAAAAAAATACCCATTCTAAGTAAAATGCACCACAAGAGGCACTGGATACTTACAAACGCCACCTGTAAAGTGCAGTAAACCTATCTAACTACCGCGCATGTTACGTCATACAACACGCCGACGTCATGAGAAAACTGACGGGCGAAATCGCGTGCTATAAGTGACCAAGAAAATCAGAAGGTAACAATGCCAGGATTCCTTTAGATGAATTTTCCTAATACCTGAGCTGCCGTTTATATATTAGGTCACGAGCATTTCCGCACTGTTAAACGTGCATCATCAGGTATTTTCCGTAGTACATGAGCTTGGTAGACTTATTACGACGTTCCAATATTCATGTTACGTGCAGAATTTTGTGGAAGGGGTGCCTCAAAGTTCTTAAAATGTTAATAGGTTTGCTTGTGAGATTAAGTGGACGTCTATAGACTTTAAATCACTTTATTAAATCAAGTTAACTTCCTGAAATTATTAGATTTAATACTGGGAGCTTATTGTATCTCCCATGTTGTACCATTATGTTCTCTTTATATCTGGTTATAACTCAAAAAGTTTAGACAAAACGTTGAGATCTAAAGTACCAAGATTTTAATGACCATTAGGTGCGCGTTGGGCATAAAATCGTCATTGTTATAAACCGAAAAAGGTGTTCTAGTGAACAAATATTATATAAATTCGTAAATGCAATAGTCCTGAGTATGGCCGTCCTATAAGATCGTCTCACCATGGAAAATCTCCCATACTGACCGTACCTCCATGGTGTATGACTACCAAGCATACTTCAATTAAATAATTCAGATGCCGTACTTTATTACGACGGGGGGGGGGGAGGAGGAGGGGAGCATCCTTGCCACCCCCCCCCCGCCCTCATGTAAGCTACTATTAAACTGGAAGATATATCGCTCATTACTTGTAAATAGTTTGTATAGCGTATGGGACTTAACTACGGGTCATCAGTCCGTAAACTTACAAACTACTTAACTACCCTATACTAAGGACGGCACAAATATCCATGCCAGAGGGGGGATTCGAACACCCGACCGTAGTGGCCGTGCAGACCGTGACAAGCGCCTCAGTCGTCGCGGACACCGCGGCCGACTACTTGCAAATAAAATGCAGTTACCGCACAGAGCTTGCGAAACATACGCTACTTTAACTCGTGTGGAGAAGGAATAGCACAATTATAACGTGCAGGGACGGTATGTGAGCTCATTACTCCATGAACCTATAATCACTCATTACGCTGAAGGCATTTATTCCTAAAATTTAATAAATGTTTCCGAAACTTAGCCTACAAAGTTTGATTGTAGTCTATTTACCAGCATTACAAGTTTACTTAACCGTAACCTATTACGCTGAGTGGTGTATGAACGGCGACAGTTAATGTGGCCCCAATTACAGCGCGCACGGACAGGTTATACTTCAACTGTGGAGTTTGTAACAAAGCATGTTCCGTACTTACACAACACTGCAGCGTGAAACAGCAGTGAGATACCTGCACACCCCAGGACACACGCTCTCAGAATACAAGCAACCGCCTCACAACGGCAGACGATGCCACTGCCGCTGTTGTCCTACACAGAACGGAAACACGCCATATGCCACGCGACCCGTCCGCCGCACTCGACGCTAGGGGAGAGTAAACTGGGCACCACTATGTGGACAACTGCCAGTCGTGTGCTCTGCCGCGCCCTCTGTGGCAGGAACTGCGATCTGAACAGCCGGAGCCGACCTCTTGCGGCAGACTTCCCAGTAGTAACGGTTAGCGCGCAGGGGTGATTTTTGTCACCGTGACGGTTTCGCACTCTTGTCAATGGTATGGATGCTTACGGAGAGGATCATCTCTATTTAGAGATCACTGGCCGAGCGGCAAACAAGTTCGTGACATAACTGTCACTGTGTCGCTTCGCTTCAATAGCTGCGCGCGCACCAGTGACAAAATTGTCACTCTACGTGCATTCTGGTAAAGGTTTCATATCCTTAGGCATAATTTCTCCGTGCTTAATTACGACATACCTTACCTTAAAATACGTGTTTTGCAAATGTCTTTCAAGCGCCGTTGCATTTAACCTGCCCACTTTGGAATATTGAAGTATAAATACAAAATCCGCCAAATGTGGCGCATTTGCTTCCGATCCCCTGAATTGAAGGCTACGCAACGCGATGTTCATTTGTGGAAGACCACGTGATTATGTCGTTAGCGAATCACAGCACAAGAATATCGTACCATACTGCCGCGGCAACATGCAAATAATAATTTTTGACGTTGGAAATAAAATATGCGGTAATGTTTCTAAACACGAAAGCACGCAATGTTTGCAAAATGTGAATATTAACGTGTTAACATGAAGTTTCAATTATTTTCGAAATCAATTGCTTACACTTCCTCACAGATGATAAAATAAATAAAACATGCTATACCTGCTCTATAGTTGACAGGTTCTTGTATGTACCCTTGCCCGGTCAGTAACAGTAATTGGCCTCATAAAATGAAATTTAGAATTACGTGATCACTGTTTCGTACATATCAAAATATAAATAAAACTTGCTATACCTACTCTATGGTTGACAGCATCAAGTGACTCTGAATCTTCTTTTTACGAGGCCAATTACTTTTACTGATGAGAAAAGGGTACCGACAAGAACCTGTCAACCATAGGGCAGGTATATCATGTTTCATTTACCCTATTATCAGTACAAAACAGTGATCAAGTAACTCTAAATCTTCATTTTACGAGGCCAATAACTGTTACTGAACGGGCAAGGGTACATACAAGAGCCTGTCAACCATAGAGCAGATATAGCATGTTTTATTTATTTTATCATCTGTATAAAAGTGTAATCAAGTGATTTCGAAAATAAATTAATTGAAACATGTTAACACGTTAATTTTTACGTCTTGTAAACATTACGTGCTTTCCAATATAAAAACATTACCGCATATTTAATTTCCAACGTTAAAAATTCTTATTTGCCCGTTGCCACGGCGGTAAGGTATGGTTACCGTTGGCTGACCACGATACTCTTCCTGTGCTGTGATTTGCTGACAACAGAATCACGTGGTCTGCAATAAATGAACATTGCGTTGCGAAGCCTTCAATTCAGGCGATCGGAAGCAAATGTGTCGTATCTGGCGGATTTTGTATTTATACTTCAATATTACTAAAGTGGGCAGATTAAATGCAACGGCGCTTGAAAGACATTTGCAAATCATCTATTTGAAGGTAAAGTATGTCGTAATTAAGTACGGAGAAATTATGCCTACATACATTCTCCGCTTGCATTTCATTGGCGACTGTCATCACAGATAGACGCAAACATAGCATTAACGTATTAGCATAACGTGTCTGTGCGCAAATGCGACATTGAAAGATCTGTTCTTATAGATGAAGTAAGAAAATACTTTAAAATTGCCTATAGCAAAAAATTTTCACAATTACTAACACAATTTCAAATAACATTTCGACCATGTGCAACGCGTTATCTATTACAAGAGACAGTTCAATACTGAAACTTCCACTATCTAACCAGTAAACAGTCTTCGACATATTAGCCATGAAACGACGGAATATTTTTCCGCCCGCGGAATGGTCGTGTGGTCCCAAGCATCATGCTGCGGATTGGGCGGCCACTACCGTCGGAGGTTAGAATCCTGTTTCGGACATGGGTGTCAGCTAGTTTAACCCTTTAATGCATAGTGTAGCTGATCAGCTACGTACCTTACTCATTCCATTGTCTCTCAAACTGATCAACATTTTACCACAAATTCATTTCTAGCTGCTGGTATACATATTGTTACAAATAATAGTATCTCGTCCTAGAAATTATAAATCTTAGAGTGCCACTGAATCACATCGACATCTGCATTGAGTTACTCCTAACATGTGTGTTTGTTTACTTTTGTATTCCTCCTTTGCATGTAAAAGTAGTCAATCGCATACCACTGTTGCATTATGAGTTACTTTCTGCAACAGTGACACTTACTGCATCGGGTACATCATGGAAGACTATATAGCTGACCACATATGAACGTTTTGTTGCTAGTAGTGCATAATAATTTTAAGAAATTTAATCGAGTCAGTTTTTATAGTTTCAAATAAAAAGTCGTGCATTAAAGGGTTAAGTAGTTCGTAAGGGAATGATGTGCATAGCAGTTTCGTCTACTAGATTTACACATATTTGAATATTTATTTGAATATTTCCTTGAAATTCAACTATTTCATTGAAAGTGTGTTGAAAGTATCTTTGTGTGTGTGTGTATGTGTGTGTGTGTGTGTGTGTGTGTGTGTGTGTGTGTGAGAGAGAGAGAGACAGAGATAATTGTTAGGTTTTTTTATGTGTGTGGGGGTGGGGGATTGTGGGTTTCTGATTATGTGTTGGGATTTGTGTCTATCATATGGTCACTCAGTGAAAACAGTGATTGTGATGTCAGGTTTATTTGGTCATTTAGTAGCAACTTTTTCTCAGCTTTTGTTTCATATATGTGATAATTTTCTTGTAATGTTAGGACGTGTTTTCATTATTTATTCTAATTATCTTATGTCTTTTCCTATTGTGCTGAGTTTGTGGTTATATTCTTTCAGATCTTCTGCAAAAGTGGTTTGTCCCGTATTTCCATGCCCTGATATGTTCTTTGTATCGGGTATCAAATGTTCTGCTGGTATTTCCTACATACCTTGCATCACATGAGTTGCATAGTAGTTGGTATATTCCAGCTCTTTGGTAGATATCTGTGTCTTTTTTGGGATATGTTTTTGGATTTGGTTGTCTGTTTTGAGAACAATCTTTATGCCTTGTATTTTGAAAAAAAATTATATATATATATATATATATATATATATATATATATATATTTTACTGACCATTGTGTATTTCAAAAATGCTGCCACTTCATAACTTGCAAGATACATGCTTAAAGTACAATCAGAAACCTATAAAATGAAAGATGACAGAAACATCAAGAACACCTCACACTTAAAACAACGCATAAAAGATACAAGAATACCATACCAAAATCGGTCAATTGGTTTAGGAGAAAATGAGCATAATTGTCGCTAAATGCAGTGGTTTTTCGTGCATCTCATTGTTTACGACGTCATATCTCGTAAACTATGTATCGTTCGTTATTCTTACACTTATGGTGACCGTCCGCATGGATTCAAGCTTACGTGTGCAAAATTTCATAAAGATTGGAACAAAACTGTAGATTTGTATGCAACACGTACACACAAACAAACACTCTACTATGTGTATAAAGAAGAAAAATATTGGCACTCGATTAATACTGGATCGTCCCGTATCGATTGCAGTGGGAGGAATTAATGGGATCCATTTCTTCCTAATTACGCGAGTCACCGATTTTCTAATTATTTTTTCCTTGTAAGAATTTAACGATTTAGGCTAAAACTTGAATGCAGATATAGAAAATATCAATAATACAAAAATTAAACGCAACAACATATCTCATTGTATGTTTACTATTTAGATTTATTTATTTATTTATTTATTTATTTTTATTTTTTTGCATGATATTTATGTTTCATTGATTTATCTTGTAGATTAAGTGTAATGGATTCCTCTTAATACACTTGTAGATTACCTCACACTTTTTATGATTGCCAATGTTCGCACTATGCAGATATCTTCTCTATATCGATCGACAAACGGTTTTGTTATTCTGATGACTTAACCAGATTATAAATAACAACATCGTCTACTATAAACCTAAAATGGACTTCCTCGATTTTCTCCTAAATCGTTTCTATGTACGGACAAAGTACAACGAATGACTGAAAATACCGAATCCAATCAAATATTCGATAAGGCCCTTTTCATGTTAGGTGCGAAGGGCCACGTGGAAATCTATAGTAACAAATAGATTTGATGTCGCTTGTCAATAGTACCCATAACTTCACGAGAGTAAGGAGATGGTTGTATTCATTGGAACAATACTTTCTGCATCCATATTGACTAAGGGTCAACAGATCATTGTTTTGGAGGTAGCATGATAATACGTGACCATACTTTGAAGGCAATGCTCAAGGCTTGCTCGTCACCGTCTCTCGTTTATCAAAACGTGTGGTCGATGACTGAGGTCCATATGAATCGATCATTGACAGAAAATTATTATGCTCCGCTATCTGGAGACCATTTGAAGCAATCCATGGACTTCATATTCCCAAACAGTAATGGAACTTTCAGGGATGGCAGTGAGCCATGTCAACAGACCCAAATGGTGTCGTTGAGTTTTAAGAACATTCTGGACAATTTACGCGAACTATTTAGCCACCCCGATCGCCCGACATGAATGCCGTCGAACATTTATAGGAGATAACTGAGAGGTCAGTGCGTGTACAGGATCGTACACCGCCAACACTTTCGCAGTTATGGATGGCTACTGAGAGATTGGGCTCTACATTCCAGCAAGGGACTTGCAATGACTTGTTGAATGCATGCTACTTCGCTTCGCCGAGAAAAATGAGGTGCAACACGATATTCAGAGGTATCCCATAACTTTCGTCACCTCAGTGCCTAAGACCACCTTTCTAATTAGGTTGAAGAAAACAAATACAACTGATTCTAAAAAGAAGATGAATCTTCAGAAGTAAAAATGACTTCAGATATACCCCATCGCCGTATATGACGACTATTACTGTTGCACCCATGTGCGGTGTCAGCTGCCATCCACTATGGCACTCATGTTCCTACGGATTGTCCACTGGGATACGTGTCTACCAAGCCCCGTGTTATATTGTGCCGTGCTTTGTGGCACACTTGCCCTCCTGTCACTACTGACGCCCGCCTCAATTGTCACCGACCGTGGTCACGGTGGTGGCTGGTAGTTCCTTTCTGTTGTGGATTGTGACGTCTTCATGCAAGCATTCACGAAACAACCGAACAGTGACGTTGAATTCCTGCACCACTACCGAAATCGTATTTGCGATCCGTCGGGCACCGACCTTCATACATCGTTCGAACGCAGTGAGGTCACAAGGACATTGCATATCACACCAATCTCTCACTCACCTACTTCTTGGAAGGTTTCCTGTACAATTCCTGCTGTCACAGGAAGTGTGTGGTGCGAAAACAAGAACACCTTTTATGTTAAACGGCCGATTTAAATTTCTCTCCATTACAGTTTTAGTAACTTTTATAAAAACTCTTTGAACTTTTAAAGCATGTATATAAATGTTTTTAGGTAAACCGTATCAGACTTCGTTCCTATACAATCGAAAAGTAATTGAAATAACAATTCCCTCAAAAAAGTACCTTAAGCAGGACCTTGCGTCATGTAAAATGTTCGAAATCTAGTAGTTGGCCCTTTGAAGTTCAAGACTTGACATGTAATTCCGAAAAATATTTTGAAATTTATTGAAAGTCTTGCAACTGTTTATCCAAACCACATATATGTTTCATGAATCAGTTTGAAAAATATCTATTCAGGAAACTCAAACACCACTTTCTTCACACTAAAAAGAAATATTCCCAAGTCACTAATAACTACATGATCCTTGAATAATATTTATTGCGATCTTCAAAATATAACTTCAGCACAGTAAAATTTCGAGTTTTATTTCACATAGCATAACTGCTACACATGTGTATCATCATAAGAACTGAACTTGTTTTGACGTACATAATTCGAAAATTTCATTTATAATAGCATCTATTCCATTTTTTATTGATCTGATTATGACGGATGGCAACGACGTCCCTTAACAAGATATTCTCTCAGCCTATGACTGTCGACCCGCTTAATTTGATGGCCAGCTATGTCATTTGTGTCCCAGCAGATAAGGTGTTGTTCTCGTGGGTTTCACCGTTGTCACGGCACAAGAAACATGAGAAAAAGCACACATTTTGTGAATCACATAATACAATTAACCCTCCTACTACCACTGGGCTCAATATGACCCCATAGGCACATTTGAAATATATATCTCCATCAATTTCAATGCGATTATTTTCAAAATTTATGACTTTGTCTTTCTAACTTGCTTGTATGCAATGACATATTATTCAGTTTTACATTTACAACATATTAAAATTGATTCATTTGCTATGCACTGAGTACCACTGGGGTCAGCATGACCCCAATCTAAATTTTTTTGTTTTGTTTCTTGAAGATAACATTATGAAAACAGAACAGCGAATATTACGTTGAAAAGATGTTATAGAAAACACCTGCAACAATGAAACTAACACATTCCACTTTTTATTTATACCCATTCTTGTCGTTTCTTGCCTCAGCAGTTGTTGTGTGTTGCCTCAGTTGTTGCTAATGCTTTGTCTCAGTGTGTGTAAAAGCTGCAGTATGTCTAGAAAACGTCTGAGTAGTGCTGAAATACAAGCAATTGAAGAAGAGGAATTAGGAGATACAGCGTCTGATGACGGCGAAGAGATTGATGGTGTTATTTCTGAAGGTAGTGAATCAACTGAAGATTCTGATGAAGAGGTTGGAGATTTGGAAACTCCTGAAGCTGATGGCATATCAGATCAGAATGTTTTCAAGTGAGTATAAATAATTTGTTATACGATTTCAAAACCCGATACTACTGCTATTACTACTACTACTACTAATAATAATAATAATAATAATAATATGTAAGAAATTCCATTTTTTAAGGTCGAGAAATGGAAATGAAACATGGGGAAAAATCCTGTTAGATTACATGAGAGACAGCCAGCACGAAATATATTGAAGACAGCTCCAGGTCCCAAGAGACATAAATACTGTGCTGTCAGCATTTGAATTATTTATGAAGTCCAGCATTTTCTAGATTATTTTGAAGTGGACCAACAAAGAGGGTAAAATAACTTTCGGTAACAAATGGACAGATATTGATAGACAGGAATTTGAATGCTTTCTTGGCCTGCTTATTCTTACGGGGGTGTACAAAGGTCACAATGAGGGCATAGTGAATTTATGGAACGAAGAGCATGGCCGACCTATTTTCAATAGTTCTATGGCTAGGAACCGTTTTACAGAAATATCGCGCTGTATATAAGGGATTTATTTGAGCGTGTAAGCACATTGCATGATGCATACGAACCACATGAGAATATTACAGTTGATGAACAACTGGTAACTTTCAGGGGTAGGTGTCCATTTCGCCACTACATCCCCTCAAAACCTGGAAAGTATGGTATAAAGATTTGGGCTGCATGTGACAGCACTAATTACTGTGTCACACACCTGCAGGTGTACAGGAAAGGGCGAAGGCCAGCATAGAGAAATAAATCAGGGGAAAATAGTAGTGTTAGAACTGACAGAACATTTATTTGGAAGTGATAGAAATATAACAGATAATTTCTTTATAAGTTTGGAGTTGGCAAAGGAACTAGAACGAAAACAAATGACTCTGCTAGGAACACTAAGAAAAATTCGAAGTGAACTCCCTGCAGAATTTATCGAAGCAAGGGGAAGAAATGCAGGTTCATCTATCTTCGGATTCCAGGAATCAGCTACAATAGTCTCCTATTGCCCAAAAAAGGGTAAGATAGTGACATTGCTGAGTACTATGTATTTCAGGGAGGAAATAGGTGACGGCGCAGCAGCGAAGCCTGTTATAATCCTAGAATATAATGCAATAAAATCAGGTGTAGACACTAAGGACAAGTTAGTCAGAACCTAAAACAAAACGTATGACAAGATAATGGCCCATGGTGATTTTTTTAATAATATTTTGGATATTAGTGCCCTGAATGCTTTCATAATTTAGATGGACTTAAATCCTGACTGGAATAAAAAAACCAACTACAAAAGAAGAGAATTTCTTTTGGAAATGGGAATAAGTCTAGTACAGAAAAACAAAAGTCAACGCAGCAAAGTTTCTCTGCCTCGTCCTCCTCCTCCTTCAGCACAAGTGCATAGGGGGTAAATGTGGACGGTGCTACCTGTGCGAACGTTCAGGATAAGAAAACATGTGTGGATAGAAAACATTCAGAAACGAGCTGAAGATGCTTTTCCTTTGTCTGTAAACACCATTCAGACATTCTTTGTTTTAAATGTAAAGAGTTGCTTTGTTTTACATGTAAGGATCTATAAGATCAAGTGTTGAGACAAGATCTGTAAGTGCTTATATGTCTGCTTCACCTGGTTTCAATCAGTAATATATGCTTTTGTGTCAGTTTATTAAAATAAATTAAATACTGCCAATATACCCCGTGTTAATTACTTGGGGTCATATTGACCCCAACGGTACTCAGTGTAACAAAAACATTCTGGTACTAGGAGGGTTAATTAACAATGAGAATTATTAACAACAGTTTAAATAAACATGATTCTACCTGCAAAACTGAGCTCATTTAAGACAGTAGCACAGAGAAAATTTCATCCCATTACGTATCCTACTCAGAAGCTCCGTTTAGCAGGAAACAAAATAGGAAATAAATTTGTCGTTTAAAAAACTTTTCTCTTTCTCTTGGTTATTTATATGTATTTTAGTGAATCAGAGTTATGAAAACACATAGTGTATATTCGTTATATTTCATCTGTCATCGTATTATGCATAAGATTCTTTATTGTTTTTCTGTCTCAATAAAAAAATGTTCAAATGTTTGTATAGTTTATGGGACTTAACTACCGGGTCATCAGTCCATAAACTTACAAACTACTTATGAACTACTTACGAACTAGGACGGCACAAATATCCATGCCCGAGGGGGGATTCGAGCCCCCGACCGTAGTGGCCGTAAGGACCGTGACTGGAGCGCCTCAGTCCTCTCGGCCAACGCGGCCGGCCTGTCTCAATACGGAGCAGTATATGTTTCTTATGTATTAGTTTATCACTTATGAATCTTTGAATATTTCATCTCTTTTTCAAATTAAATTGTTATTATACATTATCGGACTACTATTTTTACAAACACTTACTATCTGTTATGATTTATTGGCAATCATCTTTCAAAAGAATATTTTATTTTTAACACAATAAATCATCTAATCGTAATGACATTAGAGATTATATGTTATTGTGTCATTGTATCGTAACAGGTGAAAGTCAGTATCAAACAAATCTTTTCATTGCATATTGAAAAAAAAAAATAACAGTGACCTTCTCTATTAAATATTCTTCCTTTCCACATGACGTGCTTCTCCGAATAATTTTTGTCTATATCATTACAAAAATTGTATAACATTTCTCCTTTTATCGTAAACGTCAGAAAGAGATCAACTGCATTCAACCTCAGGAAACTCGACACGGCTTCTTCTTGCCTTCGAATACTAATGTTTGTTCATGGAAGTAGCATTTAATTACCTATGAGAAACATACATAAGAACCGTATTTGGTATCAGCAAACATATACAAAAGGAAATTCTGTACATTCTAACGAGCATAGCCCCGTACGCCCATTGGTCGAAATTTCCATGAAATATTTTGTCTAGCGCCCACGCCGTTTATCTACTATTCGAGTTCCATTATATATATATATATATATATATATATATATATATATATATATATATATATATATATATATATTCCTTATTAACAACAAAGTACTTGAAACCTCGTGGCAGACCAAAATCGTGTGCCGGAACCGGGACTCGAACCTGAGCTATCCCGACACTTCTCACGGTCCGTCGTCACAACTTCAATTCTGCCAGTACTTGTAAACCTCTGGACATTTTTCTTTTATTTGAAGTACCCCTTGTTTCTGTTTTAAACATTGCGACAATTATCTTAATAGCATTCGTAGTCTTATAACCTCTAGAGTGTTGACTCTTCCCAAGATTTTATTTAAGCAAACACGCTCCCTCTTTGTTGTACAATCATAAAATAATAATTATCGTTACCTGTTTATAATTCGTAGGGGAGTTGGAAAATAAGTTTCCTCTGTCGTCTGTGGTCAGAGTTGCGTATGGGTGGAAAAATATAGAATGAGACATTAGAGACATGTCTTTATTTTTCTCCATAATTTCCAAGTACATCGAGAGATACGTCATACCGCTTTATAAGTTTCCAAAAAACCGTACAGGAAAAAATCAGGGCGTTGCATACGGAAAAACCTTTGAACGTCTTCTTCGACGTCAGCATTGCTTCCAATACGCCTTTCGCCGAGTCTTCTTCAAAGCTGGATCAGGACTGTTGGACGGATGGTGTAGCCGCTCCCAACCAAGAATTGCAGTATGATATTGCGTTTCCGTCGCCGAGTGTGGTCTCGCATTGTCATCAAACAGCACAACGCCAGATCTGAGAATGACAGGTCGCATTTCCAAATCATCTCTTTAAATTTTTACAAAGTGACACAGTATCGCGCATCATTGACGGTTGCATCCTACAAAAGTCCAGCAACAACTCCATGAGCGTCCCAGAAAACGTTTAGTAGTACTTTACTTGCAGACGGAGTGCTTTTGAACTTCTTTCGGGCAGGTGATGACGGATGTTTCCACTCCACAGCCGCACAACGCTTCTTCCGTATGAAACGCACTGTTTATATATATATATATATATATATATATATATATATATATATATATATATATATATATATATTAATCCTGGGCGGAGTTTTGATGCTTATAAAGCGGTTTGACAAATGTCTCAATGTACTTGAAAATTATGTAGAAAAATAATGTCATATTTTTAAAGTTTCATTCTATTTTTTTTTCCTTTCATATACAACTATGCCCACAGTCGACAGGAGAAAAATATTTTCCAAATCCCTTTCGTATAATATTTCGGTCGTATATCTTAAATACATAATGTCGTTAAACTTCATTAAAATTTTATGACAGTACTTGGGTGTTAAACGGATCAATAAAAAAATTCAAGTAACATTTATCATATTACGTGTATATTACATGATTTCTTCAATAATTATAGATTATTAAAGTGAAATACGCAATAATTAAAGTTAATAATGAAATATTTGTAAGATAATTAAGGCACTAACGGAATTTTACTTAAAAATTATTAGAGCCATTTTCAATGTTGTCTGTTGTACTTTTTCGTAACCGCTTTTCAATAGAAAGTAAGTTTTATAAAAATTCCTGAAATGAAATTTGCTAAGAAGTACGTACATTAGTACAGATAAATAGATGGCATTCTTAAATATCCTGTTTATTCTGCATAATCTTCTCAAGACCATTTACCAGAATGTGTATATGAACAAGATGATTATTCAGAATTAATAGCATATTCGAAGAAGAAACAAGACAAGCAGAAAAACTGTACATTATCAATATTGTCGCGTTGCAATGGGAGCAGGCTTGACCTCGAAGGCAACTGAACACAACACTTATACTGAAAGCACGTTTATTGCGAACAGTAATGACCTGCAACTTATTCATGACTCAAAACTCCCAGCATCGTTCAATAGCGGAAGATGAAGGAGGGGATATAATCCTGACAACATCTTTGTGAGTAGGAAGTTGGCAATGCAATGTGTGAAGCTTGTTGATCATCCCATCCCAAGTGCCCAACACAGACCCATTATTTGTGTTGTGAATGCCATCGTGAAGCCAGATGAGGTGCCCTTTCGAAGGCGGTTTAATTTCAAAAAAGCAAACTGGCAACAATTTCAAGGGCTATTGGATGAAGAGAGTGAGAAAATTCCTCCTCAACCAGATGAGTATGGTAGATTTATCGATCTTGCGAAAGAGGTTTCAAGGAAAAATATCCCAAGAGGTTGCCGCACCCAGTACATCCAAGGACTGACTGGCAGCAGTAAAGCCTTGCTTGACAGGTACCAGAAGTTGTTCAATCAGGACCGTTTCAGCGAAGATACGTCGGAGGCTGCGGAAGATCTAATGCAGGCTATTGCTGAGGATAAGAAATCACGGTGGTGCAATCTTGTCGAGAACCTAGACATGAAGCAAAACAGCAGACGTGCATGGAAATTATTAAAAAACTTGAGTGGGGACCCAACTGACCATAAACAGAAGAACAATGGAGTAACAGCAAATCAGATCGCTAGCCAACTTCTGAAGAATGGGAAAACAGGAGGGAGAAAAGAAAGGAAAAGAGCTATACCCCAAGAACAAAATGATGATGGCCTCCTCAATACATTATTCACAGCAACCGAACTGGAAGACGCCATTCAGAGTATGAAACTGAATAAGGGCGCTGGAACTGATGACCTTAGAACGGGGCAGATAAAACATTTTGGGCCCAAAGTTCGAAATTGGTTATTGCAAATGATTAATGCCTGTATTAAGGAGCTTAAGATCCCAAAACTATGGCGGCAGGCGAAGGTGGTGGCCTTACTAAAACCTGGCAAGGAGATACCGGATCCTAAAAGTTACAGACCAGTGTCACTTCTATGCCATCTCTACAAGATACTGAAGCGGATGATTCTTAACCGTGTGGCTCAAATAATTGATGGAAAGATCATAAAAGAACAAGTCGGTTTTAGACCAGGAAGATCTTGTTGTGGGCAAATACTCAATTTAACGCAGCACATAGAAGATGTCTTTGAAAGAAAATTAATAACTGGAGCAGCTTTCATAGATCTTACTGCTGCGTATGACACGGTAAACCACAGAAAGTTGTTGTGCAAGTTGCATCATCTCACAGGGGACTGTAGGCTGACAATGGTTATTGGTAGCCTTCTGCAGAATCGAAGATTTTATGTATCTCTAAATGGCAAGAACAGCAGGTGGCGGCTGCAGAAGAATGGCTTACCACAAGGAAGTGTACTTTCTCCGATCTTGTATAATGTGTACACTAATGACCAACCTATCCCTCAAGATACACCATTGTTCGTATATGCTGATGACACAGCTGTGGCTGTCCAGGGATCCAGTTTTGATGAAGTATCCAAAAAACCATCCAGTGGTCTTGAAGAACTTGCTCAATACTACGATGCCAATCACCTAAAGCCAAACCCTTGTAAAACACAAGTATGTGCTTTCCATCTACGTAGTAGAGATGCTGGTGTTGACCTTGACGTTACGTGGCAGGGTAAGAAGCTAGAGCACTGTCCAACACCTAAATACGTTAGGGTTACACTTGACAGAAAGCTCTCCTTCAAACAACATTGCCGAAATACGAAGGCCACAGTTTGCTCCAGAAGTCATCCGCAGGCTGACAAACTATGAATGGGGAGCTCAACCATCAGTACTGAGAACATCAGCACTTGCTCTATGTGTCTCAGCATCAGAATATGCAGCACCAGTATGGGATGCATCCGCCCACACTAAACAGGTTGATGTAAGTGTCAACGAGACTATGCGCATTGTTACAGGCTGTCTCAGACCCACTCCAACAGGTAATATGTACCTCCTTGCTGGAATTGCCCCACCCAGGATAAGAAGGCAGGTGGCAGCAGACGCTGAGAGAACAAAGAAAGAGAATGATTACCGACACCCATTGAATGGGCACGTCACTGAGGCTCGGAGGCTCAAATCTAGAAACAGCTTCATCGCAAGAACTAAGATCCTTGACGGTTCGCAGGAAGATAACAGAGTCTGTAAATGGAAGAATGAACAAACCGGACTGCCAATAACGCCAAAAGAGGAAATGGCACCTGGAAACAAGCTTCCCTATACAGTTTGGAGAACACTAAATAGGACGAGGGCTGGTGTACTCAGATGTAAAACTAATCTGCGCAGGTGGGGCCTGCTGACTAACGATGACAATGCTCTTTGTGATTGCGGAGAGGTTCAGGACGAGGCACATCTGCTTACGTGCCAACTATTGCCAGATCCCTGCAGTTTCAGTGACCTGCTGCAAGCCAATGACAAAGCCGTGGCGGTGGCTAACTACTGGAAAAACAAAACTTGATCTGGACACAGAAATGAATGAATGAACTAACTCAACATACATGCAGCACTGACTGCCTCTCAGGCAGAGTGCTCTGCTATTTATACACAGACAGAATTTACCAGAAATTAGAAGAACAGTTAACACAAGAAACAGAATTTACAAGTCAACATAAGGAAGATGTAGAACCTTCTGGAATTGTTAATTACAAAGAAATAAACTTTTACCGGTGGGCGGGATTGAACCGGCGACCTCCAGCACCGCAGTCCGTGACGCTATCCCCTGCGCCACGCGGACAGTCGGTGTTCGTGGTCTCTCGCGGCAATGTCATTATTAAGAATTAATAATATATTTAGAAATGCTACCTCCTGTAAGGGAGATATGACATTCACAATCTACGATATTCTCTGAAACTAGTTACAAGCTGTTGCGAGAACTTCATTGTGAGCAGAAGGGATATTTCGAAAAGCTGCTAATGTGCTTTCTGGTCTAAGAAGTGAAACGTACCAACAGGCAAATTTTCTTTTTAAGTTTGTGAGAAAATAAGTTGTCGAACCAATAATATCCATGTCCTTTATCTGTATTTTGATTCATTTCGGTAATTATTATTATTTTTTATTTATTCCACTATTGGACTACAATTTTTTCTGCATATTCCTATTCCCACGTAAAATAATATGCAATTATGTTCAGTTTTCCACGATTTGTTGCTGTAAAAACAATTCGTCCTCACAATTTTAAATAACACGTTAGAGTTAGAAAGTGTAATATGAATTTGAAAAATGAGTTCTTCGTAATCGATGTTTCTTGATATAAATATGTTTGATTCTATAAGTAACCAGTTTCCATTTTTAATATGGCGATATTCAATATCGATATCTGTCTGTCCACATCGCATATAAAGTTTGCATCGGATACTCGTGATTTATTTCTGTGTACCAGGCGTGTTTTTTAAGTGAGTACCGTTTTGAAATTAAAAGAAAAGATATTAAACATAAGGAGAGGCATTGAATTAAAATTTATGCTGTGACCGGGATTCGAATCCGGGTCATCCTACTTACTAGGTAGGTGCTTTAGAACACTCAGCGTTGTAGCCAAAAGAAGTACACGGACTGTCTTAAAGCACGTCTCCCTCCACACCTCATTCTTTAATTCTTCCTCATGTTCCCTGTGAAAGCTAATAAGTAGGAGATTCCGGGTTCGAATCCTGGCCACAGCATAAATTTTAATTCAATGCGTCACCTCACGTTTAATATCTTTGGTATAACGAGACAATGTTGTCTCAAGGAATTGTATTATTTGTCGATATTAAAAAAAAAAAAAAAAAAAAAAAAAAAAAAAAAAAAAAAAAAAAAAAAAAAGAGAGACGTGCTAAGATATCTCAATAATTTTATTTTTACATGAAAATCTGTACCTTAATCTACTTTTGTAGATAATTTCCGTCAATACTGAGGCACTTGTCATACCGTTGTACCAGTTTTTGAAAACCCTCCTCATAGAAGTCAGCCCCCTAACTTTGCAAAACTGTTTTGACTTCGTCATCGTCTTGTTCGTTCACAATGCCGTACAAAACACTACGAGGAATAGTAGGGAAGTCATCCCGCAAAGGCCGAAGGACGCCCACTCCATTGTTCATCATGCACATTTGTGCGGCCATTTTTAAATGCTATTACCCACTTTCTTACCATTCCATTACTCATAATGTTTTCTCCGTAAACTGCACAGATGTCTGGATGAATATCGATCACTTTTAGACCTTTAGCACTAAGAAATCTTATACTCCACAGTTGGCAAGGAGTCACAATTATCGGAGGCAACTTAAACACTCACAAAGTAAATAAGGAAAAATCAAACTGTAATGGCGTCAGTGCGTATGTGAGGATACAGGGTTTTAGGTTAGTAACCCGTTTGGTACGTTTTTGTAGAACGATAGTTATCGTTGGTGTGCAGAGAGAGCTGCTGGCAACAATGCTTAGGTTGTAATGTTTTTTGTTTGTTGGCCGGTGTGCGGCAGTCTCCCGCCGACCGCAGAGCGAGGCAGTAAGTAGCATGTTGACAGTGCGTCCGTAACCCGCGTTTAGCGGTGGCTAAAGTTTTTGCCCTTCAGTCGTATAGCATATGAGTTTCGGTTGCGGTTGCGTATTGAACTGTTTCAGTGTGGACTTTAGACATTATCGTAGTGGCACGCGGTTATTTAATCAGTGTATTTAAAGGAAGAGTTTTTAACATTTGTCGTTCCGTAATAAAGGAAGTTAACAAAGCTTATTGTTATGGATCAACCTAGTAATTGTCCGAATCCCATACCTTCAAATAATTGGAACAATTATTAAATGATTAAGCAGCAAATACAATATAACGGTAACTTAGCCCATTGACGATTAGGTGGACGCAGCTGTGACGTTACACGTTGATAATAGATGTAGGTACCCATTGTGCATAAAATTATTGAGGTATCTTAGCACGTCTTTTTTTATTTAAAAACGATACTTACTTTTAAAAGGGGGGGGGGGGAACGCCTCGCATAAAAGAGTGACTGAAGTACGTTTTTCCTTACTTTCTGGCTGTATAAGAGAAATGTGAGACGGAAATGCATTAGGAGTTTACCGCAGTGGAAAAGTAGCGTGAAAGAGAGCCTGTTGTGCATGCAACTTCGTGCCTCCAGCGCAGACTCTCTCGGTTGGCCGCGAGCTGCTGCAGGAGTGTCCTCGCTCCTCGTGAATGGCAGGGAGAGTGACCCATCAGCTGAGTGGCCGGCCGTGTTCACAGCACCCCCCTCCACCCACCGCGGGCTGGCGCGTTATCCACGCGACACGTCTCGCCGTCCAGAGGCCGCCTGAATACACCTGCCGTTACAAAACAACTGCGGAGTCTCTCGCTGGAGTTTATTTTCCTCACAGACGTCGGCTGAATACATTAGCCCGACACAGTAAAATGAAATAGGGCCGTTCCAAACAGGGGGACAAGCAGTGTCGCAGTATGGTGCTATTCACAGGCTGAGTTACGTAAAGGCCTAAGAAACTGAGATTACCAGATTATTCTGGAAAAAGTGTTGTCAGTCGTAGCAGTTTCAGCTTCACATGTGAAGGAAAAAAAAAAAAAAAAAAAAAAAAACAGGTAAGTAAAAATGTTCAAATGTTTGTAGAGTCTATGGGACTTAACTACAGGGTCATCAGTCCCTAAACATACAAACTACTTATGAAGTACTTACAACTAAGGACGGCACAAATTTCCATGTCCGAAGGGGGATTCGAACCCCCGACCGTAGTGGCCGTACAGACTGTGACTGGAGCGCCTCAGTCTCCTCGGCCACCGCGGCCGGCTCAGGTAAGTCAATTGTTATGAAACTCGAGAAAAAGCGATTTTAATGTTCGAACTTGCCGGCCGTGGTGGCCGAGGGGACTGAGGCGCTCCAGTCACGGTCTGCACGGCCACTACAGTCGGTGGTTCGAATCCCCCCTCAGGCATGGATATTTGTGCCGTCCTTAGTCTTAGGTAGTTCATAAGTAGTTTGTAAGTTTAGGGACTGATGACCCCGTAGTTAAGTCCCATAGACTATACAAACATTTGAACATTTTTGTTCGAACTTAGGTTACATGAGTTCAAAAATGTTCAAATGTCTGTAAATCTATCGGACCAAACTGCGTGGTCATCAGTCCGTAGCTTATAAACTACTTAAACCTAGGTAAACTAACCTACGGACAAACACACACACACCCATGCCCCAGGGAGGACTCGAACCTCCACGGCGAGCAACCGCGCGCTCCGCAGCGAGGTGCCATAGACCGCTCGGCTACTCCACCGCGGCGATTACACGAGCATATAATTACATACGAAAGACTTTACTTCATAAATGAAACATGTTGAGTGCACTGAATGTGAAAATAGGTCTAATTGGCGTTCAAGTGTGCGCGGATTGACACTATGTCAAAAAGTGGCGTCAAACGTCACTCTGTGAGGGGAAAGAAATAGGGAAGTTTTTGTGTCCAGCCTCGTCGCCTCGTTTCCGCCGGTTTTGGTAGGTGTCGGTGGCCGAGTAGAAAGAGACTGACACAGGAATATAGAATGCACGCTTGTGCATGTAGGAGGTGACCAGCCAGTGGGACAGCAGAAACTAGAAACACTAGAGTAAATTAGAACGAGATATATATTGCACAGAATTTATACAATACTTTACTTTTACATAGTTCTTGACTGCAGAATGCTGATACATAGTTTATATAGAGGCCTGCCTACTGTTGATTCCTAGTGCCTATCCAATAGCCAAGTCTTCACTGGTGCCTATCTCATTCCCAAGTGGACGATGCAACAGTCGTGGCCACGAGCGGAGTTGTAGCAGAGGGCGCTCGTGGCCGACGTCGTAAGAACGCCGCGCCGCGCGTGCATGGCGTCGCGCGGCGTAAGTACGTGGCGCGCACTTCATACTTGTGCGACACCACAGAAGTCACGCAAAATATCAATAAATTCATAAGAAACAAGGCGGAGTGAATTTCTGTTAGTGATAATACAGTGATGTCGCATCTCACGTATTTAGCTGTGGAGCAGCTCATTGAAGAACTTCACGTCGTCAGGATCGCAAAACTCATAACGCTTTGCAAATTTCTACATTTCAGCTTGGAAATTGGAAGGAGATCTATAATAACGAACGCCATAGTTCCAGTTAGATTACTGTAAACAGAAGATAACTGCAAAGCTATTGTGTACTAGGCAAGTAAGGAATTCCTAAGCTATACATATCAGTATAAGCAACTGATTCTGGATCGTAGTCATTGTGGTCTTATGGAGTTGCCTATGTTTTGTAGAAGGCTTGCTTCTTTCATGAAAAGGAGCACATTTACTTGTTTTCAAAGCTTCTTTTCGTGATTGCTTGCATTGCACAAAATGCTTTCGCACAAACCTGAATATCTTGTACTATTTCGGGTCTGTAACTTGCGACATGTTCTTCCTTCCGTGGTCTTCTATTTGCCACAGGCACAACTGTAACTAACCTTGCGAAATATGAATTCTGTAGTCAAATCGCTTACCGTTGCAAGGAGGCCACGGTTCATGTGTTGCAGGATTTAGTTTCTTATTTATGTCTGTTATCCGTCCAGACTTCTTCCGTTTTGTAGTCTTTTTGGGAACACTGATACAGTCACCTGTTCTTGAAGCCATGACTGTATGTCAGACACGGCACACAGCTCACAGTATAACACACGACGATCCACACAACAATGCGTTAGTCAGTGGCGGCACAGAGTTTCCACCAGAATTGTCCTCACTGCCCTCGTGTGGTCCGGTAAGCCGCCATTGACTTGCCTACTTCTGTCCCCTGATAAATTGACTTACCTGGTTCTTTTCCCTTACAGCAAAACTTTGGATGCAAATATCTCTGAACTCGCTTGGTTGTTTTTTTTTTTTTTTTTTTTTCAGTTTTAGTATCTCGGAAGATGCATATTATAGGTGTAAATCAATCTACAGCAATAGAATAGCTCAGTTTCCAAAGAAAAGTGACTTACCTGGTTTTTTTCCCTGATCCTTCATGTGGCTGCAGTGGCGGATGGTGACAAAATGACTGGCGGTTAATTACTTTTATTGCGGAATGCAATTTGTTCCAAAAGGTGCGGTACTTAACGCTGTTCATTCTTATTTTGCAAACAAACTCCAAAAAACAGATGGATATGCACCTGAACAGTGATGGACAGTAAGTAACAGAATAGACTGTTACGAAACTGTAAGAAAATCACTCCGTTGTAATGAAGAGACACGCTAACGTCGTGTTACGAGACTCTGTAACCAGAAGCCGCACCTCAGCTTAAGCCTGCGCAAAGGCTGCTCTGCACCATCTCTTCTCGAACAGCTAAATATTTGTGGTAACATACAATGTAAACGTCACTGGCCCTCTGAAAAATAGCCAAAAATTTGTGGCAATTAAAAATATTAAAAATCATTCCTGGATCAAAAATCTATTACACAATGTCGAAGATGAAGGGGAAAAAAGGAAAGAAAGGAACATCAGTTGCAGCAACAAAAACATTTTTAAAAAAATAGAAAAAGAATTTAAAAAAATTAAAAAAAGAATAAAATAAAAAGAATATTGTGTGATGTAATATGTAGTACAAGTAATAAATTGTAAAGACACCTTTCATTAACCTGACACGTTCCACATCATTACGAAGTGTCGTATTCAGTATTCATGGTCTATGGAACAAGTACTAATCTAACCTAATCAATTATAAACTTACTGTACAATAAGATGAATCACGACACGACCATTCTCTCACAGTGAGACTATCAACAAGACTCTTATTATTCTTTTTATGATCTTTTGAAGCCTCTTACAGCTGATGCGTCATCAGTTAACATATTATTATATGAAAATTTATCAAATGTAACTTGTTTCAGATAAATCTTCAGTGCGCCAACAACAACTATGTGGCTCAGCTGTTCCTTTCAGGAAGGATTTGCGCATCCGCGAGGTGAGGTGTGTGGACTAGGCTACATCGTCTTGCTTTCTCGGCATTTCACGCGTTTCCGCCCAGAGCCCGAGCAGCACAGTAATGGTTCAGTCAGTTGGGCAGACGCGCCTGTTACTACCGACGTTTCTCGTCGCCCTTCCCTTCCGAAGGATCAAAACGTGAGCCCCAGCAGCGCCTCGGCAACGCTGTGGCACGTGTGCATGCCATCTGCACTACAAAAGTACATTTAAACGAAGATAAAACGTCCTGATACGAGAATGAGGGCTTTAATATAGAATAATATTTGTTTGTTTATTTACGTTTTTTGCACCGTCAGTTTTATTCTGGGAATTTTCTGAACCAGTGAACAGATTCGACACCCAGCCTCTGTGTCTCAGTGAAGAGGCCTTCTTTCTCGATCTTTCCCAAACTAAGAGTTTCTCCTGTCCGAGCAAAAAACTGACAGTTCATAGATATACGACCGTACCCCATTCTATTTTTCTCCTGAATATCAAACATCACTGCTAAATGATCTATTGACGTTCTCCTTTCCTATTCTCATCGCTTTTCAATTTTCTTCGATCAATTGAAGTATTTATTCTGTTAAGTAAAATATCTGTTTTATTTCATCAATTGAAACATCCGTTTTGGAATCCGTAAACACATTCACCTTCAAGCGCACGCTACATATGGGTCGTTCGTGAATGAATAGTTGAAAGGAACGATTCACAAAAATGAACTGCAGACCCGAAGAACTATACGAGAGACGGCAGTTCGCCGCCGCTTAGGTGCTCCTAGTCGGTCCCATAATTTATTATTCGACGTGCCCCATTACATAGTAATATGACATGTTTGATGGTTAAATGCAGGCGGATACATCAGGTGTTTTAGCAAACATAAATACAGTACATAAGTTGACAGGATTCACAAAGAAAGCGTTTTCGCTATACATTATTTGTCGCTTTACATAAAGATACCAAACGACTTTATAGATCGGGAAATCTTTCTGAATTACAGAAATTGTAAAAGTCTGTATCGAATTTATGTACCAAATCAAATTTACTGACGGGCCATCCGTCCCCTTTGTCAGCTATTTTTTCCTGAGATGGTCCCTCTCTTTCTGTAAGTTGCAGCAGTGGAAAAGCACGTAGTAAATAGTTCGAACAGTTCTGTTACATGTGTACGTTCCGTCTTCAATTATTCTGAACCGCTTATAATAGGCTTTCAGTTTACCATGACCTATTAACATTGCTGTAAAATTCTGAGATATTGGCAGTTTAATCATTGAACGTTGTCGGATCGTAGGAAAATACGATTTAGTGCCTCCCCCGTGTTTTGTTCTTTGCCACTCAATGTCCCATTTGTTCCTAAACTCTTCTCGAAGTTTCTCTTTATGGCACTTGTAGGTATTTTGTTGTAGTGTATCGATTGTCATGATCGAGCTGCTCTTTTAGCGAGATTGTCAGCTAGGTCATTTCCCCATATCCATCGATGTGTTTTAACCTATTCGAAATGCACCAGCCAGTTGTATGTCTGCAACATTCTGATTTTACACCTTATTTCTTCAATCAAGAATCTGTAATTCTTCGGATTTCGTAAAGAGTCAAAAATAATCCTGCTGTCGGTGTGAATTCCTGCAGTTCCATCATTAATCGAGAGATTGTTTATTAACTCAAGAGCATTGAGAATGGGAAATTGTTCCGCTTGATTGTTTGAGTATTCATTAGACAGTTTAAACTGTATCTGGTACATAAGCTTCTTATTGACAAGTATTGCTGTTCCCGAACCCGCTCCGTCGTCTGACTTGCTTCCATCTGAGTATACTTCAACAGGTTAGCTTTTGCTGGCGTCCTTCTCAGTTATCCTCGTAAAGTCTGCCGGGTGTGCCCAGTTTCTGTACTCTAGGGTGATGTCGATTGTCTGTCTGGCGTCTTTAGTTTTGACCAGGTTATCATATTTAGCTATTTTCCTGTATATTAAGAGTTATGGGCATGAGACCTGATAAAACACTGGATGCTTCACTGGATGTAGTTCTGTAAGCTTTGACCATTTTTAAATTGATTAACCGTTGGACTGTATTAATATGGGTACGGTTGTATTATCGCTCCATCTCGTCAATCCACATCGGTGAACCGTACGATAACATAGGCAGTATTCTCCTTTATAGATAGTTTGCAGTGCTGTAGCCCGTAGACCCTAGTTGAGATTAGCTGATCTTGAAGGAGCACTAATACGACCGTACATTTATCTGTAATATGTTGAACATGTTTGTTGAATGTAAACTGATTGTCGATTATAATGTCCAGATATTTTAAATGGTCTACTTGTTGAAGCACGTAGTTATAAAGATAAATTGCGATTGTCGATGAGGCAAATTTCCTTTTCCTGGTGATAAGCATAGCTTTTGATTTCTGTTCGTTGAACTGGTTTTTTATTATTAATGGCCCAAGTAGATATTAACTGCATTTCTGCGTTACAGCATTTCAGCGGCAAGAGCACTCGCCCCTTTGGTAAGTACAATCAGATCGTCGGCAAAAGCTATAACAAGAGAGAGTCCTGAGTAAGGCAATTTAACCAAGGAATCATATTATATATTCCAGACACCTGGACCACTAAAAGAACCATTGGGCAGTCCTTGTTCGGAACTCCAGACTGTTGCGACATCTACTAGTTCCAGGAACTGTCCATCCCGGTCTGGAATGTTTGCAACGACCTCTAGCTCCAGGTAGCACAGTAGGCTGGTCCCGGTTGCTTTATGTGTATTTCTCATGATTTAAAGGGATCATACGGGCAACTCTTACTTCTTTGTAACTTATAGCAACAGCAGATGACGCGTCTAGTGACTTTTTTTATTCTTATTCGTATACTTTTAGAATTGTTCTGCTTAATTTAGTATTTAGTTCTTAACGTCACTTTTGATCATCAAAATGAAAAAGAAATTGTGCGTGATATCAGGTATATAGGAAAACGGATATCGAGTGAGAAAGATGTAGATTACAATAATATCGTATTTAATTTTTATCTCAGATATTATTGTTCACTTTTTAAAAGCCAAATACTCATGTTCTAACTTTTTACTAACGATAACTACATAAAGAAAGAGAGGGTGAACGGGTAGAAAGAAAAGATTCCCAAAAAGCAACTATCAGCAATGAACTAGTTCCCAAAAATGTTTTGCCCAGCTCTAGTGCACACCAGCAACAGCCAGTCCATAAGAATGCCATGCCCTTTCTCAGTGACTGACCTGTTCTTCATCAGTACCAAACTGAAATCTTTTCCTGATTTATCTTTACCAATCCAATATTTTATTACTGTTGTCTTATTATCTGAAAAATGTATGAGCCTTGATCGAAAAGAAATATGTACATTAAATGATTGGTTTCGGTAATTTCAATTCCAACTTCTGATCTGGAAAGTACTGTACAAGAGTGGCAGCCTAGAGATTATATTCGATATATGAAAAATAAAATGCAATATTTAAATATGGTTGAAGGATGTAGCACTCTGAACAATTCTATTAATACTTTACCGTGAGTAAAGAATTCGATAAACCGTTTTAACCAATCATTTGAACGTCATACAGTAGACTACTTGATCATTCAGGCTACACATTAATTCAGCCACACACTACGTCACGAATTCGCGATAAACGTACAATGTTAGATAGTAGAAATATACAGAAATTCTATTATATAACAGATATTTGTAGATGATGAGATACAGTGATGTTAACGGTACTTATTATAAGATAATATAATAAAAAGTATAAGGAAACGTAGTTATATACATTGCTCTATGGCTCTATAGCTCTATGGCTAACGGTACTTCATAGCCTTCGTAACATGGCCAAATGAAGTTTGTGACTAATGTTGTTTTTTATGTAGGTGAGTGAAGTTTCGTTTTCATCTTGTTATTTGTGGATAAAATGATATAATCTTTCAGGCTCACCCTGTGGGAATTACAAAGGATACTTTTCATCTCGCACTTCAGAACAGCATGAATGGATGTTTCAAGTAAAGCTCAATCATAAAGATGAAGGACGTCATGTGTGCGAAATTTTGATGATTACACTATGTTATTTGCAATCAGTTTACTGCACCAAAGTATACGCCTATGTGAAACTTCCTGGCAAATTTGAAGTGTGTGCGGAACTCACAACTTCAATTCTGCCTGCACTTCGCCTCCTACTTTCCAAATTTCTCAAACGTTCTCCTGCGAACCTTGAACGAGTAGTACTTCTGGAAGAAAGGATATGGTGGAGACATGGCTTAGCCACAGCCTAAGGGACACAATGTTAATTTGTCAGGAAGTTTCGTATCAGAGCACACTCCACTGCAGAGTGAAAGTTTCGTTCTGTATACGCCTCTGTTTTAATATGCTTGTCGAAAGCCAGCTTATGATATACTCGCATTTATTGTTTGAAAATGTAAGTAGTACGGCTTTTTATATTGGAGTGCTTGGTTGCGAAAGTGATTTAGAATATAAAAAACGATGTTTTTTGAAAAAATGTGCACATTGTTCTTTTGTTCTGACCACTTCATCGCAATCCCTCACCTGCACTTTTAAGACTAATAAAGAAGACTATATTGTATATAGGATGTTTGTTTATACGCTGTTAAGCAGAGAGCAAAAGAGAGAAAGATTGGGAGGGGGGGGGGGAGAGAGAGACAGAGAGCCGGGGCGGAACGGCCGAGCGCATTGAGGCGCCATGCTACGTTGCGCGAGGCCGTTCCCCGTCGGGGATTCGAACACCACCACCGCGGCGCTCTCGTGTGACGTCAGGCAGAATAGGTTGCTCGCGCATAGCTTACCGGTAGGGATGGCGAGTATTGCTAAAACAGCCGGTTTTCGGTTATACCGGTTCTTTTCATCTCCAGTTTAACCGCACTGTAAAAATTGCTCAAGGTAACCGTTCTTTTTAAATAACCGGTTTTCGGTTTTTTATTGCTATTATTTCCAGTAGTGTTCGACCGAAACATATTTTGCAGCCGAAACAGAAAACGTAATCGAGTTTTCGGTTCTTCTAGTTGCGGCCGAAACCGAAACTTACGAAATTTAATTAAAATTTAGGTGAATTGACGTTATACGACAAACCACTAGTCGTTCCATATTTTGCAAGATCCGCACCCAATACTAAGCCTTCTTGAGTGTGTGTAAGCCTAGCCAGGAGTCCGTAGAAGACGATATACAAAGCATACAGATTCAATGGCATAGTCCTTCCATCCGGCAGTTACGAAAATTGAGCCAACCACTTCGTAAGTTGGACTTGTGAGCAAGAGCATACGAATATCTCTTTATATACACAATATATGTATAAGTTACAGTCAGTAAATGAACTTCAATCAGAGCTGCAGAAGTATTTCGAAAAGTAAAGTCACAGTTCCGACTAACAGTATGATTGTTGTCAGTGTAAATTTAAGTAAATTGAACTAGGAAAGCTGTGTACCACATGATCAAAGATTGTTCAAATGGGTGTGAGTTCTAACAAGACCTAACTGCTGAGGTCATCGGTCCCTAGACTTAAAAACTAATTAATCTAACTTACGCTGAGGACAACATACACACCCATGGCCGAGGGGGAAGGGAGGACTCGAACCTCCGACTGGAGCAGCCGCGCAGTCCGTAACATGGAGCCTCAGACCGCACGGCTACCTGGCGAGGAACCACAAGATCAATGTTACCTAAAGCCATATCGATTATTAATAAAGCTCCTCGCTTTCAAGGAATCACATTAATAAAACTTGTTAGCATAACAATATGATAATACATCAAAAGTTATTATTCCAAGCTTACATAATAAGTATATGAATCGAATTTACCTTCTCTTCCAAGAAACATTTTGGATGCTTTCGTCTTAAATGACACAGCATTTGTGTAAAAGCAAATGGAGCATTGTATCTCACTGCTACCGTACTTCGTGAAGTACTTCCACACTCAGGATGGTGCCATTTAAGACACAACCGATGTCTGGCGACGACAGCAAGGAACTGACGCATAACCAGACGGAGACAAGTCTCGTACACTGCCGGTGCACGCGCGTCGTCTAATAGGTCACGCCACACGGCAACAGGTGCATCGGTGCCTCAATAGCTGCACCAGTTCTCAAGTTCTTATGCCACGTGTTTGTTGTGCGTTTCTGACTGCCGGGATTGTTCTTAAGTTATCACTGATCGCATTTCTTAGTTACAGCGATGACCTAATATTTCACAGCAGTGGAAATTTTAGAAAATGCCCTAAATATTAGGGTCTACCAGTTTTAATTTTTTTTTAATTATTTACAAAAATTACATTTTGAACCACTACTACAGGAAGTAGTCGTACCGGTTTTTACCCGGTTATTGGCAATAACTAAAAATAACCTGTTAATACAGAAAAAAACGGTTATTCAAAACTAAAATTCCGGTATCGGTTTGAACCGGTCGGTTTTTCTCATCCCTGGCTCGTTGTTTCGGCATAGTGGGCCGTGCCGCAGCTGCTACCCAGTCAGTTATGCGCGCCTAACCTACTCTGCCTGACGTCACACGAGGGCGCCGCGGCCTTCTCTCTGGGTGGTGTTGGTTCGAATCCCCGCCTCGGGCATCGATATTTGTACCGTCTTTAGTATAAGCTAGTTCATAAGTAGCTTGTAAGTTTAGGAACTGACGACCACGCACTTAAGTTCCATAAGCTTTACAAACATTTGAACTGTGGTGCCGCAAAAGTCTGAAGTGCGCGCCACGTGCTTTCGCCGCGCGCCGCCATGCACGCACGGCGCGGCGTTCTTACGTCAGCCACGAGCGCCCTCTGCTGCAACTCCGCTCGTGGCCACGACTGCTGCATCGGCCTCTTGGGACTGAGATCGGAACCAGTTAACACTTGGGAATCAGATAGGCACCAGTTAAGACTTGGCTATCGGATAGGCACTATGAATCATCAGGAGGCAGGCCTCTATCTAATCTATGTATCAGCATTCTGCAGTCAAGAACTATGTAAAAGTTAAGTATTACTAAGTCTCTATGAAATATATACCTCGTTCTAATTTACTCTAGTGTTTCTAGTTTCTGCTGTCCCACTGGCTGGTCACCTCCGTACCTGCACACGCGTGCATCCTTTATTACTGTGTCGGTCTCTCTCTACTCGGCGACCGACACCGACAACCAGCGGACGAGACAAAAGCGGCGATGAGGCTGGGACACAAAATTAAGATTTAAAGATAGAGAGAGAGAGAGGCAGAGAGACATAGACAGAGAGAGAGAGAGAGAATCACCCGTTCACTAATCACCACAGGACGCACCGTACAGTAAAATGAAAGATACGAGTAATTGATATAACACAGGTTGGCCAAATTAGGAAGAAAGGAAAGAGGAATGGATGGGACTTCTGAGAGTTAATTGAGCGCGGCCACTGTGGTGGAGTGGTTGGTATACAACGTGACATCTGGAGGCCTGCAAGAAGTTCACGAAACGCAAGTTCGTGCAACAGCTCGACAGCTACAGTTTATTAGAGCGAGTTTTGTTAACAACTTGACATTCGCCAGCAATTAAAACTCGCCAGAACTGCCCCGCCGTCGGCACAGTTGCGCGATAAAACAAATGTTGTCGCCTAACGAAGCCACTAAAAAAGGCGCACCCGCCTCGCCGCTGCAAGTTGACAACAGGCCGCGCCAACTTGGAGTTGTCGCCGCTTAATTCATTTTTTTGTTCCGTCAGTCCGACCACGTCTCTCCATTTTGGGGCCATGTCATACTGCTGCAGAGCGAGAGCTAGTGTGCTGTCGCACGCGAGACAGACAAATGTCCCAATTTGTATCACATTCGTACGTCTCTTTTGTATTTCCCTTTTGCTACTCTACTAACGTTCGTAATTCTCATGAACGATTCTGACGTAAAACATCACAGTACTACCATCGACGTGCTACATCGGAACAAACGAATTCACATGTGTTCACAGACGCGGTTGTTATTACTTCTTAATGAAAAAAATATATTTGCGACTTACGGAGGCTTTTAACTAATGTGATTTCGGCAACGATTATACGAGGTACGTCCAGGAAATAAGTTCCGTTTGGTTATACAAAACAAACGAGTACAGACACAGAAAAAATATTTATTTTACAAAAATCTGCAACTGTTAAACTACTTTTCTGCATAGTTGCCTAAATTTTGTAGGCACTTGTCATATCGTGGTGCAAGTTTCTGTATGCCTTCTTCATAGAAGGCTGCCATCTGTGAATTCAGCCATGAGGTAGCATGTTCTTTCAGCTCGTCATCATCGTTGAAATGTTGACCACCAAGGACAGATTTTTAGGTGTAAGAAGAGGTGAAAGTGGCTAGGAGCGAGGCCCGGGCTGTACGGATGATCAAACACGTCCCAGCGAAATTCCCGTAAGAGTTGTTTGGTCACATTCGCCACATGAGGTCGGGCACTATCGTGGAAACAAACAGCACCTTTTGATGTAAATCCTCTTCTTACACCTAAAATTTGTCCTGTCAACACTTCAACAATGACGAGCTGAAAGAACATGCTACAACATGGCTGAATACACAGGCGGCAACCTTCTATGAAGAAGGCATACAGAATCTTGTGCCACGCTATGACAAGCGCCTACAAAATTTCGGGAGCTATGTTGAAAAGTAGTTTAACAGTTGTAGAGTTTTGTACAATAAATATTTTTCTGTATCTGTACACGTTTGTTTCATATAACCAAACTGAACTTACTTTCTGGACGTACCTCGTATATCTTGTATGATACCTACTATGGGAAGGTATACATTTCATATTCAAATGTACTGCGAATTTGAGACCATTGTCAAGCTAGTCAGGCGCGGGTTGTTTATCTTTGGTTGCAAGCTTATTTTTCGATGGCAGTACTGTCGATATTCAAGACGGTGATAGTATTGTTGCCGGGAAGTAGCGTTGTGATTATTGAGAGGGCAGACTTTGCTAGGCGCGCGGATGAGACGACAGAAGCGTGGGGACCGTGGTTGTGTGCAGTTGTCCTTTCGGCGGGATAGCCGAGGAGATGGGATTTTGAGACTTGAAAGCTGAGCCAAGCTATTTGTTTAAGATATGGAGACGAAAGGAATAGATTACGTTGGACAAACGATCTTTTGAAGTTTTTATAATGTAAGGTTTCCCATGAAATACTTGGCATGTTTCTATGGCACAACTTCGCATTGTTAGGTTGAACTGATGGTAACAGCAACGGTCGGGAAAGATCTTGCTGTTAGCTTGTGGTCTTACGATTCATACTAGGGACCCCTTTTTGTGTTAGGAAAAGTATTTATTGTAATAGTTTAGTTTTGAGATTGCGTTTTTTATGAAACAGGAATTTCATGGTTAGTGTACTTGAAATATGGTATTGTTGTAACATTGTTTGTGTGAATCAAGTTAAATTTATTAACAGTAAAGAAATGTTTATCTTTGTTTAAAAATAATTTTGTAGCTAGATTAAATATCTGAGTTATATTTTTTCTCAGAAAGATTTAAAAATCCAAAACGTAACGTTGTTAGTAATTTTCATGAAGTTACATCAGTTAGAAAATAAAACAGATAATTCATTTTTAATTATTAGTTTCAGTTTCTTAAACAGATTACCAGTTTATCCCTTCTCACATTTTTATTAAAAGTGCCATAGATGTTTTCTGTAGTTAGCTTTCCAGTAGTTAGTACAGCAGCAGTTTGGTGTTGCGCAAATTTATGCATTGTGGCTAAAATAATAATAAAAAAAACAAGGTAAGTAAATGAAAGTAATCGAAAAGTGAAAGTGAGAAAGAATCAGTTTTTGTTGTCATGCTTACAGATCAGTATGACAGATTTCAGGGTAGGACAATTCATACAGTGTTCAGTTCAGGTTATTAAGTGTTTGCTCTGAGTCAGATTGCATTGATAAATATTGTGTTCGTTACATTCAGTTAAAGATTATTAGTTCAGTCAGGAACAAGTTTATAGGGCCAGAATTATTAACACAGTGATTTTTTGTATCAGTAATTTTCAGACAGTTAACTTTGTTACGAGATTTTCATACCGAAACAATTAGCAGTTTGTGTTTCATTATTATAAACATTACGCAGACAGATTAATATAACGTTGTGCAAAGGCATTCAGGTAGAAAACGTTCAAACACATTCAGTTACATTTCACTCAAGTAGCGTCAGTCAGTTACATTTCTTAGATCATATGGTAAAACACATAACTTTCGCAACTGACATAAAGTTTGTGAGAGAGAAGGACAAGCAAGAAACTTTCAATCTTGATCACCTACCACAGTCACATTCGAATGTACTCGTTTTAACTGTTATATAAAAACTTCCTTCTATACTACAGAGATGGTGAAACAATTGAACACACATTTTGATGAAGGAAAAATGTGTAGGGTCTACATTATCATAAGTACTATGGTGACTAGAAATTACAAAGTTACAATAAGTGTTCCAAGTGTAATTCACCCTCCTCCAAATATTTTTGATACGATCGCATACATTGTTGGTAACATCTCCAAGAACAGCTACAGGATTGCGTGACTAGCCATTTCGGTTTTATGGGCCAATGTCTCTGGTGTGTGCGGCATCTTGCTGTAATCACTGGATTTAGGTTAATTGACCTTGAAACCAAAACGCAGAATCCAAATGACTCTGTATATTTTCTAATATAGAAACGATGCCCTGAAACCTCATTAGCATCTGCTATAGTTGTCAGAATTGCAACTTAAGATGCAGTAGTTGTATTTAAGAATGGGAACGTCGGGAGGATGAATGTATTAGAAGGAATGGACTTCAAGATAAGAAATTTTACTCAAAACAACTTGAGAAAAATAGATTTACAGCACGTCTCTGCAACTGAAAAGTCAGTTGCAGACCTAGCAAAAGAAAGAAAACAGCCAAAAAGAAACCAGAAGAAAAGCCTTGATGACCCAGAGTACAATAATCATATAACTAAAAGCCAAGACGTTTAAGGGAGGACGTTCATGAAATTGACCAAAAATGTTAATTTTCGATTTATTTTTTATTTGCTATTACAACTCATGGATAACAAGTTCCCAAAGTTTTAATGTTCAAATAGCATTCGAAGTACCCAAAAATTAATTACAAGTGTGACGCGGCCTCCCTATCACGCCCACGTTTTGAAGCAGCACTTCAATACCAGTTCAGTGGACAACGATTCTGTGAATTACTTTCATCCAAACACGTGCGGGATACATATGGAAGGTCGTGATACATACTCTTTGATTTTACAGATCATCTTTCACTGTGTGACGTATCTTATAAACAATAACAAACAAGCTGCATCTTTTATGACAAAGCAGTTCTTGTTTTACCTTGTGATACCAACAGAGATTTATACAAATATTTGATTCTTTCTTCATTCGGTTATGCAACGATTACAAAGAGTGTATAAAAAACTGGATAAACTGCGTTTAAATCAGTCAGTGAATAGAAGACGTGAGAAACAACGACAAACCAGCGAAAAGGCTACGTCAGAAGTACATCTACGGAAAACGTGAACTCGTCTCCAAGCAGCACCAAGCGAAAAATTTGTAAGGTGAATAGTGAATACTACAGTGATGAATCTCGGTACACTGGATTTAGGTTAATTGACCTTGAAACCAAAACGCAGAATCCAAATGACTCTGTATATTTTCTAATATAGAAACGATGCCCTGAAACCTCATTAGCATCTGCTATAGTTGTCAGAATTGCAACTTAAGATGCAGTAGTTGTATTTAAGAATGGGAACGTCGGGAGGATGAATGTATTAGAAGGAATGGACTTCAAGATAAGAAATTTTACTCAAAACAACTCGAGAAAAATAGATTTACAGCACGTCTCTGCAACTGAAAAGTCAGTTGCAGACCTAGCAAAAGAAAGAAAACAGCCAAAAAGAAACCAGAAGAAAAGCCTTGATGACCCAGAGTACAAATGTGGTGCCTTCTGAAGAAGTGACATAAGGAAAAATGTTAGGTTGAACTTCAAATTGCGTTTCCTGAAAAGATATATTTTTAAAAAAGTTTATGTACCTTTTCCTCAGATTCTATGAATTCCTAGAATTATAAAATATTGTACACATATGTCTGTAAACCTCTAGAGCAAATTTTGAAATTAAGGTTGCAAGCTGATATATGAGGCAATGTTCTTGGAATTTTGCATGAATTTAAAATTGTATTTGTGGAATTATAATTAAAAATTATGAAAATTCTTCAATTTAACTATCCCAAAAACCTCTCGAGAGAAGCTTACTACGTATGAAGAGATAAAACAGAAATTTTGTAGAAATCTCTTGAATACTTCCTGAGAAAAAGGAATATACATTATATTTTGAAAATAAAACTTCAAATTTCATTCAAAAACAGTTGAATATATGTAATTAAAGGATTTTATATGTAAATGTGTTACTTTCATGTAAAGCGTGGTACCAAATTTCATTGCCATATCTCCAAAACTATGGATTTGGTGCATTTTTGAAATAGTGTGTGTTTTTCGTCTACGTCCCCCCTTAAATGAGGAGAACATACAGGGTGCTCTATCGGACTCCTTCGTCCAATTCAACGACCCGATGCAATGTTATCCAGATAGACACGCACATCTGTATGGTAGTGGGGTGGACCGCCATTTTGTTGAACCGAAAAAGGTCCGTCACCAAACAAATATCGAATACATGGTAAAATTAATATCTCGAGAATCCCTAAGTAACTCCTTCCAGTATATGTACTCTCGACAGGAGAGAGGACGTTTCACTTGCTAATGTGCGCGGTTCCTGCCCAATCCATTAATTTTTCATCAGTTTCAAATTTATCGCGAAGGCGAGCAATGCTTAACGTGTTGCTGCCTCCGTTCCATATTGTTGGCCCGAGTGTCGTTGAACTTCACGGATATTCTCTAACTTCCAGCATCATTTCAAAACGTTTTTTCGCTGCTCGAGTCAGACGTAATAGCGCCAGGGTCTCCCATTCCGTACCAAAACACTAGTGCTGCTTGTCGCAGAACACCTGCAAATACGAATGCCAAATGTTAATATCAACTCTTATAACTTAAATTTATAGTCGATGCGATCTCAATCTTATGGTATTACCAAATTACACAGCCTTAAAGTGTGTATCCATTTTTTTATCACCCCTGTATTTACACTACCCCATTTTCCGATATTTCCCTTCAGGTTGTCTTGTGTTACTCTTGAAAGCAATGAATTTAGTTTCACATTGGGCCACACTACATTCTTGATCATAGGTAGTGGCGTTACGAATTAAAATCAGTTTGTAAGTATAACATAATGATGTCAAAGTAGACTTTTAATTCCGAAGTGTGATTTCACAGCAGTAGTAAAGTGCCTATGTTTCGGGGCGTTGTCCCATACTGATTATCTTAATAACGTAATTGCTTGGTATTACGCTTAGTAGTTCGTTCCGACAACCAGTAGCAAAGACCATTCTGGTATGCTGAAATGAATTCCGTGGCGACGCTGTGGACATTTCGTTCTCCACAGTATTTCGGTGAAGATAAACATTTTCTTCAAATTCCTATGCAGGAGTCTGAATGTCTTAAACAGGTATATATCTATATTACTAATTCATTTAGTTTCAGTATTATTTTACAATCCGCAATTAGGAAATCCGAAAACCCGAAATTGGGAACTACATTTTCGGAAGATAAAAACCATTAGTTTCATTTTTTTCCGTACTACTAAATGAGTAAATTTCAGAAATTTTTTTGCAATGATAGTACTCAAATATCCTCTACTAATACTACACTTCATTTTACTAACTTAAAGATTGCTTTTTATTCGTAATCTTAAAATTTAAAAAGACACGCGATTTTAGCTCACTTTTCCAACCGTGACGGTGGATTTGTGGCTTCTCAACTGTAACTAAGATTTTTAATATTAGAGCCTAAATTCTTCTTTTTCGATTTTACTTGAATATAGTACCATGTATTAAACAGTTTAGAGTAGAGATATACAGATGAGAGCTACTAGGAAACTTAAAGCTAAACACTGCAGGATATTCACCAACTTGAAAATAACGACAGTCCTGAAGATTTCCTATACATTGCGAAATATTTCCAGAAATAGACCTGTACTTGTAATTGTTGAATGGAGCCAATGTATTGAGTCTTCCTTCCATTGCCAAACGCAGCAACAGAACTGCGTCTCTGGTGGTTTTACCTTTCGTAAGCCAAACTAATCATCATCGACTTCTGTACAGTAATATCGTTAGTAATTTCGACGATATATATATATATATATATATATATATATATATATATATATATATATATATATATTCCAATGTTAAACAACCAGTGTCAAACTTAGATCGCACCATCCTGATTATCAGTTTCGTTTCCACAACCCCGAATAATTTGAGAAATTTGAAATAATTTTTGTCTTCCGCTTCTGCCTTGTATGGCCATAAGTCTTTCAGTGTGTATTAAAATTTGACTGTAACACTGAAATCCATATCGACTTCCCTTTATTATATTATCATATCAATTAATTGGTGTCTCTTGTTAGTGTCTTCAAATTTTCTGTCTCCACGTATAAACTTTCCTCTTACACTTCCCACTGAAACTTCTGTTGTACTCCTAAGGTTGACATCCTTGCTATTAATTTTGTCGCACGGTCTCTTAGTGGACATTTTTGTACTTCATCTTTTCGTCCATCAGTTTCCATGTACGTATGTTAGTCTGTCCATGTACTGTGATTGTCTCTTTCCTTTGTAACATTCCATATTTTGTATTTCAGTATTGCATAGTCTACGGCTTTGAAGAATATCAAATGCATCTCAACACTCCAGAGTACCTCATTTCCCACTTCTTCTAGATATACACATATAAATGAATGTTTGTCTGTATGTCCTCTATGTGTTCATAAACGATTCATTCGACGCCCACGAAGGTTCCTGACCAAAAAAGAAAAGAGCACGACAGCTATCTCAGGAGATATGACGTCATAAATAGCGAGAAGCCACCGCGTGAGAATACCCAGATTTATGCGTCAATTATTAGAAAATGGGAGTAGTTAGGGACTTGGAACAAAGTTTGCATGTAATTTCGGATTTTTATGAAGCATTTTGCAACTGACCCCCCCCTCCCTCCCCCCCCCCCCCCCACACACACACGCACACAGAAAATGATGAAACGAAGTCTCCCGCTTACAACAGTTTCGCTGTAGATGCCGGAAAACTGTCGCATCAGGCATGACTTTGTGATGCTTTACTTGAATACTGCTGACTGTCTTCGCAACATATTTTGCATATAGTATCGATATGTCTCAATAAATGTGCCATGCAAATTTATATCACTGTAGTACACATACTTCAGAACATACCTAACATATAAAAATTAATTTTTTTTTTTTTGGTTCGTGTTTTATGTACGGCCATGACGTACATCGGATTGCCATAAAACTTTGTTAACTCATTCCTTGCACTCGCACGAAGATTGTACGCACACTAAAATGAAATTCGTATGGTGCATGGCGGAGGGTGCTTTTCAATTAGCTAATTCGTTTCTTATGCCTTCACGCTGAAATGGTTCGACAGATATGAATTAAATTTGGACCACATGTAGCTTATACCCAGATTAATACATGGGCTACCTTTCGTAAGCCACCGTATGGTGCATGGCGGAGGGTACCTTACAATTCGTTATTACGTATGTATCTCTTCACGCTGAAACAGCTCGACGGATTTGAATGAAATTTGGAATGCAGATAGCTTACACCCTATTTTAAAGCATGAGCTACCTTTAGGATTCCACAGTACAGTGCACGGCGGAAGGTACAGTGGGTTAACACGTTTGTTACTCTTCACGCTGAAACGGCTGTATAGTATTGAATGGAATGTGGAACGTAGATAGCTTATGCCTCGAATTAATACATGGGCTACCTTTCGTAAGCCTACGTAGGTGCATGACGGAGGGTATGTTACAACAAACATACAAATTGTTTGACTGGTCATGAAAGTTTGCACATAAATGTATGTTTTCATGAAGGAAATTATTATAATCTGCAAGCCAGTGAATTTAGCATGGTGGAGGGTACCTTGCTACTTTGACACCATTTGACCTATCACCATGAAACTTGGCGTATATGTGTATGTTTTCATGTATAGGAGGGAGGGGAGTATGTGGAGGACGAGACGGACAGAAAGGGGAGGAGGAGACAAACGCAGAGAGGGGAGGGGAGGAGAAAGAGGGAAGAGGAGGAGAATGAGAGAGGGAAGATGGTGATATATATATATCATTCGTAACTAAACAAGCTAAAAATTTCAAATTATAAACGTTATTTGCACAATTATTTCTTCTGCGGTAGCAACGCGCCGGGAACCAGATAGTTTTAAATAAATTTCTCAGACTATGCATACTTTACGTGTTTAATGGAGGAAATATTTCACTGTTTCTCTGTACCAAAGATGAACAGTGATGTTCGGCATACATTAAAAAGCCCATTATAGCTGGCAGAATATTTTATTTCTTTTGATCCATACTACGTGTTCCAAATATATTAAAAGCAACCATTTTGCAGTAGAAAACGATGTGTTTCGCAGTGCTGAAGATGAAAACATGATCAAAGCTCTTCCAGTAGGTATCTATGTTTACCACTCCGGAGAGGTTTTGGCTGTATCATTGGGCGCCCTTGCATATCTGCTCGTGGGCACGCCTTATAATGAAGTTCCTGATTTAGCATATCAGTCCAGCGAGAATATACCCATGCCTCCGGCTCTTTTAGGAGTAACAGAAGAAGGGAGAATGATTAGGGTATAACGTCCCGTCGACATCGTAGTCTTAGGGACTGAGTTCGCGCTCAGAAATACTCGAATTTTGTTAGGTATGGTGAAAAACGATCGCACTGATTGTAGTAGCGTAGATGGACAAATAATAGCCTACATAATGTGTGCAGTTTATGTTTACAGAATTCTAACTGAAAACAACGCAATAAGGTAAAAAAGATAAAGCAGTCAACAATCCGAAGATTGGTTTGATCACCACAGTGCTTTACTAGGCGTGGTCCTGTTTGGAGGTGGTATGACGTTTCCTTTCTCCGACCTTCGAACTGATTTACCCAGCCAGTTATAGTAGGACCTACAGTTTAACGTGGGTTCCGAACCACGGTGCTACTCGGTATTTTTCACACGAGCAATACTGCCAGAGGGGAAAGAAGTGGAAAGTGACAGATAAAAATGCTAGGACCTGTCGGGGATCGAACACACGACCTGTGGATTTGTAGTCTGGTACTTTACCAATGTGCAACCGAGGCGCACAGTAACGCAATACATGATGTAAATTTTAACCATTTATATGGACGTAGTTTCCACGAGCAGGTAGGCAACGGTAGACAACATCACATCAACTTCAAGTCGGCTCAGGTGATGTCGAAATATTCTCCCTTCCAAGCGGCGTTGTTCACACGTTGGGCAACTTCACGTCAACGTCAACTTGCCTGCCGGTCAGTATGCTTCGAAAGAACAGTTTGACGTTGATCAGTGGCGGCTGGTTTTCCAGATGACTGGGTCTTCACTTCTTTCAGTGCCGGATCTACGATATTTCCGAACCGGGGCCGAAACTTGATAGTGGCGCCCACTCCTAACATTACGCATGCCCAAAGGCTGCTCTCCCCCACCTCTTTTCAAACAGTTAAATGTTTGTTACAACGAAAAGTATAAATGTTATTCACCCTCAAAATCGCCACACATTGGCAAAAACGTCCAAAGATATGTGGAAAGTAACAATCCAAAAGTCATTCTTGTTCCCGTATGCATTAAAAAGGTTGGGTAAAAAGAAATCCTTGCAGTCAGACTCGAACCCACTACCTTTGACACTTCAGCACGCTGCCGATAAGCACACGACTGCTCTTGCCTGGTGGAGAGTAGTGACTTCATTATTATTCATGATGGGATCTTCTAAGACTTTTACAATTAATGCGTCTTTCATTGATATATTTGACCAAATATGACATTTGTGATAAATCTTCAATGAGCCAAAAACAAATATGAAGGGCGGATGTTGCCTTCATGGAGGATTTGCCCATGCGCAAGGCGAAGACCGCAGTAGTTCCGTTGCCTTTGCTTCGGGGCCATTGGTGCGTAATCGCCAGAGCTTGAGTACCCAGGAGCTGGTGTCTCTACCAGCTCCAACGCCAATGTTAAAAGCAGTGTTTCCCATCGACCCTCCCTGCTGCGGGAGCGCCCATATGCTGCCTCAAGGGGATTCACAACAGAATTTGAACCATAGCCGCGCATGCGCATTGCAACGCTACTACCACTGCCGCCTATATTAGGCGGCCGCGCAACGTCTCAAATACGCGCTGTCTCCGGGACATAAAACGTTTCTTATGCGGTAAAAATACGTTGAATGTGCATATAAAATGATCTGATAGAAGAATAAAACGATGAAAGTTGAAGAACACTCTTTATTTTATTTATTTTATTACTTTTTTTTCGCGACGAGCTTTTTTCCGGGGGTTCACTGAACAAGTGAACATATAGGACTCGCCACCACTGACTTTGATGGTGAAGGTCACGTAGCCAATCAACTCCTTACGATTGGCTGTTATGGATTTGTTTCGTTTGCGGGTACAACATGACTGATTTTCATTAACAGCTTCGTTGTTGGCATTTAGAATATATTTCGTTACTGAGCTTTGGGTTATAGCTGTATTAGAAAATGAACGACGAAATATTAATTGAGCTTGTTGACGCCGTGGCGGAGCGGGCGACCTCATTGAGGCAGTACGCTACGATGCGTGAGGCCGTTCGCCGTCGGGGGTTCGAAAACCCTCTAGGGCATGGATGTTTGTGCCGTCTTTAGTATAAGCTCGTTCATAGATGGTTTGTATGTTTAGGGACTGATAACCCCGCAGTTAAGTCCCATAAGCTCTAGAAACATTTTAACATTTGAGCTTGTTGACCGCCATGTGGAACTCTATGATATGAAGAGCAAAAATATTTCGTATTGTAGCAGCAAAAATATTTCTGATTGTATTATTATAGTAGAAACGAGTTTACGCAAGACAAACTGTAGCAGATGTACGCCTAGATACCGTCACTACTTACAGTTGTCTTACATCAATGTTTACGGTATTTTAAACAATATAAATAGCCATTTATAAAACCGACTCTAGTTAGGGCCTTAAACGTACAATTGACTAATAGCCAATGTATACAAATCAGCTTTTTTTACTCTTCTGTGGTTATAATTAACGCTTCAACATAAATTTAATGTTTGCCTTTCTCTTTTGTGAACAAATTGCACCTCTATTGCGTGTATGGAACTACTACGCGCAAATGGTGCTTCATTCTTAACGTCTCTTGTCGTTCCGTCCAGTGGCAGTGCACGTCGGTGTGTGACGTCACTAACGCAGACGTGACGTTGCTCACCGTGTGAATCCAGCCTTAACTTGACAGCGAAGGTATTGTGCTGAAATTTCTAAAGCCTCGGCTACGCTTGAAATAGTTTCAAATAAAAATTGTTATACTTTTATTGTTGTAATACATTAATCACCATTTTTTTAAAACTACACGCAATGATCAAATTACATTTACCCTTGGCTGTACAAAATTTCTGAAATATTTATCCACAAATTAGTCTGGACATAATACATAGCTTTTATTCAAATGCTCAGGGAAAACACTTCTAAAATTTTTTATCGAAGTGAGCTCTTCGCTTACGAATAACCCACTACCTGTACGAATAAAGAACATAAAAGAAGGACAAATCAAAGCATTAAGTCACAGTTTATTGAAAGTAGGCCTAAAAGCAGCGTCCTTAAACTATCATATTAATAATTTTTTTTTTTTTTTTTTTTTTTTTTTTTTTTTTTTTTTTTTTTTTTTTTTTTTGGGAACCTGAACAAAAAATTCGGAATGCATCGCTGCATGTTGCACATACAGTCCCTCTACCAATCATTTACTATTTCTGTAAAGTACGCCGACGAATGATGTAAGTGTTCTCATGTCTCACAATGTTAATCGTCCGTTCACTGCCAGTTTTAGTTTACAACTCACGCCAGTAGAAGGTGCTCCGACGAAGAGTTTCCGCTATTATCTTTTGTTTCTACGACATATTCACCTGACAAGAAATCCGTTTCATTTCATTTCAGGAGGGAAGCAAAGCAGACTTGAGTTTAACGTCCGGTCGACAGCGGTGACATTAGAGACGGATAAAAGAATCTGTTGAAATACGGGTCCAGAATAATCTGATAAACAGGGACCAAGGATCGTCGTCAAATCTCCGCCCATTGAATTTTCCGCCCTGTGGAATTTGCGCCCAGAAGAGATCGACGACGGGCCCACTTGTCTCTGGTCGGACAAGCAGGCGAGCTGAGGTTCGCTATCTGGGTCCGCTAGCGCACATATTTCATTGTTATTAGTTCACATACGTACATGTCGATTTTACATAGAGAGCTACTGTTCTTAATGATTAAAGTCTTAAAAAGCCTATTAATGTATACAGGAATGTGGTTTAGAGCAACATACACAGTGACATTGGCAATGTGGAGCACAAAATAAGTGGTCGGTAAATGCTGAAATTTGTTAAACCTACGTCTGGATTAAGCATTCAAGAAGCACTTGACCTCGATAATATGGAAGAAGATGCAAGAATATTTCAATTCAGGAGTGAATTTGTAGATTACCAAAAGCTGACAAGACTACTAAAATTCAGAACATATTAAGGAGGTTATTCTTTATGAAACTGAAGGACTTAAACGAAATACGTAATATCTTGTAGATAACGGTCATGCAAAAGAACACAGTGTACTAGAGAAAGAGAAAATTAAGAAGAATCGAATCAAAGTAATATTAATTTTCCTTTTCTGACCTCTCTCAGTGACCATTAGCGGGATGTTTCTAAACCTATTTATACTTAACTACTCTGGTTATCAGTCCCTATACTTACAGACTACTGAAACTAACTTAAATTAACCTAAGAACAAACGCACACATCCATTCCACAGGGAGGTCTGGAATCTCCGACGGGGAGCAACCGCGCGCTTTGCAGAACGCTCGGCCACTACACAGCGGTACCTCTAGATGCTCCTGAAAATCTCTAAGTGAAATTATTGAAATAGTAAGTGAAACATTTCGAAACAAAGATTGTTAATTTGTTTTTGTTACCAGATAGAGATCCATTCCACGACCAAGTAGTTTAGGCCGAGATGGGCCTAACGGAACTTGTAAATAAATACGTAAATCAGTAAATGCTTTTGTGATGATGGTGATTGGTTAGGATAACAGAAGTCTGCGTTTGGTACCAAACTACCAAGCTAAACCACTGCTTAAACATCAGTCTGAACGGGAATAAAACATTGAATGTGTAGGTAAACAAATAGGAAATCCGTAAAGATCTGTGTGAGCTCGAAATTGGCCGTGGAAAATATCGCCAAGCCTTTCAGTGATATTTAAACAGCGCATGAGACTCATCTTCACATCATTAGTGCGCGTCTTTATAAACTGAGTGACAAATTAATTCAGAGAAACCAAGTTTACTTAACAAAGATATGTTTATTTTTACCTCAGAATATGTTCATTCATTGTCATTAAAAACTAGTGGAAATCTATTTTTTTCATTCGGTGTTTGATGTTGCTTCAACAGTTATGATCATTAGAGATTTAGATTTCGATCATACTTATGGTTATGCGAGAGGGTGGAAGCTACCAAGGCCTCTTGAAAGAACCTTTGAAGCACTTTCTTAAACAACGAAAACGAAATTCAGTAGACTGGCTACCTGAAGGTCAGTATGCCACCCGCGGCACTTTACCTTGCGACCCGTGGCTGATTTATAAACAATGATGGTCCTCTATATCTAAATAAATAATTAAGTTGGCATGCGCTCAGTTCAAGCGAGCGTGCATATAAAGTGAGCGTGTCATCTTGCGATCTGCGTTGTGAATCTTCCCTCTCCAAAAATTGAGAATTTTACATGTTTGTAATTCCTAGCGGACGAAACTACGTTGGTCATAAGTCCCTAGACTTACAGACCACCTAAACTAAGTTAAACTACCCTAAGGACAACACACACATCCATGCTCGAGGGAGGATTCGAACCCACGATGTGGGAGTCCACGCGATCCGTAACCTGGCGCTCCAGACCGCTCGGCTACTCCCGCGCGCTGTGGAACACAATAAAATTCGGAAGTACCGTATGCCAAGAAGCAGCAAGCGGTGTATGTCGCTGAGTTTACATGCAGTGGTGTAGCGATGGGGGGGGGGAGGAGGGGTGGGTTCCCATGATGCCCCGGATAATTTCGGTTGTTATTTTTATCCATTGCTGCAAAACATTCTTAATTGCATATCTTAAATTGATAATCATTGTACTGTAATTAATTGTTTTGCTTCATGACTTGTCTGATAAATCGTTATAAATATTTGCAGTAAATAAATGAAAAATCTTTGTATACAAAATGTTCATTCTCTCAGAACAGTAGCATTTAAAAAGTAAATTTTCTTGTTGCCATCATGCCATCAGGGTTTGCAGGTTTCGTTTCAAAATGTTACGGTGATAGGTCCACTGATCTATGATACTAAACGACTATGGCGACTACCGGTTCATGCAATCTGTTACCCGTTCCAATTGCAGACTTGTAGCTGAAATAGACATTTTGTTATTAATATTTCGCGTTATCATTGATAAGACAAGTATTACAGTTAGTATGTCTCTCAGAAAATGAGTAATGCAAATTATAGTGCTTACTTAAAAACTGTGTCCGACGTTAGACTGATTTTCTTACGAATCATTATTTCAGATCACACAACGTAAGTTACATTAGCGAGAGAGAGGAATACAGCTATTTTACGTCTTATACGTTCGTTAGTATGATTTTCATTATAGCACATTTTTAGCTGATTCCGTGTTCTTCTGATGATTTAAAGCACATGAGAGCCAGTACACACCAAGGAGGAACAGCGAGGATTTTCGAGAGGTTCAATATCCCTTTCCACGCTACTCTCTAACATCTTTTATGTCGCTATCTTATTTTGTGGTTGCTTCCGTGTCAGGTTAACTTTCATTCGCCGCCCGTCACTTAGCACAGCAATAACGTCACTTGCTTGAGCATTGCCAGATTCGATATCTTGCAATCTGTTTAATGTCTTTCTCGTATCTGAACTGTCCATATAGTAATATCAATGTAAATAATTCACAGATGAAATTTGATATACGATGATTCTACCTCCATGATTTTACTGTTGAAAAAGTCCTGGTCGAAATAGTTGTGCGATCTTATGCATGTTTGCACTAATGACCTCTTATAGAGATTACTGGTTTGCTCGCTCTTACAGAATCCTTCTGCCATGTAGTTTAGCCGGTGCAGCGTAGACGAGCGGGCTGAAGCGCCATGTCATGGACTGCGAGCCAACTCCTGTCGGAGATTGGAATTCTCCCAGGGCATCAGTGTTTTTGTCATCTTTTGCATACGTGAATTTAGTATAAGTAGTGTGTACGTCTACTGTCCGATGACCTTAACAGTTTGATTCCATAAGAACTCTCTCTCACACATACTTGTTTCCAATTTATGTTATCATTTCCTATAGAAAACAAATAAATTTTTATCCACACTTAAATGAAAATCTTCACATTTGCTAGCAGTGGGCTACAGAAAATATCACTGTCGTTCCCACGTTTAACCTTTAATGAGCACTGATATACAGTGCTTCACTCGGTCTCCAGTGTAATGTTACACTTGTGTGGTCTCGGAGAAAACGAATAAAGAAAATAACTGTACTTCCTCAAAAATAATGTCCGAAAATGGACTAATTCTATTACGAATAGTTATTTCAGATCACAAGTAGCAGGTTACATTAGCGAGAGAGAGAGAGAGAGAGAGCGAGAATACAACTTTTTTGTATGTCTGATAATACTGTTAATATGTTTTTCATTAAAGCACCTTTTTATCTCTTTCATTTGGGTATAGTGGAGGCGGTTCGTGTTGCGTCTTAACTGACTTTGAATGAAAAATTTTCTTCCATTTTACTTTATAGCTAACAGAAAGTAAAAAGTCGCTCTTGCAATTCAGTTGATCGTATAGTCGGACTTCGGGCCTGATCAGGTTGCATATTCTTTATGTAATTAAAATTATTTCATTACTATTTTTTACGAGAAATAATTTGACTTCACGTCAAGTCAGCTAGTCCCACTAATCAAGTTACACTCATCTCATAGTACAGATGAGTCGGACGTTGCGTACGCTGGTCATTAAAATTGCTACACTAAGAAGATGACGTGCTACAGACGCGAAATTTAACCGCCAGGAAGAAGATGCGATTATAAGCAAATGATTAGCTTTTTAGAGCATTCACACAAGTTGGCGCCGGTGCCAACACCTACAAAGTACTGACATGAAGAAAGTTTCCAACCGATTTCTCATACACAAACAGCAGTTGACCGGCGTTACCTGCTGAAACGTTGTTGTGATGCCTCGTGTAAGGAGGAGAAATGCGTACCATCACGTTTCCGACTTTGATTAAGGTCGCATTGTAGCCTATCGCGATTGCAGTTTATCGTATCGCGACATTGCTGCTCGCGTTGGTAGAGATCCAAGCACTGTTAGCAGAATATGGAATCGGTGGGTTCTCGAGGGCAATACGGTACGCCGTGCTGGATCCTAAAGGCCTTGTATCACTAGCAGACGAGATGACAGGCATCTTATCCGCATGGCTGTAACGGATTGTGCAACCGCGTCTCGATCCCTGAGTCCACAGATGGAGACGTTTGCAAGACAACAACCATCTGCACGAACAGTTCGACGACGTTTGCAGCAGCATGGACTATCAGCTCGGAGACCATGGCTGCGGTTACCATTGGCGCTGCATCACAGACTGGATCGCCTGCCATGTTGTACGCAACGACGAACCTGGATGCAAGAATGGCAAAACTTCATTTTCTCGGGTGAATGCAGGTTCTGTTTATAGCATAATGATGGTCGCATCCGTGTTTGGCGACATCGCGGTGAACACACATTGGAAGCGTGTATTGGTCATCGCCATACTGGCGTACCACCCGGCGTGATGGTGTGGAGTGCCATTGGTTACATGTCTCGGTCACCTCTTCTTCGCATCGACGGCACTTTGAACAGTGGCCATTACATTTTAGATGTGTTACGACCCGTGGCTCTACCCTTCATTCGATTCCTGCGAAACCCTACATTTCAGCAGGATGATGCACGAGTCGCATGTTGCAGATCCCGTACTGGCCTTTCTGGATACGGAAAATTTGCGTCTGATGCCCTGGCCAGTTCATTCTCCAGATCTCTCACCAATTGAAAACGTCTGGTCAAGGGTGATCGAGCAAGTGGCTCGACATAATACGCCAGTCACTACTCCTGATGAACTGTGGTATCGTGTTGAAGCCTCATGGGCATATGTACCTGTACACGCCATACAAGCTCTGTTTGACTCCATGACCAGGCGTATCAAGGCCATTATTACGGCCAGAGGTGGTTGTTCTGCGTACTGATTTCTCAGGATCTATGCACCCATATTGCGTGAAAATGTAATAACATGTCAGTTCTAGTATAATATATCTGTCCAATGAATACCCGTTCATCATCTGCATTTCTTCCTGGTGTAGTAATTTTAATGACCAGTAATGTACATAAAATAGAATGTTCATGTGTTACGTGTATTACATAAAAATCTAAAGTTTTGTTCCAGTATTGATGAAATTTATCACACTTGACATTCAATCCAAGAGAACAGTCAACGGTCACTATAGGGGTAAGAATTACGTAAAACACATAGTTCAGGCGGTTTGACGTAATAAACAATAAACTGCGCGAAAGACGTAGACATCATGCGACAATATTTCACCTCTGCTCCTAAATTAACAGTCAAATTTCAACCAAATTTGGTACAAATATACTTTAACGTCAGTAATTACCTTATATGTTGGTAAATACCACTTACGATACATAGGTCAAGAGATATTATGTCATAAACAATGAAAATTCTTCCTTTTTGCGGCGTGTGATAACATGACTTTATTCGTCCTCTATTTCAAAATAAGAGCACTAACAGAATTGCAACAAATGTTAAACCTAACTTCAAACTTCAAATTTTCTCGCTGACAATCCCAGCAAAAGTATGAAAGGAAGAAAGTATACACTTACTACTTCTCCGCTCTTGATGCACTAAAACTGTGGCATAATTTGATATTTCGTTACAATGTATAGTAAGCAACCCGGGCAACGCCAGGTGTTCAGCTAGTTTCTAATAAAGGATGGAATGGAATTCCTATTTTCTTCACAAAATGTAAGTAATTATTAATCAGTTAAAGCGATGGTCATTACTTAGCCACAAGGCAGATGGAAAGAGAGTAATACGAAGATGTTAACTTTGAATACAGCACTGTATTTAATTACACTTAGGCATTAGTTTCTTAAATTTTGAAATATCATTGAATTACATCAAGCTGTGTAACTGACGGTCCTCAAATAGGCGTTTTGATCATCAATTACTCGAAAATGACAGCACTTAGCAACTTCCAACAAGCTTCACACATAATTTCATATCTTTAAGAATATGTTCCTCGTTGAGGATTCTCAAAAACGATGAAGAAACTTTGTAGTTTACTACATTTTTGTTTTTGTGTGGTCAAACGTCAAAATAAGTGTGCAACAAACTAATTTTGATTTCTTATGTGTTATTCATTGTTGTTTTGCGCAAAAGTAGTATCTTAGTTTTTTTAGACTCTGTCGATGCCTCGAAGAAAACTTTGCGGTGCCCAGAATTGAAAAAGCAAATTGAAGCAAGGAAAAGAAATTAAGAAAGTCAGGAGGACAATGGAATCAAATTTAGTAAAGAATTCTCTAGACGAGAAACCAGATATTCAGAAGAATGAACAAGTAAAGTCAGAATCAGGTTGTACTACTATTGTTACTGACACAGCACAACAAATACAAGACTTTGATGATGAAGATGGAGGCCCAAGAACAGCTGTAGTTCCAAATTCATGTTCATATAGTCTAGAGAATACAGAAGCACCACTCCAAACTTTCTGAAGTTCAAAGACGTCGCTTCTTTAAGATTATATAATAATCTTCCAGTAATATCACATCAACTTCGGACAGTAAAGATTCTTCGTGGATCATCCATATTTCATAACAAAAGCAGTATAAGTGGTGCAGCACCATCAACTGAGCGTCTAATGCCAAAATCTTGGTTTTCTCGACAGGGCGGTAATGGAGAAGAAGGAACTGAAGTTAACCGATCGTGGTTATTGTATTCACCGAAAAATAATGCAATGTATTGCTTTTGTTGCTTGTTGTTTACTTCATCCAGTTCCGATATAGAGTCATCTTACGTATCTGCATCTGGTTTTAAGACATGGAGCAAGAACAATAAATTGATCAGTCACGAAAGAAGTCCAAATCATCGAAAGTTCTTTACAATTTGGATAGAAACAGAAAGAAGGTTAACTAATGAAACGGGAGTTGATGCATCATTGGAGGCAATTATACTGGACGAAGAAGAAAGGTGGCGAGATATATTGCAACGAATATTAACTTGTATGAGGTATCTCATTATGCAAAATCTTCCTCTGCGTGGTCTTGTAGAAAATCTAGCACTTCAAGATGGTGGTACAAATATGGAAAATCTAATATCTTTATTTAAACATGTACCGCAATTTGATCCACTACTCGCAAATCATCTTAAAAATGTCACAGTAACGACAAGAACTGTATCATACCTATCAAAATGAATTCATTCATCTGCTGGCATTCACAAAACGAAATTAACTACTAAGTGACATCAAAAGAAATAAATATTTTGGACTTTTATTTGATTCAACTCCTGATGTCGCTCATCGAAAGAAAATGTCACAAGTCTTTAGGTATGTAGATATTAATTTTACCAACAGAAACTTTCTATGAAAGAATCTTGTTTTGGGATTTATGGAAATACATGCTCAAGATGCATCCTCCACTGAAAATTGAATTTTAGACAAATTACATTACGAACAGATACCATTACAAAACTATAGATGACAATGTTATGATAATACTGTCGTGGTGTTAGGTCACATATCTGGCGTTCAGCAAAGAATTTTGGAAAAAAAGTATTATTTGTAAATTGTGATAATCACTCCTTGAATATAGTTGCAGTTACTGCAGATAAACAAGATCCAATGGTTGTAGCGTGTTTTGGAGTACTTGAAAATATATATGTCTTTTTCGCACGTTCAAAATTACGGTGGGAGCTATTAAAACATGCTTTAAAGAAAACTGTCACACGTGAATCTGAAACATGATGGAGCGCCAGACCATAAGCGGTTATCGTTATTGTCGGTGGACTGGAAGAATTACCAGAACTATTAGAAAACTTAGCGGAGGGCAGTACTACCACAAGTGACACCAGAAGTGAAGTTAGAGTTTTATTGCAAAATATACAGAATTTCACTTTCCATTTCTGGCATGAATTGATCACGTGCAGGTCAGAGTAGACGATCCTAAAATGAATTTCACATTGGCGTTCTATGATCGTGAATCATTCGCGATTGAACTTGCAGAAATGCGAGAAGAGGTCTGTGAATAGGTAATAGAAAAGGCTGTCCCTCTGTGAAAAATGGAATTTTGATACATCAACTCGTATTCGAAGACGTCGAAAAATGCCTGGAGGATTGGCTGGTGATGTTGTCCTTTCTGCATAAAGTGAAGTTTCTCGCGTTATGAAAAGCGTTGTTGATCGTCTGCAGGAAGAAATAAGCACAAGATTTACACGACTACATGACCTTAATCCCAAATTTGGATTTTTACTGGACGTTGAAACTTTATTAAACAGGGCTAATGATGATAAGGGACTTCAAATGAAATGTAAAAAGCTCAGTGAATTTTATAACACGGATTTAAAAGGGAACAGAACAGATTGCAAAATGTTACTCCGCAGTCGAAAGGACAGTGAACGTAAAACGACAACTGAGCTTCTTACCTTTATAATCTCCTATGGAGAAGATGTTTTCACAAACATGAAAGTCGCCCTTCAACTACTCCTTACTATACGACTGCCAATTGCTAGCCGTGAACGTTCGTTCAGCAAACTGAAATTAATTATCACACATATACAATCAACTACGGGACAAGATCGCCTAAGTGACCTAGCATTTTTAAGTGTGGAAAAAGAAACATTTGAATTGATCGACTTTGATGAAGTAATTGATATCTTTGCAGCATAAAAGGCAAGAAAAGTGTATACATAATAATGTTTTATAACATTATGATTGTTAAACAATGTATTTACATGTAAATGTTTTTAATTTTGTTTTCTTGTTCAAACACGGAATGTTTCAAAACATATACATATGTAAAATAATTTTATTTTTTTGATTAATTCTACAAGATAGTACAGGGTGTTTTTCCTGATAAACTGAAATATGCTATTGCTAAACCACTACACAAAAAAGGGGATACGTCTGATATCAACAACTACCGCCCAATCTCACTTCTGACAGCCTTATACAAAATTCTTGAAAAAGTAATATATTTTAAAGTAGTTTCACACATAGGTAAGTTCTAACAAAATGTCAGTTTGGTTTTCAGAAAGGCTTTTCAACAGAAAATCCTATATATACTGTCACCAATGAAATATTAAATGCTCTGAATAACCGGACATCACCCGTTGGGATTTTTTGTGATCTCTTCAAGGCTTTTGATTGTGTAAAACATGGAATTCTTCAAGAAAAACTGGGGGGGGGGGCAGTGTCAAAATGGTTTAAATCATACGTAACAGGAAGAGCCAGAAAGTTGACATAAGTAGTTCACATAATATGCAAAAACAGCTACTTCCTCAAACTAGGGAACAATGAAAAATGGGGTGCCACAAGGTTCGGTCTTTGACCCTTTGCTGTTGTTAAATTATATTAATGACAAGCCATTATATATCCATGAAGATGCAGAGCTGGTTCTATTTGCTATCGATGCAAGTATACTTATCTCACCTGACAGACAAGAACTAACTGAAGAAATTGTAAATGACATCTTTCAGAAAATCATTAAGTGGTTCTCAGCAAATGGACAGTAAATGGAATGACACCGTTAATAAATATAGACTTTGATCAGGAATCTGTATCAAAGGTAGAATATTCAAAAGTTTTAGGTGTATGCATTTATGAGGGGTTGAACTGGAAAAAAAAAAAAACACATTGAAAATCTGCTGAAAAGTTTGAGTTTAGCTACTTATGCTATTAGGATAATTGCAAATTTTGGTGATATACATCTCAGTAAATTAGCTTACTACGACTGTTTTCATTCTCTGCTTTCGTATGGAATCATTTTCTGGGGTAATACATCATCGTTGCACAAAAGCATGTAATCAGAATAATTGCTGGAGCCCATCCAAGATCATCCTGAAGACTTCTAAAGAGCTAGGGATCTTCACAATAGCTTCACCGTATATATATTCACTTATGAAATTTGTGTAAATAACTACAACACTAAGAGAAAGAATGATCTTCACTATTCAACGGTAAATCTAGCTTTGGCACAGAAAGGGGTGAATTATACTGCCACGAAAGTCTTTGCTCACCTTCCAAACAGCATCAAAAGCGTGACACATAGCCAACTAGCATTTAAAAATAAATTAAAAGAATTTCTGATTGGCAACTCCTTCTACACTATAGATGAATTTTTAGATATAAATTAGTAAATCTGTAAAAAATTAAAAAAAAAGAATAAAGAAATATTGTGTCATGTAATATTTAGTACAAAGTAATAATTTGTAAAGACACCTTTCATTAAACTGACACGTTTCACGTCATTACGTAGTGTCGTATTCATGATCTATGGAACGAGTAGTAATCTAATCTAAAATGATTTTCCCACTGGCCCAGATACTGTAGTGATCCAATCCTAGTATTTGTAACTAGATTTTTGGCTCACATTGAAGCCTAACTTGAACCTGTGACGCTATTTATCCAAAGAAATTCGTCTTTTTTAGAATTGCAGCTAAGTAGTGACTAATGTTTTGCAGATATTTTAACGTAGGTACAACGTTCTGCTATAATTTTATAATAATTCTATATGTTACATTATCATATGTATTTCTGGAGGGAGAGGGCGCCAATGAAGTATAGTGTTGTACCACGGGAACCTTGGAGGGCTTAAGTAAAGTGTCATGTACCGCGTGCCACTGTGTACATGGTGTATCTTAGGCGCACATGCTATGTTACGGGGCTAGCAGTTGAGAATCACTACATTGTGTGTATGGGGGGGAGGGGGAGGCGAATTGTAGGGGATGGCTGGCAGTCGCTTGTGGACGGCGGAGAGTGCTGGGGTGGGGGGAGGCCGTCGACGTTGTACTGGAGACGTAACGAACTGAAACACAGTTAACTTAGAGGTCCCTTTTCCATGCTATTATGTTGTAACTACGTGGGTGGAACACGATGAGTTCGTCGCCTATGAAATTTCGGTTAGACGAAGGGAGCTCTTGGGCATAAATTAGATTCGTTAGGCTCGAAAGTTTCCTAACGACGTTACCGAGACACGCATGGGAGGACGTGCTCCTTGTCCTCGATACATAGAGCAGTCACTCACTTCAAACAGTGCCCGTTACGTACGAGACAGAGCAGGAATCTGCAAATTACACAAGTGGCCTGCGTGTGGGCTCCGTCTTTACAACTCTTAACCTCAGTTTTGAAGTACCTACTGAATTAATTTACAACAAGAGTAGGTATAAGAACAATGTCTTCTGCTGCTGTTGTTGTGTTACACATAAGCATATCGAAAGAGTGTTTGGGGGAACATAAGTTCGTTTTCGAGCTGTGGCGATCGTTAACGTTACTAATGTAATGTTTGTAAATCTATGACACCCAACAGCTTTGTTATTAGTCCCTAGCTTACAAACTACTTAACCTAAGGTAAACTAAACTAAGGAAAACAGAAACACCCATGCCCGAAGGGGGAATCGAATACCCGACGGCGGACGGCCGCGGGCACCGCAACACGGCGTTCTAGTACGCGCGGCTAATCCGCCGCGGCGTTAACGTTACATTCCGTTTATTGTCCTACGCGCGATTTTCAAAGAAAACTACGTTTGTCGGCTGTCATATGCGTAATATAAACGAAGAGCGTGGAGTGAGTATGCTTAAAAAAATAAAACGTTATAAAATTTGTTTAAACATTTAGTACATGTTTATCGTTAAGACTGTAAGAATTGTTTCATGTAGCTTGCCATGAGAGATTACTGTGTGTGTGTGTGTGTGTGTGTGTGTGTGTGTGTGTGTGTGTGCGTGTGTTTTTGCGATCGCAAAGAAATCAAGCTGTATTTATGTTACTGTTAGGCCTTTTTATTTTTGAAACGAAAGTCTTCTCCAGATCATTCGTTGCTTGTGATTGCGTATTACCAATATGTGTGGTGTCTATCACACATATCGAGAAAAATTGATTAAGGTAATGAATGTCTTCTGTTGTTGTTGTATTACACATCTAGATATCGAAACAGTGTTTGTTAAGATGGACACACAAGTTCGTTTTTGAGTCGTGGAGATGGTTACCGTTAAATCACGTTTATTATCTAACGCGCGCTATTCTTTTAAACACTTCCATCGTCTGTTGCAAACATCGTCTATATGCTCAGACACTTTAGGTGCATTTCAATGTAGTTACAATTAATGGTGAAAATTTTAAATTTTTCTTCCCGCCATACAAAATTAGGCGATGGATGCTTCTGACCAGGATTCTTGATTCAATGTCCCTACCTGACCCCTTCGCCATTCTTCCGTACCTCCAATCGTTCTACCACCGGACACGTTTGAATTTATAGTTACCTGACATTATTATTCAGGTTTAGTAGGCGATCTAAAAATTGGTGATGATTCTCCTGTGAGATTTCTTTATTTGCCCAGATCGCTTATTTATATAATTGCTTGATGACTAGTTTCAATTCAACATGATATAAATTGTATGCCACAGTGTTGCATCTTTTAAACATTTTATTATGCCTGGACAATTAAGATTCGAAAATGGCTCTTTAATGAGTTGAAACTAGTCATCAAGCAATTATGCAAATGAGCGATCTGGACAAATAAAGAAATCTCACAGGAGAATCATCACGTTTGAATTTAATGCATTTCTCTCAATTCTCTTGAGATTGTTGTTAAACATTACTTACCAACAGCAAGACATCTGCTGTACTTAGTGACGACTTCCGAGAGTAAACTAAATGTTCTTTGTGGAAAATAGTTACTGCAAAAACATTGGATATCAAATTAATTTGATATGCAAATTAGGAATAAAAAATAATCGTTAGCGGTGGTGGATGGCCTGGCAGGTCGCAGGGTCGGTAGTATCCCAAGTGTCCACTTGTGGAGGCGGTCAAGTTGTTTACGACATTATTGTGTTAAGTGCAAGTACACGTTTGCTGTCATGCAAGTGCTCTAGGGTATGGGGGGTGGGGGGGGGGCGTGTAACACTATGTCGCGCAATGTATTATGGTTATCATGGGGTGGTACCGACATTACACTACTCCTTATATTCAAACTGAAACCTCTTTAATTGGATTTGTTTAAATATCCTGGAAACTTTTGTTACTATTAGTGAAGTAATTGCTTGCTAATGAGATTAATATAATTCAAGAAATTTTAATTGGGTGTTTGTATTGTGGACATTTTCTGCCTGAGATTTTTCACCATTCTGTTTTTAATTTCCCTTCAGTGGATTATTGTAATCTAATACCCTTGATCTAGTGATCCTAGGATGGAGTTGGAAAATAAAGGAAAAGAAAAATAGAATGGGACATTAAAGATAAGGCATATCTTTATTTTTCTACATAATTTCCAAGTACATTGAGACATTTGTCATACCGCTTTATAGCTTTAAAAAGCCTTCCAAGAAAAAGAAATAGGGGCGTTAAATACGGAAGAAGCTTTGAACGACTTATATGACGTTAGCATTGGTTCGAAGCACCTTTCGCGCAGAATCCTCTTCAAAGCTGGAAACAGATGGAAGTCACTTGCTGCTAGATCAGGACTGTTTGGCGGATGGTGTAGGCGCTCCCAACCAAGAGTTGCAATATGGTTTTGCGTTGCCATCGCCGAGTGTGGTCTCGCATTGTCATCCAACAGCAGAACGCCACACCTTAGAAGGCGAGGACGCTTTTGGTTGCATCCTGAAAGGTCATTATCTCTCTCTAGGTTGTTTGAAAAACAAACAAAATCCTATCAAACTCTTGATAGGGAGAAAGGGGATGATGTAAGTCCCTGCTAGGGAAAGGTAGACATTTCATATTAAAATGTATTGCGAATTTGAGACCAGTGTCAAACTAGTCAGGCATAGGTTGTTTATATTTGCTTGCAAGGTTATATTTCGATAGCAATACTATCGATATTGGAGACGGTGATAGTATTGGTGCCGGGAAGTAGGGTTATGATTATTGAGAGTGTAGACTTTGCTAGGCGCGCGGACGAGATTACAGAAGCATGGGGACCGTGGTTGTGTGCAGTTGTCGTTCCGGCGGGATAGCCGAGGAGATATTTTGAGACTTGAATGCTGAGCCAAGCTGTTTGTTTAAGATATGGAGACGAAAGGAATAGATGACGTTGGAGAAACGATCTTTTGAAGTGTTTATAAGGTAAAGTTTTTCATGAAATACTTGGCATGTTTCTATGGCACAACTTCGCATTGTTAGGTTGAACTGATGGTAACAGTAACGGTCGGGAAAGATCTTGCTGTTAGCTTGTGGTCTCACGATTAATACTAGTGACCCCTTTCTGTGTTAGGAAAAGTATTTATTGTAATAGTTTAGTGTTGATAGTGCGTTTTTTTATGAAATAGGAATTTCATGGGTAGTGTTCTTGAAATATGGTATTGTTGTAACATTATTTGTGTGAATCGAGTTAAATTTATTAACAGTGAAAAAATGTTTATCTTTGTTTAAAAATAATTTTGTAGGCAGATTAAATATCTGAGTTATATTTTCCTCTGAAAGATTTAAAAATCCAAAATATGACATTGATAGTAATTTTCATGAAGTTACATCAGTTAGAAAATAAACCGGATATTTCATTTTTTTATTATTATTAATTCGAGTTTCTTAAACAGATTACCAGTTTATCCGTCCTCACATTTTTATTAAAAGTGCTATAAAAGTTTTCTGTAGTTAGATTTCCAGAAGTTAGTACAGCAGGAAGCAGTTTCGTGTTGTGCAAATTTATGAAGTAAGTGAAAGTGAGAAAGAATCAGTTTTTGTTGTCATGCTTATAGTACAGTATTATTTACAGATTTCAGGGTAGGACAATTCATACAGTGATCAGTACAAGTTAACAAGTGTTTGCACTGGGTCAGATTGCATTGATAAAATATTGTGTACGTTACATTCAGTTAAACATTGTTAGTTCAGCCAGAAAAAAGTTTGTAGGGCCAGAATTATTAACACAGTGATTTTTAATACCAGTAATTTTTAGACAGTTAACTTTGTTACGACATTTTCTTACAGAAACAATTAGCAGTTTGTGTTTCATTATAACAAACAATATACAGTCAGCTAGGTTTTGCAATACCTTGACATTCACATAGAATACATTAAAAAATACGCAGTCAGATTAACATAACGTTGTGCGAAGGCATTAAGATAGAACAAGTTCAAACACATTCAGTTACATTTCATTCAAGTAGCGGCAGTCAGTTAAATTTCTTAGATCATATGGTAAAACACATAACTTTCGCCACAGACGTAAATTTTGTAAGAGAGAAACAAGCAAGAAACTTTCAATCCTTCAAAATTCCAGCAACTAAACTCCTTCGGCGTCCCAGAAAACGATGAGTAGCACTTTACCTGTAGGCAGAGTGCTTTTGAACTTCTTGCTTTTGAAGCTTATAAAGCGGTTTGACAAATGTATTTGGATATTATGTATAAAAATAAATATATCCTATCTTAAATGTTTCATTCTTTTTTTCTTTCATACACAACTCGCCCACAATTTATTTTATACTCCCCCTCGTATTCATAAGGTAGCTGCTTGTTAATGAGGCTACTGTAATTTAAGAAATTTTAACCTGGATTTTGTACTGTGCGTGTGTAACGATTCTGTTTCCCCTCCAAAATAGTGACAAAGTAACGTTCTTAAATGATAAAGGATCTGCTCAAAATCAATTTAGTACAATTAAACATTCAGATGACATTTCCTATCATGTAAAACAGATAATGGTATTCACACAATCTTTTACAAATGTTAAAACATTGAGACACAAAAAATGACTGGCTAAGTCAAAGGTGGGAGGTTTTGCAAAACAGAATGCTATTAGACTGGCTACACAGGGGGTTGAAATTATCGTTAGTCCTAAGCTCCCCAAAGTAAATAGGCAGATCTCAAAAGCATAAAAATAGGGTCCGAATCCAACAAGTCTAATTCATATAACCCTCCAGCAAGTGCGTCACCTTACCCACACAGATGATCATTGACGGCAGCGTCTCAGGCTCGCAGGCAGCAGGCGGTGGGAGCGGAAGAGCTGAAATTTTTTTTATCCGACCGTAATTGCTGCGACCTGTTAAGCAGGGTCGACCTGTAACTTAACACAGCGTTACTGGCGTCGGCGTCGCTATGTAGTTGCTGTGCGATTCTATCACGCTAGTAGACTAATCAATATTTTGCATAGGTGACACAGAGGCCACATGGCACAAATCTATCAGTCACTTGCGTAATAAGATCTGTAAAAACAAAGCCCGATTCGCAAAGGCGCGAATGCTCAAATATAAACTTCTAGCAAAACGAAAACTAAACTGTGGCCGCTCACAGCGTAACCATAGGACAATGTCTCGTCTGCGAAGTAAACTCAAGTTCTACAAGGTTCGAATCTTCGGAATCACACACACGTCTAACCAGAGGACCGTTTAAGACGATGTCCTCCCCGCGAATTTAAAAGGAGTATTCCGTGTCTCCCGAGGTCCGTACACTTCGGACGCTCAAAGAGGAGACTAGCGAGGTCCGTACACTTCGGAGGCTCAGACACGAGTGACTCGAGGTCCTTATCCCTCGGACGCACAAACAGAAGTCTCGCGAGGTCCGTACACTTCGGTCATTCAGACACGAGTGACTCCCGAGGTCCTTACCCCTCGGACGCACAAACAAGAGTCTTCGTACGTCCGCGCGCTCTCCGCAGCTCACGGCAAGCGCCGGGCGGCCACACCCACGCGCGGAAAGACACACCAATATCTGCTAACGGCTAATAGTGAAACCAATCGGATGGCGTAGCGCCGTTGACAAATTATTTAGCTGTCATTCGAAATAATTTGCCCGAATCAGGACGCGTTCTCTGAGGCTGCCAAGAGGCTCCGCCCACGCCACCAAAGCTTCCCGCGGATTTCACCGTTCCCAGGGTGAATGCCCTGCAAGGAATTTCACACGACCTAAAGATGTTAACATTGTGCTATATATACAGCCGCTGGAGCCAAACCCCTGGGGCGCCAGACGGGCAGAAAGATTTCCTCTCAACCTAACCATTTGTCACACTAACTGTTTTCAAACTCTGCTGCTTTCTAGGAAGTTTTTTTAGATAACGCCTAAGGGCAATACGTCTCTATAAATAGCCCGGGGCCCAGAGCACTCTGCTATTGTTTGTATCCGGCAAATTCCTCTCTTGCGAAACTGCCGAATGACTAAAAAGGCAGTCCCCGCTATCGCCCACCATAAACCGCGGGCCAGCATTGTAAAGCATTCCACACACTCTGCCGCCTGTAGCGTCGGCGCCATACAGGTCAAGCCAGTCCCTCTCGTCCTTCCCCGAAGGCGAACGAAAGTTGGTGGGAGGGGGAGATCCCCAAGAGCGTCTCTGCTCTTCGTGGCCTGGCCGTGCCCAACACGTAAAACCACTTTTTGGCAGCCAAGCTGCACCAATAAACATTAAAATCCCGAAATTTGCATATAAACATAGAATGTACTACAATCCCAGGAGCCCATCACCCCTGATGTGTCCCCAAAGGCACAGAAATCAAAATAAATAAAGATCTACAAAGAAAAATGTTACATATTTCAATAATTAGCGTAAAGAGAAAGGTACAATAACACAAGGTTAGTGTGAAAATAGACTAATTACAGCCCCCGTCTCACACGTGTGTTGTGCCTAGCATTACTATACGTTCAGTTTCAAGAGAAACTCCTTTCAATGAATTATTATGATATAACGTCTATAAATACTTGTTCTTATTAATGAAGTAATTACTTGTTAATGAAGTTATTGTAATGCAAGCAAATTTAATCGTCTGGAATTGTATTTTAGAAATAATATGGAATTGTGTACATGGAATTGGCCGAAATGACAAAGATGGTTGGTATTTCTTACCAGATCTTTCACTCCATTGTTAAGAGTTATATTTATTTATCCTGCTTTTTAGCTTACATGATATGGCTTCTGACCACTACAATGCTGAGGATCCCTGTCATGTTGAAAGAACATTCTTGTAGTCAACTGAATCTGTTCCAATAATGCGGGAAGCTCATTTTCAAGAAAGTGTCAATTACAGGATCCTTTAAAGGTGCCCCCAAATTTACCCACATATTTACAAATACTTAAATTCCTCATAATCGACGTGTCAGTGTGTAAATAATGAAACACTGAAATAGTTCACTGTTTTTTCATGCTTAACATAACCTCTTTACAGAATTTATGTTAATTAATAAAATAATTAAATATTTTCGTAGTTCTTTCATGTTACGTTTGAATGTGCGTAATTCTGGCCCCGTCACTGCAAAGTGTTTTGATAGTTTACGACAGTCTTTCACTTATTTTGTCTGATTTTCAAAAGCATCTAATTAAGTATTTCTATAACTACTTGTTCTTGTGGTTAAGTCTGTAAATGCACCGTGCTAAGCACGAAAAAGTACGGAGCTAACTGGTGCAAATTTCATTATGCAAATCACGAATTCCATTTCTGCCGGTAAAAAGCTATTCCAGCAGGAAGTAAAATATGTACCGACATTCGAATCCTACGTGTACAATTTCACGTATTATTCCCTGCAAAAGTGAATCAAGATATAAATCAACTCAGGAATTAAATAGGTTAGTTTAGAGTGCAAATAAAAAAAAAAAAATATTTCACGTGTGCATCTCCATTATTCTTTCAGTACATTTAAATTATTCCTTGTCATCCACAGTGAGCCACTTGGAATACCACTGGCTGCAGTAGCTTTTTCTTTATACGCTTCTAACAGTTTACTTTGGCCACTGTGCTTTGCATTAAGAAATATTTCGTATTCTTCATACTTGCAGTGAAATACCGGCTAAACGACACAACAGACGACAGAATAACACGGCAATGCGCATGCGCAAGTTGCGCAACTCGGCCGTGTTTTTGCTCACTGAGCATAAACTACAAACTCGAGTCAAGACTTCCCTCAACTAGTTTGTCCAACTTGCGATTTCACACAACTGTTGTCAACAGTTGGAAACAAAGTCAAACTCCGAGTTAAAAACAGTTGTCAACTGAGTTTGTTGGAGTTGGTTGTCAATGTGAAGGCACCTAAAGTCGATGTGCTATCACAACAGGCTTAGTCAACTGATTGCCTATCAAGACACACCAAATATTTACAGAGAAGCGTTCTTGGAAATGTGGCTCTGCAATGGCATGTGCGGTTTCTTCAGACCACTGATGTGAATTACGAGTGTCATTGATGTCGTCTTGAGTGAAAGTGGCTGAACCAGTGAGGGAAAAATGTGGAATTACTTGGACATTTTGAAGTTTCCAACAAGAAAATCCCAATCTCGTCTCTTTGACACGTGCTTTAAGGTGTTGATCAGTTGTATATGATATAACCTGTGCAGATATAATGTTCGCCATACTATTGTAATTCAAGAGCCACATGTGAAGAAATTCTACGTCTGCTTGCTGCACGGCTATGTTCTACCTGAATAATGTCTTCTACTTCATCCACAGTCTGTTTAATTTCACGTCCGGATGCAATATGAATGCTGGGCACTGTACCAGTATCACACAGTGTATTTAACACACGAGTAAACAAACACTCTTCGTATCTGGTAGTCTGCGGTTAGCAAATCGTATACCGTATTCTGTACAAGCAGCAGCAGCCTTTCCTTTAAAAAACATATACGCAAATACCACGTCAGCATACTCAGCACGTGTAAATACGTGCGAAATGTTTACACGCCACAAAATTTCACAACGAACTCCAATGTAAGCTAAATCACGACTTCTGAACTTGAATGTCGACACTCTGCTACTGACATTCGATCCCTATTGCAGGCCATAGCATCCGGTGCATCGACACACGAAACAGGACGCCGCTGAACTCAGCTGTATCGCTGTAATCGATAAAAATTGGACACACGTTACACAAAAATTAATTGCAATTCGTCTATACTACTATTCGTCGTGGAACAACCTGTGTAGTGGACGCTAGTGGTTATTTTACACTTTCCTAGTTCACACCTAACATTACTTTCTTGCCGTTTGAAGAATCTGCCGAAAATTGACTTATATACCACACATCATGGAGAAAATACTGTAGTAAAATCAGAGAAGGGATGGCGCTAACTGCCGGCACAGCGAATCGGACGCGGCAGCTGTGACATCAGAGCTTCGAATACGAAGCAATGCTGCCCGCACCGGCCAACACCGTCTAGATACAGCGGCTCATAAACAAGTCCGTGTCACGTCACACCGAAAGGTTGCGAGGCCAACGAGAAAGACAGGCTGCGGCAAGGTAGCCCTGAGCTGGCGCGATCGCTAGCTGACTGGCCCGCCGCTTTGAGGCAGTGGGCTGTGCCTCAGCGACCGGCCAATCAGCTAGCGATCGCGCCAGCTCAGGGCTACCTTGCTTACTTGATTTTACAGGCGCACTGCGGCCTGTCTTTCCCGTTGGCCTGGGATAGGCTGCCATTGCAAGCTCACTGGATGGCGCTATGAGGCAGTGGGCTGTGCCCCAGCGGCCAACCAATCAGCTAGCGATGACACCCTATTGGAATTGTTGTGAGGCCCTGTATCTAGTCGGTGTTGCACCAACACCATGTGGTTGGTGCTGCACGATGCATTGAACGCTTCACTTTACGCCGTCGTCTTCTAGTAACGCTCTCACAATGTTTTGCCGTTCTGTTGCGAGGTCAACAGTCACTAGTCCTTTAGGCTCCTGCGCCTTGTTTGCAGCGAACCCCACTAAATGCTCCATCAATTTCCGTCGTAGTGCTTTTGGTCTTTTCGGTGTATCGAGCACAAAATTATATCGAACTTACAGTTGGAGTGCAAGTTTATCTCAAGTGTTGGTATTACCCCTAACTTCCTTACTATCTGTGATTGTTGTCTGCACTTCGCTAGTTTTGAGCCGATATTGATATTGGTGCAATTTGACTAAGAAATCAGATTGGTTTATAAATAACTTTTAAAAATTAAAATCAATCAATGTATCAATCAACAAAATAAATTTAAAATATCTAACATCTTAATCATATGTGATACACCACCCTCCGTACCTTATCCAAGTGTAATACAGTGTTCTCACACTAAGCCTAGACAGGACCCTTAAGATTAATATTTTTGTTGTTTTTGTTGCGGTATTCAGTCCAGAGACTGGTTTGATGCAGCTCTCCACCATTCTCTATCCTGAGCAAGCCTCTTCACCTCGTCATAAGAACGGCAATCCACATCCAATTTGATTCTGTTTACTATATGCATCTCTTGGTCCTCCTCTGCAATTTTCCTCCAATGTAAAATTTACGATTCCGCTATGTCTACGAATGTTTACCATCAATCTACCCCTTCTTTTGGTCAAGGTGTAACACAAATTCCCTTTTCTCACTAATTCTGTTCAGTACCACTTCATTATTTATGCTATCTCCCGACCTAATATTCGAAATTTTTCTGTAGCACCACATTTTAAAGGCCTCTATTCTCTATCTGTCTAAACTATTTACGTTCAAGTTTCACTCCCATACAAAGAAACACTTCCCACAAATGCCTTACATTTAATATTCGATGTTAACAAATTTCTCTTTTTTCCCAACGACAATCTGCACTTTATATCCTCTGTACTGCGACTATCATATTTTACTGCCCCAGTAGGAAAAAAAAAAAAAAACCTCATCTACCACCTTCATTGTTTCGTTACCTAATGTAATTCCTTCAGCATTGCCTGATATACTAAGGCTGCATTCCATTATCTTGTTTTGCTTTGGTTAATTTTTATTTTATACGCTCCTTTCAACATAGTGGCCATTCCATTCAATTTAATTGCTTGCTGTCGCTAAGAGAATCACAATGTCATCAGCAAAACGCAATGTTTTTTATTTCTTCACACTGAGCTCTAATTCCATCTCCAAATTTCTGTCTGCTTTCCTTCACAGCTTGCTTAATGTACAAATTGAATAGCATGGAGAAAGGCTACAACCCTTTCTTACTCCGTTCTTAACCACTTTGTCCCTTTATGCCCTTCCACCCTACACACAGCTGTTTCGTTAATGTTCAAGTTGTAAATAACATTCCGTTCCCTATATTTTACCCGTGCTGACTTGACAATACGAAAGAGCGTACTCCAATCAACATCTTTGATCCAAATCTACAAAAGCTTGAAATGCAGGTTTGCCTTTCCTTAATCAATCTTCTAAGTTAAGTCTTAATGTGAGTACTATCTCCCGTGTTATTACATTTTTGCTGAATCCGAAATGATCTTCCCCGAGGTCAGCATCTATCAGCCTTTCCATTCTTCTGTAAATAATTCGTCTTTAAATTTTGCAACCATGACTTATTAAACTGATGATTCTGTAATTTTCGCATCTGTGTGCACCTTCATTCTTTGGTTTGGAGATTATTATATCTTGCTTAAGTCTGTGGGTATTGTTTTCTAGTTTTACTAACCGACTGGTAAAGTGAAGCGTGCAAACGAATAGTGGCTTAAGCTAGGGTGGGCGAATGGGAGAAGGGACCTTGGGAAAGTTAAATGAGTGGGGGGAGGGCAAAGGCAGACATTTCTTGCGTGTTCTCTCTGATGTGAGAACGGCCCGCACTTACAGAATATTTCTTCTGTTAATTGGGAACATCATTCCTTTGGGTAACTTCGCCCATCAATTTTTTAAATTTATTCTGTTATATAAAAAAGTCTATAGCAGACAGCATAGTCTATATCGCCTTCACAATAAGTGCCTTTTGCTTGCAAAACATGAGAAAAATAGAGTAGAAGTAATATTTTTTTTATCTTGTGTGTATGATTGAGAGTATGTAGAATATAATTTTCGTCCCTCAGAAGCGTCGGGAAAATGTATTATGGTCAAAAAACTGCAAAATTGTGGCAAAATTTTGCCATAAAAAGTTGTCCCATGGCTTCTGAAGGACGAAAACTTGTTTTCTACATACTCTCAACCATGTACACAAGATAAAGAAATAAAACTTCTACTCCATTTTTCTCATTTTTGCAAGCAAAAGGCCTCTTTTGTGACACCTTACTGGATAATGGGGTCTGCTGGAGACAGAAAAAAAAGAACAGTATAAAAAATTAAAGGGCACTGTTTTACAAATGAATCAAAAATGTTTCCAAAAACATATCAAATATTTTGCATGTGCGGGCGGTTTAAAATGTTTTCACATCAGAGAAAACACGCGCCAGGATCTGCCTTCCTCCCCCCCCTTCCCCCCACACACGTTTTTTCAGTTTCCCAACCGCTGCTCGCCCGTTCTAGCTCAAGGCCCTGTGCGTTTGCACGCTTCACTTTACCAATTGGTTAGTAATATTAGAAAACAATGCAACATATCTTAGTATTTATTTCTTACCAGTGTAAGTATTCAATATGAAGCTCCATGAAGCACATCGCAGTAAAATGTCACTTACGTCCAGTAGATTTATTTTAAAGGAATAATATTTATCTCGGCTCCAGAAGGTCGTAGAGCAACATTACTTGTTTTAAAATCTGTGAAAAAATGTCAGCAAAATATTTCCTTAACAATTACTTCGTAACATAAAAATAGTCCCAAATAAACTGCAAGTTTTTCAAACTCATTCTCTGATACTTTTCTCTTACAAGATATAAGAAAAAGATAGAAAAAAATTAATATCATGACATTACAACTCTTCACGAGGAACACAGACGAGAAACCGTTACTCTAGGTCATTCTCTGGACAACTGTCACCAAGCGTTTTTTCAGATAAATCGATATATCTCGGAAAATACCAGCTATGTTTAATTTTTTGAAAGAATTATTTTTTGACTCACTTCGTGTCATATTTACAGTAAATAATAAGTTTGTAAACGTCAATTTTGACGAGTTATAAGGAATGTAGTTTTTAAAGAATTTTATATATTTTTGATATATCTCTAACTTACCAATGAAATCGACACTTCCCAAAAAGCAATCGATAGAATATCTTAAAGGCTATAACTTTCTAACTTAAGATTTCCTCATCGGAGTTTTTGATTGTTTTTGTTTATTAAAAAAAGTGTTTTTGCAAATCTGCGATTTATTTATTTATTTATTTTTGGTAAATTTCGCCAACTCGTCTCGAGTTTCAAAATAGACCCTCTACTTAAAATCTAATTTGCTATATTTAAGAAAAACAGTTTTTTGTAAATTTGCGTATTTTTTGGCAAATTTCGCCATCTCGGCTCGAGTTACAGAATATAAACACTACTTGTAATTTAACGTCAATGGATACAAAAGCAGCGCTCAGTCGCATGTTAAAAATTGTTTAACCTGGTTTCGGCAATGACTAAGATTCCCTTCATTAGGAATTATAAAATGAAATAAGTCACATAATAAAATATACTACTCCGCTGTAAAGCTTACATCACAATGTTTAAAATGAAATTTTGTGAAAATGCTAGCCACTATGGGCTGAACGCCTGCATGGAGGCATCAGAGGCATCAGAGTCTGACGTCTCCATGTACGCGTGCAGCCCATTGTGGCTAACATTTTCACAAAATTTCATTTTAAACATCGTGATGTAAGCTTTACAGCTAACGCACAATAAACTTAGTTTCGGTGCGGGCAGTGGCGGGTTGGACCAAGACTGTTTTGGCTTCCCTGAAGAAATCAAATCAAATCAAGCTTTATAGCGGAGTAGTATATTTTAGTATGTGACTTATTTCATTTTATAATTTCTAATGAAGGTAATCTTAGTCATTGCTGAAAGAAGGTTAAACAATTTTTAATTTGCGACCGAGGGATGCTTTTTTATCCATTGACGTTTTTAACTGTCGCTGACAATAGCAGTTATGTTTAAAAAAATGTAACCAAAGAAAGCTTATAATTTAATTTCCTATAAGCAAAGATTTTTTTTGTTTTCAGGTAATAATTTCTGCAAATCAAACATTACTCTGTCATGGAATGCTTGGACTGTATGTTAATCGTTAGGTGGCTGCATTTCTGCTTGGGTCGTTAACTAAATGCGCGTCCCGCGCGCAGCCTGGTAAAAACATGGCGTACGTCGGCCGATTGGTGCCTTTCCCCCTGTATAGGCTCTCTAGCGCCGCCCGCAGCGCCCCTGGCGGCAGCCGCGGCGTGCCTCGGCGGCCCATCAGCTGAGTGGCCCCCCGTGTTCGGTGCCACTGCCGCTGCCACTGCCACTGCCGCTCATCCCCACAGGCCGGCAGGGGCGGTTCTCGCCCAGCACATCTCGCCGGTTTACGGCCCCCAGCTCTCGCCTGTCTGAATACATCTGCCTTTCAAATGGCGCGGCAAATACGACTCCGTGCCGAGGAGGCGTCGAAGCGATGAAAAAGGAAAGCAACCTCTGCACGTCTCAAATTTTGCCGGGGTTTACATGCAGCCCTTGCATACCGTCACACTGCTGTGGCGATGGATGGAAGTGAGCATACATTCAGTAGTTAACACAATATTTGAACATACCAGAAAATAACACAACGGGTCCTTCTGGTTTTGGAAATTCAGTTAGGGGCGAGATTTCGCAGCTTAATAGTATAGCTTAAAAGCGTCCACCTAACAAGGGAACATGATCAACTCGACCTCATATTTTTTTTTTTTTAGAAAAAAATACAGGAGCTAGATATGAACCCCAGAAATCGATATCACGTGAAAATTTGGTCCATTATCTAGATACTACGCATTTACGGCCTCCTCAAAGTACAGTTTTTAAACATTCGCGAGCTCGGTGTGCTCCTCACTCGGCCCGGTTCACTGCGGCCGCTTAATGCCCGAACGATTAGTACTGTGAGCACAGTGTAGTAAGAGGTTTGCGTTCGTGATATCAATTAACCCACAGGCTGTCGCACGACATCTCCAAGAGGGGTATGGAGTGATTAATCTGTAACGATTAAATGTAAAAGAACGAGAGCTCCTTAAAGTCGTCACCGGTAAGCATAATCATTTGAAGTTATTAGACGTTCTATACACGCCATACCTTGACTAAAAGAAGGGCTCGATTGGTAGGACACATTCTTAGACATCATGAAATTGTGAATTTAGCGTTGGAGGGAAGTGTGTGGGGTCAAAGCCGCAGAGGAAAACCAAGAGATGGATACAGTAAGCTGATTCAGACAGATGTGGGTTGCCGTTCTTATGTGGAGATAAAGGGGCTTGCTCAGGATAGGGTATTGTGAAGAGCTGCATCAAACCAGCCTCCGGACTGAAGACCACAACAACAAACATGGTAAAAGTTCATACGTGGCGCTTTGTTTATGCTTTTCCTTATATCTTTCAACTGTGTCGCAGGTATCATACACAATTGCACTGATGAATACGTGCTGGATATAGGAGAAAATAGCGGCTTGACGTTCGGTACAGATTTACAAGAGGAAGACGTCGACGTTAACGACGCTGCCATTTCAGCACCGTCAGATTCGTCGATCGCTTTCATTGCTTCATCGGAGATTGGGCATGGAATCGAGGTCGCCAGTGATGGTGAAAGCTGCTTTGATGATTTTAATTCGTAGAATACCACTTTGTCCGTCTCTGTAACAGAAGAATATTTTCAACGAGCTGTTTGCGTTTTATACAACGCATCACAACTACAGTGGAAACGAATGAAACGGTTTTTCAACAAGCAGTGTAAGTTAATTTAATTTTCAACACCTATAATGCACATCATTTTGTTATATGTAAAGCTGACACTACTGAAGTGGAGTAAACTTGAAAGAGTTACAGTTCGTATGTTTCACTTTGTAATATTTGTTTCCTCCTCCACTTCCCAAACTCTTCAAATTTCACATTTCGGGGGACTCGCTGTTGTTCCTTCGCTGCACGCTGGGACATTAAGCGACCGCAGTGAACCGGGCCGAGTGAGAACCAACCCGAGACCGCGAGTATCTAAAAGGTGTACTTTGAGGAGGCTGTAACTGCATAGCATCTGGATAATGGCCCCAAATTTTCACGTGATATCTATTTCTGTAGTTAATATCTAGTTCATGTATTTTTTTTCTCAAGAAAATACGAGGTCGAGTTGACAATGTTCCCTTGTAAGTATGAAAGCGTGCTATCCAGAAAATTGCAAAATGGCGGCACGAAAGTTTTAACCGCGACTTGTGTAGACCATTTCTAAAAAGTGGCCATTCAACATGCAGGCGAAACAGATCAATGCATCCCGTCTCTAATAAAAAAATCTAACTCAATAATGAGCATAAGAGGAACACAACACAACACTAGTCCGCATGGAACCGATGTACTCAACTAAAAGAAAAAAGAATATGAACTAAAACAGAACACAAAGGAACAAAGAAAGTAATTTAAATACTGTACTACAATGACATCCGACTTGGAACCTACTTGCAGAAACGATTTTATTTTGTTCCGTATTGGTCTTGATTCTTCCTCGCCGACTGCCTTTTTTATACATAGAATAGTTTAACAGCTACTCAGTGTTTTTCCAGGGAGAAACTAGTTCATCGAATTTACAGCGAATATTTATAAACTTTCCACAGACTATAATGTCGGCCAATTTCGTAATAACATTTCAATAACGATTTAATTTACTTCTGTGAAAATGCATTTAAAATTATCCGATTTTTGAAAAGAAAATATAGATATTTAAACTTTAATTAGCAAGAATAATTACATAAATAAAATAAAGTTTTTTGTGATGAAACATGTTGAAGCAAATGTCACAGTCACTTTCTATATTAAAATTTACATGACTAGTTTCAACAGACTACACCGACATTTTCAAATGCTGATATTGTACTTAAGTTAAAAAAAACAGGTATGCATATTACGGATGCTGATTGAAAAACATATCAAATGGAGAAGCAATAGAGTATTGGCCTTGTATGAACAGTGGAAGAGACGATACCATCATCCTTAGTTATAAACCGGTTCATTCGTCTTGAGTTTTTGTGCCAGTACAGTTGGACCACCTGGTTAAGGGAGGCACCAGCAGATATCGGCGCTCGGCTGAGGATGGAACACGACATCTGTCCTGATTGGCGAACGTTGCTGTCATTTTGTAAATGTCAAGTAATTGTCGCCAGCTATTCACATGTGTTCCATCCGAGACTCGCCCCTGATTGGCTGTAAGCCTGTAGCTTAAGCTCCACAATGGATCGTTTCCGACCTACAGATAACTGTGAAAAGTTGATCGATTCAACGGCCGATACTCTTTCTCTTGAGTTATATTATTCTACGATGCTACTGGCTATCCACAATGTATAATTATGAACGAAGGGAGGATGCGGTAAATGTTACGCTGTTATACTCTTTAAAAGATTTTTTTATCCCTGATTTTATTTTGAGGCGGACGTCACCTATCTCTATTGGAAAATATCTGCAGACTTTGGGCTAATTTCTCGCCCAACGTATACCATTACCAAACGTCCTTTTAAAAGTAACGAGTATGCCTGTCTAATGTTCCTAAAAGTACAAAAACTATGAAACTGGTGAAAATATATTTTTAGAAAACGATTCATGTGTTTTTACAACATTTCAGCTTTTAGCAACATAGAAATCGCAATGAAGTTTCCTTAATGAAAATGATGTGTTTTGTATGGGTAGTTTTGGGAGAACATTCACCTACCTCTTTGTGTTCTGTTCCGAACTATCCCCACTTCTCCTTTGCCGTAGATATAACGACTGTCGCAGTCGGTATTGACATAGCTCTGTTCATTAAAAAAAAAAATGTTTGATTAAGGAAAGTAGAGTAATCAGCAGTTTGTTAGCTGGATTCCGGGTAAACTATGAGGAGTTGGACAGCTGGCGCAGTGAAATGTGTGTTCCGATTTTCTACAATTTTGTGAATTTGAGCGTAGGGTTTTCTTCCGAATTACGTGAACGTAGTATTGCAGACATTGTTCGTTCTGAACGTTTCTTCAGGTGAGCCAGTTGTTCGCAAAACTCTGCCGAGGAACGCAGTGTCAATACTCTGGTAGTTATCCAGACATGATTTATTGGGGAAGGGGGGGGGGATAAGTCACCACTTCCAACATTTGTTCAATACTTGCCGACATCAGTATAGTTGAATATATTGAGAATATCATATTAAAACTATGACATGATGTTTTATACAAGATTATTCAGACTCAGGAATGTGGAATTCAATAAACAATTTACGATAGGAAAAAGCCAGAAGAGTAAGATAATAATTTATTTAATGTCATTCGAAAAAACGTACAAATACTCTTAATGATTCACAATCACCAAACTCATTTACTTATTTTTCGAAAATATTCACAAATGATTTTTATATTATTTTTGTATGTATTTATTTTTCTTTTTGTAGTATGTACAGTTTAATCTTTTGTATTTTGTTTCGTCAAATAACTTTTTCTGCAACTGAGTTTCTTGTCTTGACATTTTCATCCTCTTCCTTACTTTTCTTATGACAGAATCCAGCAGCTGGTTCCTTTAAGGAGAGTCTGTTCGTACGACAGTTTTTCCTTTTCTCATCCTAGTCCACTATCCCATTCTACACTGTCACGTTTCGTCTCAAGAGCACATTTGATGTTAACAATTTTTGTGGAGCGTAATAACTGACGAATTTAAACTGGTTAAAATATCACAAATGACATAGAATTTTAGGAAACACATTTTAGTGCGTACGATGAACAATTAAGAGCTTCATCAGCAAAGCGAATGATATCAATATACTTACGGCCATTTCACACTGTCTATCTAGTAACGTCTGGTCATGTTCAGTCATAACATTCCGCAACGCATTTCTGATGGCGACATTCACACTGTCCGTCACCGAACTGTCACGTCACATCACGTCAAGGATTCTCGAAAGACGGCTGTCTGCATTGAAATTCAACCTATTTTCGTCACATTCAATTATGTTGCCGTAGGCGATTACATAGATTATACGCAACTGTGACATCCTGATCTTAATTTATTATTATACTTTGTTTTAGTGGTGAACTGCAAATCATCACTGACTACTTGAATATTTTTTATTTTATTTTATTTTACTTTGTTTTTTTTTTTATTTTTTTTATTTTTTTTTATTTTTTTTATTTTTTTTTTTTTTTATTTTTTTTTTATTTTTTTTTTGAAGTGTGTGTCTTTGCAAAAGCGAGGTCGGATATCTGAAACCGACATATGGTTTACATCTTACAACAGCATAACACAAAAACTGAAGCACAGAGTTTATATGAATAACATTGTAAGCTGAATAACATTTTAAATTTAAAATGTCAGCTCTGATGAAAGAGGAAAACTTTGTTGTTTGTGACTTTATAAACAATATAAGTGGGAAAATCATAATGGATTAAGTAAACAGGCTCTGTTTATACACTTATAAGTAGTGTGATCAACCAATCAAATTTAATATTTTCAAAGACATTACTGATAGAGCTGAAACATTGAATTAAAATTTGTGGTGCGGCCGGGAATCGAACCCGGACCTCCATGCTTACCAGGCAGACGTCTTAACCGTTTTTTTTTTTTTTTTTTTTTTTTTTTTTTTTTTTTTTTTTTGTTCTATGGTTGGTTCTATTCATTGCGGACGCTGATCGGGTATGTTCATTTTTGTTCGATGAGTTCTTGGCTCAGCTTTTTTTATTACAGAGGGCGTTGAGCCCTCTGACCGGGCGCGCTGAGCCACGGCGCCCGGACCGTTAGACTACCACACCACTAACGATTAAGGCGCCTCGGAATAGTCTATGTACGATTTCCCTCCACAACACAAACTTTAATTCAGCTTCTTTGTTCCAAAGATAATTGCCACTACTGCCAAGGCTCTCCATGCAGCGGAATAGCACCTCAGCAATGGACATGGTGGAACAATCCTGTTATGGTGATATAAATATCAATTAAATACAATGAAAGAATCCCTGAGACGGATTTTCGTCTCAAATATGTCAAAGACATTACTGATAGAGCTGAAGCATTGAATTAAAATTTGTGGTGCGGCCGGGAATCGAACCCGGACCTCCATGCTTACCAGGCAGACGTCAGACGGGTTCGATTCCCGGCCGCACCACAAATTTTAATTCAATGCTTCAGCTCTATCAGTAATGTCTTTGACATATTTGAGACGAAAATCCGTCTCAGGGATTCTTTCATTGTATTTAATTGATATTTATATCACCATAACAGGATTGTTCCACCATGTCCATTGCTGAGGTGCTATTCCGCTGCATGGAGAGCCTTGGCAGTAGTGGCAATTATCTTTGGAACAAAGAAGCTGAATTAAAGTTTGTGTTGTGGAGGGAAATCGTACATAGACTATTCCGAGGCGCCTTAATCGTTAGTGGTGTGGTAGTCTAACGGTTAAGACGTCTGCCTGGTAAGCATGGAGGTCCGGGTTTGATTCCCGGCCGCACCACAAATTTTAATTCAATGCTTCAGCTCTATCAGTAATGTCTTTGACATATTTGAGACGAAAATCCGTCTCAGGGATTCTTTCATTTGTATTTAATTGATATTTATATCACCATAACAGGATTGTTCCACCATGTCCATTGCTGAGGTGCTATTCCGCTGCATGGAGAGCCTTGGCAGTAGTGGCAATTATCTTTGGAACAAAGAAGCTGAATTAAAGTTTGTGTTGTGGAGGGAAATCGTACATAGACTATTCCGAGGCGCCTTAATCGTTAGTGGTGTGGTAGTCTAACGGTTAAGACGTCTGCCTGGTAAGCATGGAGGTCCGGGTTCGATTCCCGGCCGCACCACTAATTTTAATTCAATGCTTCAGCTCTATCAGTAATGTCTTTGACATATTTGAGACGAAAATCCGTCTCAGGGATTCTTTCATCGTATTTAATTTAATATTTTCGTTTGAAAATAGATGTCGGTGTTTTTAAAGTCATTTCACTTTCTAACACTTTATCACACTAAATTGATCAAAAACATACATTACAAAGTTAGCTTTGGCCGGCAATAGAATTTAACGTTGTTGTTTCCTCAGTTCTAGTTTTAAACTATGACTTTTTACATAACGGATTGCCATTCATAACCTCCTTTTCAACATTGGGTATTGTGCTAAATGACGTGACGGAAGTGAGAATACCCTTTGACGTGACGGAAGCATCACGTGTGTTGACGTGATGAACAATTTGAATTAGCCTTAATTCGTCGCTCTTTAGACTGAAAAGTAAGTCAAATCGGGTGCCACTCCTTCCATTAATACACTCCTGGGAAATGAGAAAAGAACACCATGATTTCGTCGACCCAGTAGAGGGGTTATTGACACATCCTTGAGGATGTATACAATACACAATGCAAGCTGCAATTCTCCCAAGGAGACGACGTTAGAGATGCCAAATGTAGTCTTGCGGAATGGTCTGCCATGCAATTTGCAACTGGTGCTTCAACTGGGCCAGATTTCATGCCGGTCGTGCAGACCGCGCAAGATGACTTTTCATCCGGCGCCATAAATGATCTGCGGTCGTGCTGGCCAGGGTAGTTGACGTAGACCTTGAAGAACACATTTGGTGGTAAGGAATACATGTGGGCTGCATTGTCCTGTTGGAAAAGAATATCGCCTTTCGGATTTTAGCAAGACGGGTTGAATGATAGTTTCACTGTGCCATGCACTGTTCAATGATCCCTCGACATCATCAGAGGAGAACGGGCAGTGTAGTATATGGTTCCCCACATGATAATTCCGTGTCGGCCCCGCGTGCCTCTGTCGTATACACTCGAGATTTTTCGCTCTACCCCGCACGACAGCACGCCCACGTCGACCATCCTAGGCATCAGGGCAGAAACGACTCTCATAACTAGACGTCTCGTTTTTCATTCCTCCTTCCGTAAGCGCCTCTCGCGACACTGCTGGAGGCGAGTTGACCAATGACCAATGACACTTTAACGACAAGCATGATCGTGCATCATGGTTTCTGGAACCTATCCTACACTGGCCGTTCTCCTCTGGTCATGGTCGTGGGAACGTTGAACAGGTCACTGTACATTAAAACCGCCAATGAATCCGTCTTGTTACCGTTCATGCACCGTCAAAGCTGTTTGAAACTTCCCGCCAGAATAAAATTGTGTGACGGAACCGGAATTCGAACCTGGGACCTTTACCTTTTACAGGTAAGTGCTCTACCGACTGATCTAGCCCGGCACGCCTCACACGGTCCGTACTCAGCCCTCTTAGGCTCTGGCTAAGTCATGTCTCCACCAAACCATTTCTTCCAGGAGGAATGCTAATCCTGCAAGTTTCGCAGAAGAACTTCTGTGAAACTAGGAAATTTGGAGTGGAGGTACTGGCAGAAGTAAAGTTGTAAGTACTGACTGTGAAGCGTGTCGAGATAGCGGTAGCTCAGTCAGTGTAGAGCGTTTGCCCGCGAAAGGAAAAGGTCAAAGTTTCGAATCCTGGGTCCGGAACACTATTTTAATCCATATCTTCATATCAGCGCACACACACCGCTGCAGAGTGAAAGTTTCTTCGATGCGATAAGCTTTTACAACAGGATAATGCACGTCCACATGTATCCCGTGCCACCCAACATTCTCTTCAAGCTGGATCTGTCCCCTTTTGAGCAAGTTTGGGGCCGGATGAAAAGTCATCTTGCGCGGTCTGCACGACTGGCAGAAAATCTGGCCTATCTGAGCCATCAAGTGGAAATTTCATGGCAGGCTATTCCACAAGACTGCATCCGGCACCTCTGAAATCGTCTCCATGGGAGAATTTCAGCTTACATTGCTGCAAAAGGAGGGTATTCGCGGTACTGGCGAAACACAACTAGCTCTTTATTCACACGAACTGATGGGTGCTATGGACAAGGGTTCGCAGATCGATTCCGTATTTCTTGATTTCCAGAAGGCTTTTGACACAGTACCTCACAAACGGCTTTTAATCAAATTGCGTGGTTATGGTATCGCCCCTAATTTGCGACTGTATAGGGGATTTTCTGTCAGAGAGGACACAGTTCGTAGAAATCGATGGTAAGACATCGACTAAAATAGAGGTGCTATCGGGCGTTACACAGGGTAGTGTTATCAAACGATTTAGGGGAAAATCTGAGTAGATCTCTTAGACTGTTTGCAGATGTCGCCGTCATTTACGGTCTACTAAAATCATCTGAAGATGAAAACCAACTGTAGAACTATCTGAATAAGATAATGCAATTGACTCTAAATAATGACAAGTGTGAAGTCGTCCACATGAGTACGAAAAGAAATCCGTTAAACTTTGTTTACAAAAATCAATGAAAAGTGAAGGCCGTAAACTCTACAAAATACCTAGGAATTACTATTACTTCAGACTTAAACTTAAAAGAACAGGTAGATAATGTCGTGGGAAAGGCGAACCAGAGACTTCGTTTTATTGTCAAAACCCTTAAAAGATGCAACAGAACTACAAAAGAAACTGCATACACTACTCTTGTCCGTCCATTTTTGGAGTATTGCTGCCCAAAGTGGGATCCTTATCAGGTGGGTTTGACGGAGGACATCGAAAGAGTCCAAAGAAGGGCAGCTCGTTTCCTATTGTCACGATACAGGGGAGACAGCGTTACGGAAATGATACAGGCTCTGGGATGGGAATTATTACAACAACGGCGCTTATCGCTGCGGTGTGGGCTACTTACACAACTCCAATCGCCAACATTCTTCTCCGAATGCGAAAATATATTGTTGACTGCCACTTATATAGCTGGAAATTATCATCAGAATACAATACGAGAAATCAGAGCTGGAACGGAGAGATTCAGGTGTTCTTTCTTCCCGCGCGCTATTCGATAATGGAATGGGAGATAATGAGTATAAAGGTGGCTCGAAGAACCTTCTGCCAGGCACTTAAATCTGATTTGCAGAGTATCCAATGTAGATGTAGACATCGCGCACGCTCTGGTGACTGTACTCAAGTGCGTATGGCTCTGCCTGTGTGATCGTGTGCTGTATGCATCCTCAAGAATGTGTCAATAAAATTTGCCTGTCCTGAGTCTATGAATTCATGGTGTTCTTTTTTAATTTCACAGCAGTGTAGATTGCAGCACTGGCACGACTAGAAAACATCGTAGCCCCGTGGTGCTCAGCAATCCAGTCTTGTCTCCAATCTCCCCTTTATAAATAGTATAAAGGTGGCTCGAAGAACCCTCTGCCAGGCACTTAAATCTGATTTGCAGAGTATTCCATGTAGATGTAGACATCGCGCAAGCTCTGGTGACTGTACTCAAGTGCGTTTGGCTCTGTCTGTGTGATCGTGTGTTGTATGCATCCTCAAGAATGTGCCAAAAAATTTGCTTGACCTGAGTCTATGAATTCATGGTGTTCCTTTTTAATTTGTGTAGTGTAGATTGCAGCACTGGCACGAGTAGAAAACATCGCAGCCCCGTGGTGCTCAGCAATCCAAGTCTTGTCTCCAATCTCCCCTTTACACCCAACAGTGGAGAAAGACTTCCGTGAAAGTCACAGCGAGAAGAGCAGGAAGGTGTAGGTGGTGAGCAGCGAGATGAAGGTGGCCAGCAGGCGGAAGTCGAGGGTGACCACCCCGAACAGGCCGACCCTCGGCCTGCGGTGCTGCACCTGCTTGTCGAACAGCAGCAGCTCGGCCTGTGTCCTGCTGTCCAGCGGCGTCTCCAGCAGCAGGGCGTGCACCGCGCCCCACGTGTCCTGCGCCTCGCAGGTCACCACGTGCGCGGGCGTCAGCACCAGCACGAACAGGTTCACGTACATCGCCAGGTTGCCCGTCAAGCGCCACATGTACCGGTGGTAAAACCCCCAAGTCTTGATGATCAGCCCCAAAATAGAGGTCAGGGAGACGCATTCGAGGAGCAGCAGCGGCATCAGCAGCGCCAGGAACACCTTGTGGGCGGAGAGGACCTCGCTGGACAGTTCGCACACACTCTCGTACGCCCCTCTCAGCGAACGGACGCGTCGGCAGCGGAAGACGTCGTCGTCTGTGCCGTGCGCGAACCCCGAGGAGCTACCCCTCTCACAGCGAGAGGGATCGCTCGCGAGCGCGCCTGGGCCTCTTAATTCCAGAATACATCGGTTGATTTTGATCAGTCTGTCCCTTACAACGAGCAGCATCAAGTAGAACTTGAAGGCGTTGACAGTTAACGTAGCTACGTTGGCCAAGTACAGCACCGGGGCGCCCAATCGCAACAAGCGGCGCGAGTCCAGCAGAAGGATCACCATATTTGCTGCAATATTGATGACGATAATCATCGGTCCCGTTGCCCAGCCGATACTAATGCTTCTGTTATCAGTAAAATCACAGCTGGATATCACACCATCGCACGTTTCTATCAAGCGAATCATCGTCCTGTATTTGTGAATGTTGAAAAATGTGTCCAAGAGAATTGCCAAAATGTTGATGCTGAAAAGAACAACTGATCCGATAACATATAGATAGATGGAAGCAGGCGTAGGCTCCAAAATTTGTTTACGGAACAAATATAACGTAAGACCCAGTCCAGTTAAGTGACAGAGGACTGTAATGCCAGGCCACACTACATCCATTTTAGTTTGAAACAAAGTTTTCTTCTTCACGTCAACGTGGAACGAAGTGAGGCCGACGATCTTGCAGCATAGGTGAAGCACTCTCACGTTTGTTAGGAGCTGCTGGGATGGCATTATGATCCAACTCCAGATTCTGAAACACATGTATACAAAGATTCTGTTACATTTGCTCTGTTTAGGTGTACGTGAAGTAAATGTGACACTAATCAATACCAAACAATACTTTTATGTAAATGATTTCCGTAATTCCATGCCACTATGAAGTTTGATTGTCAGTCTTTAATTGGTTAGCAAATAATGAATTATTTTCAAGCACACGTTTTTAATTTTCCATGTGCCTATAATAATGATAATAGAAGCAGTTTAATTACGTTTGCTACAGATAACCTGTGAGTATCTATTACCATCTTCTCCAACATCATTAATTTAACTGCATATGGATATCACTTGATGGCAACAGAAACACCATGTACCCATATCTATCTAAAACGCTTTGTAAACTGCATCGAGGATACCGGATCATACACAGGACCATACTGTGATACTAATCACTTGCTAGTAATTACCACACTCACAGTAAAATTTATCAAAGTATCAAATGAAATGACAAAAAGGGTAAACTATAACATAAACATGTGTTATGAACAAGAAGGAAACAATTCGTGACATAACTAGCTGGGAAGATAGTAAACTGGATCAAATGGATTCTGCTTCCAGACATATAAATGAAGACTGGAGCAAAGATAAAATTACCTTAAGGTAATAGGCCTGAAAAGTTTTGGGAGAACAGGAAAACTCCAACCGATTATGGAGGACCTAAATTTGTGAAAGGAAAACTGAACAAAGAAGTAGACAGATAAAAGGAAATATACTTACTTAATGATACAGATGATAATCTCACTCCCACCGTAGGTCTAGACAATTGTATCATGTTGTTGTTATGGACTTCAGTCCGGAGACTGGTTTGATGCAGCTCTCCACCCTACTCTATCCTGAGCAAGCCTTTTCATCTCCTCATAAGAACGGCAACCCACATCCACTTGAATCTGCTTGCTATACGCGTCTTTTGGTTTCCCTCTGCGATTTTTTCCCCCACACACTTCCCTCCAATGCTAAATTTACGGTTCCTCGATGTCTAAGAATGTGTCCTACCAAGCGATCCCTTCTCTTGGTCAGTGTATGCCAAAAATTCCGTTTCTCACCAATTCTATTCAGTACCTCTTCATTAGTTATGCGATCTACCCACCTAATCTTCAGCATTCTTCTGTAGCACCACATTTCAAAAGCCTCTATTCTCTTCCTGTCCGCACTGCTTATCGTCCATGTTTCACTTCCGTACAAGGCAACACTCCACACAAATGCCTTCAGAAAAGACTTCCTTACACTTAAATTAATATTCGATGTTAGCAAATTTCTCTTTTTCAAAAATGCTTTTCTTCCCATTGCCATTCTGCATTTTATATCCTCTGTACTGCGACCATCGCATGTTATTTTACTACCCAAGTAACAAAACTCATCTACCACCTTCATTGTTTCGTTACCTAATCTAATTCCTTCAGCATCTCCTGATTTTCTAAGACCGCATTCCATTATTTTTGTTTTGCTCTTGTTAATGTTCATTTTATACGCTCTCTTCAACACACTGTCCATTACATTCAACTGCTCTTCCAGGTCCTTTGCTGTCTCTGACAGAATTACAATGTCATCAGCAAAACGCAATGTTTTTATTTCTTCCCTCTGAACTTTAATCCCTATTCCAAATTTTTCCTTGTTTTCCTTCACCCCCTGCTCGATGTACAAATTGAATAACATTGGAGAAAGGCTACAACCCTGTCTTACTCCCTTCCCAACTGATGCTTCCCTTTCATGCCCTTCGAGTCTAATAACTGCGGTCTGGCTTTTGTACAAGTTGTAAATAACTCTCCTTTCCCTTTATTTTACCCCTGCTGACTTCAGAATTTGAAAGAGTGTATTCCAGTCAACATTGTCAAACGCTTTCTCCAAATTTACAAAAGCTAAAAATGCAGGTTTCCTTTCCTTAAACTATCTTCTAAGATAAGACGTAAAGTGAGTATTGCCTCCCGGGTTCCTACGTTCCTCCTGAACCCAAACTTATCCTCCCCGAGGTCAGCTTCTACTATCTTTTCCATTCTCCTGTAGATAATTCGTGTTAAAATTTTGCAACCATGACTTATCAAACTGATGGTTCTGTAATTTTCACACCTGTCTGCACCTAATTTCTTTCGAATGGGGATTATTACATTTTTCTTAAAGTCTGAGGGTATTTCTCTTGTCTCATACATCCTACACACCAGTTCAAATAGTTTTGTCATAGCTGGCTCTCCCAGAGACTTTAGTAGCTCTGAGAGTATGTCATCTACTCCTGGGGACTTGTTCCGACCTAGGTCTTTCTCTGTCAAATTCATCTCTCAGTATAGTATCTCCTATTTCATCCTGATCTACTTCCTCTTCCTTTCCAACAACATCGTCTCTAAATTCATTTCCTTTGTAGAGCTGCTCTATGTACTCTTTCCACCTTTCAGCTTTCCCTTCTTTGCTGAGAACTGGTTTCCCATCTGAGTTCTTGATATTCGTAGAGTTCCTTTTCTTGTCCCCAAATGTCTCTTTTATTTTACCCTTCTTATACATTCCTCTACAGATTTGCATTTGGCTTCTAGCCACTCCTGCTTAGCCATTTTGCACTTCCTGTCGATCTCATTTCTTAGTAGTCTGTACTCCATTTTGCCTGTTTCATTTACTGCATTTTTATATTTTCTCCTTTCATCGATTAAATTTAGTATTTCCTGTGATATCCAAGGATTTTTTGTAGGTCTTGCCTTTCTACCTATTTTGTCTTCTGCTGCCAACACTATTTCATCTCTCAATGCTACCCATTCCTCTTCTACTGTTTTATTTCCCCCTGTTTCTGTTAATTGTTGCCTAAATCTCCCTCTGAAATTCTCCAGAACTTCACGTTTCTTCAATTTATCTAGGTCCCATCTCCTTATTTTCCTACCGTTCTGCAGTTTTTTTCAATTTCAGCCTACAGTTCATGACTAACAAGTTATGGGCAGAGTCTATATCTGTCCCTGGGTATGTCTTACAGTTTATAACTTGGTTCCGGAATCTATGTTTTACCATTATAAAATCTATCTGATACCTTCCGGTGTCTCCTGGTCTCTTCCAAGTATACAACCTTCTTTTGTGATTCTTAAACCACGTGTTTGTTACTATTAAATCATATTCCGTGCAAAATTCTACTAGGCGGCTTCCTCTTTCATTCCTTTTGTCCAGTCCATATTCACCTACTATTTTTCCATCTCTTCCTTTTCCTACTACCGAATTCCAGTCTCCCATCACAATTAAGTTTTCCTCTCCCTTAACTGTCTGAATAATTTCCTTTAGCTCCTCATATATTTCTTCGATCTCCTCATCATCGGCAGAGCTAGTTGGCATATAAACCTGTACTACTGTTTCCGGTGTTGGCTCCGTATCTATCTTGACAATGATAATGCGATCACTGTTCTGCTCATAGTAGTTAACCCGTATTCCTATTTTGTTATTCATTATCAGTCCTACTCCTGTGATAACCAGAAATCATGTTCATCCTTCCACCGAACTTCACTAATCCCCACTATATCTAACTTCAACCTATCCATTTCCGTTTTTAAATTTTCTAATTTTCCTACCCGATTAAGGGATCTAACATTCCCCTCTCCGATCCGTAGAATGCCAGTGTTGTCTTTCCTGATGACAACATCCTCCTGAGTAGTCCCCGCCCGGAGATCCGAATGGGGGACTATTTTACCTCCGGAATATTTTACCCGAGAGGATGCAATCATCATATTTTCATACAGTAGAGCTGCATGTCCTCGGGAAAAGTAACGGCTGTAGTTTCCCCTTGCTTTCAGCCGTTCGCAGTAACTGTGTGGCAAAGCCACATTAGCTGATGTTACAAGGCCAGCTCAGTCAATCATCCAGACTGTTGCCCCTGCAACTACTGAAAAGGCTGCTGGCCCTCTTCAGGAACCACACGTTTGTCTGGCCTCTCCACAGATACCCCTCCGCTGTGTTTGCACCTACGATACGGCTATCTGCATCGTTGAGGCACGCAAGCCACCCCACCTCGGCAATGTCTGTGGTTCATGGGGGTGGAATTGTATCATAATGTAAAGAATAGACCGAAAACATATCTCAAGAAGAAAAATTGATGTAAGATGAACAGGAAAAAGTTTAGTGAAAAATTTTAGTGAACGGAAAAGAGATAGGGCAAAGATGGGCGAATATCTCTCCTACGGAATTTCTACCTAATGGGTTCCCAAAAACTTTTCATACATATTGACTGATCCAATACAAAACGTAATATCAGAATTACTAAAAAAAAGTGGCTCTTTCCTCCATTTCTCCATTTGGGAGTTAGTGCGACCATCAAATGAAGGTCTGTTTGCATGGTCCTCCAGCGTGAATGATGTCTTAAAAGTTAAATTGAAATTTCGGCCTACTTTTTGCTGTCTTCTATCACCACCCCAGAGTGATCAACGAATGACAGGATAGAGCCCTTTGACCATTTACCGATTTTACATGCCACTATATTTTTCGAGTTCTCGGCAAGATCTTTCGCTGAGGTGCATCTTGCAGGACATCATGTACACTGGTATAAGTGCTTGATGGTTTCTTCAACTCCGCATTCAGGAAATTTGAGCATCTCTGAAAACTGTCTTCGGATCTTGCAACTCAGTATAGGAAACCTGGAGATCTTGAATATACTCTGTGGAACATCGAAAATGGGATCAGTAAATCGGAATAAAATTGTGTTTATTTCTATTTTTTAGGAACTTAACTGCGGGGTCATCAGTCTCTAAACTTACATACTAGTTATGAATTACCTTATACTTAAGACGGCACAAACATCCATGAGGGGGGATTCGAACCTCCGACGGCGGACGGCCGCGCGCACCGCAAAACGGCGCTCCAGTACGAGCGGCTAATAGGGCGTGGCGATGTTTATTAGACTTAATGATATAGATGAGGGATTTGTATAATTCCATCGTCAAAAAATACAGTTTAGTGAACAAATATAGCGAACATCAGTGACACGTTAGACTACCATTCACTTTCCTCAGATTTCATAAACTCCCGGTCTGTTTATACAAACACAAATGTAACAATATAGGAGCGAGTGTATCCCCCCCACCCTGACTGAGGCCGGTGCTTGTGTTTACTTTAAAGAATGTTGTCCGAGGCACATTGCCACCAATCGGATATTTTAGATGGAAACTGAAATTGTTTTACTAAACTGGCTTCAACTATAAGGTCTGAAATGGTATTCTGAAGTAATAAGGAGGATGTGCATGTTTCTGTTTCTCAATTGATTGTCGTAGGGTAAATAGGTGACCCACTGTTCATCAGTTGCGCTAAACACACATTGGTAGTCTCCTATCACTTCTTTAGCGAGTGCGACTTTCTCGGCAAGGAGATCTTCGTTTGACTGATTTCGTCCTGACCCAGAATCTGCACCCACCTTCAAATCACGTAGAGAGACACAGTGGTATGTTGCTGGTACCAGGTAGATTCTATAGCGGACACCTTTGGGGTCTATGTGGGCCAGAGTACAATTATGTTAGGAAGTTTTGGATGCCTGTATGCATATGAGCTTCATCTTGCAGGATGAATGCCCCAGACAGACCACGTAGGAAAAGTATCACATGGTGTTGAATACCACTGGTTCGTTAAGGTTCCACGTACCACAATTGAATGGGAGAGTTGAAAAAAGGTACACATTCCACAAATTTCACAAATTAAACTGAGATAGCCATTTTCTTCATTGGACGCATCTACATCCATTGAGCATACAAAAGAACATATTCCTCTACTTCAAATGCGCTTGCCGACAATATTTAGATACGAGTGATTTGAAGAACGGACATATTCCTGGCATATGTTCCTTCTTCAACTCAAAGCCGTGCTAGTGTGGACGACACCCCCCACAGTGCTGGTGCTCGCTTCTCAGTCATGTGTTTGGTGTGTAAGGTAGCAGGTAAGAGGGCTGTTGAACCTTATGTTGGTTATGTTTACAGTGTAAAGTGATAAGATCAGTGCCAAAGTTATTTTCGTGAAGTTTATTAGTGTTTGGTTTACTTTAACCAAGTAACAATGTCAGCAACAGACAGTGACAGCGATGATCCAAGACGCAAAAAGGGAAGACATCGCAAAGAAGAACGTGTAGTGGAGATGGAAAAATTAGGTAAGCGTCGTGGTGAGGAGTTTGTAACTTCAGCAGGCGTCCATGATAGCCAAAATAAAAAATAAATTTTTTTATAATGTTTTACAAACAAGGCTCTTTTTCAGCTGCTGATCCACTAGAATGAGAAGATTAACGACTGTCTGCTATGTAAAGTCCAACAATGAAAAATGTTTAGTCGGGAAACATTTTTTTAAATTAATTAATTTATTAATTTATTTATTTTTTTGTAAATATATGTAGCCAACAGTTTTGACATACATTTTTTTTTACCTTTTTTCAAAGATTGAATAATTTTACTTTCTTATTTCTGAAACCTTTTTAACATAATCCACAAATTCGAATGAAGTTGGTGCATTTAAAAACTTTGAGTTGCAATAGGTACATATTCCTGAACATATTTACGCAGTTACATGGTATATAACAAATATTAATAGATGGGTACCATGTGCAATGTGTTTGTTACACTTAAATGTACACATTCGCAATAGTAAATTCTTCTGTATAACAACTAGTTTTCCCACAAAACAGTTCTTTTTTGTTTGCCGAATGTTTATGTTCTTGGATGTGTACCTTTTCCAACTCACCAATTCAATTAGAAGTGACTGACTAGCTATGGAAGGCTTTCGCTCCGGGTGCGCTGGAAGAGTGGCGCGTGGCATGGTGAGTGGAAGAGCCGTTCACCAGACTGCCTGTACACGGGCTGCCTCTACATTCATATGCTGCCATCATTTCCGCAAAAAGAACGTGGCTTCACCATTAAAAAGTAAATGTTGGCAGTCTGTGGCGGTCCACCGGAAACGGTACTGAAAGTATGTCCCATTTGATTAATGACACGGAATGTTTTAAATGGTATGATACACTAAGATGTTATTTAGCAACGGTACTTTTCTGTCACACGTTGGGCAATGTAATGAGAAATAAGTGCGTAACTGTGTTTTATCTTTTTCCTTTTTGGTATTGTTACACTTCCTTTTCATCATCGTTCCTTTCCTGGTAGATATGAAATGAGTGAGAGTATATCTGAAATATAAAGTAGCAGACGACTAATTAGAGATGGAATCCTGTAGTTATAAGCTTGCAAAGATGGTGGAGGCTGAGAGATGCTTACTAAGAAGATGAGAGATGCTCGTGGGGGTATATCGATATACTGCGGGTGTGTGTGGGGAGTGACTTCCGGGGAGCCCTTGTCTGAGCAGGGGGACGGTTGCGAATTTCGGCTCTAGGACCGGACTAGAGCGGTGGCCTCCACTTCTGTCTTCATGTTGGTAAGAGCCTGCTGCCGCAAAATGTTAGGAATTTCATGATATCAGTCCAAGAATGTTGTAGTTAAATCGTCGTTGATACGGAAGTGCTTTGCAGTGACACGATTTTCATTTTTTGTAATTAATAAGAGGTCAAAGACTTAGAAGTTAATGTGGTCATGCAAGTGTATTTGGTTCGTAAATGTTGGTTAATTTAGCTTTCAGTTAGAGTCAAAATGCATGAAAACTTTGCTAGTGTTTATATTAATGAAATTTTGTGAATATTTCCGTAACTCTGTGTGTCAGAGATTAGTGTAACTGTCGGCGCCACGCGGTCGTCATGTTAAGTGGGAGTTGCTGTCTGTGAACAAAACAGTGCTAGAAATGGTTTATGCTTGCTTTTCACAGGGTTCAAAGTTATATGACAAAGGTTGCAAGGAATTTTATTGCAATTGAATTGTCGTTTTATTATCTGTTAAGGACTTGTAGATTTAGCGCCAAAGTAAGCAATGGCAGTGATAAAGATTCAGTGTGTGCGTATCAGGTATTCGTCTTTTGTAGCAAATATAACGAAGTGAAACAGTCGGCAAATTAAAATGATGGAATTTGTAACGTATTTCATGTTGATGGGGTACTTAGACAACACGTGCTTCGCAACATACAGGATTAAACAGATTGGGTAGAAGCTTCCGTGTAATTATTATTATGAAAACAAGGTAGCAATGCACCCTCGTGAAGCGCAGTGGGCAACTGTGTTATTAATTGCTTTTATTTTAATTTTGTGCGTGTGTTCCTCTTGGAGATTGTATTATGCTGGGCATTACGATAGGGTATGTTCACCCCGCGCGAGAATATAATATACTATTAGTTTTGGAAAATGACTTTAATGCTAATAATTACGAGTGTACTTGTGCAGGTATGAGGGTCATGTTTATGAACAGACACAATGTCAGCAGCCTGCTTAGCCTCATGGGTAGAAGATATCTAGACAATAGAACTATGACTGCTTGCCGTGTGGCATGAATGAGAACTAAACAGGAATTAACAGCCGTTCACATCATTCACAGTCCTGCAATGTGGCACTATGTACAGAATATTAAAATGAGTAATAGGAGACCTGTAAATTTTATTAGTTCAATAGGTAGAATAGTTAACTGTGTAAAGAATAATATGTTTATACAATGAACATGTTTTTGAAGAAGTTTGTGTTAATTAAGAGAAAACCACCTCACATTTTTACAGTTAGTGTCAAAGAGTGAGAGATTGGGAAGAATTAATGGCACTAGCATAAGCCTACCCCCACCCTGTGGTTCTGTTCGTAAATAATACGGGACTGCAATACCAAGCTTTCCGTTGCGCACAGTTTACAAAATATTTGACGAGATCTTTCAGTCAAGTTCAGGCCATAAAAAAAAAGAAAATCTAATTACTGAATTTCTATTGCGGTGCCGCCTATAACAGAAAACCGAGGAATCTGCCTATGTTGAGCAGAACTAAAATTATCATATATATATATTTTAAAAAAGTAAGTGGGGATCTTTGCGCACCTTGCTGTTTTGCTGACGGACTCGCCGATGCCTCGCTGTTGGTGGCAAGGCACCTGGTAATGGTTTGTGGACCAACTGTCAGTCGTAGATCACCTTGTATCTTGGCGTCGGAAACTTCCATTGTCTCACTTCGTTGCGGTTCTGGCTGACCCAATTGCAGTGCCATCTTGTGTCCACTGTTTCCAACACCATCTGACAGAACACTGTCAGCAATTGACAGACAGCCACAGGTTGTAACGATGTAACGACCGGACGGTGGTTTTGGTGCCCCTTATTTATTCGTGTCTGAAGCACTTACAATGTATAAACTAATCTACAATATTTACATGTTATGTGAATACATCATATTTACAAGACAATTATTTACACTTTTGATGCCCAGAAGTTAGCGACCTGTATTGCATTTGGTGTTGCATGTAGTAGATCTTCTGGTGTGCATTTTGCTGGACACTGGGTACACTGGAGCAGGTGGGAGGTCGTCTGCGTTGCTCCACACTCACAGAGTGGCGACTCCACTAGGAAGCCCCATTTAACTAGATTACTCTTACATTTTGTGACAGCTGAACGCAGTCTGTTGAGTGATCTCCATATACTCCACTTCTCTGTGTAGCCGGGTGGTAGTTTTTCACAAAGTGTAAACCACCCTGCAGTGCCGGTATACCTCGCACGCCATAGTTCGGTTCGACATTGCTGCGATGTCCCAACTAGAGCCTCCGTAGACCCAAGGAAGCAAGGAAGCTCTTCCTGGATTTTAGTCGTTGGTTTACTGGTTGATGACCATATAGGGGATGGGCTTCAGAAGTTTCTGATTTTCCCCTCTCACATTTTGCTGCTACCTCTCGGCGGATGTCGGGGGGGTGCAATTCCCGCAAGACTGTACAGTTTATTCAGAGGAGTGGGCTTTAGGCATCCAGTGATAATGCGACAAGTATCGTTAAGAGCAGCATACACTATTTTGGCATGGCTGGATTTGAACCACACTGGAGTTGCATATTCTCCGGCAGAGTAACTTAGTGCTAGGGAAGAGGATCTTACAGTGTTGGAGTGTGCTCCCTGTGTTGTGTCTGTTAGCTTTCTGATGACATTGTTTCTAGCTGCCACTTTTTGCTTAGTATTTAGGCAGTGCCTCTTGTGGGTTAATGCACGGTCGAGGATGACTACTAGATATTTGCGATATGTACATGGTTCTAGTGTGGTATTTTCCCAGGCAATTTTTAGGGTTCTAGCTGCCTGCCTGTTTTTGAGGTGGAAAGCACAAGTCTGTGTTTTTCCAGTATTTGGTCTCAACTAATACCCCCTGTAGTAAGCTGACATTTCTCTTTATGCTTTGGACAGAAGTTGGTGCCCATGATTAGTGCGGTATCAAACTGGTTTAACTACAAGAAACGTCTTCTGCCCCAACTGCGTGAAATGCGGCATTTATTAACGTCTTCCTCTAGGCAAAATATAGTCAGGTGTGTGAGTTGCTAGTAGATACCGATCTGATTGTCACTGCATAGTTTGTGAGAATGCGTACTGGCACCAAACTCCGATCATATGCATATCGGGTATCACGTTTCAAACTTTCGCGATTGTGCCTTTCTCCCGGTTACGTACGCTATCTTCAAAGTTGCTGAGCGAATTTCTAAATATTTAAATTTTAAATCTTTCAAAAATGTTCAAATGTTTGTATAGTCTATGGGACTTAACTAGGGGGTCATCAGTCCCTAAACTTACGAACTACTTATGAACTAGGACGGCACAAATATCCATGCCCGAGGGGGGATTCGAACCCCCCACCGTAGACCGTGACTGGAGCGCCTTAGTCCCCTCGGCCACCGCGGCCGGCTTTAAATCTTCACACCAAACGGAAATCTAAGCCCCAACTAGGTATATGTGTCGCATTTTCCAGGTAGTATTCCGTCAAAGGTAACGGCATAATGTGCAAACAGACTGAGATTAGTTTTAAAATTCTCTGTCAGATAATCTCGAACAGTAAAGATCCAAACATACTTCCCCAGTGTACGTCTTTTACATCTTTCAATAACTTCTGATCTGAAGTAACGCAAAGACTTGTCAAGTCAGAAACTGTCACTCGCAAAAACTATAAAACTATGTCACGAAAAAAAAATAGCTTAGAGAAAGAAACTGCATTGAGTGGATAAAAAGAAAAATCAACTTATTCTTTTGCTATCTCTTCTGTTCTGCAAGATACGGCTATGGTGCACTGGAGTACAAAAGTTAAGCATTATTGGGAAAACCGCAAATTCAAGGAGGCAGGCATGCGATCGCCGATAATCCTACCTACCAACCACACGTGTTTTCTCAATATAGGAAAGGTCTACTCCTTGATTTGACTAGCGCTGTTACTGCAGGGTGAACAAGCCCAGTGCGTGAGAGCACTATTAATTCCTCAGTCGTGTTTGTCCTGTCACAGTGAACGGAGTGCAGCCTCGTGATGAAGGGCAAAACATAGTGGCACAACGACGCCATTTGACCCTGTTCTGCAGGAAGAGTACTCGGCAGCGTTGAAGCAGGCCAGGCACAGACCGAATGAGCCACAAACTGTAATTTCCAGGCTCTGGCGACAAGTCCTAGACACATGACATGTTCGACGTAGGCCAAGAATAACCACTTCCCGGCTGGAGCCAATGACACCGAAATGCACTTGTACGACGTCTGCAGACCTTGGAGGTGCAACAAAGGTCACAGTTTCCCGCCAAACTGTGGAATGGCCTGCACATCTTCCTTGGTGATCCGAAGAAGACCATTACTGCTCAGGTGTAGTACCGCGACCACATGTTGGCCCAGTCTTCCTCTTTATGGACGTTAACACCCGTCCGCTCCGCGCTGCTCTGGTGCATTAGTTTCTTGAAGATATCAGTCGCATAGTCAGGCCAGCGAGATCTGGGGATATGAATCTACAGAACCTGCCTGGGATGCATTTAGAGGTGAATTGCGTCGCGGCAGCATCCACAAAGGAACCTACAAGACCTGCGCATTGCTGTTTCGGAGGAATAGTATCGATTGCCAAGAGAGCACTTACACCGTGTGCTAGACAGCTTGAAACGTCCCTTCGAAGCCATTAGGAGTCAACATACATCAGATTCTTTTCTTATGGTTCCAAGTTTTGTTAGTGCTGATGAAGTGTCTAGCGTGGCTGTCAGAACGGTGTACAATTGTGCAATGAAGCTTCAGTTTGTTCAGTAATCCTTTTGTCATTCTGATAAGTAGGTATGTCCTCGTTTAGCGATTATGATTAACTTTGGACAGTATTGTATTGTAATTGACGATGAACGTAAGATTCTCCCATAGTATGCCAATGTAACGTACTAGATCCATTGGAGATAATTAAGAAATAACAATAGTAATAGTAAAAATGATAAAAATAATAACAAAAATAATATCAAAAACTTAATATTGAAAAGTTCTTTGGCCGTCCGTGTTTTATGTGCGTAAGGGCAGAGAGGTAGCCAGGAAACGCTTACGAGCTTCAGCCAACCGTATGAGTTTAAAAGAGAAATTGCTCGTTTTGAGACCACATATGTAATAATAAAATATACTCGTTTTTTCTCATTTTCACGCCCGCAGAATGAAATATGTCGTAATAAGACATTTTAATAAATGAGAATTACTCAGTACGCTGTAATTATTCTCATTGTTTCACAACGACCGTTTCGGCTTATGCCACTGTCAAGTGATGCCTGCAAAGAACCTATGTTAGTTATTTCCCATACATGTTTTATGAGTTTGAATTCGAATGGAGATAGATATTTCATATAGCATCTGTTTATTACGAAAATGTTTATTTCATTTGATATTTCCGTTTTCGTTTTTCAGTAAGATATAATATTTATTTCAGATGGTATAGATATTGTATGGTCTCTCTCATGTTATATGTGAATATCTTCTGAATTTTGTTATCAAAGGATCTAAAGTAATGTACCTTTGGATTATCAGTTTTCTAATCATAATATTTCCATAACATATTCTAAATAACGTTTGTGCGTAACTTCCGTTTGGTCTTTGCGAATTTCGTCAGGGTTTATGTTTACATGGATAAATATTTCCTGTTCTTCCATAAAATTCGTTAATATACCTTTAGGGATAATTTGTGAAATTTTTAGTGCTACGTCAATACGAAAGGCACATCACCACAAATATTGACAAGCCAATACAAATTTTATACATTATCTCTAAAGACATATTAATTAATTTTATGGAACAATTGGAAATATTTATGCATATAAACACAACCGCAGGCGAAACTCTCAATGACCAAATAGAATTTATGGACAAACTTTATTTAATAAATTAGGAAACGGATAATGAAAAGGTCCACTAATTTAGATCCATAGATAACTAAATTCAGAAGATATTCACATATAAGTAGCTGAGAGACCAGATACACATTATCACATAGCAAACGATTATATTTAATGTCCATTATAACATCTTTGTAAATATATAGCATCTATACCATCTGAAAAAAATATTACATGTTACTGAAAAACTAAAACGGAAATATCAAATGAAAGAAACATTTTAGTAATCAACAGATGCTATATGAAATATATGCCACCCCCATAAACCACAGACATTGCCGAGGTGGGGTGGCTTGCGTGCCTCGACGATACAAACCACAGCGGAGGGGTATCTATGAAGAGGCCAGAAGAGGGGCAGCAGCTTTTTCAGTAGTTACAGGGGCAACATTCTGGGCGAATGACTGAGCTGGCCTCGCAATATCAGCTTTGCCACACAGCTACTGCGAACGGCTGAAAGCAAGGGGAAACTGCAGCCATACTTTTCCTAAGGACATTCAGCTCTACTGTATGAATATATGATAATGGCATCCTCTCGGGTAAAATATTCCGGAGGTGAAATAGACCCTAATTCGAATCTACGGGTGGGGACTACTCAGGAGGATGTGATCATCAGGAAAGACAACACTGGCAATCTACGAATCAGAGTGTCGAATGTTAGACCCCTTAATCGGTTAGGGAGGTTACAAAATTTTAAAACGGAAATGGATAGGCTGAAGTTAATATCGTGGGGATTAGTGAAATTCGGTGGAAAGAGGAACAGGATTTCTGGTCAGCTGAGTACGGGACTATAATTACAAAATCATTTGGGGGTATTACAGGAGTAGAACTGATAACGAATAAGAAAATAGGAACGAAGGAGGTAAAGTATTCAGACAAATAAGGGAGAGGAAGACTTAATTGTGATGGGAGACTGGAATTCGGTAGTAGGAAAGGGAAGCTAAGGAAAAATAGTTGGTGAATATGAACTGGACAAAAGGAATGAAAGAGATGTAGTTTTGCACCGACAAAATTTTATCGTAGAAAACACCTGGTTTAAAAATCAAGAAAGAAAGTTAGAAACATGGAAGAGACCAGGAGACACCAGAAGGTACCATACAGATTTTATAATGGTAAGACATAGATTTCGGAGCCAGGTTTTAAACTGTAAGACATACCCAGAGGCAGATATAGACTCGGACCTTATTTTAATGGTCATGAACTGTAGGCTGAAACTGAAAAACACTGCAGAAAGGTAGGAAAATAAGGAGATGGGACCTGGATAAATTGAGGGAACCTAAAGTTATTAAGAATTTCAGAGGGAGCTTTAGGGAACAATTGACAGAAACGGGGGAAATAAAACAGTAGAAGAGGAATGGGCACCATTGAGTGATGAAATAGCGAACGCAGCAGATGAAAAAAATGGTAGTCAAGCAGGATCAACAAAAAATCATTGGCTATCAAAGGAAATACTAAATTTAATCGATGAAAGGAGAAAATATAAAAATGCAGTAAATGAAACAAGCAAAGTGGAGTGGAGACGACTAAAAAATGAGATTGACAGGAAGTACAAAATAGCTAAGTAGGATTGGCTAAAAGGCAAATGGAAGTCAGTAGAAGACTATTTAAATAGGGGAAGAAAAGATACCGCCTACATGAAAATAAAAGAGACATTTGGAAACAAGAAAAATATCTGTACGAATATAAAAAATTCAGATGGAAAACCAGTTCTCAGTATAGAAGGAAAAGCTGAATGTTGGAAAAAGTATATAGAGGGGCTCTACAAAGGCAATAAACTTCAAGACAATACTGTAGGACTGGAAGAGGAAGTAGATTACGATGAAGTAAGAGATACTACACTGAGAGAAGAATTTGACAGAGCACTGAAAGATCTAAGTCGAAACAAGGCCCCCTGGAGTGTGGAGTGGACGAAATTCCCTGAGAACTACTGAAGTCTTTGGGAGAGTCAACTATGACAAACTATTTCACCAGGTGCGAAAGATGGATGAGACAGACAAGTGTGAAAATTACAAAACCACCAGTTTAATAAGTCATGGTTGCAAAATATTAACAAGAATTATTTACAGAAATATGAAAAAACTGGTAGAAGCCGACCTCAGGGAAGATCAGGAGAAATGTAGGGACATGGGAGGCAATTCTAACTTTACGGTTTATCTTAGAAGATGGATTAAGGTAAGGCAAACGTACATTTCTAGCTTCTGTAGATTTGTAAAAAGCTTTTGACAATATGGATTGGAATAGACTCTTTCAAATTCTGAAAGGAGTAAAATATAGGGAACGGAGGGTTACTTACAACTTGTACAAAAGCCAGACAGCAGTCATTAAGAGTCGAAGGGCATGAAAGGGATGCAGAGGTTGAGAAATGAGTAAGACAGGGTTGTATCTTTTCTCAAGTGTTATCCAATTTGTACACTGAGTAGGCTGTAAAGGAAAGCAAGGAGAAATTTGGAGAAGGAATTAAAGTCCAGGGTGAAGAAATAAAAACATTGCGTTTTGCCGATGACATTGTAATTATGTCAGAGACAGCAAAGGACCTGGAAGAACAGCTGAACGGAATTGACAGTGTGTTGAAATGTGCATACGAGATGAACATTAACAAGAGCAAAAGAAGGGTAATGTAGTGCAGTGTAAGAAAATCAGGTGATGCTGAAGGAATTAGATTCGGTAACGAAACACTAAATGTAATGTATGAGTTTTGTTACTTGGGCAATAAATTAACACACGATGGTCGCAGTACAGAGGATATAAAATGCTGAATGGCTACGGGAAGAAAAGCATTTTTAAAAAAGAGAAATTTGTTAAATTCGAATATTAATTTAAGCGTAAAGAAGTCCTTTCTGAAGGCGTTTGTGTGGAGTGTTGCCTTGTATGGGAGTGAAACATAGACGATAAACGATGCGGACAGGAAGAGGATAGAGGCTTTTGAAATGTGGGGTTAAAGAAGAATTCTGAAGATAAAGTGGGTGGCTCGCGTATCTAATGAGGAGATACTGAAGAGATTTGGAGAGAAAAGGAATTTCTGGCATACCTTGACTAAAAGAAGGGATCGATTGGTAGGATACATTCTTAGACTTCAAGGAATCGTGAATTTATCATTGGAGGGAAGTGTGTGGGGTAAAAATCGCAGAGGGAGACGAAGGGATGAATACACTAAGAAGATTGAAATGGATGTAGTGTGCTGTACGTATGAGGAAATGAAGAGTCTTGCTCAGGATAGAGTAGTGTGGAAACCTGTATCAAAACAGTCTCTGGACTGAAGACCACTACAACATATGAGTTGTATGTCTACATTCCAATTCAAACTCATAAGACGTATATAGAAAATAACTAACATATGTTCCTTGAAGGCCTTTGTGAAACAATAAAAATAATATCAGCGTATTGGGTAATTCTCATTTATTAAAACGCTTTATACTCGTTTTTCATCGATTTATCGCTTTCGTTTCGACTACGCGTCTCTATTTTAGGGGTGACATTCGTAAAAAGCATAAAGTACCGCTCATAGTACCTGATCAGTTGTTTAATCAAGGAACATTATAGTGAAGCCTGGCGGTTCATAGTTTTTTAGAGTAGGTAACTGTCCAAAAAGTTGCTCCCCCTCTAATCCCTTCTCCCCTCCCCCCCTACCGCTGCCAGTAATCTCTATAAATAAAAACCGGCTGTTGTGGATTAAGAAAAGGTTAATGTTTTATCAGAAAGCTAAGATGCTATATTACCGTGTGTCGAAAACTCATATCTTTCTACTGTATGCTTTCATCAAAATAGAATGATAAGCGTTATGAAACTAAAAACTCACGCAGAATGCAACTTAGGCGTTTTCGATTTTCACAAGCAATGGAAAACGTGGAAAGAAAAAAAGAAGTTGATAAAATGATGTGGCGTGGTCCTATACACCGTCAACAGTTTCTGCAGCGTGAAAATCGGAAAAGTTATTGCCCTCATCCCTCCAGCCCGGCCCGACCGTAATAGGCGTTATAATAAGGCTCGGCAGTTGAAGTAGCTACCGCACTAACTGTCCCTTCAAATAATAGATAATGAGTAAAAAAAAAAAAAAAAAAAAAAAAAAAAAACACTCTTGATCTGAAGGAAAACGTATTTACGTTGAGCCGCGTGGCAGGGGCGGACTATAGGGGGTGGGGCCTCGAAATACCTGGAAACGAACTTTCTTTTAGACTGTCCTGTGCCTCTCGTCCTGGAAGGGGCCTCCAATTCTTTTTTATAGTAATACATGTATTTCCAAGTGGACAGGGGGCCGGTCCGGGCCTGCAACAGCCTTAGTCCGCGCGGCTCAACGTAAATACGTATTCCTTTAGATCAAGAGTGGTTTTTTACTCATTCTCTATCATTTGAGCGGGACAGTTAGTGCGGTACCTACTTCAACTGCCGAGCCTGATTATAACGCCAACTACGTTTTCCTGTAGCACAGCAGGCGTTATTTTGCGGTCCGTAGGACAACACTCGTCAAGTGGACGTCAGGTACAGTCAGATAAGTAAAGAAGCACTGCAGATAAGGAAGTGGCAGAAACAACGTAACGGCAGAGGAGCCACAGGCCACTTACCTAGAGAGCGAGTGAGTTCTGGCAGCTATGACGTCACAGCGACGAAAGACGAGCTGCGGCAGCGCGTTTGGGACACGGCTGCGCGCTGTGTGGAGCACTTCACTTCACTTCACTTCACTGCACTGACAGCCTCACGACGTGTGCACGCTAAGCTGTGACGTCAAGTGCCGCTGGCCAGTCACGCTCTGGCGGTTTGCTTGCCCAGTACTCCATTCGATCCCGCGTTAATTTCCTGACTGGTGCGTTCGCGGAGGGTACAAATTGTTGAGCCGAAAATTAATGTTCCTTCCATTTTCACTAGCTCGACTTACCCAGGTCTTCACAATCTTCCTTCCTGCATTATTAACTGTGATTAATAAGTACGAGTCACTTCAAAGTACTGATTAGGTACTGAATTTGTGTGGGGGAAAGAAAAGAATCGAACTTCCACTCCTAGCTTCCGGCCGCGGTGGCCGAGGGGACTGAGGCGCTTCGTCACGGTCTGCACGGCCACTACGGTCGGGGGTTCGAATCCCCCCTCGGGCATGAATATTTGTGCCGTCCTAGTTCGTAAGTAGTTCATAAGTAGTTTGTAAGTTTAGGGACTGGTGACCCCGTAGTTAAGTCCCATAACCTTAACAAACATTTGAACAGTCCTAGCTTTCCCCAGCCCGAGAGATGTTTCAATCGCGCAAAGTGAAAGGCATTATCAATATTCATTACCTTGTATGTGAACTTATTACCTTCTGTTAAATATAAATAACAATAAAATATTCGCAACTTAGCCGGCGGCGGTGGCCGAGGGGACTAAGGCGCTCCAGTCACGGTCTACACGGGCTCTACGGTCAGGGGTTCGAATCCCCCCTAGAGCATGGATATTTGTGCCGTCCTTAGTGTTCCCCAGCCCGAGAGATGTTTCAATCGCGCAAAGTGAAAGGCATTATCAATATTCATTACCTTGTATGTGAACTTATTACCTTCTGTTAAATATAAATAACAATAAAATATTCGCAACTTAGCCGGCGGCGGTGGCCGAGGGGACTAAGGCGCTCCAGTCACGGTCTACACGGGCTCTACGGTCAGGGGTTCGAATCCCCCCTAGAGCATGGATATTTGTGCCGTCCTTAGTGTTAGCTACTTCATAAGTAGTTTGTAAGTTTAGGGACTGATGACCCCGTAGTTAAGTCCCATAAGCTATACAAACTTTTTTTTTCTTTTTGTTCGCAACTTATAGAAAATAGGATTTGCCCCCCCCCCCCTCACAAGGTCATCTGAGTAGCGTCAATACTTTCAAAAGCAACGACATTATAAAATTAGTACACTCATGGCCATTAAAATTGCTACACCACGAAGATGACGTACTACAGACGCGAAATTTAACCGTCAAGAAGAAGATGCGGTGATATGCAAATACTTTTCAGAGCATTCACACAAGGTTGGCGCCGGTGGGGACACCTACAACGTGCTAATATGAGGAAAGTTTCCAACCGATTTCTCATACACAAACAGCAGTTGACTGGCGTTGACTGGTGAAACGTTGTTGTGATGCTTCGTGTAAGGAGGAGAAATGCGTACCATCACGTTTCCGACTGTGATAAAGGTCGGATTGTAGCCTATCGCTATTGCAGTTTATCATATCGCAACATTGCTGCTCGCGTTGGTCACGATCCAATGACTGTCAACAGAATATGGAATAGGTGGGTTCAGGAGGGCAATACGGAACGCCGTGCTGGATCATAACGAACTCTTTTCACTAGCAGTCGATATGACAGGCGTCTTATCCGCATGGCTGTAACGGATCGTGCAGCCACGTCTCGATCCCTGAGTCAACAATTGGGGACGTTTACAAGACAACAACCATCTGCCCGAACAGTTCGACGACGTTTGCAGCAGCATGGACTATCAGCTGGGACACCATGGCTGCGGTTACCCTTGACGCTGAAACACACAATGGAAGCGTCTATTCGTCATCGCCATACTGGCGTATCACCCGGCGTGATGGTATGGGGTGCCATTGGCTGCACGTCTCGGGCACCTCTTATTCGCATCGATGGCACTTTGAACAGTGGCCGTTACATTTAAGATGTGTTATGAACAGTGGCTCTACCCTTAATTCGATCCCTTCGAAACCCTACATTTCAGCAGGATAATGCACGACCGCATATTGCAGGTCATGTACGGGCCTTTCGGGATACGGAAAATGTTCGACTGCTGCCCTGGCCAGCACATTCTCCAAATCTTTCACCAATTGAAAACGTCTGGTGATGGGTGGCGAGCAACTGGCCTGATTTCTCAGGATGTGTGCACCCAAATTGCGTGAAAATGTAATCACATATCGGTTCTAGTATAATAAATGTTCAAATGTTTGTAATTCTATCGGACCAAACTGCGTGGTCATCAGTCCGTAGCTTACAAACTACTTAAACCTAGGTAAACTAACCTAAGGACAACACACACACCCATGCCCCAGGGAGGACTCGAACCTCCACGGCGAGCAACCGCGCGCTCCGCAGCGAGACGCTTTAGACCGCTCGGCTACTCCACCGCGGCTTCTAGTATAATATATTTGTCCAATGAATACCAATTTATCATCTGCACTTCTTATTGGTGTAGCAATTGTAATGGCCATTACTGTATTTAAAATAAAGAAGCGTGGCTGGAGGTGCTGCTTCTGACTGGTTGATTCACTCTGTTTCACATCAGCCCGGTATTAGAAACCTGGATGACCAAGTAGGCGAGCACAGAAAGTGTGATAAGGTGACTACAGCTAACTGTAGCGGCTTCTTGCACGTATTATTGTGAGTGAGAGAGACGACTTGACCGAATCCTGGTCAGTGTTTCACTTACATACGTAGTAGAGGTGTGCAAATCGCCGGTTTCGCTCGCTCGTACTCGGTCGAGTGCGCAACGCTCGGCGGTGGCGCGCCGAGTGTGAACGCTCGCAGCGAACGTGTTGACACTCGAACGAGGCTACGTGGGGCGGGCCGGGCAGAGGCCGCACAGCGTAGTGCTGCCACTGTACTCACAAGGAAACCTACCCAAGTTACTCTCCGATTTTTATGAAATTTGCGTACAATACATGAAAAACTATGGGACACGTAATTTTTTTAGCGGCGAAAAAACATATTTAATGGGTGGAACGGTCCCTCCAAAATTGGGGCTAAAATAGAAAAATGGCGATAACTTAAAGTTAGTGAAGTGATTTTAATGAATCTTGGCATGAAAGTATCTTTTGATAAAAGACAAATTTCATAGATTCAACTTCGATTAAATGAAAACAATTTTTTGAACACAAAGAATTGGTCACTTTAGGGGTAGCTGCACCCCTAATTGTCACATCCCCTGCAATGTACCTAGGCCGATCTCTTATCACGCCATTCCGAAAACATGCAGTTCATTCTTTTGGCTGGTGCACCAGGGTAACATTCTTCAGACGGCCATAAATAAATATAATACAGATATCACTGAAACAGCAGGAGCACCACAAATTCCTACAGCTGTGTAAAGTAAACAATTGGAATAAGAGGATTTAAAACAGGTACAGGATATATAAGCATTAGACCAGCATACGACCCTGACGACGGAAGAAATGTCGGATCCTATATATTGTACAAAAGCTTGCATGCGTTCTTTATTATGTAGATAAGATAGACGACAGTGGCAGTAGGGTTATATGAATGTTGCAACTGGAAAAATTCCCGTTAAGGACTCACTCGGAAAAGGTAGAGGCGCAGCAACCACACACTGTGCCAAAATGCTAGGGGAATATGTATTAACGAGGTACAACAGAGAGAGAGATGCACAAACCCAACTTGTGTACATCAATATCGTGTATTTAATATCAATATAAAAGACGCACAAAGTGTTCCAGGACTTGAGAGTGATGAGAGGAATGGATATTAAATACAATCATTTCCTCGTTCTGCTACCTCACTTCAAGTAAAGTTATCTATTTTATGCAATTAATTTTACCACTTCTTGTTCCGGTTTTCTTTACTTCATTCGCTTTTGATTAGATTATCATGACGCATATCTGGTTCGGCAATAACTAATTTTATAACAGGCTGTTTACGAAGAGTTTAAATTCGTAATTCTATAAAATTTCTCTAAAGGTTTTACTGTAACCATCGCGCAGGACAGAACCACACTCTGAGTTCTGCTATATTTTACCTATTTTATACGCTTTTTACGGGTGACCTGAAACCAGTATTATTTTTGAAGACCTTTTTGAAGATCAGGCCTTGGCACAAAATCCTTTTAACGTAACCTACTCGGTGAGAAGTATTAGTTTATGGTCAGTGATAATCTGTTTCCTTAGTATACCTGTACATAATTAGACTAGGCCTTAAAACGTCTCCCGATTACTTTTGCAGAGTATGTTGATGCCCCCGAAAAGGCGGAACACGTTACTCAAGATTAAAAAAAAAAAAAAAAAAAAAAATGTATCCAAGAGTGTGTTTTATAAGAAGTTTGAACATATACTGTGTAGGTGGTACAGTACCATATTCACGTAATTGTTTGAGAAAGTTGATAAATGATTTGCCAAGATGTGTTACTGTGATGGATGGGTAACAAAATAAATAAAAACTGAAATAAAATTTAAAATATCGCACTTTAGTGTTTTACGGCCCACTCGGCTTTTCGTAATAGTTTTATAATTTTTTACAAATATTTCAGACACAAATAACAAAAATATAAATAAAAAATGATTACTGATGATACGATTACGACTCTACTAATGAGATAATCTCAATGCACCCAACGGGTAATATTCTTTCTGGCCGTATTTTAACAAACAACCAAAATTATTTGAGTTTAGCTTTGACAAGCATACTCTTCTTTGATCTATTAATTCTTTCAACTATTATTTTAATATCTCTCCAACGTTTTCATTATCCTGGTGACTGCTTTGACGGACAGTTTAAATGTTTGTAGAGCTTAAGGGACTTAACTACGGAGTCATCAGTCCCTAAACTTAAAAACTACTTATGAACTAGCTAAGGCACAAATATCCATGCCCGAGGGGGGATTCGAAACCCGACCGTAGTGGCCGTGCAGACAGTCCCCTCGGCCGCCAGCTGACCGACAGTAACAGGTGCCAACATGTAATGCATTTCTATCGGTTGTGAATAAATAGTTGGCACTATTTAGTTCGAACCTTCGTAGTATGAGCAATGTATGGTAAACGGAATGGATTTTCCTAGAGGAGGATTTTGTAGTTGTTGTGGTATGAGTTATAGACGGGGAATTTCAGTTCCTAGGCACCAATTTGAATCGGAAAGCCGGCATTGTGGGTGGCCTAGAGTTCTCTCAACAGAATGTCAATTACCCATGGTCCCGCAGGAGATAGCGGCGGCTGGACTCCAAGACAATCAATCAGAATTCGCAGGATTCCTGATGCAGGATAGGCGTTGCGACCCGCCACAATCAGAGGGCAAGTGGCGGGCGCTATGCTGCAGACCTATGAATTGTCAAAGTGTGTCACTGAAGAGAGGTCTGCCCACTGCCGGGTCGGGGAACACGCCCCATCGCCTTCCTCTGCAAGTCTCGTAAAATGGGAGTATTAGCGTAGCCCCGTGAACAAACAGCCATATAGCCGCGAACCTAGGCCTGTAGCCACAGAGGCGTGCAACGAGCCTGCGCTGCTCGCCCGCGCCCGTAGCCGCGCCCCCCGGGCGGGCCTGGCCACGCGCTGCCCGATCTGCCGGCTCGAGCCCCACCGGACGGCGGCGGGCAGCGCGGGTACCCGGACTACCCGCGCGAGCCCCGGTCCGCCCGGCCGCCCGTGGCGCTCTGCTGCTAGCCGGGGCACGCGCCCGCCAGCCGCTTCTCTCTTAGCGGAAAAAAAAAAAAAACATGTCTCTTCTTCATTCCGCGTGAGTTTTTAGTTTCATAATGCTTTCCACTTGATTCTGAGGAAACTATGGGGTTAAAAAAATCTGATATTTGGACATCTGATAGTACAGCAACTTAGCTTTCTAACAAAGCATTCAACTTTTCATTTACAAATCATGTATTGAAAAAGTTAGATAGCGGGCAGCTTAATGACCAATGCATTTTAGAACACATATTAACGCGAGTGTAATAGAGCTGTCTCAAATCATAAGTAATTGCGAGTTAATGAGCAGCATCAGTGCTGCGATAGCAAATATGTGTATTCAGCGCGTTTCGAACAGCGTTTCTGTGGACATTTCGCTAAATTGCTTGGTGTTTCCTTGCTGCTAAAAAAAATAAGTAAATAAATAAAAATAAAAATAAACGTTCAGTTGCAATCGGGGTCATTAGAAACGATTAACCGGTAGAATGTTGGAAGATACAGCTTACACTTAACCACTCCAAGGGAAGTAAACTAATTACTGTTCATTGATATAGGCGTGTGGACCATTGTTGTTGTTTTATTTCCCCCCCCCCCTTTTTCCTTTGGCTGGGGGTAGCTGAAACCCCGAGGGTGTCACCACTATTCGAGAGGTGACATTCAAGGTCGCAGTTATCAGATTTGTATCGCTGGACAGTCTTTCATGTATCTTGAAAACACTTGGGATTTTTTTCTCAGTGACTGAATTGTCAGTGTACTATCAGTTGCGAAGAAAAAAAATAGACGTGCGCAGTAACGCACCTGGTAAAAGCAGAACGTCCAATTTTGTGGTGCAGAAGCAAAACGGTAGCCGAATCGCTTCGCGCCGGAAATATAAAACATGTTGAAAGTTGTTGGCTTCGCGTTAGCCACCTCCAGCAAATTTGTAGTTAGTTGTATACTTTGCACAGTATTTACTTACACAATGTTTCACTTTCACTTCATATTAAACTAAGTGATGGCTCTAACATAAAGAAAAAGATTATTCCTTAAATCTCTTCAGTTCCTAGTAAATCTACGTATTTCATGTATGTGACAAAATTTATATGCCCTACGATGATGTGATATTTAATTTTGTTCAAGGTTGTCCAACTAATTATCAAGCTAAAATTCTGCCAAGGTAAACAGGAAATCTTTAAAAAGCCAGTAGTTTGCGAAATGAGTTACAATTTCAGTCAAAATAAGTGCTTCAATAACCTTGACGACTTGCTGGTGCAAATAATCTTTCATTAGAAGAAAATGTCAAGAACATAATTGAAGAACATTTGGAGGGACTTGGAAAAACTTTCAAAGATTATTTCCCTTCCATGTCTAGCAATAGCAATGGGAATCGCAAAGTCTTGGAAGGAGCAATAATTTTGGAATCCACATAACTGGAAATTAATACCAGTAGCTTCTGGAAACGTCCAGTAAATTTAAGTGACATACATCTTTGGCATTGTAAGAGGTAACATTTATTACAGGTCTCGTTCACATATTTGTGCGAAACTACGTTCACTTCTAGTTCTTAGATACAAAATAAATACAGAAACACACTTCTCCTTGAAACTAACCTGAGACTTGCTTCAACGTCTGTGGATCCAGACTTAAAATTTATGAGCGAAGCAAATCAAAAAATCAAATGTTTGTTAAGCTTAAGGGACTTAACTACGGGGTCATCAGTCCCTAAACTTACAAACTACTTATGAACTACCTGCAACTAAGGACGGCACAAATATCCATGCCCGAGGGGGGATTCGAGCCCCCCACCGTAGTGGCCGTGCAGACCGTGACTGGAGCGCCTCAGTCCCCTCGGCCACCGCGGCCGGCAAAGCAAATCAGGAGGAACCTTCTCACTGAATTCCAGGAAAGGGACTAGCCGATTAATTCCATAACAAAAAATTTTAGGTTAACAGACAAGTGTAAAATACTTTAATATTGTATAATGCACCTCTCCTTTATGCAAAAGCCTGCATCTGCCCTTTTGATATGAAACGATTGACGAAAACTTACAAACCATAGACACTTTTAAACCCTATGTGTGGAATTCAGTTACTTGTATGTACCAGTAAAAACCTTTTTCGTCTATAATTTTTGTATTTAATTTTATTTCATTTTAATATCTGTGATATGGTAACAGCGCATAAAGGTTAAGAACCACTGTGCATACGAATCTAACACCAAGAAGAATCGCTTCTTGGCTTTTGGCAAGATCAATTTGTTTCTTTTTATATATATCTATATGTAAATAAGGAAAGAATGTAAGGACACATACTTTATTTAACTTTTATAATAATATACTACATCACCAACAACTTTTATTGGAAACTTTCTTGTTTTAGGTAAAGAACTGAACATTCATCTTCTCATATTGCTATGATGACATTTTGGACCAATTTATTCCTAAAACAAACAAACAAATTTGCTATTAGAGATTTATGATAACAAATACAGGAGGTAATGGAAATGTATCTGAAACTTACAATAGTATTGCAGTGCACTATAAGCAGATCTTCCACATTTTCCGTCGATATTCCATTACGTTAATCGGTAATGACAAGCCCAGCTCTACTAAATACCCTCTCGCTAGCGGCACTAGAGGCAGGCATGCAGAGGACTTCTCGTGCCACTTGCGACAGTCTGGGATAAGTTGTCGCTCTGGATTTCCACCACTCCAGAAGCGACTGTCCATCATCTGGTTTACCCATCAAAAAATACATGGATACTTCATCGACAGTTTCCTCTTCCTCCGCCCAAGATGCAAAGACAGTATTTGCACGTTTTGAAGGTGTCGAAGCTGCGGCTTCGTACTCTGTATGACTTTCTGTAAGTAATACAACATGCCATCATGAAGTTAGATGTTAAGAAACCTTTCAGGATGTCAGCACTGAATAAATATATGCTTAACATGCACAAAATTTACCTTGACATGCAGCACATCTGGAACGTGCTGAGGCATAAACTTACTCTCAGTTTCCGAAAGTTGCTTCAGATGACGTGCCTATGGTACCAGAAATAATGCAAGCAAATGTACTGTCTTTGTTTCGACTTTTTCGCTCACGAGATTCCGAGCGCGTGCTTTCAGCAGTGATATTTCCTGCAAATAATCAACATTGAGGCACATCGTATTTTTATAGATGTTTAACACATATCCACCCCCATGAACCACAGACATTGCCGAGGTGGGGTGGCTTGCGTGCCTCAACGATGCAGATAGCCGTACCGTAGGTGCAACCATAACGGAGGGGTATCTGTGGAGAGGCCAGACAAACGTGTGGTTCCTGAAGAGGGGCAGCAGCCTTTTCAGTAGTTACAGGGGCAACAGTCTGGATGATTGACTGAGCTGGCCTTGTAACATCAGCTAATGTGGCTTTGCCACACGGTTACTGCGAACGGCTGAAAGCAAGGGGAAACTACAGCCGTTACTTTTCCCGAGGACATGCAGCTCTACTGTATGAAAATATGATGATGGCATCCTCTCGGGTAAAATATTCCGGAGGTAAAATAGTCCCCCATTCGGATCTCCGGGCGGGGAATACTCAGGAGGATGTGATCATCAGGAAAGACAATACTGGCATTCTACGGGTCGGAGCGTGGAATGTTAGATCCCTTAATCGAGTAGGAAAATTAGAAAATTTAAAAAGAGAAATGGATAGGTTGAAGTTGGATATAGTGGGGATTAGTGAAGTTCGGTGGCAGGATGAACAGGATTTCTGGTCAGGTGAGTACAGGATTATAAATACAAAATCAGTTGGGGGTATCACAGGAGTAGGACTGATAATGAATAAGAAAATAGGAATGCGGGTAAACTACTATGAGCAGCACAGTGATCGCATTATCATTGTCAAGATAGATACGAAGCCAACACCGACAACAGTATTACAGGTTTATATGCCAACTAGCTCTGCCGATGATGAGGAAATCGAAGAAATATATGAGGAGCTAAAGGAAATTATTCAGACAATTAAGGGAGAGGAAAACTTAATTGTGATGGGAGACTGGAATTCGGTAGTAGGACAAGGAAGGGAAGGGAAGATAGTAGGTGAATATGGTCTGGGCAAAAGGAATGAAAGAGGAAGCCGCCTGGTAGAATTTTGCACGGAACATAATTTAATCATAACAAACACGTGGTTTAAGAATCACAAAAGAAGGTTGTATACTTGGAAGAGACCAGGAGACACTGGAAGGTATCAGATAGATTTTATAATGGTAAAATATAGATTCCGGAATCAGGTTATAAACTGCAAGACATACCCAGGGGCAGATATAGACTCTGACCATAACTTGTTAGTCATGAACTGTAGGCTGAAACTGAAAAATCTGCAGAAAGGTAGGAAAATAAGGAGATGGGACCTGGATAAATTGAAGGAACGTGAAGTTCTGGTGAATTTCAGAGGGAGATTTAGGCAACAATTGACAGAAACAGGGGGAAATAAAACAGTAGAAGAGGAATGGGTAGCATTGAGAGATGAAATAGTGAAGGCAGCAGAGGACAAAATAGGTAGAAAGGCAAGACCTGCCAAAAGTCCTTGGATAACACAGGAGATACTAAATTTAATTGATGAAAGGAGAAAATATAAAAATGCAGTAAATGAAACAGGCAAAATGGAGTACAGACGACTAAGAAATGAGATTGATAGGAAGTGCAAAATGGCTGAGCAGGAGTGGCTAGAAGCCAAATGCAAATCTGTAGAAGAATGTATAAGAAGGGGAAAAGTAGATACCGCCTACAGGAAAATCAAAGAGATATTTGGGGACAAGAAAAGCAATTCTACGAATATCAAGGACTCAGATGGGAAACCAGTTCTCAGCAAAGAAGGGAAAGCTGAAAGGTGGAAAGGGTACATAGAGCAGCTCTACAAAGGAAATGAACTTAGAGACGATGTTGTAGGAAGGGAAGAGGAAGTAGATCGAAATAGGAGATACTATACTCAGAGATGAATTTGACAGAGCCTTGAAAGACCTAGGCCGGAACAAGGCCCCAGGAGTAGATGATATACCCTCAGAGCTACTAAAGTCTCTGGGAGAGCCAGTCATGACAAGACTATTTGAACTGGTGTGTAGGATGTATGAGACCGGTGAAATGCCCTCAGACTTTAAGAAAAATGTAATAATCCCCATTCCAAAGAAATCAGGTGCAGACAGGTGTGAAAATTACAGAACCATCAGTTTGATAAGTCATGGTTGCAAAATTTTAACACGAATTATCTACAGGAGAATGGAAAAGCTGGTAGAAGATGACCTAGGGGAAGATCAGTTTGGATTCAGGAGGAAAGTAGGAACCCGGGAGGCAATACTCACTTTACGTCTTATCTTAGAAGATAGATTAAGGAAAGGCAAATCTACATTTTTAGCCTTTGTAGATTTGGAGAAAGCGTTTGACAATGTTGACTGGAATACACTCTTTCAAATTCTGAAGTCAGCAGGGGTACAATACAGGGAAAGGAGAGTTATCTACAACTTGTACAAAAGCCAGACCGCAGTTATTAGACTCGAAGGGCATGAAAGCGAAGCATCAGTTGGGAAGGGAGTAAGACAGGGTTGTAGCCTTTCTCCGATGTTATTCAATTTGTACATTGAGCAGGCGATGAAGGAAAGCAAGGAAAATTTCTGAATAGGGATTAAAGGTACTGAACAGAATTGGTGAGAAAAGGAATTTTTGGCATACCCTAACTAAAAGAAGGGATCGCTTGGTAGGACACATTCTTAGACATCGAGGAATCGTAAATTTAGCATTGGAGGGAAGTGTGTGGGGTAAAAATCGCAGAGGGAGGCCAAGAGACGCGTATAGTAAGCAGATTCAAGTGGATATGGGTTGCCGTTCTTATGAGGAGATGAAAAGGCTTGCTCAGGATAGAGTAGGGTGGAGAGCTGCATCAAACCAGTCTCCGGACTGAAGACCATAACAACAACAACATAACACATATAACAAAAAATTTAATCTATAAATGAATCGATTGAGTATTGGTTCGCTTACCTCACTGTCTGCTGTGTTCTCAGTACAGTGTTTGCGTAGCTGGTACACCCATGGTACAACCAGTTGCAACGTCGGACCACTGTCTGCTTCCATTGCTTTGGCGGCCTCTTGAAAAACTTCGAGAAACTCTATTAATTTGTCGACTGCTTCGTAATTCCAGTTCTCAAGCAAGTATATTTTACCAAATTCAAGTAAAACCTCAGCAATTTGTTCATGCTGTATAAATACGGATTTTAGCATGACATTTACAGTATTCCAGCGAGTATCTACTTGCTGCTTTACAGTAAACTGCAATCGCGAGTCTTTGATGTGGCCACTCCTTTTCAATTAAGTTACTACATGTTTCGTTGCTTCTAGTGAGTCATAAACAGTAGGACAATATTACTGCAACCAGTTATCCTCAAGGGTGTGGCGCAGAACAGTGTTAAGAGAGTGGATATTGCACGGAAGGCGACGATAACTTTCAAGTGCCTTTTTCATATTTGCCCCCTGATCAGTAACGAACGTAATCTTCGTCAAATGGTTCGTAAATATCCCTAACTTGCTCATATTAGTTTCAATTTCCTCCCGTATATTTGCAGCAGTTTTCTCCACATTAGACGGGAACTCTGCAAGGAATAGCACCCTACTTTTCCACTGAAAATTTCGGGAGATTGAATGCGTCGTAACAGTCAAATAATGTGTTTTAGTGTACGCATCTGTCCACATATCAGTAGTACATGCACACGCCACATCCTCTATATCCTGCAATACTGGAGGTACCACAGCCGCACGGTATTCGTCTGCTATTCTATTTATGTTCCTAGATACTGTTGAAGGATGAGGAAGAACGTCTTTCGCACTTGCAGTGGGGTACTGTGCTCCTATCTCCATCAGAGTCTGTGCGAGGTCTCGAAATCCTTCTCCCGCAACTGTGCTGAAGGGCCGCAAATCTACTGCACACATTCTTACACATTTCTCCAGCACAAAAGATTTTGCTGATCCTGGAATATTGCTACAACCGTTCAAATCAGTATTCTGATAAGCTTTGCAGCTATTCAGGTGCCGTAACAGCGTAGAGGTACTGCCATCACGGAACGATAATAATTTACGGCAGCCATTACACTCTGCATGTCCCACAGGTTTATTATCATTACCTACAATCATCATAAAACGCTCCCATACAATGCTGTCTCCCGATCTCTGTAAACGCTTGTAGATTCTCTCTGCCAGTTTCCTGGAAACGTCGTTTTTTTCTTCCTCGGATCGTCTACTCCTACGTTGGTACGATCTGTCCTGTTCACTATTTACTTCAGACATAACGATCGATAACTTATAAATTGCTATGTAGGTAACACAAAAGGTGCGTGAAGCCTACGCTGTGATCGTTACAACGCCTTGCTCAGAACTGTCTGCATTCTACCGCTCGCAGCGCCTTGTGTAGCGCTGTTGCACGGGCCCGGCGGGTACCCGCTCGCCCGGCGAGTGTCGGGACTCGACGGCGCACCGCAGCTCGCTCTGTACTACAGGCGGTGCAGTGGGGCTCCACTAGACTACCCGCGGTGCGGGCAGCAGAGCGCAGCGACCGGACGCAGGCGAGCTCGGGCGGGTAAATGTGGCGCGCTGCACGGCTCTGTGTAGCCACCTCTCAACGTAGACCTGAAGGTAACCTATACCCCAGACATTGACCCACCAATAACCTAGACCTGAGGCTATTTGTCAACTGAGACTTAACACTGTCAGATAACCTACCACATTATATTACCCATACCTGCAGCCATTACGTAACCTACAGCCACATGCCGATTAAACGGTTGGATACCTAATAATCAATGTGTAATTGAATTTTAAACCAACAAAAAAGATAAGTCAGGCTCTCCGATCTGTTAAGGACAAACGCCCTCCTCTATCATCTAGTGGGGTGTACAAAATACCGTGTTCTTGCGGAAAAGTGTATATTGGTACTACAAAATGGAGTATGAATACAACACTGAAAGAACACAAAAGTCTTTTCCGACTGGGTAGAAATGAGAAATCAGCGCCGGCCGCGGTGGCCGAGGGGACTGAGGCGCTCCAGTCACGGTCTGCACGGCCACTACGGTCGGGGGTTCGAATCCCCCCTTAGGCATGGATATTTGTGCCGTCCTTAGTCTTAGTTAGTTCATAAGTAGTTTGTAAGTTTAGGGAATGATGACCCCGTAGTTAAGTCCCATAACCTCTACAAACATTTGAACATTTTTTTGAGAAACCAGCTGTAGCTGAACAAGTTTTGCAATCAGGAAATCATGAACTAAGGTTTTCCGAAACAGAAATTTTATCTACAACGACGAACTATTATCCACGACTGTACAGACAAGCAATAGAAATATAGAAACATGAGGATAGTTTTAATAGAAACGAAGAAGCAATGAAACTTAATGACATATGGACTGTGGCTCTTCAGTGTAGGTAGTTACGCTTTTATCTTTGACCATCGACTATCGAAAGTTATGTTTTATCTTTGACAAGGCTTATCTCTGCGTAAACACTTGACCACGCCCCCTTTTGGACAGTATTTATACCGCTCTCCGACTCCCGACTCGTCAGTCGGCAAGACTCACCGCTACCAGTAGCACCTCTGAGGATGTCCAGCGCAGCTCTGGACGAAACGTCAGCAGCAGATATGTTTCTTCGACCACGACCATATAACCCGGAAGATTCAACAGCGATTATTTCAGCCGGTCGTGAAAGCCTTCACTGCATAATTTTATACTTTGTCTGGTAGCCCGAATACTTAAACCAAAAGACTACGAAAGGAAATGAAACGGATGACTCTAATTCCATTTGTCATTTTATGATTATGATTACTTGATCGGTCATCATTCAGACTCACACAGTATAGATATGGTTAACGATCAATTAATCCAAAAACTGCAGCAACCAGTCACTTCTAATAACTTATTTGTGTATTACAATACCAATGCACTTGTTTGCCAGTATAGAGACCAGAAGAAGGGCACTCAAGCGCCCGAAACCGGTCGTCACAAATAAATAATGAAGCAACTGGCTCATGCATTTTGTGGTTTAATAACCTGAACAGTTGCTGCAATGGATAAAATACTTCATGGTTAACGATGTTGTTAACGTAAGTAATTGGTATAGAGCCTTGTTGTATCATCCTTATCCTAAGGCCCCATTGTTACACTCAATTGTTCGATTTGTGCAAATGTAATACTATGTAAATAATTATAAATCAATGTTATTGCTAATCGTATACAAGCTTTGTATTTAGAACTATGTAACTTATTGTACAATTTCATTTTATTCATGGTGTAGTAACGAATATGTATGTGCACTTATCTGTATTCAGATTGTACAACTTCTGTAAAAGTTATATTTTGATATCTGTGGAACAAATAAATATTGTGGTCGACTAGAGCGCCGACTAGTGGCGCTGTGACGATTTAACTTGTAAACATGACCAATGTAAGACATGCCTGCTGTGCCCATGCTCTCGAAGTACACAGTTGTAATTTGTATGTGTGCTGACTAAGCCGGCCGCAGTGGCCGAGTGGTCTGCACTGCCGCTACGGTCGAGGGTTCGAATCACCCCTCCGTCATAGATGTTTGTATCGTCTTTAGTGTAAGGTAGTTCATAAGTAGTTTGTATTTTTAGTGACTGATGAACCCACAGTTAAGACACTAAAGCTTAACAAACATTTTTGGGTTGGCTAACATTGCATCCGCCAAATGAAAGGCCGATTTGCTCACATTGGTTGTCTGCAATTACTACAGGTAGTTAATCGCCTTCACCAGACAATATGTACTGCTTATACTTTGTAGCAGCTATATGAAATATTTGTTTTTCAGACAACATCAACCATATGGCACCTTGTACTTTGGAGTCGTTGTCTATTTTTAACTGATGCAATGTACTATCCTACGTTATATGTTATCCATATATTAATGTTCCAAGCATGTCAGTGGTACCCTAGTATCAGCACACAGATGGAGTATTTTATGTACTGTGTACACCAGATGTTTGTGCCTTCCAAAGTTTTTATACATGTTTATAATTTATATTTTACGTTTGAAAATGACACGTAATAAAGTGTGAAATAAAATATGCGATATAAGTGTTCTTCTATGTAAAGTCTATAAAACAGCCATCTCCCTAAATGTAAAGATTTCCCTCACACGCCCGGCTCTGCGTTTGCGATAGGCCGAAATACTGTAGTTTTTTGAATCCAAAAGCGAATTCACATGCGGTCGTGCCTATCGCCACGCGACTGGTCCCCACCAACCTTCGGATCTGAGACTGGCACAAAACCGAGGGACGGCACGTCTTAGGATTTTTCAGGCAGCACTCCTACGTCTGTGCGAGATGTGTGAAGATTGGCGTTTAAGCAGTAGAGGCGTACAATCGAAGCTCATTTGCTTGGCCAGAAGACAGTCATTCAGTGATGGAATTTTGAGATGGTGGGTTGAACTTGGCTGCATCGACATCTAATTACGAGGGTTGGAACTTAAATGGCGGCAACTCTTCATTCAAAACCATTAAAATACCGTTACATGTTTTCACGTGTTACTACCCTTCAAAGTAGGCACCAGCGATGAACCCGTTGACAGCGATGTAGAAGGCATAGTATACTGTTAGCAAAGCTTGTTCTGTTGATGGTGCGAATGGAGAGGTCTACTGCTTGTCGAATCTCTGGAACAGTTCTGAAGCGAATGAATGGCATGAGGTGGTTCCTTCGTCTCCGGAATCAAATCTAAGTCAGGAGGACCTATGTGTCGGGAGTATGGTGGATGGTACAGAACTTCCCAGTCCCATCGACCGAATAGAGCAACCACAGCTAGTGCTGTATGCGACTGCGCGTTGTCGTGCAGAATGATGGGTCCGTTGCATAGAAAGTGTTGCCGCATGTTTCACAAAGCTGAAGGCAGGCGATGGTCCAAAAACGAACAGTAATACTGTGCACTAACGGTATGCCGTGGAGGAACGTAATGCTTCACGATAACACCATCACAGTAGCACAAGAGAATCACCATAACTTTCACCTTGCAGGGGCTCTGACTTTCGCGGGGAGATATGATGCCGCCATTCGTTGCATTGGCGTTTCAGTTTTGGCTCGTACGACGTGGCCCATGTCTCATCCAGTGTTATGAGTCGGCGTAAGAAAGCCTATCCTTCGCGCTCATAGCGCTACAAGTGCATCCGAGCAGCGTCGTAAAGCATCAATTTCTGCTTTTCCCTTAATTCATTCGGAACCTATCGTGATGGAATTTTCGTATGCCCTGGCGTTCATTCAGAATGCGAAGCACAGTCATATGCGATAATCCGGTTTCGTTGGCGAGTTCACGAATCGTCTGATATTGATTACTGTTCACTAATGTGGCAACAGTATACACGCCTTCTTCAGAGACGCTAGGACGACCTGCCCGATGCATGCCTCCCACAGTTTTCCGACTTTTGTTAAAGTCTTTTACGTAACGTGCCACTGTTCTGTACGGCAATGCCGATTCCCCGCACGCGTCCTGAAGACCTTGATGACACGTCATGCTCAAAAATGTTCAAATGTTTGTAAATCTATCGGACCAAACTGCGTGGTCATCAGTCCGTAGCTTACAAACTACTTAAACCTACGTAAATTAACCTAAGGCCAACACACACACCCACGCCCCAGGGAGGACTCGAACCTCCGACGGCGAGCAACCGCGCGCTCCGGCAACGTCGTGCTCTACGACCTCTGGCACATTCAGTCTTGATCCAACTCCGTTGTTCCTGTTTATACGACATAGTGCACCGTTACGTTAGACCGCTCGCTCACAAGTGACTGTGTTTATTATGCGCACGCCGGTGACGTAAGAACGGGCGAGTCCATTTGCTCGGAGATAAAGTAGATATATCAACAACGCTTGCGACAATAGTAGATTCCATTGCATAGTGTCCCCAAAGCAGTGTTGACACTATTTAAGGTCCAACCCTCGTTTTGTAACACAATCTTGTATCAAAATTCGTACTGTTACAGGGCGCACACTTGATCCTTGCCTCAGTGAGCCACTGTTCTGAATTTTCTGTGTCCTTAACTTGCGGGACTAGCGAAATGGATCTCTAGGCAAAGAAGGCAGGAAAGTGTGCTAATTACGTAACAAAACGTGTGCTAATTAGGCAAGAAGTTACCGAGGGTTGTGCAAGCTATTTTGGTAATTTTCGTCTGGCATCACACCACCACATGCTAACGAAGCAGCCCTGTTACACTAGTAAAAGATTCGCAAATGTCATTAATTCGTACCAACGATCACGGCTTAGGTCTCCTGCAAAATAGCACATGAGCAAAACGTTAGTTTTGGACACCCCCGAAACAGGACCCCATTTGAAATCTCGTCGTAATCTCATGTTTTTACACCCCTACTATTACCCAGTTTTGCAAAAAATGTTCAAATGTTTGTTAAGCTTATGGGACTTAACTACGGGGTCATCAGTCCCTAAACTTACAAACTACTTATGAACTACTTACGAACTAGGACGGCAGAAATATCCATGCCCGAGGGGGGATTCGAACCCCCGACCGTAGTGGCCGTGCTGACCGTGACTGGAGCGCCTCAGTCACCTCGGCCACCGCGGCCGGCCCCAGTTTTGCCATTTGCACAATAATATTGACTGTATCTGTGTAAAGCATTTTGCTTCCTTGATATTCCTTGCTTAATTGTCAAATAAAATGCATGTTTACTAAACATTTTATTATATAACAAGACCCCACACCACAGCAAGTAAGTGTATTAATTACAGGTCAATAAGAGCCACGTGTGATACTCAATTAATTCTTACTGTACTTCACGCACCAGTTGTCAATAGTAAAATATACATGTCAACACGAGATGTTTCGGGACGACATTATCCCATTATCAAGTCTGTAAAACAAGGAAACGTAGAATAATAAGGACACTAAATACAAACAACTGTACCAACAAATATTCAATTGAAACTAACCTAACCTACCATAAAACTTATCTGCTGCTAGGAAATATCGTCAAACAATAGCTGTGTATGTACATTGTCAAAAATAAAACTTTGCCCAGTACCACATGTTTGGCTGATGGCAGCAAGTTGTGTACTAACGGACAGCTGATCTAACTTCAAAGATTGTCCATATGTTTAACCTCTGTCAATGGTGGCCAAAGATATTCTAATCAAGATACCTAACATTATTCAGAAAGTCAGTCATTAAATTAAAGGATTTTTTACATGGAAACACGCTCCAATTTTTTCAGTGAAGTTAAAAGCACGAAGTCAATATTTAATACATGCACACACATCAGTGTTTCTCAAGAAGGAGGTTGCTAAAATGTGCCCAGTAATGGTTTTTAGACAGTTCTGTCTTTTCGTTGAGCATATTGCTGGAATCCTCTCTCAACGCACAAAAGATCTCAATTTCTTCTAGATTTTATAATAACCAACCTTTGTCCTCATAGTGCATGACTTTCAAGTTATCATTTATGGAGCCCAACGAATGTCGTTTCCAGATGTTTTGTCACTGTAGATGAACCATCTCTCTATTACTGTGCTCTTCAAACCGCAACTTAAAATTCCCTCCCATTTGTCCTATATACTTCATTTCACAATCATTACACTTTATTTAGTATATCCCCGCTTTCTCCATTCAGCTCTCCCCTGTATCAATCTTATGCTTCAGCCTATTTTCTAATTTATTGTCTGTTCTAAAGGCAAACAGGTGACTCAATTAATTCATTAGCGCAGAAACAGGGCCAATAGATCTCACTTTGTTTATGACAAACGTGGTGGCCGTATCTCATCCTTAAAACGTCATATATCATCCTGTTATTTCTTCGTTTCAGTGTTTTCCTACTTTTATTTTCTTCGCCGATTCTGAGGACAGAATCCTCAATCATACTGTCAGCCCACTAAATTTTCAACATTATTTTGTAGCACCATGGCCAAAACGCTTCGATCTCCCTGCGTTCCTTACAGTTTGAGAAACTTCTTGTGCACATTCAAACCAGTTTTTGAGACCAGCAGAGACTCTTTGGCATTGTATGCCCCCTTTGGCTGTTCCCGTTTTCTGTCCTCCTCGCGTAGGACGTCGTTAACTATTTTGTTTCCAAGGTACCCAAATTCCTGGCGTTAATCAACGTCATCATCGCTAATGTTGCTGCAAAGTTTCTCACTAATTTCATTTCCACCGCTTCTTATTACTTCTGTCTTGAAGTCATTTAGACGCAGTACATAATAATGATTCCCAAAAATAAATAAATAAAAGTTAACAAGAAATTAAAATTGAAAACTGTTTCGATAATTAATTTTTTGTAGTTCTTGTTGCTCATTTCATAAATGATAGTATGTATATTATCACGTAACATTTGCCTACAAATAGAGTTAAAACCTTTAGGAAAATCCCACAAAAGACAATTTTTACAACAGTATGATTTACGTACACTGTTATTAACACTACGTTAATCTGAAAAACAGATTAAGAAATGTTGATAAGTTTTTTTTCCAAGAGCCCAAGATTATCTTGTTCGCCTATTCTGATACAAAAGTAGTCAACGATTACCTTTTTTAAACAAAATCAAAAATGTTTCTGTATTGATGTCCGACAGTATAAGTCATAGAAATATAACAAAAACACAAAGTTCACAGAACATCTAGAAGCCAGTATAAATACTGTAACGAAGAAAGAATGAATGTGTGTTCAGGTGAGTGGTTACATCCACAGTGACAACAGCTTGGCCATGCTATGGACAGCAGACAGTGGGTGGATTGGGGAGGAGGAAGAGTGGAAGGGGTAGCGACACAGACAGCAAGCATACTGTAAACTGTGAACTCCGTCCGACAGGCCTCGAAAGGCCCACTGGGTACTGACCGGCCGCCGTGTCTTCCTCCACCCGAGGGCGTCACCGGATGCGGTATGGAGGGGGACGTGGTCAGCGTCCCGCACTCCCGGCCGTTGTGTCGTTTCTCGCGACTGGAGCCGCTACTCCTCAGTCAAGTAGTTCCTCAGTTGGCCTCACAAGAGTTGAGTGCATCCCGCTTGCCAACAGCGCTCTGTAGACCCGGACGGCAAGCCATCCAAGTGCTAGCCAAGTGAGGCGTGGAATGTATCGGAAAGATAGATCGTATACAAGTGGAGGACGAGTGTTCATCGCTGTGGACAAATATATTGTTTCTACTGAGATCGAGGTTGAAAGTAACTGTGAAGTTATCTGGGCACATATAACAGTAAAGTTAATAGTTGGGTGTTTTTACCGGCCCCCCAGTGCTGTTGTAGCAGTATTAGAATCATTCAAAGAAAGTCTACACCAGGTAGTGCATAGGTATCCGGGCCATGTAATATTAGTCGCACGAGACTTCAAGCTTAAGAGTATAGATTGGGACCTCGCTAGTTACATTTCAGGCGGTACAGACAAGCATTCTTGCCAGCAACTTTTGGACACATTCTCCGAAAACTGCCTAGAGCAGTTAAACCGGCAACCCACGCGCAATGGAAATATTTTAGACCTTATAGAAACGTACAGGCCTGACCTTATTAACGATGTCTGTGTAGAGACAGGAATTAGTGATCATAATATCGTCATAGCGTCAATGGTGACCAAAATTCCTAAACTAATCAAGAAGGCTAGCAGCGTGTTTTTGTTGGGAATAGCCGATAAACATTTGTTAGGGCGTCGTTTAATTCCGGGACAATGGATGTAGAGGAGTTGTGGACTAAATTTAAGTGCATTATAAACAAAGGGTTAGAAAATATGTGCCCGTAAAGACGATTAAGGATGGAAAAGATCCACCGTGGTATAATAATAATGTTAGAAAGCTGCTGAGAAAGCAAAGACTATTGCACTCTCGATTCAAAAAAGAACACGCAAATGATGACAGGCACAAGTTTGTAGAGATTCGTGCGTCTATAAAAAGATCGATGCGCGAAGCATACAATAATTACCACAACCATACCTTACCAAAAGATCTTACCGAGAACCCGAAAAAATTCTGGTCCTATGTAAAATCGATAAGCGGGTCAAAGCCCACTGTCTAGTCACTCGATCATTCCGGATCAGTAATAGAAGAAAGCAAACGGAAAGCTGAGGTTATAAATTTAACCTTTAAGAAATCTTTCACGCAGGAGGACCACACTAATGTACCATCATTTTATCAACGTACTTATTCCGAAATGGAGGACATAGTAATAGGTATTTCCGGTGTAGAGAAGCAGCTGAGAGCTAAATACGAAATAGTCTGCAGGTCCGGATGGAATACCAGTTCGGTTTTACAAAGAGTATTATGCGGCATTGGCCCCTTACTTAGCTTGCATTTATCGTGAATCATTAATTCAGCGCATAGTTGCAAGTGACTGGAAAAAAGCGCAGGTGACTCCCGTTTATAAGAAAGGAAAGAGAACTGACCCACACAATTACAGGCCAATATCGTTGACATCAGTTTCATGTAGGATTTTGGAGCATATTCTCAGTACGAATACAGTAAATTTCCTTGAAACGGAAAAGCTTCTTTCTATGAATCACCACGGGTTTAGGAAACATCGTTCATGTGAAACTCAGCTTGCCCTTTTCTCACATGACATCTTGCGAGCCGTGTATGAAGGGCAACAGGCGGATTGTGTTTTTCTCGACTTCAAAAAGACGTTTGACGCGGTGCCACACTGCCACAGACTGCTAACGAAGATACGAGCTTATGGAATAGGTTCACAGATTTGTGAGTGACTGGAAGACTTCCTAAGAAATAGAACGCAGTACGTTGTTCTCGACGGCGAGTGTTCATCAGAGACGAATGTATTGTCAGGCTTGCCCCAGGGGAGTGTGATAGAACCGCTATTATTTTATATCTATATAAATGATGTGATGGAAAGAGTAACTTGTAATATGCGGGTGTTTACTGATGATGCTGTGGTGTATGGGAGGGTGTCATCTTTAACTGACTGTAATAGCATACAGGATGACATAGATAAAATTTCTAGTTGGTGCGAGGAATGGCAGCTAGCTCTCAATGTAGAAAAATGTAAGGTGTGCGCATGAGTAGGGAAATCAATCCCATAATGTTCGAATACAGAATTAGTAGTGAGCTTCTTGATGCTGTCGCGTCGTTCAAATATCTAGGAGTAATATTGCAGGGCTATATGAAATAGAACAAACATATTAGGACAGTTGTGAGTAAGGCGGACAGACGACTTCGGTTTATTGGGAGAATTTTGGGAAGATGTACTTCATCTGTAAAGGAGACCACGCATAAAACGCTTGTACGACCACATCTTGAGTATTGCTCAAGTGTTTGTGACCCGCAGCAGATCAGTTTAAAGGAAGACATAGAAACAGTTCAGAGGCGAGCAGCTAGGTTTGTTATTGGTAGGTTCGACCAATGCGCGAGTGTCCGGCATCTGAATTGGGGATCGCCGGAGGAAAGACGACGTTCTTTTCGTGAATTTCTGTTGAGGAAATTTAGAGCGCCGGAGTTTGAAGCTGAGTGTAGTACGATCTTGTTGCCGCCTACTTACATTTCGCGTAGTGATCACAAAGACAAGATAAGAGAAATTAGGGCTCATACGGAGGCATATAGGCATTCTTTTTTTCCCTCGTTCTGTTTGGGAGTGGAATAGAAGAGGAAATGCCTAGTAGTGGTACAGTACAGTGTACCCTCCGTCACGCACTTTACGGTGGTTGGCGGAGTATGTATGTAGAAGTAGATGTAGATGAAGCCAAGACGGACAGTGCTTAACTTCAGTGATCTAAAGTCAACCGGCCGTTGGCACAGACAGCATAGTGGCAGCAAATTTAGTAACAACGGGATGCTACCAATTTTACTGTACAGCTATGTAACAAAAGGTTGCCTGCCTCATGATGCCAGATATTAATTCGTGAATTGCGGTAATTTCAGACTTCAGCACCAGTGGAAGTAGGCGGGTGCAACATATGGAGGTTTGGGTGACCAAGTAAAGGAAATAACTCGTAGACCCGGGTTCGAATTCCTGTCCGGCACAAATTTTCAAATGTTGCAAATTTATAGACCAACAAAAGAAGAACACCTGAAGTCTGAAATTATCGCAATTCGATAATTAATATCTGTGTCTTTAACACTAATAGCCTCGGACCATCATCAATTCTGTTCCTTTAGAACAGAAATATTATGGTGAAACCTAAATTTAGACAAAGAACATTTACAAGTTATTAGGCTAAAATGTTGTAATTTGAATTTATTATTCAGATTTTACCAAAAGGTTAGACAACAACTTAAAAGTAAAAATGAAATGTGTGATTTGTGGGTAAACAGAGGGTGAGGGAATTTTTTCAACATTGGTGTTTATTTATCACATGAATACTATAGAAATTACTTGAATGATTTGAAACAAGTTTTTCATCAAAGACCTGTGGCAGCATGTACACACAATACTTCTCATTTCATTACGTAGAGCCCGTAACTCTTCTGCACCTTCACTGAGGATACCAATGTCATCAGAGAATCATTTCAGCCTCAATTTTTTTTTTTTTATTTTTTTATTTTTTTTATTTTTTTTTTGCCACTCTTGAATCTATCTCTTATTTCCATAATCGGTTATTAGATTGTGAAGTGGCTGATATGTAGCCACTTTCTTGGTATTTGATATTTTATTTCGTGAGATGCACCTAAAACATTATTGGCTCTTACTTGTACCCATAGTCCGCCAAACCCTCCAGCGATTTTATTAATATTTGACACACAACACTTTATTTTAATATTTATATTTCGTAATTGTTTACTTTAATATTTATATTTCGTAATTGTATTATTACAACCTTTCTGTTGTTTAGAAAAGCTGTTTAATTGTTAGTTGAATAGAAAAATAACACTCTTAGAAATTTCCGTTGGCGCCAAAATGTAGCGATCTGCGCATTTTTTTAGCCCTTCCGCAATCTGTCAAGCTAGCGGCCCTTTGACAGGGAACACCTATATCAGTCGAGTGCGTACACCGCGTGAAATGTATCATCAAATTGTTGAATATTTGTGAATTCAATCATACAGATTCTGGCTCTCTGTATTGGAACACTTATTCATAAATAAAAGGAGAAAAGCAACGGGCATCCCGAACCTACGCGTGACAAAAATCACTGTATAATAGGAAAACACAGACACATTAAACTACCATTTCAGACTGCGAGCGTGAAGGTCGGGGCGAGAGTTTAAAATAGGGAAAGTTTAATTTTTAAAACTCACAACCACCAACTGCGAACCAAATTCCTAAACATGCAAAAACACTGGAACTGTGATTGCGACTGTTTGACTCGTTTTCTAGGGGATGATATCACACGTTCGCAGCTATCCTTCCCTGCATATGAGTAACAAAACAAATTCATAATAAAATCAAGTTCATGAGAGAAAAGGGTGTACTAACTACTATTTTTGAAAACACGTAAAAGTTCACTTTATGTTGTTTATTTCACAATATTTGAACCCTGTGGCTGATACGTCTGTACCTCGACACATTTATCAAATAAAGTTATAGCTCGTGAGCCCCCAGACAAAATGAATATTTGTCGCGAATTGTTTTCACACCACGTGGCTGTCTCAAACACCGTTTATGTTCATGCCTATGCGACGACACGTGTTACATTAACAAATCACAGTCACTTTAATTCAATGCGATGCACACCTTGTTCCACCGGCTAAATATTCACAACACACAGTAGCACTCGATTTAACTTGGCGCAGTCTACGACGAGCAACCACACGTGGCGATTGCCACACACAAATCTAAAGTCTCCACCTCGAGAGCCACATGCCGACTGCTACAGAGCAACGCCGCCCGGCCAGCTGCCCCACATGGTTCCGACTCTTCACTTCCTGCCCACGCGCGCGCGCCAATAGCTCAACTGCCGGGTTTTTTCCCTATGTCATAAACTTCCCCATGTGAGCTGTTCTAACCGATTTGCCAACGTACAGCGCTCAGCCAATACATTTCTAAAACTTTCCTAAAAATCAAAATAATTACACTACACATTAAATAAATGTCTTTTAGGTTTTTATATTGGTATAAACATCCTTTGTAGTATTTATCATAATTGTGCAATTGCTTATATCACAGATAGATGATTTAACTGAATACTTCAAGATAAAATACACCAGATTAATTGAAGATAAAATGAGAAATAGTTAATATATTATTTTTATAAACAAACATTGCCATACTAGTTGTGTAACTGTCTTGTATTCATTGGTAATTTATTACTTTTCATTGTTAATTAAACATGTTACGCCTGATGTGACTTTATCAGCTAATGTATTGTTTATTTATCAACAGGCTATTTTGTAATGTGGGCCTTAAAGGTTCCTAACTGCATCGTATTACTTCAAATGCCAGTAGTATTAGAACATTTTATTCCACGCTGTGCACTGCACTGTGCCTGGCACTCGCCATTGTCCCTCTCTCCCCTCACCGGAAACGAACCTGGAAAATCCTAAGCTGGAACAAGCCACCAACGTCGGCCTGCTAACTGGCCTCTCGTCAGCTACAAGCACACAGCAAATCTCAACGTGGAGAATTTCTACCTATGGCCTAACTATAAATGTTGTCACCCAATTGTGTACATACATTGCTACCATAATTAATAAGATTAAAATTGTGTAACATTTAGTGCATTGGCATGGTCAATGCTTGCAGTGAACTTCATACTGTTTAATTATCAAATGCTATTAATTACCAATATTTCTATTGGGCGGTAATCTTACAAGACCCATAGCGAAAAACAACGAATCTACGATCTGAGTGCTGCTTCTCCGCTCGAGAGAACAACAGTGAAAGATGATATCAGGTTAGTGAAACGAAAACTACGTCTTACTATTCTAATGGGGTACGAAGTAATACGGCCCCTCACGTGCTGTGTACTTTTCTAACACAGGAACATTGGCACGAAGTGTGTTGCTAACAGGTCTGAGGGTGAAAAGAAGGGCAAAAGAAGGGTAAATTCAAATTAACCTACGGACGTACTCTCAAATAATGAACTTTTTTAAACTTTAAAGCCATTATTTCTGTTTCTCTTATAACCCGCCGTACGATGAATGTAGCGGCGAAAAATTGCCTTCCTGTATTACACCCTTTACAATACGAGTACTTCATTCTTCTTACAGGCTTTTTATTCTCTCTGGGTTCTTTTACTTACTATACAGGGTGTTTCACTAATTGTGTTTGCCTCTGTAACTTTTAAATTAATAGGTGACGGGAAATTTAAATGCGGTAGGTCAACACAAGAAATGTTACACTTTCTGAGGAGCTATGAACATAGTTTATTGTATCATTTTCCAAAGAGTTACAGCACAAAGATATAATTTTTAAATGGAACTATAGCTTCTTCTATCGTGTATAGGATTCGTTTAAATCAGCTGCGTCCAAATCAATTTAAACTACATTCATATCACTGTTAGTTTGGGAGCTACAACCTTTCAAAGTTTACGGGGCGGAGGCTACGGCAGCGTAGCTGACTGTCTGGTGGTCATGAGACAGTGGGCCGTGCCCCAGGGGATAGCCACTCGGTCAGTGAGCTACGCTATCACAGCCTCCGCCCCCGGAACTTTGAAGTGTTGTAGCTCCCAAACTAACATTGATAGGAATGTAGTTTAAATTGATTTGGACGTAGCTGGTTTCAACGAATCCAATGCACGATAGAAAAAACCATTGGCCATTTAAAAAATTATAGCTTTGTGGTGTAACTCTTTGGAAAATGATACAATAAACTATGTTCATAGCTCCGCAGAAAGTGTAACATTTCTTGTGTTGACCTACCGCATTAAAATTTCCTGTAACCTATTATTTTATAAGTTACAGAGGCAAACACACTTAGTGAAAAACCCTGTATATCGTCCTTATTTCCTTACAGATTACTCCTATCAGAATTTTTAAAATAACTGTGCCATTTTACATTGTATGACGGTTTCCATATCTTTTTCAGTGTCCCATTATCAAGCGCAATGTCGCGATAGCTTCTGTGATATCTTTACCTTTTCTGAAGTCAAACTGTTCTTCTGTATAAACTGCGACTGAGCGAGGCGGCGCAGCAGTAAGACACCTCCGGCCATCCAGATTTAGGTTTTCAGTGATTTCTCTAAATCACTCCAGGCAAATGCCTGGTTGGTTCCTCTGAAAGGGCACGGCCGATTTCCTACCCGATCTTAACCCAAACAACCTGAGCGTAAGCTCCGCCTCTAAAGACCACGCTGTCGATGGGGCGTTTATCTACCTTCCATCCAGTAACTTCTATCTGTGAGCCGTTGAACTGATGGTAGTAGTGACACTCATCTGCCCTTCCTGTCCTCAGGATAGTGTGGAAGATATGTTTTCTAACGCCTGTTGCACACACCAAGTCGTTTTGTTGTCACTTCCCCAAATTATTTCTTCATTTCAGTACAATCTTATCTCTGACTTATTTCATTTTAAGTCTATTAAATTATAACGCTGAATCCTACATCTGTCTCATAAATTCCAATTTCTTCTTCTCGCAGCGCATCACGCAGTTCTCCCCCTAATATTCAGCTTTAATTAACACTGTTTATATCTATACGCTCTGTCTTCTGCGTTTAACAGTGGACCTTCCATTTTTTTTTTAGTTTTATTTTACTATCCTTGCTTATATATTTACCCAAGGTTGTTTTGAATTTTCTACAAGCTGTATCTGTCCGTTCAACAATTATTTTCTTTTAGATTTCCTCTTATTTATCCGACATTCTTTTTCTCTATACCTTCTCTGCGTTTACAATGGATTTCACTCTTATGAGACTTGTAATTTTGTATTCTCGAATTTCCATAAACATTTTTGTACTTACTTCTTTCGTTACCCATAGTTTCTTCAAACTGACGTTGCTTTTACCCATGATTACGTTTCCAGCATCCATGATTTCTCATTTCCGAGATGTCGACTTCTCTTAAATTGAATTGCCTACTCTAAGATTTCTGTATTTACATCTTCATTAACCTTCAAACGTGTCTCTTCGTTTCTCAGTAATTTGGTATCCCACTTGCTACCACACTAGTTCTTCCTGATTGCAATCGACCCTTCATTATAACTGAATTGTTAGCTGACAGTATTAGTAGTCATGGGTAGTATTTACAATTAAGTATCTTTTGGGAGTCTCTGTTGACCATGATGTAAGTCAGCTTGAACATTACTAAGTATATGGGCCTTTTCCGAGTGTACCATCTCTTCTTGAGGTGCTTGAACACAATATGTGTTACTACAAATGAGTTTGCTTTTCAACTCTCTTGTTCCTCTTGCATAGGCTGTGTTATCCCACGTAATTCTACTCCTAGGTTTTGTGTCCCAAATTCGTCGCCGCTTTTGTGTCCCAGCCTCGTCGTAGGTGTCGGTGGCCGAGTGGAATGAGCCCGACACAGGAACAAAAATAGCACGCTGGTGCAGGTACGGAGGGGAGCAGCCAGAAACTATAAACACTAGAGTAAATTAGAAAGAGATATATATTGCACAGAATGTAACAATACTTAACTTTTACATAGTACTGCAGAATGTTGATACATAGTTGTTAGAGGCCTGCCTAGTGCCTGTACGATAGCAAAGTCTTCACTGGTGCCTATCTGATTACGAAGGTCCTAACTGGTTGCTATCTCAGTCCCAAGTGACCGATGTCCTTCAGTGGTGGCCACGAGCGGAGTTGTCGCAGAGGGCGCTCCTGGCTGTCGTCGTGAGAACGCCGCGCCGTGCGTGCATGGCGGCGCTCGGCGAAAGTAGGTGGCGCGCACTTTGTACTTGTGCTACACCACACTAGGTATAACGTTGCCCTTGCCTAGTATGATGCCATAATTGTTAAAGTAGATTCAGCGATTATATTTTGGACAAGGAATTGATGGTACCGAATTTTTTGAACTTGAAATAATTTAGTTAAAGTACAGCACAAGATGAACATTGAGGCAAATAAACCGCGGGTTGCATATTAAAGTTGGGCACCATACAAGCAACAGCACGTTATAAGACTTACGGAAAGCATCTAGCTGGATCCTGCATTTCGTATTGTAGAAGCTGGAAATGATAAATTTAAAAATTTAATACGTGAACGTTAGAGATACTTTCCGTAGGAGATCAATGTTCAGACTGTTCACTTCGCTTTTCATTGTTGTGTGACCGTGGGTGGAACATGAAGTTACTGGTAATGATAGAATAATTTTTAAAAAAGGTCGGACTTCGTGAAATTAAAAAAGAAACGACTGCAGGTTCTAAAATCAAGCAAAGTATTGTATGAGGATAATTGATTGATTGAAATTTTGCAGACAGTGCGAAGCGATTGTAATGGCGCCTGAACATTAAACTATTACGGCTGCGAAGGAGCTGAAAACATTAAGACATTAAATATTTGGCGTGGAGGACTTTGATTTAAATGAAAACCAAGGAGATGGAATGCTTTTAAATTTAAATAATATATTTTCAGCAACAACTTGCATCATACTTACATTAGTGGATACAGGTATGAAAGACGTCTTTTCACATCAGATACAGACCAGAGAGTAAAAAAAACTACTGTCACGGTTCCGTCTTCTCGCTTGTTTGAGAGTAAAAAATGACTAATGAAATTAAATTAGTTGCATTGAGAGTGAGAGGGAACCGGAGGCGATAAGCATCGCTGATCAAAGATTAAAAACAATAAATAAATAAATAAATAAAATAATAAAAAATGTGTATTGTTACATAGGGTTACAACCGCATTTTAATTCCTCATCGTTATTTTATTATCATATGTCTTTACAAACAGAATTTCCCTTTGTGTATCATTACATACTGCTTTCTTATCCCTATATCGTGTGTGACTTCTGCATGTACATTTGAACTATATTTGTCGCTGTTGGTTTGCTGTAGAACAACCTTATCGGTGAAGTTATCGCAGTAGCTTACTCTTGGTCCTACGTTCCTATTTATAACAAATCCTTCTTGAGTTGCAACATTTTGCCGGCCGCGGTGGCCGAGAGGACTAAGGCGCTCCAGTCACGGTCTCCACGGCTACTACAGTCGGGGGTTCGAATCCCCCCTCGGGCATGGATATTTGTGCCGTCCTAGTTCGTAAGTAGTTCATAAGTAGTTTGTAAGTTTAGGGACTGATGACCCCGTAGTTAAGTCCCATAGACTATACAAACATTTGAACATTTTTTGAACAGTTGCAACATTTTCAGCAGCTGTTGATATTACTCTATTTTCATCCGACAAAGAATCCTTATATTCACTCAATTTGAGTTTACTGTCCTTTACAGTTATTCATTAAAATTGTGATTTATGAATGGGACAGAATAATATTTTTCTGTTTCAACTCTTTACTTGAGGATTATATGGCGTTTAACGAGGTACCATGGGACTATCATATTAGTGGAAATGACAGTCTCATTGCTATCTTATATGATGTGTGTGATCACCTCGAATGGACAGTACAATTGCCCACCTGCGCGGCATGCAGAGTATAGAGACTAGTCTACACGACGACACCAGGTTGCGACACTTGTTGCGTGAAATGAGTTGCACGCAACTGATTTCGGGTGTTTCTGTAGACATGCCGGCAGAACTATACACTTCAGTTTCGTTGTTTTCTGAGTGCAGTAGTCGTCGTAAAATAAAAGTTTTGGCAGCCGTAAGATTTTCGGAGAAGCTATTACTTCTCTGTGTGACGTCACTTCATAAAAATAAACATAAAAAGACTACGAAACGTCTTTCGGTTGATAAATGCATTTAAAAAAAAAATGACCTCGCTGAAAGAGATTGTGGTGGTTGAAGACCCTACAAAATTATTTTAATCATCTTAGAATGTCGCAGGAGCAGTTCATTTTTTTAAACATAGTTGCAGAGGGATTTGTATCGTGATAATATTAGCATGTTTAAAAGTATTCCCAAATAAATGAATAAAAATAAATAAATTGAATGTAAAACCCTGTCACGTTTTAAATAACTATTTACAAAGAATTGTGAATGTAAAAACTGTCACGTTTTAAACAAATATTCTGAAACAAAAGAATTCAGCTCAACAGATTTGTATTAGCCTTTTCTGGTGTGTACATTTTTTGTTAAAAAGTCTGCCAGTTCAAACCATGGGAAACTGGTCTAGTAAAATTGCACTAATCCACACCCAGATGTTGTACTAGATAGCATAGGTAATTCGAATAGAATGCAGTTTAGTCTGCAAATTACTTCTTTAACCCATCAATATTAAACTCACGAAGTGATTGCTTCAAGAGCACAGACGCCCTGCTGCATATTCCAGAAAATTTCATCATTAAAATCCCGCAAACATCTATATATCGCATATATGTCCAACACCGAACAATTTCTTCCGTTCCCACTTCATTTTGTACTTTTTTGTGTTTTGGTTATCACCGAATCTAATAACTCGCGCATTACTTTCGCCAAACTTCGGAGGTGCCGAAACTGTAAGTTTCGCCAAAGATTTGCGCGTACGCCTGCCGCGCATGCGCGCTAGCCAATAGCGCAGTTTCATGAAACGCAGTGTCGTCGTGTAAACTAGCCTTAAGGTTATCAACCCTCTCTTGAAGCATATTTAGTCACTGTTCCATGAGCATATTACATCTCTGCCACTATTGTGGGAGGTGCTGTCCTGGCTGCAATGCGTCTGTCAGGTGCGTCCGAAAATTCTCAGTTGGGTGTAAGTCCTATGAACAAGCTGGCTACTCCATTCGGTCAACTCCCTCAGCTTCAAGCATGTTGTGCACCAGAGCAGCTCTGTTCAAAATGTTCAAATGATTGTATAGCTTATGGGACTTAACTACGGGGTCATCAGTCCCTAAACTTACAAACTACTTATGAACTAGCTAACACTAAGGACGGCACTAATATCCATGTCCGATGGGAGATTCGAACCCCCGTCCGTAGTGGCCGTGCAGCAGCTCTGTGGGGACGGTCGTTATCGTCCACCAGAAGGTGTCTCATCTGCTTTGGCACCAGCGTAGGTCTCAACAGAAGGTCGGGGGATTTCGTCTCTATAGGTCTGGGCGGTCAAAGCGCCATTCTGAACCACATCGATGTCCGTGCGTCCGCAAATACTGACTCCTGTCCATACCATTCGTCCACCACAATGATGTGATGTTTCCTGCACATAAGCGGGATTGTTCCAGGTAGCACGTTCTCTCCAATGAGGGAACAACGATTGTTAGGCTGAACGCAAAATCTTGACTCAGCTGTGAACAGAACCAGGCGTTATTTATTACGACTGCAATCCTGTGGGTTAAACGGTGTCGTGGTTTTATTGGGACACTCATCACACGCCTCCGTCTGTGGGGGGCACAGTATCGAAATCGATTTTGGACCTTTTGTGTTGATATTACGCGTTCCGTTTCTGAATGGAGGGGGCGTTGTGGCTGAGTGACAATCAAGCTTCTGTCTCGGCAGACTGTTAACCGAATATAACGGTCCTGTCTTGACACCCGTGGACGCCCTTGGACTTCATCTACATCTACATGGGATACTCTGAAAATCACGTTTAAGTGCCTGGCAGAGGGTTCATCGAACCACCATTATATTATTTATCTTCCATTACATTCTCTAATAGCTCGCGGGAAGAAAGAAAACCCGAATTTCTCCGTTCGAGCTCTGATTTCTCGTACTGATGATCATTTCTACCTATGTAAGTGGATGTCAACAACATATTTACGCATTCGGAGGAGAAAGTTGGCGATTGGAGTGTCGTAAGTAGCCAACGCCGCAGCAATAAGCGCCGTTGTTGTAATGATTCGCATCCCAGATCCTGTATCATTTCCGTAACGCTGTCTCCCCTGTATCGTGACAATACGAAACGAGCTGCCCTTCTTTGGACTCTATCGATGTCGTCTGTCAAACCCACCTGATAAGGATACCAAACTGGGCAGCAATACTCCAAAAAACGTCGGACAAGCGTAGTGTATGCAGTTTCTTTAGTAGTTCTGTTGCGTCTTTTAAGAGTTCTGCTAATAAAACGCAGTCTCTGGTTCGCCTTTCGCACGACATTATCTACGTGTTCTTTCCAATTTAAGCAACAGTAATTCCTAGGTATTTTGTGGAGTTAACGGTCTTCACTTTTGATTGATTTATCTTGTAAACAAAGTTTAAGGAATTTCTTTTCGTACTCATGTGGACGACTTCACACTTCTCAGTATGTAGAATCAATTGCCAATTTTTACACCACAGTGATATCTTATTCTGATCGCTCTGCAGTTGGTTTTGATCTTCAGATCATTTTACTAGACTGCAAATGACGGCGTCATCTGCAAACAACCTAAGAGAGCTACTTAGATATTTTCCCCTAAATCGTTTATGTAAATGAGAAACAGCAGAGGACAAATAACACTATCCTATGGAACGCCCGATATCACCTCTGTTTTAGTCGATGCCTTACCATCGATTACTACGAACTGTGTTCTCTCTGACAGAAAATCCCCTATCCAATCGCAAATTTAGGGCGATATACCATAACCACGTAGCCTTGCCTTCTTTTAGCCGTTACTGTAGTCTGAAATTGTGTCCAGGTCCTGGAAATTACACTTTAATACAAGGAATTAGCTGCCCCTCTCTCTGTGTCTGTCCGTCTTCCAACTTTCTTATAGCTCTCCATATCATTTTAGGTAAGTCACATTGTTGTTTCATTGCACTAACTGCTCACTGAACTGTTTCAACCCAACTGCTTGTTTAGTTCGTTTGGTAAACACAAGTCAACACCAACCCTCTCTGCTCTAACTTCGTGTTATTACCACTATGTCGGTCGTCGTAATGTTGATGTCTTCACTTTAATTCATTCTGCCGATGACAATACTTCAGACTGTAAATATCTCAATTGATCCCACAATTGTTTTGACCTGTGCAGATTGAGCCTTTAGCCTCTCTAAAACGAAAAATGCAAACGCTCAATTTAAGTAGAGCAGTGGTCAGTGCAATCAAAAGGCAAGAACGTAAAGATTTCAAGTTAGACGAACGCCGGGAATATCACCCAAGTATCTGCAGTTTAGTTTCTGTACACACACACACACATTATATACTTTAATACAATGGAATAGCTGCCCCTCCCTCTGTGTATTGAAGAGCACCTTGGCTGCCATTATGGTGGTAAACTTCCGCGCGAACTTTAAATATGCTTAAGACGCTCTTGATTAGCGTATATATATATATATATATATATATATATATATATATATATATATATATATATATATGGGTGTCCCAGCTATCTTGTCCACCCAAAATATCTGTGGAACAATAACAGCTCTTGGAAAACGGAAACATTCTAAAACGAAAGCAAATGTGTTTTTTAACACAAACTTATGGTTTTTTTTTTTTTTTTTTTTTTTTTTTTAATGGACACCCTATATTTTTTCTTCAGCAATCCATATCATGACAAATCACATAAACAATGGCGTCGATTGCATCGCAATATTCCAATTAAAAAAGGTAAAGCAGTCAACAATCCGAAGATTGGTTTGAACACCACAGTGCTTTACTAGGCATGGTCCTCTTTGGAGGTGGTATGCCGTTGCCTTCCTCCGACCTTCGAACTGACTTACCCAGCCAGTTATAGGGGGACCTACAGTTTAACGTGGGTTCCGAACCACGGTGCTACTCGGTATGTTTCACATGAGCAATACTGCCAGAAGTGAAAGAAGTGGAAAGTGACAGATAAAAATCCTAGGACCTGGTGGGGATCGAACCTGCGACCTTTGGATTTGTAGTCTAGCACTCTACCACTGTGCAACCGAGGCGCAATTACAACCCGAGATAGTGCGACTCCAAGTAGACGCTTGAAAAACGCGAAATACGCTGCTAGCGCACGTCCCGAGGCTGAGGCGTGAACCTCAGGACTTCTCAGGACGTGCGCTAGCCCCGCGTCTCGCGATTATCCCTAGTCCTTCGAGAATTCCAAACCGGTCAGTTAAAGGCGAGGAGAGCTGTAGTTAACTGCCGGTCGCAGGTTACTGCGCTGGTGATTTTTATACCGTTGTTTTATGGTCAATATAAAAGAACTCGTCTCTGCAGGGGACCGGCCCTTAGAGACATCGGCTTTATCGTCTGGCCAAGAGGCCACTGCCGGGCTGACCGGGAGCGGCGCGGGGTCGCCTGACGGCCCTCGACACCCGATCTGCCGCTCCTGCATGGAGGACGCCCTCACCCTCAGCCGCCCACAGCTCTGAGTGGCCACGGCTCCAGGCTGAGGGCCGCCTCCACCTCCATGAGCCGCTGAGCTGATGGCAGTAATGACACTCATCTGCCCTTCCTCTCCTCAGTATTCTGTGGAAGATATGTTTCCTAATGCCTGTTGCACATACCAAGTTGTTTTGTTGCACTTTCCGAAATTATTTCTTCATTTCAGTGCAGTGTTATCTCTGACTTATTTAATTTTAAGTCTGTTGTTGTTGTGGTCTTCAGTCCGGAGACTGGTTTGATGCAGCTCTCCACAATACCCTATCCTGAGCAAGCCTCTTCATCTCCACATAAGAACGGCAACCTACATCTGTCTGAATTTGCTTACTATATGCGTCTCTTGGTCTTCCTCTGCGGTTTTTACCCCACACACTTCCCTCCAACGCTAAATTCACAATTCCTTCATGTCTAAGAATTTGTCCTACCAATCTATCCCTTCCTTTAGTCAAGATATGCCAGAAATTCCTTTTCTCCCCAATTCTGTTCAGTACCTCCTCATTAGTTACACGATCCACCTACCTAATCTTCAGCATTCTTCTGTAGCACCATATTTCAAAAGCCTCAATCCTCTTCCTGTCCGCACTGTTTATCGTCCATGTTTCACTCCCATACAAGGCAACACTCCATACAAATGCCTTCAGAAGACTTCCTTAGGCTTAAATCAATATTCGATGTTAACAAATTTCTCTTTTTCAAGAACGCTTTTCTACCCATTGCCATTCTGCATTTTATATCCTCTGTACTGCGACCATCATTTGTTCTTTTACTGCCCAAGTAACAAAACTCATCTACCTCCTTTATTGCTTCATTACCCAATATAATTCCTTCAGCATCACCTGATTTTCTTACACTGCACTCCATTACCCTAGTTTTGTTCTTGTTAATGTTAATCTTATATGCACCTTTCAGCACACCGTCCATTCCGTTCAATTGTTCTTCCAAGTCCTTTGCTGTATCTGACATAATCACTATGTCATCGGCAAAACGCAATGTTTTTAATTCTTCACCCTGAACTTTAATTCCTTCTCCAAATTTCTCCTTGCTTTCCCTTATAGCTTGCTCAATGTACAAATTGAATAACAATGGAGAAAGACTACAACCCTGTCTTACTCCCTTTCCAACCACTGCATCCGTTTCATGCCCTTCAACTCTGACAACTGCTGTCTGGTTTTTGTACAAGTTGTTAATAACCTTACGCTCCCTATATTTTACTCCTGCTTGCTTCAGAACTTGAAAGAGTTTATTCCAATCAACATTGTCAAAAGCCTTCTCCAAATCTACAAAAGCTAGAAATGTAGGTTTGCCTTTTCTTAATCTATCTTCTAGGATAAGCCGTAAAGTGAGTATTGCCTTCCGTGTTCCTACATTTCTCCTGAACCCAAACTGATCTTCCCCGAGGTCGGCTACTACCAGCTTTTCCATCGTTCTGTATATGATTCGTGTTAATATTTTGCAACCATGACTTATTAAACTGATGGTTCTGTAGTTTTCACACCTGCACATCCTGCATCTGTCATATAAATTCCAATTTCTTCTTCTCGTGGCGCATCACGCAGTTCTCCCCCTAATATTCAGCTTTAATGTAGCACTGTTTCCACCTATGCGTTCTATCCTCTGCGTTTAACAGTGGAACTCCCATTCCTTTTCTTTTTTATTTTACCATCCTTTCTTATAAATTCACCCAAGGTTGTTTGGACTTTTCTACAATCTGTATCTGTCCGTCCAACGATCATTTTCTTTTAAATTTCCTCTTATTTTTCCGGCATTCTTTTCCTCTATACCTTCTCTGCGGTTGCAATGGATTTCACTCTTGTGTGACTTGTAATTTTGTATTCTCGAATTTCCATAAACATTTTTGTACTTACTTCTTTCGTTACCCGTAGTTTCTTCATACTGACATTGCTTGTACCCATGATTACTTTTCAAACAACTGTGATTTCTGATTTCCGAAATGTCGACTCCTCTTAAATTGAATTGCCTAGTCTGAGATTTCTGTATTTTCATCTTCAATGACCTTCAAATGTGTCTCTTCATTTCTTAGTAATTTGGTATCCCACTTCCTACCACACTAGTTCTTCCTGATTGCAGTAGACCCTTCATTATTACTGAATTGTTATCTGAGAAAGGTAGTATTTAAAATTCATTATCTGTTTTGGGATCTCTGTTGACCATAATATAAGTCAGCTTGAACAGTACTAAGTATCTGGGCCTTTTCCGAGTGTAACATCTCTTCTTGAGGTTCTTGAACAGAATATGTGTTACTACAACTCAGTTTGCTTTTCTACTCTCTTGTTCCTCTTGCGTAGGCTGTGTTATCGCACGTAATTCTACTGCTAGGGTTACAACCACATTTTAATTCCTCATCGTTGTTATATTATCATTTCTCTTTAAAAACAGAATTGCCCTTTCTGTATCATTACACACTGCTTTCCTATCCCTGTATCTTGTGTCACTTCTGTACATTTGAACTATAACCCGCAGAGAGCGGTCCTGGGCTCCGTTTCTAGACGCGCGCTCCCTACTTGAAACATTTCCTTACCGTGCCAGAACTAACTTGCAGACGATAGTGACAGATTCTAATGAGATGGCTATAAAACACTCTAAAAGAATGAGCAGAGAAAGTAAGTAAGCCAGCAGGTATCATTTAAAAAGGTAGTCATATAGGGTAAGGTGGTACAGTTCCGATCATTTCTACATCTACATCTACATAGATACTCTGCAAATCACTTTTAAGTGCGTGGCAGAGGGTTCATTAACCACTTTCATAACTTTTCTCTACCGTTCCATTCTCTTTAGCGCGCAGGAAGAAAGAACTTCGCAAACAGATCACGCCGCAATGAATAACGTCTTTCTTTTAATGATTTCCACCCCAATTCGTGCATCATTTCCGTGACGCTTTCCCCCCCGTAACGTGATAAAACAAAACGAGCTGCCCTTCTCTGAACCTTCTCAATATCTTCCGTCAGTCCCACCTGGTGAGGGTCCCACAAGGGGCAACAGTACTCCAGGAGAGGACGCACAAGTGTGATGTAGGCAGTCTCTTTGGTGGAGCTGGTGCATCTTCGAAGCGTTCTGCCGATGAAACGTAACCTCTGATTCGCCTTCCCCACAATATTTTCTATGTGTTCTCTCCAGTCAAAGTTGTTCGTAATTGTAAGTCCTAGGTATTTGGTAGAATTTACGACCTTAAGGTTTGACTATTTATCGCGTAATTGAAGTCCAGCGGATTTCTTTTAGTGGTCATGTGTATTACTTCACACTTTTCTTTATTTAGTGTCAATTGCCAATTTTCGCACCAAGTAGAAATTTTGTCTAAATCGCTTTGCAGTTGCTTTTGATCCTCTGTTGACTTCACTAACCGATAAACGACAGCATCATCCGCGAACAGTCTAAGGGAGCTAATAAGATTGTCACCTAATCGTTTATAAACACGAGGAAGAGTAGGGGACCTATAACGCTTCCCTGTGGAACGCCAGATATCACTTCTGTTTTACTCGATGACTTACCGTCAATTACAACTAACTGTGTCCTTTCTGATAGGAAATCGTGAATCCAATCGCAAAATTGGGAAGATATTCCATAAGCACGCAATTTCATTAGAAACCGCTTGTGGGGTACAGTATCAAAAGCCTTCCGGAAATCCAGAAATATGGAATCGATTTGAGATCTCTTGTCGATGGCACTTAACACTTCATGTGAATAAAGGGCAAGCTGTGTTTCGCAAGAGCGATACTTTCTGAATCCGTGTTGACTATTGGTTAAGAGGTCGTTCTCTTCGAGATAGTTCATAATATTCGAACAAAGTATATGTTCCAAAATCCTACTGCAAATCGACATCAATGAGATAGGCCTGTAATTTTGGGGATCACTCCTATTGCCTTTCTTGAATATTGGAGTAACTTGGGCAACTTTTCAGTCTTTGGGTACAGATCTTTCGCTGAGTGATCGGTTGTAAACTATAGCTAAGTACGGAGCAATTGCATTAGCATACCCTGAAAGGAATCTAATCGGTATGCAATCTGGCCCGGAAGATTTGTTTTTGTTTAGTGACTTAAGTTGTTTTATTACTCCAGGAACATCTACTTCTAAGTTTCGCATGCTGGCAGCTCTTCTTGGATTGAATACTGGAGTGTTCACTTCGTCTTCTTTGGTGAACGAATTTCGGAAAGCTGTGTTTAGTAATTCTGCCTTAGCAGTACTGTCGTCGGTACTATTACCATTGCTATCGCTTAGTGAAGGTATTGTTTGTGTTTTGCCGCTAGTGTACTTCACATATGACCAGAATTTCTTTAGATTTTCTGCAAGATTACGAGACAGGATTTCGTTGTGGTAACTACTATAGGCTTCTCGCATTGATGTCCGCGCTAGGTTTCGTGTTTCAGTAAAAGATTGCCAGTCTTGTGGATTCTGTGTCTTTTTTAATTTTGCATGCGTTTTTCTTTGTTTCTGCAACAGTGATTTCGGACAAATGTTGTTGGTACTGGAAATATGTTGAGAAAAGAGATAATTTTAACTATGTTTAACGAATATGTAACACAAATACTAGACCGTTACAAACGTTGGTATAAACACAAAAAAATGTGAAAGAAGTGTGATAAATCGATCGAAAATGTACCACACTAGGTACAATTATGATCACTTCCTCCCTTGCTTAGTATGATGCCATAATTGTTAAAGTAGATTCCGCGATTATATTTTGGACAAGGAATTGATGGTAACGAATTTTTTGAACTTGAAATAATTTAGTTAAAGTACAGCACAAGGTGAACATTAAGGCAAATAAACCACGGGTTGCATATTAAAGTTGGGCACCATACAAGCAATAGCACGTTATAAGACTTACGGAAAGAATCTTGCTGGATCCTGCATTTCATATTGTAGAAACTGGAAATGATAAATTTAAATATTTAATATGTGAATTTTAGAGATACTTTCCGTAGGAGATCAATGTTCAGATTGTTCACTTCGCACTGAGGCGCTCCAGTCACGGTCAGCACGGCCACCACGGTCGGGGGTTCGAATCCCCCCTCGGGCATGGATATTTGTGCCGTCCTAGTTTGTAAGTAGTTCATAAGTAGTTTGTAAGTTTAGGGACTGATGACCCCGTAGTTAAGTCCCATAAGCTTAACAAACATTTGAACATTTTTTTTTGTTCACTTCGCTTTTCATTGTTGTGTGACCGTGGGTGGAACATGAAGTTACTGGTAATGATAGAATAATTTAAAAAGAAAGGTCGGACTTCGTGAAATTAAAAAAGAAACGACTGCAGGTTCTAAAATCAAACAAAGTATTGTATGAGGATAATTGATTGATTGAAATTTTGCAGACAATGCGAAGCGATTGTAACGGCATCTGAACATTAAACTATTACGGCTGCGAAGGAGCTGAAAACATTAAGACATTAAATATTTGGCGTGGAGGACTTTGATTTAAATGAAAACCAAGGAGATGGAATGCTTTTAAATTTAAATAATATGTTTTCAGCAACAACTTGCATCAGACTTACATTAGTGGATACAGGTATGAAAGACGTCTTTTCACATCAGATACAGACCAGAGAGTAAGTAAAACTACTATCACGGTTCCGTCTTCTCGCTTGTTTGGGAGTAAAAAATGACGAAAGAAATTAAATTAGTTGCATTGCGAATCAGAGGGAACCGGAGGCGATAAGCATCGCTGATCAAAGATAAAAAATAATAATAAAATAAAATAAAATGTGTATCGATACATAGGGTTGCAACCGCATTTTAATTCCTCATCGTTATTTTATTATCATCTGTCTTTACAAACAGAATTTCCTTTTGTGTATCATTACATACTGCTTTCTTATCCCTATATCGTGTGTGACTTCTGCATGTACATTTGAACTATATTTGTCGCTGTTGGTTTGCTGTAGAATCTGATTACATCAACCTTATCGGTGAAGTTATCGCAGTAGCTTACTCTTTGTCCGATTTTCCTATTTACAACAAATGCTACTTGAGTTGCAACAGTTTCAGCAGCTGTTAATATTACTCTATTTTCATCCGACAAAGAATCCTTACATTCACTCAATTTGAGTTCACTGTACTTTACAGTTATTCAGATATTCATTACAATTGTAATTTATGAAAGGTCCAGTATAATATTTTTCTGTCTCAACTCTTTACTTGAGGATTATATGGCGTTTACTTTAGCGAGGCACCATGGGACTGTCATACTAGAGGAAATGACAGTCTCATTGCTATCTTATATGGTGTGTGGGATCACCTCGAATGGATAGTACAATTGCCCACCTGCGCGGCATGCAGAGTATAAAGGCTAGTCTACACGACGACACCAGCTTGCGACACTCGTTGCGTGAAATGAGTTGCTCGCAACTGATTTCGTGTGTGTCTGTAGACACGCCGAAAGAACTATAAACTTCAGTTTCGTTGTTTTGTGAGTGCCGTAGTCGTAGTTTTGGCAGCCGTAAGATTTGCGGAGGAGCTATTACTTCTCTGTGTGAAGTCACTTCATAAAACTAAACATAAAAAGACTAAGAAACGTCTTTCGGTTGATAAATGCATTTTAAAAAAAGACCTCGCTGAAAGAGATTGTGGTGGTTGAAGACCCTACAAAATTATTTTAATCATCTTAGAATGTCGCAGGAGCAGTTCATTTTTTTAAACATAGTTAGCTAACAACTTCTTTGCAGAGGGATCTTTATCGTGATAATATTAGCATGTTTAAAAGTATTCCCAAATAAATGAATAAAAATAAATAAATTGAATTTAAAACCCTGTCACGTTTTAAATAACTATTTACAAAGAATTGTGAATGTTTGTGTTTTGCCGCTAGTGTACTTCACATATGACCAGAATTTCTTTAGATTTTCTGCAAGATTACGAGACAGGATTTCGTTGTGGTAACTACTATAGGCTTCTCGCATTGATGTCCGCGCTAGGTTTCGTGTTTCAGTAAAAGATTGCCAGTCTTGTGGATTCTGTGTCTTTTTTAATTTTGCATGCGTTTTTCTTTGTTTCTGCAACAGTGATTTCGGACAAATGTTGTTGGTACTGGAAATATGTTGAGAAAAGAGATAATTTTAACTATGGCGCTTGTTCTTGGATGTTTAACGAATATGTAACACAAATACTAGACCGTTACAAACGTTGGTATAAACACAAAAAAATGTGAAAGAAGTGTGATAAATCGATCGAAAATGTACCACACTAGGTACAATTATGATCACTTCCTCGTAAAATTTTGATCACTGGCTTCCTCCACATAAAAAGCAATTTTTCCCTTGGGCACCAACGTATACTTCCAGGTAACAAACATTGCATAACATAGAATTTGCAATCGCGTGGAAACTAGATAATTTATAAGAGCACGTTCGACGACGTTGCTCCACGTACCTCTTAACAGGAAAAAATTTACATCTCCGTAGCGCAAAGTGGTGTAGTCTTGGAAAAGACAGGAGGAGCTGTAGAAACCTGCTACACTACAACGCTACACAAAGGCAAGTGCTACCAACACTAGGAGACTGAAAAATTATGTTGATCGGAATTGTACGTATATCGAATTTTTACCACCTTACCCTAATAAGGAATACAAGTGTATTCTAAGCCACAGTTGCTTGTTTAAAAATAATTTTTTTCGGCACTGTTACCAATGAATGACATTACTCATGAGCTAAACACAGTGTGGTTTTACACTGTGGTACAATTACTGTTGAATGTATGTTCAGCCTGCTCAGATAGCCATATGGAGCTCACTACACAGCACTATCAATATCACGAAAGTTGCTTCACTATTTTCCTTGATTGGAACACTCTGACTTCTAGGTTGAATTGGACTGACAATCTGTCTCAAGCACAGGCTTCTGTACTAGTTCTGAAAATCTGAAGGAACTGAGGGACCTACAGCCGTATGTATAATGAAGTAGTTATTCTATTACTACCAGTTTCGGCATTCAACTATGCCATCTTCAGATCCCTACATCGGAGAATGATATCAAAGAGTATGGATACTAAAACTGGATTCGTGGACTTCGTCTCTTAGTTGGAAAGAACAACAGCAACTTGTTTCCAACTAAGAGACGAAGTCCACGAATCCAGTTTTAGTATCCCTACTTTTGGATATCATGCTTCGATGTAGGGACCTGAAGATGGCATAGAGGAATGCCGAAACTAATTGTAATAGAATAAATACTTCATTATACATACGGCTGTTGGTCTCTCAGACTCTTGAGCAGCCGCTGTCCCGTTTCCACTAACGACGATGGATTCAATAAGACTCTCTTTACAACTTGGCCCTAAAACAGCTGCTGGCCACAATGATACAGATAAGCTCATATGTTATAACACTCTTCTGACCATTTCCAAGATTTTAATGTATCTTACTTTCAGTCTTTACTCTGTAGTTTTATAAAACATTTCTTTACTGTGGAGAACTTGAAAATGATGCCATAGTGCATCGAAACTAGTTATGCATTACACATGAAGTATTAAAAGATTTTCTTTTTTAAGAAGCAACTGTGGCTTAGAATACACTTGTATTCCCTATTATATGAATTATTCCAGTTGCACTCCTAACTGACATATATTAAAAAGACATTGTTTACAACAACAAAACAGAAAATTTTCAAGTTACAAATCAAATATGGCGAAATTAATACAGTGTCACACTTTAAATACCTAGGAGAAACTATATCTGAAAAATAGGTTTAGGATTAGCTCAAAACCATTATAATAAAAAATGCATTTCTTTAAACGCTAAACTTAGGTACTACAAAACAGTAATTAAATCATCAATGTTATATGTTAACAAAACCTTGTCTCTGAAATACAAAGAAAGATAATTGGTAACACTGCGTCCGCGCGAACGTTTCGAGTATTTGCTCCAGGAAATAATTACTAAAATCGTTGTTTCTAAGATATATTTAATCGTTTCCAGTTAGTATAAATATAAGTGTTGTTACATTAGTGGAAGTGTTAGTGTAGTGTTACATAAGGAAAAACGGTGTAAAAAGTTTATTTTTCTTCTCGCGCCTATAGCTCGTATTTGTAGGCCTAAGTTAACGCGCGCAAATCTTTGAAAAGAGTGACTAAAACTTATATCTAGTTACCCATTCTTCTATTTTTCATTCGCTGCATATAGTAGTTAGGAAAAAATGTTCAAATGTTTCTAGATCTATCGGACCAAACTGCGTGGTCATCAGTCCGTAGCTTACAAACTACTTAAACCCAGGTATACTAACCTAAGGACAACACACACACCCATGCCCCAGGGAGGACTCGAACGTCCACGGCGAGCAACCGCGCGCTCCGCAGCGAGACGCTTTAGACCGCTCGGCTACTCCACCGCGGCAGTAGTTGGGTTTTATAAAGTGTATCTGACGTAAATTTTGTGACTTAGCAAAAGTTTGTATAGTAATCCGTGTTTATAGGCCTAAATTTGGTTTTCGTGAACGTGTTTTTAGGCCTAATTTTTGTTTTCGTGAGCGTGTTTTTTAGGCCTAATTTTTGATCCGTGAGCGAGTTTCTTTATATCCAGTGCCCTTTCAGTTAATTATATTTCCGTGAACAGATTTTAGTGTCTCTTGGTGTAACTTTCACGTTTTAGTCAGTATTTAATCAAGTTTTTACGATTTCTATTTTTACCATGGGTGAGAAGTGTGTGACATGCCGTAGGATCGTTAGTTCCGGGGTTTGGTGTGATAGTTGTAGTGGTTTCTTTCATTGGGGCGAATGTAGTGGCGTGGAAACTGGGGATATAAACGAGGCTCACCAGTGGTTTTGTAGGATCTGCAATAGAGGTAGGAAAATAATGGAACAGGGGGGGGGGGGAATTGCAGCTCTTCAAGCTGAATTAGATCAGGTAGGGTTTTTTGGGCACAAAATCGTGTCATGTGTACGACATATAGTGTGAATTTATTTTGAAGCAAGCAATAATTGAAAGAGTTCTTCGAATACGCAGTGAATAGGTGCAAATAACGGTTTATTTCCTATTATATTATGACCGTTATTGGCAAACACCATTAACAGTTTATGTGATCCCGAATACATACGCAAGTTTCCCATTGCGCCGGAACGACGTTGGGTTGCTAGTAATTCTGTTCAAATGTTTGTACAGCTTATGGGACTTAACTACGTGGTCATCAGTCCCTAAACTTACAAACTACTTATCAACTACTTACGAACTAGGACGGCACAAATATCCATGCCCGAGGGGGGATTCGAACCCCCTACCGTAGTGGCCGTGCAGACCGTGACTGGAGCGCCTCAGTCTCCTCGGCCACCGCGGCTGGCTAGTAATTCTGAATGACAACTATTGACTATGTGCGACTTCGTCACCACACGGTCGGTACACAAACGAAATATTAAATTGTTGTACAAAATTATATATGAAACTCTCTGAAAAAGGAAGAAAGTTCTCGTACGAAATACGAATGTGAATTTCAACTGACCAGTCAAGATAAATCAAACTGTGATTGTCTATTCCTTAAATTTTTTTCAAAATATTTCTTCGAAAATTCTCCGTTGTTTTATAAACCAGAGATTTAGTTTATGAATCACTTGTAAAATAAGATATTGATTCAGAAACTCGAACACGCAGTTTCAACATTTATAAACTCATGATGAGTCCCTAAAACTGTACATAGTCGTGAATAAATCCTGTAATAATGTTCAAGAATATAAATCAGCACAATAACTTATTTAAAATTTCGTGAGTCTTTACCCTTTGCTGCACATCAAATCAAATTAGCCCCCGACCGTAGCGGCCGTGCAGACTGTGTCTGGCGCACCGCAGATCGTTCGGCCACTGCAGCCGAAAAAATGAGCAATTGTTCCACACGGAGTAACAAAAGAGACTACTAATGTTTATATGTAAATTTATTTTCATAAATTTGTTTCGCATTATTACAAAATTATGTACGATATTCTCACAATACCACTAAGACAATAAAAGGAGGAGAAGCTAATAAAATAGTGGTATTGTGAAAATACCACTGTGGAGCAAGAGGCTAATGGCTGAAATGACTCTATTGAACACAGTGACGCTTGAATTAAAATTTTCAGTTTTATTTCCCTTCACACAAATCAGTATAATAAAATACACACAGTGATAGAACATTCTTGAACAGACTCAGGATAGTAAGAGAAACGATTTGTGATATTCATATCTAGCAAAATTTTTGTAATAATACCAATAATTCTTTTTTTCCTTGTTTATTCAATTATGACGGTTGGAAACGGCGTCCCTTAACAAGATCTTTTCTTGCTCCGTAACTGTCGACCCGTGATGTGATGGCCAGCTACATCACCTACGACAGAGAAGATGTTGTTCTCGTGGGTTGCACCGTCACCGCACATGAAACATAAGGGAACAACACATATTGTCTTAGGAATGTAATATGAACCATTGACATTAACAATCATAAATGAGTTTACAACACATATTGTCTTAATAATGTAATAAAAATCACTGACATTAAAAATCATTAACAACATAAACATTTTTACGTGCAAAACTGTGCTGATGTAAGGCAGTAGCAGGGGTAATATTTCGTCCCATTACACCATCGGACACATTTGTTAAGGGTATACGGAACGCCCTATGCTTACAATGTTAAACTGGGCTAAAAGTTAGGAACATTTTCTAATTTGTTATTTGGACGATACTCCTGTTTTTTTCACAGAACACTGCCATATGTTCTGCTTTTACGCTGAATTAATAATTTTGGAAAAATAGTGTATAGTTTTACAGACACTTTATTTTTTGTAAATATTAATAAAAGTTATACATTTTAACAAGTATTTTAAAATACACAATCATTAATAGAAAATAATTTCACATATATTTTAATTCAGATATATTAGAAGGTCTTAAGGAACAACTACAGAAAATTTCATCTTTCTACTATAAATAGGCCCAGAGAAAATGTACCTTATACACAAAAAAACTAAAATTACGGGATATTAGCTTCAAAGCTTTTACTTTAGTGCATGCCTGCTCCAAAGCTCATATCATCAGAATTGTCCAACAGCTTCTTCTTGATGGCTCTCCTATGCTGTCTAGCCTTCTCTGAATATACTTTTATGGCATTATCTGAAGACCTGAGCCGTTCCTTGTCTACACTAAGCATAGCTGAGGCAATTCGTAATCCTACGCAGAGACCCAAGCTCTGCAGAACTTCGCACTTTATGTTGTCCTGATTGAATGATGAAACAGCATCATAAACGCCACAGTGAAGAGCGTTTATACCCACAAACAAAGTTTTAGGTAGTCTATTCCATATCACACGATTAATACACTCATTTGGATTTTGAGTCCTGCCATGAAGACGTTTCCTTTGGAGACTAATATCTGCGAGGATAAAGAGACGTTAATTATTTCATATTTTGTAGTCCTAGCATTTAGTTGCTTGTATTCGTCTTCAATTCCAGCTTGTTTTCTTCTTTAAGCACTTTTCGGTGTAGTGGCAGCAGCACCACTCAATGTATCACTACCAGTGTTGAGGTTAGTCACTACTGGGACATCAAATACTGATGAACATGAATTAAGACGAATTCTGAGTAAACCTTACTTTCTTGCGCCACCGTACACGCTTTCTAAATTACCTTGGCATGTTGAAGGGAAGAAAACTCAATGACATCTCCAAATACGACTTTCACAAGGACATGGCACTCACTAAAGAAACAATACAAATGGCACAGAAACTATTATCAACTGTCTAGCAGTGTAGCCAACAGAAAAGCTAACTCTCTTGTGCTCAATTATATCTCTGGCAAGGCTGTCAATATCAGGAATACTTCGTGTCTCATAAACAAGGTGCGGAACTTCGTGTGTCGAAATTCTTTAAAAAAATTATTTAAAATATCGCTATGCACGTCGTCTCAGTATTTTATACATGGAGAGTCTAAATTTTTCGTAAACGCATTTACCCAAAATCGATTTTTTCATCGAAAAACTCATTCCGTATACCCTTAAGAAATCTATTAGGATCTTAGTAAATATATTCTTTTAGTATTTAACACGTCCTGGTCCACTCTTGTTTAGGTAGCAAACTGAATGAAATTAGCACTGTAAGCCTCTGAATCCCTTCTAACTTGGTACGTTTTCAACACAACAGGTCTGATCGTTAGGTAGAAAAAACGATGGAAAGCGAGCGCTAAAGTTGGACTTTGTTCTACATAATGTAGTAGTAACCGTTGCCCTTAGTGTACGGAAGTTGAGAGTAAGTGCAGCAGTAGGAGTTGTGCAAACAGCTCGCCGCTCAGAGCTCATTATACAGGTCCGCCAACAGCCTGACAGTCGGCGGTAATTAAAACTTGCCAGAGTTCTTCTGGCGCACCGGCGAAGTTGCAGCTATAAAACAAACGTTTTCGGCTAATTACGGGACTGTAAAAGTATTTTCTCTGGGCAGAGGATTACAATGGCGATAAGGACGCCGAACTTTACATCGGTTACCTTGTTCCCTCCAGCTGTCAGCATGCGTTCCAAATTCTCGTCTCCTGTCGTGGCCACTACTCCAGTAGAATTAAGTGGCGTGGTCGCATAAACGCTGCAACACATTTCTTAACTTTTCAGGGAATGCAGCAGAGTAATTGTTATTTATAATGCCATTGTTACACTACCGGGTAAGCCGAAGTATTGACTACTTTACACGACGACACCACGTTTCATGAAACTGCGCTACTGGCCAGTGCGCATGCGCGTCAAGCGTTCGCGCAACTCGCTGGCGAAACCAAACAGTTTCGGCACCTTCCAACTTCGGCGAAACTGAGTGCGCGTGTTTTTAGGTTAGGTTACAACCAATACAGAACAAGATACAACTTGAAGGGGTGAGAGGAAGAAATAATTCGTGAAGATGGAGCAGGATCAGCAACTGGATATGTAATGAAAACCATTTATTTTTCTTTTTTCGTCACAGTTGCACTATTTGGAAGCTGATAACTAGTTTCGGACTTGTTCGTCCATTTTCAAACCATATGCCTTATTCTAACCGTAGCAATATACTGCATGAGGCAAATGACATAAAATCTATACATTGTCCCCTGTTAAAACATGATTACATTGAAATTTAAAATAGGTTAAAATAGATGTTGAGTTCACGGGCATCCAACGTTCAGAAATAATTCGGTTTTTGAACAAATGTGCGATGAATAGGTGTTTGTGCGATTTTAACGATGAAAATTTCAGGAATAAGCAGCGGCGTGTTAGTGCTCTTGAAGCAATTATTCGTGAATTAAATATTGATGGGTTGACGAGTAGTGAATTGCAGACTAAAATACATTCAATTCTAAATACCTATACAAACGAACTATGGCAATTGCGGATTTGGAAACACTGTACAGGTACTGTAGAGACAAATATATACTTGACTAGAAACGTAATGCAATCTGTAATTTCAGTTCTGGTAACAATGCTTCACGCATAACAGTATCTTCTTTCTTTATCGCATTACTAACTCTGATAAAAAGGAACGTGAACTGTTCTGGTGATATTCTAAGTCGATTAAAATAACTTTTAGGGTCTTCAATCACAATTTCTTTCAGCAAGGTCGCTAAGCAACTTCTTTTTTTAATCCAGTCACTAACCCAAATATTTAGTGACTTCACACAGAGAAGCAATAGCTCTGCCTCAACTCTTACAGCTACCAAAACTTTCATTCCACGGCGACTACGGCACTCACAAAACAACGAAACTGAAGTGTATAGTACTGGCGCCGTGTCTACAGACACACACGAAACCAGTTGCGCGCAATTTATTTATTTATTTATTTAGCCTGATCAGATTAGGGCCATCAGGCCCTCTCTTACATCGGACCAGGGTTTTACACATACAGTATTTCTTTACATGTGAGTTACCTATAATATAATAATGATTTTTACAGATGAACAGTTAACAACATTATTTATACAGGTTGATTACATGTAAAAGGATGTAAATAAAAGGTAATAACTTAACTCTACATATGTAATAACTTAACTCTAAATAGGATTAATACTAACAGTATGACTGAGACACCTTCTGCTGCTGCTGCTGGTGTAATAATAGAAGTAACAACATTTATATTAGCTGATACAATATTTACTTTTGAATATATCGAGACTGGTTAACGCATGGCGAATTTTGACAGAAGCTGTACCTGGCGAGAGCAATGGCAGTTGAAGAATATCTGGGAGGAAGAATGGATGTGACGTACCTGGACCGTAGGGTAATAAAGACTGGCGTCATTATTGCTTTAGCAGATAATCCATTAACTGTCGTTTGAAGCTGGCAGTGTTATTCAGTTCTCTGATATACTGAGGTAGATTGTTCCACAGCCTGGTTCCTCCTACTGAAAAGGATTTTGAGAAACCGGCTGAGTGATGGATAGGAACGAGTAGTTCATTTCATGAAACGAGTGTCGCAATCTAGTGTCGTCGTCTAGACTTGCCTTATGTACCAAACATTTAAATATCATTTGAGTAATCCTGTATTACACGTAGTTCAGCACATCTTCATTTTCAGGAGTCAGCGCAACCCGTGCAACCGTAAGTACTCCACGTGTTGGCATGATCTGCAAAGATGGCTTTTCTTCTGCCATTCGAAGAGCATTAGTGAGTTGTATTGAACAACAAAGGATGAGGTATCTACAAGCTCACCTAAATGTGGTGACGGACTGGAAATTTCTACATTCAAGTTTGTGTTTGTTAGTTTTTGATTAAGTGGATCGCACGATGTAGGGCCCTCTGTGTGTGGGTACGATCACTCATTAATATAATCAAAATATCGAGTGTACTGCCGGTCTACAGCGTCCAACGGGCACAATATTTTGGCGATCATACATGTCGCCATCATCAGGTGAACTGACGGACTGAGCTCCTGGAAACGCGCCGGCACGGAGATCCGCACGCTACGGCTGCTCGAAGGGAACTGGGTTCTAGCCCGGTAGCGGGCCATTTAAATACCGTCGGCCCGCGGAGCGAACCCTCCGTCGTCCGCGCCCCGCGCCCCGCGCCCCGCGCCCCACGCCCCGCGCCCCGCTCCCCGCGCGGCGGCCGCGCAGTGGAACCGATTGCGCCGGCGTCTGAGAAGACGTCGGTGTGAGTGCTCTGTCCGCCGTGGTCATCACTACGTTACATTTGCTAGATTTACTCTTAATTAACCCAATCGCTGGTTCCCAAGCTTTGCTAAGATAATAGCCACAGTCACGGTTTAATTCAATGGCCTCTCTAACGACGCAGTCCCAGTGTCTCGACGTCTGTACCAGAATCGTAGGTGCGTTAATACTCCATCACGTGATTCTCCGACAGACAATATTCAGCGACCGCCGACTTGCTCGGATACATTAGTCGTGTGTGTCTCTGGTGTTCAAGGCATCGATCCTCGACGGTACTCATCGTCTGTCCAATATATGGCTTGCCACACTGACACGGAATCTGGTACACGCCGGCCTTCCTCGAACCGAGATCATCCTTGGCGCTCCCCACCAGTGCACGAGTTTTATTCGGCGGACAAAAGACAGTTTCAACCTGGTGTTTTTTCAAAATGCGGGCAACCTTCCCCGAGAATGCGTCGGTATATGGAATAAACGCAGAGCCTACCTCCTCCCTCGTGTTGTCATCCGCTTCCACAGGTTGTGATGTAATGGTTGGGCGGAGAGCCCGCTGAATCTGCCACTCTGAGTACCCATTTTTTTCGATATTTTGATTATCAAGTACGCCGGGAGAAACTCAGGAATCATTCATTAATATGGTCGCAACTGGTGACAGAAGTTATCGAAAGATAAACGAATCGTAGGTTCGTAACGGCAGAGGAAACATCTGACAAGGCAGGAGCTAATGGGAAAAAAAGGCAGCGGGTGGAAAAGAGCAGTAGCCACTTGCTTGCTATATGCGACAGATCATGCAAGAGTGATGTACTGTTAGTAGCTGGTTACTTCGGTATCAGTGTCATAGATAGACTCGTCACAAAGAATCTGTCCGGTTTTGACGTGAGGTACTGCTTTAACTAAAGTACTACGATGTCTCCAGGTATGACGCGGCTGCGTACCTTCAGCACAGCCCAGTTATCATAGAAATTTGTTAGTTTTGTCATAGAACTTTCTGAGGGGTTGTTGCGATTTTAATCGTATTTTTAATTGTGAATCTTGCTTCCCTGCATTTTCTCTTGGTCGGCATGGTATGTTCAGCTGGCATTATCAATTATTCCTTTTTGTGATGCAGGGGACTGCCTCATTCACTGAGGTTTTGGACGCGTATGTTTATACCTGTGGTTGTGGTCATAGTTTCGGAAGCGTAGTAACGTGACGTTCTTTGAGTAATTTAAGATTCTGTACAGTCATGTGGCGAGTTCTCGGTTAGTCGTGTGGTCTAACGCACCGCTTTCCGAGACGGGGAGGGGTACCGGCCCCAGTTCGAATCCATCCGACGGATTAAGGAAGGGGGTCGGGGCTGCCGGCCAACCTGGATGTGGTTTTTAGGCGGTTTTCCACATCCCACTATGTGAATACCAGCTACACGATTCGCAAACATTTCAAAACACTCTACACTATTTCTTCACACAAGTATAGCACTATACGCAGACATTTGGGGTACCCATTTCCTCCCGGGGGCAGAGGGTGGCAGCAGGAAGGGCATCCGGCCACCCCGTCAATACTAACACGCCAAATCTGCAATAACAAAGCCGACCCTGCATTTGCGGGAAAAGGGCTGAAGGGAAAGAAAGAACAGTTATGTAGCGAGTTCCATGGAAATCAACAACAGTTGAAAATCGGTTGTGTACGTGTATATTAGATTAGATCCACGTTGAGGAGATCCTCGTGGATGTGGAACATGTAAAGAAACAAATTTACAAGCTGAATAATAGATAATAATAATAATATACAAATACATCCACTCCCATGACATTGCCGAGGTGGGGTGGCTTGCGTGCCTCAACGATACAGATAGCCGTACTGTAGGTGCAACCACAGCGGAGGGGTATCTGTGGAGAGGCCAGACAAACGTGTGGTTCCTGAAGAGAGGCAGCAGCCTTTTCAGTAGTTACAGGGGCAACAGTTTCGATGATTGACTGAGCTGGCCTTGTAACATCAGCTAATGTGGCTTTGTCACACAGCTACTGCGAACGGCTGAAAGCAAGGGGAAACTAGAGCCGTTACCTTTCCCGAGATCATGCAGCTCTACTGCATGAACATATGATGATGGAATCCTCTCGGGTAAAATATTCCGGAGGTAAAATAGTCCCCCATTCGGATCTCCGGGCGGGGACTACTCAGGAGGATGTGGTCATCAGGAAAGACAAAACTGGCAGTCTACGGGTCGGAGCGTGGAATGTTAGATACCTTAATAGAGTAGGAAAATTAGAAAATTTAAAAAGGGAAATGGATAGGTTGAAGTTAGATATAGTGGGGATTATTGAAGTTCGGTGGCAGGATGAACAGGATTTCTGGTCAGGTGAGTACAGGATTATAAATACAAAATCAATTGGAGGTATCACAGGAGTAGGATTGATAATGAATAAGAAAATAGAAATGCGGCTAAACTACTATGACCAGCACAGTGATCGCATTATCATTGTCAAGATAGATACGAAGCCAACACCGACAACAGTAGTACAGGTTTATATGCTAACTAGCTCTGCCGATAATGAGGAAATAGAATAAATATATGAGGAGCTAAAGGAGATTATTCAGACAATTAAGGGAGAGGAAAACTTAATTGTTATGGGAGACTGGAATTCGGTAGTAGGACAAGGAAGGGAAGGGAAGATAGTAGGTGAATGTGGTCTGGGCAAAAGGAATGAAAGAGGAAGCCGCCTGGTAGAATTTTGCACGGAACATAATTTAGTTATAACAAACACCTGGTTCTAGAATCACAAAAGAAGGTTCTATACGTGGAAGGGACCAGGAGACACCGGGAGATACCAGATAGATTTTATAATGGTAAGACATAGATTTCTGAACCAGGTTTTACAGTGTAAGACATACCCAGGGGCAGATATAGACTCTGACCATAACTTGTTGGTTATGAACTGTAGGCTGAAATTGAAGAAACTACAAAAAGGTAGGAAAATAAGGAGATGGGACCTGGATAAATTGAAGGAACCTGAAGTTCTTAAGAATTTCAGAGGGAGCTTTAAGCAACAATTGACAGAAACAGGGGAAAATAAAACAGTAGAGTAGGAATGGGTAAAATTGAGAGATCAAATAGTGAAGGTGGCAGAGGACAAAATAGGTAGGAAGGAAAGACCTACAAAAAATCCTTGGATATCACAGGAGATACTAAATTTAATCGATGAAAGGAGAAAATATAAAAATTCAGTAAATGAAACAGGCAAAATGGAGTACAGACGACTAAGAAATGAGATTGACAAGAAGTGCAAAATGGCTAAGCAGGTGAGGCTAGAAGGCAAATGCAAGGAAGTAGAAGAATGTATAAATAGGGGAAAAATAGATACAGCCTACAGGAAAATAAAAGAAACATTTGGAGATAAGAAAAACAGCTCTATGAATATCAAGGACACTGATGGAAAACCAGTTCTCAGCAAAGAAGGGAAAGCTGAAAGGTGGAAAGAATATATAGAGGGGCTCTACAAGGAAATGAACTTCGAGACAATATTGTAGGAAGGGAAGAGGATGTAGATGAAGATGAAATAGGAGATACTGTACTGAGAGAAGAATTTGACAGAGCCCTGAAAGACCTAAGTCGAAGCAAGGCCCCTGGAGTAGATGATATTCCCTCAGAGCTCCTGAAGTCTCTGGGAGAACCAGCCATGACAAACGTGTTTCACCTGGTGTGTAAGATGTATGAGACATGCGAAGTACCCTCAGAGTTTAAGAAAAATGTTATAATCCCCATTCCAAAGAAAGCAGGTGCAGACAGGTGTAAAAACTACAGAAGCATCAGTTTAATAAGTCATGGTTGCAAAATATTAACACGAATTATATACAGAAGGAGGGAAAAGCTGGTAGAAGCCGACCTCGGGGAAGATCAGTTTGGGTTCGGGAGAAATGTAGGAACTCGGGAGGCAATACTCACTTTACGGCTTATCCTAGAATATAGATTAAGAAAAGGCAAACCTACATTTCTAGCTTTTGTAGATTTGGAGAAGGCTTTTGACAATGTTGATTGGAGTAAACACTTTCAAGTTCTGAAGCAAGCAGGAGTAAAATATAGGCAGCGTAAGGTTATTTACAACTTGTACAAAAACCAGACAGCGGTTGTCAGAGTTGATGGGCATGGAAGGGATGCAGTGGTTGGAAAGGGAGTAAGACAGGGTTGTAGTCTTTCTCCATTGTTATTCAATTTGTACATTGAGCAAGCTATAAAGGAAAGCAAGGAGAAATTTGGAGAAGGAATTAATGTTCAGGGTGAAGAATTAAAAACATTGCGTTTTGCCGATGACATAGTAATTATGTCAGATACAGCAAAGGACCTGCATATAAGATGAAGATTAACAAGAGCAAAACGAGGGTAATGGAGTGCAGTGTAAGAAAATCAGGTGATGCTGAAGGAATTAGATTGGGAAACGAAGCAATAAAGGAGGTAGATGAGTTTTGTTAGTTGGGCAGTAAAATAACAAATGATGGTCGCAGTACAGAGGATATAAAATGCAGAATGGCAATGGGTAGAAAAGAGTTCTTGAAAAAGAGAAATTTGTTAACATCGGATATTGATTTAAGCCTAAGGAAGTCCTTTCTCAAGGCATTTGTATGGAGTGTTGCCCTATATGGGAGTGAGACATGGACGATAAACAGTGCGGAAAGGAAGAGGATTGAGGCTTTTGAAATGTGGTGCTACAGAAGAATGCTGAAGATTAGGTGGGTGGATCGCGTAACTAATGAGGAGGTACTGAACAGAATTGGGGAGAAAATAAGTTTCTGGCATACCTTGACTAAAAGAAGGGATAGATTGGTAGGACACATTCTTAGACATAAAGGAATTGTGAATTTAGCATTAGTGGGAAGTGTGTGGGGTAAAAATCGCAGAGGAAGACCAAGAGATGGATACAGTAAGCAGATTCAGACAGATGTAGGTTGTCATTCTTATGTGGAGATGAAGAGGCTTGCTCAGGATAGGGTATTGTGGAGAGCTGCATGAAACCAGTCTCCGGACTGAAGACCACAACAACACATACAAATACATACACACGTACATTTCTTTTAGTTTCTTTTGAGCTGATAATATAATAATACTAATATAGTTGAATACCGACACATGCATCATATGGTACAATTTAGAAATTCACTAATGGAGTAGGAGGAGGTGGCCACTAGAAAGTCTTTTAGGCTCCTATTAAACTGATGTTTATTTCTAGCTAAATTTTTTATACTTGATGGTAAATTATTGAATGTGTGTGTTCCTGAGTAATGGACCCCTTTTCGAACTAAAGTAAGCGCTTTTAAGTCCTTGTGTAAATCATTTTTGTTCCGAGTAGTGTATGTATGAACTGAGCTGTTTCTTGGGAAAAGGGATACATTATTTATGACAAATTTCATTAAGGAATAAATATACCCAGTTATTTGAAGAGGTTTGTACAGGACGTCCGTCAATTTACTCCACAAATAATACCTATTACACGCTTTTGGACTCTGAAGAATTTTGGCTGACTTGAAGAGTTTTCCCAAAATATTATACCATATGACATTAGGGAATGAAAGTATGCGAACTTTTTTATTTTTATGTCTCCCATGTCTGATAACACTCATATTGAAAATACAGATTTGTTGAGTCGTTTCTACAGTTCTGTGGTTTGCTCCTTATAACTGAATTTATTATCAAGCTCAAATCCCAGGAATTTAATACTGTCAACCTCTACTATCTGCACTTCTTCGTACTTAATGCATATGCTGGCGGGAAATCTCTCACATGTTGTGAACTGCATGTAGCGAGTGTTTTTAAAGCTTAATGACAATGAGTTGGCTTTAAACCATTTATTAATATTGATGGAAATATATTAGCAGACCTTTCTATAATCATGCTTGACGTACTTTTTAGTGCAATACTTGTATCATCCGCAAACAAAACGAACTCTGCTTCTAGTACTGTAACTGATGAGAGGTCATTAATGTACACAAGAAAAAGCAATGGCCCTATGATGGATGCTGGTAACGTCGCTCCTCGATTATGATGCGTAAAAAATCGTGTTCTGTAGCTTCTGGAGGCGGATTAATCGTGCTGTCGCCACGCATGCGCAGAAAGAAGCTGCATACGTTCAAAATGTTCAAATGTTTGTAAAGCTTATGGGACTTAACTACGGGGTCATGAGTCCCTAAACTTACAAACTACTTAACTACTTACGAACTAGGACGGCACAAATATCCATGCCCGAGGGGGGATTCGAACCCCCGACCGTAGTGGCCGTGCAGCAGCTCTGAGGGGACGGTCTTTATCGTCCACCAGAAGGTGTCCCATCTGCTTTGGCACCAGCGTAGGTCTCAACAGAAGGTCGGGGGATTTCGTCTCTATAGCTCTGAGCAGTCAAAGCGCCATCAGAGGTTTAATGGGATGTACATTGTCCCTGACAGCGTCCTATTCAATATGCTTTGTCAGTTGAACAACGGATATTGTTGGAACCTCAATTTTGTTCGGGTGGTCACGTATGTCGTCCCCATTTCAAGATTCCCATCCACTCGGACACGGTATTCGACTTTCTCCTGGAAGCGAGTTGCTCGCGTACAAACCTATGTCAACGATATGGACCTGTAATTTTCCGGATTACTTCAAAATGTTTAAATGTTTGTAAATATATGGGATTCAACTGCTTGGTTATCAGTCCCAAGCTTACAAACTACTTAAACTAAAGTAAACTAACCTAAGGACAAACACAAACACCCATGCCCAAGGGGGGACTCGAACCCCCGAATTTATGACAAATTTCATTAAGGAATAAATATACCGAGTTATTTGAAGAGGCCTGTACAGGACGTCCGCCGGCCGCGGTGGCCGAGGTGACTGAGGCGCTCCAGTCACGGTCAGCACGGCCACTACGGTCGGGGGTTCGAATCCCCCCTCGGGCATGGATATTTGTGCCGTCCTAGTTTGTAAGTAGTTCATAAGTAGTTTGTAAGTTTAGGGACTGATGACCCCGCAGTTAAGTCCCTTAAGCTTAACAAACATTTGAACATTTTTGACTGATCAGCCCGTAGTTAAGTCCCATAGACTATACAAACATTTGAACAGGACGTCCGTGAATTTACTCGACAAATAATTTGTATTACACGCTTTTGGACTCTAAAGAATTTTGGCTGACTTGAAGAGTTTTCCCAAAATATTATACCATATGACATTAGGGAATGAAAGTATGCGAGCTTTTATATTTTTATGTCTCCCATGTCTGATAACACTCATATTGAAAATACAGATTTGTTGAGTCGTTTCTACAGTTCTGTGGTGTGCTCCTCCCAATTGAATTTATTATCAAGCTGTAATCCCAGGAATTTAATACTGTCAACCTCTTCTATCTGATCTTCTTCATACTTAATGCATATGCTGGCGGGAAATCTCTCACATGTTCTGAACTGCATGTAGCGAGTGTTTTTAAAGCTTAATGACAATGAGTTGGCTTTAACCCCCGACGGCGGACTGTCGCGCGCACCGCAACACGGCGCTCCAGTACGCGCGGCTAATCCGCCGCGGCCCGGATTACTCCGTTTGCCATTCTTGAATAATTGAATGATCAGACCAACTTACAGTCTTCGGGTGCGGTTGTTTCTTTGAGCGAGTGATGACGCTGGAGATGCCAGATTGAGTTTACAATAGTAAGGTAAAGGTTTAGAAATCAGTTTTTAAAATGTAAGACTTGTCCGGCACCATAGTCTCTGACTATAACATACTGCTTATGAACTGTAGATTAAAACTTAAGAGAAAGCAAAGAGGTAGAAAATTAAGGAGATACAATCTGTATAAATTGAAGGCACCAGAGATGATTGAGAACTTTACAGGAAATATTACGCGAAGATTGTCTGAAAGGGGAGAAAGTAATACAGTAGAAGAAGAATGGGTAGCTCTGAGAGAATGTGAAAGCCGCAAAGGATCGTATAATCAGAAGGATACGGCCTAATAGATATCCTTGGACAACACAGGAGATACTGAACCTAAATGATGGAAGGAGAATATATAAAAACGCATGAAGTAAAGGAGGCAAAAGGTAGTACAAACGTCTCAAAAATGAGGTTGACAGGAAGTGCAGGCTGGCTATGCAGGAGTGGCTTGAGGAGAAATGCAAGACCGTAGAATAATGTATAACTAGGTGAAAGATAGATACCCTCTACCGGTAAATAAAATAGACATTTGGAGATCAGAAAAGCAGCGGTATGAATATTAAGAACTCAGATGGAAAACTAGTAATGAGCAAAGAAAGGAAAGCTGAAAGGTGGACGTGATATATAGATGACCTGTACAGAGGAAATACACTTGACGGCAGTATTCTATAAATGGAAGACGAAGATGAGATAGGAGATACGATACTGCGAGAAGAATTTACAGAGTACTAAAATATTTGAGTAGAAACAAAGCCCCTGGAGTAGATGATGTTCCGTCTGAACTGCTATCATCGTTAGGTGAGCTAGTCATGAAGAAATTGTTCTACCTGGTAGGCAAGATGTATGAGACAGGGAAAGTACTCTCAGACTTCAAGAAGAATATAGTGATCCAAATTCTGAAGGAAGCAAGTGCTGACAAATGTGAAGATAGCAAAACTATCATTTTAGCAAGTCATAGTTGCAAAATACTAACACGAATTGTTCACAGACGATTGGAAAAACTGATGGAATCTAACCTTAGGGGAGGATCAGTTTAGATTTAGAAGAAATGTAGGAACACGCTAGGCAATACTCACATTACGAATTATCTTAGAAGACAGGTTAAGGATAGTCAAACTTACTTTTATAGCATTTGTGGATCTGAAGAATCTTTTCGACAATGCTGACTGGAATACGCTCTCTCAAATATAGGGAGCGAATATTTATATTCAACTTGTTCAAAAACCACAGAGCAGTTATGACAGTCGAAGAGCAATTAAATAGAATGGGCAGTGTATTAAAAGGAAGATATAAGATGAACATTAATGAGAGAAAACGAGGGTAATGGAATGTAGTGTCAAAAAATCAGGCGACGCTGAACGAATTAGATTAAGTAATGAGATAATAAAAGTAGTAGATGATTTTTGGTATTTGAGTAGCAAGATACCTTCAGATGGCCGAAGTAAAGAAGATACAAAATGTAGAATCGCGATGAGAAGATAAGCTTTTTCTAAGGAAGCGAAATTTGTTGACATCTAACATTAGTTTAAATATTAGGAAGTCCTTTCTGAAAGCATTTGTCTGGGGTGTAGCATTATATGGGAGTGAAACGTGGACGATAAGGAGATCTGACAAAAAGATGATGGAAGCTTTTAAAATGCAGTGCTACAGAAGAACGATGAAGATTATATGTGTAGATCACATATTTGGGAGAAAAGAAATTTCTGGCATATCATAACTAAGAGAAGGGATAGACTGGTGGGACACATTATGAGACATCAATGAAACGTCAAGTGAGCATTAGAATGAAGTGTGTGGGGTAAAAATCGTAGAGGGAGACCGAGGGACGAGTACAGTACGCAGATTCAAAATGATGTAAGTTGCCGTTCATATTCTCAGATGAAGAAGGTAGCACAGAACAGGGTAGCGTGGAGAGCTGCATCAAACCAGTCTGCGCACTGAAGACCACAACAGCAACATGGAGATATTGCATCAGAGTAAGCAGGTCTCAAATCGATTCTATATTTCTAGATATCCGATTGGCTTTCGACACTGCACGTCACGAGCGGCTTCTAATCAGATTGCATTCTTATGGGACATCGTTTCAGTTGTTCGATTGGATTCGTGATTTCCTGTCGGAAAGAACATAGTATGAAGTAATTGACGGAAAGTCATCAAGTAAAACGCAATTGACATCTGGCTCTTCCGAAGGAAGTGTTTATAGTGTTCCTTGTGGTGTCGCACAAGGCCAAAGTGCGCGCCACCTACTTTCGCCGCGCGCCGCCATGCACGCACGGCGCGGCGTTCTTATGACGACAGCCACGACCGCCCTCTGCTGCAACTCCGCTCTTGGCCACCACTGAACGACATCGTTCACTTGGGACTGAGATAGCAACCAGTTAGGACTTTCGTAATCAGATAGGCACCAGTGAAAACTTGGCTATCGTACAAGCACTAGGCAGGCCTCTAGCTCAACTATGTATCAGCCTTCTGCAGTACTATGTAAAAGTTAAGTATTGTATAAATTCTGTTCAATATATATCTCGTTCTAATTTACTCTAGTGTTTCAAGTTTCTGGCTGCGCCCTCCGTACCTGCACCAGCGTGCTATCTTTATTCCTGTGTCGGTCTCATTCCACTCAGCCACCGACACCTACGACGGAAACGAGACACAAAAGCGGCAACGAGGCTGGGACACAAAAGTGGCGACGAGGATGGGATACAAAAGTGGCGACGAGGAGTGATAGACGAACCTTGGACCAGCAGCCAGACAGCAGCAGTCGGAGCACACAGAAATTGCTCCCGCCCACCCACCCTTATTATAAGATTTTTGGGGGAACATATCCAGTTACGTGTTTTGTGGACTTTTTTGTTGCAGAGCGTCCTCTTTCATATTGCATTTGTGTTTTGTTATAAGTTACTTGTATGCGCGGCGCCTAATCGGTCAGCGTGGCCACTACCCCGAACCCAAACTTAATGGAAATTATTCAGTTACAGACGGCGCAAATCACACAACTCCTGCAAGCAGTGGCCCAGCTCACAGCGCAAGCAGCTAACCAACAACAACAGCCGCCGCTTCAGCAGCCAACACCTGCCGCCGCAACGCTTCCTACGTTTCGCCAGTACAACGAACGTGAGGAAGAATGGAGCGACTATTTCGCACAGTTTCAAGAACTCGTCGCGGCTCATCAACTTACAGGTCAGACTGTTAAGCATCTTTTATTGTCTGTGGTGGGCCCCAAAACTTTCGTGTTACTGCAAAAACTTTTCCCGCAAGCATCTCCTCGTGATGTAGACTTGGAACAAATAGTAGAGGCACTAAATGCTCATTATGAGAGGAAAGTTCTCGTAGCTGCGGCACGGTACCGATTTTTCAGACTTAAAAAATTACCTCAGCAGTCACACCAAGAGTGGATTACGGAATTGAAGGGCTTAACCCGCAAATGTAAATTTACTTGCTCTTGTGGACTTTCGTATAGTGACGTGATGTTGAGGGATGCGATTACGCAGAACATTCAGGACCCCAGAATTAGGGCAGCAATTCTAAAACAGTCAGCCCCTTCATTAGACAGTGTACTGCAGCTTATAGAAGCGCATGATACTTTTGACTTAGCAGATGTAGAAATGCAAAGCCACAGTGTAAATTCAGTGCGCCGTAACGGACACTTTCCTAGCCGTAGTTCTCAGTGTAGCACTAGTGATTCTTACAATAGTACAGGCCGTGCTGAACAGACAGTGAACAGTAGCCAGTGTAAAAGTGCGACACAAAGGTCGCCCCGTTGGGCTAGAAACAGTGATTTGAATAACGGGCGCCAACGCTCATTTCAGAAAAATGTACGTAAATCTTGCCCCCCAGGGTCTGTCTTGCCACAAGCGTGCTCATTGCCCTAGTCGCAACGCAACCTGTTATCAATGTGGCAAATAGGGACATGTGCAGTCTTTGTGTATGCAAATTAAAAACTCAAAGAACAGTAACGTTAGAAACAGTGCTTCGCAAAGTGCGAGAGCAGTGCATACAGTCAATATCATAGACGCTGTGGAATTGAACAGTGCTTTACTTGAATCTAAAATGCAAGACAGTTCTGCGCCTACTGCAAAACTATATAGTGAGCCCCGTAGCAAGTGTCGTCGAGCGCGTAAAATTGTGCAACAAAAACGGGTTCGGGACAAGCAAAATGACTCTGTACAGTGCAATCCTGTAGTGAACTTAGTGCCTTCTGCAACTTCTCCTTCTAATAATGCCCAATACTGTGTAGCTAGTGACAGTAGATTTGGTGTAGATACTGAAAGTAATTTTAGTGCAGTAGCCTCGCATTGCGCGGACGCCGATCCGGCGGTAGTGCCATCTAGTGACAGTGCTATTAATCTGAGTGCCGATTCTGCGCCGCCTCCTTCACTACGCAGCCCGCACATGCGCAAGTGCAGCAAACAAACAGCTGTATTAGACGTTGCCCACATTTGCGCACCTGACGAGCGCCACAAGCAAAAACTATTAGTGACTCTTTCTATAGAAACTAAGCCCGTGCAATTTCATCTTGATACTGGTTCCGCTGTTACTTTAATGAATAAAGAGACGTATGAACTTCTGGGTTCGCCAAAATTGTCGCCGTCACAGCAAGTGTTAACGGCATATACAGGACAAACTATTCCCGTGCTAGGAACGTGTAGCCTGCCTGCCTCTTTTCAAGGTGTTACGAAAACAGCTGCTTTTGTTGTTCTTCAGGCCAAATATACACAGAATATTTTTGGACTAGATGCTTTTGACTTGTTTGGCTTATCAATTCAAAGATATGTGCTTCAAATTTCGTCAGTAGTGCCTCAGGAGAAAATCAATGCATTGTGTGAAAAATATAGTGATTTGTTTTCGCCGGAACTAGGTTGTGCAAAAGACTACGTGGCACATGTAACATTGAAAGAATCTGCCGTTCCAAAATTTCGTAAAGCTATACCAGTGCCTATCGCAATGCGTGATACAGTTGCCGAAGAACTTAAACGTTGGCAAGATAGTGGGGTGATTTCTCCTGTTTCTGCGAGTCAGTGGGCCTCGCCTTTAGTAATTATACCCAAGCCGTCAGGAAAACTTCGTCTCTGTGCGGACTTCAAATCAACAGTGAACAGTCAGACAATTGTAGACACTTATCCCCTGCCCAGACCTGACGAACTAATGGACAAATTAGGACAGTCTCGCTTCTTTGCTAAGATTGATTTAGCAGAGGCATACTTACAAATTCCGCTTGATGACGAGTCAAAAAAGTTTTCGTCATTAATACTCACATGGGCCTTTTTCAATTTCAACGCCTACCCTTTGGCAGTTCTTCCGCCCCCGCTATTTTTCAGCGTTTTTTGGAACAGCTGACAGTTTCTGTACCGTGTTGCTCGAACTACTTAGATGATATTGTGGTATCCGGACGTACAGTTGAAGAACATTTAGCAAACCTGGAGTGCCTTTTCAAAGTTTTGACTGCAGCGGGTCTACGTTGCAATAAAGCAAAGTGTTCGTTTTTTCAAACTGATATAGAGTACCTAGGCCATGTGATTAATGCCCATGGAATTCATCCCTTACAGTCACATCTTAGAGCAATCAAAGACTTGCCTCCTCCTAAGAGTGCGCATGAATTGCAAGCAGTAATGGGAAAGCTTAACTATTATCTCAGATTGCAGCTTCACTGCATCACTTACGTAGGAAGAATGTTCCTTTTGTATGGTCTAAAGATTGTCAGGTTGCTTTAGACAATTTAAAGTCTGCACTACTCAGTGAGGCATGTTTGATTCCCTTTGACCCACAGAAGCCTGTAGTGTTAGCAGTTGATGCCTCGTCGTACGGTCTGGGTGCCGTTTTGTCACATCGTATTGTTTCTCACGATCGTCCTATTGCCTTTGCATCCAAGCTACTGACGCCAACGCAACAGAATTACAGTCAGATAGAAAAGGAGGCCTTAGCAATCATTTACGGCGTCTCAAAGTTAACTCTCGTCGGGTTGCACAGGAAACAGCTGCGGATGCCGACCTAAGTGTGGTAGCACGTTTTGTTCCCTTTGGTTGGCCTGCCAGAGCCAAAAACATTGAGCGGCCTCTGGTTCGACTTTATTTTGCACAACGTCATGCATTGTCTTTAAGTCAGGGTGTACTGTTGTTGCATACCGACAACGACCAAGCAAGAGTGATTGTTCCTCGTTCCCTGCAACGTGAAGTCTTACTTCTCCTGCATCAAGGACATTGGGGTATTGTTAGGACAAAGCAACTGGCCAGACGTCATTGTACCTGGGTTGGTATGGACGCACAGATAGAGCGCATGACGTCACAGTGTAAAGTTCGTGCGGAGCATCAGGCGGCTCCTCCGCAACGTTTCTCAGACTGTCCACGCCCCAAGGGACCATGGCAACTTTACACATTGACTTTGCCGGACCTTTCTGGAATGCGCGCTGGTTAATCGTTGTAGACGCTTTCAGCAAGTTTCCTTTTATGATTGCCATGAACTCAACGACGGCATCTAGTACAATCCGTGCCTTAACATCAGTGTTTTGTATCGAAGGTTTGCCTGAAACTATCGTCAGTGACAATGGTCCTCAGTTTGTTAGTGCGAAATTTCAACAGTTTTGTCGTGTGAATGGCATTCAGCATATTACCACTGCACCTTTTCACCCTCAGTCCAATGGTGAAGCAGAACGGTTCGTTCGAACATTCAAGTCTCACATGGACAAGATGAAAGATCAGCACTCCAGGCAGCAAGCTCTTCTAATTTTCCTGTCTACGTATCGGTGCATGCCACGTGACGGCCCGTCTCCTGCCGAGCTGCTACGCGGCCGCCGTCACCGCACTCTCCTTCACCTGCTGCAGCCTCCCACGCACCGAGTCGGTTCGTATGGCGCTACGCGTTTTCAGGTTTCCACGCCGGTGCTGTACAGGGTGTTTGCTGGAAACAAGAAGAAACTATGGTTGCCGGGCACCATTCAGCGCTTGCTCGGTCGCAATATGTATGTTGTACGTTCTTCCACAGGGTCGGAGCTGCGGCACCACCCAAACCAATTGTGCCTGCACAGGCCGCGCGATCCTGTTTCGGGTTTCTTGATTCCAGACCCAGTTCACCGCTAGGGAGCACAGCCACATCGTTCGTCCCCTATGGACGTCGACGCACCTCCGACGCAGTCGTCGCCGCCGCTGTCGCCGCCGCAGATGACAGCGTCACCGAGAGGGACTCCGGGACCGTGCGGGCCTCCCCGCTTGGGCCCCGCACCTCAGAAGAAGATGACCTGCTCCCTCTGGGCGGGGGTGTGAGCCCTTCCCCAGGTTTCGGCGGGTTTCCTGGAGGATCGCAAGCCGGATGCCGGGCCGCGGACGGCGTCTCGATCCCAGCCTCAGCTACGACGCCCGTCCCACCAGTAACGCCCCCGCCCATGCCCTCCTCCCAGTGCCGTCGCCGTGGCCCTCAGCCCTACGCCACGACGGCGCGGCGGTTTGGGGGGGAGGAGTGTGGTGTCGCACAAGTCCAAAGTGCGTGCCACCTACTTTCGCCGCGCGCCGCCATGCACGCACGGCGCGGCGTTCTTACGACGACAGCCACGAGCGCCCTCTGCTGCAACTCCGCTCGTGGCCAGCATTGAACGACATCGTTCACTTGGGACTGAGATAGCAACCAGTTAGGACCTTCGTAATCAGATAGGCACCAGTGAAGACTTGACTATCGTACAAGCACTAGGCAGGCCTCTAGCTCAACTATGTATCAGCCTTCTGCAGTACTATGTAAAAGTTAAGTATTGTATAAATTCTGTTCAATATATATCTCGTTCTAATTTACTCTAGTGTTTCTAGTTTCTGGCTGCTCCCCTCCGTACCTGCACCAGCGTGCTATCTTTATTCCTGTGTCGGTCTCATTCCACTCTGCCACCGACACCTTCGACGGAAACGAGACACAAAAGCGGCAACGAGGCTGGGACACAAAAGTGGCGACGAGGATGGGATACAAAATTCCTACCAATCGTTGCCGTTATAAACGATTCAGCAGACAACCTGAGCGTCTCTCTTCGACCGTGGATGATACTGTCGTTTACCGGTTAGTGAAGTGACACGGAGATCAAAAGCAGCTGCAAAACGATTTAGATAAGTTACATACACGACGTTGAAAAATTGGTATTTGACCCTAGTTAATGAGAAGTGTGAAGTGATCCATATGAGTTCTCAAAGAAACCTTAGAAATTGCTTTTATACGATAAGTTAGTCAAATCGTCAGACGTTAAATTTAAGTATATAGCTGGGAATCACAGGTACCAACAACTTACATTTGAAAGAAGACGAAATATAGTCGGCAAGCCGAACGTTTCAGTGGCAGAACACTCAAAAGGTGCAACAGTTGTGCTGACGAACCTGTCAACACTCCACTCGCTCGTCCTATTTTGGAACATTGATCCTCAGTAGGTGGGACATAATCACGGTTTAGAAAAGCGGAGCTCGTTCGTATTATAGCTACACAGGGGAGAGACTGTCATATAAATGATGCAAGAGTTGCGGTGGAACACATTGAAAACAGGCGTTATTCATCACGAAGCGTTTTTTTTTTTTTTTTTTTTTTTTTTTTTTTTTTTTTTTTTTTTTTTTTTGAAATTTCTTTCACTAACTTTCTCTTTCGAAAGCGAACATGTTTTGTTAGAACCCACCTACATAGAAAGACACGGTCATAATAATAAGATAAATGAGATCTAAAACGGAATGATTTAGGTGCTTCATTTTCCCAGGTGCTACTCTGAAATGGAACGGCAGAAAAATATCATGAAAGCTGCTCGATGAACCTCTGCTATGCACTTAAGTGTGATTTCAGAGTACATACGTAGATGTGTGGAAAGTAATTGATTCAGTCTCCTGGCGTTCGCTCAGTTGCTTTATTCTGCATGTAAACAGTACCGCCTGTTTCTTGTCGCAGTTTAATACTCCATTTTGTACAACCACGACATGGCAATTGTGACGCGTTGTTCCAACGCCCTCGTGAAAATGTGAGATATGTGGCATGGCAAGTCATGGCTCTTGCATTACGATAACACACCTGCACAGTCGTCAGTGTTGGTGGGTGATTATCGCGTCCTCCACATTCTCCGGACCTGGCCGCTACGGACTTTTTCTGTTTTCATAGTTGACAACCATAGAGAAAGGACGACGATTTCCAACGACAGACGATATAAGATTCACAGGCGGCGATGCACGCGGTAGAGGAAAGGGCGCGCCACGACCGGTCCCGTAAGTGAAAACGCCGTTGGCTGCAGTGTACCGATTGGGGAGGAGACTCTTTTGAGTAAGCGTGTATAATAAAAAAATAAATAAATAACAACTTTTGGGCTAACTTTCGGAATTATCTGAACCGACCTCGTGCGCAGGTGTATGACGAAATGGATGCCAGCCGCAGACCCCGGTGGCCAAGCAGTCTGCGGCGCTCCAGTCACCTTCTGCACAGCCACTAAGGTCGGGGGTTCGAATCCCCCTCGGGCATGGATATTTGTGCCGTCCTTAGTATTAGCTACTTCATAAATTAATATAATTTGACATAATGTGAGAGAGGAGTGCAACTGGATTAATTCATATAATAAGGAATACATTTGTATTCTAAGCCACAGTTGCTTGTTAAAAAAAGGAATTTTTTTAACACTTCCTGTGTAATGCACAACCAGTTTCCATTAACTACGGCATCATTTTCAAGTGCTCCACAGTAAAGAAATGTTTTATGAAAGTACAAAAGTATTAAACTAAATTCACATGCTAAAATGAGATATAATAGTTACTAGTAGTACTTTGTACTTAATTACGGAGAGACATGTGAAGCTCCTTACACAGAACTATCAAAGTTACGAAAGTTGCTTGACTATTTTCCTTGAGTGGAACAATCGGACTTCTTGGTAATTTTAAATTTTGGACTCTTATCCAATTTCTGGCATACCTTGAATAAAAGACGGGATATATTGGTAGGACACATTCTTAGACATCATGGAATTGTGAATTTAGCGTTGGAGGGAAGTGTGTGGGGGGAAAACCGCAAAGGAAGACCAAGAGATAGATACAGTAAGCACACTCAGACAGATGTAGGTTGCCGTTCTTATGTGGAGATGAAGAGGCTTGTTCAGGTTAGGGTATTGTGGAGAGCTGCATCAAACCAGTCTCCGGACTGAAGACCACAACAAAAACAACATCGAATTTTATAAATATATACAGGGTGTCCCAGCTATCTTGTCCACCCAAAATATCTCTGGAACAATAACAGCTATTGGAAAAGGCCTTTCACCGGTATCAATGTACGGCTGGTGTCCATGAATGTACAAACACTCTAAAACGAAAGCAAATGTGTTTGTGTTAAAAAAACTTATGTTTATTTAAATGAACACCCTATATTTTTTCTGCAGCAATCCATAGCATGACAAATGACATAAACAAAGGCGTTGATTGCATCGCAATATTCCAATTACATCCCGAGATATTGCGACGCGAAGTTGCCGCTTGGAATACGCGAAGCGCGAGGCTAGCGCACGTCCTGAGCAGCATAGGGTTCCGCCTGAGTCTCAGGACGTGCGCTAGCCGCGCGTTTCGCGATTTCAAGCGTCAACTTCGCGTCGCAATATCTCGGGATGTAATTGGAATATTGCGATGCAATCAACGCCTTTGTTTATGTGATTTGTCATGTTATGGATTGCTGAAGAAAAAATATAGGGTGTCCATTTAAAAAAAATAATAAAATAAATTTGTGTTAAAAAACACATTTGCTTTCGTTTTAGAATGTTTCCAAATATGTACATTCATGGGCCCCAGCCGTCCATTGATACCGGTGAAAGTCGTTTTCCAATAGCTGTTATTGTTCCAGAGATATTTTGGGTAGACAAGATAGCTGGGACACCCTGTATAAAAATGGGAGGTAATTTTTTTATATGACTGTGCATTACCAGTTAAATAATAGAACGAAAGATAGTACACAATTTATTTTAGTTAGAGAATGAATTGGACTGACAATCTCTCTGAAGCACAGGCTTCTGTACAACTTGGTCCTAATACAGCTGCTGGCCAAAGTGATAAGATCATATGTTGTAACACTCTTTTGACCAGTTCCAAAATTGTAATGTATCTTATTTCTTGTCTCTACTTTGTACTTTTATGAAACATTTCTTTACTGTGGAGCACTTGAAAATGAGGCCATAGTGCATCGAAACTGGTTGAGCATTACACATGAAATATTAAAAAATTTCCTTTTTTAACAAGCAACTGTGGCTTAGAAAACACTTTTATTCCTTATTATAGTTCATAAGTAGTTTCTAAGTTTAGGGGCTGATGAGCCCGTAGTTAAGTCCCATAAGCTCTACAAACATTTGAACTTTCTTTTGGGATCCCAGCCACAATCCAGCACCTCTTGGGAGAAGCTATGGTGGAGAGTGTATGTGTTGATGGGTCCAGACAATGACGACATATCAACCTACTCAATCTGAGAAGTGCCACACCACCGAGACACGATCTGAGTCCCATAACTGTTGCAGTGCCGCTTCACGACCAGCAGTGGTTCCATGTACATTTACATAAAAACTTCTCTAATCACATTTACGGGTAAGTGCATGGCGGAAGGCTGATCGAACCGCTTTTACGATATTACTCTACCGTTACATTCTCTAAAAGCGCGGGGAAAAAGGGACAAAGGACACATCTGAATCTCTCCGGTTTCGATCTGATCTTTATTATTTTATCAAGATGATAATGTCTCCCTGTGTTCGTATTGAGATGAGAAAGTCAGAAATTTCGTGAATAAATCTCGCCGCAACAAATAATGCCTTTCTTTTAATGATTTGCATCCCAACTCGTGAATCATTTCAGTCACTCTCTCTCTACTCCATATCGCGGTAATACAAAACGAGCTTCCCTTCTCTGAATTTTCTCTATATCCTGCGTCATTCCCACTTGGTGTGGATGTCACAACGCGCAGCAATACTCCACAATAGGACGCACAAGTGTAGTGTAGGCGCTTTCTTCAGTAGAACTGAACGTTCTGTCAATGAAACGTAGCCCTTGGTTCCCCTCTTACAACACTGTGTATTTTTCTTTCCATCTCATACACTAAAATGATACACGATAAAGCATGTTAAGCACAATGAAATCAGATGCTAGCAAAAGATGGTTAGCAACGTTAGAAACTGGGATGTGTAATTTTGTACAAAATTTTCCAGAAATCAGTCGTAAATACTAACTAATTCACAGATCTACTGGTCGAAATCTGGATCTGCGAATAAATTAATATTCACGACTGATTTCTGAAAAATTTTCTATACATTAAATAAACAGTTGTTGAGTACATGTGCTACCAAGGAATCAAACCTGATAGCGTAATTTAGGTTAACATTAGATGCATCACATAATTCGTTGAATGCAACATAACAAAAGCTCAATGAAAGCGACAGTACAACGAGGTGAGCATTGTGATAGGTTAGTAATTCAAAATTCGCGCAGTGCAGTAGGTGGTCGCATCACAGAAAGAAAGTACACAGGACCATTGCGACGGCACAGCTATCGTCTGTAATCAGGTAATACATGAGGCCGTTTTGGACCGCACGACGGGAAACTAACAGACCTTCAGAGCCGCATGTCAGCTGCAGCTAGGCTTATGCGACATTCCGTTTCGTAAACAGTTGGGAGATTCAATACTGCAAACTCGATAGTGTCAAAAGGGTGGCGAGAAGAGCAAGTGTCAGTCACTGCCTTTCAACGAAAACAACGCGATGACTGACACCTCGCCACAATGTCAGGAAGCAGCGGCATTCGAGTAGACCTGGCGGTTTTAACACACAAGCGACACTGTGTGAAATAGCACTGGAAATCAAGGTACAAATGCGGAATTCGGGTTTCTGTTCTTAGCGTGTTCTTCTGGTTGTGGCCTTCAGTCCGCAGACTGGTTTGTTGCAGCTCTCCATGCTACCATGTCCTGAGCAAGTGTTTTCATCTGAGAATACATCATTTTGAATCTGTTTACTGTATTAAAAAAAAGTTCAAATGTTTGTTAACTTACAAACTATTTATGAATTACTTACGAACTAGGACGGCACAAATATCCATGCCCGAGGGGGGATTCGAATCCCCGACCGTAGTGGCCGTCCTGACCGTGACTGGAGCGCCTCAGTCACCTTGGCCACCGCGGCCGGCTTTACTGTATTCGTCCCTCGGTCTCCCTCTACTATTTGTATCCCCCATACTTCCTTCTAATGTTATGTGACGATTCCTTGATGTCTCACAATGTGTCCCACCAATCTATCCCTTCTCTTAGGGTATTCCATAAACATATTTTCTCTCCAATTCTGTTCAGTATCTCTTCATTAGTTACGTGATCTACCCATGTTATCATTCGTCTGTAGCACCACATATCGAGAACTTGTATCATCTCTTTGTCTGAACTCCTTATCGTCCACGTTTCACTCCCGTACAAAGCTACACTGCAGAAAAATGTTTGCGCTGGGAAAGATCATCAGCATCTGCAGCTCAGAACGAGCGCCCAGGGCAATTAGTAATTCCGCTGGTGCCGAGTTAATTAAGATTCAGATGAGGAAAAGGAAGGATTTGACCTCTACAAAGACTGCGCTCCATCTAGTCTTTGCAGCAAAATACGGATATTTGCTCTACATAAATGCTTTTCAAGCTATGGGTCACGACCCCCACGGGGTCGCAAAGACTTGGTCGGGGGATCGCCGCAACCAGATCAGAGCTTATCTGAATACTACGGGTTACATAATGCAGAAACATAGACCTAAGATTAATAATGATTTTGCAGCCAAGATCGCATTTTTCATTTATTATGTTACAGGTTTCTGCGTGCTCGACGCTATCTTCAGACCTGTCTTAATTTACATAACTTCACGACATTTTTATATACTAAAAGAGTACATCCAGGTTGAGGCATGTACTCTTTTAGTATATAAAAATACTAACTTCACGACATTTTTATATACTAAAAGAGTATATCCAGGTTGAGGCATGTACTCTTTTAGTATATAAAAATACTAACTTCACGACATTTTTATATACTAAAAGAGTACATCCAGGTTGAGGCATGTACTCTTTTAGTATATAAAAATGTCGTGAAGTTATGTCAATTACGACAGGTCTGAAGATGGCGTCGAGCACGCCGAAACCGGTAACATAATAAATGAAAAATGCGATCTTGGCTGCAAAATCATTATTAAACAATTATAGATCGCCTCATTGAACTATGAGTTCCTTATATAGACTTAAGTGAATTTTTATTTTATGTTAAAAGTATGTAATTCATTGTTGAATATTAATTCTGAAATGAATATAACGTACATTACTCAATAGTAAATGCAGCAAGTTAATGATATATACGATCAAAGCCTGACAACGTTTCAGGAACCAATGGATAGGTAAATGAAAAAGATGCAAGAAGTTAGGAAAAGAATCTACTTCCTCTCGAAGTGTCTTTCAAATTATCGTATAGCAAAACCCCCATAAATAATTTTCTTTTAAAATAAAATTAAAAATTTAATCAAATAATATGTAATTTAATATAACCACTTCATTTTTCTTAATGTTCGTTGGAATCTATAGGCTACGTAACAGATATACTAAGAAAGCTAAAAGAATAATATGATTGTAACCTTCAATTATCCTTGGAAAGATAATAGTATAAAAACAATAGCATCTCTATTCTCGCTCTCTTTCACTTGTTTGCCTTTGTTCTGATCGGCATTATTTTATTACAATGAAAGTTATTTACTATTGTTATATTCATTGTACAAAATCTACCGATAAAAATGGACACTCAAGTACGCATTATCTGCTTTCTTATCCCCATAGTCAAAATTAATTTCAGTAACTTTTTTATTCATTTAATTATTTTACCAGATTCTCCCCCCCCCCCCCCCCCCCAAATATCATGCTGTTTTCAGTTAAAGCGAACTATTACGACTTTGGGTGGTTCTGGTATTAGATATATTGGAATTATGTATCTCGTGTAGCTTGCCAGTGCATCTTTGAAAATATATATATATATATATTGGCATAGAACCTGCGATCACTTAACGGTCCGAAGTCTGATGAACCGTTGGTACGTATCATTTATTACTATTCTTTCATCCATTGAATCACTTTGATTAATATTATGTTACAAGGAGATCGAATCTAAATATTCCGAGCCTCCATCCACCGTAGGCGAATAGTTACGCGGTTTACAAATAATTATTTTTACAGCCAATCAATGAGGTTTTCTACACCGCTGTGAAAGTAACTGTTCGTCGAATTCTATAGGTTGCGCGTTCTGCAAAATACTTTATTCTTTTAAATGTTTGGCCATTGCAATTCTTATCATTTTTTTAATTACCGGTTCGTATAAATTGTAGGTTTCATTACTAATTATTTTGAAAACCTTTCAATTACTTTACTACGGCATATTTTTTTCACCCAAAATAGTCAGGCAAGCAATAACACTACATGTCTATACAGTGAAACCTTCCTTATGAGCATAATTCGCTACTGACTCATGCGTCAAATGAGAAAGACTCGTTGTGTAAAATTTACATTTCTGTTGGTAATCAAGTGAAAGTAGGTATCGTTCTTTCTTTTCCGAAAAATACACAAAAACAACGTCTATAAAATTATGAGAAATATCAACAGAAAGAAAATAAAGTGCGTTGCCTTTGACATTCCAAAATAGTTTCTGTTAGGGCACGCAGAATATTTACTCGTCGCCGGAATGTTTTTATTTGCAAGGGGTTCGCACATTCGCAGAGGTTGCAGACAACGTGTAGGATTGTATATATTTTCCCCTCCCCCCCCCTACACACACACACACAGGCAACTGACATTATACGCCCGGTCCCTTGCGGGATTACAGTACGCTTGCGACAAGACTTCCTAAGTCTCATTATTCACGTGGATAATGCAACGTCTGGTAAAATCTGTTCATTTACTCCCCACCCCCAATTTTTGGAACCTTCTCTTTCCCCTGTATCTATCCCCTACTCCTCCTCCTCTATTCTATCCATCACCCAACTTTATTCGCCTCCCCCATTTCTTTCTTCTCCGTTCCTCTTCCTTCGTCACCCTTTCCATCTCTTCCTCCTCCATCGTTCTGCTTATTCCCTCTATCCCCCGTAATAACTCTTCGCATCAACAAATTAAATCGGAACCTTTGTGTAAAGGAAAGGAATTTTCTGAACGAATCTACGATCCCAATTTCTTCAATAACAATAAAAACCGCCTAGATCCGCAAAATTATATTTATTGATGACTGCCAGTCATCAGACCTGTAAGATGAAGGGAACAAATGTTCGCTGTGCAACCGAAGGTTTTTTGGTCAGTGAACTTTGTACAAATTTTTTATATTTTTTGTATTTTAAATATTCTGTGTAATTCGATTGTACAGCGAACACTTGCTCCTTTCGTCATACAGATCTGATGATGAGAGATGCCGAAACGTCGTAAATGATAAATTTGATTTAGGAGATCTAGATGGTTTTTCTTATTGTTATCGGAACTTAACTCAAAATTTGTCTAACAACTTCCTATTGTTGTTGTGATCTTCAAACCGGAGACTGATTTGATGCACCTCTTCAGCCTACTTCCAGTCTTCAAATGTTCAAATGTTCGTTAAGCTTAAGAGACTTAACTGCGGGGTCATCAGTCCCTAAACTTACCAGCTACTTATGAACTACCTTATTCTAAATAGAGCACTAACATCCATGCCGGAGGGGGGATTCGAACCCTCGATGAGGAGCGGCCTCGCCCATCGGACCACAGCGCCTCAGTGAGTTCGGCCATTCTGCTGCGGCTACTTTGAGTCTTTCCTCAGGTATGGGTGTATGCGTTGTGCTTAGTGTAAGTTGGTTTAATAAGTTTTTAGGTCCAGAGACTAATGATCACAGAAGTTTGGTCTTTTAGGATTGCAAACATTTCAATTTGTTTGTAAATTTATGGGAATGAATCTATCTCTTCATTCCAAGCAATCATAGACAATGACTTTGCCTTCGTTCTCTGCCAGAAAACAATAGCATAAGGGTGTGTTATTAGGTAATTATAGTTTTGTTGGGTAATGAAACCCATTAAAAAGGGATGTAGTCTTAATTCTCAAATCCGATATACCGCCTTGCATTTGAGAATTTACGGTCGTTTCTTTAGTATACTGATGATTTGTAACTTTAGCTGAAGGTAGGTAGTTGTGTGACGTCAGGAAAGCGCGCCATTAGCGCCCTGTCGTACTATTGTTTCAACATACGTCGGTAGAACATTCAGCATTTTAATACAAACCAAGTCAGAGTATCATGAAGCGAAGGTTTTGTTTGCATTTGATCTGTTACGACGAGACAGAAGGATTTCACAAGTTCGCTGCCTTTCGGCTTCGAAAAAATTTTCATTCACTATGTGCGAGCATGCAGATCTTACATATTAATTAACAGAGTTGACGTCTCTAATCGGTAGCATTCAACTTATTTTATTTTCGTGATTATTTCGTTTTTGAAGGCACTGTAACGTATCAGTCATCTTCATAAAATATTACTCTCAAACATTATTTTGAAAGATATCATCCTCGCTGAGTGATGCGCTTTAATGAAAAAATAAAGACTACAGTGTTATTAACATTAAACTGCTGTACATAGATTATTGCACTATTATAGTAGTGTGAAACACATATTTTTAACTTACCACGAATCGGTCATTCCACCACGGCGGTCTGGAGCCGCAAGGCCCCCTCTTAGGCTACGTACTTGTTCCCTTGTAACCATTAATCCATTTGAAATGTCTTAGATGAGAAATCGCTAACACTTTTCATTAATAACTGACTTTCGTTGTCTCTTCGTACCGTTTATAAGCAGTTTTCTTTGTATAAAAATAACATAGCATGCCAAAAATTAAAGACACTAGTATACCGTTAACGTAAGCCTGCAGTGTCTGCTAAAAATTCAGACTACTGCGAAACTTTTGTCAAAAAAAAAAAAAAAAAAAAAAAAAAAAAAAAAAAAAAAAAAAAAAAAAAAAACCTTCGTTGTATATAAGTCCTTCAGTGTTGGTTGTAAGTACGTTTGTCCATCGGAGGACTAATCTTAAAACATGTTACGTAAAACAGTGCGCAGTTTTGATGTTGGTCGACAGTAACATTGTTCCATTCAGGGTTATTACGTGTTAAGTGGCAAGGAAGATTCCTTTTACATACTTTAATGGTTACACACCCACCCACTCACCCTCACACACACTCACATGCTAGAATTTTGCATTGTGCACGTGTATGGCAATGACAGCTTTCCCCGTATTTAAATTGCATTAACCTCCTTGAATGATTAATATTAAGAATTGGTACTTCTGTATTCGTGTTCACCTATTCATGTACTGATACCGTATAACATATACACTCATCGTTTTCCTATTCAGAGCAGCATTTCGGAAATTATTTATTTAATTCAGCATATCTTCTCATGTCCTGACTATCACTAAATCTCTCTTAAGAATATTTTAAGGTATGGGCATCATTTGAATGTTGGGTGAGATGCAGTTATGGAATGGAGTAATATACCGCTGGCGACCGATTGTGCCTAGTACTATATGGAAAGCCAAATTACGGGGCTTATCTTTCATCATAGCCGTCGCCCTATCTATGTTTATAAATCTTTAAGTAATCCATACACCTACAGATCGTGACAACACTTGCTGAAACCTACGTCAGCAGAGGAGTTGAATCTTGCTGCTCTGCTGCTGTTGTCGCTGCTATGGGTTTCAGGCTTCGTGGGAGTTGCGGTTTGTGGCCCAGGAGAAGGGTGTGGGGGAAGAGGCTCCGCGGCACTCAACCCGCCCCTTCAGTGACGTCACCCGGATAATATCAAACTTAATAAAATCAATTCTGCTCTCAGAACCCCTCGACGTCGCTAAAATTTCGCCAGCGGGGACCTTATTAGATGTAACTTGCTTTGGCGTAATTTAATAAATTTGGAATAACGCCTTAACTGAGTTCTACTTCTCGGCAATTTGATTCATTATGGAACCAATCTACCTTGCACGCCTCCTCTCGGTAGGCCCACACGTGGTAGTTGAGTCTACTAACTCTGGTACCCTCACTTAATGCCACTTCATAGTACAGATGTTGTCGAGGTATCTCTCCACATACACTTGCAGTAGGATCTCTTATAAACAGTTAACACTACATGCGAACATAATGACTGCAAATATTAAACCTTTTCTTGACTTTCGCGTTTCATTTTCTTATGTCAGTCCTCACTACAAAAATTAGACACTTGATACAAAGTACTCATCTCACTTTAGACATGTTGGAATTAATGGAAAGAATTAAATAAATGGCAATTAACTAAATGACCAAGGAAATGTAAATAATTAAGCTCTGTTTACAGTGACATCTTACGAAGTATGTCTAGAAAGTAAGTTCCGTTTGGTTGCATAAAACAAACGTGTACAGATACAGAAAAATATTTGTTGTACAAAAATCTAGAAATGTTAAACTACTTTTCTACATAGCTTCAGAAATTTTGGAGACACTTGTCATAGCGTGTCACAAGGTTTTGTATGCCTTCTTCAAAGAAAGTTGCCGTCTGAGTATTCAACCATGTGGTAACATGTTCTTTCAGCTCGTCATCGTCGTTTTGGTTTACGGAATTTCCATAGCAAGGGCACTAAGTGTGAATTTACGGATGAGCTTAACCTTTTTTTTTCACGTCTTTCATTGAAATGTCTGACCCATCTTCCAACTTTTGAATCACTCATACCATTTTGTCCGTAAACCTCGCAAATTTTCCTGCTACTTTCCTGTGGTTTAACTTTCTTTCATTTAGGAAACGTATCACAAATCTTATTTCACACGCGGCGGCATTTTCAATTACGCCAGACAGTATAAAGAAGCACCACACGAAGCACACTTCGGCAACAGCGATCTCAAAACGGCGTACATGTCCTCTCCTTGAGTCCGAGTAACTGCCACGCATGCTCGGAACTGCGGTCGCAGCGCTGCTGCGGATAGAAATAGAAACGGAACTTACTTTGTGGACGACCCTCATATAATAGGTACAAATCACAGTATATGAAGTATATGTTCAGTCAGAGAAAATCAAATAAGAGAAAAAACTGTTACATCGACGTGCACACAGAATACTCAAAGCAAAAAAAAAAAAAAAATAAATAAATAAATAAATAAATAAATAAATAAATAAATAATTAAAAAATAAAATAAAATAAAACAAATAAATAAATAAAATTGCAAGCACTTATAGATACGAATGACACTTAACACGTGGTAAATGATAGATACTGTGCTGTGGCTGAAAACGAAACTGATCAAATATTAATTCTCCTGAAAAGTCAGACATCACCTGTTGGCAATTTTTGGGATCTCTCAAAGCCTTTTGATTGTGTAAATCATAGAATTGTTCTAGATAAGCTCAGCCATTGTGGTACATTGGGGCAGTGCACAAATGAATTGATTCATACTTAAGTTGAAGAGTGCAGAAAATTGAATTAAATGGTTCAGCTAAACTTAAAAAATAAACTGAGACCTCAAACTGAGGGGCTATCAAGAATCGGGTAAAACAGGGTTCGGTCTTGGGTCATTTGCTGTTCTTGACTGATAATAATGCAATTACTAATATGGTATCTGTTCTTTTCGGAGATGTCAGAAAGAGCAGACACAATTAGTTGACAGTAACGGCAGTAAATTTACGAAATCGAAATATTGAAACATTTCAACCGTTTCTGGGGTTTGAAATAAATTCAACGACAAAGCTGAAAATTCGTGCTGGACCGGGATTCGAACCCGTATTTCCCGTCTTGGGCCAGCGGTCACCTTAGCCAATTAAGGTACGCAGGCACGCTTCCCTACCAATTCAAATGGGGCTACAAGTTAAAAATTGGGTTGGAAGGGAAGCGTGCCTGGATAGCTTAATTGGTTAAGGCGACCGCTGACCCAAAGCGGAAAATACGGGTTCGAATCTCGGTCCAGCACAAATTTTCAACTTCTTAGTTGAATTTAATTCAACCCCCCGAAACGGTCGAAATGTTTCAGTATTTCGATTTCGTTGTATTAATGATCTGCCAATCTATATTCACAATGATGCAGAGCTACTTCTTTTTGCTGATGGTATGTGTAATCACTCCCGACAAGCAGGAGTTCACCGATGAAATTGTAAACAAAGTCTTTAAGAAAATTTTTAAGTGGTTCTCTGTAAATGGACGCTTATTAAATTTTGATGAAACACAATAAATACAGTGCTGGACAGTAAACAGCATGACACCATTAATAAATATGGTCTGTGAACAAAAGTCTGTAGCTAAAGTAGGACCTTCTAAGTTTTTAGGTATGAGCATTGATGAGAAATTGAATTGGAGGCAACACAATCTATTGAATCGTCTGATTTCAGCAACTTATGGTATTAGGATTATTGTAAATTTTGGTGATGAACGTCTCAGTAAATTAGCTTACTGTGACTATTTTTATTCATTGCTTTTATATGGCATATTTTGGAGAAATTCATCATTGATCAAAAATTATTCATTGTATAAAAGCGTGTAATTAGGATAATTTCTGGAGCTCCCCCAAGCTCATCTTCCAGACACTTATTTAAGGATCTAGGGTTCTTTACAGTAGCTACACGATATGCATATTCTCCTATGAAATTTGTGATTCATAATCCAAATCAGTTCAGTTTGCGTAGCTACAACACTGGGAGAAAGGATGATGTACACTATTCAAGGTAAAATCTAACTTGGGCACGGAAGTGGGTGAATTATGCTACCCAAAAGTCATTGGTGACTTACCAAGTTGCATCAAATGTCTGACAGATAGGTAACCAGCATTTAGAAACAAGTTAGAAGAATTTCTGAATGACAAGTCCGTCTACTCAGTAGATGAATTATTACTTAAAAATAAGAAAAAATAAAATTAAAGAATAGTAAATACGAAAATAAAAAGCATGTCATGTAGTGGTATCTTTTACTAAAATGAACAAAATTAAATAAAAGTAATAAATAATAGGTTATATAATGATATTTTTTACTTAACTGACTAGTTCAACATTTTATCTCTTATTAATGATCTGTGGAACAAGTATTAATCTATCTTGAATAAAACAATTCTGGGTATTAGGCCGCGTCATATTTAAACACTTAGCAAATGAATTAACGATATTTAGACCGCTGTGCAGTGGTCCTCTTCAGGTCGTTTAACTACGAACTTGTATTAGTATTAATCGAATCTAATCTGAGGCAGCAGAAGACTTCAATTTTAGTACAAGACGAAACTGTTTCGCATGAAAGTAACGAATTAGACCTCGTACAGTAACCATTTTTCTATTTAACCGTAAAGAAGTAAACTAACTGTTCTAAATTATAAGCTACATGCAAAAACGGTAACCTACATGTAGAAGCGAAAAAATCGTAGAATACTTCACTTCTTCTTGTGACTAAGGCGAAACACACTGGATAGAAATAAGCAATAAGACTTTAGAAAATTACTTTACAAATATATTACAATAATGGCTATAACAGAGTATGTAAGAAACCCATATAACGAGATGTCGTGCAATGTGAGATCAGGCTACCTTGGAGGCTAAAAATGTTGCAATTCGAGAGCCATACGCCAATTACGACCGATCCATCATCCAGGCTGCGCACTGGTAGGTGATCTTGCAGCAGATTGCACACCACAGCTGTAACAGATTTGCGTCATCTTAAAGGAGATTGCTAAACGCTTTTAGTCATAGTGTTGTTGCCATCGCATCGCTACATTTACTGGTTAATTTTTGATCCACCGAGTGATATAATTTCGTCAGAGGGACTGCTGTTTTCACTCACTCCTGTCAGAATTCCAGTTGCATGACTGGCATTGTATTAGATTTCATACTACAATAACATAAGAAGAAAGCATAAATGTTGCATTTATAGGTGTTTTATAGAAATTGAATTTTTGTATTTTTACTGGTTTTCGGAACCACGTGGTTCTGAACTCCGACTTAAAGAGATTACAGCTACTCACTTCAGTTCTTGCCACTGCTCGCATACCAGTGCCTTACTATTGTGTATTCTTCCTTCGTAATCTATGATTCCGTTGATTTTTGTTTAATTGAATACGATCTTTAAGCACTTCGCCTTCAAGGGGTGCGAATATGTAATGTAGCAGACACGTGCAGTGAGTCTCAGTAAGTCTGCCTGCTCAAGGTTTGACTTAAATGGAAATTAATCTCGCTATTATGGTGTACCATCTCAAGTAAAGAAAGACAGCCCAGTGCCATCTATGAAGTTTATTTTATCTTGTATTGTGTGGTACATCCTTGTTCGCTGAATTTCGCCTACGTTAGCGGCGCCTGCTTCTGCTTCGTATCAGCATGCTGAGTTGGGTGAGCTTCGCTTTATTTCGCGCGTGTGAGTGGCTGAATGCTTATTGATTGTAAATCCCTCCCCCGACGATGTTCAGTTCAGATTACTTTAAGTTTATTTTAAATCAGATGGATTTTATTGTTTAACAAAATTGGTTCCCCCATTTGCTCATGTTTGAATTGAATAAATAATTTATTGTCAGTGAAATTTCATTCTACTTATGAATATTAGTTAATGTCTACCCTCCCTTTTATTTAATGTTTCACCAGTGCTGATAAGAAATTCAGATGCAAATTATCATAGTTTTAATTCCGTTGCGCCATAAATGTTCTCTCAGCCACCTTCTTGAAGTGGTTTAGTTCGCGGTAGTTTGTATATTAATGATTGTGTGTAATTCTCGTGATCTACGACGTGTGTCGACCACCATCTCTTTGTCTTCCTGCTGCTAAAGTAAATTTTGAGTCAGTTCTAAAGTTTGGGCCGTGGAACAAGATTCTGTTGCAGGAAGTAGTCAGTAGTTCACGCGAACCTTTTAACTGGTTCTTACGGCAGAATTAGATGTTTCAAGTAAGCTTTTACCAGGCTCCTTTCAGCTAGAATTAATTTTACAAATAACGGTGGTCTTACAAGGTGTGAAAATTTCAGAACCATCAGCAGTTTAATAGCTCATGGCTGCAAAATTTCAACACGAATTATTTACAGGCGGATGGAAAAGCTGGTTGTAGCCGACCTCGGATAAGATCAGATTGGATTCAGGAGAAATGTAGGAACACGGGAGGCAATACTCACTTTATGGCTTATCATAGAAGATAGATTAAGGAAAGGCAAACGTACATTTCTAGCTTTTGTAGATTTGGAGAAAGGTTTTGACAATGTTGATTGGAATACACGCTTTCAGATTTTGAAATCAGCAGGAGTAAAAGTTGGGAACGGAAAGTTAGTTACAACTTGTACAAAAACTAGACAAAAGTTATCATTGTTGAAGGGCATGAAAGGTATGGAGAGGTTGGGAAGGGAGTACGACAGGATTGTAGCCTTTCTCCTGTGTTATTCAATTTGTACATTGAGCAAGCTATAAAGGTAAGAAAGGACAAATTTGGGGAAGGCATTAAAGTTCAAGGTGAAGAAATAAAAATATTACCTTTTGCTGATGACACTGTAATTCTGTCAGGTACAGCAAAGGATGTGGAAGAGCAGTGAGCAGTTGAACGGTATGTACTATGTGTTGAAAGGTGCGTGTAAGATGATCATTAACAAGAGCAAAACAAGATTAATGGAGTGCAGTCTTAAAAAATAAGGTAATGCTGAAGGAATTAGATTAGGTAACGAAACAATAAAGGTGGTAAGTACTTTTTTTTTTTAAAAAAAAGAGAAATTTGTTAACTTCTTCTTCATGTACCGTCTCCATTCCGGAGATTGGCTATCATCATAGCTATTTTAGTTTTGTAAGCTTCGACCTTAAACATCGGATACTATTTTTAGCGAATGGAAGTCCTTTCTAAAGGCATTTGTGTGGAGTGTTGCCTTGTATGGGAGTGAAACTTGGTCGATAAACAGTGCGGACAGGAAGAGGATAGAGGATTTTGAAATGTGGTGTTACAGAAGAATGCTGGATCACGTGACGAGGTGCTGATCAGAATCCGGGAGAAAAGGAACCTGTGGCATACCTTGACTAAAAGAAGGGATTGATTGGTAGGACACATTCTTAGACATGAAGGAATCGTGAATTTAGCGTTGGAGTGGGGTAGAAATCTCAGAGGTAGACCAAGAGATAAATACAGTAAGCAGATTCGAATGGATGTAGGTTGCCGTTCTTATGGTGAGATGAAGAGGCTTGCTCAGGATAGAGTGCGGTGGAGAGCTGCATCAAACCAGTCTCCGGACTGAATAGCACAACAACACAGCAAGACACGAACTTGGTTATTGTTTGCCGGTCTAAGCATTACTGCAGAAAACACGAAGCGCTGGAATCGATTACTAGAATTATGCAGTGTAGGTGAATCCTAGGTGTTGAAACTAGCCAATTACACAAAAAGTACTGGAGCTATGTTAGCGAATATTTACAAAAGTAATGGAGTTTTAATTGAATTTCCCTTTTATTTACCCCAATGAAGACTACACAATTACCAAATGTGCATCACAAATATTGAAATTAATAACGAAATCGGAACTGCTACCTTGTTTGTTAAGATACGAATTTTTTCAACCCTAGTATGTATCGTTGTCCGGTCAGTAAATCACTTATCGTCGTCAAGCGATTATTTCGATTTCAACATTAGCACACAAGCCGCTGCTGTAATAACCATAAATGTAATCGGAGACGTTGAAGATGACGTAAAATGTGGTCGTCTCTGGGCAGAGCCGACGGGTGGTTTGGGACAGTATATAATGTAGTTCGGTACGCCACTGCGAGCCAGCTATTAAAATATTTGCATTTATACGTGGTGGTTCATAGACATTGAGCCGCGGTGGAGTAGCCGAGCGGTCTAAAGCGTCTCGCTGCGGAGCGTGCAGTTGCTCGCCGTGGAGGTTCGAGTCCTCCCTGGGGCATGGGTATTTGTGTGTTGTCATTAGGTTAGTTTATCTAGGTTTAAGTAGTTTGTAAGCTACGGACTGATGACCACGCAGTTTGGTCCGATAGATTTACAAACATTTGAATTTCGAACATTGATATTGACCGGGCCAAATACCTCACGAAATAAGCATCAAACGGAAAAACTACAAAGAAGAAATCCTTTCCAGCTTGAAGGAGGAAAACAGATGGCGCTTTGGTTGACCCGCTATATAGCGGTGCCATACGTCAAACTGATACCATCTGCATTTTCTTAAATACGTACCCCAATTTTTCGTACGGAAATAAATATGTATATTTCATCTGCAACATTTTTTTGCTTTGTGATAGATGGCGCTGTAATAGTCACAAACGTGTAAGTACGTCGTATCGCGTAACATTTCGCCGGTACGGACGAGGGTGTTAAAATGGACCGTTTTTCAATTCCAGAAAGGATCAAAATGGTATTTATGTACGGCTATTGTTATCAAAATACCCAACGGGCCTGTGCTATGTATGTTGATCGTTATCCTGGAAGACATCATCCAAGTGCCCGGACCTTTCGTCGGATAGTTACGTTATGTAAAGAGACAGGAAGTGTTCAGCCACAAGTGAAACGTCAACCACGACCTGCAACAAATGATGATGCCCAAGTAAGTGTTTTAGCTGCAGTTGCGGATAATCTGGACATCAGAAACAGACAAGTTGGGCGAGAATCGGGAATCTCAAAAACGTCGATAAATTTGAGAAAGTTCAAATGTTTGTACAGCTTATGGGACTTAACTACGGGGTCATCAGTCCCTAAACTTACAAACTACTCATGAACTAGCTAATTCTAAGGACGGCACAAATATCCATGCCCGAGGGGGTTTTAGAACCCCCGACCGTAGTTTCCGTGAAGATCGTGACTGGAGCGCCTCAGTTCCCTCGGCCATCGCTGCCGGCAACATAAATTTCACCCGTACCATATTTTTATGCACCAGGAATTGCATGGCGAAGTTTTTCCACTGAGATCAAATTAAATTACGGGACGATAACAGACTTTTTTTCAGCGTGTGATGAAGCGTCATTCACAAACAGAGGTAACCTAATCCGGCATAATACGCACTATTGGGCAACGGAAAATCCACGATGGCTGCGGCAAGTGAAACATCAGCGACCTAGAGGGGTTAATGTATGGTGCGGCATTATGGGGGGAAAGATAATTGACCCCTATTTCATCTAAATGGTGCAATGTATGCTGATTTCTTACGTAATGTTCTACCGTTTTTACTACAAGATGTTTCACTGCATGACAGAATGGCGATGTACTTTCAACATGATGGATGTCCGGCACATGGCTCGCGTGCAGTTGAAGCGGTCTTAAATGGAATATTTAATACAGGTGGATTGGTGTAGAAGCACCATACCATGGCCCGTCCGTTCACCGGATCTTACATCCCCAGATTTCTTTCTGTGGGGAAAATTGAAGGATATTTGTTATCGTGATTCCCCGACAACTCCTAAAAACATACGTCAGCGCATTGTCAATGCATGTGAAAACATTACTGAAGACGAACTACTCGGTGTTGAGAAGAATTTCGTTACGCGTATTGCCAAATGCATTGAAATTGAAGGACATAATTTTGAGCATTTATTGAAGTCATGAGGTAAATGCAGGTAATCACGCAGTAAGAGCATGCGTTCTCATAACGTAAGATATATTCGCAAAAATACATCTATCACATTGGAACAACCGAAATAAAGTTCAAACGTACCTACGTTCTGTGTTTTAATGGAAAAAAAAACCTTCCTGTAACCCAGTGTTCGTCTAAAGTTGTGAGCAAGATGTTTCGAGAATATTACAACGCCGTCTATCACAAAGCGACAAAAGTGTTACAAATAAAATATAATATATATTTACGTACTAGAGACATATATAATGAAAATGGGGGTACCTTCTTAATAAAGTGCAGTTGATATCCGTTTGACCTATGGCAGCGCCATCTAGCGGGTATGAGCCTCCGCCCTTCCCTTCTACTACACTTAAGCCCAGCCATGTAGTTATAGTTTTCAAGGATTTGGGTCATAACCAGTGGCGTAGCTATCATAGGGCTAGCCGGGGCAGTGCCCCGGGGCCCCCGAGCTTAAGGGGCACGACCTCCGTGTGCGACGTTCCAAAAAAGTTACAGTAGACCGTCAATTTTTATTTATTTATTTTTACTCTCCCATTGTACCGTCCATTAACCCCCCTCTCCTCAAACCAAGTTTCCCAGAGCAACTGCACTGGGCTACCGGGTGGCGGAACATTGCTTCTAATGGGGCCTTCAATTCAGACGACGCCACTCGGTGGCGCTGCTAACCGGCTAAGACGCCAGTCGCCGCGCAGAACAATCGGCAGAAGTTGCGGCAGCGTCAAAGCTGCCCACAGCAACAGCTGAGCTGCGCCTTGCAAGTGTTGCGGCGTGCCGCTCGGCGCAGTGTGAAGGATCGCGCGCCTCAAAATACTGTATAAGTACGTTCACTGTGCAGTACTCCGTACTGGCAAATAGATGTGTACAGCTCGATTGTCCGAATAAACCCGTTTTCCGAAAGAGGTGTACAGCTCGATTGTCCGAATAAACCCGTTTTCCGAACGTCCATGTCCCCCAATTATTTCGGATAATCGACGCTCTACTGAATGAAGGATTTCCGACTTAACTTTTTGAATCCTGACCAGCGAACCTCAAACACACGAAGTGAAAACCAAAACTTATTCCTACTTCAGAATATAAACATAACAAGGTCTATTGCTTGTCCGCTAAGACGTGGACCCTGCCACCGTCCGTGTGTCGTCGGTTGAAGTCGGAGTTGCCAAGGCTGCCAATCTTTGGGTATTAACAATGAATGGCGCTGAATTACTAGCAGTGTGTTTGACAATACACGGTGTGACCACATTTGAATATGAAGGCTCTACAATGTATCATTACAGAACGGTATTATTATGGTAACTCAACTGTTTTAGTGGATTACTCAAAGGAGTGTTCTATAATCAAATATCCCAATGAAGGGCTGTAACCAATTGCACTCTGAAATTCGTGCAAGAAGAAGAAAAAATATGGTTACATTGTCACAATAGTGAATTGTACATTCAAGACGCTGCCCTCTAGCCCACTGTAATGATAATAAGCGAAGATGTTGACTTAGATACTTATTACTTTTTCTGGGCCAGACACTAACATATACTTCATGAAGCCTGGTAGGGGCACGACTCAAACCAAAGTGTTTCATCAAACAAAATCCGGCAACTTCCTTTTGGTGAAACCTCCCTACACGAATAATTTCTCTATTTTCCTTGTTTGATTAATCAACGAAATTAGGCCGATCGGTACGGAGGAATGATCGAACAGTGCAGTAGTTTAGCCAGTTGAGATGGCACTGACGGCAGTCCGCCTGCTGTCACCGCGGGCGCACGAATCCTGATCGTCGGTTGCCGGTTTGCTTCGCGGCAGGGGGCCATGTTTTCGTAATTGGGTAATACTTTTACGTTGATTAGTTTTTTTCCTAGCTTCTGCCTGCGACTTCATTCGCCTCTTATGCAGCAACTTCGAAAACTATCCCATGGGGTCGTATTATCTGTGATCTACCCAGGTACATCTCTATCCCTCTGCAAAATTTCGTACAAATCCACCAAGTAATTTTTGCGTGAAAGCAAAAACAAACTTGCACAGTTATAATTATATTAGAGAGTCCGATTAAATATTATCTGCTGTGTGACACATAATTTACTTAGTACTATTTAGGTTTACCTTATTATGTCTTTCTGTGGGCGGTAGGAAACTGATGAAGAAGTAGTTTTGCATCTGCATAGTTTTAAAGAGGGGGGCCCCAATTTCACTTCTGCCCCGGGGCCCTTGGTAACATAGTTGCGCCACTGGTCATAACACTCGATGGACGAGGCAAGACGAGTCTTCGCTGAATTAAAGTTCATCAGAATTCTCCGTTTCGCGAATTTTATGCCTTGATTCAAGAAAATTTTAGTCCTTATTTCGTTTGTATTACTTAATCAGAGATATTACTTATCGTTGCCTCGCGATACATTCATTTAGTAGCTTTAGTACAGTTGTTAACACATTTTTCGCTCCGGTCCTGTTTAAATTCTATCATTTTACGGAATTCAGTGTTATTTAATATTCTACATATTCAAAATTAATAATACTGCACAATTATACATTCGCGTAACAAGATTTCCGCATTTTAAATGTTCCGATAATGTTCGCACCAAGGATACACTCGCGAAATAATGTTTGTATCGATAAGTAAAAGTTCACTTTCGTATATTTAACAGTTGTCTCGTCAGATGAAACGACTGATGATGAAATGATAACTAATTATCCTTGAAAATCTAAATTATAGTTCTCATTGCTGTTGACGTCACTCAATTCCATAAATTTTCTGATTAAAATCTGTCTGTGTTTTATAACGTCTTTGTGATCATCTGCATACATACTCCGCAATCCACCGTAAGGTGCGTGGCGGAGGGTACACTGTACCACTACTAGGCATTTCCTTTCCTATTCCACTCCCAAATAGGAGGAAAAAAAGAATGCCTATAAGCATCCGTACGAGCCCTAATTTCTCTTATCTTTTCTTTGTCTGTCTGCCACATTGCTCACGCTATTCCGTATCGATGTTAGACGCGATCTGATTTCGACTGTTCTATCTTCATCAGCCGCAAACTAATTGAAATAAAACTTAAAACTTCTCAAAAACGCACTTCCGTACTGAACCCAAATAATAGCAGATTTTTCGTAACAATCTCGGAATTTTGCTTAGTACCCCAACTTGGAGAAAATATCAGAGACTATTGCATCTTCCTTGCTGTTATTTCCTTCTTTACTTTGCATTTCAATATACTTTATGACAGTAAAAACTAAACATAAGCAGAGGAATTAAATTACAATTTATGCTGTTGCATATTAGAAAATAACATCAAATGAAACTGTTTATAGAGAAGTAGAACCAGTGACAAGTACAATGAAAAAGAAACGGATCTCTTTCCTAGGACATTTGATAAGAACATCAGAAAATAGAGTCAGCAGGAAGCTAATTGAAAAGTTATGGAACAGCAAGAGCAACATAAGATGGATACCAGAAATCAAGGAAGACATGATGAAACTACAGATAACGATGGAAGATTTGAAAGACAAGACAGACAAATGTTCAAATATCTGTAAATCTATCGGACCAAACTGCGTGGTCACCAGTCCGTAGCTTACAAACTACTTAAACCTAGATAAACTAACCTAAGAACAACACACACATCCAGGCGCCAGGGAGGACTCGAACCTCCACGGCGAGCAACCGCGCGCTTCTCAGCGAGACGCTTTAGACCGCTCGGCTACGCCGCCGCGGCCAAGACAGACACACTCAAGATACTTCAGGACAAACACGTCACACTACCAATAACAAATTAACAAACAGAGACTGGGAAGGGTGATTTGGGATGAGGAGAGAAGGGCACGATCTGAAAGAATGAAAAAGTATTCGGCCAACAAAAAAAGAGATAAAATAAATAAATAAATAAATAACAGAAGAACCTAATTCATAATATTTATGTTGGCCATAAAATAATAAATAAAAAAGTAATAAATAAATAACCTCTGTATTATTAAATTGTTATCTTTAATGATTTTTAACTACATTGTATTAATGCATAACAACAAATTGTAATAACCTCTGTATTATTAAATTGTCATGTTTAATTATTTTTGAACCAAATTGTGTTGATGCATAACAACAAATTGTAATAACCTTTGTAATATTAACTAAAGTGATCCAATGAAGGCCATAAAATAAAATAAATAAAAAATCAGAAAAAGTCAGAGTCGTCCTCTGTATCTTTTCCTTGCGTCTCCATACAAGGCTGGGTTGTTCCTATTCGCCTCCTTTGCTAGGGTGCAATTCCAATGTATGATCGCACTGGCAATTTGATACGCATTTCACAGGGAACATAATGCAGAATTAAAGTATATGGCGTGGAGTGAGACGTGCTTTAAGACAGTCCATGTAGGTGCTTTGGCTACAACGGTGTGTTCGCTGAGTGTTGTAAAGCAACTACCTCGAAGGTAGGAGGTCCCGGGTTCGAATCACGGAAACAGCATAAATTTTAATTCAATGTCTCTCCTTATGTTTAATACCTTTGGTATAACGAGACAATGTTGTGTCAAGGAATTGTATTATTTGTTGATAGAAAAAACTAATTTCTTACTATGATAACTGCATATACAGGGTGTTACAAAAAGGTACGGCCAAACTTTCAGGAAACATTCCTCACAGACAAAGAAAGAAAATATGTTATGTTGACATGTGTCCGGAAATGCTTAATTTCCATGTTAGAGCTCATTTTAGTATTTCTCTTTAAATGTAAATTGAAATAATTCGTGCAGACAATTGTCAAAATACCCAATTGTTTCATTAGTATGTACCGTACTTCCTCGATTCACCGCTAGTTGGCCCAATTGAAGGAAGGTAATGTTGACTTCAGTGCTTGTGTTGACAAGAGACTCATTGTTCTATAGTACTAGCATAAAGCACATCAGTACGTAGTACCAACTAGATAGTGTTCATCACGAACGTGGTTTTGGAGTCAGTGCAATGTTTACAAATGCGGAGTTGGCAGATGCCCATTTGATGTATGGATTAGCACAGGGCAATAGCCGTGGCGTGTTACGTTTGTATAGAGACAGATTTCCGTAACGAAGGTGTCCCGACAGGAAGACATTCGAAGAAATTGATCGGCGTCTTACGGATCCCGGAACATTCCAGCCTATGACTCGCGACTAGGGAAGACCTAGAACGACGAGAACACCTGCAATGGACGAGGCAATTCTTCGTGCAGTTGACGATAACCCTAGTGTCAGCGTCAGAGAAGTTGCTGCTGTACAAGGTAACGTTGACCACGTCACTGTATGGAGAGTACTATAGGAGAACCAGTTGTTTCCGTACCATGTACAGCGTGTGCAGACACTATCAGCCGCTGATTGGCCTCCACGGGTACACTTCTGCAAATGTTTGTATAGATTATGGGACTTAACTACGGGGTCATCAGTCCCTAAACTTACAAACTACTTATGAACTAGCTAACACTAAGGACGGCACAAATATCCATGCCCGAGGGGGGATTCGAAGCCCCGACCATAGTGGACGTGCAGACCGTGACTGGAGCGCCTCAGTCGCCTCGGCCACCGTGGCCGGCTACACTTCTGCGAATGGTTCATCGAACAATCCAAATACTAAAATAAGCTCTAATATGGAAATTAAGCGTTTTCGGACACATGTACACATAACATTTTTCTTTGTGTGTGAGGAACATTTCGTGAACGTTTGGTTCAAATGTTCCGATGTTTGTAAATCTATCGAAGCAAACTCCGTCTTCATCAGTCCGTAGCTTACAAACTACTTAAACCTAGGTAAACTAAACTAAGGACAACACACACACCCATGCCCCAGGGTCTCGAATCTCCACGGCGAGCAACCGCGCGCTTCGCAGCGAGACGCTTTAGATCACTCGGAAAGTTTGGCCGAACCTTTTTGTAACACCCTGTATACACCAATTATTTCCCAAATATAAAATATTTGGGCTGATAAATACGTTAATATCCCTAAAATGTTCAAATGTTTGTAGAGTCTATGGGACTTAACTACGGGGTCATCAGTCCCTAAACTTACAAACTACTTATGAACTATCTTATAGTAAGGACGCCTGAGGAGGGATTCGAACCCCCGACCGCAGTGGCCGTGCAGACCATGACTGCTGCGCCTCAGTCCCCTCGGCCACCGCGGCCGCCTTAATATCCCTATAAAAATCCAATATTGCATATAGAAACATCCTAAAAAATATAACGAACGTCATACGGGTCAAAACCATAGCGCCATCTGTTTTCCCCCTTCAAGGTAGAAAAGTTTTGTTGTTTGTAGTTTTTTCGTTTGATGCTTATTTCGCGAGATATTTGACCCGGTCACTATGAATGGACCACCCTGCATGTTACACCTTGTATATTTCAGACGTCTACTGGAGCGGTTGTGCGGTCGCTGGAACAGAGGCGGGTGGCTGCACAGACTGTCGGCGTGCCACGGCCGCGCCTGCCCGCACAAAGCTCGCCCACCTGCCGCCGCTGCGGCCGCAGCAGCCACACTGCCGCTACTGTGCCTCAGCCTCAGTCTCTGCCTGTGCCTGTGTCTGTGCTGGAGGCATTCCGCGGACGCCCGCCGCGTGCCTGCCGGGTTGTCTGCCGCCTCAGGCGCCGCCGCTGCTGCCGCTGTCACCGGGCAGGCCGGTTAACGTACACCGTATATACCCGGGCCGCTGAAACATTGCACTTGACGTTTCGCGTTACGGCGAGTTAAGTTGGCTACACTGCTAGCCTCTATACACACAGCAGACTAAACGGTTTTTAGTCGCATCTCATAAATGCAAGCTATTGAGCAATAAAAGTGCATATAATAATTCGTTCTTGAGCAGCAATTAACTAACGGCATATTAATGACGACCAGAGCACAACAATGCACACGCTTTCAGTAACGCAGCAAAGCAATATAGAAAATAAGCATTGGATCACGATAGATACGAATTAAACAATAATCAAGATAGTAACTTCTCTCTACGTTTTGTAATCAATGATTTTCACTCACCAGTTTACGGCGACAATGGTAAAATTACATCCAGCTCCCCATCTTCACTGTTGTCGTCGCTGCCAAAATCGTCGTCAGCACCAAGACAAATCATTAATTGTTCATGATCCCTTCCATTGTTTAATCTGCCAAAATCAGTTTTTCAACGTGCTCGACCCTTTTTTCCAAGATGCAGCATCCACATTGGCAACAGTTTCATGCAACAGCCCTTTTCACCTCTGTTATTTTGAAAGACTTATTGTTCCTTAAGTAATTCTTCACGTCACTCCATATCAATTTTATAGGATTAAAACGGCAGTGAAATGGGGGCAGATTTATTTCATTGTGACGCTGCTCCTTTGTGATTTCTTCTAATGCATATGTGGGTGTAATAAGCTTATTTTCTTTCACGGTACACAACGATGTTTACGATAGAACTGAACAAAGCCGGCAACGCTGGAACGTTGACGTCACGGCACGTGATCACTGGAAGTGTTTAGCGTGCTGTGATTGGAACGTTCCTACCGACTAGCGCCTTGCGCTTCTTGCTCTTCAATTGTTATTTGTAAACGTCAAGTGCAAAGTTTCAGCGGCCCGAGTATAGTTTCCTGCACTAACTAACCTGTTATATTTTTATATTCTTCATTTCTGTCATTTCACACTTATTCGAACTTGTTTCTGTCTAGTTTCGGTACATTTCGTCCATTTTCAAGTTACAATTAATGGGTTAAAGTGTACATGTTACAGGTTTAAAAAAATGACACACACACACACACACACACACACACACACAGACAACCCGGCGTTGCCCGGGTATTTATTTATTTACTAGCTAAACCCCCGCTGCTTCGCATGTGTAGGCTGTTTGCTCTGCACCATTTGTTTCTTTTTAATCCTGACGAAGAATCCATATCTTAAGTGTCGTAGTTATAGCTTGAAATTTGAGTTAGCAGCACCAAAATTGGCTTAGTAGCAACGTATTTTCAAAAAATGTTTCATCCCCTATTTCATCCCCTAATTGATTAATTTTCTGAAAAATACCGAAACACGTGTCTTTTTAATTCTGACCAAGAAAACATATACCATTATTTTGTGGTTTTAGCTTCAAAATTGCCTTATTAGCAAAAGATTTTTGAAAAACATCCCCTTTCCAATTTAACCCCCTTGATGGTTGAATTTCCAATAATACCTAAACACATATTTTTTAAATTCTAACGAGCAATACAAATACCAATTTTTGTACCTATAGCTTCAAAATTGTCTTGACAGCAATGTGTTTTCGAAATGAATTTTTGATCCCCTCTTTTAGCCCCTTAGTTGTTGAATTTCCAAAAATACCGAAACTCGTGTCTTTTTAATCCTGATCAAGAGTCCATAACCTAAGTTTCGTAGTTATAGCTTGAAATTTGAGTTAACAGCAACATATTTTTGAAAATCTATTTTTTGCGTCCTCTATTTTACCCCCTTATTGGTTGAATTTCAAAAAATGCCGAAACACGTGTCTTTTAAATTCGAACCCTAAATTAAAATCCGAAATTTTGTAGTTCTAGCTTCAAAATTGCCTAAATAGCTACGTATTTTTTTAAAAAACGTTTCATCCCCTATTTCACCCCCTTACAGACGGAATATCGAAAAATCGCTTCTTAAATGACGCCTACAGAGTAAGATCAACACCCTCCACAAATTTCAAGTTTCTATCTTCAGTGGTTTGGGCAGGGCGATAAGTCCGTCAGTCAGTCAGTCAGTCAGTCAATCGGGACACTTCCTTTTATATATAGAGATTACTGCCATTTTTCAGGTATATATTTATTTGTATAAAGGCTGTATGTCTGTTTAATCTATTGGGAATACAATTAGTAGTAAAGAGGTAATTGATTAAAATTTTGTACGTGATTGGGCGGTTTTCCACGAACGTTACTGTTTATGTGCTCATATCTCATAAACTACCTGTCGTACTGTGATACAACTTAGAACGTACACTCAACTATATGCGTGTATACTGTCTGTAAAATTTCCTGCGGCTACAATTTGTAGTGTACAAATCATAAATTGAAACGTCGTACCGAATCCCGTAGTTTTACTCAATAAACAGAGGAAAAGTAGTAAGCGAGAAACTTTTTTTCTTTCATCATTTTACCATGGTTGTCAGCGAGAAAACGTTTAATAAAAGTTTGAAATTATGTATAAAGTTTGTTGCAAGTCGCTAAGTACTCTCATTCTCGTATAGCGTATTTATAAAGCCTCGCCGCATTATTTGGCAGTTTCTTGCAAATCGTATTGTTTGTGACGTCATATCTTCTGAATCATGCGTCATAGATGATTCTTAACCCTACAGCAATTGTACTTCACGGTAAGGAATGTGTGTACCAAATTTGGTTGAAATCGGTCCAGTGGTTTAGGAGAAAATGAGCAGAATTGTCGCTAAATGCAGCAGTTCCCTGCGCATCTCATTGTTTATGACGTCATATCTCGTGAACTATGTATCGTACGTGATTCTTACACTTACGGCGACCGTTCTCATGGATTGAAACTTACGTATACAAAATTCCATAAAGATTGGAACAAAACTGTAAATATGTATGCAACACATACAAGTATACGGCCTCGGTGGACTAGCCGAGCGGTCTAAAGCGTCTCGCTGCGGAGCGCGTGGTTGCTCGCCGTGGAGGTTCGAGTCCTCCCTGGGGCATGGGTGTCTGTGTTTGTGCGTATGTTAGTTTACCTAGGTTTAAGTAGTTTGTAAGCTACGGACTGATGACCACGCAGTTTGGTCCTATAGATTTACAAACATTTGAATATTTAGAACAAATATACGGACACTCTGCTATATAGGTAGATAGATATTTTATGTTGTTTGATCTTCACTCCGCAGACTGGTTTCATGCAGGTCTCCAAACTACCCTGTCCTGTGCAAGTCTCTTCATCTGAGAATACGAATGGCAACCTAAGAGATTACTTGAGTGGTAGGGCTGGGAGTAGGAGGTTGGAGTAACACATCACTTACGTAGTTATTTGTTATACCTTTTAGAAAAATGGAATGATTTGAAAGATCTTTATAACCAAAATCTGAAACCATCGGTATTATTACATTAGTTGATCAAACATTATTTATAGCAAAGTTGAGGATGGCAGCTTTAACAGAGTAAGTTTCTGAAATAAAAATTCAATAAACAGGAAATAGATCAGCTACCCCTCAAGGAAGTAACACCTAACGGCAAGAGAAATAATAAACAATTAAGCTAGAAATAACTCTTCACAGAAGAAGATAACAACGCACATAGTCCATCTTAACTGATAATGACAATTTCCTTTTAATATATAAGTACAATGTTTTCTCTCGGAAATTTCCAGTTTCACTTTCGACTGACCTTACGAAATCTCAACACTGTTACCAATGAACGCAGTTTGTAAAAGGTTTATAATTACTCCGCAGCATAGTAACAGAATACTAATCTTCTGAAGTATTCAGTATATTGTGAACATAGTCACCCGGGTTTACGGCCTCTTCCATTGGGACTCGCCGTTAAGTACACACTTGACAGAACAACACGGCACGTGCGGCGCGTTCAGACACTGCCCTGCTATATAGTTGGGCCGCCAAAATAACGACCCTGACAGTTCTCGCACGTGGGCCGCTGAGGGAGGGGGGGGGGAACTCGAGCTCTGGAATTCGTAAACGTTGCCGGGGTAACGGTGCCGCGTTGCCACCCTGCCACTCAAGGTCGCGCGGGGTGGCGTGCTTCAGTCGCTGCAAGGCATCTGTCGCGTGTTCATCGTTTGTCTCGTTGTGTTACAAAAACAAAAGCCCAAAAATCATTAAATCATTTATTGATACAATTGCTGAAGAAAATGATCGTAATGTTGCGCCTTCCACCATATCATTGCCATTTTAATGCAATAGAACTCGTGTGGGCTCAGATGAAATCGTACATTGCAGAAAGAAATAAAAGTTTTTCATTAAAAGTAGTAGAATTCTTAGTTCGTGAAGCATTGGGCAGTATTACTCCCACAAAATGGAACAATGTTCTCACACATACGTGGTACATCTTAGAAGAGGCATGGGAACGAGAAGATGCACTAGAAGAACGGGTAGAAGAATTAATGAATAGTTTGTTTCGCAGCCAAAGATCGTTTACTGAAAAATAAAGTTATTTTATCTCGACTTCTGTGACCAATAGATTAGCTGTCGATATTGATCTGATGATATTATACGGACAGTAATACTATGGCAGTCAACAGCAACCGTAAACAAATGAGGCAAGAAAGAAAAAAAAAAGGACTTTTCTTTTTATGTAAGAAGACAAATCATTCCACTGGAAAAGGCGGTTTTCCTATTTGTATAGTGGTAGTCATTTGTTTACCTTCTCGGCCGCCTGCCACAATACAATGTCCGAGTAATAACAGCGAGTCTGTGGAAAAGAGTTATAGAAGATGAAATATATAAAAAAAATTCTTCAACTAGCGACCTTTGGGTGAAGACTAAATGATACATTATATTTAATGGAATACTAGAACATATGAAGCTTTACTTTAACTCGACATATATTTCTAAACCTTTTCATTTTAACTACAAAAAGAGTATTTTTCATTACTTCGTGATTGTTCTCGTTCTTTCACGCTCTAGTAGTACATAGCAACGGTCCCAAAATTTTCGGACGTGATATTCGTATTCCGGCGACCGACTCGGTGTAACAACAAACAGCCGCGTAGCAGCATTGGCAACATAGCCGCTAGCTGTCAGAGTCGTTCTTTCGGCAGCTCCACTATAACCTTGTCAATCACTACACCGCACTGGAAATCAACATAGCGTTAGCAATTATTCACACTTTCCGTGACACCGACCAAGCCTCGCTGTGGGCATCAGGACGTAGTCCAGCGTGAGGACACCGGGGCCCCCGTCTCCCGCCCTCCACCGTCGTTCTCTGCACTATCAGAGTAGAACCAAAGACCTTGTAAAAATAACTAGACTCCCTGACGGCGCTGTCGTCGCGGGATAATTTGAACCTTCGCCCGGCCGCCATGGTAGTGGCAAGCGTCAGATAAATACGTGTGTTATTTGCAGGTAAATCGTGTATTAAATACCTAGTGAGAAATTTACACGCAATTGATAGTCACGTCGGTATTGTTTGACTATCGCAGTGTACATGAAGCACGATGTTGAAGAGCTTCTCGGCGTTTAAATACATAAATCAATTGAAAGGAATAAAAAGATCCAATATTGTATTCTCATTTATATTTCTCAGGAATACAAGTAGCCCTACTATTTATGTTCAGAGGTAGTTACTCTTGTTTAACAGACTGTTGGTCAACACAATATTGGATTGAATAAAATAAACAATAGGCTTTTATAATACTGGTAGCTCTTAAAAAGGAGCTACTTTAGGCAGTACTGGTGGACAGGAATTTCAAAAAGTTTCATTTTATGATTGTGTAAAATAACTATTGGGGTCACGAAATTAGTTGCCCCGCTGCAGTTCGAATTTCTGTTTATGAAATTAATATTAGCAACTTGTTCCACATAATTTAAAGGTAATTTACATATAACAACTGAAAGGGTTTTGCAGAACTGTGTATAGTTCCATACATGAACGGCACATAGCCACAGTGGATGCACATTGTGAAGTTCAACCCTGTGACGATAGTTGCTGACTTTTGAGCAGTTCACTCTCCTATAAGGTATTTGGCTTACAGCATTAAAAATGCTAATTTTCTTACTAGATACCTTAATGCTAATATTAGATGCCTTAGTTAAGAAAAAGTTATGGCATACTTCGTATTCTTGATAGAATTTGGTAGTGGCTGGTTGCTGTATACACACGGTAAGAAGCTATTTTTCAGTTATATATCTGATGACAAATTTCACTTTCACAATAGATTTTTAACATTAGCTGTTTCAGTCAGCCCTGTTTGATTTTTTGATGCTATGAAAAATCTAAATATATGAGAATACAGCATTAAAGCAGAGATGTAAAATGTGAAACTCTTCCGAAATTAATGTTTGTAAAAAAGTTTCACAATCGTAGAATATACTGAGAAAGCGCCAAAAAATCGTGTCTGATAATAAATTCCCGATTATATGCTGCACTCAGAACGCAAAAAACTACACGTTATAGTTCGGTTTCGTTAGGAAGAGGAAACGCTGTTGTCCAATTTCTATACTGTATGTGTAATAAATTTACACACAACCTATAGTTGCTGTATATTCAAGGAGTCTGAAGCTGATTTGTAGTTATATACTACAATTAGACGTAGTTTTCGTGACTTAGCTCAAATGAATACTCTCTCTAATCAAAAGAATCTTACGCACATTTAAAGTTCGCGCGGAAGTTTGCCACCACAATGGCCGCCGAGGCGCTCTTCAATTTGTCCGCTGTTCGCAGTCGGTCGCTTACGCGATTGTGGGGGCTTGAGTAGAACATAAAAGAGTCGCGAAACTCCCGGTGATTTTCTGCAACTTCGCGACTGGAGCGCTGCCAAGCGGCCGGGTCGTAAAAACACACCGCGAAACGGTTGAGCAATGAATGTGTATTTGGACTGAAGCAGCACTTTCAAAATAACTTGGTATTTAGATCTTTTGTGGCGCTATAAATTGTAGCAACTGTCAAAAATATAATTCGGAAATCTCTCATTTGCACCCCCACTGGGAAGATTCAACCGTTCTACTAAATTAACAGCCTACACTACACTTCTGCGGCCAATTTTGAAGTATTCCTCCGCATTTTGAGATTACCACTAAGTAGGACTGACGGATGATATAGAAAAACTTTCCCGGAATGGCTCCTCGTTTTGAATTATCGCGATATTGGGAAGAGAGTGTCACGGAAATGATGCACGAGTTGGGGTGGAAATCATTAAAAGAAAGGCATTATTAGTTGCTGCGTGATTTATTTGCTAAATTTGTTTCACCAACTTGCTCTTCCGAATGCGAACATGTTTTGTTAGCACTCACTTACATAGGCAGATATGATCACCATAATAAAATGAGACAAATCAGATAGTAAACGGAAACGTTAAGGTGTTCTTTTTTCTCGTGAGCCATTAAAGAATGGAAGAATAGCAAAATGTCATAAAAGTGATTCGTTTGAATTCTCTGCCATCCACTTAAATATGATTTGCGGAGTAATAATATAGCTGTAGATTACGAATCGAGAGTTAGTGCTGAATTTGTGAATCAGCAAACTCAAAAAATGAATCAATGACTGACAGTGCATATAGGCATTTGTTTTGCGCTGGAAAGGGAATTACCAGAAAAAAATAGGATGCGTAGATGAAAAATCATTCTTTTGTGTGTGTAATTCTGGTTATCTAATATATATAATGCAATATTTGTTTGTTTGCGTGTTTGCTCGTATTTTATGCTCTGCGCTACAGTTCATACGATTACGAAGAAACTTTGGCCACAGATTGCTTGTAATTTCGCGAAAATTATAGGCGTAATTGCCTACATACGACACACAGTTCAGCAGATATGACGTCATGAACACAGAGCTGCGTGAGAAACTGCCGCATTGTGAATTATGTTTAAATTTATTACTTCTTTGCTACGGGATGTATTCGCCACACATTTTATCCCGCATTATGTTTGTTCCTTTTTAATGGCTGCAGCTTCGTTCATCTAATTGCGATAAAACTTTGTACACCTTATCTTCAAAACAAGATGGTAGTTAATTTCTAGGTAATATTTTGTAGTATGCATGGCTTAGAGTTCTTTACCTACGAACTACGACAAAACTGTTATTTTAATCAGGTCATAATGAAATTTTGGACACTTAACCTTCAAAACGCAAGGAACAGCCATCTACCTAAGATTTCTTACAGTGCATGGTGGAGGATACCTTGCAACAAACTTAGATCACTGATTACCAAGACAGTTAACAGAGTTGTACATTTTTTCAGATTTGAAGGAGGGAATGGTCTGAAGAGATGGAGGAGTTCGATAAAGATACGAGGAGATGGCAGAGATGGCTGAAGATGGAGAGGTGAGAGAGATTGAGAGAAAGAGAGTGAGAGAGAGAGAGAGAGAGAGCTACGGGAGGAAATGAACAAAGAGAGATGTGTGAGGTGGAGAGGGACAGAGAGAAAAGGAAAGAGAAGTTTGGCAGAATGAGAAAAGGGAAGTTGAGAGGGACTATAGAATAAATGTGTTTTCAGGTAGGCTGCAAAGGAGCCTATAGGCAGAAGGAAAAGGTCTAAGAGAATTCCTTGGATAACACAGGAGGTACTGAAATTGATGAATGGGGAAAATAGCTGAAGAAAATAATCTTTGCTTCATTACTTATCGGACAATGCTTGTACATTGTCCCTTAAGGCAAGACGTTTTCCCAACGACGATTGGTTGTAGTTCTGGCTGGCTAATAAGCAAACGTTCAGTGCTTAAACTCATTTCGTTGTCATTGTGGATATAGCCGGCACACGACAAGAGGTGGATGTTACTGTTATTACACCACTGCAAACAAATATGTAGCGGTTGAAACTGGAATTAAGTAGAGGGCGACAGTTAATAATTATACTGCCAAATTTGTTTCACGCTGGTGCACAAAAAATTCGAGCACGTGTCGTGTATCTGACAAGCTGAAAATTGTGCACGTGGCTCCGGAAATTAATTAAAATTGCAGCTGCTAACTTTTTTATACAGTTTTTTGGCTGTTTGTCTCCAAACGAACGGCACTGACAATTACAGCACGAGTTCATATTACGGAAGCTGGGAAACGAGTGCCAGATAACACGCAAAATCAGTTCATTTTTCGATGATAATAAGTTCAGGTTAAACTGGATATTTTCTCGGTAAATGCTTTGGACAGCCGAGGTGAAGGATTGACGTAAGAAAATAGATCTGGAAGTTAGTGCAAGAAGTAAGTAGCAAAAAGTAAACCCAAAAACAGAAGAAACAAGTATTAGAATGTAATGTCTCGTCGACTAGAAGATCACTAGAGACGGAGCACAATCTTGGACGGTATAGAAACGAGCAAAAAGTGGTCGAGCGCGTTTCAGAGAAAACAAAATTGGCATTCGCTTGAACCGATAAAACGAAAATAATGGAAATCTGCATGGGGAAGGCCACGCTGAGATGATGAAGTTTCTCCTCCTAAAAGGTAGCCTAGTACGTAAACCGTGATACCTACATGCAACGGCGGACTAGAGGAGCGAGTAGGCGGTGGGACACTTGTCAAGGAAGCCTCCAGATCTTGAGGGCTTCTAGATCTGTAGTCCCCCACCCTCCCGCCGTAGGACCAGACCAGTTTTAATCAAACTAAAAGAAAAAAATGCGAAAATACGTTCATTAAAGAAGAGGCTGTTCGGAACTACAGACCCCACACGTAGTCGGAGATAGCCTTTCTTTGCAAGTCACTAAGTGTTTTCATTCTCAGAGTAAAGTTACGAAGCACTTTTACGTGAATTTCCTTGTTTATGAGGTCCTATTACAAGCTTCCTAGGGTTTTATATTTGCAGACGGAAAAGTTAGTACAGCTTCCTCCCACAAGTCCCCTAAAACCTCCACATCCTTACGGATGCTGTTGCGTAGCAGTGTGCGTTTGTACCGCCCTGCAGTACGCACGAGGTGCCGAAGTTGCTGTCCAAGTCTTTATGGAAAGCATAGAGTTCTGACTAACCTGTTGTCTTCTATAGTTGTGTCCGCAGAGCAGAAGACAGCACACATGTCGTTGGTTCTTCTACAGCATACAAGTGAGACTAAAATAAGTTCTGTTGGATGGAAGCATAAGAAGCGACTCGCGAGATTTTTAATTGTCAGGGATGCCATTTATTAAATAAATAATAAAATATGAACAACTATTGTTAATTCGACACGGCCTATGCTGCCCGAAGTTCATGTTGAGACCTTGACTGTTATCAGAATTACACAAAACTTTACTCATGACCGGCGCGGTCCGGCGCGTATAGTGGTCAGCTCGAGACTGAAACTGCGGCGCGTTGCGAGACTAGAGGTAGAGGGCACCTGACGCTCTATTTCGCGCCAAAACAGGGCCGTCGCGCGCCTTCTGCAAAATCACTCTTCTCTTGTTACAATAAGAGAAGACACCTTAAACTTTAACAACTGTCAAAACCTAGCCTGTCCTTGAGAGATATTTATTACAAATTCTCAGCTCTGAATAATTAATATTTAGTATATAATAAACAAAACTAATTTCAAAAGAAATCACGTGACGTGAAATGCAGCAGCCAATGCGAGGAGAGTACGAGTAACATAGGCGGGCTTTCCCACGGAAACCAGCACCTACTGTGCGATATGCTACTGCTCCCCACCCCACATTGCAACATATGCTGCACTTCTGTCTCCATTCTGCGTTTAAGACACGTACAATGTTAGCAAAGAAACGGCCAGCGGCCAGAAATATGAGGTTGCCATAGGCCAGGAATATCACACTATCTCCTGAGCTAAGTAACGCATGTAGTTCTCACTCCACAGAGGTTGTTGACTGATAGTAAGAAATATGTGTTCCAAGTTTGGTTAAACTCGGTCTGTTATTTAGTATGTATTAAAGTAGTGTATTTATCAAATTAGTAACTTTTAGTATTTGAACATATACATTAAATTTGTATCTAATGTAAAACTAAATACAGTAGAACCTCTCAAACTCGACACAATGTGGACTTAAAGGTTGTCGAGTTTTGAGGTTGTCGAGTTTTAGGGAACTTAAATAAAAATAACTGGGAGTTGAATAAAATCGCTATTTAAAGTATTAAAATTGTATATTTATTGATTTATTATATACAATTATATATTTATATCAACATTTATAACTTAAAATCAAAAATAATTTTGAGACAAAAGGCGTAGTAAAATCTGAAAATACAGTGTTCATTTCAATTATTACTGAATTTTTCTATGCGGCTTATAAAAAGTCCATCACAGTTAGTTATGGGAAGTTTCCTGAACACTAGAAGAAAAGTGTAAAAGAAAACTTACTGAAGTCGTTTGAAAAACCCTGTGATTGAAGACTGCTTTTCTGTCTCCACACGGCGTGTTGCAGCTTGATCACGGAGTCGCCTGAGGAACAGAATCTCCATTCCAGTCGCATTTTTCTGCTCTAAGTACTGCAATGTCCCTTCAATAAATTTCACAGCCTCACTGTGGCTAACTTTTCTTCCTCTTCTTCTTCTTCCGAATCGTCCCCTTCTACGTCACGCCCTTTGACAGCTGCGATGATTTTAACTTCTCCTAATGGTTCTGATGCTCCGTCGCGATCCATCCATTCATTGACATCTCCACAGAAATCCCCGAACGTGTGCAAACAATAGCCCGCCCCAGCTGGGCAGGTAAAGGGTGCGTTGACGACCTTGGAAAACCCAGTAACCTAGTGTGAGTCTCTAGCGCTCTCGGGCGGCCTATGTACTCATGGAAACCTTTAAGTTAATTCACCAGCCCTGTCGAGTTTTACGGAATGTCGAGTTTTCGGGAATCGAGTTTGAGAGGTTCTACTGTAACTATCTCATATGTAATAGTCAATACTGCTGTTGTTGTCATACGACAAATAGATAAAAAATAGAGTTATTTAGTAGGAGATGTAAACATACATACATAAACACATACGTTAATTTTTATAATATATATAGCAGTATCTAGATATGTTATTTGGGCATGGCAACTGTCTGTTGGTGTCTTCATAGTATTTAGAACTTTTGTAAAGCGTTGCATGAAACTGTACACTGACGGCGCTCCACCAGTAGTCGTTATAACAGTCATAAGTGGCTAGCCATATTTATTTATTTGAATTTTTTGAAACTGCCAGCATTGGCCTAGTGTGCAATTTTTATTATTGATCAGCTGGTAATTTGATGTGACTAGGGCACAGCGTGCTCTACATTAACATGTGTCACGCAAAAAAAAAAAAAAAAAAAAAAAAAAAAAAATTATTTAATTTTTTTCTTTTTTTTTCGAGGGCTTTTCGTGTACCTAGTTAGAATAGTCGGCGGATACTCTTAATTTGTTCTCCAGTGACCCGCTAACCTCGGTGCCCATTCCCAACCTGCGCCCCGCTTTTATGCTGTTGACATCTGGTGCTGCTTTGCAGTGAAGACCACAGAACTGCGACTGCACTAGAACGATGGATTCTAACTGAGCATGACATAGCACTGTTTGTGCCTTTTCCTGAACGGACGCCATTTCAGCTTATACGGACAACAATTCTACAACTAAAGTGCGCCAGATCTGGAACAGATTGTAGCAGGAACTTCGTGAGGCCTTCAGCACCTAAAGGACATGTGAAACCTGAAACAAAGTAGGATTTACTGTATATGAAACTTATTAATAACTAATTACGCTAGCGACCTTATTCATTAACAAGACGAAATATTTTATAAAAACAAGTGTTGATAGAGGCATACAACCGTTACGATCAAAAAGTTTTTAACTGATTCTAAAATGGCTTTTAGGGTGCTGGAGTAATCTCTTAGTTGTTGTTAGTAGATTATTTAATTTAAATACACAACGTGTTTCGGGCTTAGCCCATCATCTGGTGACCAAGATAATATACACTGAGTATTGAGGCATTTAAATTTAAATGATGGGCTACGCCGGAAGCATGTTGTGTATTTCAAATAAATAATGTACTAACAACAACTAAGAGACTACTGCAGCAGCATATAAGCAATTTCGGAATAATTTTTAAAAGAATTTGAACGATGAACTTTACTGCAACTTAGGATATCCCTAATTCGATTCACTGACGGTGCGTAACGTTTCTCCCCTGTATTCAATCGGTGCGAGACGTAATTAAAACGCCGATGCTGTTGTTCATTAGGAGCAATCACGTTCAAATCTAAGTTATCTCACAGGGACACAGAGTCTGTGTAACAGTGTTCAAAGGTTTTTAATAGTTAAAGGAATGCTGGCAGATGAAACGTCATAGTTACATTCTGTTGCTTGCCGGTAACTCCATAAATAAATAGCCATTCACCATGAGGACTGTGCATACACAACCGAGGAATTGCATGATGACTACATCGTAAATATAAAACACTCGAACAACGTAAAAGGCAAGGAGGTTACAATAGGGAGACGCCCCTACGCTTATAAAGTGAAGCCTGCCTCCGCCATATTACTAAGTTTTAGAGAAGTGTTCGTATTGTACAGATAAGGTTTTATGTCACTTAAAACAGGAATAAAATGTCCGACGCTTTTGCCGTGATGTAGAACGTGTTAAAAGAGAGCAAATTACCAGTTAAAAATTAAGTTTTCAAATATATTGTTATGAGTGTTTATTACTATTTATTCAAGAAAGTATAATGTTTCAAAGTATATACAATGCAGTGACCGACAGTTCAATGTATTAACAGTAAGACGGTCGACTTAACGCATAGTTTTAGCGGAGAAATAGCATTCGAAAACTGACCAAGATGGCAGAAAGGCTTCAACTGACGTATGTGCTCGACGTAGATAATGCCATCTCCCTTTATTCTAACCTCCTTGGTAAAAGGAGTGATTAGAATGACATAGAAACAATACAACACCGTTTCATGCTTCTGATATCTTATCCGTACATTCAGATCTTTACGATTCGTTTCTTCGTGATAAGGCTTTATTTCATTTTAATGTTATGTTACCGAAATCACCTTGCCATTGCACATATGGCATTTTTTACGATACGAGGGAACAACTTGGGTATCGGATTTTTGTAATTTTCTGTATTTATGTGAAGCAGAGACCTCAAATTGCAATCAGGCAAAGCCATTCGATGCAAGTCTTAAAATTGTGGAGAAAATCGACTTTGAAGTTTCGCTTGCACATTTAAATACCTATTATGCGGCCCATTGTTTTAATAGTCGGTAAAGCTGTTTCTGAAGAACATAGACTAAAGGTATATGCAGAACTCGGTGAATTGAGCCTGGAGCAACTGCTGGGAGCGGGCAAGTTGAGACGTAACAGACCACTTAGGGAAACACCCAAAGACTGTACATTTGCGTATAGGCAACACACTAATTCAGTACGTAACTCTTATAACAATATCCCCGTGTATACTGAACTACATATATAAGATACTTTTGGTTTAAGAATATTATTAGATTATAAACTCATCACAAAACTAATAGCTGCTCGGTTAATGTTCATCTATTGGTGGCAAGCAAAGTTATTGCATATTAAAGCTGTATTCTGTAATATAAAGCTAGCACATGTGGCAATAATAGGTTGTAATAGGAAATATATTACATGATATTAGATTTACATCAAACTCAGTACATGGACTTAAAATTCCAGCTGATGAATTAATGTAATATTGCCAATAATTTATTATATGTGTTCAGAAAGCTTAATCTTAAACTGACATGACCACATGGTCAGCATTTGAGCAATCCTTGAAAACTATAATATCTAAATAACTGGAAAGACTGTCAAGAGTTAAAACTTGCTAAACCATAGCTCCGTTTATGTTAGGAATTGTATTCGTAATATAATTCTCATGTTATTAACTTCTTTAAGAATTCCATTGTTCGTATACATATAATACCGTATATTACTTAATTGTAGCAATTATTCTCAAAGTGATCGTATTTAAAAGAACAAAAATTTTATGCTCTACTTCCCAATATGAAGTATATCTTGTAACAAATCCGTTGTTCATGATAAATGTACAACTTCCTGTGTTTAACAATATTTTGTATTGCTGTCTACATGTGAAAGTAGTATATAAGGAGCCGAGCAGAGAGACTCAGGGAGTCATTATTAAGGCTGACTTTGGGCAGTCACTATGTCAGTATGTGGTATAATACTAACAATGTAATGTTTTTTTTTATTCAATACAGTTGTATGAAAAGTGCGACTTGTGTTTTGTGTTCACATCAAGTGATGTAGGTCTGTAAGATATCACCCGGCGTGCAACCTTAACCAGAATTTCTGGCATTTGAAGAACTTTATAAGCGAAGCAGATTCTACAAGATGCACCCAACGTAGGACGCTCTGGTAGTGTGCTGAATTTAATAATTTTGTAATTGTAACCTTGCTACATGAAAGTGACATTTACTTATTTTCAGCTTATGGAAGTTATCAGTTAGTAGCAGGTACGTTAGACAAGGAAGGGGGGCCATGACTAGGAAGGCGGTGTCGAAAGGATACTGAAAGAGGTGACGTGGATGTTGGCTTGGGTTGGGGCATGTCAGAGGAATAGATAAGGTAAAGGAGGGGGGAGGGGTGGGAGCCTTGCGGCACCACAATGGAGTTGCAGTTGCAGACAGTGACATAGCAGGGGCGCTGAATGAGGAAGGAAGCCATGAGGCGGACGTAGTTAACGGGAAGGGCGTAGGTTTGCAATTTGAAAAGGAGACCGGAATGCCGTACACGGTCGTAGGCTTTACCTATGTCTAGGGAAATGCGATAACATGAGAGCATTTTAAAAATAATTTTAATATAAGAACTGCAAAGCCAAATTCATTTGTCTGCATGAAGATTACTCTTTATTCACAAATTTTAGAAGGGACCCGAAAACGACATTGAATAGAACATCTAGTGAAGAATAATAGAATGCAAGTTTTATAGCATCTTTGCTCTCTTGGATGAGGTTATTTTTTATTCATTATTATTTTTATTTTACTTTTATTTTTATTTTTAATCACAGGTGTCGTCGAACACTCTAATCGCACCGACAAATAAGCCACCCCGACAATTGCAAGATTGGCACCATATCTGACACAGCTACTACTAATTAGATGTCAAAATTACGACGAACGAGCATATTTCATGACTGACCTCCTGATATATATATATATATATATATATATATATATATATATATATATATGCTACGTCCCACTGGTTGTCGCAATAAATTCACTTTTATCTATTTAAATAAACCTATAAAAACTCACAATTGCCGTTTCACATTCCCTTTGACATTTAGAAAACCACTACATTGGTCGGCAATAACTTTCACAGGCCACTGACAACAACTAAGAGCGTCGGAGCTGAGTATTTATTTCGTGGAAAACAATGTCTTACTTTGGTAATAATTACCGTACTTAAATGATTCATGTTACAGGCTACAATAAAGGATTGAAGCTATAAACAGTATTACAATTAAAATCTTAAAAATCACTAAGTGTACATATAAATAAAATGTTCAGCTTTATAAACACAATTCAGAATTTAAGAAAATGTGATTCGCTAACAATAGATGCTGCATGATTTTAACTCGTGTTTTAATGAGTGAGTAGCGAGATGATAACATTACAAAATAATTGTAATGAAGAAAGCCATGTTGTAATGACAATGAGATTTCATGAAAATAGCTTATTTCCTAAATACGAAAATGTGGTAAATTTCTTTACCGTGTTAAATTCACCTTTTTCCTTTCAATTACTAAACATTCTAATATGTAGTGCTTTCAGATGTTTTGTTACTACTGTCATTATAATATCTCGTGGGTAGATGATTTTAAAATGTAGTGAAGTATTATTTTATGGATTACAAGTATATTCAAGCTTTTAGACAGAAGAACCACATGTTGCCAGTCAAACCATATAGTGTTTATCTCACTGTTTAAATACGAAAAATGAGTTAAAACCATAAAGACACGACTCCTGTTAGTTGAATGTGCATAAAACGTGATATGTAAAACATTGAATTGCAATGAGTAACTTGAAATGTCGCGTCTACAATTCAAGAAGGCGATTCCGAATTATAAATGACGTATAGACTGCCCTATTGCAACATCCACAACAGGTATTGCGTTTACAAAACTGCAAAGTCTATTTTATCGAGAATTTTAGAGAGTTCCATCGACTGTATATTATTTGAGGTCTGAAATTCATGAAACAGGAATAAATAAATAAAAAAAAAAAAATACGAAACTTGGATGATAGTATGCAATGCAACCTACTATTGCCGAAGATAGCAACTGTTGCTGACATACCTACGTTACCTCCGAGCAAATGCACTCGCCCGTCGCACGTCACCGGCATGCGCACAACCACTTGTGAGCGAGCGGTCACGATAGTTTCCGAAACAGGAGCGAAAACTGGAACGTCAATTCAACGAATGGCGTCCTTATGTGTCGCCGCGAAAGTCGAACGTGCGTCAGAGCTATGGTGAATGTTATGGTGATTCTCGAGTACGACTGTCATGGTGTTATCCTAACGCATTACCGTCCACAACGGCAGACCGCCAGTGCACAGTATTACTGTATTTTTTTAGCATCAGCTGCGACCAGCTTTGCGAAAGAAGCGTCAACACTTTCTGCGCAATACACTCATCATTCAGCACGACAATGCGCGGGCGCATACAGCTCAAGCTGTGGCTGCTCTGTTCGGTCGATGGGACTGGGAAGTACTGTACCATTCACCATACTTCCCGGACTTGTGACTTTGATTTGATTCCCAAGATGAAGGAACCACTTTGTGCCATTCGCTTCAGAACTGATACAGAAATTCGACAGGTATTACACCATTCCATATGCACCATCACCAGAACAGGCTCTGCTAACGTTATAGGACGCCTATCGCTGGCAACTGGTTGTACACAATGCTTGTGACTACTTTGAAAGATAGTAACAGGTGAGCCGCGGCGGATTAGCCGCGCGTACTGGAGCGCCGTGTTGAGGTGAGCGCGGCCGTCCGTCGACGGGGGGGGGGGGGGGGGGGGGGGCATGGGTGTTTGTGTCGTCTCTAGTATAAGGTACTTCATAAGTAGTTTGTAAGTTTAGGGACTGATGACCCCGCAGTTCCTTGAGCTTTACAAACATTTGATTTAGTAAAAGGTACACATATGTAATGTTTTTGTATCGATACCACAATAATTATAAATTATTTTAACACTGCTTTAAACTTTATTAACTCACTATAAGCTTATTTCGGTCTTAGGCCATCGTCAGGTGTTATTACTTATAATATTATTGTTGTTTATTTGCTGCCCAATTGATTATAGAAGCTGATGTAATGCTTATCTGTATATGTGCAGCTGCACTGGTTATATGATTAGATTTTTTATCAGTTTTTCATAGTGGCAGTCTGTAGTGCCACAGACTGTCACTATGGAAAAAAAATCTAATCATATAACCAGTGCTGCTGCACATATACAGATAAGCATTACATCAGCTTCTATAATCAATTGGGCAGCAAATAAACAGCAACAATATTATGAGTAGTAACACCTGATGATGGCCTAATGCCGAAATAAGCTCATAGTGAGTTAATAAAGTTTAAAGCAGTGTTAAAATAATGTACAATCATTGTGGTATTGAACATGTCAATCAAAGACATACTCCACACTGCGTACCCTAGAGGACGAAAATTGTTTTTGTATCGGTTGTGGAATAAATAGTTGCCACTCTTTAAGTTACAGTCGTCGAACAAAAATCCGATACCCATGCTGTCGCCTTATAGGTTTGCGTGTGTGTTTTGCTCCTTTTCACGTAGGAGTAAAATGGCCTTAATAAGTAAAGACCAGAGATAAGATAGAATAATACGGTATTGGTCTTGTTGTTATAATGTAATTCCAGACCTTTATCTGAGCTAAGCACGCCAGAGCCATTCCCTCGCGAGCATGAAGGGGAAAGTATGCGGTGTGGCGGCGGTCGGTTAATAGAGCCCGTCTACCGTCTATCGGCAGAGAAAGCGCGCGGCGGCCATCCAATCTGTTTTGAGAGAACACATCGGCCGCCCCAGCCCCTGCCAAATTGTCTGCCCCTCACCCCCCACCATCTGGCGCAATCGAACGCGGCCCATTCCCGTCTGCAGTGGCAGCGGCAGTGAGCTAGCGGCGGCCATTGAATTGCATATCGCAGTTTCCACTGGCTGCCCGCCGCTGGGACAGCCTCGCTCCGCTGCCTCCAGCCCTCTGACGCGTGTCACTCTTTGGTGACGCTGTGCCGATGCCTGGACCACTGACCGGCTCCTATCCCACATTCGCGACACCTCCCACCTAGAGCAGCGCTACCCTCAAACTATCTACATCAACATACATACCCCGCAGTCCACCGTGCGTGGCGGAGGGTACACTACCATTAATACGCATTTCCTTGCCTATTCCACTCCCAAATAGAACCAGGAAAAAAAAATCGCACTCACGTGTTTTACGGCCCACTTTGGATTTGTAGTTTTATAAGTTTTTGCAAACATTTTGGTCAAAAAAATAATCTAAATAATAATTAATTAATTAATAAGAGTGTATGAAACCCTTCTAGGAAAAAAAAAAAGTGGTGGCGGATTTCGAACCACCGACCTATCGTTGCACAGTCCAGCACCTTGCCCACTACGCTATGGCTACAAATCGATACAGGACTTCCTAATTCTCATACTATAGATGGCAGTAGTTAACTGATGTTACTATGGCACTTGTAGACATAAGATTATCATTTATCGTACGAAGAACGATGTTTTTTGTAAATTCCTGAGTGAGCCGTCGAGGAATATCACCTGACATCTCCGAACGGTCGGTCTTCGTTAAATCAATGGAGGGTGTCAAATCTCAGTTATTTTTCCAAATATGTCTCAAATGATACAGATATGAAAAAAACATAAGGGAGCTAAGTTGTAGAGAATTTTCTCCTCTACAGATTCGGTTATTCAATTCTCGTTTCAGATTAATAGTTAAGCCGTTATTTTCATTTAAATTTCGAGATGTCAAAAGACGATCGCAAAGGCCCACTTTTAGTGTTACTGCGGTAACTTAAAGTGGGCCAGAAGAAAAGAATGCCTATATGCCCCCGTGCGAGCCCTAATTTCTCTTATCTTGTGTTTGTGATCATTACACGAAATGTAAGTAGGCTCCAGGAACATCGTCCTACACTTAGCTTCAAATTCCGGCCCTAAATCTACATGTACACGGGATACTCTGCAAATCACATTTCAATCCCTGGCAGAGGGTTCATCGAACCACCTTTATACTATTCATCGCCCATTCCATTCTCAAAAAGCGCGCGAGAAGAAAGAAAACCTGAATCTCTCCGTTCGAGCTCTGATTTCTCATATTTTATTCTGTTGACCATTTATACCCATGTACGCGGGAGTCAACAATATATTTTCGCATTCCGAGGAGCCGGCCGCGGTGACCGAGCCGTCTGTGACGCGCCAGTCACGGTCTGCACGCCCACTACGGCCGGGGGTTCGAATCCCCCTTGGATATTTGTGCCATCCTTAGTATTAGCTAGTTCATAAGTAGTTTGTAAGTTTATGGACAGATGACCCCGTAGTTAAGTCCCTTAAGCTCTGCAAACATTTGAACATTTGAATATTCCGAGGAGAATGATGGCGATTGCAGTTTCGTAAGCAGCCCACGCCGCAGCGATAAGCGCCGTTGTTGTAATGATTCCCATCCCAGATCCTGTATCATTTCCATAATGCTGTCTCCCCTGAATCGTGACAGTACAAAACGAGCTGCCCTCCTTCGGACTCTTTCGATGTCCTTCGTCAAACCCACGATATACGAATCCCATACTGGGCAGCAATACTCCAAAAATGGACGGACAAACGTAGTGCCTGAACTTTCTTTAGTAGTTCTGTTGCATCTTTTAAGGGTTTTGCCAATAAAACTTATCTGGTTCGTCTTTCCCACGACATTATCTTCGTGTTCTTTCCAATTTAAGTCTGAAGAAATAGTAATTCCTAGGTATTTTGTGGAGTTTACGGCCTTCAATTTTGATTGGTTTATCTTGTAAACAAAGTTTAACGGTTTTCGTTTCGTACTCATGAACACGACTTCACACTTCTCATTATTTACAGTCAATTGCCAATTTTTACACCACAGTGTTATATTTTTCACATAATTCTGCAGTAGCTTTTGATCTTCAGATGATTTTACTAGACGGTAAATGACGGCGTCATCTGCGAACAACCCAAGAGAGATACTTAGATTTTCTCCCAAATCGTTTATGTAGCAGAGGACCAATAACACTAGCCTGTGGAACGCCCGATATCACCTCTCCTTTAGCCCATGATTTACCATCGATTACTACAAACTGTGTCCTCTCTGACTGGAAATTACCTATCCAGACGCAAATTTGAGGTGATATACCATAACCAGGCAATTTGATTAAAAGCCGTTTGTGACACACGGCGTGAAAAGCCTTCTGGAAATCAAGAAATACGGAATCGATTTGCGAAACCTTGTCGATAGCACTCATCACTTCGTGTGACTAAAGAGCTAGTTCTGTTTCGCATGAACGATATTTTCTAAATTCGTGTTGACCTTGGGTCAATAGATCATTCTGTGCGAGATAATTAATAATATTTGAATACAGAATATGTTCCAAAACCTTGCTGCAAAATGACGTCAATGAAATAGGCCTCATATGGCTGTTAAGTAAAGAGCTATGGCTTCAGGATAATCAGATGCAAATCTAATGCGTGTACAGTCCGGACCAGAAGACTTTTTCTTCTTAAGTGATTTTAGTTGCTTCACTACTCCGACTATATATACTTCTACTAACTCATTCTTTCCTCTGTTTGTCATGCGAAATCTGGAATATTGGTTACGCCTTCTTTGGTGAATGAGTTTCTAAAAACTATGTTTAGTAACTCTACTACAGTAGCGCTATCATCGGTAGGATCGAAATTACTATCACGTAGTGAGGGTATTGTTTGTGTTTTGCCCCTAGTGTATTTAAAATATGAACAAGATCTCTGTGGGTTTTCAGTCAAATTTCAAGAATGAGTTTCGTTGTGATAAGTGTTGTAGGCATCTCGCATTGAAGTCCTCACTAAATTTCAAAGCTTCTATGTAGGGTTGACAATCCTAGGGATATTGTGTTATTTTAAATTTAGCATGCCTTTTCCCTCTAAATTTCCTCAACAGATTTTCTCGAAAAGAACGTCGTGTTTCCTCCAGCGATCCCAATTCGCGTTTGTCGGAGCATTTCCGTGACACTCGCGCATTGGTCGAACCTACCAGTAACGAACCCAGCTGCTTGCCTCTGAACTGCTTCTATGTCTTTCTTTAAACTGATCTGCTGCGGGTCCCATACACTTGAGCAATACTCAAGACGTGGTCGTACAAGAGTTTTATACGCGGTATCATTTATAAATGAAGTACATGTTCCCAAAATTCTCCGAATAAACCGAAGTCGGCTGTTCGCTTTACAACTGTCCTTACATGTTCGCCCCATTTCGTATCGCTCTGCAATGTTACGCCAAGATATTTCAACGACGCGACAGCATCAAGAAGCTCACTACTGTTGCTGTATTCGAACATAATGGGATTGTTTTTCCTACTCATACGCATCACCTTACATTTTTCTACATTTAGTGCTAGCTGCCATTCTTCGCACCAACTAGAAATTTTTGTCTAAGTCATCCTGTATGCTATTGCAGTCAGTTAAAGACGACACCCTCCCATACACCACAGCATCATTAGCAAACAGCCGCAAATTACAAGTTACTCAGTCTATCAGACCATTTATATAGATAGAAAATAATAGCGGTCCTATCACACTCCCCTGGGACACGCCTGACGATACACTCGTCTCTGATGAACACTCGCCGTCGAGAACAACGTACTGCGTTCTATTACTTAGGAAGTCTTCCAGCCAGTCACAGATCTGTGAACCTATTCCTTAAGCTCGTATCTTCGTTAGCAGTCTGCAGTGTGGCACCGTGTCAAACGCCTTTTTATATTCGAGAGAAACACAATCCGTCTGTTGCCGTTCATCCATGGCTCGCAAGATGTCATATGAGAAAAGGGCAAGCTGAGTTTCACATGAACGCTTTTCCTAAACCCGTGCTGATTCATGGAAAGAAGCTTTTCCGTTTCAAGGAAATTTACTATATTCGAACTGAGAATATGCTCCAAAATTCTACCTGAAACCGATGTCAACGATATTGGCCTGTAATTGTGTGGGTCAGTTCTCTTTCCTTTCTTATAAACGGGAGTCACCTGCACTTTTTTCTAATCACTAGGAACTTTGCGCTGAATTAAAGATTCGCGATAATTGCAAGCTAAGTAGGGGGCCAATGCCGCAGGACATTCTTTGTAAAAGCGAACTGGTATTCCATCCGGACCAGGAGACTTCTTTGTAATTAGCTCTCTCAGCTGCTTCTCTACACCGGAAATATCTAATACTATGTTCTCCATTTCGGAGTTGTTGCGTTGATCAAATTATGGTACTTTTGCGCAGTCGTCCTGCGTGAAAGATGCCTTAAAGCTCAAATTTAGAACTTCAGGTTTCCGTTTGTTTTCTTGTATTACTGCTCCGGAATGATCAACGAGTGACTGGATAGTGCGCTTTGATCATTCGTAATTGTGGAAGACATGCCGAAGTCGCTTCATAGCTTTCTTTCGAAATTTTACGGCAAAACTAGCACAAGCAAAGCGGCAAAAAAACGATGATAAAACAACACGAGCACCACTCCGTTTTTCGCCGCTTATATACAGTTTTTGAATTTTTTTTTTTTTTTTTTTTTTTTTTTTTTTTTTTTTTGGACAGACTATTCGACAACGTAAGAGGTCTACACTAGCTTGCAATGTGATACTTTCGGTTTTAACATTGTTATGTAAACACGCTTGTCTCCAGTTACGCGGTCATGACATTACACTGTGTTCGCTATATTCAAATTGATATCATAAAACAAGAGACAAATTTATATGAAGACGGAAGAACACAGATTCGAGAGTTTTTAAAGTATGTTATAAGAACACTACTTGTTAAATATATGACATGTACAAATGTATCATCTCAAATAATAATAGACTTTTGTAGTAGAAGTAAGAAAGAAAAGGAAAATTTGAACCATTACGGGCAATTAAAATGTTCGCACTTTTTGGGAATCGAACACAAGACATTGTTAATCTAAGTAATGCCAAAATGTTACTTTACTTTATAGATGTCAGTTTGACATATCCTTCAGCGATGCTCCCAGGCTGGAGGATATGTCAAACTGACAGAAAAACAGTAACGAACTAATACCTGATAAGCATCAAATTATATATATATATATATATATATATATATATATATATATATAATATCATCCAAAGAGCATTTATTCTGCAATTATATGCAGTTTCTATAATAAATTATACCTCCACGATGCCATATGGATATAGCCTGATGATGGCCACAGTGTCGAAATAGGCCTATTGCTATAATAATAAACAGTTTTTAACATCTATAAAGTAAAGCAGCATTTTGGCATTACTTAGATTAACAATATGTCCTTAAAAGACATACACAATGCTGCAGGCCCAAATGAAATGAAATTATTGACGAACACAAGACATTCTAGTCAACAAACCAACACGCTATTACCTGATCTATGCTGCATTCAACTAGAGGTGATCAAATTTTTTGTACTTCGTGAATCTTATAAGGCCATCGAGAAACTTTTATCAATAATTGTACGTTTACACAACTTTTATAATGACAAACTCGTATTAGAAAACTTCGTGTTTGGTTTATATTTTTTGAACTGATGCTGGGAAACAGCATCTTTTAGTGCTACACAAAATACACTGCCAAATCAAACAAATACGGCAATATTTAATATTTAATAGTTTACAATACTTCAATATTCCAAAATGGCGTCTGGTCGATTCAACATGTCCAACCGAAGGTAGCCGGAGGCTACGAATCAAATGGCGTGAAATCTCCGCCTCCAGAACAACCGCTTCGTTTCCAGCACTAGGCCGGATCTCAAACAGCACGCTCCACCGCTTGGAGTGGAGAATGAATAGATTTTTTTCTTATTTGTTCATCCATGCGTATGCGTATGCGGCGCCCGCCAATTACGGTCCAGCAAACCTGTGGCACAACATAAGACTGGTTTCAAAAAACTCATCTGTTAATGGAAAATCTTTGTACGCGACAGAGTAGCAAATTACAAAACTGTCAGGAAAGTGGGTAATTAACTGTATGGAACATAACAAAAGTATCTTGGAGTATATGGAGAGGGGAAAATCAATTGCAATCCGTCGTTATAAGCAACGTTCCGACACTTTTTCTTCTCCGAGCATATGTAGAGATTTCTGGGTCTCATTGCACGGGTGCAGCCAATATTCGATCATCTATAATTCAACATAACAGTCCAATACACTTCATCGAAGATTACGGAGAAAAAAGTGTTTAAAAAGCCGCGTAATATCACAGAAGAATACACATTATGCGTACGGAGAAAAATTTCTATGAATACACGTTACATTGTTACAGAGTTAACTGATGGAGTTGGGTTGTTTGGTTGGGAACTAGACTACTGAGGGAGGGGAAAGAGTGAGGATAGGAAAGGAGGGGAGGGAAGGGGAAAGGAAATGCAGCCCAGGAAGTAAAGAAGGAAGGAAAACTGCGTTCGCTTCGGGCCCTGTGCTCTCCACGCACGTACTCATGAAAGAACCGTGAGCTCCCTGGGGTGAGTTAACTGATGATTTTATCGCATAACGTGTGGTGACGCACAAGTCTGAAGTGCGCGCCACATACTTTCGCCGCGCGCCGCCACGCACGCACGGCGCGGCGTTCTTACGACGTCAGCCACGAGCGCCCTCTGCTGCAACTCCGCTCGTGGCCACCACTGAACGACATCGTTCACTTGGAACTGAGATAGGAACCAGTTAAAACTTTGGAATCAGATAGGCACTAGGCAGGCCTCTAGCTCAACTATGTATCGGCATTCTGGAGTACTGACGTATGTAAAAGTTAAGTATTACTGAGTCTCTAAGAAATATATATCTCGTTCTAATTTACTCTAGTGTTTCTAGTTTCTGCTGTCTCACTGGCTGCTAACCTACGTACCTGCACAAGCGTGCATCCTTTATTCCTGTGTCGGTCTCTTTCCACTCGGCCACCGACACCTACGACGGAAACGAGACACAAAAGCGGCGACGAGGATGGGACACAAAATAACGTAATATTTCTCCATTCGTAAATCGAAGACTTGAAATAGAAGAAAAACGTTGTATCATTATCACGAATTCAAGATGAAACTGAACAAGGTAATGGTAATAACGAGGAGAAAGGTAGGAACACAGAGTTTCAGATGTTAACTGCAGCGGCTGTTACATCTGTTGTGCGCATTTGGTACTACATTTATACTCTTTACAGTTTGCCCTCTTTGCATGTGGCAGTTTCCGCTTTTACACGTAATACGGTTTGGTATGTAGATCCCACTTCGCAGAAAACTTCAATATCTTATATGGCACTTACAGCATTTGTTTATTTAAAGCACGTATTTTCCGCATTTCTTACAACAAATGAAAATCGACGCTGCGTAAATACTAATTTGTAGATTTGTTGTAATTGAATGCAGTGTAAACCACAGTCAAACGTCAGACACTACTCTGTTTTGTCACATCACAGCTTTAATTCGATGGCGACACCCAACATTCAAAATAAGTCTATTCTGCTAATGTATTACTTGCTTCTTAAGACTGTTGTGTTATTTCTCTTTATATATCAATGAATTACTTGTAATATACACTTCAAAAAGTAGCCTATTTATTTAATCAAGCACATAAGCATCTCTATGTGACATTTCATCCAAGTCCGTTGTGCATGTAGAGTTTGATGCGGTAGCAAACATACAGACTTTCGCGTTTGTAATATGTATACGACATGAAATTGTCAACTGTCTGAAGTGCCGGCGTTACGGTGTTCAAACAACACGGGTTGCACGGAGCATAGTTGTAGTTGGAATGCAGACTTAGATGTAAATATGCATTGATTTGCTGAAGAAACCATCTTTCAGTTGCATGGGTTCGCCAATAAGCAAAACGGCACTATTTGGGGGACGGAGAATCCTCATTTAGCGATCGGAAAGTCTCTACACCCTTAATAGCTGAGTATGTGGACTGCAACGTCCAGTCATGGAATAAAAAGTGCCATGTACCTTGATGGCATGGTGACTACCGAGCGGCAAGTGCAGATGATTTTATCTCCGGTACGTTAAGTGTAACGGTGTAACTTGGTGATGCATGAAAGACCCTTAGCGAGACCGCAGCATCTGTTCACACCAGTTCTGAGACAGAAAGAGAGAACTATCAAAATAATACCTTATTTATGACCATAGATTCTGATTCCAAATTAAGTTACTAGCAATCCCAGATTGATGAGTTAATTAATTAATAATACTTCAAACTTCATTGCGTCTTTAACACTGGTAAATCAATTTTCCCAGGTCCACAGACTCTACCAATGTATTGTCTACATATAGGAGCATCAGTTGAAGGAGGTAGTGAAGTTTCTGGTTCGTTATTTTAGACCGACATTGGGAGCACGCAGTGGCGGAGGGAGAAGCGTTGCCCACGCCAACTCAGGACTACCAACCTGAAAGCGGGACGTCAGCGGCTGCCGGCGGCCAGGAACAGCAGCACAGCCTACCACTTCCTCCCTCTGTCAGGTTGGCTACAGGGACCTTTTCGCATACTGCGGGAGTGTACACGATTCCGGTGACCGTGTCTTTAAGTAACCTGCAAAGCATCTCTCCACCCCATTCCATTGCAATTTCTAGACGTGTCAACACCGCGAGGTCGGTGTGCTTCAGTTTTCGTCGTTAAGTACCACGTGCTTCTCATTACGTCGCGAGCAACATGTCTGAGCCAGTGACTCGTGATGTATCGCGCTTCGACGTTCTCCGCTATTGTGCCGGTCGCGGTGGCCGAGGGGACTGCGGCGCGCCAGTCACGGTCAGCACGGCCACTACGGTCGGGGGTTCGAATCCCCTCTCGGGCATGGATATTTGTGTCGTCCTTAGTGTTAGCTAGTTCATAAGTAGTTTGTAAGTTTAGGGACTGATGACCCTGTAGTTAAGTTCCATAAGCTATACAAACTTTTTTTTCCGCTATTGCAACGGTTGTGATAGTGCTATCGCTGCATTTATACCGTAGATTCGGATGATGCAAAACGATATGTAACGTGTTCATTATATTGGTCCGACTCCTGTTTCGTAACCCATAGATAGTTCCGTTTCCTCACCTAGCAGATGATCAATTTAAATAACAAACAGTAAGGGAAGCTGCAGACAGTGAAAGGCGGGAGAGTCGCTTAAAAAAATATTCAAAATAATGCACATGTATCAGAGGTAGGCCTGTGACAAATTTTCATATACAATTGCTCACTGCTGGGCGAGAAAAAGACTTGCTGTAAGACACGTCAGTAGTACATCGATTTACACATTGGCCGGCCGCGGTGCCCGAGGAGACTGAGGCGCTCCAGTCACAGTCTGCACGGCCACTACGGTCGGGAGTTTGAATCACCCCTCGGGCATGGATATTTCTGCCGTCCTTAGTGTTAGTTAGTTCATAAGTAGATTGTACGTTTAGGGACTAATGACCCCGTACTTTAGTCCCATAAAAAATTACACATTGAGACAATAAGGAACAGTTCTCATAGATAGCTCAAAGAAGAAACAGAACTTAAAACATAAGGAGACACATCGAATTAAAATTTATGCTGCGGCTCGTGTTCGAACCCGCGACCTCCCCCTTAGTCTTAAATCGCGTCTCTCTCCACACCGTGTAGTCGCTTTCGCTGCAACGCTGTGTTAGCTGAGTGGTCACACCGAAAAAAAAAAAAAAACAAAAAAAAAAACGAACAAACACGATCAGAGTCTGCAAAGAATAGAACTACCACAGAGAAAATAATAATAAAAGTCGTCAAAGCGCCTACCTAGTAAGTAAGAGGTCCTGGGTTCGAATCCTGGCCACTGCATAAATTTTAATTAGGTGCCTCTCATAATGTTTAAGTTCTGTTTCATCTTTGAGCTATCTACGAGGACTGTTCCTTATTGTCTCAATGCGTAAATCGATGTACTACTGACGTGCCATACAACAAGTCTTTTTCTCGCCCAACAGTGAGCAATTGTATATGAAAATTTGTCACAGGGCTACCTCTGATATATGCGCATTTAGTTGAATATATTTTTGAAGCGACTCTTCCGACACTATCACTGTCTGCAGCATCACTTACTGGTCGTTCTTTAAATTAATCATCTGCTAGCTAAGCATCAGCTGCTGTAAAACCGAAGTACAAGTACATATTTTCAGCCACGAAAATGGATAGCCAAAAACATGTCACAGGTATGAACTCCATAGTAACAATATAAACATTAACCACCAAAGTTATAATATCAAGGAATATAAATTAGCTGATAACTAAAGTGAACTCTGAGTAACCATGTAAACATATAATGCCGTTAAAACACTTTGAAAATAGCTATCCTTTTTGATCAGGCAGAAAATAAAAAATTCATTACAGGCATATAAGCCAGTCATAACTGAAATAAAATCAAGATCATCTTAAACAAAAAGCACATAAGTAATAACGACATTAAATGTAAGTAAGTTAAATGTATTGAAAATGTTCAAATGTTTGTATAGTCTATGGGACTTAACTACGGGGTCATCAGTCCCTAAACTTACAAACTACTTATGAACTACTTACGAACTAGGTCGGCACAAATATCCATGCCCGAGGGGGGATTCGAACCCCCGACCGTAGTGGCCGTGAAGACCGTGACAGGAGCGCCTTAGTCCCCTCGGCCACCGTGGCCGGCTTTAAATGTATTAGCCACAAAAAATTTATATATGCCATCTTATGTAACTGTTGTTATAAATTATCTCGTTTATATTACAGAAAACTTGATGATGGCATTATAAAGCCGAAATGAGCTCATAGTTATTAAATAAAGCATTATAACAGCAGTGTGCAAGGTATCAACGTCATTTATAAAGCATATTTCAGTTATCAGTTAGTAAAAGATAGAGATAGTTAAAGACTTAAGTTCTTTCAAAAAATCTAGTAACTACAGAAAGGCTTGGGTGTAAATACAAAATCCTGAAATAATGATCTTTTACTATGCAGTAATACATCTGATAAAACCTAACTCGACTGCATATTGTAGACATCCCATGGTTGGACCAGCCTTACTTATGAGAGCTTGTACTGCGTTGCTAAAACTTAACGAAAGGCCGCGTTTCCGAGCTCCCACGAGTGTTCAGTTTTATCAGAACAGATTGGATTGCTCACTGCGAAATTGGCGGGATTTGCTTTCTCAGCTGGTATTCTTCCGATAGATAGGCTCGATTGTTGTTGTTGCGGTCTTCAGTCCGCAGACTGGTTTGATGCAGGTCTTCACGTCACCCTGTACTGTGCGAGCCTCTTCATCGGAGAATACGACCGGCAAACTACAACCTTTTGAATCTTCATACTGTATTCGTCCCTCAGTCTCCCTCTGCGATTTTTAACCCCCACACTTCGTTCTAATGCTAAGTTCACGATACTCTGATGTCTGAGAATGTGTCCCACCATCGAGGATATGCCAGAAATTCCTTTTCTCCCTGATTCTATTGAATACCTCCAAATGAGCTACATGATCTGCCATCTGATCTTCATCATTAGTGTGTAGCACCACATTTCGAAAGCTTCTATCATTTTTTTGTCTGAACACCTTATCTTATACGTTTCACTAGCATACAATGCTACACTCCAGGCAAATTCTTTCGGAAAGGACTTCCTAACATTTAAACGAGTATTGTATGTCAACAAATTTCGCAAAGAAGGAAGCTTAGGGTTTAACGTCCCGTCCACAGCTTGGTCCTTAGAGACGGAGCTAACGTTCGGAGTTTTTGGTAAGGATGTGAAAGGAAATTGGCCGTGCCCTTTGAAGGCAACTATCCTGGCATTTGCCTGTAGTGATTTAGAGAAATCACGGAAAACCTAAATCTGGATGGCGGGAGGTAGATTTCAACCACCATCTTCCCGTAAGCGAGTCCAGTGCGTTACCACTGCGCCACCTCGGTCGGTAAAAATTTCGCTTCTTCAGAAAGGCTTTTCTTCCCACAGCCATTCTGCATTTTATATCTTGTTTACTTCGGCCATCAGAAGTTTTCTTGCTACCTAAATAACAAAAATCATCTACTACTTTTATTGATTCATTACCTAATCTAATTCCTTTAGCATCGCCCGATTTTCTGACATTACATTCCATTACCTTAGTTTTACTCTTGTTAATGTTCATCTTATATCTTCTTTCAAGACACTGTCCATTCCATTCAATTACTCTTTCAGATCCTTCGCTTTCTCGGACAGAATTAGTATCTCGTCAGCAAGGTTTTTATTCCTCCTCCCTGGACTTTAAGTCCCTCTCCAAATTTCTCTTCGCATTACTTCACAGCTTGCTCAATGTACAGATTGAACAAAATTGGAGAAAGACTACAACCATCTCTTACTCCGTTCCCAACCATTGTGACCCTTTCATGACCTTCAACTCTAATAATTGCTGTATGGTTTTTGTACAAGTTGAATCTAACTCTTCGTTCCCTAAATTTTACCCCTGCTACCTTCAGAATCTGAAAAAGGCTCTATTAACGGACCATATCCCCACCATCACGGAAAAGTTTTAAAAATTCACGTAACAGTTAATGAAATATATTTGCATATTGGAAGAGAACATATTAGTACTCAGCAAAAGAAGTAAAATTGTGCCAAGTTTTAAACAACTTCCTAAATCCGCTTCTGTGACGTGTCAAAAATTTACACTGTTCTTGTCGGAATTTCGCTACGGTTGTCAAACCTGTGGCGCGTGCTACAGCCAAGTAGGTTAGAATACAGGGAGATGACACTATTTATGCCGAACACATATGTCAGTTGAAGCCTGTCCGCCGATCTTGGTCAGTTTTGGAATGCTATTTCTCCATTAAAACTATGGTATAGTCGACCCTCTTACTGTTAATGCATTGAACTGTCAGTCACTACAAAGTATGTACTTTCAAATAATATAGTTTTTTGAATAAACAGTTTCTTGAATAAACTCTCTAGCATTTGCGAATGATTTTGGCATTCTTTCTGAAAACCTAACAAATGCAGCAATCCAAATCAATCTCTTAGAAGATATAGCCAACAAAACAGGTTAGAGAATTTCTGTGCAGAAAATAAAATTTATGACAAACATAAACAATGCTCCAGAAATTCTACTAACAGATACTGGGCCGATAAAGAGGTTAAATAAATTTAAATATTTGGGAGAAATGAATCAGGAAAATGGCTTAGAAAAATTTGCTGTAGAAGAAAGAGTATATAGTATAACCAGGAACATTTACAACAAAAGGTCTCTGTCTAAAAATCTGAAAACACAGCACTACAACACAGTAGTAAAGCCAGAATGTCTTTATGCAAGTGAATGTTTAGTACTGAATTACAAATTACATAAACTTGAAGTCCTAGAAAGAAAAATCTTTCGAAAAATACTTGGTCCACTAAGAGATACAAAGGTATGGAAACTAAGAAGTAATGCAGAAGTTTATCACAACATACAAAACATGACCGAAACACTACGGAAGAGGCGACTGCTATTTTTTTGGACATTTATACCGAATGAACAGCAACAGGTTAACCAAACAGATTTTTAAATGTCTCTAGGACAAGAAGTCAATAATAGCATGGATTCAAGAAGTTAGGAAAGATTTGGAATGAAACGATATAAGTGAAAAAGATGCAACAAAAAGAGACACTTTTAAGAAGAAAGTGGTAAAAATGGAAGGATTCCAAGGCAGGAGGGAGAAGGAGTAAAGGGGTCTGAGGAGAGAAAAAGGATGCATAGTGAAAAGATGAAAGAATACTGGAGGAAAAAGAAAGAAGAACAAAGGAGGAAACATTGAAATTGGTCGTGGTCCTTAGATAGCCGAAACGAAGAAAGAAAGAAGAGTAATAAACATTCATCATAATGTATCTGAAATCTCAAGTTTAACGGGTAATTTGCCTTCTTTTAACACGTTCTACATCATGGCAAAACCGTTGGACGTTTTATTGCTGTTTTAAGTGACATAAAACACTAGCTCTATAATACGATCACTTCTCCAAAACTAAGCAATATGGCGGAGACAGGCTTCACTTTTCCGGCGTAAGGTCGTCTCCCTGTATTCTGACCTCCTTGGCTACGCAGGACGCGCCGCCAGTGCTGCCACCTTAGCAGCCGCGAAGTGGTGGTCGTGCCTGCGCCCCTCGCCAACTGCTGACCGCATCTCACGCCGGGCCGCGCCCGCTAACGGCTTATCGATATGAGAGCCGCTCCCCGGAGGCCAGGTGGCCCCAAACACTCTAGCACTGCCGGCTCACGCCCCAGACTGCAAATGTTCCGCGCCTATACCCGGGCCGCTGAAACATTGCACTTGACGTTTCGCGTTACGGCGAGTTAAGTTGGCTACACTGCTTTAGCGACGTTGCAACACTAGCCTCTATACGCACAGCAGACGAAACTGTTTTCAGTTGCATCTATTAAATGTAGGCTATTGAGCAATAAATAATTTGAGCATATAATAATTTGTTCTTGAGCAGCAATTAACGGCATATTAATGAAGACCAGAGCACAACAATGCACACGCTTTCAATAACGTAGCAAAGCAATATAGAAAATAAGCATTGAATCACGACAGATACGAAATAAATAATAATCAAGATAGTAACTTCTCTCTCTACGTTTTATAATCACAATGCTTTTCACTCACCAATTTACGGCGTCAATGGTAGAATTACATCCAGCTCCCCATCTTCACTGTTGTCACTGCCAAAATCGTCAACACCAAGACAGATCATTAACTGTTCATGATCCCTTCCATTGTTTGCGCTACCCGAGTCAGTTTTTCAAGGTTCTCGAACTTTTTTTATTTTTCCAAGATGCAGCATCCACTTTGGCAACAGCTTTTTCACCTCTATTATTGTGAAAGACTTATTGTTCCTTAAGTAATTCTTCACGTCACTCCATACCAACTTTATATGGTTAAAACGGCAGGTTTATTACATCGTGACGCTGCTCCTCTTTTGCGATTTCGCCTACTACATATGTGGGCGTAATAGCCTTATTGTTTCACGGCCGAATATAAAAAGTTTTTCCATTAACAAATCGGCAGCTATATTTCTTTCTTGTAGCCACTGCACAGTAACTTCTTTCCAATCGTTTGAAGCGAGAATGAACTTCCTGCTTAGAGCATAAGCTTCGTAGTTTTTATTCATACGAAATTGAGAACTTACTTAAAAAAACGTCACTAGACAAACATCTTTTCGATGACATTATCCAATTACTTGAACTCGGAATGTCAAGTTAAACCACTCACAGTAAAACAAACCGCAGCGAAAAAAGCACACACAACATAAACACGCGATAAACACGATACGCAACTTTGTTTACGGTAGAACTGAACAAAGCCGGCAACGCGGGAACGTTGACGTCACGCCACGTGATCACTCGCGCTGTTTATCGCGCTGTGATTGGATCATCCTAGCGACTAGCGCCTCGCGCTTCTTGCTCTTCGCTTGTTATTTGTAAACGTCAAGTGCAAAGTTTCAGCGGCCCGGGTATATATCGACACCTAATGTCTTTCACCTGCTACCGCCACTGTAACTGCTCTCGAAGTTGCACAGAAGAGAGACTATCGTCTTTATAGGGCAGCTTACGTTTCCTCTCTGGAGAAGGTAAGACAGTATGACCATCTACAATACAATAATTTCGCAACTTGGTTCGTAATGCGAATTTGCACAGGTCACACCTATATTCAAGAAAGGCAGTAGGAGAAACCCACTAAACTACAGGCCTATTTCATTGACGTCAATTTGCAGCAGGGTCTTGGAATATATCCTGCATTCAAATATTATGAATTATCTCGAACACAACAATCTATTGACCCAAGGTCAACACGTATTTAGTAAATTTTGTTCACGCGATACACAACTTGCTCTTTATTCACACGAAGTCGTGGGTGCTATCGACAAGTGTTCGCAAATCGATTCCGTATTTCTTGATTTCCAGAAGGCTTTGGACACCGCACCTGACAAATGGACTTTAATCAAATTGCGTGGTTATGATATATCGCCACAAATTTGCGATTGGATAGGGTATTTCCTGTCAGAGAATACGCAGTTCGTAGTAATCGATGGTAAGGCATCAACTAAAACAGAGGTGATATCTGGCGTTCCACAGGGTAGTGTTATTGGTCCTCTGCTGTTCCTTATTTACATAAACGATTTGGGAGAAAATCTAAGTAGCTCTCTTAGGTTGTTTTCAGATGACGCCGTCATTTACTGTCTAGTAAAATCATCTGAAGATCAAAACCAACTGCAGAACGATCTGAATAAGATATCACTATGGTGTAAAAATTTGCACTTGAGTCTAAATAATGAGAATTGTGAAGTCGTCTACATGAGTACGAAAAGAAATCCGTTAAACTTTGCTTACAACATAAATCAATCAAACTTGAAGGCCGTAAACTCCACAAAATGCCTAGGAATTACTATTACTTCAGACTTAAACTGGAAAGAACACGTAGATAATGTCGTGCGAAAGGCGAAACAAAGACTGTTTTATTAGCAGAACGCTTAAAACATGCAACAGAACTAAAAAAGAAACTGTATACACTGCGCTTGTCCGTCCCGTTTTGGAGTATTGCTGCCCAGTGTGGGATCCTTATCACGTGCGTTTGACGGAGGACATCGAAAGAGTCCAAAGAATGGCAGTTCCTTTCGTATTGTCACTATACAGGGGAGACAGCGTTACGGAAATGATACAGGATCTGGTATGGGAATCGTTACAACAACGACGCTTATCGCTGCGGCGTGGGCTACTTACGAAACTCCAATCGGTAACATTCTCCTCCGATTGATAAAATATGTTGTTGACTCTCACTTACATAGGTAGAAATTATCATCAGAATAAAATACGAGAAATCAAAGCTCCAACGGAGAGACTGAGGTGTTCTTCCTTCCCGCGCACTATTGGAGAATGGAATGGGAGATAAATAGTATAACGGTGGTTCGATGAACCCTCTGCCAGTCACTTAAATGTGATTTGCAGAGTATCCCATTTAGATGTAGCTGTAGATGTAGAAGAACTAAGATCGCTAGTTTAAAACACGCGACAATAGACATAATCCTAGGCGTTCTCGGATTTGCTAATATACAGTTATTTCCTCAGTATTAGAAATACAGAAATACAGTAGTACAACAGTCAAGCAGACTAAAATACTATTCCGGTATCATTTGGTCAGGAAAATATTTAAATACTGTCTCTTATTTGCACAACTTCATTTGCAGCTGTGTTGAAGTGTCGCTGTTTTGTACAAGTGCATCGGAGACAGAACGTAGCCAAGTGTAATAATGAGAAAGGACTATTAGACTTCTATACATGAAGTCATCATTATATTAACTTACATATGTGATGTGATGTGTCTTAGTAAGATACCAAAAACATCACCACCGTGTGGTAGCTCTGATTCAGAGCTAGTAATCAACATACGAAAATACATAGAAGCCAAATAAGGTTTTGAACATCAAAAGTTGCAGCTAGACATGTCAGGGAGGTATTTTGTTTGATAAATGATGAGATGCATTTTCGTTGTATGAAAAAAAATGTGGACACATCGGATGTCCGTAACGTTACTGAAATCGAGATGGAAGCTGCTGTTGTGCCATAAAAAGGAATGAGTCCAAAGTCCATGAACTGAAGCGCAGGCCCACTCAAGAGGCGGCTACGCGAGCGCAAGTGCTCGCGCTCGCTCGCTGCCTGGTGGAGAGCGCTTGTGGATGGAAGGGCTGAATGCTCAGGAGTCGTACTGCAGCGCAGAGGAGATGTGAACAAGCGCTGTCTTCTGACGGTTAAGCATGTCGTTCCTGCTTAGATTTAGATGCAAGCGCGTATGCCCACCACTCAGTGCATAACGTACAGGCCATCTCTTTTCACGCCAAAGAAATTTATTACAATGGATTCAAAGCCAAAAGCAGACACATTGTAAAACTACAGGGAGTTCAGGTACAGATGTGTGGCAAATGGGAAGCACAAGGACGAGGATGGATTGGCACAACCCTTCTCATGTACGCTAAAAATTTGACCTAGGTGATTCAGGACTCTTTTTTTTATCAAACACCCAGCAAACGTCTATAGGCCTATAGGGTTGAATTAAAATGCACCGAATTTATTTCACAAAGAACAAGTGATAGGGAGAGATCCATTAACTGACATAAAGGAAGAAGGACAGTATGCTTATGAAATAAAAAAAGAAAGTTAACCATATCAAATTAAAGGACGGGAATCAATACAAAAATTACACTCACAAATGCCTGGCCTGTTCCTTCGGTATGTGGAGGAGTATACAGGACAAGGAAAAGTTTACACATTTAATGTAATGTAATAAATCGAACAAGTGATGTATGGACTTCGGCTGTCGAACAGGGAAGTGTTACGATGGCGTAAGCCGGCAGTGACGTGAACCAGAGTGTGTCGAGCGCTCAGCAAAATTAAGTAGCTCAAAGCAAACTTCAAGTGTCGCAAGTGTGACGGCACCTGCGCGTGCTACGCAACGACTCCGAACAGCGGTGTTGCTTAAGGGAAGAAACAGCCACGGTCTACGTGACCGAAAAATAGGACTCGATCACGTGTAGCCCACATTGATGAAATGCAAACCAACGGGGTCAACCTTGGCATATAAATATTGGAAAAAAAGGCAGACTAGGCAGAGTCAGAGTGTCAGCCTCGGCTGAGCAGATACCTGCCGCACGGACTGTGCCACTCGTTGCTGCTAACGTTAACCTTTAGTTGAGTTGGGCGCAGGTTGCGAGTTCTGCAATGTGGCGGCTGGATCGCTGCAGTCTACACGGCCTTCCTGGCGGGAAGAAGAGTCTAGAGTGTAAGGGGACGGCGAGCAGCGGGACCTCGACCTCAACGGGGTGCTGCCGGGCATCGAACCAGCACCGAGCACAGCAGGGCAGTAGCAAGCAGCACAGCTTTGACCCGGGAACGCAGTTCGTACACAAGGACGCGGTCGTAATAGGAGCGCTCTCGTGACCTGAGATCAACAGCTGGAGGCGAAAGACGAGCGGGGTTCACCGCTCAGACCACATCCCTGTTCTGCGATCATTCGCCGGCTAGTAGGTCCGCGAGGCAGGCGTGGCGCAGCGCATGGCAGGGGCAGAGGCGACGTCACTTGGTGCGGACCCCGCTGGGCTTCGTAAGCTGCGGCCAACGAGCTGAGGCGTCAGCACCCGCCTCCAGTGGGGCAGAGCGGAGTCAGCGGCTTTGTCAGCGAGCCGCCGACGCGGTCAGTGACAATACACACACACACACACTCTCCACTGGCATTCTGGTTGTAAGAATATTTCAATAAAAGTTTTGTCGATTAAACCGCTATTTTACGGTCGCCCTTCTCCCAGGTTCAGTAGAGCTCACAGTTCACAGCTCACAGATGCATTGCTATCCTGACAAAATGACAAATGATAAGAAATAGGCAAAGCAGCAGAAGCCTCAAGTAAACACCCTTACAATCACAAACAACACTTTACAGATAACAGTAACTACGGACACTAACAAATCACTCTGGGCACGAAGGAGAGCAAGAGAGCGTGCTATAATTATGAGTGCTTTCCAGCTAAAATGATATTCAAGAAAACCATTAAAAATGAAGAGTTCTACCTCTCGGCCAGATAAGCATTTTCAAGTGATACTCGACAAGATGCTGCTGACGCAGCTGACAGAGCGCAATAGGTGACAAAAATAACCACAGTGTGGAAACACACTAGAACATCTAAATCGACCACCCTAGTCGGCTTCCCAAAAAGCAAGCCTCTAAGTCAACTCAACAGTACGGGTCGGCTTCCCAACATAAAGTCCCGTCTGGAGCGCTGCTCCACATACTCTCCACTCACCAAAGAACACGAGCCAATCGCTCTTTAGGCTCCAATCCTCCAATGCGCGGCCAGGGCGCCAAGCCAACTTTGGAAAACCGTGCTGCTGCTCGGGACCGCCCAGTGAGGAATATTCCCGCGCAAGACGCCTACACGGCTCCGCTCAGAATGTATTCCTACTGGCTGGTCACTGACCGCTGTCTAACGGGAGGTGTTTGTGCAGATCCACCGTTCCCCTGGGACGGCCTTCGGCAGGTATTGACACCACGGGGAGCGGTGACCGCCAGAACAGACAAAAATATACTCTGTGCCGCCAGACAGCGGCCTCAGCTTATGTACTGAATGGACGCCTTCTAGGAAGGCACACACTCTGTCTCACACGGACCGGGCGCTTTCGCTCTCTCTCTCTCTCTCTCTCTCTCTCAACACACTGCGCCGCGCTTTAACAAACAATGAAACTCGCTGTCTTTGTTTTCCCGTGAAATTCACGGAATAAGAAATATTAACTCCTATATATCAAAATAAGACTGACGGACAAGTCTCGACGCCTTTCAACATCAGAATCAATGTACAAGACATGAGTGCAAGAAGCGTATATGTTTCTTGTATGCGATTGTGTCTCAGAATCCGTAGCATGTATAAGAAATAAATTTACAACGGCATTACAATACCTTCCATGAGAAACGTTATGGGCACTTGGAAGATGAAGATCGGGAAGCAGAGGTTCAAAGATTAAAGAACTTATTACTAAGTGATGGGACAGACGTAAGTATACTAGTTGTAGCGAAAAGAGACTGAATAATTTTTCAGCAACATTTTTACTATTCAAATGTTTATATTAAGGAGGAAAACTCAACAAACGAGCATATAGCTCCTGAGAGACTCGAAGAGTTCCTGGCAGATACTCTCTCTCTCTCGTGTAAACATTTGGCGCAGAATGCAAGATATGGCTAACAACATTTCAGAGAACGTAATGATTCTTGCAAAAAACTTTGTTACGTATTCTTTGGTGCCATATGAGAGCACATAGGTTTTATTATACTGCTCAGTTGGTCATTTACATTAGCGGAGTAGATAATAGTCTCGTCGTCACAGAAGAGTACTTCTATTACTGACAAAAAAAGACACATCTACGGTGGCAGATATTTTCCGGCGTGTGCAAGACAGTGTTAACAATGTGGGCCTGAGATGCCACAATCTTGTTTCTGTGGCTAGAGACGGTTGGACGAAATATCGGTTTGTGGCATTTTTAACGGAGATCCTAAAATTCTTACCCTTCAGCATCAGATTTAAGCTATTCGTGGTATTCTGCACCAGGAGAAAATATGCGCTGAGAGTGTGAATAATGAGGTACGTGATGGGTGTGATGACCCGCAGTTACACTTTCATACATAGCCAGTTCAAAATCGTTTTTCGATTATTTCAAAAGCAGTTATGGTGATGTTTCACACCAAAGTGAAATACGTTCGCTGAGTCGAAGACAAGTCATTGGAAAGTTTTTTTGTGCTCCGAAACGAAATAGAAACATTTATGGACATGTGTGGTAAACCTTTCGCAGAATTGAAGAATGGACAGTGGTTAGCAGATTTGCCCCTCCTCTGTGACATCACGCATCATATGAATGTTCTGAATTTGGCTCTGCAAGAAAAAACAGTATATAAATTTCAGAAACGTATGACTGCAATCAAGCTGTTAATATGAAACTCTCACTGTGGAATACGCAGCTCGGAAATAGAATTACTGCGCGTTTCTCGAAGTTCTTATCATTAACTATGAGACCGGAACAGAATTATCAACAGTGCCAAACTATTTTCTTTGATCTAATCAGACAATATGAGATCCGTTTAAAGGATTTGGTGAAGCTAAATGAAAAGTTAAATGTATTTTCACTTCCCTTTTCAGTTGATATGCGCAGTGTGGAAACTGAGCTACAGTTAGAACATATAGATCTAAAGTGTAACAGGCATTTACGTGACATTCCTTCTACATATACATCCATACTCCAGAAGCCACCTAACAGTATGTGGCGGGGGGTACCTTGAGTATTGTCGGTGTGCCTCTGTATGGGCTTTAATCGCTCTGATTTTATCCCCATGATCTCTTCGCGAGATATACGCAGGAGGGAGCAATATACTCCTTGACCCCTCGGTAAAGGTATGTTCTAGAAACTTCGAGAAAACCCCGTACCGAGCTACAAAGCGTCTCTCTTGCAGAGTTTTCTATTGGAGTTTATCGATCATCTCCATAACGCTTTCACGATTACTAAATGATCCTGTAACGAACCGCGCTGCACTCCGTTGGATCTTGTCTACCTCTCTGTCAACCCCACCTAGTTCGGATTAGGCACTGGTGAGCAGTGGGCGAACAAGTGTACTGTAACCTACTTCTTTTGTTTTTGGACTGCATTTCCTTAGGATTCTTCCAATGAATCTCAGTCTGGATTCTGCTTTACCGACGATTAATTTTATATGGTCGTTCCATTTTAAATCACTCCTAATGCCTACCCCCAGATAATGTATGGAATTAACTGCTTTCACTTGCTGACCTCCTATGGTGTAACTAAATGATAAAGGTTCTTTATTTCTATGTATCCGTAGCACATTACACTTGTCTACATTGAGATACAAATGATTAACTTACAATGCTGGCTTACAACGTACAGTACAATGTGTCAAAGTAGTTACACATTTATATAAACTTGATTACTATTTGTAACAGGAGCTGGATCAGAAAGTACTGTGTATAATATTACAGTTAATGAATACTGATGTGGAAAAGATATCCATGATATAAAATCTAAGAGTAGTTACAATATCGTCTAATTCACATTTCATAAGTGTATGGCACATATTAGTTCTCTATTATGAAACGTGAGATATAACAATTTTTAAGGTATACACTAATCAGAAACATTACAGTCAAGGCTCTTAAAATAAAAGAATATTTTAAGTAAAAAGCAGTAATATAACATGCAGTAGTCAGTAGCTGAATAGTGTCTACCGAAAGACATAAACTTACATTGTGATTTCAATTAGTCATACAGAGACTGCACACCACATACTCAGGGTTCCTCATTATTGTATCCAATGTCAGCTGTAAGGAGTGATTGTGAGGGGTTGGGTGTGATAATTGGATGCAGGACTGGAGGAGGTTGGACCTTGAAGTAATTTATTGGTGGGCAACAATTAAAGGGACTAAGTTTAAAAGTACAAAACTTCTGGTACAAGTACTTGTAGTGCAACAAGTTACAGTGTATCAACCTCATTGTAAATCTGCATAAACAACATAAGTTTCAGTACCATTCCCTGCACCATGCGTCAATTCGTTGCAGATCCGCCTGCATTTCAATATAATTTTCCATTCTTACAACCTATTATATACTACAGCGTCATTCGGAAAAAGCCTAAGTGAGCTTCCGATGTTATTCACAAGGTCATTTATATATATCGTGAACAGCAACGGACCCACGACACTTCCCTGTGGCACACCTGATGTCACTCTTACTTCGGAAGACTTCTCTCCATTGAGTATGACATTCTGGATTCTGTTATCAAGGAACTCCTCAATCCAATCACACAATTGGTCTGATACACCATATGCTCTTACTTTGTAAATTAAACGACTGTGAGGAACTGTATCAAACACCATGCGGAGGTCAAGGGACAAAGCATCTACCTAGGAACCTGTGACTATGTCCCTTCTGGGTCTCGTGGACGAATAGCGCGAGCTGGGTTTCACACAATCGCCATTTGCGAAACCCATGCTGATTCCTACAGAACAGGTGTCTAGTCTCCAGAAAAGTCATTATACTCGAACATAATACGTGTTCCAAAATTATAAAACTGAGTGAAGTTAGAGATAAAGGTCTATACTTCAGCACATCTTCTTGAAAACGGGGATGAGCTGCGCCATTTTCCAATCTTTTGAAACGCTACGCACTTCACGGTACACCACTGCAAGTAGAGAGGCAAGTTCTTGGAACTGGTATTCCGTCAGGTCCTGCGGCTTTTCCTGTTATGAACGATTTTAATTGTTTTTGTAGACCTCTGCCATTTATTTCAATAGCTGCCATTTTGTCAATTGTGCGACGATATAGAGAAGGAACTACAGTGCAGTCTTTCTCTGTGAAACAGCTTTGGAAAAAGACATTTAGTATTTCAGCCTTTAGTGTGTCATCCTCTATTTCAGTACCGTTCTCGTCACAGAGTGTCTGGATATTTGTGTTTGATCCATCTACCGCTTTGACATAATTCGTGTAATTTTTGTTTGTCTACAAGGCTTTGGCTATGTTTATACTTGCAGTGAAGTTCCCTTTGCTTCCGTACCAGTTTTCTAACTCGGTTGTACCACGGTGGCTCCTTTCCATCTCTTACGATCTTGCTTGGCACGTACTCATCTAATACATATTGTACGATGGCTTTGAACTTGGTCCATTGTTCTTCACACAGCCACCATCTGCCTACGAAAACCACTCGGCGGTTTCTAAAACCTACAAATTTGCATTTGCTTCTCGTTTATCACTACCGAGCGGGGTGGTGCAGTGGTAACACACTGGACTCGCATTCGGGAGGATGGTGGTTCAAATCCACCTCCGGCCATCCCGATATAGGTTTTCCGTACTTTCCCTACATTACTCCAGGCCAATGCCGGGATGGTTCTTTCAAAGGGCACGGCTGATATCCTCCCACATCCTTTCCCGAAACTCCGAGCGTAAGCTCCGTCTCTAATGTCAACGCTGTCGCCGGGACGTTAAACCGTAAGCTTCCTTCCTTCCTTCCTTCGTTTATCACTAAATGATTAACTTACAATGCTGGCTTACAACTGACAGTACAATGTGTCAAAGTAGTTTCACATTTATATAAACTTGATTACTATTTGTAACAGGAGCTGGATCAGAAAGTACTATGTGTAGTATTACAGTTAATGAATACTGATGTGGAAAAGATATCCATGATATAAAATCTAAGAGTAGTTAAAATATCATCTAATTCGGCTTCCATAAATGTATGGCACATGTTAGTTCTCTATTATGAAACATGGAAAAGATATCCATGATATAAAATCTAAGAGTAGTTAAAATATCATCTAATTCAGCTTCCATAAATGTATGGCACATGTTAGTTCTCTATTATGAAACATGAGATAGAACAATTTTTAAAGGTACACACTGATCAGAAACATTACAGTCAAGGCTCTTAAAATAAAAGAATATTTTAAGTAAAATACAGTAATATTTATTTATTTATTTTTATTTATTTATTTATTTATTTAGCCTGATCAGATTAGGGCCATCAGGCCCTCTCTTACATCGGACCAGGGTTTTACATATACAGTATTTCTTTACATGTGAGTTACCTATAACATAATAATGATTTTTACAGATGAACAGTTAATAACATTATTTATACAGGTTGATTACATGTAAAAGGATGTAAATAAAAGGTAATAACTTAACTCTACATATGTAATAACTTAACTCTAAATAGGATTAATACTAACAGTACCACTGAGACACCTTCTGCTGCTGCTGCTGGTGTAATAATAGAAGTAATAACATTTATATTAGCAGATACAATATTTACTTTTGAATATATCGAGACTGGTTAACGCATGGCGAATTTTGACAGAAACTGTACCTGGCGAGAGCAATGGCAGTTGAAGAATATCTGGGAGGAGGAATGGATGTGACGTACCTGGACCGTAGGGTAAAAAAGACTGGCGTCATTATTGCTTTAGCAGATAATCCATTAACTGTCGTTTGAAGCTGGCAGTGTTATTCAGTTCTCTGATATACTGAGGTAGATTGTTCCAGAGCCTGGTTCCTGCTACTGAAAAGGATTTTGAGAAACCGGCTGAGTGATGGATAGGGACAGAAAGGGTTTTGCTCTGTCATGAACGAGTAGTTCTTTTATGTTGATCAGATAAGAGTGTTAAGGTCGAGGAAAGATATGAGGGACAGTGTACGTTGATAAGAGAGTAGAGGAAACAGAGTGTATGAAAATCTCTGCGCTTGTCAGCACGGAGCCAGGATAGTTGCTTATAAGATGGTGAAATATGATCAAAGAGACGGATGTTGCATATATATCGAACGCAGGCATTCATGATTAGTTCCAGACGTCGTGAGCTTTCCCAAGAGAGACCTTGCAAGATAACATCACCGTAATCAATAATTGGAATTACAAGCGTTTGTATAAGTTTCTTTTTAAGATCGAGAGGAAAAAACTTCTTATATCTCTGTAGGGCATGAAGAGATGCTGATGCCTTCCTACACACGGCGGCTGTGTGCTCAGCCCAATTTAGTTTGTCGTCTATTATCACTCCCAGGCTTTTTGCCGAGGGCGAAAAATAGATAGGTGTGTCATTTAATATTAATGGTGGTTGAGATTCGCGGTATTTGTGGTTTATGAGTCTAGGATGACCTACCAGAATCGCTTGTGTTTTACTTGGATTGAGCTTTAATCCTATATTCTGTGCCCACTTTGATAGTGCACATAGGTCAGAATTAAAATTCTCGATTGCTGCCTTCAGGTTTTTTGGTTTTGCGCTTAAATACAACTGGAGGTCATCGGCATACATGTGGTATTTACAAAAGGACAAGACCGATGATACGTCATTTACATACAATGAAAAGAGAAGTGGACCTAGCACCGAACCCTGTGGTACGCCTGATAGAACTTTTCTCCACTGTGACTTATCGGTGCCGGACATGACGCACTGAAGACGCGATGTCAAGTATGAGCGAAACCATTGTACCACGCCTTGAGAGAAATTTAGACTGCTAAGTTTAGCAAGTAAAATATCAAAGTCCACAGTGTCGAAAGCTTTGCTAAAGTCTAAGAAGCACATAATAGTCGCCTCTTGTCTATCCATTGCCTGCTTAAGATCGTCTGTTACTTTTATCAAAGCAGATGTTGTGCTGCGATATTTGCGAAAACCTGATTGGTGTTCGTCAAGAAGTTAATTAGTAGTCAAGTAGCTGGTTAGCTGATCATGTACTACATATTCTAGGGCTTTGGACAGTGCCGGAAGAATGCAGATAGGTCGATAATCAGAGGGTGCTGTGGCAATGTCCTTTTTTGACAGTGGCTTAACTAGTCCACGTTTCCATGCATCAGGAAAAACACTTGTGGCTAAGGACTGATTAAATATATCTGTTATGATGGGCAGCAGTGGATCAATAATCAGCTTTATCATTTGGATAGTGATACCATCATCCCCGGTAGATGCTGATGTAATACGCATAATGGCTTTTTTGACTGTATTTCCAGTAACATGCTTAAAACAAAACTTATCACGGTTAGCGATGTTGATCCTCGTGATATGGTCAATAAGTGTTTGTTTCGTTTGGTGATCGATTGAAGTGGTAGGCGTTGTGAAATAATGATTTAGTTCCTCAATGGAGACAGTGGGTTCGGCTGCAGTTTTTATTTTCCCAATACCAAGACCGCGCAGGTTTTTCCAGAGGACAGCCGGTCTATTTATGTTGTCGGTTAATGAATGGGCGTATCTGAGTTTAGCATTTCTCACAGCCTGGCTGACTCTGTTACGTTTCTGCTTGTACGAGGTGTGATTTTCAGGTGTAGGGTGCAGTTTGTATGTCCGATGTGCAGTGTCTCTGAGATTCATGAGCTGTTTTAGTTCATCAGTTAGCCATGGTGCGGGTTTCCTTCTCACTTTTTTGGTTTTGATGGGCGCATATTTATCATACAGCTGGTTAAGTTTATTTGTAATTTTGTGAAGTTTCTCGTTTACATCCGGGAGGGTGTCGGAGGTTGGCTCGAAAATTATTTCTAGTGCATCAGCTGTCAGTTCAGGTAAGTTGATGCGTCTTAAGTCACGGTATGCAGTTAACAGTGGTTTCTTCCTAGGGCATTCTAGCGAGTACGTCATGAAAATTACATCATGGGCAGACATACCAGGCGCAGATGTTTGTGACGTTCGAATTACTCTGTCTGGAAACCTTGTTGCAAATATATCTATTAAAGTGTGACTATCAGCTGTGTGATGAGTGGGTGCAAGCTGAAGTAAGGTTAGATTCGAAGATGTAAGCATACGCTTGAACTTCATACAGGACGGACTGTTGAACAGAAAATTTATGTTAGTGTCACCTGCTATAATTATGTGCTCATAGGTTGATTCGAGGTCTGAGAGGGCAGTTTCGAAGCAGTCCAACGCACCTACCTTCGGAGGTTTATAGAGGACGCATATTAGACACTTTTCTTTGAGAGGTTTTATCTCTATGAACATGTATTCCACTTGTTCAGTTTCATCGTTATTTGACGTGTGCAACACGGTAGGAGATAATTCAGAGCGAATGTAAGCTCCAACGCCGCCTCCGCGTTTGTGCAATCGGTCGTGTCTTAGGAAGACATAGCCGTCTAAATTTACGGAACTGGTGGTAATGCTTGGTTTCAGCCAGGTCTCCGATAGAAGAATTATATGAAGACACAAGTCTTGAAATATATGGCGGAACTCAACTAAATGAGCTTGTAGTGATTGAACATTTGCGTGTGCCACGTGGAGCTGTGTGCGCTCAGTTGTAGCGCGCGCGATGATACCGCTAGTCGGTAGGGCAACGGCAGCGGGCTGTGGGGTGGCGGCGTCCTTTTCTGCGAACGCAGGACACATTGGAATGTGGCGTGGCTGGGTGGCTAGCGGTCCGGGGGGTCGGGGGAGGAGTGTAGGACAGCAGAGAGAGAAAGCGGAAGCAGGTCAGGTGGGTTCAGAGACAGGGGAGGGACAGGGAGGCGCTGCAGCCAAGGTCAGCACGACCTGTTTACGCCAAGCGGCAGCGAGGCGCCGAGGGGTGGAGGGGGAGAATCTCGCCAAGCAAAGACAAAATAATCTGCACGGAACGACACTAAGTAAAGATAACAATATCGACAGTGGAGCGAAACAATTGCCAATGATGCGTGAGACCAACGCTATATAAAAGTGAATTTAAACCTAATATGGTACCGTAATTGATAATGTAGGTATGAGAGTAATAGTAAAACAGCACTATCCTAAAGTGAACCAGTAAGTGTCACTAAAAATATAATGATAATTTGCTAGAAGAAAGAAAAAAAAGTGTAACAACAAATCACATCAATCAAATAATGATAATTTACTAAAATAATAAAGAGAAAGCTAACTAATGTAGTATAATAGATATTAATGTACATAAGATTTTCTTTAGAAAATCGATATAAAGTGTAGCAAAAGAACAAAAAAATAGGAAAGAAAAAAAAAATAGTAAGCTACACGTAGAAGTAGTGGCGGCAAGTGTTCAAGTGTTTTTATCTCCTAAAGCAGAGGCTTTCGAGTTCATTTGCATTTGTAATTGATATTTTGCCATTGTTCGTCTTCACCATTATTCTGCCGTCACTTGTCCATACATTGTGTAGGCCAAATGTTGCGATTGCACTATTCAAAATTTTTAACCGCTCGGAAGTGAGATCTTCACGTATCGTCAGACCTGATTTTACCAGTTTCTTCTTGGCTCTAAAGATTTCGGATCTCTTCCTGTACGAAACAAACTTCACTATTATGGGCCTATGTTTAGTGGATTCCCCTGTCTTACGTCCTACTCTGTGACTTCTGTCGATGTCGTTAAGGGTCACCTGCACCCCTAGCTTTTCTGTGGCCAGCTTCACTACGATTTCATCGGTGTTTTCACTACTATTTTCTGGAATCCCGAACAGTCGTAGGTTGTTACGTCTCTGATATTGTTCGAGTTCATCTGTTCTCTCGATTAGCTTCTGCTCGAGAGATCGTGCTCTGTCTGCGGTGTCCTCCAGGGTCTTTTTCAGTGCGCATATCTCACTGGCATTCCTGTCGAGCGTCTGCTGTATTTTGAGCGTCACTGAGGCAGTGACGGCGTCGGTGATGGTCTGGAGCACCGTGGCGAGCGCGCCCTCCGCCTGCAGCGCGGCACTTACCTCGGCCCTGACGAGTGCGGCGATGTCGGCGGTGGCGGGCGGCGCGGCCGCGGTCGCCGGCACCGGCTCGCCTGCTGCCCCCTCGCCGGACTGGCCGTTGGCGGTGCTGCGCGTTGTTCGACGACTTTCCATTTTAGATGCAGTTACACGATCACAGGCACTCCGAATAGTACAGCGATTCAACACTTGGCACTTAACACACGTTTTGTGACTATTTCAAACAGCCAAACTGCTTAGTAACACCTCCAAATACCAGATAAACTTGCGAGCCTAACTAGCGTGCGTCACTCACTGGCGGCCATGCAGAAGCCAGTAGCTGAACAGTGTCTACCGTAAGACATAAACTAACATTGTGATTTCAATTAGTCATACAAAGACTGCACACCACACACGTAGGGTTCCTCATTACTGTATCCAACGTCAGGTGTAAGGAGTGATTGTGACAGATTGGGTGTGATAATTGGATGCAGGACTGGACGATGTTCGACCATGAAGTGGTTTATGGGTAGGCAACAATTAAAGGGATTAAAGTTAAAAGTACAAAACTTCTCGTACAAGTACTTCTAGTGCAACACGTTACAGTGTATCAACCTCAATGTAAATCTGCATAAACAACATAAGTTTTTAAGTTAATGAAATGCAGCAACCAGTTGCTTGTAGTTATTTATTTTTAACTTTAACGACCAGTTTCGGGCGCTTGAGTGCCCTTCTTCTGGTCTCTATACAAACAAGTGCATTTGTATACAATAAGGCTGTTGTTGTTGTGGTCTTCAGTCCGGAGACTGGTTTCATGCAGCTCTCCACAATACCCTATCCCGAGCAAGCCTCTTCATCTCCACATAAGAACGGCAACCTACATCTGTCTGAATCTGCTTACTGTATCCACCTCTTGGTCTTCCTCTGCGATTTTTACCCCACACACTTCCCTCCAAAGTTAGATTCACAACTCCTTGATGTCTAAGAATGTGTCCTACAAATCTATCCCTTCTTTTAGTCAAGATACGCCAGAAATTTCTTTTCTCCCCAATTCTGTTCAGTTAGTTACGCGATCCACCCACCTAATCTTCAGCATTCTTCTGTAGCACCATATTTCAAAAGCCTCGGTCCTCTTCCTGTCCGCACTGTTTGTCGTCCATGTCTCACTTCCATACAAAGCAACACTCCATACAAATGCCTTCAGAAAGGACTTCCTTAGTCTTAAATCAATATTCGATGTTAACAAATTTCTCTTTTTCAAGAACGCTTTTCTACCCATTGCCATTCTGCATTTTATATCCTCTATACTGCGACCATCATTTGTTATTTTACTGCCCAAGTAACAAAACTCATCTACCTCCTTTATTGCTTCGTTTTCCAATCTAATTCCTTCAGCATCACCTGATTTTTTTACACTGCACTCCATTACCCTTGTTTTGCTCTTGTTAATGTTCATCTTATATGCACCTTTCAGCACACTGTCCATTCCGTTCAATTGCTCCTCCATGTCCTTTGCTGTATCTGACAGAATTACTATGTCGTCGGCAAATCGCAATGTTTTTAATTCTTCACCCTGAACTTTAATTCCTTCTCCAAATTTTTCCTTGCTTTCCTTTATAGCTTGCTCAATGTACAAATTGAATAACAATGGAGAAAGACTACAACCCTGTCTTACTCCCTTTCCAACCACTGCATCCCTTTCATGCCCTTCAACTCTGACAACCGCTGTCTGGTTTTTGTACAAGTTGTAAATAACGTTACGCTCCCTATATTTTACTCCTCCTTGCTTCAGAACTTGATAGAGTTTATTCCAATTAACATTGTCAAAAGCCTTCTCTAAATCTACAAAAGCTAGAAATGTAGGTTTCCCTTTTTTTAATCTATCTTCTAGGATAAGCCGTAAAGTGGGTATTGTCTCCCGTGTTCCTACATTTCTCCTGAACCCAAACTGATCTTCCCCGAGGTCGACTTCTACCAGCTTTTCCATCCTTCTGTATAAAATACGTGTTAGTATTTTGCAACCATGACTTATTAAACTGATGGTTCTCTAGTTTTCACACCTGTCTGCACCTGCTTTCTTTGGAATGGGGATTATAACATTTTTCTTAAAGTCTGACGGTAATTCGCCTGTCTCATACACCTTACACACCAGGTCAAACAGGTTTGTCATGGGTGGTTCTCCCAGAGACTTCAGTAGCTCCGAGGGAATATCATCTACTCCAGGGGCCTTGTTTCGACTTAGGTCTTTCAGGGCTCTGTCAAATTCTTCTCTCAGTACAGTATCTCCTATTTCACCTTCATCTACATCCTCTTCCCTTCCTACAATATTGTCTTTGTGGTGTCGCACAAGTCCAAAGTGCGCGCCACCTACTTTCGCCGCGCGCCGCCATGCACGCACGGCGCGGCGTTCTTACGACGACAGCCACGAGCGCCCTCTGCTACAACTCCGTTCGTGGCCACCGCTGAACGACATTGTTCACTTGGGACTGAGATAGGAACCAGTTAACACTTCGGAATCTGATAGGCACCAGTGAAGACTTGGATATCGTACAGGCACTAGGCAGACCTCTAGCTCAACTATGTATCAGCATTCTGCAGTACTGAGCTATGTAAAAGTTAAGTATTGTATAAATTCTGTGCAATATATATCTCGTTCTAATTTACTCTAGTGTTTCAAGTTTCTGGCTGCTCCCCTCCGTACCTGCACCAGCGTGTTATCTTTATTCCTGTGTCGGTCTCATTCCACTCGGCCACCGACACCTACGACGGAAACGAGACACAAAAGCGGCGACGAGGCTGGGACACAAAAGTCTTGAAGTTCATTTCCTTTGTAGAGCCCCTCTATATACTCTTTCCACCTTTCAGCTTTCCCTTCTTTGCTGAGAACTGGTTTTCCATCAGTGTCCTTGATATTCATAGAGCTGTTTTTCTTATCTCCAAATGTTTCTTTTATTTTTCTGTAGGCTGTATCTGTTTTTCCCCTATTTATACATTCTTCTACATCCTTGCATTTGCTTCCAGCCACTCCTGCTTAGCCGTTTTGCACTTCCTGTCAATCTCATTTCTTTGCCATCTGTACTCCATTTACTGCATTTTTATATCTTCTCCTTTCATCGATTAAATTTAGTATCTCCTGTGATATCCAAGGATTTTTTTGTAGGTATTGCCTTCCTACCTATTTTGTCCTCTGCTGCCTTCACTATTTCATCTCTCAATGCTACCCATTCCTCTTCTACTGTTTTACTTCCCCCCGTTTCTGTCAATTGTTGCCTAAATCTCCCTCTGAAATTCTTAAGAACTTCAGGTTCCTTCAATTTATCCAGGTCCCATCTCCTTATTTTCCTACATTTTTGTAGTTTCTTCAGTTTCAGCCTACAGTTCATAACCAACAAGTTATGGTCAGAGTCTATATCTGCCCCTGGCTATGTCTTACACTGTAATACCTGGTTCCGAAATCTATGTCTTAACACTATAAAATCTATCTGGTATCTCCCGGTGTCTCCTGGTCTCTTCCACGTATACAACCTTCTTTTGTGATTCTTGAACCAGGTTTTTGTTATAACTAAATTATGTTCTGTGCAAAATTCTACCAGGCGGCTTCCTCTTTCATTCCTTTTGCCCAGACCATATTCACCTACTATCCTCCCTTCCCTTCCTTGTCCTACTACCGAATTCCAGTCTCCCATACCAATTAAGTTTTCCTCTCCCTTAATTGTCTGAATAGTTTCCTTTAGCTCCTCATATATTTCTTCAATTTCCTCATCATCGGCAGAGCTAGTTGGCATATAAACCTGTACTACTGTTGTTGGTGTTGGTTTCGTATCTATCTTGACAATGATAATGCGATCACTGTGCTGGTCATAGTAGTTTGCCCGCATTCCTATTTTCTTATTCATTATCAATCCTACTCCTGTGATACCCCCAATTGATTTTGTATTTATAATCCTGTACTCACCTGACCAGAAATCCTGTTCATCCTCTCACCGAACTTCACTAATCCCCACTATACCTAACTTCAACCTATCCAGTTCCCTTTTTAAATTTTCTAATTTTCCTACTCGATTAAGGGATCTAACATTCCACGCTCCGACTCGTAGAATGCCAGTATTGTGTTTCCTGATGATCACATCCTCCTGTGTAGTCCCCGCCCGGAGATCCGAATGGGGGACTATTTTACCTCCGGAATATTTTACCCGAGAGGATGCCATCATCATATGTTCATGCAGTAGAGCTGCATGTCCTCTGGAAAAATAACGGCTGTAGTTTCCCCTTGCTTTCAGCCGTTCGCAGTAACTGTGCGGCAAAGCCACATTAGCTGATGTTACAAGGCCAGCTCAGTCAATCATCCAGACTGTTGCCCCTGTAACTACTGAAAAGGCTGCTTCCCCTCTTCAGGAACCACACGTTTGTCTGGACTCTGCACAGATACCCCTCGCTGTGGTTGCACCTACGGTACGGCTACCTGTATCGTTGAGGCACGCAAGCCACCCCACCTTGGCAATGTCTGTGGTTCATGGGAGTGGAAAATAACGCTATAGAACGTATAAAAGTCGATTACAGAAATATGATGCAGTTTCGAACCAAATAGATTGTAATAAAGATAAGTTCATATAATGGGATAAAATTAACACTTACAATTTTGTACTGTTGCTTAATAACAACAAGCAACAGTACAAACATGTAAGTGTTAATTTTCTCCCATTATATGAACTTATCTTTACTACAAACTATTTGGTTCGAAACTGCTTCATATTTCTGTAATCGACTTTTATACGTTTTATAGCCTTATTGTATACAAATGCAATTGTTTGTCTGTATAGAGATCAGAAGAAGGGCACTCAAGCGCCCAAAACCGGTCGTTAAAGTTAAAAATAAATAACGACAAGCAACTGGTTGCTGCATTTCATTAATTTATAATCTGAACAGTTGCTGAAATGGATAAAATACTTCAATATAAGTTTTCAGTACTATTAAAAATATAGTGGGCCAGAAGTGCTGAACATGGTGTTACGTCTAACAGAGTATAAAACTGTTACCAAGTGGTTCAGACTTACCAATTTACATTAAAATAGATTCTCTGTATTAACTGAAATATTGTGGTGTTCGTGAAGTAACTTTCAAACTAATTTTGAAAGTTTGCATGGAACGTTAAGGGGGAGATAGTTAATGATGCTAATACAGGTTATAAAATGAAATTTTGTGCACTCTTACAGTTTTATGTAGTAATATTAACCCAACGATGCAGCTCCATGAAAAAAGCCGTACATTTCTCTTCGGTTGCTCCCTCCAGGACGCGCAGCGCCGGCGTGGGATAGGCTGTCGGACGTCATCCGCTGCTTTCTCCACGATCGTTCTCTTGCTTCTGGCGTGTGGTGCAGACTTTACACCACAACATATTTACTATAATACCACGTACGGTGTACATAGTTAGGAGGTTATAGCACCAGTATACAGACGCTTATGCTCGATTAGCAGGTATAATGACGTATTTTTATGAAGCCAAGAACACACTTGTATCTTTATCTATTTTTTTGTAACAGATGCACCTGGCTATTACTGGAAGAACATGGACTTTATGGAATGTAGTAAACTACGAGCTATGTTCGGACTGCATGGCATAACAGACGAGGTTAGTCGCGGGAGGACGTAATTTGTTAATAACAGGGTAGCTATTCAGTTAGGAAAATCTTAGCGAACGTTGTACTGTAGCGAAATTCATTGTTTCGCCATCTATTGGCGGCTGTTCTTACTATGGAAGTGCCTAACGGCATTTGGTGAGCAGATTGAAGCATCATCTATCAGCAACTGTCATTACCACGGAAGAGTCTACAAATGATCGGTGAAAATACAAGAACCAGTTATTGGTAAAATCAATTTGTTCGTTTAGTATGACTTCATGCTACTTAAATTAAACACTCTCTCAGCAAAGACATGGTTAGTAATACCCCTGTTTTCACATCTGTACTGTTTGGTCAAATATGAGAGAAATTAGAGATCTTTGTGGAAAAATCATATACTGAAGGAACAAATTGATATTACGAAAAACTATTTGCAGATGAAATATTTTTACATTTTTCGGTTCCGAAAGAATGGACATTAGTGTTTAATGCCCCGTCGACAGCGTGGTCATTAGAGGCGGAGCTTACACTCGGGTTGTTTGGGTAAGGATAGGGAAAGAAATCGGTCATGCCCTTTTGTAAGAAAGCATCCCGGCATTTGCCCGAAGTGATTTAGGAAAATCACAGAAAACGTAAATCTGGATGGCCGGAGGTGGATTTCAACCACCGTCCTCCCGAATGCGAATCCAGTGTGTTACCACCGAGCCATCTGCCTTCATTTTTGGTTTGCAAAAATTGTTGTGGACATAATTATTTTTACGGGTAATATTGTAAAACTGTTTTTTTCAGCATATCAGTGCACAAAGCAAATGCAGAAAGAATATTTCCACTTACTGTCACAGAGTGGACTGAGGACAGGAATAGGTTGAACATTGAATCTGTTAAACGTATGTTGATGGTCCAATGGAATTTCAAAGAATTTTCATGTGTACTTCTTGACAACTATCTGCTAAGGGACCCTAAACTTCTGCATAAAATTAGATCTTCAGAGATGTATCTGTAATCGTAACGAATTTGCGTTTGGACCATTAATAATAAACTCATTTACTAAATTTGAGCATATGTTTTGAGCGTCCTCGTTTTTCTCACTTTGTTATCCTGTTTGAAGTTCCAGAATGAAACTTTTCGCTCTGCAGCGGAGTGTGCACTGATATGAAACTTCCTGGCAGATTAAAATTGTGTGCCGGAAGTGGGACTCGAACCTGGAGCCTTTTCCTTTCGCGGGCATGTGCTCTGCCGACTGAGCTATCCCGACACAACTCACGATGCCGCCTCACAACTTTAATTCCGCCAGTACTGGCATCGTGAGTCGTGTCGTGATAGCTCAGTCGGTAGAGCGCTTACCCGCGAAAGGCAAAGGTTCCAGGAAGTTTCATATCAGCGCACACTCCGCTGTAGAGTGACATGTTTCATTCTGGAAACATCCCTTAGGCTGTGGCTAAGCCATGTCTCCACCATATCCTTTCTTATAGGAGTGCTAGTCTTGCATGTTTCGCAGGAGAGCTTCTGTGAAGTTTGGAAAGTAGGAGGGGAGGTACTAGCGGAAGTAAAGTTGTGAGGCGGCATCATGAGCCGTGTCGGGATAGCTCAGTCGGTTGAGCGCTTTCCCGCGAAATGCAAAGGTCAAAGGTTCGAGTCCCGGTTCCGGCACACAATTTGAATCTGCCAGGAAGTATATATATAGTTGTTCGTCTACTTTTTTAATAATTACATGTTGCCAGGCAAGTGATTCAACACACACCATTGGTGTCTAGCTTGTTTGTGCACATTACTGAAAGGTAGGGGAAACAGTGGACCATGAGCACAAAACCCATGCCGTGAAAAACAGCGGTAGATGTTAATCCCTGATAGTATACCGTGTGGTTCACTGTTGCGCCAGAGACGAGGAGTATGCACATCTGCCACACGGAATGGATGCATCGTCTAAAGCGTCATGCTACGAACTGGGCGACGTTCTCGCTAGAGTTTCAAGTCCTCCCTCAGGCATGGGTGTGTATTGTCCTTAGAGTAAGTCACTTTAAATAATTTGTAAGTCTAGGGACTGATGACCATAGTGAAACTTTGTAAAATGTGAAACTTTTTCAAATGAATCTACTGCTGCTGTTGTCAAACTAATCTAACGACGTAATATATTGTCAAGGTAAAGAATTTAATATGAAGTACATGCATTCAAAGTACTGTATAGATGTGTTAAATGCACCTGAAATGTTTAAATGTTTTATGCACAAATAATCGTGCAAGCTCATTAAATGGGATCGTAACAGGTCCTTATCATTGCACAAGATCTGACATAATAATGACCCTTTTATTATTCCGCTGCATTTGATAATACTGCTTAATGTGAATATCATGAGAATAAAAAGCACAGCAAAGCATTCTGGTGCAAAGGAATTACAGTAAGTAAATTTACCCTGTTCAAATATCTTTCAGTACCCTTCTTTCCTACGGAACGGAACGACATATTTTCTTTTAGAAAAAGGACACTGCTGTGACGATTATCCTTCTGACACTTTTTCATAAATAACATCACACCTCAAAAAACATTACTCATGTGGCATAAGTATTCAAACTATGCCGATCTAAGTATTAACTACTGAAAGGAGAACCATACACTTTGCAAGGTATTCCGAATAAGTTAAGTAAATAAAAAATTAATAGAAATTTGCAAGGTATCCCGAAGATTAATGTTTAATGATGATTGATCAATAGTGCGTACAACGTACGTGAACAAAATTAAACTGTAAAATCCGTACAATGTGGTGACTACGACCACCGAGGTGAGCCTTAGAAAACAATATGCGCAACGGACACGCCCGGAAATAGGGGAAAATAAAACATTAAAATTTATGGCCCTGTCGCAAGTACTCTCAAAGCGGTCCACGAAACTGATGAATAATGAAAGGGGGAAACAATATGACTGCGACACAGATAAAAATAAAATTCTACTTATCTCGTACCATCTTATTATAAAACTTAAAAGAGCAATCAGCAACCAGCTCGCGTCATGCAGTATTTCAGTATTAAAATTTTCAGAAATGATGGGTAGGTAGTAATTAAGTTCAACAATAATCATAAATGAAGAAAATGAAAGGAAGGGGAAACTAACTGCCAAATGAGGACGCAGAACGCAAATTGAATATTAGAAATTATGAACTCTTAAAAAAATTGAAGTAGAAAAATATTACAGAAAATTAAATTAACATCATGCGTTACAATAATAGCGTGCTGCAACAGTACTTAAAAGCTGCCTTCTCCAACTGCTACCTCACCCAACAGACAACTCTCCGCAATTGACTCCCAACACAACTCGCAACAGACTTGCTACTGACTGCTCTCTCTCGCAGCCAGAGCGCTTACTCTACAATCAAACATCCAAAGATTACTGTGCCACTCACAATATACATCTGTGGCCAGTTTACATGTGTACAAAATACTATAGAAAACCAACTTATGTCGGGACCATAGGGGCCCTACAACTTCTAATAAAAAATTTCTTTCAAGAAGGATCAAATAACAATGGAACTACAAGTTGTGTTTGTGCAATCAACGTTGCAATAAGCTACATTTACAGGTGGTCGAAAATTCTCGTCACAAACGTCTAGGACTTGTAAAGGGTATTGAGTACATAACATTTTGTATAGGAACCCAAGGCCGGTAACGTATCATTTCCGTACTACGTCAGTTTCAATTCAGATGGGTAACTCGTCAACGTCTGCTTAGGGACAGACTTCTCGCCGCTGCACAAGACATTGAAGAGACACCAGGTGGGATCGAGAGAGTGTACCACAACATGCTTCGGAGGTACAGTGTGTGTAACGACGTTAGTTGTCGCCACATCGACCCCCTGTTGTAATGCATCAGTGAGTTGTGGCTGGTGCCATAGATGCTAGGTTCTCGTTGTTTTCGACTAATGTAAACCGTAAGGTGCACACTGTAATCAGAATGCGTAAGTAATAACGGAACGATTCAGTATTCTCTCCCAATTGATTGCAACAATTGTACTAGGTCATACTTAATTACATTCTTCAAGTAGGAGTGGATGAGATAATCATCTGAATTGGAACCCTCGTGGGACGGAAACGATACGTTTCCGGACATGTCTTCCTATTAAGAATGTTATGTACTCACTACCCTCTTCAAATCCTAGACGTTTGTAACGGAAATTTCCGACCACCCTGTATATAAATACAGAATCAATACCTTGCGGTGACTTCTTTTCACAATGAAGTAATGTGAGAGATGCCTGACTCATCACATAATATACCTCTGTATAATTAGTATCTGCCGCCTCTGCAGACAGTTTCACAAAATGGACTTGCACAGAAAACTCAAAAATTCTGTCCCATCTCGCAGCTACAGCCGAGCGTGGGAACAATAGATAATATAACGAAGTACTTGTATATCATTGGCATTTATTGCCACGTCACGAGCTTTGTAAAATTTTGGTTTGGCATTTTCCTTGAGAGTAATGAGTGCAGCGAAATCTTTAGCTTTTCCTAGTCCCGCAGAAAATATATCTGGAAAGTCTTTTAGAAATCTGTCGACACTGTCTTTAGCATCAAAATTGTTCACAACTAAAACATTCTCTTGCACAGTAAAACCAAAAAGATCAAAAGAATCTAAACCAAAAATATTCTATCCTTCGTAAGACTCAAGCACTTGAAATGGCATATTTGTGAGCGGTATACTGCAGGTAGTGAACACTGTCCTAGTACAGGAATTTCATTGCCATTGTATGCTGTCAATTTTGTTTTAACGCGAGAAAGGCGCACCGATCCTAACTGTTCATAAGTTTTGCGATTGAGCAATGTGACTGATACACCTGTGCTAGTTGAAACTTTACAGAAATGTCATTCACACGCAAATTGACATACATTTTTCTGGCCTGATGTACAACTTGTGATACATTAGTGTCCTTGTTGCCGGCCGCGGTGGCCGAGGGGACTGAGGCGCTTCAGTCACGGTCTGCGCGGTCGCTACGGTCGGGGGTTCGAATTCCCCCTCGGGCATGGATATTTGTGCCGTCCTTAGTTGTAGGTAGTTCATAAGTAGTTTGTAAGTTTAGGGACTGATGACCCCGTAGTTAAGTCCCTTAAGCTTAACAAACATTTTGAACCTTTTTGTCCTTGTTGTTACGAGGGGCAGCCACTAGTTTGGAAAATACTGCATTTATTGAATAACTATTGTCTGTTTCGGCCAGGAGGGCAAGTTTCTTTCCTTTTGCTGCAAGCAAACTGTTTGTATATGACCTTTCTTGCCGCATACATTGCACTTTATTACTTTTGTCTTTTTTTTCTCTCTCTTCTTGCTTCCTGTGGTGTCGTCCGTATGATGCTAAATGCGCTATGACCAAGTTACTGCTAAGTTCGTAACCGCGTTTTTACTTAGCATTGTCCTATTCCTGACTTCGTAGCTGCCTAGTTGATTCGATTTGATTTGATGTTTCCAGGGAAGCCAAAACAGTCTTGGTCCAACTCGCCACTGCCCGCACCGAAACTAAGTTTGTTGTGCGGTATCGCTCCCTGTATATCTAGTAAAGTCAACCACTGCCCTTGAACAGTGGAAGGAGTCCCTTTACCAGATCTTTATTTGACACAATTTCTTCGGGTCTAGTTGTCCCAAATGTTCTGTGCCTTTTACTCTCCAAGGCAATGCATTCGAAGATTAGTTGTGATGCAGTTTCATCACCGTCATCACAGATCCTACATTTAGGGTCCTCTTCTGTTATTCCCATTGCATGTAGGTGTTTTTTGAAATTCCCATGGCCTATCAGCAATCCAACCATGAGTCTAATCTCTCTCCTGTTCAGCCCCAGGATTGCAGAGCTTCTTTTAAAACATGGCTTTGGCATCATTACCTCGCCATGTTTTTGTTGATGGACTTTGGTCCAATATTCTACGTGCTGTCTTCTGAGCCAATTACGTAGCTCCAATTTGATCATTGCCTTGGGTGATTGTCAGGACAGGTTCCGGTTCGATAAATGGAGACTCTGCCCCCATACTGGCTAATCTGTCGGCATGTTCGTTGCCACTGATCCCCGAGTGGCCAGGGATCCACAATAGGTTTACTCTATTGCTTTCCCCTAGCTCCACCAGAACCCTGTGAGATTCTGCAACAATTTTAGACCTTGTTGCAGGAGCTGCCAGTGATCTCAGGGCTGCCTGGCTGTCTGAATAGATGTAGATGCTACGATCTTTGTAACACCTACGCAAATTCTCCTCCACACATGCCCTGATGGCAGTGATTTCGGCCTGGAATACTGATGCCAGTTTCCCTAGTGAGATGACGCCCTCCAGTCTTGGCTGCACCCCGTATACCCCGGCCAGCTGCCTAGTTACTACCTGAGTTCTGAATAGTAATTGACGAGTTCTCACTAGAAACTGACGAGTTCTCACTAGTAACTGATGGGCGTCCAGACGTATGTCGGCCTAGATATAGCCGCTTTTAGAGGGAGCTCATCTTCGGTTACTCCCTCCAGGATGCGCGGCGCCTGCTTGCGATTGGCTATCGATCGATCGCTGCCTTCTCCACGTTCGTTCTCTTACATCTATCGTGTGGCGCTGACTTTACACCGCAAATGTAAATGACCACTGTAGTAATTTAACCCTTTAATGCATGACTTTTAAAGAATACCACGATTAATGTACAGTCCGTATATGCTGACAAATTTTTGTTTTAGAAAAATCCTTAAAATTATTACACACTACTAGTAATAAAATGTTCATAGCTGGTCAGCTGTATAGTGCTTCCATGATGTGCCCGATTCAGTAAATGTCACTATCGTGCCTCTCGTCTTTCCAGAAAGTAACTTATAATGCAATGGTAGTGACTGTCTGCTTTTACATGGCAGAGGACGAATACTGACGTAAATAAACGCACATGTTAGGGGTAACTCAATGCAGCTAACTGTCGAACTGATTCAGTAGCGCTCTGCGATTTATAATTTCTAGGACGAGATACTAGCATTTGTAACACTATGTATACAAGCAGGTACAAATTAATTTGTGATAAAGTTTTGATCAGTTTGAGAGATAACGGGAAAAATAAGGTATGTAGCTGATCAGATACACCATGCATTAAAGGGTTAAATGAACACTACGTTATTAATACACGATACACAGTAATGGTGATCCTACTGATGATAGCGCTACTACAGCAGAGTTACTAAACATAACTTTTAGAAACTCAGTCACCAAAGAAGAAGAAACCAATATTACCGATTTCGAATTACAAACAGAGGCCACAATGAGTAACGTAGAAGTAGATATCATCGGAGTAGTGAAGCAACTAAAATCACTTAACAAGAACAAGTCTTTTGGTTCTGACTTTATACCCATTAGATTTCTATGTACTCTGAAGCGATAGCTCCTTAACTGCCATATACAACCACTCTCTCAAAGAAGGATCTGTACCAAAAGATTGGAAAGTACCACAGATCACACGTATATTCAAGAAAGGCAATAGGCGTCACCCACTAAACTACAGGCCTATTTTATTGACGTCAATTTACAGCAGGATTTTAGAACATATCTTATAATCAAACATTATGAATTATCTGCAACAGAATGATCTATTGACCCAAGGTCAACACGGATTTACGAAATATCGTTCAAGCGAAACACAACTTGCTCTTTACTCACACGAAGTGATGGGTGCTATCGACAAGGGTTCGCAAATCGATTCCGTATTTCTTGATTTCCAGGAGGCTTTTGACACTGTCCCTCAGAAATGGCTCTTAATGAAATTGCGTGGTTATGGTATATCGTGCTAAATTTGCGACTGGATAGGGGATTTCGTGTCAGAGAAGACACAGTTCGTAGTAATCGATGGTAAGGCATCGATTAAAAGAGACGTGATATCAGGCGTTCTACAGGGTAATGTTATTTGTCCTCTACTGTTCCTTATTCACATTAACGATGTGAGAGAAAATATAAGTAGCTCTCTTAGGTTGTTTGCAGATGACGCCGTTATTTACCTTCTAATAAAATCATCTGAGGATCAAAACTAACTGCAGAACGATCTGAATAAGATATCACTATGGTGTAAATATTGGCAATTGACTCTAAATAATGACAAGCGTTAAGTCGTCCACATGAGTACGAAAAGAAATCCGTCAAACTTTGTTTACAAGATAAATCAATCAAAAGTGAAGTCCATAAACTCCACTAATTACTGAGGAATTACTATTACTTCAGACTTAAACTGGAAAGAACAAGTATGTAATGTCGTGGGAAAGGCGAACCAAAGACTGTCTTTTATTGGCAGAACGCTTAAAAGATGCAACAAAATTACTAAAGAAACTGCATCCACTACGCTTGTCCGTCCTTGATTTGCAGAGTATCCCCTGTAGATGTAGATCTCTAAAACGTCGTTATGTTCGACAGCTATTGAACGATTTGGAATATTTTTCTTCGTAGCATTATTCTCATTTGGTTTGTCGCTAAAGTTGTTAGCTAGACGAGTTACCCCAACGTGGTTGTTAGATGTAGCTGAACGCTGTGCCTTCCAGGAGAACAGCAGGAACTGCCTTCAGATTGCCTCCTCCCTGCTTCCTTTCCGCGTCTTCTGTAATGGGGAACGATATCGACTTTCACATCTCGCGTTTTTCCGCTGCACGTACCGCGTTTATGGTATATCCAACGACTTCCTCTTTACAAGGAACAAGTAACATGGTAACGATTACAGGGACGTGACTGGAACTTTTAGTATGCTATCTGGATCTGGTTACAGATATTTCTTTCGTCTTTCACAGCCGAATTTTTGCGACTGAGCCGCGGCGGATTAGCCGTGCGCACTGGAGCGCCATGTTGCGGTGAGCGCGGCCGTTGGCCGTCGGGTGTTCGAGTCCCCCCTCGGGCATGGGCGTTTGTGTTGTCCTTAGATTAGTTTACCTTAGTTGAAGTAGTTTGTAAGCTACGGACTAATAACCACTCAATTGAGTTCGACAGATTTACAACATTCAAAATTCATTTTGCGGTTGAAAGATTACAGCAGTAGAAATTAACGCCCTCTTACAAGGAGACCCACATGGGTAACGGAATTTAAAATTTCTTTATATTTATGTTACGTGAAGTTCAGAACTGAAGTAACAATCAGCGAAAGCCCTTCGACGAACTCTTAAAAATTATCGGGAAAATCTAATTTGAAGTTTTGGACTGTAGACGTAACAGCCAATAATTAAAACAATTCCGGCATCTGTTTGTGTAGCTCAGGTGGTAGCGGTCAGGCATTACAACCATAGAGTCTGTGGTTCGAATCCCACTGTGACAAATTTTCTTTTAATTAATTAAATAAAAAATTTTGGGATCACTAATTCCAAGTGTTGTGTCAGTTTTTCTTTATGTGTATGTAGACAACATGAAAAGCTTGTCGTCATGTAAAACCGTGGTTAACTAAGTCAGCTGCCTGGAAAGCCGTTAATAGGTATGAAGAGGATTTACCAAAAACAGCGTCGTAGCTCTTCACGAACTGAACAATTAAGTGCCGTCGTCATCTAATTCTGAATCCAATCCTGTACAAGATGTAACTCATAGTTTTTTATTTATTTATTTATTTATTAATTTTTTTATTTTTTTATTGAAGCTATTATTAAAACTTCCTACTATAAAATGTAGAAAATCACGAATAAACAAAAATATGTGCAATTTTCGTAAAAATTACTATTAGATATTAAAGTTGTCTAAGTATTCGAACACAAACTGTGGTGTCGCACAAGTACAAAGTGCGCGCCACCTACTTTCGCCGCGCGCCGCCATGCACGCACGGCGCGGCGTTCTCACGACGACAGCCACGAGCGCCCTCTGCGACAACGCCGCTCGTGGCCACCACTGAAGGACATCGGTCACTTCGGACTGAGATAGCAACGAGTTAGGACCTTCGTAATCAGATAGGCACCAGTGAAGACTTTGCTATTGTACAGGCACTAGGCAGGCCTCTAACAACTATGTATCAACATTCTGCAGTACTATGTAAAAGTTAAGTATTGTTACATTCTGTGCAATATATATATCTTTCTAATTTACTCTAGTGTTTATAGTTTCTGGCTGCTCCCCTCCGTACCTGCACCAGCGTGCTATTTTTGTTCCTGTGTCGGGCTCGTTCTACTCGGCCACCGACACCTACGACGAGGCTGGGACACAAAAGTGGCGACGAGGAGTGATAGACGAACCGTGGACCAGCTCTCTTGCAGCAGCCAGACAGCAGCAGTCGGAGCACGCAAAAAATTGCTCCCGCCCACCCACCCTTATTATAAGATTTTTGGGGAACATATTCTGTTACGTATTTTGTGGACTTTTTTGTTGCAGAGCGTCCTCTTTCATATTGCATGTGTTTTGTTATAAGTTACTTGTATGCGCGGCGCCTAATCGGTCAGCATGGCCACTACCCCGAACCCAAACTTAATGGAAATTATTCAGTTACAGACGGCGCAAATAACACAACTTCTCCAGGTGGTGGCGCACTTGACGTCAACTCAACAACAGCCGTCGCATCAGCAGCCCACACCTGCCGCCGCAACGCTTCCGACGTTTCGCCAGTACAACGAACGTGAGGAAGAATGGAGCGACTATTTCGCACAGTTTCAAGAACTCGTCGCGGCTCATCAAATTACAGGTCAGACTGTTAAGCATCTTTTATTGTCCGTGGTGGGCCCCAAAACCTTCGTATTACTGCAGAAACTATTCCCCAAAGCATCTCCTCGTGATGTAGACTTTGAACAAATAGTAGAGGCACTAAATGCTCATTACGAGAGAAAAGTTCTTGTAGCCGCTGCACGATACCGATTTTTCAGACTTAAAAAATTACCGCAGCAGTCACACCAAGAGTGGATTACGGAATTGAAGGGCTTAACCCGCCAATGTAAATTTACTTGCTCTTGTGGACTTTCGTATAGTGACGTGATGTTGAGGGATGCGATTACGCAGAATATTCAGGACCCCAGAATTAGAGCAGCAATTCTGAAACAGTCTGACCCCTCATTAGACAGTGTACTGCAGCTTATAGATGCGCATGATACTTTTGACTTAGCAGATGTAGAAATGCAAAGCCATAGTGTAAATTCAGTGCGCCGTAACGGACGCTTTCCTAGCCGTAGTTCTCAGTGTAGCACTAGTGATTCTTACAATAGTACAGGCCGTGCTGAACAGACAGTGAACAGTAGCCAGTGTAAAAGAGCGACGCAAAGGTCGCCCCGTAGTGTTAGACACAGTAATTTGAATAACGGGCGCCAACGCTCATTTCAGAAAAATGTACGTAAATCTTGCCCCCAGTGTGTGTCTCGCCACAAGCGTGCTCATTGCCCTAGTCGCAACGCAACCTGTTATCAATGTGGCAAATCGGGACATGTGCAGTCTGTGTGTATGCAAATTAAAAACTCAAAGAACAGTAACGTTAGAAACAGTGCTTCGCAGAGTGCGAGAACAGTTCATTCTGTAAATGTTATATGGGCTGTGGAATTGAACAGTGCTTTCCTTGGATCTCAATTTCAAGAAAGTAGTTCTGCTTTTTTTTTTTTTTTTTCTTTATTGTCGTTTCAATTCCCCGAAAAAAGGGGCGGGCCGGCAGCGTTCACTTGCGCTCTTCGGCCTACAGAAATAAAATTTGTGAGCGGAGAACATAAAAACACAAAGGAGATAAAATTTTGGAGGTAATACAGACATAAAATGGAGATTTAAAATGGAGATAAAACAAAGTACATAAAATGGAGGAAACAGTGGTGACATAAAACATTTGAAATGGCGAAAGTGGTGAATAAAAACAGTTACTCGAATGTCAGTGGCGCACACACACAATTAAAATGAGCATAGGGCGGCGGCCATGGTGAGACCGTCCGCTATTTGGAGTTAAAACAAAAAACACAACACTCACTTCCAGAGATACACAAGTTAAAACTGACGGTGTCGGCTGCGGGTTGGCCGTCCACTGTTGTAATATAAAACAATTTAAACTAAAACACACCACACTTGTCGGAGCACAAAAGAGGTTCCATAGATGGTGGGGCACTGACAGCATTGAAGATGTGGTGTGGGGGGAAAAGAGATGAAGGAGATGGAGAGGGTGGGGAGGAGCCACAGAGCCGGTAGGGAAGGGACGGGGGGGGGCTGACGTCCCAGGAAGCCACGGGGAAGAATGATAGGGGGGGCGGTAAGAGGAGGATCCGGAGGGACGGAGGAGGGGAGAAGGGACAGGAAAGGAGGGATAGTCGGGGCCCTCAGGGAGAGAAGGGGGAGAAGGAGCAAGGAGAAGGATCAAAGCTGGTATGAAGGGTAGATGTCAGGTCGGAGGGCATCATCCGGGAGGGGGAGGGTACGGAAGTTGCCACGGGAGAGGATCCGGAGGGTGGACAAGTGGAGAGCAGGGGGAATACAGTGGTGGAGGCGCGGCAATGTACCTGGTGCAGAGAGGAGGGGATGGACTAGAGGATTAGGCGGATCTGATTTGCGGGATATGTAACGGAGGCGGAGATTTTCAATAAACAGAACGAGTCTGGGGAAGGTAATGAGATCATAGAGGATCCGCGTGGGGGAAGGGGGATAAAGTGGGATACGGAAGGCGAGGCGGAGGGCATGGCGTTCCAGTATCTCCAGAGATTTGTAGAAGGATGGGGGAGCGGAATTCCAGGCGGGATGGGCGACACAGAGGACTGGGCGGATGAGGGATTTGTAGGTATAGAGGATGGTAGAAGGGTTGAGGCCCCATGTTCGGCCAACAAGGAGTTTGAGGAGGCGGAGGCGGGAGCGGGCTTTTTCTTGGATAGTGCGTAGATGGGGAGTCCAGGAGAGGGTGCGATCAATAGTGAGGCCCAGATACTTTAGGGTAGGGGTGAGACGAATGGGACGGTTATGGAGGGTCAGATAAAAATCTCGGGGACGGAAGGAACGGGTTGTACGACCTACGATGATCGCCTGGGTTTTGGTAGGATTTATAGACAGGAGCCACTGGTTGCACCAAGCGGCAAAGAGGTCAAGGTGTTCTTGGAGCAGGCGGTTGGAACGGGCAAGGGTGGGAGCTAAGGCAAGGAAAGCGGTGTCATCAGCATATTGGAAAAGGTGTACGGGAGGGGCAGGCTTAGGCATATCCGAGGTATACAGGAGGTACAGGAGGGGAGAAAGGACAGAGCCTTGGGGCACACCAGCAGAGGGATAAAAAAGACGGGAGTCGGTGTTGTGGATGGTAACATAGGTGGGGCGGTCGGAGAGGAAGGAGGCAATGACCCGGACGAGGTTGATGGGAAGAGCATAGGTTTGGAGTTTGAAGAGCAGGCCAGAGTGCCAGACCCGATCGTAGGCCCGTTCGAGGTCTAAGGACACAAAGATGGCGGCACGACGGGAATTTAGCTGGAGGGAAAGGAGTTGCGTAAGTCGAAGGAGTTGGTCATCAGTGGAGAAGGAAGGACGAAAGCCACATTGGGTGTCTGGGAGAAGGCGGTGGAGGTGGAGGTGGTGATGGATGCGACGGGATAGAATGGATTCGAAGACCTTGCTGAATACTGGGGTGAGGCAAATCGGGCGGTAGGAGGAGGCATCAGAGGGGGGTTTGTTGGGTTTTAGGAACATGAGGACTCGGGAGATTTTCCACAGGCGGGGGTAGCAGCCAGTGTAGAGGATGGTGGTATAGAGGGAAGCAAGAGTGGTGAGGAAAGGGAGGGGACATTCTTTGAGGTGGCGGTATGTGATGCGATCGTGGCCGGGAGCTGTGTTTCGTTTGGTGCGCAGTATCAATTGTATGTCGTGTGCAGTAATGGGGGTGTTAATGTCCGACGGGGGGATGTGGTCCAGGTAATGGAAACCAGGAGCCAGGGGTGGGATGGAGACATCGGTTTTTTCATGGACATCTGGGAACAAGGAATAATCAAAGTTAGGATTGTCAGGGATGGAGAATACATCAGAGAGGAAAGAGGCAAAATGGTTAGCCTTACTGGCATTATCAGGAAGGGGCTGGTCAAGGTGGAGGAGAGGGTATGTGGGCATAGGTTTCGATCCAGTGAGGCGGTGGAAGGCGTTCCAATACCGAGACGAGTTGATTGGGAGGTGGGCATTAAGCCGTGTCACTGTCTGATGCCAGTCCCGGCGTTTTTTGGCAGTCAGGAGGCTGCGCACATGTCGCTGGAGTTGCCGATGGCGGAGGAGCGTATCCCGGTCACGGGTTCGCAGGAAGGAGCGGTACAGGAGGCGGGATTCCCGCAGAAGAAGGACAGCCTGAGGAGGGAGTGTGGGACGGTGCGGCTGGACAGCTTTGGTAGGGATGTGCGAATGGATAGCATCAGACAAGGTCTGCTGAAGGAAGGAGGCAGCTTCGTCGATATCATCGGGAGAGTGTAGGGGGAAATGGTGGCTTTCGACCTGATGGGTGATGGAGAGGCGAAAGGCATCCCAGTCTGCTCGGGAGTAGTCATGGACGAGTTTAGGAGGTGGAGGTGGGCGAGGATTCTGTGGGCGATGGACATTGTGTGTGAGGGTAAGGAGAACAGGGTCGTGATCACTGCCTATGGGGTCAAGAACGTCGGCGGTGATGCGCCCAAGGAGATTGGGAGAGACAATGACGACATCAGGGGTGGTGTTGCTACAGGGTCGGGTGTGGCGTGGGAGTGGGACAATGTCGCCATTGATGGTAGGAATGAACTGATGCCACCGACGGAGTTCGGCAGGAGTGCGGGAGTGGATATTGAGGTCAGCGGCGACCACGTAGGTTGTGAAGGTGCTATCGATGTGAGCAAGGAAGTCATAAGGGATGGGAACATGGGAGCGGATATAAATAGTAGCACAGGTGACAGTGAGGGAAGGGAGGAAGAGGGTGTGGATGAGATGTTCATAAGGGATGTTGAGGAGGGGATGTGGCCGAACTGGGTGGTGTCGGAGATGGCCGAAAGCCACTCCACCTCGTGCAGGGGGATGGGGAGAGTCGTGACGGTGTAGGATATAGGGTGTGGTACTGACATGTATGTGAGGGAGGAGGAAGGTTTCGTTGAGGAGAAAGGCATCCACGCGGTGTTGGTTTAAGGTGTTCATCAGGAGGAGCTTATTGGTGGGAAGGGAGCGAATATTGGAGTACAGGATGTTAAATCGTTGCTGCGCCATAATGAGGTTGAAAGGTGGGGAGAGGGAGAGGAAAAGGGAGCGGGTGTGGGGACTAAACTAGGGTGTGAGGACGGTCGGTTCGGGAGAAGGTGAAGTGGATGTGGTTTTGGGAGGTTGTAGCCTTAAAATCAAGGTTGAAGAGGGAGCGAGCGGCCAGGGAGACTTGGTGGAGGGTGTGAGGGCGCTGGAAAGGGTGGATATTTTGGAGGACAATAGTCAGGAACCGGATGATGTCCTCTGCTGTGGGGGGAGGGCATAAGGAGTTGTTAGCGGGGATTGGGGGATCAGTGGGACGGACAGGGACAGTGAGTTCTTCTTTGGTGGGAGGGGGGCGGGACTTACATTTGTAAGAGTAGGTGGGGTGTGCCCCACCGCAGGTGTTACAGGAGGGGGTGGCGGCGAGGTTAGGGCAGGAGGTTTGGAAGTGTTGGCCTTTGCAGTGGGGGCATACAGGAGGGAGACGGCAATTTTCGGTAAGGTGATCATTATATGTGAGGCATCGGGAGCAGCGGTATGACTGGGGAGGTGCTCGGGAAGGTTCCACTTGGTGCAGGCGGTTATAAATGAGGGCCCCATTGCGGAGGAGGTGGTTGATGGATGGCGCGTCTTCTGTGAAGACGCGCATGAGGTAGGTGGGGCCCGTCGCATTGTTAATGCGACGAGCTGAGCGGATGGATAGGCGGGGATCCCGCCGGAGTTCCTCCAGCACCTCTTCCTCTGTGATCCCCGGGTTCAATTTGGTGATCACAGCAGTGAGCGTGGGAGGACGACGGGGAGGAGGGGATTGGCGATTGGAGGCTGGAGGGGGGAGGGGGACAAGGGTGGCACGGGGACCAAAGTGGACGCGGGGGATCTTGTGGAGGAGCTGTGTGTGGAGGTCGGGGTCGGGTGATTTGAGGAGGACAGAGTCCCTCCGTGGGATTATTTGGGAGATGGGGGCAGAAGGAGCATACTGCCGAAAGAGGAGAGTGAGGGCACGGCAGTCTAGGAGTTGGGGGTCAGGGTTATTGAGGACGAAAGTGTGGAGAGCAGACGGTTGAGAGGGGAGGAGGGGTGGCGGGGGAGGTGGTGCAGGCTGGGTAGGGGGGAGAGGGGCGGCTTCCATCGGGACCGGTGGGCCAGTGGCGAGAGGGTCGGCGGGCTTTTTCGTCACCGAGGAGGTGGCGTCTGTGGAAGCTCGTTTTGTCTTCTTTGGTTTTAGGAGGGCCTGGGAGGCAGGAGTGGGGACAGGGGAGACTGGAAGGTGGCGCGGAGCCGGCCCTGCGGCTGCGTCGTCGGGTGGGAGAGGACAGGAGTCGACAGCGGTCTGCCGGGTGCGAACCGCGGCACGGTCACCGCGGGAGTCAGGGAGGGGAGGGAAGGAATCGAGTGGGGGAACGGAGGAAGGGGCAGGAGAGTGTGGGACGAGGGCAGCAGCTTGTGTGGGGGCAGAGGAGAGGGCGACGGCGGAGGGAGTGGTGAGGGTGAGGAGGGAGGGAATTGTGGCAGGAAGAAGAGGGGAGGATGTGCTCCAGGAAATGGTGGTGGGGGCGTGGGAGGGCGAGGTAAAAATGATGGTCGAGGACACCGTAGTAGGGGGCAGGGTCGACATGGCAGAGTCGAACAGTCACCTTAACTGTTGAACACTGTTCCGGGATCGGCGGCGGCGGCGGACGTGCCTCCCGGCGGCCCAGATGGGGGCGGGAGCGGCGCGGCGCGGCGCGGCGGCGGCGGTGGTGGTGGTGGGACGCGCTCCGACGGGCTGGCGGCCGGGCAGAGCGCGCTGGGCGGCGGCGAACCCGGCGTGGGCCGGAGGAGCTCCGTTCGGGGCGGCGGCGGCGGCGGCGAAAACACCGGAGGCGTCGGACGCCGACGGGGCGGCGACACGACGAATACTGCAGTCCGGAGCGGCCGGGCCCTGATCGGCAGTCGGCGACAGCGGCACTTATCGGCGACAGCGGCCCTTCGCGGCGGCAGACAACAGCCGAAAACGGTGGCGCACAAACGTAAGAAATAATAACTGCGAAACACGAAGCAAATACCGCACTAGCAACGTAGTAAGAACGATCCTCTTCGGTAGTTCTGCGCCTATGGCAAAACTATATAGTGCACCACGTAGCAAGCGCCAACGAGCGCGTAAAACAGTGCAACGGAAACGGGTTCGGGACAAGCAAAACGACTATGAACAGTGCATTCCTGTAGTGAAAATAGTGCCTTCTGCAACTGCTCCTTGTAATAGTGCCCAGTACTGCGTAGCTAGTGACAGTAGACATCAAGTAGCTACTCAAAAGTGTAGTGCAGTAGTTAGTGACTCTGTAGTAGCCTCGCATTGCGCGGACGCCGATCCGGCGGTAGTGTCATCTAGTGACAGTGTTGTTAATCCGCTGCGTGCCGAGTCTGCGCCGCTTCCTTCACTACGCGGCCCGCGCAAGCGCAGTAAACAAACCGTAGCAGACGTTGCCCACATTCGCGCACCTGTCGAGCGCCGCAAGCAAAAACTTTTTGTGAATCTTTCCATTGACAATAAGACTGTGCAATTTCAGATAGACACTGGTTCCGCTGTTACCTTAATTAATAAAGATACTTATGAACTTCTGGGTTCTCCAAAATTATCGCTGTGTCAACAAGTGCTAACAGCTTATACCGGTCAAAATATTCCCGTGCTAGGAACGTGTAGCCTGCCCGCCTCTTTTCAAGGTGTAACAAAAACAGTTGCTTTTGTAGTTCTTCAGGCCAAATAGACACAGAACATTTTTGGACTAGATGCTTTTGTCTTGTTTGGTTTATCAATTCAAAGAGATGTGCTTCAAATTTCGTCAATAGTGCCTCAGGATAAAATCAATGCATTGTGTGACAAATACAGTGACTTGTTTTCGCCGGAACTAGGTTGTGCAAAAGACTTCGTGGCACATGTAACTTTAAAAGAATCTGCAGTTCCAAAATTTCGTAAAGCTAGACCAGTGCCTATCGCCTTGCGTGATACAGTTGCCGAAGAACTTAAACGTTGGCAAGATAGTGGGGTGATTTCTCCTGTTTCTGCGAGTCAGTGGGCCTCGCCTTTAGTAATTATACCCAAGCCGTCGGGAAAACTTCGTCTCTGTGCAGACTTCAAATCAACAGTGAACAGTCAAACAATTGTAGACACTTACCCTCTGCCCAGACCTGAGGAACTGATGGACAAATTAGGACAGTCTCGCTTCTTTTCCAAGATTGATTTAGCAGAGGCATACTTACAGAATCCACTTGATGACGAGTCAAAAAAGTATTTCGTCATTAATACTCACATGGGCCTCTTTCAATTTCAACGCCTACCCTTTGGCAGTTCTTCCACCCCCGCTATTTTTCAGCGCTTTTTGGAACAGCTGACAGTTTCTGTACCGTGTTGCTCGAACTACTTAGATGATATTGTGGTATCCGGACGTACAATTGAAGAACATTTAGCAAACCTGGAGTGCCTTTTCAAAGTTTTGACTGCAGCAGGTCTACGTTGTAATAAAGCAAAGTGTTCGTTTTTTCAAACTGAAATAGAGTACCTAGGCCATGTGATTAATGCCCAAGGAATTCATCCCTTACAGTCACATCTTCGAGCAATCAAAGATTTGCCTCCTCCTAAGAATGTACACGAATTGCAAGCAGTAATGGGAAAGCTGAACTATTATTTCAGATTTATTCCCAATGCCTCTCAGATTGCAGCTCCACTGCATCACTTACGTAGGAAGAATGTTCCTTTTGTATGGTCTAAAGATTGTCAGGTTGCCTTTGACAAACTAAAGTCTGCACTACTCAGTGATGCATGTTTGATTCCCTTTGACCCACAGAAGCCTGTAGTGTTAGCAGTTGACGCCTCGTCGTACGGTCTGGGTGCCGTTCTGTCGCATCGTATTGGATCTCACGATCGTCCTATTGCCTTTGCATCGAAGCTACTGACGCCAACGCAACAGAATTACAGTCAGATAGAATAGGAGGCCTTAGCAATCATTTACGGCGTCACAAAGTTTCATCATTATCTCTATGGCAGAAAATTCTATTTGTTGACAGACCACAAGCCTCTCACGTCGTTGTTCTCACCCACAAAGCCAATTCCTCCACGTACGGCACAAAAGCTTCAGAGATGGTCCTTGATACTGTCTAATTATCAGTATGAGATTTTGTACCGACCTACTACTAAACACGCCAACGCGGACACACTTTCCCGACTTCCGGTTGGCCAGGATGTGTCGTTTGATTCTTCGGAAATGGCATGTTGTCAGATAGACTCCAGAGATGCTACCGCTGTCACAGATTTCCCTTTGAACTCTCGCCGGGTTGCACAGGAAACAGCTGCGGATGCAGACCTAAGTGTGGTAGCACGTTTTGTTCACTCAGGGTGGCCTGCCAGAGCCAAAGACATTGATCGGCCTCTTGTTCGACGTTATTTTGCCCAACGTCATGCATTGTCTTTAAGTCAGGGTGTACTGTTGTTGCATACCGACAACGACCAAGCAAGAGTGATTGTTCCTCGTTCCCTGCAACGAGAAGTGTTACGCCTCCTGCATCAAGGACATTGGGGTATTGTTAGGACAAAGCAACTGGCCAGACGTCATTGTACCTGGGTTGGTATGGACGCTCAGATAGAGAGCATGACGTCACAGTGTACTGTTTGTGCGGAGCATCAGGCGGCTCCTCCGCAACGTTTCTCAGACTGGCCACGCCCCAAGGGACCATGGCAACGTTTACATATTGACTTTGCCGGACCTTTCTGGAATACGCGCTGGTTAATTGTTGTAGACGCTTTCAGCAAGTTTCCTTTTGTGATTGCCATGAACTCAACAACAGCGTCTAGTACAATCAGTGCCTTAACATCAGTGTTTTGCATCGAAGGCTTGCCTGAAACTATCGTCAGTGACAATGGACCTCAGTTTGTTAGTGCGGAATTTCAACAGTTTTGTCGTGTGAATGGCATTCAGCATATTACCACTGCACCTTTTCACCCTCAGCCCAATGGTGAAGCAGAACGTTTCGTTCGAACATTCAAGTCTCACATGGAGAAGATGAAAGGTCAGCACTCCAGGCAGCAAGCACTTCAAATTTTCCTGTCTTCGTATCGGTGCATGCCACGTGACGGCCCGTCTCCTGCCGAGCTGCTACACGGCCGCCGTCACCGCACTCTCCTTCACCTGCTGCAGCCTCCCACGCACCGGGTCGGTTCGTATGGCACTACGCGTTTTCAGGTTTCTACGCCGGTGCTGTACAGGGTGTTTGCTGGCAACAAGAATAAATGGATGCCGGGCATCATTCAGCGCGTGCTCGGGCGCAATATGTTTGTTGTACGTTCTTCCACAGGGTCGGAGCTGCGGCGCCACGCAAACCACTTGCGCCTGCACAGGCCGCGCGATCCTGTCTCCGGTTTCTTGATTCCAGACCCAGTTCACCGCCAGGGAGCACAAACACATCGTTCGTCAACGGGTCCAGCGTCCCCGGACTACGAGATCGTCCCGATGGAGATCGACGCGACGCCGCCGCTGTCGCCGCCGCAGATGACAGCGTCACCGAGAGGGACTCCGGGACCGTGCGGGCCCCCCCAGCTTGGGCCACGCACCTCAGAAGAAGATGACCTGCTCCCTCTGGGCGGGGGCGGGCGCCCTTCCCCAGGTTTCGGCGGGTTCCCTGGAGGATCCCAAGGCAGATGCCGGGGCGCGGACGGCGTCTCGATCCCGGCCTCAGCTACGACGCCCGTCCCACCAGTAACGCCCCGCCCAGGCCCTCCACCCAGTTCCGTCGCCGTGGCCCTCAGCCCTACGCCACGACGGCGCGGCGGTTTGGGGGGGAGGGGTGTGGTGTCGCACAAGTACAAAGTGCGCGCCACCTACTTTCGCCGCGCGCCGCCATGCACGCACGGCGCGGCGTTCTCACGACGACAGCCACGAGCGCCCTCTGCGACAACGCCGCTCGTGGCCACCACTGAAGGACATCGGTCACTTCGGACTGAGTTAGCAACGAGTTAGGACCTTCGTAATCAGATAGGCACCAGTGAAGACTTTGCTATTGTACAGGCACTAGGCAGGCCTCTAACAACTATGTATCAACATTCTGCAGTACTATGTAAAAGTTAAGTATTGTTACATTCTGTGCAATATATATATCTTTCTAATTTACTCTAGTGTTTATAGTTTCTGGCTGCTCCCCTCCGTACATGCACCAGCGTGCTATTTTTGTTCCTGTGTCGGGCTCGTTCTACTCGGCCACCGACACCTACGACGAGGCTGGGACACAAAAGCGGCGACGAAGTTGGGACACAAAACAAAGGTAAAGATAATCTGTCATGACGGGATTCTAACTACCGAACCTAGACTTGCAAGACCAGAACACTACCACCTGTGCTACACTAACAGTTGCTGCGAGCGATTTAATTATGCGTATTTACGCTTACTCTCAAAGTTTGGAAGTAGATTTTCTCGAGAATTTTAGTGTATTCCGTCGAAGAGATTTCGGTGATTGTTATTTGAGTATTGAACTTCACGCACGATAAATATAAAAAGTTTGTGAAATCCGATACCCACGTGGTCTCCTTTTTAGTCATAAAAAGTATTTATCAACGTATTTTATAAGTTTTCTACATTTTTATGTCGTTTATTAGACTTAATCAGTGATGAAATTTGTCAGCTGATTTTTTAATAACAACAAAGTAGCTAGACATTTAATTAAATTTCCGTTACATCATCCATCAGGCCACATCCACAGTTCTTTCTTTCTCCTTTTTTTTTTTTTTTTTTTTCCTTCTACTTCCTTTCAGCAGCCGGCCGCGGTGGCCGAGGGGACTGAGGCGCTCCAGTCACTGTCTGCACGGCCACTACGGTCGGGGGCTCGAATCCCCCCTCGGGCATGGATATTTGTGCCGTCCTTAGTTGTAAGTAGTTCATAAATAGTTTGTAAGTTTAGGGACTGATGACCCCGTAGTTAAGTCCCATAGACTCTACAAACATTTGAACATCCTTTCAGCACTAATAAGGGTAAGTAGTCGTTACCCAGCAATTCCGGTTTACGTTGAGCTATGATTAGACATAAATGAGACAATTACTGTTATACTGAATCTCACGGAAGACTTATATATATATATATATATATATATATATATATATATATATATATATATATATATATATATATATATATATATATATTTCACTCCCTGATTTCGCGAGCACACGAGAATGAGCTAAAACAACCATTCAAGTTTCTTTCTATGTCTGAAAAACCAAAATCACTCGGACTATATTACATAAATCACCACAGCGATTAGAAATGAATACTTTCGAGAAACTTCATATATACACGGTAAGTCAAATATTTCTAAAACCGTTTAAGATATCGTAATTCTTTTATCCACATAAATTCTAAGAAATTGCTCACAAAATGTCATGTAGCACCTTGCCATAGGTAGATTAATTATCTAGATATCAATAGCAACTTTTTTAATGTAGATATATTAATTTCTGCTACTAGTATCATAGATCTCGAAAAGACAAATTCAACGGCGTTTCACACATCAAAATTAGTTAATTACTTTTGGAGAAATTACAATATTTAGAGCCCAAAATTTATCTGTTTCGAACATCAAACCAGTCGCGCTGTCTTATGACGCCATCCGTGATTTCATACCCAAATAAGAAAATGAGTCACGTCGGATAACGAGCAGTGTTGGTTTATAACAGACATTTTCTCCCAAACTAACACACGTCACACGCGTACTAGACAGAATACAATCACCGTTTCCTCCTTATCCTACGTGACTCATTTTCTTATTGGGGTATGAAACCACGGACGTCGCCATAAGACAGCGACTGGTTTGACGTTCAATACATATAGATCTTGGACTCTAAATATTGTAATTTCTCCGAAAGTAATTAACGAATTTTGATATGAAGCGCCGTTGAATTCGATCGTTCAGATATACGATACTAGCAGCCGAAATTACTACAGTTACGTTTCATTAACGAAGTTAATATCAAAATATATGTAATTAATATAGTTATGAAATGACACAATGCTTCGTTTAGTGAAGGCTTTGTCACAAATAACAACTACGGAATCACGATCTCTTTAACCGTTCCGGAACAATTTGAGGTGAACAGCTTAGTTGAATCATCCTATATATTAACACAAAGAATTATCCAAATGAGGGGTACTCGCTTTTGAAAATCAGTTTGGTAGCTTCAGACCACAATTCACAAATATTGTAAACTAAATCTCCCGAAACTCCTGTTCAAGTTTTCTTGAATGAACAACACATGGTAAAGGTAAACAAACGATTTGCTAGGCTATTTTCTGTAATGCAATTGCAAATCAACAATTTATGTATTACTGCTGTACTTCTCAAATTGTTGTGTAATTTTTACTTCTTATTAATTATAGCTAAAGCAACCAATGACCGTTTCTACAGTGCGGATTCACAAGAGGTCTTAACTCTTACGGAAAACGGCGAAATGCTACAAGTAGGCCCTAGTTAGTGCAAATGGGCAGGGGCACTGCGGTAATAGTGTTTGGATAAGCTGAAGGTATCTGAGCGCAGACAGAAGAGACTGTGTACCCCGTTAGCAAAGAAGACCGAGGAACGCAGACTACGAAAGCTGCGGCCACTTCCAAGACAACAAGAAACCAGGAGATGCAGACGTCAGAATTTCTGGCATGGAATTTGCGCCTAGTGCCAGAAAACCAACACTTAAGGGAGAAGGAACAATTCTACAAAGACAAGGCGGAGGGAAAATGGCCCAAGTGCCATCTGTTTCTAGATCCCTACTGGAAACAAAACCGGAAGTACCACCTGCGGGAAGAGTACGGCGACCCACCGACAGAGGCCAATCACTAAGAGAAGCCAAACAGAAAGGTCAAATGACCACATAAGATGTTTAAGTATTGTGTACTATTAACGTAAAATCGAAAAATATTTTTTCTATATTATTTTTCTTTCTTTCGTTAATTTTCCAAAAAAAGGTATCAAAAATTTTTCCAACATAACTATTAAGTGTTAAGCACTCCACAAACGAATATAACAAATATAATTATCTCAAAATAAAGTAATACTTAACCGCAGGCCGATAAAGAGCGCACAGCAAGCTCTGAGAAGGGCCCTTCAGGAGAGATAATGAAAAGTGCTAAAAAAAAAAACAAGCTGTACGCATGCCCACGGAATGGTTCCAATCGGGACAAATCCCAACCCCCCTTTACCATCCCATAAAAATAAAATAATAAATTGTGCCACGACAGCAAAACATAAGCTAAGGCCCAATAGAGCGGATGGTTTCCAGCGGTCCGCCCACCCCCTTCAGGCGAGGGGAAAAAAAGCTAGCCGATCAGTCTCAGGTAACACCGGACGAAGACGCCGAGTTACGAAGTCGAAATATCGTGTGAGGAAGACGCGGACCATCGACAGTACACTCGCTCTCACAAGATGTCAAATCCATTCTTTTACTACGGTTTCATTCTGCTGATTGTAAACAGCAAATATGCTGTATCTATTTAAGAAAAAAGTATGTTTGTGTTTAAAAATATTATTTGTTTACGTTTCGTAATATCTCAAAGTAATTGCTTTTACATCCCTGACCCCCCCCCCTCAAACCCCTCTGCGGTAGGCACATGCCCCTGAAACTTATTTTTGAATATCAACTTTTGTTCTAGAGATATTTGGGTGAAAAGTTAAAGTGCGACAGCCTGATGTACATAAGAATGGAGAAAATATTCTTTCATTGACAACTGAAGAACGAATTATTTTCAAAAGTCTATGTATTTTAGTTATTTGAATATTAGTAGAACTGTGGGTGATTCTCGCTTTATACATTGCACATTTCCTCGCCACATTCACACACACCAATGTTCTGAAACAGCATCACGTTACACGCTGCAGCTAATAACCTTTGTGGTCCGATAATTTTATGGGACGAGTATCCGCGGCCATTATAACAGCTACAGAGTTAAAGTAGCGAGCGAGCGCGCGCGGCATTTACGTATCTCATCTGTTATTACCTGGCTGACAAGTCAAAATTGCGTCGCTTCCCAACACTGTGTTCGAAACCGAGTCCACAGGCATGTATACAGTACACATAAATTAAACAGATATTGCTGATGTGGCACTCGTTTAACAGAGCAGCGTTTTGGGCGGCCACTTTAATAGCGGGCCGAAATTTACGGGCCAACATAATCATATCAATGGGAGGAAATTAAATTTCCGGCGGCGCGTGGCGGCGGGTGCTTTGCTGCTGATTCTGCGTCGAGCGCGTCAATCTGCGAGAGCCGCAGTTCATTCAGACCACGTGCGGCCGTTAGTGAGCTTGTATTCCACTGGTATTCTCTTGTAATACTGTCGTCACAACCACAAAGTCAATTTACTTTCACGCCCGCAATGACTGAATACTAACGCCAGAGGTGGGCACAAATCGGCTGAATGAGCCAGTGGCGTAGCTACCATAGGGCTAGACGGGGCAGTGCTCCGGGGCTTCCGAGTTCAAGGGGCCCCTCGCTCTCCGTGAGCGACGTTCGAGAAAAGTTACAGTAGAGCGTTAATTTTTTGGATTAAAAAAAATATTTGTTTATTTTTAATTTTTTACTCTGTCGCCCTAATGTCCATCACCTCCCCCTCCCCGCTAACCAAGTTTTCCACAGTGCCCGCACTAGGCCACCGTGTGGCGAAGCAGTGCTTCTAATGGGGCCGTTATATTACTTCACACGACGCCACTCAGTGGCGCTGCTGACAGGCCAAGCCGCCAGTCGCTGTGTACAACAATTCAGTTTCAGTCGACGCAGCAGTAGAAGTTGTGGCAGTATCAAAGCTTCCCACAGCAGCAGCTGAGCCTTCCACGTGTTGCGGCGTGTCGCTCGGCGCAGTGGGAAAGAGCGCGGGCCTCCAAATACTGTATAAACTTCATGTTGGCAAAGTCTACAGTACGATTATCTGAATATATCGGTTTTCCGATCACCCATGTCCCCAAATTACTTCGGACAATCGACGTTCTACAGTATTTTAGTTGAATAAAGATTTTATGACTTTTAACTTTTTGAACCCTGGCCAACAAACATCAGACGCACGATGTGATATCCAAAAATTATTCCCAACTCAGAATGTAAACATAACAAGGTACATTGCTTGTCCGCTACGGCGTGGACCCTGCCGAATGTTGTCGGTTGTAGCAGGAATTGCCATGGCTGCCAATCTTTACAAAATAACAGCCAATGGCGCTGAATTACTAGCAGTGTGTTTGACAATCACCGTGTGATCACATATGAATATGAAGTTTCTACAATGTATTCTTACAGAACGGTATTATTATGATAACTGTTTGTGTAGTGAATTCCCCCAAGTCAGTGCTTCTTAATTATAGATCCCAACGAAGTTCTGTAATCAATTGCACTCTGAAATTCGTGCCAGAAGAAGAGAAAATATTGGTAGTAAATGGCTGTGTGGATTTTTATTACTGATCGTCGCGTCATCTGGGAAGCTTCTGCCTACAACTTCATTCGCCTAGTATGGAGCAACTTCGAAAACTATCCCATGGGGTGTATTATCTGTACGTCCTACCCAAGTCCAATCTTATCCCTCTGCAAAATTTCATCCAAATCCACCCAGCAAATTTTGCGTAAAAGCATAACAACCAAACAAACTTTCACAGTTATAATTTTATTAGAGAGTACGATCAAATATTATCTGCTGCGTGACATAATAATTTACTTAGTAGTATTTAGGTTTGCCTCATTATGTCTTCCAGTGGGTGGTAAGGAGCTGATGATGAAATAGTTTTGTAACTGTATAGTTTTAAAAGAGGGCCCCAATGTCAATTTCGCCCCGGGGCCCTTGGTGATATAGCTACTCCATTGCAATGAGCAGAGCTCCGGCTCTGGCCGGAGAAAGGAGCAGCGTTCGCTCTCGGCCGGTAGTTACCCTAGATGCCGCTAGAGGTCTGCATGCTTGCTGGCGCACCTGACAAAACGTTCGATACGGCGAGTTGTAGTACGCCGCGACAGACTCAAACTTGCAAAAGAACGTGACAACTGTGGACATAGTTCGTCTGCTACGACTTCCAAACTCTGGTTCACAAATGCACCGTCACAAAATGGTCGGGAAGTACGGGCTATCAGAAAAGCTATTCTGTAACTAGCACGAACAGCTGCATCGGAGGATGAGACATCACATTCCTGTTTAAGAAATTAACAGAGCTGTCATTTCAAAGGAAAATTAAGTTATCTCGTAAGTAGGTAGAGCATTATAATACATACCTCCACTTTACTTCTTTCCTCGGGCAGATTATTAAGAAGATTAAGTCGCATTTCACCTTCTACACTTCCATACTGGTTGAAGTGATGTGTTCTATAGTGGAGTTCTAAATTGTACTTTTTTATGCCTTGTATTTTACCACGTACCAAACATTTTGCTCCTTCGCTTTCAACTAGAGTTGAACTGGAAAATAGAACGCCGCTTTACCGCGCCGATTTGACTAGCTATTTCAACTCCACAGTGTACTGTACCATAACGTAATATCATAGATTATAACGAAAACCCTGAAGTACAAAATTCGAACTAACAGATGCCACTGTTAGGGTTGACTTCTGAAAAAAAAAGAAAAAAAAAATGTTCTTATCTTTGTAAGATATTTGCCGGCTCGACTGCACGCCCTGGACGTTTTGGAGAAGTGTTTCCAGTATTATGTTTATAAGTTACTTACTTTTAAACATAATAGCATTTTTCAGGAGATACCCCTAGCAGTGGAATCTGTTCATTCGAGTTGGATACTAAAGAGTTTGCACTATTATCTTTATAAGTTATTTTGTAATGCACTCAGCCAGGTGCACTTCTGTGGCTACGTTAGCGCGTTGGCTGCGCATAACGCCATCTAGTCTTTTCAGCAGGAACTACGTGATGGGCGCCAGCTGCTCGCGGCTCTGCTCCCGCTCAGGCAGACGGCTCCGAGAGCGCGGCTCGCTCTTTGCCCACCTCTGACTTATACAATGGTTGAGAGACATCATTGTTGCACGTAGTGGTGTTGCATGTGTGATGTCATATCCACGCGAAAAGGCAAGTCTTAGTTAATTGATTAATAAAAGTGGGAGAACGAAGTATTGGGAAGTAAAAAATTCTGTAGCCTGGCAGGGGATGCCACGAGGCGGCTAGCAGGCCAAGCCGGACACCGGCTGCGGGCCAGCCGTAGGACGAACAACGTTAGGAGGCTCAAAGGCGACTCTGTGTGCACTGGATAACGGGGCCAGCGAAGTCAGCGATTGCGATAGTAAGCATTTCTGGCCAGACAGAGAGCATGGAATGAGAAGAAAAAAGATAGTGGGCTTCTGCTGGGGGCAGCACTCTGACCCGAGCAGCCAATGAGAGGCCCAGGACGTGGTGTGTGACCATATAAGGAGTGGCACCTCTGACCTTGATTGATTTGATTTGATTTTTTTCAGGGAAACCAAAACAGTCTTGGTCCAACCCGCCACTGCCCGCACCGAAACTAAGTTTATTGTGCGGTTTCGCTCCCTGTATATCTAGTAAAGCCAACCAATGCCCTTGAACAGTGGAAGGAGTCCCTTTACCAGTTCTTTATTAGACACAATTTGTTTGGGTCTGGTTGTCCCAAATGTTCTGTGCCTTTTACTCTCCAATGCAATGCATTCGAAGATTAGATGTGATGCAGTTTCAACACCGTCATGACAGATCCTACATTTAGGGTCCTCTTCTGTTATTCCCATTGTATGTAGGCGTTTTTTGAAATTCCCATGGCCTGTCAGCAATCCAACCACGAGTCTAATCTCTCTCCTGTTCAGACCCAGGATTGCAGAGCTTCTTTTAAAACATGCCATGTTTTTGTTGATGGACTTTGGTCCAATATTCTACGTGCTGTCTTCTGAGCCAGTTATGTAGCTCCAATTTGATCATTGCCTTGGTGATTGTCAGGAAAGGTTCCGGTCCAATAAATGGAGTCTCTGCCCCCATCCTGACTAATCTGTCGGCATGCTCGTTGCCACTGATCCCCGAGTGGCCAGGGACCCACAATAGGTTTACTCTATTGCTTTCCCCTAGCTCCACTAGAACCCTGTGACATTCTGCAACAATTTTAGATCTTGTTGCAGGTGCTGCCAGTGATCTCAGGGCTGCCTGGCTGTCTGAATAGATATAGATGCTACGATCTTTGTAGCATCTACGCAAATTCTCTTCCACACACGCCCTGATGGCAGTGATTTCGGCCTGGAATACTGAGGCCAGTTTCCCTAGAGAGATGACGCCCTCCAGTCTTGGCTGCACCCCATATACCCCGGCCCCAACGCCTTGGTCTGATTTTGACCCGTCAGTGAACCAGACAATATCCCCCGTACGGTGTCTAACTATTTTCTCCCACTGCTCCCTGCTTCCAATTGTTATATTGAAAGGCTTGTTGAAGCACTAAGGCGTTATAATATAATCGGCTGGCATTTCCCCAACCTTTCCTATATTTACCTCATTCACTATTTTAGTGTGTGATTCTGGATATCCCAAAGAGTTCCAGTTGTTGCCAGTTTTGAGTCTGTATCCACGAGCCGCTGCCTCCATCTTGACCCAAAGGTGTAATGGGGACATATCCCGCATGGTTTCCATCCCTGCAGTTGGTGTACCTCTGACCTTACAACCAGCTTCTGCAGTAGAGTTAGGCGATACGTGAATGAGTTGTTCATTTGAACGAATGCAAATAAAGAATCGTAAGAATCGAATCGTGATTCAGACGAATCGTCGTTCAAAAGAATCGCCTGTCTCGTGACGATTCCAAGATCCAACGATTCATGATCCGAAAGCAAGTGGCGAATCGTGCGAATAATTACGAAAGCCAGAAAGCGTGTGAACCAAGGAAGCACAGAACGAAGATCTTGAGCCGTTCTTTATTAGCTTATTCACGAATTACAGATGATAGAAACAAAACGTAGCGAAATACACAGCTTCCAATACATAGGAATATACGTCTTTTATACAGTTTACATATTATGTATTTAAACGAGCAATCTTTACACATTTATATTTTGCGTATTCCGGAAACGGCTGTAACGATTTGGATTGTTTATGGAGGTTTAGGCTTTTCGAGTTCTTCTACATAGTTTTTTTTTTTAAATCTTAATTTTACAAAAATATCCCTTTTATATAAAAACGCGATTTTAAATGTTTTTAAAGCCATCTCAAAAATCGTTTTTCCTATTTTGGTTTTTACGTTATAAGCTTTCCTGAAAGAAACCGATTTTACAAAAAAGAAACATTTTATTAACGCGAATTTCTTGTATCTAGAAAGAAATTTAATATTTAGGGACGGAGTTTTGTTTTTAATGTTTATTTATACAGACGTGTTTCCTTAAACTAATTGATTTTACATAATACGTATTTTATAATGATTAGATGTGTGTTAACTAACATTGATTTAATTAAATTTATATTTCAATGGCCGAAGTGTTCAAACAGAACGAAAAAAAAAATTAAGGTTACAGCAGGATCCGAAATAAGTGACCTACATTCACTAAACCTACATCGCTACTATAAATGAGCTATGATGACAGCAAAAATAGTTGGTAGTGTAATACGGTATGTATTTACAACCGTTAGCAAAACTTCACACACTATTTTCTCGAGAAGGTTTGAGAGCTGAATTGGATGGCTTTGCCTCATAATTGTTTTAAAATGTTCAAATGTTTGTATAGTATATGGGACTTAACTATTGGGTCATCGGTCCCTAAACTTACAAACTACTTATGAACTAACTAAGACTAAGGACGGCGCAAATATCCATGCCCGAGGGGGGATTCGAACGCCCGACCGTAGTGGCCGTGCAGACCGTGACTGAAGCGCCTCAATCCCCTCGGCCACCGCGGCCGGCTAATTGTTTTAATTCTGAACTTTACCCACCATAAATATTAAAAAATCCTATACCCATATCGTCACCTTTTCGGCATTCTGTAAGATTCGTGCCGTCGCAGACCAGAAAGAATCGTGAACGAATAGTAGGAACAGATGCTAAAGGCTAACATTCCAACATCCATGATGCAAACATGTATTGTCATCTATGAGCAAGATGTAGAAGTAAGAATCGTGACAATGCAGAATAAAAAAATCGTGAACGAATCGTAGGAATCGATTCACAATGTGCGATTGAATCGCAAGAATCGATTCCTACTCCGCAAAACGACTGAATGCTAGTGCACTATTGAAAATTCCCTGTGGTCCCAACGTAGTCGGTTCTCTGTAATACCTCAGGATTGATTCTAATCGCAAGTGGCGCCATACTCTTTGGAACTTATATTGCTCAGTAAGCGATCTGGCTGTGAGACAGCACTCCGTTGCCACCTATATCAGCATGGTTCCCAGGAGTCGCCTGTTGGGCGATGTAGTGAGAGGATGCCGTTGGAGAAGGCAGTCGTTAAGTATGAGTAGCAGCACCCCATTATTGTAATGCATGATGTTCATCTAATTTACTGTAATATTTTTCTACTTCATATTTTATTAACAATAGATAATAGAATAATAATATTCAATTTGCGTTCTCCGTCCTCATTTGGGAGTTAGTTTCCCCTTCCTTTTATTTTATTCATTTATGATCATTGTTGAACTTAATTACTACTCACCTATCATTTATGAAAATTTTAATACATTATGACGCAAGCTGCTTCCTGTTTACAGTTTCCATTTTCGTAATAAGAAGATACGATTTTATTTATCTGTGTCGCAGTCAGATTGTTTCTCCCATTCTTTATTAGTTTCGTTGTACTCTTTGGGAGTACTTTCGAGTTTCAGATTCAAATGTTCAAATGTTTGTAACTCTATCGGACCAAACCGCGTGGTCATTAGTTCGTAGTTTACAAACTACTTAAACCTAGGTTAACTAACCCAAGGACAACACACACACCCATGCCCCAGGGAGGACTCGAACCTCCACGGCGAGCAACCGCGTCGAGTTTCGACGAAGCCATAAATTCTAGTGTTCGTGTTTCCCCATTTCCCGGGCGTGTCTGTTGCGCATAATAATCTATTCTAAGGCTTACCTCTGTGGTCGTAGTCACCACATTGTTTGATTTTGGAAAGTTGACTTTTGCACGTATATAGCGCTGATCAATTTCCATTAAACATCAATCTATTCGGGATACCTTGCAACTTTCTATTAAATTTTATTTATTTATTTTATCGGTATACCTTGCACTACCACAGCCAATGAGAAGGCGAGAAGTCTTCGACGCCGCTCCCGCAAGGCGCGTGAGGGTCGAAGTGGTAAACGTGTACAAAACTTAGGAGTAGTGGCGTAACTATGGGGGGGGGATGCGGGGGATAGAACACCCCCCCCAGAATCCAAAAATAAAAGAAGAAGAAGAAGAAGAAGAAGAAGAAAAGAAAAATCGTATAACAGCAATTTGGTAAAGGTAAAGATTGGATACTAGGGGTTTTTACCATAAGCTTCCATTGGATGGGAGTGAATTAGTTTCTTCAGCGGGAGTGGTAGATGGTAGTCTGCCTGGAAACTGACTAAAATTTTGCTCGTCAAGCAGATCTATCCACCCTCCCTCCCACCCCCCCCCCCCCCACCACCAAAGCCAAGTTGTAGTTACGCCACTGCTCATGAGCAACTGCTCATGGTTCAGTTGTTGGCCGTAGTCACTTGGAAGCAGAAGTAGGAGCTGCAGGCAGGCAGCTGGGAGAGATCGTCAACGGTAGCTGCAGGACCTGATGGGCTTTGCAAAGTAGCCAGGGGGGAACTGTTCTTCAGTCGTGCGGGTAATACTGACGGGTTCTTGTTAAGGCAGACGGAACGGTGTTAGACAGTGGAACATACACAACTGTCCATTAAAATTGCTGCAACAAGATGAAATGCAGATGATAAACGGGTATTCATTGGACAAATATATTATACTGGAACTGACATGTGATTACATTTTCACGTAATTTGGATGCATACATCCTGAGAAATCAGTACCCAGAACAACCACCCCTGGCCGTAATAACGGTCTTGATACGCCTGGGCATTGAGTCAAACAGAGCTTGGATGGCGTGTACAGGTGCGGATGCCCATGCAGCTTCTACACGACACCACAAATCATCAAGAGTAGTGACTGGCGTATTGTAAAGAGCCAGTTGCTCGGCCACCACTGACCAGACGTTTTCAGCTGGTGAGAGTTCTGGAGAATGTGCTGGCCAGAGCAGCAGTCGAACATTTTCCGTATCCAGAAAGGCCCGTACAGGACCTGCAACATGCGGTCGTGCATTATCCTGCTGAAATGTAGGGTTTCGCAGGGATCGCATGAAGGGTAGAGTCACGCGTCGTAACACGTCTTAAATGTAACGGCCACTGTTCAAAGTGCCGTCGATGCGAACAAGAAGTGACTGAGACATGTAACCAACGGCACCCCATACGATCACTCTCTTGATGTGAGAGTGATCCGAATTAAAAGCAATAATAAATATTCACTGCAATAGAACAGTTTCTCATTTGCGGACGGCTGTTAATCAGCGCTGTTAACCCAACAGTGGATTATTTATACTTTGCGATCCGAAATTTTCCGTTCTTATTGTAAAACAAATGTAATTCAGTTAATACTTGCTTTTTCAGATTACGTTCCAAAGCTTAAGAAAATGAATTCATAATGAGGTTTGCTCACAGATTCCCCATGTGGGCTGTGTTCTACAATCGCACACACCAATCACTTTAATATTCAATACGTTAACATATATCTCACAGTGTATCTCATATACTTTTACAGACACTACGTGTCACTGCCACATTTTCTCTTCTCTGCTGATAGATCCCTCTTTAATACTGAACGACATCATATTGTAGCGTTGAAATGGAAGCAGGCTTGACTTCGAAGGCAACTCAACACAGCACATATACTGAAAGCACGTTTATTACGAACTTAACATACACGCAGCACTCACTGCCTCTCGGGCAGAGTGCTTTGCTACTTATACACAGACAGAATGTACCAGAAATTATAACAGTTAACATAAGAAACAAGTAGAATTTTCAAGTGAACATAAGAAAGATATACAACATTCTGGAATTGTTAATTACAAGGAAATAAGTTTTTGACGGTGGGCGGGATTGACCCGGCGACCTTCAGCACCGCAGTCGGTGACGCTATCCCCTGCGCCACGCCGGCAGTCGGTGTACGTGGTGTCTCGCGGCATTACTCACTCTCCTGGAGAAACAGCGACCCGCTGTTGTGATCCCTGTGGAGCCAGCTGCAATGTCCTGGATCTTGACCGTGTCATGGGTCCTCTGTATGACAGTTCAAGTGAATCCTTCCCTTCTCCGCGATTATCGACGACAGACGTTCCTGTCGTGGCTTCATCAGTAACATTGCCGTCCTTAGAGTCGTTGAACAAAAAGACATTATCGCCTACCTGCGTTTCAGGATCGTAGTAAGGCTTCATACGCAGGTCGTGAATAATGTCTCTTCGTTTTTGTCGTTTCGACGACGGCTCATAATCCTCAACTTACGTCTGTGACGTCTGACAGGCGGCGTGTGACACGATACGGACCAAAGTATCGCTTCAATAACTTTTCTGACAGTCCAACCTTCCGTACAGGGGTAGAAATCCATACCAGATCTCCTGGGCTGTACACAACAGGTCGGTGCTTGTCGTTATACTGCTGACGGTCCTTCCCCTGGGCGTCCAGTGTCCGTATGCGAGCCAGTTGTCTTGCTTCTTCGACCCTGGTGATGAGCTGTTTAACATAGTCATCCTGAGTGTGATGTTCGTACAACATGAACAGAGTCATTTTTTTTTTCAACGTATAGAAACTCTAGGGATTGATTGACGAGATGAAAACGGAGAAAAACAGCCAATTAACGTACGTCAGGAAGTGCACGGTTTCCATGCTAGAGGCCATTTATTCAACCCTACTTTGTTAAAGAGAATGTGGTCTAATACGCACTGTACCATGCAGCTACAGATACGGTATGTCTTAAATGTAATTTCCATGTGCCTCAAGACATCATTACTCATGCTGTCTTTGACACACGAGCGCTAAAATCGCTATGGTGACGACACGGCATGGATACGCTTCTCTATTGTCTTCATGTGTGGAATGAGCTTTGCGTGCTCAATACTTCTGAGATGCTCCCATAACCAGAAACCGCACAGATTGAGATCCGGTGAAGGAGGGGGCCACGCAACTGGCCCTTCTTGCCCGGTCCTTCAACCAAGTAAGAGACGATTGAGATGTTTTAGGGGGCTGGAAGATCTATAACCATCCGAATCATCAATAGCACAGTCTGAGGAAGAGTACCACCATCTAAGAGAAACTTATTACATTGGTATGTGTCCGTTCTTTTTGTAACGTGTATAGGCACTATTTGATGGTTTTGATACCAAATGACGAATGTTCTACACACAGACTCCGTCTACGTCAGGATAGCTACCTAGTTCGTTCCATGTGGGCTGTGAGCTGAGTACTCAGCTCGGGAGATGGGGTGGCAATGAAACAGTGGTCCCGTGTAACAAAACAGTTTATTGAAATTCATGCTTACAAACGGCCGAGTGGAGTGTGTGTGTGTGCAATATATGCGCTGAGGTGACGTCCAGCTGACGCCACGATCCTGACGCTGCTGGGGCGGCTGCCGCCGGCCGCTATGCCTCTCGTGCTGTGTAAGGCGAGGTGACGTTCTCGCAACGCGCCGCCGCCGCCACCGCGATGGCCGTACCGCGCTGGGCCTTGTTCGGGAGTTGAACCTACGTCCTCCTTCTCCCGCTGCTGCAAATGTTCAAATTCAAATGTCTGTAAATCTATCGGACCGAACTGCGTGGTCATGTCCGTAGCTTACAAACTACTTACACCTAGGTAAACTAACCTAAGGACAAACTCACACACCCATGCCCCTGGGAGGACTCGAACCTCCATGGTGAGCAACCGCGCGCTCCGCAGCGAGGCGCTTTAGACCGCTCGGCTACTCCACCGCGGGTCCGCTGCTGCTGCTGCTGCTTCGCCCCTCAGACGGTCACAAGAACGATTCAGGTGTGGCCGCATCCTTTCGTCCACTCACTTGGCTGCAGTCTTACTGTGCCATGCCTTGGTTCGACGCCCGGTTGCGCTGCTGTCGAGGCCGGGACCCCGCTGCCCGTTGCGTCAGGCTGGGTCGCCGCTATTCTGCTGGCTGCATTTCTCGTCGGAGATGCCGTGTTGATCGTGACGACCGGTTGCTGGCGGCGCTGCGTCGAATTGCTTCCAGCCTGTGACAGACCCTGTTTTGCGATAATAATAATAATTGTTGTCGATGAGATGCACAGTCCGCGCGGCAGGTGACTGCCAAGCCGTGGCTGACTCTCTGCCGAACCTGTCTTTTTCGGTTATATTTATACGACGAGGTTGACCCGGTCGGCCTGTGTTTCACAGTTGTGGCATAGCTGATCTTTGCTGCACGTGGCTGGTCTCCTCCTTCCGATCACCTATGTCGCAGCCACCTTTAAGCAATACAGCTGTCAGGCTGTTACGCAGTACGGCGCCCTAGCCGACCTACTTGCGTCACCTGAAGCTTCGCCGAACCGTTCCACGTTATTTGCTGAAATTATAAATGTTCTTGTCCTGCTCTACTTTTTTAAGACACACGCCTGATTTCAACACAGCACCGCTTCCATGTTCAACTTCTGCACTAAAGTTCGCTCACCACTCTTTCTCTTTTCATATTATGTCTATATTCTCCCTATCCTTTATATTTCTGATTTATCCAGAATAACAGACGCCACACCAATATAATAAGTATTTACACGCAAAGACGGCGTTAGCCTCAGTTACTTTATCGCATATGTGGTTATACGTTCGACCACGCACGGGAGTCCGTAAGGGCGAGTATAAGAGGGCATGGACGATAGGGGCGCTACAGCCATAGCGTGCGACTAGTGCGAATTAGGGACGGACGGGAGGCGAGCAACGGTAGCCACGTGGCTAAGGCGACCGCTGGCCTGAAGCTTGAGACCTGGGTTCGATTCCCGGCCCGGCTCACATTCTCACTTGTGGCCATTGTTCAATTTCAATGCTCTAATGTTTGTTTGTTTGTATAGCTTATGGGACTTAACTACGGGGTCATCAGTCCCTAAACTTACAAACTACTTACGAACTAGCTAATACTAAGGACGGCACATATATCAATGCCCGAGGGGTTATTCGAACCCCCGGCCGTAGTGGCCGTGAGGACCGTGACTGGAGCGCCTCAGACCCCTCGGCCAACGCGGCCGGCAATGCCCTAATGCACCCACTGTAAATTCTTTCTTTCCTAATCCTTCTCCCTTCCTCTTCTTCATCAATAATTTGCAAATCTAAGAGGGAAGCATACATACTGTAACTGTGTCTGCATGGTACAGCGCATAATACACCACATTCTCTGTAGCAAAGTGTCATGATACCAATGGTCTCTAGTTCTTTAACATGGAGACCATACGTTGAAGGACGTAAGTTCATTGGATCTTTTTCATTTTCTATCCTCACCTTGATCATTTCCTAGAGTTTGTAAACCATGGAAAATCTCCCTGTATAATGGAAATTAATCTGTGATATCCGACGCCCCTTCTTGGCGTTGCCCTTTGGCGAGCCAGTCACCTTACCTCAGTCACCTTACCCATAGATCACGGGCGGAAGAGCGGAGGTAAAACTTTCAATTTTCCTATAGGTTCCAGACGCGATAAAACGGCGTCGCAGGTCACTGGCTTTATGACAGCCACAAAAGTTTAGTGCGGCGCGCGGGGGCGGGGGCCGTATCTCAGCGATTTTACGGCGCTGCCGCTCCAGGTAGCGTCGAGCCGCAACCTGGCGGCCAGGCCAGGCGCTGAAATTACAGACGGACTGCGGCGCAGATTGCGCTCCGGGGAGGGCACTGGGGCACTCTTACAATTTAATCCCGGCCCAGGCCGTGATGGGCTACTTAAGCTCCGTAATAGAGGAGGCACGCTCCAGTCGTTGCAGTACCTCGCAGCTGAACTTCTGTCAGTGACAGATGTGAAGTTGAGAGCGTGTAAGTGTCCTCAGAATAATCCGTCCGCCATATAGTTACCAGACTGATTTTATTCCTATAATATTATGTGGCGTAAAACCAGATATAAGTCTATCGTGGTTTTTTTTTTTTTTTTTTTTTTTTTTTTTTTTTTTTTTTTTTTTTTTTTTTTTTTACAAATCGTAGTGCAGCAACATCTCTATATTCTCTATATCATCTAGAGGGGATATTAACCTGTAAAATCCGAAATCTAGATTAAGATATTTTATCGAACTGTTTGATGGCGTTTGGTCGGCTGTTGAGCAGCACTGTAAGCCTAAAACAGGAGAGGTGCCTTTATTTTAATCTTGACTTGTTAGCCTTTTGCTAGCATGTTGCATAATTTTATAAGTTTGGACTTGAGCACACTGCTCGTAATTGCACGTCTTATGTTTCAATTTTTATTTCTTCTGATGAAGGCACCCTTAGGTGGTGCCGAAATCTAGATCAAGATATTTTATCAAATTTCTGCAACTGGTTGTGCTGAATTTTGCCATTTGTAAGTTCAAATGTTTGTACAACTTATGGGACTTAACTACGGGGTCATCAGTCCCTAAGCTTACAAACTACTTATGAACTAGCTAAGACTAAAGACGGCACAAATATCCATGCCCGAGGTGGGGGATTCGAACCCCCGACCGTAGTGGCCGTGCTGACCGTGACTGGAGCGCCTCAGTCACCTCGGCCACCGCGGCCGGCAATATTTGTAAGTCTACAGCTGTTGCTGCAGTCGACAAGTTATATATATATGTTTGTGCAGTAGACTTCTTAGAATCAGTTTGTAGATTTCATATCGGCCAAAACGCCGTCTCTGAACAGTATTCATAACGGATAACAATTTTCGTAAACGGAATAATGGCGTTTCTTTATAAATGTATGGCAAACGCATTGTAAATGTTTGAGCCATTTACCATGTTTATAAATACAGTAGTGCTCCACAATGCAAAAATAAATGAAATAGATATTTGCAATGTTATTTACAAGTAGGGCAACTCCCAACTTCTGGATTTCGGTAATTGATAAATATATAGAAAAATTTAGAAATCAGTTTAAGCATATCATGATAGGAACATATAGTAATAGTTTCCAGTATTTGAAATAAATGAAACATATGGAAGTGACCGTCCTCACAGTTCGTTCTTATAGTAGCCAAAAATCGTAGTTTTTCATAATTTTCTCAGGAACCGTAAAAATATGATGGTTTTTATAAGCTTCTTATGACAGACGATGATTAAATGGTGCTTTTGTAAGTCGTATCGAACCCACTATAGACGTTACGTGGTATGCAAAAGAATCCGATTTTCTCAATTTGGGTGCGATTCAAAAAGTGAGTCATAATTAATATTTGTACGCCGTACTGTAGAACAGCTACAGTACTGCCATTCTTCTAATATGTATACTGCTCGCCACCGTAATCAGGTGGGCAGCATGATGGATTGCCACACACGGGGCCCAGATTTCTCCACTCGCGGACTGAGTGTTGCGTTGTCTTCGTCATCATTTCATCGTCATCCACGCGCAAGTCACCCAAGTTGCGCCACCTGTACCAGCCAGGGCGAACACGATCCCAGCTGGGGTCCTTCGGCCAAAAATGCCACACGAAATCATCATCTAATATGGATACAAACGATCACTAGGACAATGACTGACCAAAACACTTCACGCCTCACGTCTAGAACCAGTGATATGGGCGCATTAAAAATTGCAACTAGCTCCTTGGTGCGGAGCGCGCGGTTGCTCGCCGTCGAAGGTACTTAGGTGGATACCCTGGACACCCTGTACTTAAATTATGCCATTTCTCTTCATAATCAATAATCATCCTAATCACCCTTGCACATTTCCCCTTTACTTCATGTACTGCAAAAATCGTGATTTTTTTGTGTAATTAATTTCGGTCAATATAATTCCGGGATACTACTCATCGCCTTTGACCAATTACGTCATACATCATTTGAAAACGGTATTTCGTTTACAAAGCAGAACATGGATCGTAGTTTAAGGTTTTGTGTTTCTCTCTGATATTGTGGTATACGTTAACAGGGAGGTGTTTTTTTTTTTTTTTTTTTTTCCGCAAGTGTGCACCGAAGGCGCCAAGTTTCGGATTGAGACCGGTGATCGATGGTAGATTCTGTTTTCTGTTGTAGTAATCTGTAATTTACGAGGAAAATCACAGATTATTTATTATCTACAATACATAAGTAATACAATATTATCCCGTATGTTCTCGGGTCCTACCGGGCGCCGTGGCTCAGCGCGCCCGGTCAGAGGGCTAAACGCTCTCTGTAATACAAAAGCTGAGCTAAATATTCAACGAACAAACAACAACGAACTGAAACGACGACCGCAAAGCTCTGCTCTACCCGGAGAAGACAAACAAAATTAAATAAGCGATGTTGGGGTAAAGTGCTCGAATGCAAACCGAAGGATCGCGGGTTCGAAACCCGGTCAGTCTGCACTTTAACCCATCCTTCACCTCTCAACGATGTGAAGAGTCGCCAGAAACGACACGTGGTTCAGATTCCACGTTAAGCTGTAGGTCCCCTTTCCCGGTTGGATAACTGGGGTAGGCTAGGGACACGCAAGTCGTCTAAGTGGCGTCCAATTGAAAGGTCGGCCGCGGTGGCCGAGGGCCACTACGGTCGGGGGTTCGAATCCTCCCTCGGGCATGGATATTTGTGCCGTCCTTAGTATTAGAAAGTTCATAAATAGTTTGGAAGTTTAGGGACTGATGAACCCGTAGTTAAGTCCCATAAGCTATACAAACATTTGAACATTTGAACATCCAATTGAAAGACTTGCCCAGGCCATGAGCCACACGAATTAATAATAATCCCGAATGTTTATATTCGTTGATAGTGTCCGTTTTGCTAGTTGGTATATCTACGTAGAGTATCTTTCGAGATGACGTTTTGGTCAAAGCCGATGAGCTGTATCTCGGTCTTCAATTATTTCATTAATTTTATCATTGTGAACTTTCATTGCTGTCATAAAAAATGAAGGCGATGAATTTTTCAAAGAACTCACTGAAATATAAAAATGAACGTCTTTTAATTATGAGGTGAAACCAGTTGTTTTGCATTCGCAAATCGAGCTGTTATACAATAGCCAGGTATGCACAAAATTTACGAATTACGTATTTCAATTTGTAAATCGACCAAGTGTTGTCACTCCAGAGGACTCGAAAGTACTACGTGTCAAAATGAAATATTTTCGCAAAGCTGATAAATACTGAGCCCATACACAGAGGTCATGCGAGAAGGCGCAACAGTTTTAGAAAGTAGTGTAGAAAGCAGTGGAACATTCTGTGTGGCGGCCCGCGCCCCCTACTACACAGTCTACAAACTGCGGGGCTGGGCCTGCATCTGTGCCCACGGCGCTGTTCCCCGTAAATCAGAAGCTGCCGAGGCCCAAGGGAAGGTGGAAATGCAGCACTAACTCAAGCGGACCGTAACTCTCCCAAATTAACGGAACAGAGCCAAACTGAGGCCGCAATAAGAAAACTTCGCCGCAGTTCACTCATTTTGTTCGTCTGTCGTGACCAGATTTGGCCCTGCAAGTTTCTGAGCAACATCTGTTGGGCTACATTACTTCTTTTTCATTTTCTTATCCAGCTCCTTGCATTTGGAGCCAGGAATGTTGCACTATGTATGTCGTCGTATTGATGAAAATCTTTTCCATTTAGAATAAAGGATCTTATAGTGAACGAAGATTTTATTAAAGTCGAAGTATAGGCTATGATTGAAAATGGATGTGACCGGAAATCGCCGTATCATTTACAACGGAATCATTCTGTCATTTTCACTTTCACATAACAGAAACTTTCTAGTCACCACAGATGTAATGGGTAAAGTGTCTTGGATAACCTTTGACATAGTGATCAGGTGTATACATATTTTACGAATGTAAATACTATACCAGTGGCAATATTTAAGTATTACACACTTCCTGGCGCCGATAAAATTGAGTAAATCGGTTGGTTTTCCACATAGCGTATGGTCTCTGGTGCGCTTTCTACAGCTTAGAAAAGCACCTTTAATTCTTGGGCGATTTTTGAGAAAATCAAGAAAAAACGTGATCTTTGTGCACTAAAAAAACGAATCGAGGGTATGTCCTCTTCGATTCGTCATAATTATTAAAATTTTTACCATCTGTTCTTAATACGATACTTTGAAACTAATTTTTCAAGTTTTCCGACGTTATGTATCCGTTTCAGAGATCCAGAAGTTCAAACTTCTACTTTTGCACCAAATCACAAAAATCGATTTCAACCCGTCTTCGCAACGTGGGTTGCAAATAGATAAATAACTAATAATAGCAAACTGCATAATTTGTAATAATATATCGTGTAGACCTTTACCTGTTGTTGCAGTTCTGATCTTCAGTCGAAGATGCTACACGCAGCTCTCCACCTTACTCTATCCTTGATGTCTCAGTATTCTTTTCTCCGCAATCTGCTCAGTACTTCCTCACTAGTTACGCGATCTACCCACCTAATCTTCATAATTTGTCTATAACACGACATTTAAAAAGCTTCTATCATCTTGCTGTGTGAATTACATATCGTCTGTGCTTCACACCCGAATAATGTTACTCCACAGATACAGCTTTCAAAAGAACTTCCTGTCATGTACATTAATTTTCGATGCCGACAAATTTCGCTTTTTCATAAATGCCTTTCTTCACATAGCCATTCTGCATTTTATATCTTCTTTACTTCGTCCATCAGAAATAATTTTGTTACTCAAATAACAAAACGCATCTACTACTTCTATTGTCTCATAGGCTAATCTCATTCCTTCAGCATCACCTGATTTTGGTACTATACATTCTATCACCGTTGTTTTATTCTTCTCAATGTTCATCTTATAACCTCAGTTCAGGATACTGTCCGTACCGTTCAATTGCTCTTACAGCTCATTTGCCGTCCCTGACAGAATCACAGTTTCATCGACCAACAGCAAAGTTCTTATTTTTTCTCCCTGAACTTTAATACCTTTCTCGGATTTTCTCCTTAAAATTCTTCACATCTTGCTCAAGGTACAGATTAAACAGCACTGGGAAAAGAGTTCAACCCTGTCTTACTCCCTTCCCAAACACATCATTCGACTCTTATAACTGCTGTGTGATGTTTAAGTTGTATATAACTCTTCATTGCCTATATTTTACCCCTGCTGTATTTAAAAAGTGAATCCTGTCAACATTGTCAAAAGCTTTCTCCAAATCTAAAAAAGCTAAAAATATAGGTTTGCCTTCCCTTAATGTAACATAAGGCCTAATGTTCCTACATTTCTCCTAAATCAAAATGGATTTTTTCCAGATCAGCTTGTACCGTTTTTACAATTCGTATATAAATATTTCTTGTTAGTATTTTATAAACATCATTTATTAAAGTGTCAACAATTTTATTCTTGTTCCCATTTTCCCTCTTTGGAATTGGAATCAATGTATTGTTCTGGTTGTCTGAGGGTATTATCCCCATCTCACACGTTTAACAGACAAGGTGGACCAGTTTGTTCATGACTGGCCCACCCAACAACGTCAATAGTTCAGAGGGAATATCATGTACTCCAGACTTCGAATCAAATCTTTTGGTGTTTTATTATATTCTTCTTGAAGAACCGTATCTCCTATTTCATTTTCACATACTTCCTGTTTTTGCTGTTGCGCGGCAGTAGCCGCGTGGTCTAAGGCAACATGCTAGTGGCTGGGGGATCGCTCCCACTGGAGGTTGGAGTCCTCCGTCCGACATGGGTGTGTGCGTCGTACTTAGTGTAAGTTAGTTTAAGTGGTTTGTAAGTCTATTTAATTGACGACCATAACAGTTCTGTCCAATAGGTATACAAACATTTGAACATCCTCTTCCTTCTCAACAACACTGCATTCAAATTCAGTTCCCTTGAACAGGCCCTCAGTATATTCCTTCCATCTATCATCTTTCCCTCCTTTGTTTAGTACTGGCTTCCTATCTGAACTCTTCATATTTATGAAGCTGCTTTTCATGCAGCTGCTTTTCTTGTCTCTCTCTCTCTCTCTCTCTCTCTCTCTCTCTCTCTCTATAGAGACCGTATCCACTTGTCCCGTAGATATTCATTCGTCTACGGACTTGCATGTTCTGCATCCACTCCTACTAGGTTCAAACGAAATGTTTGTTACGTTTATGGGACTTTATGGGACTTAACTGTGGGGTCATCAGTCCCTAAACTTACAAACTACATATAAACTAACTGATGTAAAGACAGCACAAACATCCAAGCCCCAGTGAGGATTCGAACCCCCAACGGGGAATGCCATCGTGCATCGGAGCATAGCACCTCAATACGCTCAGCCACTCCGCCGTCGCTCCTACTATGTCAGTATGCACTTCTATCAATTTCATTTTTCAGCCTCCTGTAGTCTCGATTGCCTGTTACACTTGCTGATTTTAATGTTTTCTGCTTTTATCAATTAAATTCAATATCTCGTGTGTTATCCAAGAATTTGATTTAGCACTACTGTGTCTCTCAGAACAACCAATTCTTCTTCAACAATATTACTTTCCCTTGGTTTGGTGAAAACTTGCCTAATGCTCCCTCTCAATTTCTCAACAACCATACTTCAATTCATCCAGATTCCATCTACTTCCTTTTCTACTTTTTTCCAGTGATAGTAGCCTGTTATTAAAATAAGCAAGGTCTCGGGCAGTTGAGTTCTGCAAATGTATGTTAAAACGCTCACTGCTGCTATAAATTACTTTATGAGTGGCCACAGTACATGTGCAACAGATATTCATCTAACTGCTCACCCCTTAAGGGAGCAGCGAATATATTAACAAACACAAAATCAATGTTAAAAATAAATGAATAGGTAATTAACCATGGAACCAGGAGCATAAAATTATAAAGCAGAGGTTTGATACTTTGAATCATAATCTATTCAGTAAAATAACAAGCAAATAAATGTCGTGAGACCAAATTAAGCACACATCTTGTACAAAAGTGAATTAAATCATTTAATTACTGCCTGTATTAAAATTGTTTCTGCCCTTTATAAATATGGAGGCAACGTGTGAGGAAATTTTCAAATAGACAATGGGTAGCTGAAAGGACATTCATTCATTCACAGACACGTGCATAATGCTTGGCAGTACATTACAATGCTGGAACACATGAAAGAATCGGAGAAACGAAGCGTCGGCGGCGTCTTGACAAGATGGTTGGTGTGTTGATCGCAAATTTAATTTTACTCTGCACTAAACAAACTCATGTTCAGGGAGGCAGCGGCTCACGATTCTTTAGTATCACATGGTGTGCGACCACGCCGAATTTCACAGTATTTACAAACAGAAATTAATTTAGAATAAGCGAGTAAAGCACACGCGAGAAATCGCATAGAAGCAAGGTAGTATTAACAAAAGGATGGCTGAAAGCTGAAGTAACGACCGTTACGAAAGCACGTGGTGGAATCGGTCTTATAAGACAGAAAAGACGAAAACAGACCCGAAAATCTGAGAAAATATTTAGCATACTCGCGGATACAGTAACGACGCGAAAAGTCAGTTAAAAACAGCATGGAAATACAAACACACTAAGTTTACGTTAAGGTTGAAGGCCACATATGTATATTCTAACTTGAGCAAAACCGGACACACGATCATCACCGGAATGAAAATGCAAATAATAAATTTACACTGAATTTACTTCGCCTCGCATAGCGAAAGAAATTACTCAAGAGGACTATCACTAAAAAACCAAGACTTACTGATCACAAAGAAAGCAAAGTCCTAACAGCATGCCTTCCCCTCAGCATGATTCTACGGAGTATTTACTTCCGCAGTCGTCGGAGGCAGAATGAAGAGTGAAGACTGAAGCTCTAAGGCCTCGGAAAAAACTCCCCTGCCATGCACCGGATGTAGAGCGCGCTAAAATCGACGCAGAGTGCGTTCAGAGACTAGTGTTTACCAACCATTGCTACCTGGTCAAGACAATTCCCTCTACAACCGCTCCCAGAGAGGTCTCCTGCTACATCTTCCGTCCAAGATTAGGTTCTTACGAGATTAAGAACACGGCCACCTCTCCACCTTGCCAAGTAAGCTTGTCTCTGACCAGCCAGCAGATGCTAGCGCAGACGACAAACGGACCCATGCGTTCTCAACTACAACGAAACGAGGCCTAAAGCGGGAGGCGGCGACTGTAAGCCATTGCGCGGCAGTCAGTCAATATTAAGAGCAACCTTCCACATTCACATGAACGTACAAGTTCAATCACATGGGTGGAAACATATATAAATGTGTGGCAAACATACATAAACATGGGGCACTGATCATTGATAAAAATAATAAAATAATTAACACACATATAGATAACATTAATGGTGCAGTAACACTTTAAAGAATAAATCAAGATGAAATACGACAGTCAGTGGACGTGTTCAATTTTAAAGCATTCTTGAATTTATTTCGGTGACCTTAACATGATAAATTATGCGTCAAGTGAGCTAGAAGTCAGTTTGCCCTATAAGTCTCCGTTGGAACGCCTTCGTACTCGATTGGTTAAACAATGTTGTTCTCGACTGCTTGACTGGCCGCTAGGGTCCGGATGACAGAGCTTGTTTCGCATGGCCTCCGCGTTCACAGCACCTGCCTCCTTGCCATTTTTACCTTTGGGTCTGTGTAAACGATCGGGTTTATGTATCTCCGCTATCAGCTCACCTGAACAACCTAGGCTACATCTACTCCAGGCACAAAGAGCAAGGCACACAAAGTACACAAAACAGGTCAGACCACTGTTGCAGAAAGAAAGAAAAACCCATGCAAAATTTAAAAAGACACAGAATCCACAAGACTGGCAATCTTTTACTGAAACTCGCAACCTAGCGCGGACTTCAATGCGAGAAGCCTATAGTAGTTACCACAACGAAATCCTGTTTCGTAATCTTGCAGAAAATCCGAAGAAATTCTGGTCATATGTGAAGTGCACTAGCGGCAAAACACAAACAATACCTTCAATACGCGATAGCAATGGTAATACTACCGATGACAGTTCTGCTAAGGCAGAATTACTAAACACAGCTTTCCGAAATTCTTTCACCAAAGAAGACGAAGTGAACACTCCAGTATTCAATCCAAGAACAGCTGCCAGCATGCGAAACTTAGAAGTAGATGTTCCTGCAGTAGTAAAACAACTTAAGTCACTAAACAAAAATAAAGCTTCCGGGCCAGACTGTATACCAACTAGATTCCTCTCAGAGTATGCTGATGCAATAGCTCCGTAATTAGCTATAATTTCCAACCGATCGCTCAGCGAAAGATCCGTACCCAAAGACTGGAAAGTTGCCCAAATTACTCCAATATTCAAGAAAGGCAATAGGAGTGATCCCCAAAATTACAGGCCTATCTCATTGACGTCGATTTGCAGTAGGATTTTGGAACATATCCTTTGTTCGAACATAATGAACTACCTCGAATGGAACGATCTATTAACCAATAGTCAACACACATTCAGAAAGTATCGCTCTTGCGAAACACAGGTTGGCCTTTATTCACATGAAGTGTTAAGTGCCATCGACAAGGGATTTCAAATCGATTCCATATTTCTGAATTTCCAGAAGGCTTTTGACACTGTACCTCACAAGCGGCTTCTAATGAAATTGCGTGCTTATGGAATATCTCCCCAATTGTGCGATTGGATTCACGATTTTCTATCAGAAAGAACACAGTTCGTTGTAATTGACGGTAAATCATCGAGTAAAACAGAAGTGATATCTGGCGTTCCACAGGGAAGCGTTATAGTCCCCTACTCTTCCTCGTGTTTATAAACGAATTAGGAGACAATCTGAATAGCTCCCTTAGACTGTTCGCGGATGATGCTGTGGTTTATCGGTTAGTGAAGTCAACAGAGGATCAAAAGAAACTGCAAAGCGATTTAGAGAAAATTTCTTCCTGGTGCGAAAATTGGCAATTGACACTAAATAAAGAAAAGTGTGAAGTAATACACATGACCACTAAAAGAAATCCGCTGAACTTCAATTACGCAATAGATCAGTCAAACCTTAAGGTCGGAGATTCTACCAAATACCTAGGAGTTACAATTGCGAACAACTTTTACTGGAGAGAACACATAGAAAATATTGTGGGGAAGGCGAACCAAAGGTTACGTTTCATCGGCAGAACGCTTCGAAAATGCACCAGCTCCACCAAAGAGACTGCCTACATCACACTTGTGCGTCCTCCCCTGGAGTACTGTTGCCGCTTGTGGGACCCTCACCAGGTGGGACTGACGGAAGACATTGAGAAAGTTCAGAGAACGGCAGCTCGTTTTGTTTTATCGCGTTACGGGGGGGGGGGGGGAGCGTCACGGAAATGTTGCACGAATTGGGGTGGAAATCATTAAAAGAAACACGTTATTCATTGCGGCGTGATCTTTTTGAGAAGTTTCAATCACCGACTTTTAGTTCTGAGTGTGAAAATATTTTTTGGCTAGCACACACCTACTTAGGGAGACATGACCATCCCAATAAAATAAGAGAAATCAGATCGAACACGGAACGATTTAGGTGTTCTTTCTTCCCGCGCGCTATTAGAGAATGGAACGGTAGAGAAAAGTTATGAAAGTGTTTAATGAACCCTCTGGCAGGCACTTGAATGTGATTTGCAGAGTATCTATGTAGATGTAGAAGGCCTGGAACCATCTCCTCCCAATGTGTGCCGTGTCACATAGTGTGCTGACATTGAACAATATAGGACAAACTGAGCTGCTCGTTCATTTGATGCATAATTTGTAATGGTAAGTTCACTGTGGTAAATTCTACAAAGCTTTCAAACTCCAGCATTCACCCTGGTACGCCCTGTGTAATGCTGACCGCGTATCCCCCCCCCCCCCCCCATCTTGCTCGGTGACGAAGGGCCGCGAGAATTGCGCGGTGTTGAACGTTAACGCAACGCCTGTAACGGATCTGTCTCCAAAGCCGTATGGTGCCGGTGGGTACCGCCGGCAGGACCTCACCAAAGTTTCCCTTTTTAAACGATTACTAATCTGTTGCACAACGCTTGTATAGAAGACAAAGTTCTTTGACAGAAAGAGATGCGAAATTCAAAAATTTTCTTGCATTGTGTTTTGAGGCAGTAGTTTACTATCCTTTTCTATATTCTCCTACTTTACATTCTGTGTAGCCGGCCGCGGTGGCCGAGGGGACTGAGGCGCTTCAGTCACGGTCTGCACGGCCACTACGGTCGGGGGTTCGAATCCCCCTTCGGGCATGGATATTTGTGCCGTCCTCGTTCGTAAGTAGTTCATAAGTAGTTTGTAAGTTTAGGGACTGATGACCCCGTAGTTAAGTCCCATAAGCTGTACAATATTTGAACATTTTGAACATTCTGTGTGTTTGTAGTGCATACAAATGTAAGTTTTGTTCCAATTTTGATGACATTTTTCACATTTCACCTTCAACTAAAGAGGACGATCGCTGTGAGTGTAACGATCACATCATAAACAATGAAATGCGTGAAAAATTGCATAAGGCGACAATGTTGCGAATGTCTATCAAAACCACTGCGCCAATTTCAACCAAATTTGTTGCACGTAATCCTTACCGTGAGGTGAACGTTGCTGCACGGGTAAGAACCACCTACCAATAGTTCAGCAGATATGGCGTGTATAGTGGTTGGCGGAGAGTACTTTACCGACGGATGACGCAAAAAGAAACTGTTTTATTTCAGTCTTGATGAAATTTTGCACTTTTGACATTCAAAGCAAGATAAACATCACGGCATACTTAACATTTCGCATGGTGAATGGCGGAGCGTACTTTACTAATGGACTTCGACAATTCCTCATTTTTGCTCCAATCTTGTTGAAATTATGCACATTATATCTTCAAAATGAGCGCAAGGCCTACGAAAATTTCGTATGGTACATGGCGAAGAGCACTTTACCTTTGGAGTAAGCCAAAGCCAACACTTTTATTCTGATCTTTTGATCAAATTTTGTACAGTTGAGCTCCTGTAAGCTACCATTTGGTGCATAGCAGAGAGTACATTGCAATAAATGTTACACTCTTTCACCGTTCACCACGAAAGTTAATAGATACATAAAGATGTTGGATACACATGATTTTAAATAGAGAGTTGAAGGAAGAGATTACACCAGAAATGCATCTGGTCACTCCTTATCATTAACTAAGTCAGTTCCATAACCAATCATGCATACCCTGCACAAGCAGCCAGGAAAAGAAGAAAGGAAAAGGGAAGGAGGAAATGAACTGAGGAAGCAGAGTTGAACACAGACAGGTCGAGGGCATGGTCACAGGGCGGGGCGAAGAGATGTGTTTATGGAGAACGAAAATGAGAGGAATAGAGCGACGTGAGAGGAAGAGAGGGACAAAGTGAGAGGAGGGGGGAGGAGATTGACTAACAGGAGAATGGAACAAATAAATACCCTGGGCAACAACGGGTATTCAGCTAGTCATACATATAGTAGAAAGTTTGTATGTTTGTTTGCATTGCATGCAGACCCACATTTTTTTCCAAAATAGATGAAATTTCACACATATTCGAATCACTGAAGGAAGGTCACTGTAGCTTTAAGGATCACGTATTACGTACAGTTGATGAGATATTACATCACCTTATATATTGAAAGTATCTACGAAAACTGAAGTCGGCCAAACGAAACTACCTGTCCGATATCCTTCATTTTTGTTTAAAACGAAAGGTATTCATCCACATATTTGTAACCAAGTATCAAAATTTACATAACTCTCGCCTTTCTATTTCTATACTTAAACGCTATTTCCTTCTGTACATTTCTCGTTGTGACCTTGTCGCCTTTTGTTGTTTCCTCGTCCCGGTCTAGTTGTCCGGAAGGGTACTGCTGCAGGAAACGATGTCAACTGTAACAACTATTCAGATTAATAAAGTTGTTGTTGTGGTCTTCAGTCCGGAGACTGGTTTGATGCAGCTCTCCACCTTACTCTATCTTGAGCAAGCCTTTTCATCTCCTCATAAGAACGGCAACCCACATCCACTTGAATCTGCTTACTACACGCGTCTCTTGGTATCCCTCTGCGATTTTTACCCCACACACTTCCCTCCAATGATAAATTTACGATTCCTCGATGTCTAAGAATGTGTCCTACCAAGCGATCCCTTCTTTTAGTAAGAGTATGACAAAAATTCCGTTTCTCACCAATTCTGTTCAGTACCTCTTTATTAGTTATGCGATCTACCCATCAAATCTTCAGCATTCTTCTGTAGCGCCACATTTCAAAGGCCTCTACTCTCTTCCTGTCCGCACTGCTTATCGTCCATGTTTCACTCCCGTACAAGGCAACACTCCACACAATTACCTTCAGAAAAGACTTCCTTACACTTAAATTAATATTCGATGTTAGCAAATTTCTCTTTTTCTAAAATGCTTTTCTCCCCATTGCCATTCTGCATTTTATATCCTCTGTACTGCGACTATCGCATGTTATTTTACTACCCAAGTAACAAAACTCATCTATCACCTTCATTGTTTCGTTACCTAATCTAATTCCAGCAGCATCGCCTGATTTTCTAAGATCGCATTCCATTATTTTTGTTTTACTCCTGTTAATGTTCATTTTATACGCTCTCTTCAACACACTGTTCATTCCATTCAACTGCTCTTCCAGCTCCTTTGCTGTTTCTGACAGTATTACAATGTCATCAGCAAAACGCAATGTTTTTATTTCTTCCCCCTGAACTTTAATCCCTATTCCAAGTTCTTCCTTGCTTTCCTTTACCGCCTGCTCGATGTACAAATTGAATAACATTGGAGAAAGGCTACAACCCTGTCTTACGCCCTTCCCAACTGATGCTTCCCTTTCATGCCCTTCAGGTCTAATAACTGCGGTCTGTTTTTATACACGTTGTAAATAACTCTTCTTTTCCTATATTTTACCCCTGCTGACTTTAGAATTTGAAAGAGTGTATTCCAGTCAACATTGTCAAATGCTTTCTCCAAATCTACAAAAGCTAGAAATCTAGGTTTGCCTTTCCTTCATCTATCTTCTAAGATAAGACGTAAAGTGAGTATTGCCTCCCGGGTTCCTACGTTCCTCCTGAATCCAAACTGATCTTCCCCGAGGTCAGCTTCTACCAGCTTTTCCATTCTCCTGTAGTTAAAATTTTGCAACCATGACTTATCAAAATGATGGTTCTGTAATTTTCACACCTGTCTGCGCCTGATTACTTTGGAATGGGGATTATTACATTTTTCTTAAAGTCTGAGGGTATTTCGCCTGTATTATACATCCTACACACCAGTTCAAATAGTCTTGTCTTGGCTGGCTCTCCCAGAGACTTTAGTAGCTCTGAGGGTATGTCATCTACTCCTGGGGCCTTGTTCCGACCTAGGTCTTTCAGGGCTCTGTCAAATTAATCTCTCAGTATGCTATCTCCTATGTCATCTTGATCTACTTCCTCTTCCCGTCCTACAACATCATCTCTAAATTCGTTTCCTTTGTAGTGCTGCTCTATGTACTCTTTCCACCTTTCAGCTTTGCCTTCTTTGCTGAGAACTGGTTTCCCATCTGAGTTCTTGATATTCGTAGAATTGCTTTTCTTGTCCCCAAATGTGTCTTTTATTTTCCTGTAGGCGGTATCTACTTTTCCCTTTCATATACATTCTTCTACAGATTTGCATTTGGCTTCTAGCCACTCCTGCCTAGCCATTTTGCACTTCCTGTCAATCTCATCAAGTTTTATTGTCTGAAAATTGTAATGCTCAACTTTAGAACGTGTGTGTCTGTTTCTTCTCTCTTCTTGCTTCTCGCAGCTTCTTCCGTATCATGCTAGCTGCGCTGAGACCTAGTTACTGCAAAGTTCGTAGCCGAGTTCTGGCCTAGTAACTACCTGAGCTCTCACTAGTAGCTGACGGGCGTCCAGACGTATGTCGACCTAGATACAGCCGCTTTTAGAGGGCGCTCATCTTCGGTTACTCCCTCCAGGATGCGCGGCGCCTGCTTGCGATTGGCTTTCGGTCGATCGCTGCCTTCTCCACGACCGTTCTCTTAATGTCTGGCGTGTGGCGCTGACTTTACGCCACAACATTTCTTATGGGGATGTACTTGCTGTAAACTAAACTCAGTCGGTCAGGCCGTTCTACCCCTACCTATTTCCTTCATTTTCATTCGCAGATTTGTCATCAAGTATCAGAATTAACTGAAGTCTTTCCATCCTTTATTGTTATTCAAACGCGGTATTCTTCTGTCCTTGCATGGAATATTTTAATCGGTTTATTTTACGATATGTTCGGTTCTAATTAAGGTACGCAGTTCTTTTGGACCTAAAACACTCAGTGGATCAAGCTCTTTCATTTTCGCTTTCAAACACATGCATTGATTGATTCAACTTTAATTCCATTTTTCCCAACTTTTTTGTCATTGCACTAACGATGCGAAGTATTCGCACGGATTTTCTAGTAATCAATTAAATGCGCGAATTACTACCCACTCAGGAAAAGGTTTTTAATTTGCAACACCTTCACTACCAACACTATCCGAAAAACATTTCGTTTGCAATTTTCTAATATTCCACTCTACGTCTTGTTGTTGTTGGGTATTGAGGGGACTAAACATCTAGGTCATCAGTCCCCTGTTAGTAGCTCAGAGTCCACTGCCAAGAACGACAAAAATTAAACAAAGCTCTAAAAATGAGCACGCACATAAGGGACAGGTTGACAATGGACAAACCTCTGATAACTGAAAACGAAGACACACAGAAATGGTAAAAGAAAGTCAGGAATAAAACTGGATAGCAGAGTACCTTGGCTGGCTTATCACAAAGAAAAAACAGGATGAGCCAGCCATACTGCATACACGAAGAACCCCTAAGGGCGGAAAAGGTAAAAAACGGGATTGGTGGTGGCCTAAGATGTTAGGCCACAGCACCTACCGTTAGATCGAGTCATAAAAACCATCAGCACGGATAAAACGTAAAACTTTGGTAGCCATAGAGGCGTCGTCTCCTAAAACTAAAGGTAGTGCGTCTGGAAGAGTAAAATAGTGCCGCAGGTCGGCTAAAAGTGGACAGTCCATCAAAAGATGGGCCACTGTCAACACAGTGCCACATCCACACACGGGTGGAGCCTCACGCCGAAGAAGATACCCGTGGGTGAGCCACGTATGTCCAATCCGGAGGCGACAGAGGACAACCGACTCTCGGCGGGTCGGCCGCAGTGAAGATTTCCACAAAGCTGTGGAGAGCTTCACTGCCCGAAGCTTATTCGGTGCAGTCGCCGTAACCCACTCGGTGCTCCAAGCCTCGCGCACCCTCCGGTGCAACACCAGTTTAACATCCTGTTCCGTGACTCCAATTGTGAGAGGTGATCTTGGCCAACCGATCTACATGCTCATTCCCTGGTATGCCAACATGACCTGGGGTCCACACAAAGACCACAGAACGGCCTGATTGGCATAGGGAGTGAACAGTGTCCTGGATCGACCGCACTATTGGGTGCCGAGAGAAACACTGGTCGATCGCTTGTAAGCCACTCAGGGAGTCAGTACAGATGACGAATGACCCCCTGGGGCAGGCTTTGAGATATTGGAGAGCTCTGAGAATAGCGACCAGCTCGGCGGAGAAGATGCTACTCTCACAGGGCAGAGAATGCTGTTCTACGTGGTTGTGATGTAGAAAGGCATACCCAGCACGGCCATCTACTACGGAACCATCTGTGTAAATGGCGTCTGCGGCACGGAACGGCTCGAGCAGTTGCAGAAACTGGTGACGGAGATGTACGGGAGAAACAGAGGCCTTCGACACATGGGACAGGTCCAGACGGAGCTGCAAACGAGGAATGGACCAAGGAGGGGTGTGAAAGGAATAGTGGAAAGTGGTTGGAAGTGGATAGGATGTGAGAGACGAAAGAAGGAGACGAACACGGACCGAGATCGGGTATCCCGACCTTGGCCGTCGTGGAGGGCATAATGCACGACACGACACATTGCTCAGGAGAATTGACGTCATATGGACTGACCTATGTGAAAACTAAACTCCAGGCTGATATTCCCTGCAGATACAGGTGAAATGAACAGAGGGTTGCAGGAGGTGATGGACAACGGGGAATCTACATCTACATGCATACTTCGCAATTCACCGTAAGGTGCCTGGCGGTCGGTACACTGTACCATTACTAGGCATTTCCTTTCCTATTCCACTCCGATATGGAACGAGGGAAAAAAGAATGTCTATATGCCTCCGTACGAGCCCTAATTTCTCTTATCTTGTCTTTGTGATCTTTACGCGAAATGTGAGTAGACAGCAGCAAGGTCATACTACACTCACCTTCCAATTCCGGCCCTCTAAATTTACTCAACAGAAATTCACGAAAAGAACGTCGTCTTTCTTCCAGCGATCCCCAATTGAGTTGCCGGAGCATTTCCGTGACACTCGCCCATTGGTCGAACCTACCGGTAACAAATATAGCTGCTCGCCTCTGAACCGCCTCAGTGTCTTCCTTTAAACTGATCTGCTGCGGGTCCCAAATACTTGAGCAATACTCAAGACGTAGTCGTACAAGCGTTTTATCCGCGGTCTCCTTTACAGGTGAAGTACATCTTCCCAAAATTCTCCCAATAAACCGATGTCGGCTGTCGGCTGTCCGCGTTACTCACAACTGTCGTTACATGTTCGTTCCATTTCATATTGCTCTGCAATGTTACGTCTAGATATTTGAACGACGCGACCGCATCAAGAAGCTCACTACTGATGCTCTATTCGAACATTATAGGATTGTTATTTCTACTCATGCGCATCACCTTAAATTTTTCTACATTGAGAGCTAGCTGCCATTCTTCGCACCAACTAGAAATTTTGTCTAAGTCAACCTGTATGCTATTACAGTCAGTTACAGACGACACCCTGCCATACACCACAGCATCATCAGCAAACAGCCGCAAATTACAACTTACTCTGTCCATCAGATCATTTACATAGATAGAAAATAATAGCGGTCCTATCATACTCCCCTGGGGCACGCCTGACGATACACTCGTCTCTGATGAACACTCGCCGTCGAGAACAACGTACTGCGTTCTATTACTTACGAAGTCTTCCAGCCAGTCACAAATCTGTGAACCTATTGCGTAAGCCCGTATCTTCGTTAGCAGTCTGCAGAGTGGTACCGCGTCGAACGCCTTTTTGAAGTCGAGAAAAACACAATCCGCCTGTTGCCCTTCGTCCATGGCTCGCAAGATGTCATGTGAGAAAAGGGCAAGCTGAGTTTCACATGAACGATGTTTCTAAACCCGTGCTGATTCATGGAAAGAAGCTTTTCCGGTTCAAGGAAATTTACTATATTCGAACTGAGAATATGCTCTAAAATTCTACATGAAACTGATGTCAATGATATTGGCCTGTAATTGTGTGGGTCAGTTCTCTTTGCTTTCTTATACACGGGAGTCACCTACGCTTTTTTCCTATCACTAGGAACTTTGCACTGAATTAAAGACTCGCGATAAATGTAAGCTAAGTAGGGGGCCAATGCCGCAGAATAGTCTTTGTTAAACCGAACTGGTATTCCATCTGGACCAGCAGACTTTTTCGTATTTAGCTCTCTCAACTGCTTCTCTACACCGGAAATACCTATTGCTATGTCCCCCATTTCGGAATTAGTACGTTGATCAAATGATGGTACATTTGTGCGGTCCTCCTGCGTGAAAGATTTCTTAAAGGTTAAATTTAGAACTTCAGCTTTCCGTTTGGTTTCTTCTATTACTGCCCCGGAATGATCAACGAGTGACTGGACAGTGGGCTTTGACCCGTTTATCGATTTTACATAGGACCAGAATTTTTTCGGGTTCTCGGAAAGATCTTTTGCTAAGGTATGACTGTGATAATTATTGTATGCTTCGCATATCGATCTTTTTATAGACGCACGAATCTCTACAATCTTTTGCCTGTCATCATTTGCGTGTTCTTTTTTGAATCGAGAGTGCAAAAGTCTTTGCTTTCTCAGCAGCTTTCTAACATTACTATTATTCTACGGTGGACCTTTTCCATCCTTAATCGTCTTTACTGGCTCATATTTCTCTTACCCTTTATTTACAATGCACTTAAATTTATTACACAATTCCTCTACATCCATAGTCCCGGAATTAAACGATGCCCATTCATTTTCTAGTGCGATCGTAACATTTGCTTATCGGCTCTTCCCAACAAAAACACGCTCCTAGCCTTCTTGATTGGTTTATGAAGTTTGGTCACCATCGACGCTAATACTATATCATGATCACTAATTCCTGTCTCTACACAGACATCGTTAATAAGGTCAGGCCTGTTTGTGGCTATACGGTCTGGAATATTTCCATTGTGCGTGGGTTGCCGGTTTAACTGCTCAAGACAGTTTTCGAAGAATGTGTCCAAATGTAGCTCGCAAGACTGCTTGTCTGTACCGCCTGAAATGTAACTAGCGAGGTCCCAATCTATACTCTTAAGGTTGAAGCCTCCTCCGACTAATATTACATGGCGCGGATACCTCTGCTCTACCTGTATTCCACAGATATTCTTGTTTATTTTGAAAACTGACGGATTCCGTTTTGTTGATAAGGCAGTGTAGTTACCACTGACCACAGTTCAGTTAGCAGCCAGCCGCCTTTATTAGAGTACTAGGCTACTTAATAGTTGATTATTTAGTTTTCTTCTTTCTACAGTTAATTGTATTGATAGGATGGATAGGACGTGTGCCTGCTGTGTGCGGACGCAGGAGGAATTGGCCGCGGTTCGCGAACAGCTGAGCGTGCTGTTGGCTACGGTCAGCCGTCTTCAGGCTGTTGTCTCGGGGTGCAGCACTGGGGGACCGGTAAAACAACCAACTATTAACTTTACTTCTTTTAGACCTGGTATACGTGCCTAGATAACTTCACAGTTACTTTCAACCTCGATCTCAGTAGAAACAATATCTTTGCCCACACCGATGAACACTCCTCCTCCAGTTGTATCAGATCCATCTTTCCGATATACATTCCACGCTTCGCTAAATATTCCTAAACTTGCCACATCATGATTTAGCAAGCTTTCGGTGCCTAAAACTATCTGAGCGCAATAACTTCCATGCAGTGCGGCAAATTCGGGAACTTTGTTTCTAATACTCTGTAAGTTCGCGGCTAATATTTTGATGTTCGAATTTTTGTTCCGAACATGGCCTGAATTCGCTGTTTGAATGCTGACTGAAGAGTGCTCATCAGAGTTAGCGCCTAGCCTAAAAACCACCATGTGCACTCCACAAGTACTCTGCTACCCGAGTAGCCGCTTCGTTAGTATGGTGCACACCTGATCTATCTAGGGGTACCATACAATTCCTCACCCGATAACGCAGATCCAGAAATCTGCAGCCATGACTGTCACAGAGTCGGCGAAGCCGCTGGTTCAGACCCTCCACTCGGCTCCAAACCAAAGGACCTCGATCAACCCTGGGAACAATGCTACGAATCGACAGCTCTGCTTGCACCCCGCGTGCGAAGGCAGCAGCCTTCACCAATTTCGCCTGCCGCTCGTAGGACCTGAGGATGTCCTCAGAACCCAAGCGACAAGCGTCATTGGTGCCGACGTGAGCCACGACTTGCAGTCGACTGCACCCCGCACCCTCGATAGCCGCCGGCAAGGCCGCCTCCACATCTTGGATGAGGCCCCCCGGCAGACACACTGAGTGTACATTGGAATTCCTTCCGGATCTCGACGCTTTCTGCCTAAGGGTCTCCATCACGCGCCTAACATTGGAGCTCCCAATAACTAACAATCCCCTCCCCCCGTGCACCTGCTCGGACCCTGCTGAAGGAGAGGCCACACGTTCACTCACAGGACGAACGGGGGCGGACGGACGTCCAGCCTCCACATTGGCCTTCCGCCTCGAGCAACGCGAACGCCGTACAACCCACCACACCCCTTGCGGAGAAGGTGGCTTGACGACGTCCGGTACACCTGAAGGTGCCTCGGTAGCAGGGACAGAGAGCGAAGCATGAGACACCTGAGGTGTCCCACTCGACGCACCAGACTCCGCACCATCGCTGCACCCCGAGACAGCAGCCTGAAGACGGCTGACCGTAGACAACAGCACGCTCAGCTGTTCGCGAACTGCGGCCAACTCCTCCTGCGTCCGCACACAGCAGGCACACATCCTATCCATCCTATCAATACAATTAACTGTAGAAAGTAGAAGACTAAATAATCAACTATTAAGAAGCCTAGTACTCTAATAAATGCGGCTGGCTGCTGACTGAACTGTGGTCAGTGGTAACTACACTGTCTAATCAACAAAACGGAGTCCGGCAGTTTTCAAAATAAACAAGAATATCTGTGGAATACACCGTTATCAAACGCGCGGGAGTATAAGCTTAGCGCTGTTTACGATGTGGCACTGGCGGCAGCTGGCACTGGAATAAAAGGAGATGAATTAACATAAGAATGGAATAAATACACGTAGGGCTACGCCGGCTATTATCTAAAGAGGAGTAACTGTTTAACATTTCTGTTATATGTAAAATAGTGTCCGTGTGTGTTTGTGCGTGAGTATGTGTGTATGTCTTTGTATTGTATACAGATATACATTTTTGTTCAGATCCTGATGAAATTTTGTACACGTGACCTTAGAAATAAGAGGCAGTTCACTGTCTAAAAAAAAAGGTCATTATGGTGCATGGCGAAGGGTACCTCAATTGCAGACTTCGACAATAGCTACAGTTGTATTACGATGTTGATAAAATTGTGTCGATAAAAGGCATTTGTGTCCATTGTTGACTTATACGGGAATGAATCTTGGACTGTAAATAGTTGAAACAGATAGAGGTTAGAAGCTTTTGAAATGTTCATGGGTTGTAGAAAACAAGTAGATGTTAAATCAGAGTAAAATTCAGTTTTTACAATTTCTAACACATAATTTGACGAAAGCTGACATTTTGATTACATATAATGGGCATATGATAAGTGAGACTGAACAGTTCAGATTTCTAGATATTCAGATAGAGAGTAAGCTGTCGTGGAAATTCTTCTATATTTGCCATTAGAACAATATCTGAAGTAAGTGATTTTTCAACACGAAAAGTAATCTATTACGCTTACTTCCACTCACTTGTGACATACGGCCTTATTTTTTGGGGTAACTCACATGATGCAAAAAGGATATTTCTGACCCAAAAACGGGCGGTTCGAGCAATATGTTGTGTAAGTACACGAACGTCATGTTGACCCCTTTTCAGTAGTCTGAGAATTTTGACACTGGTGTCACAATACGTTTTTTCTTTAATGTCGTTTGTTGTTAATAATATTGCCGCGACAGACCACACACACCGACTGCCTGAGGACAGCAGGCGACAGCAGGCGACAGCGTCATGCACTGCGGTGCTTAAGGTCGCCGGTTCAATCCCGCCCACCGGCAAAAATTTATTTCTTTGTAATTAACAATTCCAGAAGGTTTTACATCTTTCTTGTGTTCTCTTGTAAATTGTACTTGTTTCTTACGTTAACTGTTCTAATTTCTGCTAAATTCTGTCTGTGTATAAATAGCAGAGCACTGCGTGAGAGGCAGTCAGTGCTGCATGTTTGTTGGGTTTTTAATAAACGTGCATTGAGTATAAGTGCTGTCTTCAGTTGCCTCCGAAGTCAAGCCTGCTCTCATTTCAACGCGACAATATCAGCTTATTCCCACGAGGTAGTAGCTTTCACTCGGTGAATACTAGACAGAAGTCGAATTTCCTTTGCATGACACCACCTTGACACTTGTGCAGAAAGGTGTACAGTATTCTGCAGCATCCATTTTCAATAAGCTGCCACAAGAACTCTAGAATATTAGCACTAACCCACACACTTTCAAATCTAAATTGAGGAGTTACCTCATGGCTCACTCCTTTTATTCTGTAGAGGAACTCCTAGAAAAGTTAAACAATTAAGGTAATTAATGTTTTTCTTTATTGATTCTTTTCACTTTGTCTTAAGATTATCGTGTGCATAGAACTATTTAAAAATTTTCTATTACCATTCTTGTGTAAAAATTAATGTATTGACTTGTTCCATGACCATGGAGTCTCACTCCTCAATTGGGTCCTATGGAACACTAAACCATATTATTATTATTATTATTATTATTATTATTATTATTATTATTATAAAGAACACGTAGATAAAGTCGTGGGAATGGCGACCCAGATACTGCGTTTTATTGGCAGAACGCTTAAAAGATGCAACAGAACTACTAAATAAACTGAATATATTACGCTAGTCTGTCCTTTTTTGGAATATTGTTGCCCCGTGTGGGTTCCTTATCACGTGGGTTTGACGGAGGACATCGAAAGAGTCCAAAGAAGGGCAGCTCGTTTCGCATTGTCACATCACGATGCAGTGGAGACAGTGTTACGGAAATACACAGGATCTGGGATGGGAATCATTACAACAACGGCGCTTATCGCTCCAATCGCCAACATTCTTTTCGGAATGCGAAAATATATTGTTGACTCCCACTTACATAGGTAGAAATGATCATCAGAATAAAATATGAGAAATCAGAGCTCGAACTGAGAGATTCAGATGTTCTTTCTTACCGCGCGCTATTCGACAGTGGAATGGGAGATGAATAGTATAAAGGTGGTTCGATGTACCCTCTGCCAGGCACTTAAATGTGATTTGCAGAGTTTCCCATGTTGATGTTGATATGGATTGCGCGACCGCTCCCATTGGAGGTTCGATTCCTCCCTTATGACTGAATGTATGTGTTGTACTTAGCGTTTAGTTTAAGTATTTTTGTGAGTTTAGAGACCGATGACATCCGCAGTTTCGTCCCTTAAGTTTACAAACAATTGAACGGTTTCAAAACGCTATGCAAATGGATACTTATGAAGTTGTCGCCAAGCACGCATTTCGACGATTGGACCGAAGACGGCTGTAAATGGAGTAATTTTGATAAACAGGGCAGGGTTGCCACTTTTTGACTAGCATTACATCTGGTACCATACCAAGTTCCGCTATCATAAAATAGAAGCGACAACGCTTTTATTTCACAGGCTTAGCAATGAGTGACAGATTTGTAACCAATTAATTTTGTCCGTGTTTTTTCTTTAGACTTGTGCAACGGGCGTTTTCTGGTAGTCTGTAGAAGTTCCTCGTCCTTCCCGCTTATTCAAATTTTACTGAAAGCTATTTCCTTTGCTGAACACGGTATATAATAGCGTTTGGGAATTATTTTTACAAAGAACTGTGTGTTATATCCAATTATCTCTATGCCACCTGGAAGTGTAACTTAAGATTTGTGAGCATGCCATCCAAAGATCTTCATATTCTGTTTCTTCGCTAAATACAAAATGGCTGCTATAAATTATTACAAGAAAACTAAATGGAAATATTTTTCGATTCCGTACTCATGAGAGTCTGTTACTTTGCATATTGACTTAAATTTCAAAGTCAGAGGTAATCAAGCAATTATTTGTCACGTACTAAACGATCGAAATTCGTTTCACTTATTACAACCTGGCATACAGTGCAAAATAGTGTGCAAAACATATAAATGCGCGGGCACGGAACAGTTCTATCACAGTCTAACATGACTATGGTTCTATATTCAGACACCAGAGCTATACATCCATGCTACATAGAGATCACTGGGTATATCTATCTTCTGTATCCATAAAATCGTTGTGTGTAAGACCTCCTTGGTATGTATGTTCCCTATGGGCTCTAAAATCTTCAGATTAGCTTATCAAGTGATACTGTGATGTTTGGTAACGATTAGATCAAGAAATTTATTGATTTGAAGAATATAAAACGAAATATAGAACGATAATTAGTATTTGGGAAAGCTATTTACATTTTGATTTGCAACTTCAAACATTGCTTTTAATAATCAAAATATCCATGGATGTACTGCCGGTCTACAGTGTCCACTCAGAGTGGCAATTTAAGCGGGCTCTCTGCCCAACCACTACAGCACAACCTTGGAAACGGATGAATGTTCAAATGTTTGTAAATCTATCGGACCCAACTGCGTGGTCATCAGTCCGTAGCTTACAAACTACTTAAACCTAGGTAAACTAACCTAAGGACAACACACACACCCATGCCCCAGGGAGGAGTCGAACCTCCACGGCGAGCAACCGCGCGCTCCGCAGCGAGACGCTCTAGACCACTCAGCTACTCCACCGCGGCTGGAAACGGATGAAAACACGAAGCAGGAGGTATGCACTGCGTTTATTCCATATACCGGCGCACTCTCGGGGAAGGTCGCCCGCATTTTGAAGAAACACCAGGTTGGCACTGTCTTTTGTCCGCCGAATAAAATTCGAGTCTGGTGGGGAGCCTCAAAGATGGATATCTTGAAAAAAGATGTTCTCTTTTGAGAAAGGCCGGCGTGTACCAGATTCCGTGTAAGTGTGCCAAGACATATATTGGACAGACGATGCGTACCGTCGAGGATCGATGCGTTGAACACCAGAGGCACACACGACTGATGTATCCGAGCAAGTCGGCGGTCGCTTAACATTGTCTATCGGAGAATCACGCAATGGAGTATGAACGCACTAGGATTCTGGTACAGACGTCGAGATACTGGGACTGCGTCGTTATGCCATTGATATTCGCCGAAGTGACGACCTCATAAACCGTGACTGTGGCTATAATCTTAGCAAAGCTTGGGAACCAGTGATTGGGTTAAGTAAGAATAAATCTAGCAAACGTAACTTAGTGACGATCACGGCAGACAGAGCCCTCAATCGGTTCCACTGCGCAACCGCGGTGCGGGGCGCGGACCACGGAGAGGTCGCTCCGCGGCCCGAGGGTATTTAAATCGCCCGCTACCGCGCTAGAACCCAGTTCCTTTCGATCATCCGTAGCGTGCGGATCTCCGTGCCAGCGCGTTTCCAGGAGCTCAGTCCGTCAGTTCACCTGATGATGGCGACAAGTATGATCGCCGAAATATTGTGCCCGTTGGACACTGTAGACTGGCAGTACACCCGTGAATATTTTTATCAAATACGCCGGGATAGCCGGCCGCGGTGGCCGAGGGGACTGCGGCGCGCCAGTCAAGGTCTCCACAGCCACTACGGTCGGGGATTCGAATCCCTCCTCGGGCATGGATATTTGTGCCATCCTTAGTGTTAGCTAGTTCATAAGTAGTTTGTAAGTTTAGGGACTGATGATCTCGCGGTTAAGTCCCATAAGCTATACAAACATTTGAACATTTGAACGCCGGGATAGCCGCGGTGGAGTAGCCGAGCGGTCTAAAGCGTCTCGCTGCGGAGCGCGCGGTTGCTTGTCGTGGACGTTCGAGTCCTCCCTGGTGCATGGATGTGTGTGTCGTCCTTAGGTCAGTTTACCCAGCCTATAGTAATAAAATATCATTGTAGTGCAATAAGTTCCAAAGACATTGGTTCCACACGGTCAGTTGTATGTGGCTTTCTCTCAACTTGGCACACCAAAAAATCTATCGTTTTTTCTCCAAACAGAAAAACAAAAAGAAAACAGTGTCAATTTTTCTTAAATACAAGTGGGTTATTTCCCGTAGTGTGTAGCAAGGAACTGCAGCTATCATCGTATATGTTAAAACTTCGCCACACGATTTTTTCCGTCCATTCCGAATATGTCATCTGGCTACATATACCAATTAATGCTACACGTAAATTCCTGTGTGACTCGCTGTTATATATATTATAGCAAATTAACTTAACTATAAGTTGCATCAGGAAGTTCCTCCATTTCACATATAAAACAACGACGAGAAAAAAATTAACTTGTGATGTCGAGCTCGAAATCTTTGCACAACAAACGGAGAGAGAAGGTGGAGGGATCTTATTTCCTTGACATAATAGGCGATAGCTCCTTGAATGTAATAGACTGTTATGGATATCAAATTGTAAAACATTTATTTCAACTCAAGATTTAAATTTTCGTGTTTTCTTTTCCGTATAACTTTACTTGTAACTATCTACACGTTAAAGTGTTTAATTCAAATGTGTCATCTGTTTTCAGTACTTCAAACATCTTTTTCTGGACGCGCGGGAGTATCCAAGCGGTCTGGAGCGCCACGTTACGAATCGCGCGGCCTTCCGCGTCGGGGGTTCGAATCCCCCCTTGGACATGGAGGTTTGTCGTGTCTTTAGTATAAGTTAGTTCATAAGTAGTTCGAAAGTTTATGGACTGATGACCCCGCAGTTAGGTCCCATAAGCTTTACAAACATTTGAACATTTCATTTCTTTTTCTGTTCTTTTTGCGATTTTCGCTAATTATAACATAGGTGGCGATAGTTTCTCAGATTGCCAGATTAACGCGTAAATACAGCATCTGTCCACATATTATGGTACTTCAAATCAAGACAAACTTTTAGGATGTTTTCAAAAGATATAAATAAATTAATTAAGGAGTCTAAGATCGCAATATTTTATTTTTAAAATGACCAGTTTCGGCAACAATATATCGCTATCTTCAGATATAATCCACTGTGAATAAAATACAGAAGCTTATTTTAGACTGAAAGTCTTAGTAGGTGTATGCAACCTTCATTGTAAAATTTTAATAATAGTGTTGAAAAACCTGTTAACAAATTTTGTTATGGTGGAGTATTCATGATTAAATGTATAAAACTATAAAAAATATTTAACATGTTAATTATAAATTGCAAATAATATTGTGTATATACTTAATTGGCTGTATATGTATCTTATTGACAGATCACCAGATGATGGGCTACGGCCGAAACATGTTGTGAATTGAAAATAAATTATCTACTGATAACATCTTTTGATTATTTAAGCAGTCTCCAGCAATTTTAAAATCATTATTGAAATTTTAAAATACAGGAGATACTGCGTTACAAACAGATGTCAGAAGTACATATTACTGTTTACTAATGACGAATAAAAAGCGTAGCATTACGCATTTGGCTGTTGCTGGTGGTCACGAGCAGCGTCGTTCCGCCACAGTCAATACACTGCTGCTGGTGCCTAAGTTGCCATGGGTTAAATAGCTAAACCTCGCGCGCGTGTATCTTCATGTCGTCATGGGTAGTGCTATGCTTTTTATTCGTCATTTGTAAACAGTAATATGTAGTTCTGACATCTGTTTGTAACGCAGTATCTTCTGTATTTTATTCACAGTGGATTATTTCGGAAGACGGCAATATACTTTTGCGGATTCCGGTCATTTCAGAAATAAAATATTGCTACGTAATTAATTTATCTTGTAAAAGTCGACCACTGTACGTAACAAGAGCCTTACTTTGTCACTAAAATTAGTAAATAAGGTCCGTGTGAACTACTGGTTACTCCCTGATACAAGACCTTGTTCCCTGGCCCAAACTGAGAACTGACTCGCTTCAAATTACTTGAATAACAGGAAGTTAATATTACGGTGGTCAATATGCATACACACAGACATTAATAAGCAAGCCACCACAATTGGAGTTATCTTAGAAAGGTGGCTAAGAAAACATTTATGGCGCAACGGAATTTAGGTATAAAGAAAAAATTGCATCTGAACTAGTTCTTGGCACTTGTGAAGAACAATATTAAATAAAAGAGGGAAGTGGCTCTAAAACTACAATTTATAGGCAACTTACGGATTATGGTGAACATAAACTTCTTTATTCAGATAGAAAACAAGCAAAATGGGGAAACAATTTTGTTAATACAATAAAATGCATCTCTTACATGGATTAATGTGGACGGTGCCCAGCCTAAATTATACATGATTTAAAGCTACCTGGGGGAAGGATTCACAAACAACACTCATTCTATCACACACACGCAATGCCACATCGAAACTCACCAGAATCAGCGAGCTGAGACGAGGCGGAAGCAGGCGCCGCTATCGTAGGCGACATTCAGCAAGTCTGAGGTAGCACAAAACACAATATACAAAACACTTTGAAGCTGGCTCTGGTCTGTCGTGCCTGTTTTGAGATGGTTCGTGTTTATAGCAAGTTAAATTACATTTGAAATGGACCGCGAGAAAACACGCTAACGGCGATACACTGCTACGTTACATGAACGCACTCCACTGAAGATAAAGTGGTTGAAAGTCGGATTCATTATTCAAAATCACGGTGAATTCTTAAGTTGCAGTCTGTTAGAAATCGATCTAGATACTGGTTTACATGAGGAGTGGCGGGAATTCAGGCGACTAGCTGCAAACCCCGGAAGTCGGAGCTCGGACTTACGTGGTTCCAAAAACCGATAAAATTGAATAAATTCAGTTTCCGAAAAATAAAGAAAATTAACTACAGCATGCAACTCGCAGAAACGCTTAGAATTATATAAAAAACGAAAGAAATGCAGCTACACGCGATCGGGAGCGATTAGAGAGATGGATGAAGTCCTGTCTCAAAAACTAGTAAAAGTGAAATAATTACAAAGTCGAAAAAATAAAATTAAGAAATACAGCATGTAACACATAGACATGTTTAGAATTACATAAGGAAGCTATTGAAAAAAAAATGTTCAACTGTTTGTAGAGCTTATGGGACTTGACTGCGTGATCATCAGTCCCTAAACTTACAAACTACTTATGAACTACCTCATACTAAGGACGGCACAAATATCCATGCCCGAGGCGGGATTGGAATCCCCGACCTTAGTGGCTATGCAGATCGTGACTGGGGCGCCGCAGTCCCCTCGGCCACCACGGCCGGCGAAGCTATTGAAGGAGGTTGTAGCAAGCTCAGAGAGAATTACTGACACAGACAGAGTTCGTATTACAAGTCGAAGAAGAAACAGCAACATTAAAATCGGCGGGGAGAGAAAATCGCGAAATATTAGTGGAAATCAGAAGGATACCCGCATAGTTACTTGCCTGATCGGCATGGAATAAACAAGAGTGGAAGCTGAAGGCTTTGTTCTATGAACCAACCACGTGGAACACATATCACTCACGAAAGGAAACGATGAGAAGATTTTTACGTGCACTGTACAAAAATGAACATATCACCTATTAGAAATCGGGCCCCACAAAGCTAAAAGGTATTTACACATAGTTTATACACCGCCACATAATTACAAAAGGTTCCAACATACCAGGCCATTATTAAACTGCAACAAGAATCACACACACGGCGTTTATCTATTGGAAATCACTGAATTGAAAAAACTAGAACACATTTACGCACACGATCAGAGAAAATATTCCAAAAAATGATTCTAAGTTCACGAATGTAAGTTAAACGTGCTAGTCAATGAAATGCTTCCATCTCCAGAAACAAGAGTAGAACCAACCTTACCTCACCAGACGCCCATAACAGAGAATGATCAGCCGTGCTGCCACTGGAACACGGGAAGACGCGGGAAGCTACCGGAAGCTGGAAAATCCACGAAAACAGCGGTGGTGGGGGACCGAGAGACTCGCCAACCAGCTCGCAACCAAAGGATGTGGAAACCTCTTTGGTAGTATCAGCAGCTGTCGATACTGAGCCAGAGAGAACGACGCAAAGCGAGCTGTCATTCCCCACATGCAAACAGCTATAGTTTGCCGCACACACTGAAAGGTAAAACAGCTGCACATTCTCACAGGGAGAGAGGCATAGTGGAGAAGCCGTAGTTATGCCACATTAATTAATGTAATAATAAATTATTAACATAACAAAATAAGAAAAACCTTGCAATATTAACTAATGTTTAACATATGAAATAAAAATGTTATTCCTCAAGCCTTGAAAAGAGTGGAGTTCAAGTTTTAACAAAATGATAATCTAATGACATTAAATAAATTATAGCTTTACAGAATCTATACAAAAATATATGGATGACAACAGACGGTCGTCTTTACTTGTTATAACAGATCGCTGAACTCTCACAACGATGTTTTTTAAGATTATTCAAAACATAAGTTTTTCCATTCTTGCGAAATGCAACAGGCAGATGAGAAAAGTGGCGATGTTGTCCCAGTTTGAATTTTGTATGAAGAGAACATCGAGCTAACATGGGTTCTGATTTTCGGGTATGTATTTGTTGGAGAGTTGTGGTCCAGACACGGGTCAGACTGCTAGGAATCTAGTTTGGAGAGCAGAGAGATCAAGCGGCGTCGGTGCGAAGAGCGCGGCCGCGTCCCTGCAGAGCCTGTTAAGCATTCTGCGAACCGAGGCAGCAGCGGCGTAAGCTGGATTAGGCAAACAGTGGCACCGGCAAACTAAGTTTCGCGCTCTCTGCCCGAGGAAGTCCTAGGGTGTACCGAGAACAGCTCTAGCAGGTGGACGCCGATATAGATAGCGCCGATAGCGTTCATCAGATAATTAAATGAGCAGAACTACGTAGCCGTGAGGGAGCAAACACGCTGAGGGAAATATACACGTTAAAAGACTGGCGTTTTATTGCAATGTAAACATGAAAACAGTTCGTTTTTAGATACCAGTACTTCGAAATAACTACATTTTAAGCCCATAAATGGTCATCTTAAGTTGGGAATGTTGCACAAACCTTACATCTAAGTTCTGTTGGTGATTCGCACGAAAATTTAGTATTCGGGAATATCAAGAAAGAAAGGTTGTTACACTTATTTTTATGCACGTATTGTGTGGTGCCTATTGGTATCCTTGTCAAATCTGTTTGCGTAATTTACATTGTAGAATAACTGGTGCGCATCTCATTAACAGTTCTGTAATGAAATGTTTAGATAATTTGTACACCTCAGTATTTAGCAATACATGGTTTAAAATTGACTTGCAATTGCAATGGTATTTTTACTTACTTCCTGCCTGTTGATAACTGCTTTACTCTATGTTGATAATTTGAAAAATATCGGAAATCCGATAATTCATATTTAAGAAATATTACTACTATCGTCTCTAGATATATTGGAGAAATGTATCGTTACGTAGATGGGAAAATATGCGTGTTACCTGACTGTTTTGTCGGTAGAACAAATTCATTATGAGATTTAAAATTCACTATGTTCTGTTTGATCTACAAATAGAAGAAACACAAAATTGTGTATTTTAATTTTTATCAAGAAAACTGTCCATATATTAACTTGTATTGGCTTCGCAACGTATATACACGTATACTGTCGGTTTTAGAGCTGTATACCTATGTATCAAACAATTAGTAGATATTTTGTTCATTAACAAGGTAGCCACCAGCCTAATCCTATTACAGCAAAAATTTCAATAGACCATATAATGTCAAAGTTTCTAACTTAATACTGGGACTTTGGGCCCATGTGAAGTTTGTATTAAAATGATTTGGTTTACTGTTGTGTTCTTAATTATCAAGTGTGTGCAAGGTACAGTGTCATCAAATATTTAATTTCAGTAAACCCCTCTTATCTTATTTTCTTAATTTGTCATTGGCTACATTTCGAAACAAACCTTTTCTCCAAGTTGATGTAGGAAAATACAAAATATTTTGCACATTTACAATCGATGACAGAAGAAACTTTCGAGTGCTCCAGCGAGTATCCTCATGTCTGCAATCTGACAGGTAAACCTGGATGCTAGGTTTCAAAAATACAGTTACCTCTTGGTAACTGTGTTATGCCAGACTCTTAGTTATTAACTCTTACTGCGTTGAAACTTAATTTCATTTTATGCCGGCCGCGGTGGCCGAGGGGACTGAGGCGCTCCAGTCACGCTCTGCACGGCCACTACGGTCAGGGGTTCGAATCCCCCCTCGGGCATGGATATTTGTGCCGTCCTTAGGATAAGCTAGTTGATAAGTAGTTTGTAAGTTTAGGGACTGATGACCCCGTAGTTAAGTCCCATAAGCTATACAAACATTTGAACATATTTTTTTTATTTTACTAGACGGTAAATGACAGCGTCATCTGCAAACAATCTAAGAGAGCTACTTAGATATTCTCATTTCATTTTATACTGTTAATATTGCTCTATCTTTTATAGGCATTCAGGCTGAATAAACCCTTTTCGTTCGTTTCCAGGTCAATTGAACAAGTGCGACCACTGCTACCATTAGCATGACTTCTGTTTGATATTTGCAACTATGCGTAGTGTTGCTTACTCTTCACTTATTCCGCTAGATTTGTTGCCTTTCCGCTGGTTTTGTATCACGTTCCACACAAATTACAAGAAGCGCTTCTTAAGTCCAGCTTCTTGAAAATCTTTTACTCCACGAACGAATGCAGTCCCTACGACATGATTACCACTTTGATAACAATGGCATAATAAATAAGGCCGTTGAGTCCGCACATTCGATTATATTGCGTATATCGGAAGACTACAAGAAAATGTTTACCATTTCAGTTGGTACATTTCATTGAAAGGGTTGAATATTGTAGTTCAAATAGATTTGTTAGCAGAGTACATAAACAGTAGGGCTGTTTTGAGAAGTAATGCACAGATTGGGAGTTGATCAGTGATGGCACCTAACTCGTACTGATGCTGTTTCGCACAGTAGCGAGGTGGCGACGACGTAACTGGTGGCTATTCTGGTCGTTGGGCGGCATTGCAACGCAGGCTCTCGGTAAGTTTGAGGGTAGGGCCATTAGCAGCGGTTGCTGGCCGAAGCAGCAAACTTGGAGGCCAACAGTGGCGCTAAATTCACCCCCAGCTGCAGTTTGGGTCGAAACCCATTTCATTGTTCACAGGGTCTGTCTGGCAAAGTTTTAAGGCTTTTTCGTGACGCGAGAGATCATTTACAAATGAAAATGTAAGTTATCATCCAGTGACTAAACTGAGGTACATCCCGATGCACAAGTGTGGAGTAGGCAGTATCTTTAGTAGAACTGTTGCACCTTCTAAGTATTCTGCGAACGAAACGCAGTCTTTGGTTCGCTTTCCCTACAATATTTTCTTTGTTTTCTTTCTTATTTAAGATGTTTGTACTTGCTACTCTTAGATATTTAGTCGAATTTACGGCCTGTGGTTTTGACTGATTTATCGTGTAACTGAAGTTTTACGGATTTCTGTTAGTGGCCATATGGATGACCTCACACTTTTCATTATTAAGGGTCAATTGCCATTTTTGCACCATGCAGATATCTTATCTAAATCATTATTCAGCTGCTTTTGATCGTCTCGTGACTTTACTAACCGTTAAGTGACAATATCATCCGCGAAAAACGTAAGAGAGATACTCAGATTGACTCCTAAATCGTTTATAAAAATTACGAACAATAGGGGCCCTACAACACATCCCTGTGGAACGTCAGATATCACTTCAGTTCTACAGTTCTATTCGATTGGTTTCAGTCAGTTACAGCGTACTGTGTCCTCTCTGACAGGAAATCATGAATCCAATCGCAGAACTGTGGCGATATTCCATAAGTAAGCAGTTTGATTAGAAGACGCTTGTGAGGTACGGTGTCGAAAGGCTTCTCGAAATCTAGAAATACTGAATCTATTTGACATCCCTTGTCGATAGCCCACACCACCTCATGTGAGTAAAGAACTAGTTGTGTTTCAGAAGAATGAAACTTCCTGAATCGCTGTTGATTATGGGACAATAGGTCTTTCTCCTCGAGGTAGTTAATAATATTTGAGGAAAGTAAGTTCCAAAATCCTGCTGCAGACCGACGTCAATGATATAGGCCTGTAATTTTACCGATCACTCTTATTGCCTTTCTTGAATATTGGCATAACCTGTGTAACTTTCCAGTCTTTGCGAAAGGAACATAATTTTGGGGACAATATAGATTCTGACACTTTATACAGAGATTTGTCAATCACTCAGTAAGAGCTTTTAAAACAACAATAATGTGTTGATGGATGAATGGTTATGCTTTAAATGGTGAAAATTTGACGGCTAGTATTGATATATAGGTCAGTATAAATTGGAAAAATTAATAAATCACGGAATTATGTAGATAGAGAGGTAAAAATTGACACATATGCTTGGAATGACATGGGGTTTTATTAGAACGAAAAAAAGTGTTGCTAAACACTTGAAATGATCGTGTGCTCAGCCGCCACTTTCGTCATGCTTGGCCTCCCAAGTCCTCAGACCTCAGTCCGTGCGATAATTGGCTTTGGGGTTACTTACATGCTTTACAGTGCTGTTCACATTATTCTTCAACTACAGCCCTAGTTGAGGAATGATGGCGAAAATATTGAGAATTTCCTGTAAAGAACATCATCTTTGCTTTGTCTTAATCTGTTATGCTTATTATTACTTTTCTGATCAGATAAAGCTCCATTTGTCGGACATTTTTTGAACATTTTTTATTTACTTTTTTTTGTTTTCTCTTCTAATAAAACGCCGTGTCATTCCAAGCATGTATGTCAACTGTCTCTATCTACATTATTCCGTGATTTATTAAGTTTTCAAATTTATACTAACTTTTTCATCACCCTGTATATTGGGGGCTGATAAGGGGAGTGTTTTTGATGGATGTGTGTGTTTGAATGTTAATTTCAGCACTGCATATCATAGGAACACTGCAAATGTGTGTCTAGCAACAGATATATACAAGATGATTCAGGAGGAATAGCACATAATTTGTGAGTTGGTTACATACGAGAAAATAAAGCGATAAAGTTCTACGATCATGTGTGCGACACTCGATCGTTTCGCAACTGCAGCGGACTGCACACATCCATTAACGAATAACAAGACAAGTGTGAATTTAACTTACCGATATGCTATGAAGACAAAGTGTAAACAGAATAACGGTGGACAGATGACAGTGTTCCTGCCAAATCACATTACAGCCACTTTTGGAAGAAGTGACATAGAATTGGAAATGTTATTTTCATTTTGTGATAAACGTGAACCTTGTCTAAGCAAAATCACGAAATCTCAGCAAAATATTTATTCTAAACATAAACATATGTTTATGTTATATTTCCTATCGACAGTAAATACATGCTGTCTAATACTAGTAACATGGAACATGGTACATTACCAGGGTCTAAAATATTCCGCATAAATGTATACTTGAAGCATCAAGCCGACGATAAATAAAGAGTAAAAGTTCCACAAAAAAATTAACTGATTCGATACGTCTTCTTTTCTCTTCTTCAGGAGCAATTTTCGTATGATTTGGTTATATTTGTCGGATGAACAGCCGAGGGTGTACTGAACGGTACGCATGTGACACGGTAACCTAAGTTCCGATAAATGTGTAATCGTTCAGTTAGACAAATAATAAATTCAAATGTTTGCATATCTTATGGGACTTAACTACGGGGTCATCAGTCCCTGAACTTACAAACTACTTATGTACTAGCTAACACTACAGACGGCACAAATATCCATGCCCGAAGGGGGATTCGAACCCCCGACCGTAGTGGCCGTGCAGACCGTGACTGGAGCGCCTCAGTCCCCTCGGGCACCGCGGCCGGCAGAAAAATAATGGAGAGGCTTGATTCCATGTTGGAATTGGTGCTCCACGACTGTATTTGATTTGTGGTAATTCTTTCAGCAATCAGTCGTAAAAAATATATATTTATTTGTTTGCAAATCTAGATTTCGACCACTGTGTGGTCATTATCAATGCTAAAAAAAAAAAAAAAAAATAAAAAAAAAAAAATTATAAAGACCACACAGTGGTCGAAATCTAGATTTGCAAACAAATAAATATATATTTTTTACGACTTATTGCTCAACGAATTACCACAAATAATAGAAATTTATGAAGAAACAAATGCCGCGGAGGAGTAGCCGAGTGGTCCAAAGCGCCTCGCTGCGGAGCGCGCGGCTGCTCGCCGTGGAGGTTCGAGTCCTTCATGGGGCATGGATGTGTGTGTCGTCCTTAGGTTAGTTTACCTAGGTTTAAGTAGTTTGTGAGCTACGGACTGATGACCACGCAATTTGGTCCCATAGATTTACAAACATTTGAACATTTGAAGAAACAAATTTTTTACTACTGTGAAAATCGTGAGGTTTTATGAGGTTTGTTAACTGATTTGTTGTGTGTGATGCGTTATGTACAAGAGTCTTCAGTGTAACCTACCCGCAAGAATAAGGAATCTCTGGTGCTGATGACGGCGCACGGTGCTGAAACCACTCTGGCGCTGGTCCAGAGGACCGCAGAGGGAGATTAAAGATACTGCGGCGGCCACAGGGGAAGGCGTCTGGAAGCGATAGTGCGCCTCCGCCTCCAGGGAAATAAGCAGTCGCTGAGGACCCCGCGGCCGGCTCCCAGGAAGATGATGAGATTACGGGCGCCTCTCCCTGTACTGAGAAGAGAACTCTCTGACGACGCTTGCGTCCAGGACCTCGGATCGCAGCAGTCCTGTATTGCTTCAACCAAAAGTAGCTTACAACAGGGTGCGGTCTTCCGTTGAACACGCACCATCTGTATTTAACGACTGACGAGCAAAACATTGAATCTACTGATTCAGTTTCTCATTATTATCTACTTTCATAATTTTTCAGGAAAAAAACTAGTCTCTCACTGGACCAAGGCATTATTTTTGAGAACAGAGCAGCTTTAGAAACTTCTCATTTCTTGAAACTTCCTGGAAGATTAAAATTGTGTGTTCGAAGCGGGACTTGAACCTGGGACCATTGCCTTTCGCGGGCAAGCGCTATACCACTTAGCTACCTCGACACGACTCACGGCTCTACCACACAACTTCAGTTCTCAAACTTGCAAGTCTAGTACTCCTGGAAAAAAAAGGATATGGTGGAGACTTGGCTTAGCTACAGCCTAAGGGATATCTCCAGAACCAAACTTTCACTCTGCAGTTGAGTGTGCGGTGATATGAAACTTCCTGGCAGATTAAAATTGTGTGCCGGAACCGGGACTCGAACCTAGGACCTTTGCCTTTCGCAGGCAAGCGCTTTACCACTGAGCTACCCCGACACGACTCACGCCTCCCCCACCGTATCCTTTCTTCCAGGAGTGCTAGTCTTGCAAGTTTCGCAGGAGAACTTCTGTGAAGTTTGAAAAGTAGGAGGCGAGGTACTGGCAGAATTGAAATTGTGTGGGGGAGCCGTGAGTCGTGTCGGGGTTGCCCAGTGGTAGCGCGCTTGCGCGCAAAAGGCAAAGGTCCCAGGTTCGAGTCCCGGTTCCGGCACATAATTTTAATCTGTCAGGAAGTTTCATATCAGCGCACACTCCGCTGCAGAGTGAAAGTTTCATTCTGTTCTCATTTATTGTTGGTGAAGCCCTATTCCCTCACTAGTAACCAAGTTTATTGTTTTGATACCTTGAACAAAACTGTATTGAATAAATAATATACCTACTTTAGCCGTCTACATTGTCCCACTTTATTTTAGAGTACCAGATTTGTGATTTCATTATATCATCAACTCCCCTTGACCAATGTAAACACGTAAAGAACCCAGTCACGTGGTGTCCTGAAAATAAGCGGACCACTAAGCTCAAATGTTCGGAAACCTAAGGGACTTAACTACGTTGGCTATCGGTCTGTAGGTTTACTGTGGTGTCGCACAAGTCTGAAGTGCGCGCCACCTACTTTCGCCGCGCGCCGCCATGCACGCACGGCGCGGCGTTCTTACGACGTCAGCCACGAGCGCCCTCTGCTGCAACTCCGCTCGTGGCCACGACTGCTGCATCGGCCACTTGCGAATCAGCTAGGCACCTCTTAAGACTTGGCTATCGGATAGGCACTAGGAATCATCAGTAGGCAGGCCTCTATCTAATCTATGTATCAGCATTCTGCAGTCTTGAACTATGTAAAATTTAAGTATTACCAAGACTCCACGAAATATATATCTTGTTCTAATTTAGCCTAGTGTTCTAGTTTCTGCTGTCCTACTGGCTGGTCACCTCCGTACCTGCACACGCGTGCATCCTTTATTCCTGTGTCGGTCTCTTTCTATTCGGCCACCGACACCTACGACAACCGGGTAACGAAACGCAAAAGTGGCGACGAGGCTGGAACACAAAAGTGGCGACGAGGATGGGATACAAAAGTGGTGACGAGGATTGGATACAAAATTTACAAACTACTTAAACTAACTTCTACATCTACATTTACATCTACATCCATACTCGCAAACCACAAGACGGCGTGTGTCAGTATCGGTTCTCCCTCCTATTCCAGTCACGTATTGTTCGCGGAAAGAAAGATTGTCGGTATGCCTCTGTGTGGGCTCCAATCTCTCTGATCTGATCCTCATGATCTCTTCGCGAGATATAGGTTGGAGGGAGCAATATACTGTTGGACTCCTCGGTAAAGGTATGTTCTCGAAACTTCGGCAAAAGCCGGTACCGAACGACGGAACGTATCTCCAGCAGAGTCTTTCATTGGAGTTTATCAATCATCGCCGTAACGCTTTCGGGATTACTAAATTATCCTGTAACGAAGCGCGCTGCTCTTCGTTGGATCTACTCTACTTCCTCTATAAACCCCTTCTGGTACTTTATGCTCGTACAACACAAAAATCTCACTGACATGTTTTACGGCCCATTTTTGATTAGTAGTTTTATAAGTTTTTGCAAACATTTACGCCAAAAATAATATTCTAAATAATAAAAAATTAATTAATAAGAGTCTCTGAAACCATTTTGGGAAGAAAAAAAAAAGGAATTAGGTTGTGGTGGGTTTCGAACCACTGACCGTCAGCATCACAGTCCGTCGCATTGCCTACTACGCTACGGATAATAGTTACAGGTTGCGTTCTTTAATTTCATGCTATTAATGGCCTTTGTTAACTGATGCTAATATGGCATTTGTAGACACTACATTATCATTTATCGTACGAAGAACGACGTGTTTTTGTTAATTCTTCAGTGCGCCATTGCTTTGAAATGACAATTTTGTGTCCCAGCCTCGTCGCCGCTTTTGTGTCTCGTTTCCGTCGTAGGTGTCGGTGGCCGAGTAGAAAGACCGTCACAGGAATAAAGGTAGCACGCTTGTGCAGGTAGGAGGTGACCAGCGAGTGGGACAGCAGAAACTAGAAACACTAGAGTAAATTAGAACGACATATATATTGTACAGAAGTTATGCAATACTTAACTTTTACATAGCTCAGTACTGCAGAATGCTGATACATAGTTGAGCTAGAGGCCTGCCTAGTGCCTATCCGATAGCCAAGTCTTCACTGGTGCCTATCTGATGGCGAAGTTTTAACTGGTTCCTATCTCAGTCCGAGGTGAACGATGTCGTTCAGTGGTGGCCACGAGCGGAGTTGCAGCAGAGGGCGCTCGTGGCTGTCGTCGTAAGAACGCCGCGCCGTGCGTGCATGGCGGCGCGCAGCGAAAGTAGGTGGCGCGCACTTTGTACTTGTGCGACACCACACCCCTCTACCCCCAACCGCCGCGTCGTCGTGGCGTAGGGCTGAGGGCCACGGCGACGGCACTGGGAGGAGGGCCTGGGCGGGGGCGTTACTGGTGGGACGGGCGTCGTAGCTGAGGCTGGGATCGAGACGCCGCACAGTGGTTCAGAACGGCCTAATCGCAGGCCAAAAGTCGAAAAGTGAGAATAATAATTTCAAATTTCCCGATTTTATGTTTTTGGGGTCGCTGATTACGAATTTGATAATAGATTCATGATATTTGAAATTCTAAAATGAAAAACAATTTTGTAGAATATATAAATTTCTATTTTATGTACATAATTCCAAACAACACATCCCATTAGACTGAATTAAAACGGTATGTATCAATGTTGGCATCTAGTACCAGGAATATAGGTCAACACATCGTTTCGCGACGTCTAAGCAATAAACCCTGAACTTGTCGATATGTACAGCGAAACCGCTCATCATTGTCTGCAAAATTAATTTGCAGCTTGCTACGAATTTTTCGTCCAAACTTAAAATATCTGCTGTTAAGGCAGCATTCTCAATAAAAAATAAATAAATAAAAGATAAAAAATAAAAATAAGTCGGGCTCTATTGCCGTCGTTTGTACTGCCAAATACTTGCTTAGGCATATCGATATGTAAACCTAAAGCAGTTTTAAAATTTCTTTCGTATTTGTTCGTTACGATCTTTAACTACTTTATTTCCATCCATTAGTTCCGTCATTCAGTTTATATGCAATATGAAGCATCCATTCCATAAACCTTATCCACGCGTGTAAGGAAGAAATTCCAAAATTTAGTTTCGAGCTATCACATTTTGTTTGTTCCACCAATTTTAAATTGTTGAAATTTTTCGACGTCAAATTACATAAATAACATCTATGTGCAGATTTAGAGTCAGTAATAGCATTTCTCACGTTTACAACTATCATTGTAAACGGTAAGTCATATTTCGCTTGAACGTTAGTCCTCTCCGTTACCTTAGTGAATGTGACGAGTGATGCTATCTACTTATCGATGATATTTTTTTCATCAACAGTTGACTGACGGTTTCTTTCAAAACTTGCAATCTCAGTGGTCTGCAGTAACAGAATGAAGAAGGCCTTTGGTTCATCCAAACATATTTGTAAACATATTTCTGTAAAAATGGTCATTACGGTTGGAATTTTGTTTAAAATCTTTATTCACAGTGCTACACCGTTGCAATAATATACCGTACTTATCTCCTCAATAGTTTAGAAAGAGGTAGAAATCATCTACAAAAAACCCTTCATACCTGGGACCTTTCAAGCCTCAGGTATAGGAAGTTGAGGGCAGAGTATCGCCATTAAGTCACAGTGCGCAATGTACACGACAGCGTGCACAGTAACACTAAAATCTTTATTATTCTAAATGGGCAACTTTGGAGCAGCTAATTCTTGAAACTTTCATTAATAGATAGTTCAACAATCATGTCCCTGCCAATTCCAGCGTAAAAAGGTGTTACATTTTTTTTGTATCGACACAAATGTATTTATAAAGAAGCGAAAAAACAAGATAATCACGATTACTTTTAGTATAACGTTGCATAAACAACAACATACATTTTCGAACATTGAAGTACATAAACTGTTTCTAAATACCTTCGTAAACATTTTCCTTTTTGGAAAATTGGAATCGGACGCTTCGTTGTAAAATTCTGTATGATTTTCTGAAGCGCTGTATAACTGGGCACTGACGCGTCGCGAGTGTGTTTCTACGAGAGGCAACTTCCGACTGTCGTAGGGAAGCAGGTGGACAATATTATGACCTCTGCTAATGAGATCTGAGAGCCCCGAACCCTCCTTAACAAGAATCCATTCCAAAAACATTGATCTTTCAACCTTCATTTTTCGACTTTTGGCCATGGAATCGGCCGTTCTGAACCACTGTGCGCCGTCCGCGCCCCGGTATACACCTTGCGATCCTCCGGGAAACCCACCAAAACCAGCGGAAGGGCGCCGGCCCCGCCCAGAGGGAGCAGGTCATTTTCTTCTGAGGTGCGTGGCTCAGGCGGCGGGGGCACGCACGGTCCCGGAGTCCTTCTCGGTGACGCTGTCAGCTGCGGCGGCGACGGAGGCGGAGAGGCGGACTGCGTAGGAGGCGCGTCCACCTCCATGGGTACGATCTCGTAGTACGGGGACGCTGGCCCCGGCGGCGAGCGATGTGGCTGTGCTCCCTGGCGGTGAACTGGGTCTCGAATCAAGAAACCCGAGACAGGATCGCGCGGCCTGTGCAGGCGCAATTGGTTTGCGTGGCGCCGCAGCTCCGACCCTGTGGAAGAACGTACAACATACATATTGCGACCGAGCACGCGCTGAATGGTGCCTGGCGTCCATCTTGTCTTGTTGCCATCAAACACCCTTTACAGCATCGGCGTAGAAACCTGAAAATGCGAAGCGCCATACGAACCGACTCGGTGCGTGGGAGGCTGCAGCAGGTGAAGGAGAGTGCGGTGACGGCGGCCGTGTAGCAGCTCGGCAGGAGACGGGCCGTCACGTGACATGCACCGATACGTAGACAGGAAAATTTGAAGAGCTTCCTGCCTGGAGTGCTGACCTTTCATCTTTTCCTTTTCTTTTAATGTTCAAATGAAACGTTCTGCTTCACCATTGGACTGAGGGTGAAAAGGTGCGGTGGTAATATGATGAATGCCATTCACACGACAAAACTGTTGAAATTTCGCACTAACAAACTGAGGTCCATTGTCACTGACGATAGTTTGAGGCAAACCTTCGATGCAAAACACTGATGTTATGGCACTGATTGTACTAGACGCCGTCGTTGAGTTCATGGAAATCACGAAAGGAAACTTGCTGAATGCGTCTACAACAATTAACCAGCGTATATTCCAGAAAGGTCCGGCAAAGTCAATGTGTAAACGTTGCCATGGTCCCTTGGGGCGTGGCCAGTCTGAGAAACGTTGCGGAGGAGCCGCCTGATGCTCCGCACAAACCGTACACTGTGACGTCATGTTCTCGATCTGGGCGTCCATATCAACCCAGGTACAATGACGTCTGGCCAGTTGCTTTGTCCTAACAATACCCCAATGTCCCTGATGCAGGAGGCGTAATACTTCTCGTTGCAGGGAACGAGGAACAATCACTCTTGTTTGATCGTTGTCGGTATGTAACAACAGAACACCCTGACTTAAAGACAATGCATGACGTTGTGCGAAATAACGTCGAACCAGAGGCCGATCAATGTCTTTGGCTCTGGCAGGCCACCCATAGCGAACAAAACATGCTACCACACTTAGGTCTGCATCCGCAGCTGTTTCCTGTGCAACCCGACGAGAGTTCAAAGGGAAGTCTGCGATAGCGGAAGCATCTCTGGAGTCTATCTTACAACATGCCATTTCTGAAGAATCATACGACACATCCTGGCCAACCGGAAGTCGGGAAAGTGTGTCCGCGTTGTCGTGTTTAGTGGTAGGCCGGTATAAAATCTCATACTGATAATTTGACAGTATCAAGGACCATCTCTGAAGCTTTTGTGCCGTTCGTGGCGGAATTGGCTTTGTGAGTGAGAACAACGACGTGAGAGGCTTGTGGTCTGTCAACAAATAGAATTTTCTGCCATAGAGATAATGTCGAAACTTTGTGACGCCGTAAATGATTGCTAAGGCCTCCTTTTCTATCTGACTGTAATTCTGTTGCGTTGGCGTCAGGAAATTGGATGCAAATGCAATAGGACGATCGTGAGAACCAATACGATGTGAAAATATTGCACCCAGACCGTACGACGAGGCATCGACTGCAAGCACTACAGGCTTCTGTGGGTCAAAGGGAATAAAACATGCATCACTGAGTAGTGCAGACTTTAAGACCATACAAAAGGAACATTCTTCCTACGTAAGTGTTGCAGTGGAGCTGCAATCTGAGAGGCATTGGGAATAAATCTGAAATAATAGTTAAGCTTTCCCATTACTGCTTGCAATTCGTGCACATTCTTAGGAGGAGGCAAGTCTTTGATTGCTCTAAGATGTGACTGTAAGGGATGAATTCCTTGGGCATTAATCACATGGCCTAAGTACTCTATTTCAGTTTGAAAAAACGAACACTTTGCTTTATTGCAACGGAGACCTGCTTCAGTCAACAGTTTGAAAAGGCACTCCAGGTTTGCTAAATGTTTTTCAACTGTACGTCCGGATACCACAATATCATCTAAGTAGTTCGAGCAACACGGTACAGAAACTGTCAGCTGTTCCAAGAAACGCTGAAAAATAGCGGGGGCGGAAGAACGCCAAAGGGTAGGCGTTGAAATTGAAAAAGGCCCATGTGAGTATTAATGACGCAAAAATTTTTTTGACTCGTCATCAAGCGGAATTTGTACGTATGCCTCTGCTAAATCAATCTTAGAAAAGAAGCGAGACTGTCCTAATCTGTCCATCAGTTCCTCAAGTCTGGGCAGAGGGTATGTGCCTACAATTGTTTGACTGTTCACTGTTGATTTGAAGTCCGCACAGAGACGAAGATTTCCTGACTGCTTGGTTATAATTACTAAAGGCGAGGCCCACTGACTTGCAGAAACAGGAGAAATGACCCCACTATCCTGCCAACGTTTAAGTTGTTCGGCAACCTTATCACGAATTGCGATAGGCACTGGTCTAGCTTTACGAAATTTTGGAACAGCAGATTCCTTTAAAGTTACATGTGCCACGAAGTCTTTTGCACAACCGAGTTCCGGCGAAAACAAGTCACTATATTTTTCACACAATGCATTTATTTTGTCTTGCGGCACTACTGACGAAATTTGAAGCACATCTCTTTGAATTGATAAACCAAACAAGTCAAATGCATCTAGTCCAAAAATGTTCTGTGTAGATTTGGCCTGAATAACTACAAAAGCAACTGTTTTTGTTGCACCTTGAAAAGAGGAGGCCAGGCTACACGTTCCTAGCACGGGAATATTTTGACCTGTATATGCCGTTAGCACAAGTTGAGACGGCGACAATTTTGGCGAACCCAGAAGTTCATAGGTTTCCTTATTAATTAATGTAACAGCGGAACCAGTATCAAGCTGAAATTGCACAGTCTTATTTGCTATGCAAAGATTCACAAAAAGCTTTGGCTTGTGGCGCTCGACAGGTGCGCGAATATGGGGAACAACTGACACCGGTTGTTTGCTGCAGTTGCGCACGCGCGGGCTACGTAGTGAAGGAAGCGGCGCAGTATTGGCACACAGCGGATTAACATCACTGTCCCTAGATGGCACAACCGCCGGATCGGCGTCTGCGCAATGCGAGGCTACTACAGATTCACTAACTACTACACTAAACTCTTGAGTAGCTGCATCAAGTCTACTGTCACTAGCTACACAGTACTGGGCACTATTACAATGAGAAGTTGCAGGGGCACTAGTTTCACTACAGGATTGCACTGTACATAGTCATTTTGCTTGTCCCGAACCCGTTTACGTTACACAGTTTCACGCGCTCGACGACGCTTGCTACGAGGCGTACTACATAGTTTTTCCGTAGGCGCAGTAGAACTTTCTTGCAATTGAGAAGCAAGTAAAGCACTGTTCAATTCCAGAGCGTCTATGACATTGACAGCAGTTGTAGCAGAGGGCGCTCGTGGCTGATGTCATAAGAACACCGCGGCGTATGTGCATGGTGGCATGCGGCAAAAGTAGGTGGCGCGCACTTTGCACTTGTGCAACACCACAGACAACGTGTAAGTTACAATATGAAAAATTCGAGAACGTTTCCAAGAATCATTGTAACGGCGAAGTTACAAAAGTCCACACGAAACTAGCCTCGGTGGATTAGCCGTGCGCACTGGGGCACTGTGCTGCGGTGCGCGAACCGTTGGCATGGATGATTGTGTTGTCCTTAGGTTAGTTTACCTTAGTTTAAGTAGTCTGTAAGTTACGGACTAATAACCAAGCATTTGTGTCCGATAGATTAATAGCCGTGGCGGAGCGGATTGAGACGCTGTGGTCCGAAGCACGAGGCCGCTTCCCGTCGGGGGTTCGAATCCCCCCTCGGGCATGGATGTTTGTGCTGCCTTTAGTATATGTTAGTACATAAGTAGTTTGTAAGTTTAGGGACTGTTGACGCCACAGTTAAGACCCATAAGCTTAACAGACACTTTTTTGATAGATTTACATTAAAACGAGGAATATACTGGTGTCCCAAGACTGAAGCAACCAAAAAAACTGAAATGGGTAGAACGATCGCCTCTCCTGTTTACAAAAATGGTTGTAGCGAATTATTGATTTCCTACAAAGACACGAGATGTGAAAGCATCTAACAAGACCTCTTGAATCCTTGCAAATTATTTGTGAGCAATGCAGCTCACGAGAGAAAATAAGTGGTCGAAAAGTTTCAGTGGCATATTTAACCCTGTCTTTCTGAATATACATGTACTAGGCGTTCAGGCATGGAGGCAAAAGGTGTTCTTTTTTCTTATTTTTACGTTAGCGTAACTGAAATACCATGTTAGTCCAGAAAATCTTAATTTAAGAAGGTAATCGTATCCATTTTATACTATGACCGTGGGTTCTGTGTTGAACAAGATCTCTAAAGTTCATTCGTGAAGCATTGCAATATTATAATCTGAGGATAACAATCTATACGTCGAAATAGGTCATCGTCAATAAGTAAAGAATGGCGACGTTAGCCTAAAATGCTTAGAAATTGTGAGTGTACATTAAAACTGTAGAATCTGTCTCTATGAATCAAAAGTTTCCAGACAGTGTCATGACACTAAGCGGCACTCCCTTGTAAAATCTCTGGCTTTGGCCACGTTCTAAGTCCATTTTTCAACATTCTTCTCGTCTTGGAAGCAAAATAGCCTGTAAGTACTAACGTTTTTATTAAGTTACATTTTTTTCCTATTCTACCAATACAGGTGTCAGAGCGAGTAAGCGCCGGTTGCTCCTTCTCCCACTCCCGTTCTAGTTGGCACTGTGCGCGCTTAGTTCATCACTCACTTATTGATACCAAAAGATAGTTAAACAAAGCAGAGAATTTTTCTTGAAAACATAACTATTCAGTACCCTCTCCTTCAATCACACTGATCCAAAATGTAATAGCATCGCGCCTTTTCCCCGTAGTATGTCCCCTCCCGTGACGTTATGCGTCAAAGCAGACGGTGGACCACGCGGGAGTAGCCGAGCGGTCTGGAGCGCCACGTTACGGATCGTGAGGCCTCCCGCGTCAGAGGTTAATTTAACTTAGTTCAAGTAGTTTGTAAGGCTAAGGACGTATGACCAAAGTAGTTTGGTCCCAAAGAATTACAAATATTTGAACAACTTGAGCTGACGGTGGTATCGGGAACTCGGTATTGTCCATTACTGTAAAGGAAAAGTTTTCTAGGAAACAGAAGGTCGAAGAGTTGTAACTGAAAAGGTATTCTTTATGACACATAAATTAGACGGTGTGTTCAGAAAGTATAAGAAAATAATGTTAACAATATGATGCAACTTGTTGTTGTTGTTGTGGTTTTCAGTCCGGAGACTGGTTTGATGAAGCTCTCCACAATACCCTATCCTGAGCAAGCCTCTTCAACTCCACATAAGAACGGCAACCTACATCTATCTGAATCTGCTTACTGTAATCATCTCTTGGTCTCCCTCTGCGAGTTTTACTCCACACACTTCCCTCCAACGCTAAATTCACAATTACTTGATGTCTAAGAATGTGCCCTACCAATCTATCCCTACTTTTAGTCAAGGTATGCCAGAAATTTCTTTTCTCCCCAATTCTATTCAGTACCTCCTCATTAGTTACGCGATCCACCCACCTAATCTTCAGCATTCTTCTGTAACACCACATTTCAAAATCCTCAATCCTCTTCCTGTCCGCACTGTTTATCGTCCATGTTTCACTCCAATACAAGGCAACACTCCATACAAATGCCTTCAGAAAGGACTTCCTTAGGCTTAAATCAATATTCGATATTTACAAATTTCTCTTTTTCAAGAACGCTTTTCTACCCATTACCATTCTGCATTTTATATCCTCTGTACTGCGACCATCATTTGTTATTTTACTGCCCAAGTAACAAAACTCATCTACCTCCTTGCTTCGTTACCTAATCTAATTCCTTCAGCATCACCTGATTTTCTTGGACTGCACTCCAATGCCCTAGTTTTGCTCTTGTTAATGTTCATCTTATGTGCACCTTTCAGCACACTGTCCATTCCATTCAATTGCTCTTCCAGGTCGTTTGCTGTATCTGACAGAATTGCTATGTCGTCGGCAAAACGCAATGTTTTTAATTCTTCCCCCTGAACTTCAATTCCTTCACCAAATTTCTCCTTGCTTTCCTTTATAGATTGCTCAATGTACAAATTGAATAACATGATGCAACTTAAGAGTAGCAAAATCCTTAATAAAACAAAGTAACAAATCTTATAACTCAGCCATTTCAGAAACACTTAAAATATTTCGTTTGCCTTTTTTTTCTCATGGAAAACCATTTGAATTTTTTCCTCTGAACGTTATATACTGAGGCAGGTACACGTCCAACCAAAGCGCGAGGTTATTGAAGTCGAATCTTTAAAAAAAATACTGAATGGCTTGACAGTACACCTCTTTACGAAGGAAATAAAATAAAATCTTACCGTAAGTCGATCCTTCGGTAAAGATCCTCTTCAATAAAAAATTCGGGCAATCCCGAAAAACCTTTAACATATTTTATTTATTAACAAAAAGTACTTTTTCAACCAGACGAAGCTATACTTGAAGCTAGCAGAAAGTTTGGGAATTTGAACGTTAAGGATTTACAGATAATCTGGTTTTTACACGTTTGTAACGTTTCTTTCTATGTGTCTCAAAACGTAACACAGCAATCGATCTTTATGATAAAGTAATCGATAAATTGTTTATGCTGTACAGCTTCGTCTTTTAATATTTTTCGATCGGTCCGATAGTTATTTTTATTAATTAAGTAAAACTGTGTTTCGAAAATTGCCAGTTTTACTGGCTACGTTCACTATGTCGTATTGAGTTCCCTAATACAGACTTTAAAGTTTAATGTAATTTAATATTCATAGAATATATGACATCAACTGCGATTGGACAAAGCTGAAAATGTGTACCCAGCCGGGATTCGAACCCGGGTCTCCTGCTTTCTACGCAGTTGCACTGACCCGTAGGTAGTCCTTGCAGGTGCAGTGATCACTGTGTCCCCAGTGAAAAAAAAAAAAAAAAAAAAAAAAAAAAAAAAAAAAAAAAAAAAAAAAAAAAAAAAAAAAGGTGTAGGGGTCAGCGCAACTGCCTAGAAAGCAGGAGACCCGGGTTCAAATCCCGGCTGGGTACACATTTTCAGTTTTGCCCAATCGCAGTTGATGTCATATGTTCTGTGAATATTAAATAATAACAACTGCAGGATCAGAAGTGACGTCTGTTCTTTCGGAACAGACGCCACATGTATATATTTAATGTAATTTCCTATACGCTCTTATTTTAGTTTTTAGGTAATAATTTCTGCAGACATATATGAAACAAAATGTGCTTTCAATTTCGTAGTACAAGAAATAATACTTCCGTTGTGAAGTACGCGCGTTTAGCAAGCTGTAGTTAGATTATAGCGCTCATATATTTGTTTTTCTTTCTTCCTGTGATGAGATGTTTATATTTACACACTTCGATTCTTTATTTCGGAACAAAAAATGAAACAGGCACTTGTAATGCTTACTAAACAAATGAAACTAGTTTCCTTATTTATCTGAGACTGTTGCAATAAAAACATGAAGATGCCAGCGAACTTTTGACTGTGGGACTTACAGTAATAAACTCTGTTATGTTCCTTTATTTGATAGTCCCTCTCTCTCATTTCTGTTTATATACTAACTCCGGTACAAAGCGCAGTGTTCTTTGTTGGTAGCGGACTCCCTCGGAGAACTTTTGTTTCCAGCGGAGCGCATGTTGCGAAGTTGACTCAATCCACGGCCACAACGAGAGCAGCGGCACTCCATTGCGTGACGCTGGTTTACTTCTGCTGAGGTCACGGCAGTTTACATTGTGGTTCCCGTCTGCAAAGATTAATATTTTACCAATTATAACATGCCGGTTATATAAGATGAATTCCTCCATGCTGTACCCAGCAGAATGGTCTATGAAGGTACTCGATATATACCTACAGTATACATATCGAAATTACAAGATGCTGACGCTCTTATTAATTCAGAGGTATTTAGCAGCTCCGCATGTGATGTTCTTTGATTGACAGCGACGTTTACCAGCGTTCGGCCTTCCGTAACGAATGGAAGTATTTACGTATGACTTACTGTCGTACACGAACTACACTTTTAACGAAATTGCTTGAACCAAACCGTCTTAATTCCCACGCGAACCTTCTCCATGCAGGTCATATTATGTCGACCTTTCTGACCCGGTAAACAGCAATTGTAGGTGGCACACAGTTACGTACTGTCCTGTATTTGGCATCGTAAGTTACAGTTGTTTCTGACTTTCGGTACATCCTAGAGATACCGTAAAAAGTTTGCAACAGGTGGTGAATGTTTGTGTGACACCTATACTGCGGTCGGTGTTTTTATGCCTCACGGGTGTTCCATGGCACTTCAAATAAGGTTTTGTGGCCTACCTGCATGACTGTCACTGCCATTTCCTGGAGCAAGTAGAAACTACCTAAGTGAAGACTACCGAGGCATCACAAAGTCATTGTTTATCGCCCCTAAAGAAACTAGAGATCGAAAAAAAAGTTCAAATGTTTGTAAATCTATCGGACCAAACTGCGTGGTCATCAGACCGTAGCTTACCAACTACTTAAACCTAGGTAAACTAACATAAGGACAACACACACACCCATGCCCAAGGTATGACTCACACCTCCGACGGCAAGCAACCGCGCGCTCCGCAACGAGGCGCCTTAGACCGCTCGGCTACTCCACCGCGGCACTAAAGATCGTTCTGCCGAAATTTTGTTTTAATGAAAGAGATGTATGCATACCGCCCTAATAGAGATGAGATGGGTTCAAAGTGTTATATGTTGAGAAAGTATGTCTTAAAATCACATACGCATGGGATTTTTTTCCCTTACGTTTCTTATGGATGTATTGAAAATACGAGGCGCGTCCAGAAAGTAAGTTCCGTTTCAATTTATCTCCGCTGCAGCGCTGCGATTGCAGTTCCGTACGTGCGCTGTAGACGACGTGTATCGAGGAGAAGAACGTGCGCCATTTGGAGATCGCTGTCAGTTACGTACGCTTAGTTGTGCTTGTTTGAATTGTCGACGTTGATTGAAAATCCCGCCGCCTGTGAAATCAGGTCGGTGATTCGGTTCCTGAATGCGAGGAAAGTGAAACCAAGTGAACGCAACGCTCACAAGTAGGATACATCCGGTCACTACGAACCGTCCCATATGTCTTGGTTTCAGCCGATTCTACATATAAATTCCAGCATTTACAAGTGTAGTCACTAGGTCTTTGGAATCGAAGATGCTCAGGAAAATAGTCGTTGAGAGAATGATCTACGAGTAGTCTATGTACCCAACGTATGTCTCAGATAAAGCAGTACAGACTAGTGGCCGCTAGTCGCAACTAGAAGATGGAGTCAGGAGACAACTACTACGCTTCTAACTGACCATCATACGGGGAGATAGCGAACCGCTGTCTACCGTCTTCATAACGCTGAATATGGTTGCTGCCTCAGGCCAGTTCATTCTTCATCAGTTGGGTTCTTAAAGGCCAATGATCCTGTCGAAGAGCTTCCACTCTGATGCTAACCCTGCCAGCGGTATCAAGAGGTCAACTGCACCACAAAATTCGACTCCAGTGGTTCCGAGCCTGGACCCACAAGCAACTGCCTAGGCAGGAGGAGGTACCGAGGACTCCAACTAACAGTCTATGCTACTACGAGCCCTAGACTTCGCGGTACGGGCACCTCCGTCCGAACAGTGGAACAGGCGACCCCTAGAAGACGCGGCGAGACGGCGAGATAACGCAGCCGAAGGAGATGTCACCTGCTGATCTAGCTCCTGCCGACCTAGCGCCTACACCACGTACTCTTGTATTCAGTTGAATAAACTACTAAACTCTAATACTGTTTTACTAGCGTTCTCTGGCGCTCCGCCAGGTTTCATGCTTCATCCTGACAAAGCTGGGAAGCTACCGCTCGGCCCCAGTAATATGTATTAAGTGAAAATAGAAAGCTGCTAGTCACACCACTTGCAACTCTAATGAAAGTGACGACGACGGTGTAATGTATGCTGAATCAGATTGTAATTTACCGTATATTCCGACTCTGAGTATGATGTCAATTGATGTCTGAAGATGAGGATTTCGAGGAAGAAGACAAGATATTTATGTGATGGGTTTGTGTGGAAGAATACATTACTCAGGTATAATAACAAACACCAGGAATGGTGGTGCAGCTATCAGTGTGATGGGGTCAGTGGAACTCGGTCGATAACAAAAGATGCTACAAAAATCAGGAAACAGTTTGTCAGGTGATTGCCGCACAGTTTTACAAACCCCAATGGTTGTCTTTATCCTCTTTGTAACCGGACTCTTGTTATGCTTTAGCTTTCAAATTACTCTGACTGAGCCGGTCGGACAACCCTGTGGTCGACCCCACGTCAGTGTCGGCCGGCGGTACCTGAAACTAGGTGTCACACCCAAGTTTCAACCTAACATTGAAATTACGTCGTTCCGGAGAACGGCCTTAAATTAATTTCATTTTTTGTATCAAAAACTTTACGAACATTAATCGTTTTCGAGAATGACTTCTACTTAAATTTGACATATTGGCTAGGAGAACAGAGTTTATTGACAGAGCAATCCAATAAGATTTTCTGTGTTTTCTGACCTAGATCCGGAACCCTAAAAAACCATGATATACACAAGTCCCTTTTAATAACCGTTGCGAAGCACCGGCATATAAGCTAACTATAACTAATAATGGTGATATCACGCTTCCTCGAGATATATCACTTACAAAAAAATCTGTGGCGTAGTGAATGCTATTACTGATGAATAATCGTTTAGTAATGAGCTACATTCCTAGTCGAAATGAAACTCATTCTTTATTTAAAATACTACAAATAACAGAAATATTACACACTAAGAGGGCAAATTATCAGTATATACGAGGTAAGAACAAGTGTACTTGTGCTTTTTATCGATGCAAACTTCTGAGTTACCCTTTCATTAAAGTATATCATCTCCATCACAAGATCTCTTTCTGTGTAACGCAACGCGAAGGCCGACAATCTCTTTTGGAGCACAGAGTTGCGAAAGAATGATTTTATTCTTTTCAAAGTTGAAAAGCCCCTTTCTGCTTTGACTGACGTAATGGAAATTGTGGATATTAGCGTTAACAGTTTAGAACATTCAGTGACGTATTGCCTAGATCAGTGTTTTCAACCGTTTTTCAATATGCGACCCTCTTCTAAGTAAAATTATTTTGGTGACCCCCTTCCTTCCAAACAAAAATATCCTGGTGCCTCTCCGTTATGAACTATAACAAAACTATATTATCCCCAAGGTACAAATTTACTCTTTTTTTCTTTATCTTTCTTTTAAATTGTTGTAGGAAGTTGTTCGTGTATTTTTCAGACAGAAAGCATGGTTTGGTTAACGAGTGTTTCGCATTTGAAGCAAAATTCAGAAGCGAATTATGCTCCATTAAGAAAGGTTTTTAAAGAAGTAGCTCTTTCTCTGGAATTTTTCAGAATTAGTTATTGTATCATGTTGTTATATCTATCAACTGGTTCGTGAAACCAATTGTCAAACTTTGCTCTTATTAGTTATTAATACATCGTATTGTAATACACTCTATGACATATTCATGTAATGATGAATGTTTCAGACGGAAATCCATAATTTTAACATTAAACTGTATTACTCAAGCTCTAGTTATTTTATGGTGTAACTACTTCCTTGCTCTGAAGGTGACTCCCCTCATCCCCTCCTCCAGAAACGAGACTTTTCAAGCCCCCTCATGGTGGCGAACAACAGGTTCAAACAACACTGGCCCAGGTGGTTGATTATTATAAACTGTGCTAGGCTAACAGCACCAAGCAATGATCTAGATTCTGTGGTAGGTAATTTCTGAATGAAAGAAAATAATACGACTTCTGTTGATATTTCAGCACCTCTAGGAAGAATGACATAACCAAGAGGAGAGAATGTTGGGAAAAGCATGGGCAGAAAAGTCCTCTGTAGAGCGGTGCCATCTAGCGGAGTGCTGGGAACTGCTTCTGGCTAAGGCGTCTACAACCCCGTGGGCGGCGAGAAAGCCTGGCATCAGCGCAGACGTCATGCCACGTAAGCAAGGTAGTTCCGACCCGGCGCGATAGCTAGCCGATTGGCCGGCCGCTAGGGCATACCCCACTGTCTCATAGCAGGCAGCCAGTAGCGATTGCGCCGGCTCGGAACTACTTCACTTACGTGGCATGACGTCTGCGCTGGGGCCTGTCAACACCGTCTAGATACAAGGCCTCACAAGAAGTCTGCGTCACGTCACACCTATAGGCTGCCCTCGCAAGCTCACTGGCTGGCCGCTGGGGCACAGCCCACTGCCTCGTAGCTTCAGCCAGTGAGCTTGAGAGGGCATCGTATAGATGTGACGTGACGCAGACTTCTTGTGAGGCCTTGTATCTAGACGGTGTTGGGCCTGTATTCAGATGTTTGTAAATCTTATGGGACAACTGTAGGGTCATCAGTACCTAAACTTACAAACTACTTATGAACTAGTTTATACTAAAGACGGCACAAACATCCCTGCCCGATGGCTGATTCGAACCCCCGATCGTAGCGGCCGTGCAGCCCGTGACTGGCGCACCGCAGACCGCTCGGCCACTGCGGCCTGTATTTCCCGTTGGCCGCGCTACAACCCCCTGTGACGTCACTGTTGCGCGAGTTACGAGGTGCCACGGTCAGGCCTGCTGCCGCAGGTATAATGGGCCTAGCTGCCCACCAGGGAGGTGCAGCAGTACTGCAAACCCCCCTGACCTGGTCATGAAGCTCGCAGAGTTTTTCGGTGCTTTATGGGGCAACGGGACGTTGTAGCAGAAAAAGTAGTTCATTACAGGATATTTAATGATACCAGTTAGGGTTCCTAAACGAATAAATGGGTAAGAAAATCGAACATACATAGTTTTGAAGAACTGGGAGTTGTGCAACACGGCAACAGTACCACGCACAGCCACTGGCTCACGCGCTGCTAGTTTTTCAGACTGATTACTAACTTATTTTCAGACAGCTACAACCGTTCATAAAGTGCAGTACAGTCTGTCTAAGCCCCAAAGCAAAGAGGCAAACGATATGTTTTAAGTGTTTCTGAAATGGCTTTTGAGGTTTGTTACTTTGTTTTATTAAAGATATTGCTACTCTTACGTTACATCACTTTATCAATATTATTTAAAAAACTTACATACGTAGTATTTTTGTTCCACAATATTATTTGTTTGCTTGTTAGTAGCAGCTTTCGCTTTCTATGGTCATTGTCAGATAACTTCATACTAAACAGATAGTCCACACGTAACACTGAGGTTACATTCACAAAGATGGTTTTTGAAAGATATGTGGACTCCAAATTAATTATGTCTATGAATCGATACTACATAACAAATGTACTCCTACAAAACAAATGGATTTTAAATGAACACATCTTGGGCTACAATGGTGTTACAATATTAAAACTGTGTAATTTTATAAGAAAATATTGTCAGCAGGTGATGGTAGAAACATATTGTGGAATCTATGGTATTCATACTTATTCATTACAAACCCACATTAAGAGAGCCTGACAGCAGTGGTTATTAAACTCATGTGGTTTTCTCGCAACCAAAAAAGAATTATTTATCATCCAATGACTTCATATATTTCTTCTAGGAACAGGCTTTTGGAACGTTTTCTGGTGTTTTCTAGTCCTCTGTACACCACCTTAGTCACGCTATATCCGTGTCTTATTGTTTGTACTACATATTTATCGCTTCATTGAGTTTGTAGCCCTTGTCGTTGTCTGGTGGGAATGTTAAATTCTATGGAATGGCTGCTTGCAACTTGCTCCCCATGGAGAAATGGCGATCAACACCTCACCTGAACTTCTGCTGCTGCCTGACCATGGCTGGCATCGAACTCCGTCACTTCTAGCAGGGTTTCAGTGCTATTGATATTAGTAATAGGACAGCAGTGGAGGAGTTACAGACCAAGTAAGCAAACAGGTTTACCTGATATAATTGTCTGTATTGTCCCTTTAAGCAAGAGGAATGTGAGGTAGCCTGTTACACATTAAAGACGGTTACTTCTGTAATCAAATATGGAAATAATAACGAGTCGCGCTGCAAGGCCAAGACACTATGTAAGTCAATTCAAGTAAAATCATTCAAACTGAAGAAGCCCAACCCCTAGCAGAGAGAGTACGCTGAGAACATTACGTATACTTGAGAGTTAACGGAACAGCCCAGGCAGGGGCAACTGCTACAGGTCTATCGGTAACATTCCGAACGTCCCGTACACTTTCGCCCGTTGCTTGGCTAGCGCGTTTACTCGTCCCGGCGGAAAAATAAGCGATAAATAGCGGACGACTGCTGGCTCAACTAGCACTGGCGTAGAACTGCACACGACTGGGGTGTCGGGAGGGTCTCCCGACATTTTTATGTCCGTCACTCCAGGACACTGTACCGCTCCGCCGAGAAGAAATGGGGCTCCGCAGCCAACCTGACAACGCGCCTTCTGCGCCCTTCCCCCGGCCCGTGCGGGCAGGGTCGGCGCCCTGGGCGGTTGGCACACCTGGACTAGCGGTTCTGCAGCCTAACGGCGCGAAGGCGTGTGTTCCTCCACCGTTGGTGACGAAGAAGCGAATTTAAACTAAGGGCCAAATGGGCCTTACAAATGTACGCCGTATGGCTTCATTTCCGTATTAATTAAATGGGCCTTGATAAAATTATAAACCCTCCGGCAGTAGGGAGTCAAGGTGTCGGCAAAGCCTGTGGAGGTTCCTACTTGTCGGGGAAAATTCACTTTATGCGATTAAATTGGCAGTTAATTTATACTACTTTTAAAGTACTGAGCCGATCAGCCAGCGACCGATATCATTCTATTCGTTATTTCACGTAAGGGCCGAATCTGCTGTCAAAATCACGGTATTAAGTTTATTGCAGCACTCTCCCTCTGTCACCGGGCTGGACTGCCTGTCATTGGCATCTGCCTTCCTTGAGAAATTAGGTAGCCGAAGATATTGGTGCTACAGGTTCCAACTTAACACTGCTGATGCCTTCTGCATCTACATGGGATACTCTGCAAATCACATTTAAGTGTCTGGCAGAGGGTTCATCGAACCACCGTTATACTATTTTATCTCCCATTCCATTCTCGAATAGCGCGCGGGAAGAATGAACACCTGAATCTCTCCGTTCGGGCTCTGATTTCTCGTATTTTATTCTGATGATCGTTTCTACCTTTGTAAGTGGGAGTCAACAATATATTTTCCCATTCGGAGTAGAATGTTGGCCATTGTAGTTTCCTAAGCAGCCCACGCCGCAGCGATAAGCGCCGATGTTGTAATGATTCCCATTTCAGATCCTGTATCATTTCCGTAACGCTCTCCCCTGTATCGTGAAAATACGAAAACGAGCTGCCCTTCTTTGGACTCTTTCGATGTCATCCGTCCAACCAACTTGATAAGGATCCCACACTGGGCAGCAATATTCCATAAAAGGACGGACAAGCGTAGTGTACGCAGTTTCTTTAGTAGTTCTGTTGCATCTTTTAAGGGTTCTGCCAATAAAACGCAGTCTCTGGTTCGCCTTTTCCACGACATTATCTACGTGTTCTTTCCAATTTAATTCAGAAGTAATTGTAATTCCTAGGTATTTTGTGGAGTTTACGGCCTTCACATTTGATTGATTTATTATGTAAAAAATGTTTAACGGATTTTTTTTTGTACTCATATGGACGACTTCACACTTCTCATTATTTAGAGTCAATTACCAATTCTTACATCATACAGATATCTTATTCTAATCGTACTGCAGTTGGTCTTGATCTTCAGATGATTTTACTAAACGGTAAATGACGGCGTCATCTGCAAACAACCTAAGAGTGCTGTGGCGTCGCACAAGTCTAAAGTGCGCGCCACCTACTTTCGCCGCGCGCCGCCATGCACGCACGGCGCGGCGTTCGTACGACGTCAGCCACGAGCGCCCTCTGCTACAACTCCGCTCATGGCCACCACTGAACGACATCGTTCACTTGGGACTGAGATAAGAACCAGTTAACACTTCGGAATCAGATAGGCACCAGTGAAGACTTGGCTATCGGACAGGCACTAGGCAGGCCTCTAGCTCAACTATGTATCAGCATTCTGCAGTATTGAGCTATGTAAAAGTTAAGTAGTACTAAGTCTCTAAGAAATATATATCTCGTTCTAATTTACTCTAGTGTTTCTAGTTTCTGCTGTCCCACTAACTGGTCACCTCCTACTTGCACAAGCGTGCATCCTTTATTCCTGTGTCGGTCTTTCTACTCGACCACCGACACCTACGAAGGAAACGAGACACAAAAGCGGCGACGAGGCTGGGACACAAAAAGAGCTACTTACCTTTTCCCTTAAATCGTTTATGTAAATAAGGAACAGCAGAGGACCAATAACGCTACCCTGTGGAACGCCCGAAATCACCTCTGTTTTAGTCGATGCCTTACCATCGATTACTACGAACTGTGTCCTCTCTGACAGGAAATCGGCTATCCAGTCGCAAATTTGGGGCGATATACTGTAACCACGCAATTAACAAATAAATTAAGCTATATCGAAAACAATAAAAGTAAACCACGTGAGGTATGACGCAGATATTTCCGCGACTTGCAGGAAGTGCAGCCCTCCAGCGCAGTAGCGGCCAGGCGCCTACCTGCGCTGCTGCGTCAAGTATTCGGGGGCTGCGGGGCCCCGCCCGCCCCTCGCAGGCAGGAATGCGGCGCTCGCGGTTCGTTGGCATTCAGGGCGCGCACCGCGGAAGGCGCACCCCGCCATTTTACGATCCACTTCACCGCGCCGCGGGCGCAGCCGCAGCCGTAAAATCCTGCGCCCCAAAGTAGCGGAATCTCGGCCTAACTGCGCCGCGCATTCCCAGATATTTATTCCCTCATGTCGAGTTAGCACACGCTGAGCAGTGCTATTTGTCTATTTTCACTCATTTCACTAAACTGCACGAATGTTGTTCAATTTGGCAAAAAATTTTCTTCAATAGTTCCTTTGTACCACGTATTTTACTCCTTTGTTTTTGACGTATGGTTTTCTGATACTGAGGATACAAGTGCACATTTATGAATCATCATTAAGGTCTGGTATAGCAGTTATCCGTACCTGTCCAGAGATATTTTCCTTTAAACGCAAGTAGCTGCGATGGTCAACGAAGTCTTACATATATCACCCACAATTACGACTCACAATTCGCAAGAAATTACACAACAAGTCTGAAACCTCTCACCAAACTACGAAACGCAACTGCTAATGTTACACCCTTTTTCAGGGAGTAACATACGATGCATACGAATGCATACGAATTCAACATTCCTTTAATCCAAATAGCGACGCCTTCCCGTTCGTTAACTCTACGATGATTACGAGTTCTAACAACAAATGGCATGTTACACGAGTAATACGATTTACCCATATCCTTAGTATACACTTCAAACACTTGAAATGTCCGATAAGCAATAACATCTCTATTATTAAAACTCTCAAGTCCACCTTGCGCCTTTAAAGTATCACCGTTACCACGAACAATTGCAGTTGTAATCCATCCATTACCATGATTCGGAGTATTGTCAGCTCTAGTGACAGTAAACTGGAGAACACCACCTCAAAACAACCTAGGTCCTTGCAGAAACACCTGTGCCCCTACATTATTAGTCGTATTCTTAATGTCTATATTATCAATAGCCTTAAACACTGTAAGACGAGAACGCCTCATCCTATGCCTACGAACCATAATGAACGTCTATCCGATCCAGAAAGACCGCGAGAGCGCTCCTTACGGCCCTTTTAAAGCTACCGCGCAAGCGATTACGCCACGCCTTATGACGTCACCCAACGGCTGACGTGCAGCTACCAACGACTGAGCTTGACCTTGACCTTGACGATATCCCGGCCGCTGCTCAGTATAACTAGGAGCGCCTGCCTCTGCCCCGCCACATGCGATTGCAGGATGCCTACATACGCAGGCGCGAGGACTCTCCCGCAACTACTTTAACATAGCACAGCTATCTTATCAAAGATCAAGATAACTTGATTTAATCACGATAATGTAAAATTATTATCGTCATTGAAATAAAGAAGTATTTTTACTTAAAAACTTAAAAGAAATCGTGATGTACAGTTTTATTTTAAGATAAGGACACACAGCATAAAAGAAACCTATTGGGTCACAGGCAGTGACCCATCCCAAGTCATCCCAGTAACTGATTCATCAACAACAAATGGAGAAATTGTGTGTGGGGGGGGGTACCAGCAATGGGGGGAGTCACGACTCCCCTAATCAGATTACTTTACATTATCGTGATTAAATCAAGTTATCTTGATCTTTGATAAGATAGCTGTGCTATGTTAAAGTAGTTGCGGGAGTGTCCTTGCGCCTGCGTATGTAGGCATCCTGCAATCGCAGGTGGCGGGGCGGAGGCAGGCGCTCCTAGTTTCTGAGCGCCGGCCAGGATATCGTCAAGGTCAAGGTCGAGGTCAAGGTCAAGGCCAGTCGTTGGTAGCTGCGCGTCAGCTGTTGGGTGACGTCATAGGGCGTGGCGTAATCGCTTGCGCGGTAGCTTTAAAAGGGCCCTACGATAAAAGTCCCCTAGCTGAAGAAACAATCGAGTGTGGGGAGGAATTACTAGAAGCTCTAAGTGACCGAAGACGCCAGACCTGGATGAAGAAAGTCCTGGGCATCGACATGACACATAGTAGTAGGAAAGCATCGCGGCTTATTAAAAAACTGCCAAACGATCCCACTATGACAACTCCGCATGTAAATAAAACACCTAACCAAATAGCCAGCCAGCTTTTATTAAATGGCAAAGTCAGTGGAAAAAATAATGCAGCTAGGTCCAGCCTGAATGTAAAGAAGTCAAAGAAAAGTAATGTATCAGGTGTGGATTTCTCTGTGGAAGAACTAGAAGAGCCCATAAGCAGTCTGAAAGTAGGAAATGCTGCGGCACTTGATGACACCAGGAATGAAATAATTAAAAATCTGTCAGAAAATGCCAAAAAGTAGTTACTGAAATTTTTCAATTGCATCTGGAGGACTGCAAAAATTCCCAGAATATGGAGACACGCAAAGGTCATCCCAGTTCTTAAGCCTGGGAAGGATCCGAATGACCCTAAGAGCTATCGACCAATATCGTTGCTGTGTTCGCTCCTGAAACTATTTGAAAGGTTGATTATGAACAGAAGAGCTGATTACATTGACAGGTGCGTAAGTGATGAACAGGCAGATTTTCGCCCACGGAAATCTTGCACAGCCCAGGCTTTAAACCGAACTCAATTTATTGAAGACGGATTTGAGAGAGGTCTTCCAACAGGAGTAGTGTTCATTGACCTAACTGCGGCTTACGACACTATAAACCTGAGAACCCTCATCTCCAAAGTACATCGAATGACCATCAGTGACAGGTTGGAGGAAGTTCTTAGGGCACTGCTCTTTAATAGAAGATTCTTCGTTGATTTTCAACAGAAGAGAAGCAGATGGAGAAATCAGAAGAATGGTTTGACACAAGGTAGTGTGCTGTCGCCACTGCTGTTTAACATATACACCAATGACCAACCTATTGGAAAAAAAGACCAAATCTCTTACTTACGCAGAAAATGTTCAAATGTTTGTAGAACTTATGGGACTTAACTACGGGGTCATCAGTCCCTAAGCTTACAAACTACTTATGAACTAGCTAAGACTAAGGACGTTACAAATATCCAGGCCCGAGGGAGGATTCGAACCCCCGACCGTAGTGGCCCGGCAGACTGTGACTGGAGCGCCTCACTCCCCTCGGCCACTGCGGCCGGCATTTACGCAGATGATACGGCAATTGCATGCCAAGCAAAAACATCTAACGAAATTGAAGCAATCCTCACTGAAGACGTCACAACGCTCACAGAGTACTACAGACGTAATCACCTGAAACCAAATCCAAGTAAGACCCAAGTCTGTCTCTTTCACCTCAACAACTGGAAAGCAGGAAAGGTGCTCGATATCATCTGGAATGATGTACGTTTGAATAATTGTTCTCATCCTACATATTTGGGCATCACCTTTCACAGAACCCTGACATATAAGAAACATATTGAAAAAACAAAAGCTAAGGTAAAAACACGTAATGGCATACTGAACAAAATGACATCTGCAAAGTGTGGTGCCAACGTAAAAGTACTTCGTTCAACAACCCTAGCCACATGATTTTCGGTCGCTGAATATGGATGCCCAATTTGGGAAAGATCTCACCACACTAGAAAACTAGATGTGGTCCTAAACAACACCTGCAGGAAGATAACTGGCTGCCTGAAACCTACTAGAGTGGACTACTTATATTCCTTCTCGGGTATCGCTCCACCAAATATTAGAAGATCTTTCCTGATTTCGATAGAAAGGAATAGACAAACGAACGACCATCGTCACCTGCTGTACAAAAACCAACCTGTGCCCAAAAGGCTACAATATAGACGAAGCTTCATGTACTCAGAGGAACCAATCGTAGGTTCCATAAAATCACTGTGGCAAGAACAATATCCTGAAGCCCATATAACAGATGAAGCCTTACCCCAGGGCTCCCACCTAGAGTGGCAACACTGAAAAACGCTGAACAGACTTCGTGTGGGCGTAGGGTGTTCAAAACAACTTACGAAAAGGTGGGGTTCTAAAATGCCCTTTAGTGGGCGCATCTAGAGAGTGCACTCAAGAGGACCTCCTGAAATACACTGGGACAGCCGCAGCTTACACTGATTTCTGGACGAGCAAAATATGATTCAATTGTACTATATGTTGTATTTGTCTATCTCTGTTGTAATAGTTTTAAAACTGTACTATATATTTTATCTCTGTATTTGACTACTGGTGATAACAACTTCTTCTTCACAAAACTTCTTCTTGGCGTTGGAAAAAATAATTTTTTTGAGCTCCACATGAAACGGCCAGTTTAAATAGGACAACTCCGCTGACATCCAAGGCAAACTTGCGGACTTCCAGAAATATATATCTGAACAACCTACAGTTCGTCACTGAGGTGTTACCACTACGCTACCCAGAACTCGACTCCTCTTTTTTCACTTACAGACCACGCTACTCGAACATTCTCCCGCCAATTCCCACCTTTCACATCGCGCGCTCACCAGTTCCGTTTCCTACCAGACGTAATACAGGTTTATAAATACCTAATTTTAACAATTTAACTCCCTGTGCATGATCCAGCGAACTATAAAGCTTGTTAAAAAAATTTTTAAAAAACATTGTCATAATATACCTTTTCATAATATTAATATTACAAATATAAGTTTTTGTGTCCCAGCCTCGTCGCCGCTTTTGTGTTTCGTTTCCGTCGTAAGTGTCGGTGGCCGAGTGGAATGAGACCGACACAGGAATAAAGATAGCACGCTGGTGCAGGTACGGAGGGGAGCAGCCAGAAACTAGAAACACTAGGGTAAATTAGAACGAGATATATATTGCACAGAATTTATACAATACTTAACTTTTACAGAGTACTGCAGATACATAGTTGAGCTAGAGTCCTGCCTAGTGCCTAACTGATAGCCAAGTCTTCACTGGTGCCTATCGGATTCCGAAGTCTTTACTGGTTCCTAACTGGTTGCTATCTCAGTCCCAAGTGAACGATGTCGTTCAGCGGTGGCCACGAGCGGAGTTGCAGCAGAGGGCGCTCGTGGCTGTCGTCGTAAGAACGCCGCGCCGTGCGTGCATGGCGGCGCGCGGCGAAAGTAGGTGGCGCGCACTTTGTACTTGTGCGACACCACATAAGTAATAATTCCGTATACATTACATGTAATTCCCTTTACATTATATACATGGCCACAAAGCTCTTAATACAGTATTAAATAACATCCATATATTACATTCATAATCGATACTTCTCCCATCGAATACATAAAAGGAATAAAAGTAATAGGTAGAAGAACTATATTGTTACATTACAAAAGTATTTTTTTAGGTGCGTCTATTTTTGTGATTATTAACAAGAGAAATTACGGTTGAGAGGATGACACAACGTTTAGCAATTCAATATTGTATGTTTCAGTACTCTCATTTCTTCTGCTAGAGCTTTTTTATTTCTTTAGTCATTTTTGTTCTAGTTAACTTAGTAGTTTCCCTTTCTAAGTGTACGTATCACCTGTCAAAGTTTTGTCGGTAGACATTGCTACCTGAAACATCGGATAAACTTAAATAGAGTCTCGCTTGACGTGTTTTTCTTTCCAGAGAGCTGTTTTCAGTCGACTGTGAATATTAAAATTTTGTGGAGAGATTTTCTACCTGCGAGTCTCCTGATATGTCTGTAAACTTTTTATTTTCAATAGGTTGGAAAGACTACCTGTTGCGTAGCCGGGGGTTTAGTCAGTAGTCATATTCCTTTGTTTTGGACGAGATTTTGTCATCATTTCTAATTTCTCTTTCAGGATGTCCATAAAACCGTCTTTCATGTTAAGAACCAAAGTTTCTCTGGCATACAGGGCGGGCGTCCGGAGATATGTGTGAATGGGAACATGTTCTAATAGTGAGACTTCGTTTACGAATATGAAAGGGAACCTTAATTTTTATTATCTGATGTACTTGGAAAGTTAACATAGAATAATCTTAAAAGTATCACGTAAATGATGTGAAACATACGAGAATATTCTCAAAATTTCTAAATGACGTGTATAGGGAAAATATTTCGGCACTGAAGACACGGAAACCTGCAGGAGAGCTTGCATAGAGATCTTTTTGTCTGATAGCTGTATTAAAGTTGTTGATTTTAGTATATGTGAAGGAATATTTTTCTTGCAGGCTTAGTGAGTCTCGCTAGTTGAATCCTGTGAAGTATATATCTTCCCATCACTCGCGGATCTCACCTAGGTATTTGTGACATGTGTCTTTACCATACTTTGAAGGGTTACTACTGCTACCCGCTTTTGTGTCCCAGCCTCGTCGCCACTTTTGTGTCTCTCGTAGGTGTCGGTGGCCGAGTGGAATGCGACCGACACAGGAATAAAGATAGCACGCTGGTGCAGGTACGGAAGGGAGCAGCCAGAAACTATTAACACTAGAGTAAATTAGAACGAGATATATATTGAACAGAATTTATACAATACTTAACTTTTACATAGTACTGCAGAAGGCTGATACATAGTTGAGCTAGAGGCCTGCCTAGTGCCTATACGATAGCCAAGTCTTCACTGGTGCCTATCTGATTCCGATGGTCTTAACTGGTTGCTATCTCAGTCCCAAGTGAACGATGTCTTTCCGTGGTGGCCACGAGCGGGATAGCAGCAGAGGGCGCTCGTGGCTGTCGTCGTAAGAACGCCGTGCCGTGCGTGCATGGCGGCGCGCTGCGAAAGTAGGTGGCGCGCACTTTGTACTTGTGCGACACCACACCCGCCGTGGTTTTTTTTAAAGCAGAGTGATGGCAACAACAAAGTTCATATATCTTTTGAAAGTGTTGGCTTGATATCGTTGGTTGCGTCCGTTGGGCGCGGGAGGAGACAGTCGAGTGTTAGCGTCTGGTGTTGGTAGAATAGCGGAAGAACGCTGTACCATAATTTTCTGAAGTAAAAGGCAGGGAGGATTAATGACTTCATCTAAAGACTGGTGGATCGTCATTAATATTATCAGATACAAATATGGTTGAAAATTTATGACTTATCTAGCTTACTCTCGAAAAAGGTGTATTTTTTCTTCTAATTATTATCGCGCTTTGTACTGTTAAATGCCTAGTACTTGGCAGTGCCAATTCAGCTAATTGAAAATAATGGATGTATATAAGATACAGTACTTAATGAAAGCAAGGAATGTCTTTTCATCTAATTTAAATATTTTGCATTAAAGATTTCAACAATAAAAATTCATTTCATTCATGAATAATAGACATTTGTTTGTCATTGTTATATCTATAAGAGAGAGAGAGAGAGAGAGAGAGAGAGAGAGAGAGAGAGAGAGAGAGAGAGAGAGAGAGAGAGTAGTGTTACAAAATAACCTACTTTTCCTTCTGGATCGACTTGAGTTTAGCAAGGCACTAATTAACATACGAGCACCCTAGCAATGCAGTAGTTACTGTGAGGATCTGTCTTTGATGCAGATATGACAAGCAGTCGGTCACTGCACAGTCGATGCTAGGAGAAAGTGGAGAGAGTTCACAGAATAGACGATATATAAACTCTGTTTTGTGTATAAACTTCATGTGTATTTTCTTTTGTTTCAATGATTGCTGTTGATCTGTTAATGTCGGAAGTTTTGTAGAAACAGACACATGTCTACATCTACATACATACTCCGCAGTTCACCGTAAGGTGCATGGCGGAGGGTACACTGTACCACTACTAGGAATTTCCTTTTCTATTCCACTCCCAAATGGAACGAGGAAAAAGAGAATGCCTATATGCCTCCGCACGAGCCCTAATTTCTCTTATCTTGTCTTTGTGATTTTTACGCGAAATGTAAGTAGGCGGCAGCAAGATCGTACTGCACTCAGCTTCAAATTCCGGCCCTCTAAATGGACTTAACGTCGTCTTTCTTCCAGCGATCCCCAATTGAGTTGCCGGAGCATTTCCGTGACACTCGCGCATTGGTCGAACCTACCGGTAATGAATCTAGCTGCTCGCCTCTGAACCGCCTCTATGTCTTCCTTTAAACTAATCTGCTGCGGGTCCCAAACACTCGATCAATACTCAAGACGTGGTCGTACAAGCGTTTTGTACGCGGTCTCCTTTACAGGTGAACTACATCTTCCCAAACTTCTCCCAATAAACCGAAGTTGGCTGTCCGTCTTACTCACAAGTGTCTTTACATTTTCGTCCCATTTCATATCGCCCTGCATCGTTACGCCCACATATTTGAACGACGCGACAGCATCAAGAAGCTCATTACTAATGCTGTATTCGAACATTATAGGATTGTTTTTCCTACTCATGCGCGTCACCTTATATTTTTCTACATTGAGAGCTAGCTGCCATTCTTCGCACCAACTACAAATTTTGTCTAACTCACCGTGTATGCTATTACAGTCAGCTACAGACGACACAATTTGGCTTTGTATAACGCCCAATAAAAAGCAAAGTGAAGTATGTACAAAACTTATGTATTGTGTGAAATTATTTAATTACTGTTTTCACTATCTTGTTGTATATATATATATATATATATATATATATATATATATATATATATATATATATATATAAGTGGGGAAGTCGTATGATTGCTTTGGGGACGTAATAGTTCGAAAAAGTTTGGAGGCACAGCATAGCTGGACCTCATTTTAAAATTAATTTTTACTCAAGAGAAAACCGAGCGGCTACAACAAGATTTTACTAGCTGCACGCACAGACCTTAGGTGCGTTTTCCTTATTTAATACTGAGCAAATTGGTATCCAAAGAAAATGAGGTGTAGCTGCAGACACCAGTATGGCTCTTTACACCCGGGTCGTCGTGCAACAACACAACATGGCGACAGATGTACAACACGAACTTTAAAATTAGAGAGTGAAAAAAAAAAATGCAACGAAGAGGCTTCACAGAAATCAAATGCTGTGAATCACTATTTCGTCACAATCGAAGAGAGTAATTTTTGCAAATCTAGCACTAGAAGAACAGTAGAAAAAAGTGTGAGCGGTTTCATCACAGTCATTTTTTAATCTATCGGAGCAAAGTGCGTGCTCATCAGACCATAGCTTACAAACTACATAAACCTAAGAACAACACACACACACCCATGCCCCAGGGAGGACTCGAACCACCACGGCAAGCAACCGCGCGCTCCGCAGCGAAGCGCTTTGACCGCTCGGCTACTCCACCGCGACTCACCAGTACTACTGCTGTGGTTCCCGATGAATTCCGTGGTGAGTGTATATATTTCTTTCATTGCGACTGAGTGGTTTAGTGTGTGATAAAAATGGTATTAATTTATGCCCATTACAAGTTCACAATATAGATAAATGTCTGAATAAAGTAATGTTGGAGCAAATTCGCAACTAATTGTAATGGTAAAAGATTTAAGTGGTTAGATTAAGAATGAATCTAGTATCATTAATAACCAATGTAAGGAGCTAAATGATCGAATTAGTGAACTTACTGTAAAACAAGAGACACAAAACGTACATTTGAAGAAGGACCTTAATGAAATGAAATCATATATCGATTTGAAATTATAAACCATAAATAATGATGTGTATTCTAGATTGGACAAACAGCAAAGATTACAGAACAGTTACTTGTTTGCACGAGAAGCTAGATTTAGAACTTATGGCGTTTCCTAATTATGACAACTATAAGTCACGTTATTACATGCACACATACGTCATCATACCCCTACCAAAGTTTGAAACTCACACATCAATTCATATTACTTTTTAAAATTATTTTTTGAAAAATGAGATTCAGTTTGACCGTACTTTATAAATAATTTTCTGCAATCAAGGATTCTGTAAAAAATGTAAGTAAACTTTTCAGTTTATTAATTTAGTTTTGAATTAATGTACAGAATGGTGTTAAAGAGAAATGGATAAACTTCATCCGTTGGGTTTTGATCAGATATTCGCTTACAGGAATTGCGTTGGTGAATGCTTAAATAGGCTCAGAGTTTTCTGATCAAGTCTTATCTTCTTCGATGATCGACATTCTATGTCATGTCAGTGGTAGGCATTTTGGCGACAAATTTATGAGCAAATTATCGGACTGTTTGTCACATTTTTTTCTGTTGTGGCGTAAAGTCTGCGCCACATGCCAGACGCACGAGAACGATCGTGGAGAAGGCAGCGGATGAGCGGCAGCCAATCACGCGGTGGCTCTGCGCCTCCTGGAGGGAGAAACCGAGAAATGCGCCCTCTACAAGCAGCTTCATCTAGGCCGACATGCGTCTGAAAGGGCACTCCGAACAAGGCAGTTACAAGGATTCAGCGCAGATCCGTGCAAGAAGACTCCGCCTACATACTCTGTAGACGTTGACTATTTTGTACACCTTAGTAAATAAAACCTGTGTAACGATACATAATTAAATTATTATTTTTTTATTAATCAGAGACGCTTGTCGCCGTGTTTCCCTCCTTCTCGAAATATTTTATATGTGAAAAGGTTTTTTCGCTCGTCTTTGTTTTCTTCCGCCGTGTCGAGAGGACGGAACCGCGATCATTCACTCTCTTGTTTGAGCTTATTAACTGTGGACATGTACGCGGACTGCTTTGAGATTTAAAATATACACTCTTTTCTTAAGAGCCATGTCTCCACCCTATTGTCATTTAATAATGTCCCACCCTTCTTAATTATTCTTTTTCTTTGAGATTTTAAGTTCCTCCATATTCCGTCGTAACATGATGTTCAGACGCCATCACTTTCACTTCTTGTATTGCCATGATTAAATTCCTACCAGTTACTTTAAATAATTACCTTTCTTCGTTTTAGAACCTGCATTCGTGTAAACAGTTTCGCGAAGTCCTATAGTTTTTTTTTATTTATTTATTTTTATTTTTTTTATTTTTTTTATTTGCGTAATCAATCATTAATGCACGGTCCGTCAGCAATGACTTACGAGACGAACAGTCTCAACATTATGTTACTGCGGAAAGTATCATAAGGCTTATCTAAAAACAATTAAACGGCTTAACAGTTTCAGCTGCTGTTATCAACATTTCCAGAAAGACGCTACAATGGGTACTTTCCGTAAGTTTCTACTGTGACGTTATTTTTGTACGTTGCCATTTCATCTATTCAATCATGTCGTGTATCAATTTCATCCATTCTTATCAAAAGCATTTAATCAGATTTTCTATCCGATTTTTCTATGATAGAAATTTTAACAAAAATCCTTAATCTTTTAATTGCGGAAAATAACATTAATGCGTTCAGGCAACAACACAGCAGTAATGTTACACCTGTATTACTAATCTGTATAGCTGTTTTAGCTGTCCACGCATCCCACGCACCCTGAGTAGATCCTTTCCCGAAAGATAGACCGATGGGGACAAAATATTTTCTATATTGGCTTAACATTGAATGTCCATTCTAAGCATTGTCTAACAGGGCACACAGCAGCTTGGGTTCGTTACTTCCTTGCTGAAGTTCTTAGAATTTTAGAAGATGGTGTAGTTGAAGAAGCGGTGAAGTACCGGATGGGTACACATTTTCAGCCTTGCCTATTCGCAGTTGATGTCATATATTATATGAATATGAAAGAAGAACAGCTCCAGGACCAGAAGTAACGTCTGCTCTTTCGGAATGGACGCCACATGTATATTTTTCTAACAATGTTTACCCGTCTGAGGTCAGGTATTACATTTCTTTTTTTTCATTTTGTCAACAGCACCCTCCTTACTTATTCCACTCAGTAAACAAAACACGGACGCGGTCATTCTTTAAATATTGACTTGTTTACAGTTTTCAATCAAATCTGCTGGGACATGTGATGCTTCAGGATTGTTGTTGCAGTATCACCAGTGACAGAGTTCAGAAATAAAATAATGGAAAATATATTTTTAATAACAGAACATGTAGGTACATTATGTGTTATTTGTGTATACAGTGTGACATTAATCTTCCCATAATTATATTTCTGATATTTAACATTATATGTGGTGTTCATAAAACTTACTTCACACATGTATGTTCTTCTGGTGTCATAAAATACTCCTGTGTTGGTATTATTATTTTACTGTGGTCAGCTTATAGACAGCACCAGTGAGATTTATTTTGTAATGTTTGAACAGGGTCCTTCATAGGTCTAAAGTTGTTGGAAAAGAAATTGTTTATTCACATTTGCGGCTCTTGTTTACAATCATTTTAACAGATCATCATTTGTATCTCTCTTCGTTCACGAAGAACCAGTCAGTTTCTCTTTTCATCGTTTTAACAGATCCATTCTCCCATCTGAAAACTTCCTGAAAGAACTAAAGCGTCAATAGACCTGCCAGGTTTCTTTACCCAGATATCTTGTGCTGAAAACAATTTTCGCTGTAAAGTAATTTGATGATCATTCTAAAATTTGTCTGCAAGCTACATAATTATTTATCCAGGTGTCAAGTAATATCTTTTCGGAAGAAACACTTCATATGAAAAATCGATATCTAACTGCAAATCGATTTTTTTGGTAGCAGGTTTATGTACAATACAAATTATTGTGGAATGAAACTCATGATTATCTCAGTCTTCTGCAGTGAAATTGAGATCTACTGGTGTGGTATTCCTTTCTTCCTGTCAGTTCTTATTTTATGTATATAATCAAGCAGCTCTTAACACACTGAGACACAATTTTTAATTAATTAGATGTATTGCTGAAAGCATATTAAGGTTGTACAAAGTACTTAGGAAATACATTTCAATGAAAGCAGTATGTTAATGTTTAACGTGGAACACATTGTAAACTTATGTTTGTAGTTGTGCTCAGACCGAGCGTACTGGTGCCCTGGCTGTCACTCAGGACTCAAAGTCCGGCGCACGGCGGTTCAAACCCGCCTCACGCCATGCAGATTTAGGATTTCCGTGAATTTGCTAAATCAATCCACAAAAATACCGAGAACGATCCTTTGAAAGGGCACGGCCAGTATCCTTCACAGTCCTTAACCATAGAAGCCGAGCAGGTGTTCCGTTTCTTATGACCATGCTGTCCATGACACTTTAACCGTAATCACCACCCCTTTATCTTTTCTTGTGTTCAGCTAGTTAACTGGTAATTAAATATAAGATTCTGTCTTTGAGAATACTATGATGATTTAAATATCAATGTAAATACAAATATATAATCCCTGAGACGGATTTTCGTCTCAAATATGACAAAGACATTAATGATAAATCTGAAGCATTAAATTAAAATTTGTGATGCGACCGGGAAGCGAACCCAGACCTTTATGTTTACTAGGCAGACATCTTACCCCTAGACCACCGCATCATTAGCGATCAGAGCTCCTCGGAATAGTCCAAGCACGATTTCCTTCTTTGTTCCATAGAACATTGCCACTACTGCCAAGGCTCTCCATGCAGCGGTTTAGCTCCTCGACATTGGACACAGAGCCTTGGAAGTAGTTGCAATGTGCTATGCAACATAGAAGCTGAGTTAAAGTTTGTGACGTGAAAGAAATCGTGCTTAGACCATTCCGAAGCGCATTAATTGCTAGTGATGCGGTGGTCTAACGTCAGTGTCGCCGCGGACGCGGCCGAGTGCACACCGCTGGGTTGTTTACACCAGGGGGCGCGCCGGCGGAGCCGCAGCCTGTTGACGGTTATTGTGAGTACTGCTCTCCGACTGCAGTATGGAAACTCTCGTTCGAACACGTACCCTGAAGTTCGCATTTAAATACGGATACGTGCGACCGACAATTTTGGAACTCGACGATTGGTTACATGACAAGATTCACCTAGAAGACGACGACGTTGTAGGCTTTGCTTATGATTTCGTAGCCAATGCTGTATAAGTACAAGTTCGTAATGACGATATCTGCCTGCGAAATATGACTCGAACTGACGGAAAGGCAACGTTCGCTCACTCAAATGGGGCAATTAGTGAGGTTACAATAACTTGTTCCGGACTTGGCCTCAAGTTGGTTCGTATTTACAACCTACCGTTTGAAGTCAACTTAGATCGTATACGAGAGGCCCTCTCCCCTTACGGGTCGGTGCTTCAAATTCAAAGAGAAAAGTGGACAGGTCTCAGGCACTTTAACGTTGACAACGGCATAAAAGTGTGTAGATTGATTTGAATAAACATATACCGTCCTAAAACATAGTACAGGAGTTCAAAGGTCTTGTCACATACGACGGACAACCTCGTACATGCGCTCATTGTGGATCGTCAGAACACATGAAAGCAGCATGTCCACAAGCGAGACCGCGACAATTGCCTCGCGAGTTAGTTACCACTGACGGAGCGCCGCCTACGGGCACTAGAACGTAGGCACGAGTTACTCTGGCTTCAGTCACGGACAGTGCTGATCTTTCCGAACACGGCGACGAACACCAAAAGCAGACTTACGAACAGGAAGTCGTGTCGGCCGAGACTCATATTGTTCCCTCCGCTGCTGCATCAAACGATCCCGCCCCCAACACCTGCGTGCCGAAACACTCCTCCGCGACACCATGGCGACGGAAGTATTGCAACAGTCTGGAGATCCACCCACTTTGCCGCCGTTAGAATCTGTCTCAGTGCCTACAGGGTGCCCTGGTGGTGATGACAGACGTTTAGAAAGTCCGCAGAATCCAGTCAGCGAAGTCGGAAACCAAAAACAGAAGTCGTCTAAAACCAAACGACCACTGAGGACACAAAGTCAGGGCGAAACTCAAGAACTGGACACGAAACCACAGCGCGTTAGGAAAATACTCAAAAAGGATGGGTATGATGAGCCATCTCACGAGCAAGACCGTTCACAACCTTTGTACCCGGAGACGGAGGAAACTCTGATGAACGTCGATGTGCAATATTCCGCGCTTATGGACACTGTACCGTCCCTCCCAAAGATCAATTGGGCGGACGAAGTCGGTGATTAATTGCAACCTCTACAATCATGCAAGACTTTAAGTTAGCCACTTTAAACATCAATAGAATAGAGTCCGACGTCAAATTCCAATGCTTTAAGGACTACCGACAAGCTGCAGAAATAGGACAGATATTTGGTTACACATCCATAATTAATTGGACCCGAAGCTCGTATCGCGATTTTATGTAAGGAAGGCAACCAGTTTACTACGGAAGCCCTCTTAAGCTCGAGTAGAAGAATCTCCATCAGTATACAAGATTTGTTACTTGTCAATATTTACGCGCCATCAGGAAGCAACAATAGGCGACAGAGATGTCATTTTTTTTTTCGAGACGAAGTAGTCACTCTCTTTACGAGACAACGATGCAAACTAATTTTAGCTGGAGATTTCAATTGTGTTTTACGTAAGCAAGATCGAGCTCCAAATTTTAACTTTTGCAAGGAGCTGCAACAGCTTGTTAGTGGCCTTCAAGTCACGGACACTTCGATACACCTCCGTCCACACGCCGTTGCGTACACATATATCAGCAGTGTGTCTCAAAGTCGAATCGGCAGAATTTATGTCAGCGATGATTTTAAAACCAGTATTATGGCCTGAGAGATGTGGCCGCTCAGTTTTAGTGATCACAGTGCCTTTCAAGTAGTCCTGAGACACACATCACAGAAGACCTTTTTGGGACGCGGACTGTGGCAACTTAATGTCTCCCTCATTAATGACGACTCTCTCCAACAAGCGATCGAGAACACCTGGCAACGATGTCTTCAGCGAATACCGCGTTACGCCAGACGTATTGAATGGTGGCTGGAGTGCGCCAAACCACAACTAAGAAAATGTATTATTCAGTTCGCTAAGGATAGAGCGCATTGGAAGAAACGATCACTGGAATACTTCTTTGAGCTCCTTCGTGATTTGAATAACAAACCGACATCCACGGCTGCGGACATAATGAAAATCAAAAAGACTAAAGCAAAAATAGTGGCGCTTACGAGACAATCCTTGGAGGGCATCAGAATACGAGCCAGAAATGTCAACGACATAGAACACGAAAATGTTTCCATCTTCCACGTAATAAAGGAAACGAAAAGAGCCAGGCGACAAATGTTACCCAAGCTCACGGATGAGCAGGGACAGGAGTATACACATCAAGGTAAAATCAAGGCATACGTTGCAAGATATTTTACGAACCTCTTCGCTGCATCGGCGACGGACTTGAACGTAATGTGGACGTTTTTATCAAATACCACGCAAGGAATAGCGGACGAGGATAACGCAGAGTTGCTGGAAAATATAACTTGTGCAGAAATTGCAGATGTTATCGCAGAAGCGGCGCGAAACAACTGCTGGTTCAGACGGTCTGCCTATAGAATTCTACGACCGGTTTTGGTATATACTCGGCCCTCAACTCACCGAAATGTATAACGAGTTAATGTCGGGCAATGACCTTCCTTCGAACTTCACTGAAGGCATCCTCGTTCTCATCCCGAAAACGCCGCATGCTAGCGGACTGCAGAATTTTAGACCAATCACACTTCTGAATACGGGTTTTAAGATATTGACTCGTCTCTTGAACAAGAGAATGAAACCGTTCCTTCGCAAGATTATTGGTCATTACCAGAAAAGTGCGGTTACTGGGCGTTCAATGTTGACCATACTTGCCGAATACAGAGACTTAATTTACCTCACCCGGATATGTACAAGCAAAATGGCACTGGCATTCTTCGACTTCGATAAAGCATTTGACAGAGTCGACCACAATTTCTTATTTCAAGTTAGGAGGACTATGGGCTTCGGCGATCGATTTATTTCAATCATCAGGCATTGCATCTGCCATACGACATTCGGATGCAAAATTAATGGTCAACTCACTCCGTAGATTACACAGTAGCGGGGTATACGACAAGGATGTCCACTGTCTACGACTCTGTATGCGACAGCTGTGGAACCACTCCTCCGAACGTTATACATCAACTTGCAAGGGTTACAGATTTTCAATAAAAGAACAGTATGCCAAGCCTACGCTGACAACGTCAGCGTCCTTGTCAGCTCCAGCGAAGAACGCGATACCACCAAGAGGATAGTTCAAGACTGTACTCATGCTTGTGGTGCCAGGGTGAACGAGCGGAAGTCTCGGTTGCTATTATTAGGACCGCATAAAGACTATATTGCATGTACAGTCTTAGACAAAAAAATTGGTCGCTGGCCGGCCGACGCAGAGGCAAAGTCCGAGTCGGTCGCATAGTGTGGACAATAAATTCGATCACCCCTCAGAATGCTAAGTCCGACGATGTGCACGATCTGGCAACACTGTAGAATCCGGGACTGTCAGGAGGAAGTGTTATGTCCTTCTCGAGACGGTTGTGTGGTATGTGAGCGCGTAGTCTCGTGGTAAGAGTCGCATTTACAAGTGTATAAGTACGAAGTAGGGAGATCGAATCCAACCACCATCGTTTTTCTTTTTTTTTTTTTTTTTTTTTTTTTTTTTTTTAACCACAAATCTGCTGTCTTCGTTATCAGTGTGGAAGAACCTCAAATGTAACAGCGAAAAGCCCCAGAAATAATTACACAAAAGGGCTCGCTGCTGCATCAAAACTGAACTGTTTACTCTCGGGAGTATTGGGCCCCGGCTACGGCGACGCGCCAGCGGCCGCACCGCGGCTGCCGCCTGCGGACTCAGTGACAGCGGCGAGCCGCTGTGAGTCTATTTACCGGCTGTTATATCCTTACTTCAAGTTCTGGTACTTATATTACAGTCACGTATTGAATTTTTCTGACATATGAACATAATCTAAACGTCGTAAAGTAGAATCGGTATAAAGGGTCATAGGGGTGACTAGCACATTTTTCTTGAACGCCATCAGGCCGCTCAATCAGGATTCCTAGTCACGATTGATACTAGTGACGAGTTATGATGCTCTTATGCTGACATCTTAAGAAGAAATAAATGACTGAGTATTAAAAGATATTTATACTCAGCAAAGTGCAAGCACAACGCCAGGGTGCGCCCATTTTTTGCAAACAACTGTGACACCATTTAGTCGCACTGTAAGGACAAACGACCTAAAAAATTACATCATGTGTTAGTACTACACTATAATAATTCCAGTTGATTTCACAAACAAAACATCGAATAGTGTGCTTTGGAAGTCACCCATTCCGCACCTATTCTTTCGATCACATGTCCTCAAATGCTTATGTTTCCCGCCCCTACTCGAATAACCTACGACAAAAATCATTTACAGAAAAAATTCACGTCGAACATCGATTGGCGTCATAATTAGCTTGCAATGAGTTCGATTCTAAAGGGACAGATTTGGTAAACTACCAGAACGTTGTCAGACTTTCCCATTATCAGAGAGAATATAGCAAGTAACCACAAGAGGTTTCTTGTTGTTTTCGATGTGGATTCGTGCAACTCCTGTCACGAAAAAAGCTAAAAAATTCTTCTTCAATGAGACTTGAACCATTGACCGAAGCCACCACTCCGTGGCAGGCGACTACTTTACCGGAGAGCTAGAGGTGAGCTTGCACAGCACCGCTTTCCTACTGCCACATACGTTAGTAGAACATATAACCCACAACGTAAGAGACGAGATTAGTTGGAATTTCGCAGTGTAAACAATTTTATGGACCCAAAAGCATGAACAAATAGCCTTCTGTCGCCTCTCGACTTAGAAACCAGTCATATTATTCAATGGAAATTACAGGAAACATCAAGTGAATTTATGAGCATAGTTCTGCGCTAACCAGGAAGCAAGACCTCGGTACCAGCGTTGACAGACTTAACACTGCGATGTTGCCAAGCTTTAGTGATACTATCAACAGGAAGAATAAGAGCCGAGGTGATTTCCAAGCGAGCTCGACAGAGACTTAGCTCGCGCGTTGCGCGCCTGCTGGGGTCCGATCACCTAAAGTATATGTCAATGAGCCCTGCTCGCAGTTCCGTAACTAGCTTTAATGAGCCGATCGTTGTCACTAATAAATATATACAGATGCTCCGACCGCTAACATAGTAATAAATGTCTCAATTAGTTGCGTATTCTGTCTTAAACGCAATGACAACAAAAGTCATTCACCAGTGTTGTTTCACATTTCTTCGTGCATTTCCATTGATTATACTGAAAATATTGGATGTAAGCTGTGAGATTACCGCCCAATAGAAATACTGGTAATTAATAGCATTTGATAATTAAACAGTATGAAGTTCACTGCAAACATTGACCATGCCAATGCACTAAATGTTACACAATTTTAATCTTATTAATTATGGTAGCAATGTATGTACACAGTTGGGTGACAACATTTATAGTTAGGCCATAGGTAGAAATTCTCCACGTTGAGATTTGCTGTGTGCTTGTAGCTGACGGGAGGCCAGCGAGCAGGCCGATGTTGGTGGCTTGTTCCAACTTAGGATTTTACAGTTCATTTACGGTGAGGGGAGAGAGGGACAATGGCGAGTGCCAGGCACAGTGCAGTGCACAAATATTGTAATACTACTGGCATTTGAAGTAATACGATGCTGTTAGGAACCTTTAAGGCCCTCATTGCAAAATAGCCTGTTGATAAATAAACAATACATTAGCTGATATAGTCACATCTAACGTAATATGTTTAATTGACAATGAAAAGTAATAAATTACCAACGAAGACAAGACAGTTACACAACTAGCATGGCAATGTTTGTTTATAAAAATAATATATTAACTATTTTTCATTTTATTTCCATCAATCTTTTGTATTTTACCTTGAAATATTCAGTTAAATCAGTTATCTGTGATATAAGAAATTGCACGATTATGATAAACAGTACAAAGGATGTTTATACTAATATAAAAACGTAAGAAAATATTTGTTTAATGTGTAGTGTAATTATATTGATTTTATGTAAAGTTTTAGAAATGTATTGGCTGAGCGTTGTACGTTGGCAAATCGGTTAGAACAGTTCACATGGGGAAGTTGATGACGTAGGGGAAAAAACCCCGGCAGTTGAGCTTTTGGCATGCGCGCGCGCCTGGTCAGGAAGTGAGGACTCGGGACCACGTGGTGTGGCTCGCCGGGCGGCGTCGCTCTGCATCAGTCGCCATGTGGATCTCGAGGTGGTGACTTGAGATTTGTCTGTGGCAATCGCCACGTGTGGTTGCTCGTCGTAGACTGCACCAAGTTAAATCGAGTGCTACTGTGTGTTTGTGAATATTTAGCCGGTGGAACAAGGTGTGCATCGCATTGAATTAAAGTGACTGTGATTTGTTAATGTAACACGTGTCGTCGCATAGGCATGAACATAAACGGTGTTTGAGACAGCCACGTGGTGTGAAAACAATTCGTGACACATATTCATTTTGTCTGGGGGCTCTCGAGCTATAACTTTATTTGATAAATGTGCCGACGTACAGACGTATCAGCCACAGGGTTCAAGTATTGTGACATAAACAACATAAAGTGAACTTTCACGTGTTTTCAAAAATAGTAGTTAGTACACCCTTTTCTCTCATGAACTTGAATTTATTATGAATTTGTTTTGTTAATCATATGCAGGGAAGGAAAGCTGCGAACGTGTGATATCATCCCCTAGAAAACGAGTCAAACAGTCGCAATAACAGTTCCAGTGTTTTTGCATGTTCAGGAATTTGGTTCGCAGCTGGTGGTTGTGAGTTTCAAAAATTAATCTTTCCCTATTTTAAACTCTCAACCCGACCTTCACGCTCGCAAAGCGTCAGTTTTCTTTACAATGATAGACTCAGAAAATATCTTTCTTGATATCGCTGTCAGTGTCACAAACGAACGAAAAGAAATCAATGCAGCATTGTTTTCAAGATGTGAACATTTCTGGGAAGGCTTCGTAACATGGAGTGCAAAATAAGAAGAGCTTCTGTTATCTAAACATAGAATTAGGGACAGTAATGTATAGATTAATTTATCTTTAAGCCAAACTGTCATCCAGTCTACAAATATTGCAAAAATGAAACGTATCACCTGTTGATAAGAGTCCCATTATATCCCCTAACAAAAACGACCAGCAGATATACTGAAAACATTTTGATGACTGTGCAGAACATTCAGGGCAGAAAGAATCCTAAATTCAAAATAACTATGGGTTAACGAAGCAGAGAATAGTGCTCATATTGTATGCAGCAGTCGCACAGTGGTTTTTTTTTTATTTTTATTTTTTTTTTTTTATTATTATAAATATTCTTTTTTTTACCCCAAGCGTTTTCATATGAATAGAAGCTCCAAGCTCCCACAATATTCATATGACAACCAATGGGCCGTAATATGATGGCACAGTTGATCAGATGGTTATAGAAATTGCAGTGACTGTTTTTATGCTGCCAATGGATAACGCCAAATTGTCACTATTTCGGAATATATCACAGATTAAGTTCTGTCTGTGAAAGAATTGTTCAACAGTTAGTGAACAGTATCGACATCTCTGCACGTGACAGGAACCCATCAGTTGCCAATTATACGCAGCTAATTTTATAATTTGATCTTCCTACGAACGATTTAATTTCTTTCACAACAGTGTTATTACATACTGAAAGAGTTCAATAAGTATGAGTCTATCACCTCTCGTTAACGTCCACTTTCTGTTCTCATCTCTACACCAGTGCAGAGGTCTAATAAATGACACAAAGTACAGGTTTATACCTACATTAATGGGGTTATTGAAGTCAGTTTTCCCGCCAGTATTCTGCTATTGTTCTGAAGATGAATACTCAAAGTAAATAGTAATAATCAATTGAATGAATATCTGAGGTGTCAACTTCAGTTCCACAAACCAAAAAATGGTTGAACTAAGCGAATAAAAAGAGTCTATATGCCAATAAATAAAAATGAAATAACACTTAATGTAAGTTTACAATCTCCGTCGGAAAAATGAAAAATACTTTCTTGACCTACAGACTACGGCAATACAAATTCATGGATTTCACAGAAATGAATTACTTAGGCCCTACTTTTGTTTTGGTGCATTTCACTTGCATTAGAGAAGGGATAAAACATGCGAATCTTTAAACTTCTCGGTAGTTGCAGGAAAGTGAATTCAGGTAGACAGCGGTAATATTGAAAATTTGTGCCACAGCGGTACTGGAACCCTGCTTTCTTTTTCCTAATAGAGCTATTTTTTGCGGTCGTTGGATAGTTTTTGTTCTATGTTGACTGGTAAGATTGATCATAGTTTCCCTTCCTTAAAAAGGACAATAACAAAAAATTACAGATGCGGTGACTCCTCTGGCCGAGCGAGCTGGAAGAATCGCCTCGGCTATTTATGCAAATAATATTCAATATGCTTCAGGTTTTTCAAAGCATGTTGCCACTGGGTCTCATATAGGTATGGTAGCAATGGAGATAGCTCGAAACGTATGTATGGTGCGATTGCTTTTGTGCAAATCACCTCACAAAAGATATTTCCCGTTTCAAGAAAGATCTTTCCGGTATTCATGATTTTACACATGAAGGAAGACTTGATAACTCAGGTAAGTGCCAGTTAATCGCAGTGAAATGCAATATGACCGTGTCTTTCTGGCAGCGACTATCTGTTCGGTTTTTCTATTTTCTGTTTTGCAGTAGTCTGTCACCTCGTTTTGGAAGTGAAAAATGATTTTTGCAGTCCACTACACCTTCACACACACTCCATTCCCGGACAATGACAATTGCAACCGGAGATGTTAAATAAAATATGACACTGAATGCAATTCCATACCTACGCAATCTGCTTCTCGTTGTCAGCTTTTTTTGAGAGGTTACTGTACTTTTATTCTGAAGACATAAACGCCTCCATTCTTACAGATCCACCAATAAAAATGCAGTTCAATAACTGACATAAATTCGTTTCTGACAGATAAACAATATTATAGTAGTAACTGGCAAGTGTGGCGAATTATATAAGTCATCTGTCGAACTCAGGCGTTTCGTAGGATTCGTGTAGTTGATGTAGCAGTCGTACCCATTTAAAATACAGGACTAATAAAAGCTTCCGGCTTTGAACATACTTTTGTGGTGGGATTTAACTGTATGGTTACATTTGCAGCAGTACACAGGTGGTGATATATTGTCGAGCCTGTGAAGAGTCTCTCATTTCTTTAGTACAGGCTAAGTTAGAAAGCTGCTGTTAGAATTATTGAAATGAAGTGATCATATGGCATTATTGTCCGGGACATCCCAGGCGGGATTGTTCGGCCGCATTACTATTTATTTTATCTCGAATTTAACATTCTGCAATAATAATAATAACAGAAGATTGGAAACAACTCGCCGTATAGACGAACGCTGAGTCGCAGGCAGACACAAATAAAAGACATTCACATTCAGACAATTTAAATTTTAGGCCGCGCCCTTCTTCAGAAAGAGAAACATTCAAACACACAGTCACTCAGGCATAACTCATCCCCACACGTCAGCCATCGATGGCAGCTCAGCACGCCCTGACATATTACAACATATTTCAAACTCGTTTTGCTCATCATCAGGCGTTCATGCGTTCTGATCCGTTAGTTAAAGGAATTGTCATAGCATCGGTTTTGTTCACTCTCCGCTCTAGTGAGTCTATTTTAGTCTCAGACGGAAAGCGGTGCTAGTGAGTGAACATTGAGGCGCTATGCTACAATGCGCAAGGCCGTTCTCTGTCGGGGGCTCGAATCCTCCCCCGGGTATGTATGTTTGTGCCGTCTTTAGTATAAGGTAGTTCATAAGTAGTTTGTAAGTTTAGGGACTGATGACCCGCAGTTAAGTTCAAAAATGTTCAAATGTTTGTATAGCTTATGGAACTTAAGTACGGGGTCATTAGTCCCTAAACTTACAAACTACTTATGATCTACCTTATACTAAAGACGGCATAAACATCCATGCCCGAGTGGGGATTCGAACCCCCGACCGCACGCAGTTAAGTCCCACAGGCTTTACAAAAAGAGAAAAGTGAGTGAACAGAAATCGATGCTCAGCGGTGCCTTCCGCTAGCGTACAGAAATGTCCCATCATGTGTCCTGCCAAATCATGGCCTATATGGGTAGCGGATAATGTTACTTCCTTCGTTTTCGCGTGACATCGTTTAATACACATTTTATAAGCCACTTAATCAATCATGATTACTACATCCCACACTTCTTCTTCATCCATGGCATAACAAGAATTACGAAAATAGGATTTCCATGCTGTAAATTACGAGAGACATTGTAATTTACTCTTCAGATGAGCTCGTTGTAGACGAAAACGTAAATTTCCTGTGATTATTGCTTATTACACACGAATTATATTTAACTGTTTGTCAGACAATAAACGCAATGGCACTTCCACGGTATTCATTCGTCAGGCATTATATATGAAGTGCCCAAAACATGTACAATACTTGTGTTTCGGAGTGGGAAGTGTATTTATTCAAATAACTAATGGGTCATACATTTCCTAACAGTGGAAATACTGCAGCAAACTGATTACTTAATTGTAACATATAAACTTGTGTAATGGCTGTCATTTAAATTGCGTAGCAGACGGTAATGTGGCTAAGCAATTATTTGTAGAATTCATTATTTACCGTACGATTTAACTTTGTCTCTTCTTATTCCTATTTAGACAAGTGTATCGTATATTTGACTGGAGCAGACAAACGAGTGTTTTCTTTCAAATATTAAGGGTTCTTGGTTCCGTTCTCTGCATGTTATTGATGGTCTGCTGGTCATAAGAAGAGAAGACGCCACCGACATTTAGACGATGTCAGCGCTAAATTAAGCCCACCAGGACTACCATGTTGTAAAACCGGTCGACAGCGTGACGCCGTGTCGCTCTCTAAGCATCCCTACTGTTCTGATATAGAAATTCTACTGTCCAACATTGGCGATGTTTACAATAAAACTGCTGCTGATGCTTTGCCGCGAAACGTGAGAAGCGCCTTACAGATTAGAATTTTTGTTTCAGCATGCCTTGATTCTTGTTCTAAACAAATTCCAGGCAGCTCCACACTAACTAACATTTTCAGCTATCAAATTAAACGCATAGGAATTATCCAAGTGTAACTGCTGGATCTGTTTTAAGTAATATTCAATTTTTGGATGAATATGGCTCGGAAAGCAACTTCAATTTTATTACAGTCCATCTCCTGTCTCTGAATGATTTGACAATTGCGTTAATTCTGTAAAGCGTTGTGGCAACTCTGAGTCAGTGATGAATGAACACATGCTCAGCGATATTCACCGATGAGAGGAGGGGGCAGCTGTACTTCCCTCCTTATGTCCCCACGTCTATATATATATATATATATATATATATATATATATATATATATATATATATATATATATAAAGGTTAGGCGTATAGCTGTTAATCTCCAAAATTTCTTGACCCATTGCTTTTAAGTTCTGACTAGACGTTGCATTCTAGCCCAGGAAGGTTTTTAGGGACACATTTCTTGAATATATTATATATAACCTATAAATTCGTTACTTTCGCAATTTTTAGTATAAGCCTTTTGCCAATTATAAAGTTCATATAAATTCATATATGACACATACTGCAAAATTTGGGACATGAAAACATGCCACTAGGGTCGGGGGTTCGAATCCCCCCTCGGGCTTGGATATTTGTGCCGTCCTTAGTATAAGGTAGTTCGTAAGTAGTTTGTAAGTTTAGGGACTGATGACCTCGTAGTTAAGTCCCATAAGCTTAACAAACATTTGAACATTTTCTTGAAAACATGCACATATTTTATTAGAACGTTGTGTCAACATTTCAAAGCTTTCGGAAATATACGATTTTGAACATAACACTAAACATGGCTCTAGGTTAGAAACAGTTCTAAGAAGAAATAGAAGTGAGGAGGAGACGAACAGGGAAAGCGTAATGATGAGATGTAGAGGGAGACGGAGGAGGTGCAGATGCACAGAAAGAGGGGGGATGAGGATCGTATAGACAAAGAGAGAGGGAAGAAGATGGAGAGGAGAAAATGGACAAGGAGTGGGGAAGGAGGAAGTTTGGACAAAGAGAGGGGAACGAGGAAAGGTGCAGAGAGAGGGGACAGAGATAAGGGGAGCAGAGAATGTAGGACGTATGTCTAATTCCCATCCACAGGACAGTAGTAAATTATGTATATAAGAAATTTATGGTTCCTCTTATCTTTCTTTTCCATTTAATCTGTATCAAGCCACAGCAACGCATGGACGGGTACAGCTAGTGCCATAGTAAGTAAAGTAACACATCTTTCATTCACAAGAAAAATTTGATGTCCGCAATTACATAAATAAAGGGTTGTGAGGAATATTTATGTAGAAAGGAAAGTCCTGGAGTTTATGATGTTTACGATCCGGACTACTATTACGCATAGGCATCATATCAGATTTCGGAACCCGAGCATGTTTATCACTTCACACTGACACAAGGGCTGTGATACGAGAGAAGGAAATTTATTATATGCTACTCACAAAAGGTTATTACTTGTGTACCACTATCGAGTGCAGGAAAGCTCCTTTCATGTGTGGTCTCACCTAGGTTGTCTTCCAGTGCGGGTAAGAAGAGAGTCATCGGAATAGAGTCTGATCTTAGTTACGAGAAACCTGTGCAGATAGTGTCGGCACACTGCGTTCAGAACCAAGACGACGTCTTCCTCTTTGTGTCTTGGCGTGTGCTGGAGTGGGGCGCTGTTTACAGATGCACTTGTTGCTAGTCTCTACACCCGGAATGCACTGCCTTTGCCAACTACTTTAAAAACGTAATACATTCTCCATTATTCCATTTTATGTAATTTACAGGAAATTGTTTGGGTAATCTTGAGTTTTGTAGCTTTAGAAGTCATTAAAACATTCCACATTGATATTATATGCATATTTATTGTTGCTTGTCTTTTACATACTCGCACACACTCACACACACACACGCACACACACACACACACACACACGCACACACACATACACACTGCTTGATTTTTTCAGAAGGGACTATTCCTATAGCCTACCCATCCAGCAACATTTCGTAATATTTTTCTAAGGCGTTTGGAACTAACTCTACTAACTGCCTTGATAATGTTTCATAGTGGTTTATGTATGTTCTATATTTTCCCAATAGTCGCTTGAGTTTTCTTGATCCAAGTGGCAACGACCTCGTTACTTCCGCCCACATATTCTCAATAGGATTAAGGTCCGATGACCGTGGAACGAACTCAATCAGCTTTATGCGATCTTCGCTGCAAAACTATTCTTGAACGGCGCAGCTTTCGTGGATGGGGCTGTGGTCCTGTAAATAAATAGGTATCAAGTTATTTCATCTATTTATATTTGAAGAACGTATTTGTAATTTACGCACTGTATTGATGTTTTGTATACGGTGTCTAACAAGTTGGGTTCAAATATCGCTAAGAGGCCTTTGTCAGTTAAACATTTCCATGTCCATCATGTCAGATTGAGCATGACTGGCTGAATCATACCAAACGATGCAATTTGGTGCTGATAAGAAGACCATCGCACCAGTTACCAAACCACGAGGATCCTCTACTCAATAACAGGCTTCTAACTGAAGTATTTTGCGTACCATCTATACCACTAACGTGATACCTATATTAAGCAACTAAGTGCAGCGTCTATACCCCGAAGTTATCATGCCCACAGTACAGGTCAGAATCTGCATAAATGTATGAGTAGCTTCTTATTTGTCGTTTACAAATAATTGAGATAAACGCCATTTTAATTACGAAACGTGTATTTCCATGCTGCTTTGGTGATCATTTGCAACTAAGTGATGACCAAACTAACAGGCATACGTTTTAACTCCATGTTTCGTAATAAAAATGGTTTATCTCAGTTATTTGCAAACGATAGATGTCCGCCTTTGATAACCAGCTACTCATATCATCGTACAGCAAGACCGCAGGGTAGTATACAATTTGTGCAAACGCCAGTCATCTTCTGTGAGAGCCGAAGAGCATGAAAGAGACGCAGTAGTGTGGAAGGGAGTAACACAGGCCTGTAGCTTTTCCCCAATGTTGTTCAATCTGTTCATTGAGCAGGCTGTGAAGAAGAGAAAGGAGAAATTTGGAGAAATGATTAAGGGACAAGAAGTAAAGATTTTGCGAATTTCCGACGTAGTAATTCTGTCAGAGACTGAAATGGATCTCTAAGAGCAATTCTATGGAATGGACAGTGTCTTGAAAAGAGGGTATGAAATAAACAATAACAATAGCATAAAAAGAGTAATGAAATTTAGTCTAAGAATATCAGGTGATGTGGAAGGTAATAGATTAGAAAACGAGACATTAAAAATTGTAGATGAGATTTGTTGGTTCTGTGTAGATGAGATTTGTTGGTTTGAAAAATAATTTAAAAATTATTATTACTGCGATCAATTTTGACGTTAACAGCGCATATCTGATCATTAGTGTGAATGCAGGCACGTCAAACAGATGCAGAACAGAATGTTGTACTTCTATAGAAACTTCCCTCAAAATATTTTCTCCATTAGGCTTATGCAAGTTGCCTGCTTTATACATTTTCAGTGAAACCTTCAACTTGCCTGCAAAAAGAAACATCACAGGTTCGGTAAAGTGAAGTACCTGTTCGCGGTACAATTTTACAATGCAAAAGCTTGCGTTTCCTCTCTCTACAAAGTTTTGATGGAAAAGTGCCTGATCAGAATGTTATCAACACACGTGAGACTGACTACCTACCAGAAATATAATTCATGTTTGAAGAAAGTTTGTTTATTAATGCAACTACTACGAGAAAAGCACTTGTATGAATAATTTTCCATGGCATATTATAACGATGATCTATACACGTCTGCATGATAACCGCAAACCATAGCCACAGCACCACTCCCTCTATCTCAGAACAATACTCACGTTAATGCTATAGGAGATGCGCAAAAACAACATCTATTTCGTCGGAAAAGCCACATACTGATATACGGGTCTAAGGGTCTCCTTAGGAGGTATAAAAAACAATGGACAGTTTGATATTCTGTGCTTGCAAGAATACTGAGCACATAACTCCGATCGATGTCCTTACAGGTAACGACCGCACAAAAATTATAAATAGTGCCAGCATTGTGTAAATTCTTATACATTATGATTATGTGATGCTAATACTAGAATGAATATTGAATAATAGTTTAAGTGTTGCAAATATACACCTTATCAAATGTGCAGACGACACAAAAAGAATAATAGACGGATTATAAGAAAGGAAATAGGTCCAAGAGCAAATACAGCCGTTTGGAAAATCCACAGTAATGAGACCTACAAAAATATGGAAAAAAATATCAGTCGGAGTGGTTGGACATATGTATTAAATATTGTTGGGCATATGTATTAAATGAATGATAAAGGCTAAAGAAACAATTATTCGTATACTTCTAGAAGAATTAATCAACAATAGCATGAGCAAAAAAGAAAATAAGTACTTAGAAAGAAACATCATCAAATAATCTTAACAAACCACAATAAAGAACATAATAAAGTTAGAAGCTATTGAAACAGTATGAAATAAGAAATTGGAAACAACCTGAAAAAAAGAAGTAAAATACGACATGGGAGATTGTGACGGATAAATTAATCTATACATTACTGTCCCTAATTCTATGTTTAGATAACAGAAGCTCTTCTTATTTTGCGCCGGCCGCGGTGGCCAAGGGGACTGAGGCGCTTCAGTCACGGTCTGCACGGCCACTACGGTCGGGGGTTCGAATCCCCCCTCGGGCATGGATATTTGTGCCGTCCTTAGTTGTAACTAGTTTATAAGTAGTTTGTAAGTTTAGGGACTGATGACCCCTTAGTTAAGTCCCATAAGCTTAACAAACATTTGAACATTTTTTCTTATTTTGCACTCCATGTTACGAAGCCTTCCCAGAAATGTTCACATCTTGAAAACAATGCTGCATTGATTTCTTTTCGTTCGTTTGTGCCACTGACAGCGATATCAAGAAAGATATTTTCTGAGTCTATAATTGTAAAGAAAACTGACGCTTACATCTAATATTTTCAGTATAATCAATGGAAATGCACGAAGAAATGTGAAACAACACTGGTGAATGACTTTTGTTGTCATTGCGTTTAAGACAGAATACGCAACTAATTGAGACATTTATTACTATGTTAGCGGTCGGAGCATCTGTATATATTTATTAGTGACAACGATCGGCTCATTAAAGCTAGTTACGGAACTGCGAGCAGGGCTCACTGACATATACTTTAGGTGATCGGACCCCAGCAGGCGCGCGACGCGCGAGCTAAGTCTCTGTCGAGCTCGCTTGGAAATCACCTCGGCTCTTATTCTTCCTGTTGATAGTATCACTAAAGCTTGGCAACATCGCAGTGTTAAGTCTGTCAACGCTGGTACCGAGGTCTTACTTCCTGGTTAGCGCAGAACTATGCTCATAAATTCACTTGATGTTTCCTGTAATTTCCATTGAATAATCTGACTGGTTTCTAAGTCGAGAGGCGACAGAAGGCTATTTGTTCATGCTTTTGGGTCCATAAAATTGTTTACACTGCGAAATTCCAACTAATCTCGTCTCTTACGTTGCGAGTTATATGTTCTACTAACGTATGTGGCAGTAGGAAAGCTCTGGTGTGCAAGCTCACCTCTAGCTCTGCGGTAAAGTAGTCGCCTGCCACGGAGTGGTGGCTTCGATCAATGGTTCAGGTCTCATTGAAGCAGAATTTTTTAGCTTTTTTCGTGACAGGAGTTGCACGAATCCACATCGAAAACAACAAGAAACCTCTTGTGGTTACTTGCTATATACTCTCTGATAATGGGAAAGTCTGACAACGTTCTGGTAGTTTACCAAATCTGTCCCTTTAGAATCGAACTCATTGCAAGCTAATTATGACGCCAATCGATGTTCGACGTGAATTTTTTCTGTAAATGATTTTTGTCGTAGGTTATTCGAGTAGGGGCGGGAAACATAAACATTTGAGGACATGTGATCGAAAGAATAGGTGCGGAATGGGTGACTTCCAAAGCACACTATTCGATGTTTTGTTTGTGAAATCAACTGGAATTATTATAGTGTAGTACTAACACATGATGTAATTTTTTAGGTCGTTTGTCCTTACAGTGTGACTAAATGGTGTCACAGTTGTTTGCAAAAAATGGGCGCACCCTGGCGTTGTGCTTGCACTTTGCTGAGTATAAATATCTTTTAATACTCAGTCATTTATTTCTTCTTAAGATGTCAGCATAAGAGCATCATAACTCGTCACTAGTAACAATCGTGACTAGGAATCCTGATTGAGCGGCCTGATGGCGTTCAAGAAAAATGTGGTGCTAGTCACCCCTATGACCCTTTATACCGATTCTACTTTACGACGTTTAGATTATGTTCATATGTCAGAAAAATTCAATACGTGACTGTAATATAAGTACTAGAACTTGAAGTAAGGATATAACAGCCGGTAAATAGACTCACAGCGGCGCGCCGCTGTCACTGAGTCCGCAGGCGGCAGCCGCGATGTGGCCGCTGGCGCGTCGCCGTAGCCGGTGCCCAATACTCCCGAGAGTAAACAGTTCAGTTTTGATGTAGCAGCGAGCCCTTTTGTGTAATTATTTCTGGGACTTTTCGCTGTTACATTTGAGGTTCTTCCACACTGATAACGAAGACAGCAGATTTGCGGTTAATAAAAAACGATTGTGGTTGGATTTTTTTTTCTTTTTTTCTGTTTTTTTTTCTTTTTTTCTTTTTTTTTTCTTTTTTTTTTCTTTTTTTTCGTTTTTTTTATTTTTTTTTATTTTTTCCCCCTAATCTTTTCCACTTCAGGCGTTGGCGCCTAACTACTATATCCCACATAAACCTAAACATCTCGCCTGCCAAAAAATAAAATAAAAGAAAATAAATAAAAAAAAAAAGTCTAGTGCCACCGCCACTTTTACCCTATACTAAATCATGGATGCAACTAAGGGAAAGAAAAGGAAATAATGTGTTCTTTTATTTAAACTTCATGGCTTTTATTGTAAATACAAATAGACAACAGGAGAAACAAAACGACCCATCCTAACCGCTGTGTTTTGAAGTCTTACCTAATTCTTCGAATTATAAATAAAATTAAAAAGATTTTTTTTCCTTCTTCTACTTGAACGTAAGAAAGGTATTTAACGTGACTTTCTAACTGTCCGGAGCCTTGGCCGTCTTCTCTTGGTGTGTTTATTACCGGTAAATTCAATCATAAATCTAGTTTTTTTCTTAATGAACCAGGTCATCTCCAGTTTCTTTACTTAATATCTGCTCATGCCCGGCTTCAACGGACCACCAAGAAGTCATCAAACACCTTCAGGAGAAAGTTTGCGTAATTTTTACGGTAGTTTGCATTCCTCTTAATTTTCGAATGTTGGCTCTCTATAAAAGTTCTATAATCACCGACGTCGTGTTCCGTTGTGCCTAATATATAGTGCACTGTTATTCCTTTCAGCCAGTTTGCTGCATTTCTCTTCGTATTTGGGTATGGAATCTCATCAGGATAGAGTAAGGTCGTCATCTGAATAGCATGAGGCGCAGTGCGTTGAACGAAGGCCAAAAGGCGGCAGAGCAGATGCCAAATGTCCTTTGCCGTTCCGCAGACTAGTCGGTGTGTGTCCGTATCATGCACGTTGCACGTCTGGCACAGCGGGGTCGCCGCGAGGTGAATGCTGTGCAGACGTGACTGCGTGGGGTACTTTCCGTTCACGTAGTAGTACCATGTAGTCCGTGCCGCTGTCGGCAAGTTAGGGGAGTGTACGTTCCACCAGACTGCATTCCAGTCGATCGTTGGGTGTTTACCTTCCACAACATTCCGTCGTTGCCCCATCATGAGGGTTCCGTACACCTTACGGACCGCAGGTAGATCATCTATGCGTAGTATACGTCTTAGGTAACTGTATTCCAGTAAAAATGTACTGCAGTGGGACATTGCCGCGGGGATAGGATGGAGATCTATCGGTGGGTCCAGATTGGGTGGTGCAATTTCCGTGAGAAGAAAAGCGATCAGACTGCTGGGGTCTCGTTTCCATTGCCACAGTGTCAGCCTCACAAACAAAGCCATAGCCTTGACATACACGTTGGTGAGTCCTAGTCCACCGCCCAACACCGGGAGTGAGAGCGTGGAGTAGCTGACTTTAAAGAGATGTCCTTGGTTCACGTAATGTCCAAAGGCTGCTTGGATTCTGTCCGCAGTCGCTCTTGGCATCGGAAAAATCCTTGCCAAGTACGTCATTTTTGATACCAAGTAGGTGTTTATCAAGACGACCTTTTGCAGCGCATCCAAGGAGCGTAGTGAGTGTAGACGGACACATGCACGGATATTGTTCAAGAGGCGTTTGTAGTTGAGAGCTATCGTGCGGCGTGTGGTCTTAGGGTACACCACCCCTAAACATTTCATCTCAGTGACCAACTTGATGCGTCCGTCGAGTTGCGCAGGTAATCCGCAACCGATGTTCATGATTCCTGATTTTCTCATGTTCATCTGTGCACCCGACGCTTTCCCATATCTCTCTATCTGAGCTATGGCTGTGGCAATCTCTTCATTTGAACGGACGAGGAGAACCACATCATCTGCATATGCACGATACACAAATTTATCCCCTCTTACATTGACGCCGCTTAACGTTCGATGTAGTTGCATCAGAAGTGGCTCAATTGCAAGTGAAAATAGGCCCATGGAAAGAGGACACCCCTGTCTGACGGAGCATTGGATAGTGACTGGTCCTGTCGGACTACCATTCACAAGTACCATTGACTTCGTCCTATTCATAAGTCGCATTACAGTCGCGATGAAACGTACTGGTATTTCCATCGCTACCATCGTGGCTCGTAGGAAGTCATGGCCGACTGCGTCAAAGGCTTTTTCCAAGTCGACTGCCAGCATCGCGCCCTGAATTCTGCAGGCTTGCGCGATTGCTATCAAATCACGATAGTCACAAAGCGCCTTGTGGATTGCACGATTGTAACCGATACATGTCTGATCTTTCCCTGTTAACACTGTGAGGGCTGGTTTTAATCGCAATGCTAAAAGCCGTGCAAAAATTTTATAATCGCTGTTGAGGAGCGTCAGTGGTCGGAATTGGTGCACCGATTGTCCCGTTGATGTCTTCGGGATGGGGATGATTAAACCTTGGGTAAATTCAGTTGGTATAATGACTTCGGCGTGCAGTAATTCTTGAAACATCTGTCTCAAAGTCGGTGTTAATATATCTTGAAATTCCCTGTAGAATTCAATGGGTAGTCCATCGAGGCCTGGAGCTTTGTTTGGGCGACCTTTCGCCAGGGCCGCCTTCACCTCTTCCTCGGTCACGTCTGCTTGCATCTCTACCGCCGTCTCGCGGTCGAGTTTCCGTGGCAGTGCCGCAAGCATGTCGTTGAGTGCCGCCTCATCTGGAATCTTCTGTGAGTATAATCGAGCGTAGTAATCCACAAAACCTTTCCGAATTCCTGCCTGACTTGTTAAAAGTTGGTCGTCCTCTGTCCGCAGTGCCGTGACGAGATTCCTCTTGGACCGCCTCTTTTCACATACTATGTGGTGCATAGAGGGTGGTTCGTGCGCAACTCTGTAGTCCTGTCGAGCTCTAATGACTGAACCTTCCATTTTCTGGCGCATTAGTTGTAACAGTTTGGCTTTGACACGGTTGATTTCTATCAGACGAACTGGTTGCTGCATTGCACTGTTGTATAAATCACGGAGGACGCTGAAATAAAATTCGATCGTGTTGTAGTACCATCTCATTCTGTCTCTTGAATAACTCATCAGTGTTCTTCTCAAGGCTGGTTTGGAGCACTGTAGCCACCAAGACAACACCGACGGATAGGCCTGTCTACGTCGTAAGCATTTTGTCCAGGTTTTGGAGACTAATACACGACAATCTTGATCCTTCAGAACGTCTACATTCAGCTTCCACACCCCCTTGCCACGATAGGTTGTCTGACGCTCCAGGTTAACGGTGCAGATGTAAGCCAAATGGTCAGAAAAAACTGTCGGCCAGAGTTCCGATTGCTGAAGACTCCCACGAAGCTCACGTGAAACGTATATGCGGTCTAGACGGCTCGCTGACGTTGCGGTGAAATGCGTGAACCCAGGCGCGTCCCCGTGTAAACAGTTCCAAGTGTCCAGCAGGGCCATGTCACGTACCAGGGCGGAGAGCTGTGGACAGGTGTTGTAATTTGGCGTCTGGTCGCGTGGCGACAATACGCAATTAAAGTCCCCTCCAAAAACTACTTGATTGTATCTGCCAGCGAAGAGGGGCATTATATCTGTCCTGTAGAAGTCGGTGCGGGCGCGTCTGTTTCCGGAGCCCGATGGGGCGTATACGTTGACGAGCCGAACGTCGTTGACCGTGAGCGCCGTTCCTCTCGCCGATGGTAGGTATTCCACGTCCCTAACTGGGATTCCCTCTTTGATCAGGATTGCAGTGCCCAATTCTTGTGCAGTGCCCGGATGGATGTGTGTAGTATAAGCGCACAGAGAATGGAGGTCCGCCTCCCTCACCTCCTGCAACAGCGCGATATCTACTTCCGCCGCCCGCAACATGTCACTCAGTAGCTGTAATTTATTCCCACTGCTGATTTTGTTGATATTGATCGTCGCGATGCGATATGCTTGCAGGGGATTCATTTTGCACCGCCTCTCTACGCGTCCTGCGGTCCAGTAACGACTACTGTTCCACTTCTAGCGTCTTGTGTTTTGCTGGTCGTAACACATTTGCTCACGCAGTCCTCTTGAGATGGTTTTTCCGTCATTTCTACGTCTTCATTGCACTCGTCAACGTCTTCTGTCCAGTCGCCAAGACTGTGGTCAGGGGCGAACTTCTGTAAGTTCTGAAATTCTGGACCCGGATCTTCACTGATCTGTTGCGCTGATATCACGTCTTTGGGAGACGCTTCATTTCTTTCACATACCCGCTGACCTGTGGTACCGTCCTTCTCCATCGTATTTGGCAGCGTACGATCAAGTTCTTGAGCGCTTTCGTGGCATGGTTCAACTGTCTCGTCGACGTCTGGGGACGCAGTACGTTGTTTCTTGCGTTTCCTGTAGCGGCGTCGTGGAGAGCGTCCTTCCTCTGTATCGGAAATTTGAGACTGTCCCATACTTGTAGTTTCTGATTCCTCTCCCTTATCGTGCGACTTGTTGGTGTCTATCTCCATTCCATCAGGCCTCACTTCTTCGTCTCTCGTCGGGGGGTCGTCCTCCTTTCGCGGTGGTTCGGTGGAAGCTGGTCCCTCCTGCTGCACCGCGACCTCCGGCACTTCACTCTTGGACACTTGTTCATGATCTGGTGGCGACGCGGTTCCTAGCGCCGCTTGAACATATGTGAGGGGCAGAGTTTGGGGACGTTGCGGTAATTGGCCTTCACCCGTCGGTAATTGCATGATTTGTCTCTGTAAGCATTCGGATCGCACGTGGCTCTCCTTGCCACAGCCTGAACACGTGCGCGGTTGTCCGTCATACATAATGATCGCACGGCACCCACAAATGTAGACGTAAGAGGGAACGTGTTTCTTGAGGTCTATCCGTACTTGCCGTACTCCATTGAGAACATATGTCTCAAAACTCGTCCATTTTTCTTCTGTATAGGCGAGGACCGTGCCGTATTGCCGGAGCGCCGTAGTTACCTGCTGTTCCGTCACTTCAAATGGTAATTCGAAGACACGTATCGTTCGAATTCCGATGCCCGCTGGCTCCACCGTGACGTTTCCTACATTGCCGTCGGAGTGAAGGAACTTATAAGACCCGCCGGAGTTCTGAATGAGTCGATCGCAACATGCATCGTTGATTAATTTGACATTTACAACGCTCGCCACAATCGAAAAGTGAATTCCAATCAATTCGTGAGGATCGAGTTTGACCACTTCTCTTAAAAATCGTTCAACTTCTAGTGCTTTAGGTCGAGCAAAACGGTTCTCAAATGTGAACTTCACGGTCGATTTCCGTAAGTAGTCAGCCATGTGAACGTCGTTTGTATACAGTACGCGCGCCGCTGCTAAGCCTCGCACTCGCCGCTTCCTCCTCGCCGCTAGCTACGGCTCGGACGTAAACAAGACGTCCTCACCGCGAGGCCGCTCGGGCCAGACTGTGATCGATCTCCCGACTTCTTACTTATACACTTGTAAATGCGACTCTTACCACGAGACCACGCGCTCACATACCACACAACCGTCTCGAGAAGGACATAACACTTCCTCCTGACAGTCCCGGATTCTACAGTGTTGCCAGATCGTGCACATCGTCGGACTTAGCATTCTGAGGGGCGATCGAATTTATTGTCCACACTACGCGACCGACTCGGACTTTGCCTCTGCGTCGGCCCGCCGGCGATCAATTTTTTTGTCTAAGACTGTACGTGGCTTCCTATAACCGAGACCAGGAAACAGTTGGGACTGATTCTCATGGCTAATCCCCGTATTATGGTAGAGCTCAACTGGCAAGAAAAACTTAGTATCATACGTGCCACACTACGGGATAATTCTACAAGAAGTTTAGACCGCATTCAAAAAGCCTTATTCATCAATGCTTATGTCTACAGTAAAATTTACCACGTACCTGCAATTTTACCTATCCCCAACACCACAGCTCAGAAAATTACAGCCAGTGCAAGTTGGCACTTGTGGAGACACAACATCTTTAAAGTTGCTTTTCGTACAGTGTCACTTAGCTGCAGTAAGGGAGGCCTCGAGCTCAAAAATTTGGAAGCGCAGTGTACGGCACTATTTGTTAGCAGAACCATGAAAATTTTGCAGGCCGATTACAATACGATGACCAAAAATTTGTTTGTCCGCTTACAACCTGCGGACAATGCTGTGCCAGTAAACCTCGCCCGTATCAACCCGGAACTGGAACACGTCAAAAAATTTTACCTGGAAGTAGGCTATATACGAGCACATCAACGGACTTACGATACTGCATCACTCTATCGCACATTCACTGACATAGTGCCACAAAATACAATCGAGCTGAAATATCCGCCTTATAACTGGACTGCTATATGGAAAAACGAAAGTTAGATCCACCTGGTATGACGTTATAAATGATGTCATCCCTACTGGCGAAAAGATGTACAATATCAAATTAAAAGCCACACCGTACTGCACTCGGTGCCAGCTGCTGGACACGTTAGCGCACGCATTTGTCTGTCGAGATCAGACTGAAATCTGGACGTGGACTAGAAGAAGACTAGCTCTTATGACTCGCACCACCGCACTAAACATTACTGTACGTGACATACTGCACCCTGATTGGAAATATTACCCTGACGCCAAGCATAATAGTCACACATGGCTTCTTGGACAGTTTATTTATTATGCGATTAATCGGGAAGCTCCTACCTTACAAGATTTCATACTCTATATTAACGACCAGCATTACGTTCTACAAAAGCGTTCCAAATACAGGACTTCGTTCCAAAACTTTTTAAGGGTTTCATTAACGTATTGAATATCATTTCATTTGTTTGAATTAAAAGCTTATTTTTTTCTTCTTGCTACACGAAGAGTGGGCAGTTCTTTCTTATTCCATAGAGCATCATTTTAGTTTCGTATTATGATTTGAAGGGAAGACGCAATTGATTTGTTTTGCAATATAACACTGGTACCTACAGCAGAGGAACCGACGCCGACGCCGAAGAAGGCGAACACTGGAGAGCCCAAGGCCGGGCTGAAGGGATGGAGAGAAGGCCTGTTAAAAAAAAAAAAAAAAAAAAAAAAAATAAAATAAAATAAAAAAAAAACAAATAAAAAAAAAACGCTAAGATGTCTATCTAGGAAGCATGGAGGTCCAGGTTTGATTTCAGTTGCATCACAAATTTTAATTCAATACCACAGGTTTATCATTAATGACAATGATGATTGTTGCTCCTGGTACTGAACCTCAAAAATAAATTTATTTATTTTTACAACCTTTAATAATTATGTGACACTCCATGGATTCTTTCTGCCATATTCATATCTTTTTCAATACTTTTCGTCGGAATAGCATTTGGTGGGACCTGTGAAATTCGCTGGCACAACATTACTCATGTTAGTTGAGTTATTTATTTATTCTTCTACAAACTACATGACAAATGAAACACCTGAAAGACGCCAGTATATAATTTAAATTACAAAGTAAGTATTTTTACATAAAACGTAATAGTCAAATACACAGATAAAATATAGGATATAGAGAAAAACAGGGAATGGAAAAAGCGAATTATATTTGGCTCGTCCAGCCCTAGTGTATTTCAGGAGGTCTTCTTGAGTGCACTCTCTAGATGCGTCCGCTAAAGGGCATTTAAGAAGGTGTCCGATTGTCTGTATTTCACCGCACTCACTCTCAGTTTTGCCTGTGTTGCCCCACCTTTCCATACGTTGATTTGATTGCCCCAAGTCCACACGAAATCAGCTCAGCGTTTGCAAATAAAGAGTAATGCCAGTCTAGGTGGGAGCCCTTGGGTGAAGCTTCCCCTTTGGTCATAGTAATTTTATGGAAGACTAGCAGCTGCCCGCAACTTTGTTCGCTTGACGAAATTAAATACAGTTGATTCCTTTATTTAATAATTAGTTTATTGACATCTTTTATTTTTAACAGATTATTTATTAACAAACTAAAAACAAACCCCGCTAATTTTGATATTTTATAATAATATCATTGACATACTAAAAAGCAATCACCCTTAATTGTGGATTTTTTTTACAATGAACTTACTGACGTTCGAAAAAAAAATGTTCATTTTGAAAATTATTCATAACAATAAAATTATTGAGATACTATGAAGTGACACTTTTCGAATTGAAACTTTTTGCGTTACAAATGAAATTAACGACCTACTAATAGCGAACAGCTTTCATAGTGAAACATTTTTTTTCAATAAATTACTGACGTATTGAAAACAATTTATTCGTCATTGAACAGACACATGATTTCTCTGGTTAATAACGAATCTGTCACTATTCACAATCGCATGTTATTAGTTACTATGACCCTGATAAAAAAAAACTCGTGAAGTGATGGTCAACGGAAGAGTTTAGTTAAGTTAGTTGTATTGTGATGCTGCCCACTATTAGGTAGTGAAACATCTTGAAACATACGAAAGTAAACATAATAATACAAAAAGTACATTAAATGGTAGTTAATATTAATTTCCAGTTATTCAGCTCTTAACAGTAAAGATGCTTTGTGAAGTAGGTCTTGGACAACATGGTAGACAGAATATTTATTTCTGTGTAACATACGAAATATTTTAAGAGAAAATTGTATTTATATAGCTTCAATCACTGAGCTACTTTTATAAAACCACTCGATTGACCACCTTCTTAGTTTTATTTTCCGGCTGCAGAGTATAGAGACTACCAGGCGAACTTCCTTTGGATCAGGCCACATACAACTGTCCGTGCGAGAAACAATCTTTTCGTTATGACGTCGTATATGCTGATTAATGTATTGTTCATTGATGTAATATTGTAGCTCCTTTCAGTGCTATATATTTGGATATTGTTTCTGCGAACAGAGTAATAAAGCCTTAATAAAATGTCAAACATTATGCAGTCCCTATTTACGGATGTCAGTTTATGACGTAATATCACCTGAATTACGTCACCTACAAAAACATTATTTATCACGTTCGTAGAGTGGAATGCTCGGAAACTGCCTGCAAAATATGTTGTAAATGGAGTGGGTAGTAAAAACGTAATGAATTAGAACCTCCTGCTTATTAGGGCGAACTATATGTCGTAATAAGATATTATATCGACGATACATCCAGTAGTGTATATGTAAAATGTCTGGAAGATACATCGCGAATAGAGTTAGTAGCCATGGTGTGGCGGTTTTTTATGAACCTAATTGTTTATGACTCTATATCTCATGAACTGTCTGTCGTATTATGATACAATTTCGAACGTACGTTCAGTGGCGTGTGTATACTGTCTGTAACATTTCTTGCGAATACAATTAATAGTGTACGAGTAATAAATTGCAACATCATGACAAATGCCGTAATTTAATGCATGAACTCCGAAAAAGTAGTAAGCGACATTTTTTTCCCTTTCATCATTTTGCTGGGGTTGTCAGTGAGAAAGAGTTTCCTAAGGGATTGAAATTATGATTAAAGTTTGTTGCAAGTCGCTAAGTGCTCTCCTAAAGTAGTGGACTTATAAAGTCACAGTATCACTTGACGCAAGACGGGGAAGTTTTCATTATTTCTGACGTCGTATCTCCTGAACTACCGGTCCTATCGCAAAATCCTTTCTTAGCTGACGTCTTCTTCGTATAAGCTACATTCGCACCACATTTCAGCTGTTTAGGGGAAGTAGTTTTCAACATTTTGTGTTTAGTCAGTTTGTGAGTGAGGGACTGAGTGCCCTTTTGCTTTTATATACAAAGAGATACAGTTAGTTTCAATGAGTATATGAAATCTCGTCTAGATATAAACCTTTTGGGCAGAGGTTGGTGGTTTTATAGCGGGTGACAATGATCGTTAGTCTGTTTACTCCTTTCTATCGAGCTCAGAAATCATCATCTAAAAATTGGTGGAGCGATGCCCGATAAGGAATATATGTAACGCACTCTAGTAGGTATCAGGCAGCCAGTTATCTTTGTTTAGAAGCGCATCTAGATCTCTTGTGCGATGAGATATTTTCCAAAGTGGGCATCCATATTCAGTAACCAAAAAGTATGTGGCTTATGCTGTTGAACGTTGTGCGTTATCATTCCACTTTGCAAAATTCTGTTTCCAATATGCCATTGCTTGTTTACACCTTAGCTTTTGTTTCTCTCAGTATGTATTTTATACGCCAGTGTCTTATCGACAGTGATGCAGAAACAAGTAGTATGAGAACAGCTGTTCAAACACCTACTGTTCCAGATGATATCGAGCTCCTTTCCTGACTCCAGGATGTTGAGACAGACTGATAGAGACAGACTTGTGTTTTCTGCGATTTCGTTTCAGGTGGTTACGTCAGTAGTATTTTGTGTTGTTAGGTCTTCTCTGAGGATTGTTTCTATTTCATTAAAATAATTTGATTGGCATGCAATTGCCTTGTCATCTGCGCAAGTAATGGATTTTGTCTCTTTGTCTATAGGTTGGTCATTGGTACGTATGTTAAAACAGCACAATGTGGCAAACCATTCTTCTGATTTCTGTATCAACTTCCTTTCTGTTGGAAACCGACGAAGTATCTTCTATTAAAGAACAGTGTCGTAAGAACTTCTACCAGTCTGTAACTGTTGGTCATTCGATATAATTTTGAGATGAGGGTTCTCAGGTTTACAGTGTTGTACGCTGCAATTAGGTCAATGAACACCACTCCTGTTGGAAGACGTCTATCATAACCGTCTTCAGTAAAGTTAATAAGTTCGAGAACCTAGGCTGTACAGGATTTCTGCAACGGAATAGCCGTGCGCACTAAGTCACCGTGCTGTGGTGCACACGGCCGTTCGCCGTTGGAGGTTCGAGTCCTGCTTGGGATATGGTTGTATATGTTATCCTTAGGTTCGTTCAACGTAGTTTATGTAGTTTGTAAGCTAGGAACTAACATCCAAGCAGTCAAGTCTCATAGATTTATAAACATCTCAACAGGATTTCCCTGGGCGGCAACTTTTATGTTCACCAATTACACAGATGTCAATGTATCCATCTTTACTGTTCATTATCAACCTTTCAAAACGTTTCAGTGGCGACACAGTAACGATACTGGCCGATAACTCTTAGGATCATTTGGACCCTTCCCAGGCGTAAGAACTGCGATAACGTTTGCATATGTCCATTTTCTGGTGGTTTTCGCAGTCATCCAGCAGCAATTGAAAAATCTCAGTTACCACTTTTTCGCATTTTCGGACAGATTTTTAATTGTTTCATTCCTGACGTCATCCAATCCTGCAGCTCTTCCTATTTTCGGATTCCGTACGGTGTTCTCCAACTCCAGTCCTATAAGTTCAATATTGTTGTGGTGAATGGTAAGACTGTGATATTTCCAAACCTTGTCTAACAATATTGGCACTTCCATACTGTGCTATTTCATTTACCAGCTGCATACCTTCGATGTTGGGCTTGTTTTGAGAGTGGCCCCTGTGGATCTCCTGAAGGCTAAATACGTCGCAGCTGTTTCTACAGATTTTTGCGATTAAATCTTGTTTGGAGACTAAAATTCCTTCGATGTTGACCGAAATAATTGCTAGGATGTAGTCTCAAAAGAGACCCCTCTCTTGGTTTTCTCGGTACATTTATCCGATGTTGGAAAGTTGCCCAAGTTACTCCAATATTCAGGAAAGGCAATAGGAGTGATCCCCAAAATTACAGGACAATCTCGTTGACGTCGATTTGCAGTAGGATTTTGTAACATATACTTCGTTCGAACATTATGAACTACCTCGAAGAGAACGACCTATTAACCAATAGTCAACATGGGATCAGAAAGTATCGCTCTTGCAAAACACAGCTTGCTCTTTATTCACATGAAGTGATAAGTGCCATCGACAAGGGATCTCAAATCGATTCCATATTTCTGGATTTCCGGAAGGCTTTTGACACTGTACCCCACAAGCGGCTTCTAATGAAATTGCGTGCTTATGGAATATCTCCCCAAATGTGCGATTGGATTCACGATTTCCTATCAGAAAGGACACAGTTCGTTGTAATTGACGGTAAGTCATCGAGTAAAACAGAACTGATATCTGTCGTTCCACAGGGAAGCGTTTAGGTCCCCTGCTCTTCCTTGTGTTTATAAACGATTTAGGAGACAATCTGAAAAGCTTCCTCAGACTGTTCGCGGATGATGCTGTCGTTTATGAGTTAGTGAAGTCAACACAGGATCAAAAGCAACTGCAAAGCGATTTAGACAAAATTTCTACGTGGTGCGAAAATTCGCAATTGACACTAAATAAAGAAAAGTGTGAAATAATACACATGACCACTAAACGCAATCCGCTGAACTTCAAATCAGTCAACTCTTCAGGTCATAAATTCTACCAAATACCGAGGACTTACAATTACAAACAACTGGAGAGAACACGTAGAAAATAATGTGGGGAAGGCGAACCAAAGATAACGTTTCATTGGCAGAACGCTTCGAAGATGCACCAGCAACCAAAGATTACGTTTCATTGCTAGAACGCTTCGAAGATGCACCAGCTCCACCAAAGAGACTGCCTACATCACACTTGTGCGTCCTCTCCTGAAGTACTGTTGCCCCTTGTGGGACACTCACCAGGTGGGACTGACGGAAGACATTGAGAAGGTTCAGTAAAAGGCAGCTCGTTTTCTTTTATCACGTTATATGGGGGAAAGCGTCACGGAAATGTTGCACGAATTGGGGTGGAAATCATTAAAAAAAGACGTTATTCACTGCGGCGTGATCTGTTTGCGAAGTTTCAATCACCGACTTTTACTTCTGAATGTGAAAATATTTTGCTAGGACCCACCTACTTAGGGAGCCATGACCATCCCAATATAATAAGAGAAATTAGATCGAAAACGGAACGATTTAGGTGTTCTTTCTTCCCGCGCGATATTAGAGAATAGAACGGTAGAGAAATGTTATTAAAGTGGTCAATGAACCCTCTGCCAGCCACTGGAATGTGATGTGCGAAGTACCTATTGTAGATGTAGATGTAGATGTTGCTCGTTTGGTAACAGAATTCGCACTATGACCTCCATGTCCTTTGATGGTACGATAGAAGCAGGTAATGTAAGGATACGATAAACAAGAAAACTACGTGACAAACTAAAGTACTCAAACTACGGTGTTTTTTGTTTTTATTTATTGATTGTTAATTTATTTTACTTTTACTATTAATTTCAGCCTTGAGATGGCTTTAAGTTAAAGCTTTATATTTCACTTAGCACGACTAAAATGTGTCTTCTGATTTGTTGTTGTTTTTGAATGATTCATTTTATTGGTGAAGCATTTCTACACGCACATCTTCAGTTTTTTAAGTGACCTGACCTTGTGACCTGACAACTTTCCTGATAGATTCTGCGGTACAATTAGAAATTTGAGTAAGTATTTGAAGTAAATCGATGAAGTACTGGTCAAAATTAAATACATTAAATTGTATACCGGTACTATATGCCTTCCATGTTCATCCGTATAGCTTTTACAGTAAATCGGTCAAGAACGTTTCGATATATCTCGCATGATCAACGACGTCTCGTTATGTAGTGAAAGGGATGTTTCACGTGATATATTGCAAGACAAGGACGTGGACGGATTAACGTCCGTTGATTTAGAACACGAACTAACGACCACCTTAGGCTGGCCTGATGATGGTTCACCGAAACTGGTTGCGACTAAACGAAAGCAATGCACACAGCCTATGGTGTGATACTGCATATTGACATGCGGGATGTTCTGTAACCACCTATGACGATACTGCAGGGACTTAAATCCTTAAAATTTTTATCAATCCATAGACGGTCCCCGTCTTGCCTTATGCATCCGTCTACCCATGCTCACCAGTTAACCAGATTTCTGCAGCTGTTTCAACACTCAGAACACCTCCCTCCCTCCAGGGTTTCCCACGAAAATGAGTCCCGACATTCCATAGTCTCTCCCATTATTTAATGTTGCCAACACGCCTCTATCAACAACTCACAGTCAGGTTTGAATCCATGTCGGAATCATACTGCTCAACGGTTGTTTCAAATATGTAGAAGATGAATAGTAGTCAGCCGTAAGTATTACTTTATTGTAGTAGATCTAGGTTTTGGCCACTGCGTAACCATTTTTAGTTTTTAAAACGTAAATTAAAGTATACAGTTTTTTAAACATCATATTGATGATTGAGTGAACGTAATCTTAAACAAGAAGATTAAAAAAAAATTTTTTTTCTATATTTTCGTCTCAAATCATCATCTGTATCTACCATTTAAAAATCTTTCTTACTTTAACCGGAACTATATTTTCAAAAACTCTGTGAGTGATGTACGAGGCCGGTACAAGTCTACTTCAGCGCCTTCAACACTACGGAGCGAGCGTGAATATCTTTTAGATTGAGAGATAAAACAAGATTAAGTACTGTACAAACCTGCAAAGACTTTGCAGCCACCATCCACCAAACACGTCGCCTGCCAACATTTCTTTATACCTTCCGGACATTTGACGAGTAACACTTACTAAATGCAGAGCGCCAGATACTTCTGGCATTAATATTAAAAGCGTTTTGCGAAATCCAGAGGAGCTCTAACTCGTTCTGCAACTGCTTTCCGTGACTGCGTTCCGCTCCCACACTGAATATTGATGTACGCGAGGAGGTTTTTCTTTTTATTTTCTAACTTTGAGGAATTGCATTGGAATTCTCCAGCGGAATGTCTGCTGTAGGCACAGCTTCAGGAAATATTTGAATTTTTGCTGTTATTGGTAGATTAACCGATATGTCATGTAAGAAATTTTCTATAGAGAGATTTTTACTTAGGAAAGGCTCCCGTATGACAGGAAAAGGAGTGACGTTAGCTAAATAGGTAGTTTAGTAAGGGGCAAGTGAAACTAATTATGTGTAAATTTCTAAATGGTATTTTTTACAGATTTTAGTAACGGAGTCATTAAAGTATGACCACAACATAACGGGAAAGAGTAGCATCAAACGCTGAAGGTCGAAGAATCAGTCAGTATTATATGACTAACTACATTTAAGGTTTTTAGACGTGATCTTCTAAATTGGAAAGAGAGTTCGAAAGTTTCCTCACTGTGTCATTTTCTGAAGATGCCACCCTTACAACTTCCTGATGGTTGACCAAAAATTTCCAGTTGAGGATTCTAATTGGGGTCCTAGCCTCTCATGCGCCAACATTGCTCATAATAACTAACCTATTCATGCATGATGTTTTTTATGGTCCGAATAGTTTTATTCACAGTACCACTCTCCAAGTTTATAAAAGTTCAATGAAGCTGGCCTAGCACTGTTGAAGAAAAGGACAATGGCCCGAAACTACTTGGTGAAAGGATATGGCCTGTATGTCAGCTTGAATTGGCTTATTGATCCCGAAGGCACAAGTGAATTTCCTCTATGAATCATGTGTAACTAGCTGATTTTTTTTCGGGGATTTACATTAGCTGTTCAGTGGATAGGGCTAATGTTTTGTCGTGCTGTCTGCACCGACGAGCTATACATCAAATGTTGTTCAAATGTTTGTTAAGCTTAAGGGACTTAACTACGGGGTCATCAGTCCCTAAACTTACAAACTACTTATGAACTACTTACAACTAAGGACGGCACAAATATCCATGCCCGAGGGGGGATTAGAACCCCCGACCGTAGTGGCCGTGCAGACCATGACTGAAGCGCCTCAGTCTCCTCGGCCACCGCGGCCGGCGAGCTATACATCCGGCGCGATACTGAAGTCCCTCCATACTGAAGTCCCTCCATACTGCAGTCCAAACCCACGGATGTTTCAGAACTATCATAATTATTTGCAGTCATATCCCCTCCAATTCTTTGTCCATTCCAACCAATGACAGTGCTTCAGACATTTCGGCAATTATATTGAACATTGCAGCACTCACAAATGTTCCTTCTTTTATCGAGTTCTACAAAAGATGCATTAGACAGAGGAATATCAAAAGCATAGTCGGAGTCTCTCTCTCTCTCACTCTCTCCCTCCCCTCTCTCTCTCTTTTGTTTTTTACATCTACTGGAATTGGATGGTCATGAAAATGTCGCAGACCTCTTACACAGGAAAAGATTTCTTAATAGCTGAAGATAATGTAGTGATCAGCGAATACCGACACACGTTTCCATGTGTCGCCAGGATGACGGAAGTAATTGTTTATATGCTGTTTCTTGTTCGTATGCTTGCTACCACAACAAATAAAATATTACTCTAGAGTCCGAACATCCTATTTTCTTGCTCATACAATGTAAGCTTACACTACCGACGTTAATTTCATGTAAGACTTCCGAGGTCATAGGCCATGGTTGAATTGTAAAACTTTCCTTTAAAGTTTTATCTTCGGCTGTGTGTGTGTTCAAAGCTCGCTAGCAAGACTACCTTCACTCGGAGATAAAGTGGCGAAATTCCACTTTACCTCATAAGATGTCTTCCGAAGCCGAAGATGAAACGTTAGGGGAGAGTTTTATAATTCGACCACGGCCCATGAGCCCAAAAAGTTTGAAAGGAACCCCATTTTCTTATTCATCATAGCAAATCCTACTATCAATGTTCATTTCGTCAAAGAACAAGATGAAAATACGTTCCTTTTCGGCCAAAGTTTCAGCCTGCGTTTTCATAGTAATTCAAACATCTTTCACAATGGCATAATACCACCCAAAACCCTCAATATCGACACTGCTAATTAAGGGTACCAAAATTAGTTCCGCAGGAAATTATAACATTTCCGCGATATGGCGCCCAGAATAATCGATTTCCACGTGTCCTCTTCTCCATAAAACTTGTGATTTAAGTGGGTGATTTTTTTTCCTACCGAGGAGTAATTTCGTTAGACAGCAGAATCCCGTTGTTAACTTTGTAAGATTACTGCTATGGGAAGGTATACATTTCATATTCAAATGTATCGCGAATTTGAGACCAGTGTCAAGCTAGTCAGGATGGGTCATTTATCTTTGGTTGCAGGCTTGTTTTTCGATGGCAGTACTGTCGATATTGGAGACGGTGATAGTATTGTTGCCGGGAAGTGAGTATTGAGAGTGCAGACTTTGCTAGGCGTGCGGATGGGATTGCAGAAGCGTGGGGACCGTGGTTGTGTGTAGTTGTGGTTCTGGAGGGATAGACGAGGTGATGAGATTTTGAGACTTGAATGCTGAGCCAAGCTGTTTGTTTAAGATATGGAGATGAAAAAGAATATGCTATGTTGGAAAAACCATCTTTTGAAGTTTTTATAAGGTAAAGTTTTTCATGAAATACTTGGCATGTTTCTATGGCACAACTTCGCATTGTTAGGCTGAACTGATGGTAACAGTAATGGTCGGGAAAGATCTTACTGTTAGCTTGTGGTCTCACGATTCATGCTAGGGACCCGTTTCTGTGTTAGGAAAAGTATTTATTGTAATAGTTCAGTTTTGAGATTGCGTTTTTTATGAAGTAGGAATTTCATGGGTAGTGTTCTTGAAATATGGTATTGTTGTAACATTGTTTGTGTAAATCGAGTTAAGTTTATTAACAGTAAAGATATGTTTATCTTTGTTTAAAAATAATTTTGTAGGCAGATTAAATATCTCAATTATATTTTTCTCTGGAAGATTTTAAAATCATAAACATGACATTGTTAGTAATTTTCATGAAGTTACATCTGTTAGAAAATAAACAAACATTTCACTTTTTTATTATTAGTTCGAGTTTCTTAAACAGATTACCAGTTTATCCCTCCTCACATTTTTACTGAAAGTGCCATAGATATTTTCTATAGTTAGTTTTCCAGTAGTTAGTACAGCAGGAAGCAGTTTGGTGCTGCGCAAATTTATGCAGTAAGTGAAGGTGAGAAAGAATCAGTTTTTGTCAAGCTTGCAGTTCAGTATGATTTACAGATTTCAGGGTAGGAAAATTCATACAGTGTTCAGGTTAACAAGTGTTTGCACTGAATCAGATCGCATTGATAAATATTGTGTTCGTTACATTCCGTTAAAGATTGTTAGTTCAGTCCGTTAGTTCAGTTTGTAGGGCCAGAATTATTAACACAGTGATTTTATTATCATTAATTTTCAGACAGTTAACTTTGTTACTACATTTTCATACAGAAACAATTAGCAGTTTGTGTCTCATTATAATAAACATTACGCAGTCAGATAGGTTTTGTAATACCATTACATTCACATGGAATACAGTTAAAAATACGCAGTCAGATTAAAATAACTTTGTACAAAGGCATTCAGCTAGAACAAGTTCAAACAGACAGCAGACGGAAATTTTGTAAGAGAAAAGGAGAAGCGAGAAACTTTCAACTTTACCGTCAGGCACAGGGCACAGTTAATTATCAGATATGACATAAATTACGACACGGAATAAAAATATTTCGTGAAAGCACACTATAGAAGCTCATATTCAAACACGCCTCTCATCATTTACTTCTCATTGACACTCGTTACATAAAACGTCGGCCTGCTGCTATCTCGATGAGGTTGTTGTCAGCAAAAAGCGATTTGCCCAGATTACGACTTTGGACATTCCTCTCTCTCTCTCTCTCTCTCTCTCTCTCTCTCTCTTTTCTCTCTCTCTCATACACACACACATACACACACACACACACACACACACACACACACACACACACACACGCTATCTCACCTTACTCCTCCTGATCATGGCATGTCGTTGGCAACCGATTGTCACGTTCACTTTTGCTGGCGCAGCGAAATCTATAATTACATTGTAATTTGATACATATATGCTACTTCAATCTCCAGTGCCGACCTGTTAAAAGAAATGTCTTTCATGTTCCGGAATGCGTTGCTGGGCTTTCCGTTCCAAATTGAGTCCAATGTCAACTTAAGTTTAAACATTCTATGAAGCGCTGTAGCATCAGCTGCTAGTATTCTACCAGTCTTCCCACTTCGCTTGGCAAGTGTGTAATTCAGTGAACATGTAGGAGAAGACGCGTTGGCCGCAGTGGCCGAGAGGTCTGCGGCACGCCAGTCACTGCACGGCCGCTACGGTCGGGGGTTCGAATCCCCCCTCGGGCATGGATGTTTGTGTCGTCTTTAGTATAAGCTATTTCATAAGTAGTTTGTACGTTTACGGACTGATGACCCCACAGTTAAGTCCCTTAAGCTTAACAAACAAACCTATTTCGTATTGGACGGGGGAGGGGGGGAGTAAGGATTTTAAGTTATTATTCGAAACAATTATAAGATTGGCATAAATGGGATTTACTTATCGTGGTTCAGAGGCTCTCTGTAATGTACTGTCCCATCGGCACTTCTGCGCTGATTAATTACTCTTTTAATTAAGTCATATATATATATATATATATATATATATATATATATATATATATATATATATATATATGTGTGTGTGTGTGTGTGTGTGTGTGTGTGTGTGTGTGTTTGTGTGTGTGTGTGTGTGTGTGTGTGTGTGTGGTTTCTGTTGTTTCGATGTCCGATAGAACAGACGCAACTTTTCATCCTGCAGTAGTTATCTATTCATATTCATTGTCTACGGCGTCATATCTCCTGAACTATGTGTCGTAAGTTAAAATCATGACAGCTTACAAAATACTGTAGTATTTCGTAAGCTGCCATGTTTTCAACCTATGTATTTTTTTATATAGTGACTAAGTGCAATGATGCACTTGTTATTTTATACCTATTTTTTTAACAAGATGACCAGATTATAACATATATGTGACCAGTTGACACTGTGCACCGAAACCGGTCGTCATTTAATAAATTGTTAGTGAGCGCCGGCCGCAGTGGCCGAGGTGACTGAGGCGCTCGTCACGGTCAGCACGGCCACTACGGTCGGGGGTTCGAATCCCCCCTCGGGTATGGATATTTGTGCCGTCCTAGTTCGTCAGTAGTTCATAAGTAGTTTGTAAGTTTAGGGACTGATGACCCCGTAGTTAAGTCCCATAAGCTTAACGAACATTAGAACATTGTTAGTGAGCGATCTTGGCTTGTCATTTTGAAAACTATACTTAAACTAACCTAAGCATAACACCCACACACCCATACCCAAGGGACGAATCTAACCTCCGACGGGGAGCGTCTGCGTACTTCGCCTAGAGCCCTCGACCTTCTCCCCGCGGCTTTTATTTCGTTACTGCTACTATTTTCTCTGTCCGGCTATGTGGCATCAACGAATGGTACATATATTAGCATCTGTATATTTTTCTATAATTTTTTCTGATTTATTGACAATTTTTCTACTCACCAGCGAATCGCAAATGAAAGTTATAATAACTCCTTCGGGTACTGTTCGATACCGGAGTCTGTAAAAACAACGGAAAGCTGCTAGGATGATTTAGAAAATCATCTTTTTCGAAGCATTAAGTTCAACAGATTTTATAGCTTATGGGACTTAACTACGGTGTCATCAGTCCCTAAACTTACAAACTACTTATGAACTAGCTAATCCCAGCCGGCCGAGGTGACTGAGGCGCTCCAGCCACGGTCTGCACGGCCACTACGGTCCGGTGTTCGAATCCCCTCTCGGGCCTGGATATTTGTGCCGTCTTTAGTATCAGTTAGCTCATAAGTAGTTTGTAAGTTTAGGGACTGATAACCCCTTAGTTAAGTCCCATAAGCTATATAAACATTTGAACATTTTTGAGCTAATACTAAGGACGGCACAAATATCCATGCCCGAGGGGGGATTCGAACCGCCGACCGTAGTGGCCGTACAGACAGTGATTGGAGTGCCTCAGTCCCCTCGGCCAGCGCGGCCGGCGAAGCATTAAGTCAAATTGAAATCGAATAAACCGAAAGCAGCAAAGATATACCGTTAAGTTTTTAACGCTTGAAGCGAAATCAATAAATCCATATAGCCGCATCGGAATGGCCATGCGGTCCAAGGAGACTTCCCATGGGTCTCGCGGCCGCTCCCCGTCGGAGGTTCGAGTCCTCCGGCGGGTATGTGTGTGTATGTGTGTGTGTGTGTGTGTGTGTGTGTGTGTGTGAGTTGTTCTTAACATTAGGCATCAATGTATGTTTTGTGCTTAGCATAACTAAGATTACGTAGTTCGTAAGTCTAGGAACCGATGACCTCAGCAGATTCGTAGGATAGCTTTACAAACATGTGATTCTCTAAAAATCCATATGGGTTACCCAAGTAAATTCATTATTGGTTTGTACTCGTGTTTCTCAGGATAAGACTGTAGGACTTAATACTGTTTACATCATATCCTTCGGTAAATACTACTGTAGCTGATTGTGAGCTAAATAAAGTGAGAGCCCGTCGTACCTATATTCGTGTAGTTAAGCAGAAGTTACCAGAATAAAACACACCCATATTTGTCTAGTAGTTTCGGAGGTTGCCATGTACACGCAGACAAACAGAGAACATGGAGCTTACTGATAAAAGTTTAAATCTTGATGTCTTGTTTTCTTACGATCCGATTTGGACTAAATAATTATCATATGTTGACATAATTAAGCACAAAATACCTCAGAAAACCCGATACAGATTGGTGCTCTAGTTCCTAAGATGAACGTGTTTAAACAGAGACATGGGACGGTTACAGATACAACTTTAAATCACGATATCTTCTTTTTCTCGGTCGTTTTATGCTGCAATGACAGTAAGTTACGAAAGTAACACTGAAGTTCCTAGGCAAACACCATGGAAATTGGTTGAGTAGTTTCTGCGTAGTGTGCGCAAACAGGTTAACGACAAAGAAGACCGTTTCACAGTTTTGTTATACATTACTGAAAAATTTGGTACGCCGAGAACAGGATGACGGCAGATTCGATCTGGTTGGTAGCAGATGTCGTGATACAGGTTTCAACGCCGCTGACCAACAGGTAGTATACTGACATACAAGTGAGAGCGCCATCTGTGTGTCCCGTTCAGTATGAAATGATCTCATCATGGTCAGTGAGATATCAGCGTGTGAAGCAATCAGGCGTAATGACACGAAGTAACTCTTCTTCTTCTTACAGCCTACAAAACTGGTTTGTAAGGGGTTAAATGGTGGTCAAATTGTCCGTTCAGAGAGTTGCCACAGAAGTTGTACGATTTGCGTCAATTATGCAACGATGCTGCTTGCAGTGGTCACGTGAGTATTCTTACAGTTGTGGATAAGGTTCTGGGCCACCACACAGCACAGGCGTCCGTCAAGATGGTCGTATTGTAAAGTCAACAATGGCAGATCGTAGAGCTACCACAGCACAGATAGGTGTCCTCTCTAAATGCTGCCAACCGGTAACTAGCAGTTGGACTATGTGCGTACAAACCTGTAGTCCGCCTTTCCCTTTCGCCAGCACATCAATGTGGACGCCTCGACTGTAGACTTGCGCATAATAGTTCGCGATCGGGAGCGAACTAGTTCGCTGTTTTAGTTCTTCCGCTCCCAGTGACTGCTGAGAGGCATGGAATGCGCGTGCAGGAGGAGGGGGAAGTTCCCCCACCTAGCTGCTTCATGCGCTTGCTGCTTGAGCCGCTAACGATATCACGCAAACCAAAAGAAACAGGTTGTGGATAATTTCTCGCGTTTAAGTTTAGGGTTATCTCTATATCTTGGCATTATGAAATTTATTAGTCAGATAATGCAGAGTGCAGAACACATCAAAACAGAAATTTTGCAGCACTGAACTATGTAATGTAGCAGGCAGACGCTCACCTCGAAATGACTCATCAGCAGAAGGCAAACACGTGATTTTTAATTCTGCTACGCGCCATCTCGCTGTTCCCCGGCAGTCTTCGCAAAAGGAACGGACGAACTAAGAGGTGAGGGATCTGCGAACTAGTTCGCGTAGTTCGCCTGTGGGAGCGCTTTTCCGAACTAGTTCGTTCGCGAACAACAAAAGATTACTCGACTGATGCCGTCAAGAGGATCACTTGTAAGATGAAAGGCGGCCCGTGGTCTCCAGGGATGGAGGCAGAGTCTGCCTGCACACGAGTGACGGTCGTTTGCGCGTCCTACCTACACGTTGTTGTTGTTATTGGGGCTTTAGGGCGCTCAACTACCTACACGTGGCGAGTGCTGTCTCGTAGGATGCATTCGCCAAAACCACACTGGCTCCAACCCAGCAACCTCGCTGGTTAGAAATACCTCCAGATTTGCCTCCAATCGAAGGATACGAATGAATAACAAGTAACACGTGGAGCTCTTCAATCCACAACTTTCCACAAATCGGTGAACACGTTGAGGAGGCATGGCATAATGTTACCAGAGATTTACGATCGAACGGATGTCATAATTAGTTCCCACTGAACGACATCGTTCACTAGGAACTGAGAGTTAACACTTCGGAATCAGATAGGCACCAGTGAAGACTTGTCTATCGGACAGGCACTAGGCAGGCCTCTAGCTCAACTATGTATCAGCATTCTGCAGTACTGAGCTATGTAAAAGTTAAGTAGTACTAAGTCTCTAAGAAATATATATCTCGTTCTATTTCACTCTAGTGTTTCTAGTTTCTGCTGTCCCACTAGCTGGTCACCTCCTACTTGCACAAGCGTGCATCCTTTATACCTGTGTCGGTCTTTCTACTCGACCACCGACACCTACGGAGGAAACGAGACACAAAAGCGGCGACGACGCTGGGACACAAAAAGAGCTACTTACCTTTTCCCTTAAATCGTTTATGTAAATAAGGAACAGCAGAGGACCAATAACGCTACCCTGTGGAACGCCCGAAATCACCTCTGTTTTAGTCGATGCCTTACCATCGATTACTACGAACCCTGTCCTCTCTGGCAGGAAATCCCCTATCCAATCGGAAATTTGGTGCGATATACCATAACAACGCAATTTGATTAAAAGCCGTTTGTGAGGTACGGTGTCGAAAGCTTTCTGGAAATCAAGAAATACGGAATCGATTTGCGAACCTTTATCGATAGCACCCATCACTTCGTGTGAATAAAGAGCTAGTTGTGTTTCGCATGAACGATATTTTGTAAATCCGTGTTGACCTTGCGTCAATATATAATTCATAATATTTGTATACAGGATATGTTTCAAAACCTTACTGCAAATTGACGTCAATGAAATACGCCTGTAGTCTAACTGCTTTTCTGCTTTCTCCTGCTCCACCCTCTTCCTGAATTTCAAGACTAATCGAGGAAAATGCTTACGACGCCAAAGGCGGTGTCCATTAATGCCACTGCTGCTCAGGATGCGAGACCGCGCCTGGCGCTCACTTGCGACGAGTGGGTGCAGAGGAAGTGCAGTGACGGAGCCCGGGTCCATCAGCGAGGGCGGGCGCCGGTGCCCGCGTGATCTCGTTACCGCAGCCCTGGCGGCGGCCCCAGCCCTGCTGGAGGGCCTGACGGATGCATAATGTATGGCGCGCCACTTGAAAGAGTGCCGCCTCGCTTTGAGCCGCCGCTGCCGCCGCTTCTGCTGCCTACGACCGCCGCTCTGCCGACCTGTAGGCCGCCGCTCTGCCGCCTGTCCCGCCTCGGCCAGCGCCGCAGTCGCAGTGACGATGCCGCCGGTCCAGTGTGCGGACTGGCCGGCCACAGGCCACGGGCAGCAGCCGGAAAACGCCAGCAACTGGTTCACCTTGCAGAACAAGTTCTCTGGTGTCGTTCCTTTCTGGGAACTGTTCCTTTCTACTCGTTCACCGTTCTTCTTTGCCTAAGAACTATCTAATCACACGTAATCAAAATACTTAGCAACTGAGTGTTGTTGTTGCAGTTGTGGTCTTCAGTCCGGAGACTGGTTTGATGCAGCTCTCCACGCTACTCTATCCTGAGCAAGCCTCTTTACCTCCACATAAGAACGGCAGCCTACATCTGTCTGAATTTGCTTACTATATGCATCTCTTGGTCTTCCTCTGCGGTTTTTACCCCACACACTTCCCTCCAACGCTAAATTCACAATTCCTTGATGTCTAAGAATGTGTCCTACCAATCTATCCCTTCTTTTAGTCAAGGTATGCCAGAAATTTCTTTTCTCCCCAATTTTGTTCAGTACCTCATCATTAGTTACGCAATCCACCCACCTAATCTTCAGCATTCTTCTGTAGCACCATATTTCAAAAGCCTCAATCCTCTTCCTGTCCGCACTGTTTATCGTCCATGTCTCACTCCCATACAAGGCAACACTCCATACAAATGCCTTCAGAAAGGACTTCCTTAGGCTTAAATCAATATTCGATGTCAACAAATTTCTCTTTTTCAACAACGCTTTTCTACCCATTGCCATTCTGCATTTTATATCCTCTGTACTGCGACCATTATTTTTTATTTTACTGCCCAAGTAACAAAACTCATCTACCTCCTTTATTGCTTCGTTACCCAATCTAATTCCTTCAGCATCACCTGATTTTCTTACACTGCACTCCATTACCCTAGTTTTGTTCTTGTTAATGTTCATCTTATATGCACCTTTCAGCACACCGTCCGTTCCGTTCAACTGATCTTTCAGATCCTTTGCTGTCTCTGACAGAATTACTATGTGGTCGGCAAAACGTAATGTTTTTAATTCATCACCCTGAACTTTAATTCTTTCTCCAAATTTCTCCTTGCTTTTCTTTATAGCTTGCTCAATGTACAAATTGAACAACATTGGAGAAAGGCTACAACCCTGTCTTACTCCCTTCCCAACCACTGCATCCCTTTCAAGCCCTTCAACTCTGACAACCGCTGTCTGTTTTTTGTACAAGTTGTAAATAACCTTACGCTCCCTATATTTTACTCCTGCTTGTTTCACGACATGAAAGAGTTTATTCCAATCAATATTGTCAAAAGCCTTCTCCAAATCTACAAAAGCTAGAAATGTAGGTTTGCCTTTTCTTAATCTATCTTCTAGGATAAGCCGTAAAGTAAGTATTGCCTCCCGTGTTCCTACATTTCTCCTGAACCCAAACTGATCTTCCCCGAGTTCGGCTTCTACCAGCTTTTCCATCCTTCTGTATATAATTCGCGTTAATATTTTGCTGAGTATTGTGGGTTTATACAACCTGACCAACAATTTCTGAGATAAAAAGTAAATACGATACCAGCTGGTGACACTAAATAAAGAAAAGTGTGAAGTAATACACATGACCCCCAAAAGAAATCCGCTGAACATCAATTACGCAATAAATCAGTCAAATCTTAAGGTCGTAAATTCTACCAAATACCTAGGAGTTACAATTACTAACAACTTTGACTGGAGAGAACACATAGAAAATAATATGGGGAAGGCGAATCAAAGGTTACGTTTCATTGGCAGAACGCTTCGAAGATGCACCAGCTTCACCAAAGAGACTGCCTACATCACACTTGTGCGGCCTCTCCTGGAGTACTGTTGCCCCTTGTGGGACCCTCACCAGGTGGGACTGACGGAAGATATTGAGAAGTTTCAGAGAAGGGCAGCTCGTTTTGTTTTATCACGTTACGGGGGTGAAAGCGTCACGGAAATGTTCACGAATTGGGGTGGAAATCATTAAAAGAAAGACGTTATTCATTGCGGCGTGATCTGGTTGCGAAGTTTCAGTCACCGACTTTTACTTATGAATGTGAAAATATTTTGCTAGCACCCACCTACTTAGGGATTATTAAGAGAAATCAGATAGAAAACGGAACGATTTAGGTGTTCCTTCTTCCCGCGCGCTATTAGAGAATGGAACAGTAGAGAAAAGTTATGAAAGTGGTTAATGAACCCTCTGCCAGGCACTTAAATGTGATTTGCAGAGTATCTATGTAGATGTAGATGTAGCATTGTGCGGGAGTGAAACTTGGACAATATGGAGTTCAGACAGAAAGATGATAGAAACATTTGAAATATGGTGCTACAGACGAATTCTTGAGATCAGGTGGATATATTGCGTAAGTAATGGGAGAGACAAGAAATTTCTGGCATACCTTTCCTAAGAGAAGGGATCGAATTGTGGGACATATTCAGAGACATCAAGGAATCGACAATTTAGCATTGGAGAGCAATGTGTGGGGTAAAAATCGCAGAGGAAGATCGATAAACTAATACAGTAAGCAGGTTCAAAAGGATGTAAATTGCCGTTCTTTTTCCGGGTGAAGAGGCTTACACAGAATACGGTAGCGCGGCGAGCTGTATCAAACCAGTCTCAGGACTGAGGACCACAACAACAACAGCAAATGTGTTGTATTGATGTTCAGTGAGAGGGAACACTATCCTCATTGCTGGTTGGGCAATTCAGTATTAACTGTAACTCATGAGTAAAGCTTTTATCATCATTGAATGCACCTAGAACGAACATGAATATTACCACGCAAGGCAAAGTGAAAACTTGCGGGAAAAAGTGAATTACTAACGTATACACTTATTCTTGATCAGAGTGATAACCAGCTGAAAAATGCTCTTGCCGGAGCACATAAAGGGCGAATGTGTTCTCTGACATAAAACTGTGGAAGCAGCTGCCTCAATCCTCATTTCGACTTCCTCACCAAAAATTCTGGCACGTGAACATATTCGTGCACTTTTAGCGCATAAATTTGTCAATACTTTGGCCCAGTTAAGCCAACATAGTAAGCAATGTCGTTTCACTGTCAGTGTCTATATATGTCTCTGTCCGTTTGTTTGCTGTCTCTCCCACTGCCGCTTTCTGTCTGTGTCAAACTTTCAATGTCTTCATCCCTTTCCCTCGCGATTCCTCACCGCTGTCTGTTTCTGCCACTTTCATCGTCTCTCTGCCTCACTGACATTGTCCCATTCACTTCCTGTCCTGTTGCTAGTATCCTTTCTTTCTCACTTAGAGTCAACTTTCATTGTCTTCAATCACGATTGTCTCCTTTATACATATGTCAATCGAGATGGTTTGCTTGGGGTTTGACCTATAGACTAGAAAACTTTAGCACGCGAGTACTGGGGATGGGAAAAATTGGACAAATTGTTTTGTGCTATAGTACTGGAGAGCCGCACGCTCATGCTTTATGTATGGTCTCCATTCGTCTCAATTTCTCACTGTTTCCTCTTTTACTCCAATTGCTACTATCTGCATGTGTCTTAGTTTGTTGTTGCCACTGTTCCTGACTTCCCACATCTCGTTTCGCTTCCCACTGCTGTTTTCATGCATATGCCTTCCTCCTAAACTCATACTTTCTCTGCTTCATCATATACGGCTCTGTCTCTGTCTCTGTCCTACTCACATTCACCGAAAAAGGCGTGAATATATTCGCATGCCAAAATATCTGGTCAGGAAGTCGGAATGAGGATTGAGGCAGTTGGTTCCACACTTTTATGTCAGAGAACATATTCGTCTTTTCTTTGCTCCGGCAGGAGCATTTTTCAGCTGGTTCCCGTCTTTTTCCTGTTACATCAGAGTGTACTGCTTATATAACATGAAATCAATTGTGAGTAAAATTTGTGTAGTATTTTATACACCTTCCTCTGACAAAGCGAGGACGCCTACTCGTCACCGCCGAATTCGTCCAAATGTATGGTGAGATATGTAAGTGCATCAAGTGGGAACTCCAGATGGCTATGCGTTTAGCAAATAAAAGGAAGTTAGGATACGGATCTATCACCATATGCACCTTATCAACTGACCGCGTGTGGGTCAGCGGCAAAAGATCGGATTCCTATTGAGAAGCTAGCAGGTTCAACTCCACCCAGCGGCAATTTTTTTCCTGCTACTTGGCAATGCGTTCCGTTAGGGATTGTGAGGACAAGATTAGATGAATTACACCACGCACGGAGGGACTTAAAAAATCATTCTTCCCACGCTCAATCGTGAATGGAATGGGAGAACCCCTAATAACTGCTTCATTGGGACGTACCCTCTGCCCTGCACTTCACAGTGGTTCGTACAGTATTGATGTAGATGTATACTGACGTCACAATTAACCGCAACATCATATAGGTTATTCTATTAATTTATATAAGCAAAAAGAGAAAGGGCATTGGATGAAATTCTGGACTACAAACATTTAAAAAGCGACTGTAGTTAACGGGTACTTGGGGACGTCGTGTATGTAAATCGATACTTCCCTTTGAAACGAGTCCATAGAAAATGTATATTTCTGAATTTGTAAGAAAATGTCTAATATCGTGCCTCCTGTTTTGTTCAAAAAAATGTTCAAATGTTTGTTAAGCTTAAGGGACTTAACTACGGGGTTATCAGTCCCTAAACTTACAAACTACTTATGAACTACCTACAACTAAGGACGGCACAAATATCCATGCCCGAGGGGGGATTCGAACCCCCGACCGTAGTGGCCGTTCAGACCGTGACTGAAGCGCCTCAGTCCCCTCGGCCACCGCGGCTGGCTCCTGTTTTGTGTCGAGTAACTTGCTTCCAAGAAAATGTATAATATTGCATCTACTGTGTGTATCGATGTGTGTACATAAATCTGTAAAGTTGTGAAGTTTCATCTTTGGCAAAGATTACGTATCGCATAGCATTGTAGCTCGTGCGGAGAGACAGAGAGTCAGACTTGTGGTTCAGCTCGATTAGAGAGCAGTTGTGTTGTGTATGTGCCTTCGATGTAGAGCAGAGGCTGCAGTGCCAGCAAGTTGGTTTGATTGTATTTGGAATACATTGCATTTCATATAATTGTGAAAAAGGTTGTACCACCTCTGGAATGAAGGTAATAGCATTTCATGCAATTATGAAAAGGTTGTATCATTTAGGTAATGTAATGGTGATTATTAATAATAAGTAACAAAGTTGACTTTTTTCCTGTTTCATTTACGTAGTTAGAAGATTAACCTACTTCCTTTATTTGGTAATTAGTTATTTGTGGATTTAAAGTGCAGTATTGATTTTGGTAATCTTGTTGATCCGATTTCTTTATTGGTAACGTAGTAAATTATTGTTATGCAACACTGGAGTTAATTGAGTATGATACTCAGTTTTGATAATCATGTATTGATCTGCATAAAATTCTCGTAATCGAACATTAAGTAAGTGGTTTGTGTTTTAATATGTTTCTTGCAGTCAAATTTTTTGAGTATAGTAAGTGTGTGTTTCATGCAGGTTACATGTCAGTTGCTATCTTAGAAGATCCGTTGCGCACATAATCAGTTTAATGCACGTTTCTCATTTAACAGTATATACATCAATATCAGGGCCATAATTAAACCAAATTACTGTGTTAATGAACAATGTACGTGTTTAGTTAAATTTGATGAAGTTATTTGATGACTTAGTGATCTTGACTGTTCAACATCAATATATGACAACTATTTGGAGTGCAACTAATATCAGATCAGGTTTTGAATGAGTAACTTTAAAATAAACTACTTTTGTTGTCTGATTAAACGATAGATTCAACTTTCAACATCACGTACACCTTTTACATTCTTTTGCAATTGATCAATTACATGTACTTGGGTGATATTCATCAAAGAAACAGGGGAAGCAATAATTTTGACCGCACCTTGCGCACATTATGTAGGCCGCCCTTTTGTAGTTAGATAATGTTTTTAAGGCTCCAGAGAAAAACAAACTTGATTGATATTCTGAAAACAGCTTCTTTTCGTCGCAAAGTCCAGCAGCGAAACACACATAACACTGCATGTCGCTGAACACTTGCGAGGACAGTTGGTGGTGAATAATGGAATGTAGTTTGTTGCAATCTTCTCGGGAAGTGATTAAATAATGACGTCTCATGCTGATGTTGTGCACATATATACACAAAATAACATGTATGATGTTGCGGTTAAATGTAAAATCAGTAGTTTACGCACTGACAGGCAGCAAAAAAATATTTGCCGCCGGGCGGAATCGAACCCGCGAACTTTTCAATAAAAAATCCGATCTGTTACTGCTGAGCCAAACACTGCTTTCTAAACGGATTCTCTCAGGGGCAGTTGTAAGGTGCATATGGTAATAGATCCGTATCAAAATTCCTTTTATGTCCTAAACGCTTGGCCGTCTAGAGTTCGCAGATGGTACAATTTCATGTCTCACCACGCCCTATACATACCATAAATTTGGGCGAATTCGGCGACGACAAGTAGACGTCCTCTCCTTGTCAGTTTTCTCCGAGCTGCAGTCGTTAAGAAGCGGAGGTAGTCTGCGGGAGGCGAGAGTGAGGCTAGTCACCGACAGTTCCCGTATCTCTCCTGACACAAAGTAGCAATGCGGATACCGTCAAACGTCGGTATTGACCTTCTAGACTTGGAAGAACCAAACAGTGTCCTTCTTTCCTAGGATTATGACTGGAACTGATGGACCATCTTATCCAGTGTGAATGAATACGGGATTTCGGGAGTACGAAAGGACTTTAGGGCCCGGGTTTTACCCACTCCGTCTCATTGGCAGTGCTCACACGTGGCGGTTTACATCTTGTGGCGGGTTGAGTGACATCTGTGGACAATCTAACGAACTGTCTTGATGATGCAATGTAAACATTCAACGTCAGTTTTCAGGAGATGTTGGAACCAAAGTGAAACGACAAGTTTTTGTATGTGTGTACGTTAAGAACTCGCAAGCAATACTGGCTTTACTGTTTAAGTGCTTTCTGACTTCTTAAATTACGTCCTTGTATCACGAGCGTCACATCGGATTGTGTCGTGGAAAGCGCTCAGTATTTCAGAGAGGCAGCGGTTCGTCATCTTCAGGTGATTACTGTGGGCTGTACAGCCTTCGACCTGAAATTTTTTATTCCCCCCATTCTTACTATTTTTATAACAGAGAACTGACTGTACAGAGTGAATCTAGACTTCACTGAGAAATCCTTAGAACTTACGATATTTTCTGTAGCAAAGACCATCTTTTAAAATCGGAATAGAAAGAGGCGTCATAAATACCTACTCGGGTGATAATCTTCAGTTGGCTACATCCTAACATCTTCGTTCCACTACAAAGGATCCGTTCGTGATCTGGCCTGTAGAAGCTGAACAAAAGGTCCACCGACAAAATGTTAGAGCGGGCTCAGGGATGCGTTCGGAGTATTCTGGGTCATCTGACTCGTAAGAGAGTTGCTGCGTTCCGAATGTCTTTCTGTGGCACCTGTCAGCAAAATTTAAATACTTTGTAAAATGAATGGCACAATCACTCCGTTCACCCACATGTATTTATTGTCCAAGGCTGGATTCACTCAAGGACCATTCTCGGATGGAAAAAATATTTCGGGTTGTAAAAGTTCAAATGTTCTTTGGGTTCAAAGTACAAGATGCCTCATGAAAGACGCCTGCGAGGCGTCCGCGGATAGCGCGGTACGGCTCCCTGCCGCCGCCACCGCATCCGCCGACCACGACAGCGCCCGATTCTCTGACTCTATCGTGCCACAGGCGCATACACTGAGTTAAAGTCTAAAAAACATTGCCATGTGATTAACCTAAGCTTACCTTTATTTACAGATGTCAAAAATGATGTCCCTCTGTGGAAAAAGAGGCCTGACATCTCTTGAACACATTTTGGAATGCTCGACGAATTTCGGCTGCCGAAATCTGGGAAATGACTAGTCGAATCTTTTTTCATGAAACATTAAATTTTGAGAGGTATGTGAACAATATCCTGCATCCATTTTTTCAAGAACTTCCACCAACGAAAAGCTGTACATTGCGAATGCTTCCATGGCAGCAATACGAAGTGTTTTTGATGTTGGGTTAGTTCACTGGCCTTCTCGTTCTCCAGATCTAAATCCCTGTGACTTTTATCTTTGGGGAATGTTAAAAGACAAGGTGTATGCAAGCAATCCCCACTCACACGAAGAGTTGGAAGACAGGATTCGACTAATCATTTCCCAGATTTCGTCAGCCGAAATTCGTCGAGTGTTAGCAAATGTGTTCAAGAGATGTCAGACCTCTCTTTCCATAGAGGGACATAATTTTGAACATCTACTGTAAATAAAGGTAAGCTTAGGTAACTCAGATGGCAATGATTTTTGGACTTTGATTCAGTGTATGTGCCCGCAGCACAATAGAGTCCGAGAATCGGGCGCTGCCGTGGCCAGTGGATGAGGTACGTACCGCCCGATCCACGGACGTCTGGCAGGCGTCTTTCGTGAGACACCCTGTAGATACTCAAATCGTGATTGCGCCTCTCCAGTTTATCGCTGTAGGAAACATGCATGCCGTTTCGTTAGCAATGTTCAAATGTTTGTAAAGCTTATGGGACTTAACTGTGGGGTCATCAGTCCTTAAACTAACAAATACTAATGAACTACTTACGAACTAGGACGGCACAAATATCCATGCCCGAGGGGGGATTCGAAACCCCGACCGTAGTGACCGTGCAGACCATGACTGAAGCGCCTCAGTCTCCTCGGCCACCGCGGCCGGCGTTAGCAATGTAAATGATGATTCATCGAACCAAAAGAAATACTTTCAGTCATCAAGAGTCTGGGTCTATTGTCGTAGAACCAATTCCCAGCAGATACCAGTATCCAGCTGCAGACCTTCAATGAACGTAAAGCGCCAAGCGGAGTGTTTTTATCGACACTGAATTAGTCACGTGAGTGTTCAGCTTTGCGGTCGCTTTTGCAGTCGTAGTTTTATGTTTAAGGCTACAGTCGTACTCAATGCTCATCGGTCGTTGTCAGTAAACTTCAGGTTTCTACTAATCGTGATGAACAATGATTTTTTTATCTTGTTTTTCAGGTGCGTGAAGTGTGAAACCTCACTGAGGAAAAGAGGAAAACATGTCAGGCCACCCAAAGATCACGTAATGCTGCCACCTTCCCCCTCCCAATTTAATATGCTGTTGTTTGATAGTCTGGGCTTGTTTTTGTGAGAGAGGAGACAGTCATCAAGGGAAGTTCCCAGACTTCTCGGAGTGAACAAATGCGACGTTCTAATGACACGTTGGAAGTACAGAGATACAGCGGATGTCGATGACCCGCCTCGCTCTGGCCGCCCAAGGGTAACACAGCACCTGATTACCACTGCTTACGGATTTCAGCTGGGAGTAACGGTGACAGGAACGCCAACATGCTGAATAATGGTATTTGTTCAGCCACAGGGCGTCGCGTTTCGACTGAAACTGCACGTAATGTGCTGCATGAGATGCAAATTCACTTCCAACGTTAATGGCGAGGTCAGCTTTGACACATAGGCGCCATGCTGTACTGTACACACAGAACCAATAGCATTCTGCCACCTGCCAAAATTGGTATCAGATGCTATTCACAGATTCATAAAGTAAATGGCATGACACCATTAATAAATTTAGAATTTGAACATAAATCTATAGCTAAGGTAGAATACTGGAAATTTTTACGTGTTTGCATTGACGAGGGACTGAATTCGAAGAAACATATTGAAGATCTCCTGAAACGTTTGAGTTCAGCTACTTTTGCTATCAGAGCCATTGCAAAATTTGGTGATTTACGTCTCCGTAAATTATCTTATTACGCCCATTTTTATTCGCTGCTGTCATATGGGATCATTTTCTGGGGCAATTTAACATTGAGTAAAGAAGTGTTCATTGCACAAAAGCGTATTATGAGAATATTTGCTGGAGCCCACCCAAGAGCATCCTGCAAACATTTATTCAGGATCTAGGGATCTTCACTGTAGCTTCACAATATATATATATATATATATATATATATATATATATATATATATATTCACTCATGAAATTTGTTATTAACAATCACACCCAATTCAAAAGTAATAGCAGTGTGCATACCTACAACAGTAGGTTAAATCTAACTTTGGCTCAGAAAGGGGTGAATTATGCCGCCGCAAAAGTCTTTGGTCACTTACCAAGTAGCATAAAAAATATGACAGATAGCCAACTAGTATTTAAAAAGAAATTAAAGGAATTTATGAATGGCCACACCTTCTATAATGTGGATGAATTTTTAGATAAAACATAAAAAAATTAAAATAAAAAACAACAAAAAATGTGATAAAAAATCCTTAAAATATTGAATGTCAAGTGTAGACAACATATACTAAACTGACACGTTCCACATCTTTACGAAATGTCGTATATATGATCTATGAAAGAAGTATTAATCTAATTTAATGTAATATAATATAATCTGACACTCCTATGTTCCTTGAACCAGATAATCGTCGGAGACGTTTTTTTTTAGGCAGCGTGCGTGAACTCGACGCTTTACGCTGTGTCCACAGTGGCACCGACAGACCGTCGTCTGACGCTGTCGACGAGTTCGACTGAAAACTTCGACTGACAGCATCCGATATAGTTAGTCACTTGGTCGGGTTAAGAAGAAGGTTAGGTTAGGTTAGAATCTATTCTGTGTCTGAAGTATATTAGATTGCAATTCCCTGGGGTGCAATGGATTCCACCGACATTTTTATGCTTCGAAATTAGTGCTATAATGCGGCTTTTTTTATTAATAAAGCCTTGAAATGCATACAAATGAGCTTCATCTGTCACGAAAGAAGAAAGTGGCTAGAATGTATACTCTCCTCTGTTATTGCTACTCCCAGACAATCTTAAGGAACATGTGAAGTACCGGTAAAAGGAAAAATTTCGATAACAAACTTGTGATATTTCTTGGTGTCACTGACAAACAATATTACAGGTTTGCTGAATATATTTGAAGGTGTGCAGACAAACACTAATAAATGTGTCAGAATTCATGTAGTGGTGATGGAGTGTTCGTGTTATAATCGAAATCGTAATAGCTGATACACTCTGATTGCAATGATAATAGCTCAGTACTGTGAAACTCCATGGTGCAATAAGCTTCACAAATACTAGAGTCAAAGTTCCCAATAATTTTGATAATATTGTTTAAATCATTCAAGTTCTTTATAAAACTTTACGTGAACAATTATTTTTATTTTATTTTATTTTATTTATTATTATTATTATTTTTTTATTATTATTAATTCGTTCCAGGGCCTGCGTACGCGTGTAACTGGCTGAGCAGAGTCTGGCATTTAACGTATTTCATGAAAAATTAGTTTCGTCAAGTCTGGTTAATCAACTATAATACTTTAACTACTGTTAGCCTGGTTACTTTCTATATAAATGAAACCAACTTTACTTTACGTGCAAACTCTCTTGCACATTAAAAGCTTTGGCATAATAATTGATTGCAAAACTTAGAACAGCACTGCACATTAATTTCTAGTCTCTGTGGATGTAACACGTTTAGCAATTCTTTAACTCGTCTAACAATTTCTTTAAAACTGATCGTAATTACTTTGAAAAAATGATTGAACTTGTTAGTCAATGTACAGGCTTGCCTAACAACATAATCTAATAATGGTGATAATGTGGTGACTACAACTACTTACAAAATTAAGACTGGTTTCAAAATAAGTCATATATAATTGAACCAAAATTCTGATTGGGTTGACACTACATTTATATGCATACAAAATAAAATGTTATAAAAGTACTCATCTGTTTTCGTCGTCTTCGTCATGAAGTCCATACAAGACAGATATGATTACAATAGGTACTCTTACTGCTGGTTCAAAAATATTTTTATCGACAACTCTTTGTTCACCTCGTCTGACTGAAATCTCCATGCATTGATATCACCTCGATACACCTTCTAATCTCCGTAATTACAACAACGATCACACTCGGTAACAATAGACTTGATAACCAAACAATTACTTTTCTTGCACACGTGAAAAAACATTACACTTATCACTAAATAAACTTATTTCGCACTTCCTTCAATACATCAAACAGTACGCCTGTCAGGCTTATTGCAATTGCATAAAACTCGCGCCACACTGCGCCTATCGTGCCTCTGCACCATCAACAAAACCTTTATGTTTTTACTTTGGCGAGTCCGCTCCGCGACTGCCTCAGCAGCGCGACACTGACAACTACTACTTCTGTACCAAAGACAGTCTTTACAACAGGTTCAACATTTTCTCTGGCGCATTGCCAATTTACGGTATAAGAATGTCCGTGCATTCATGCGGGTTTACACATACAGTATATGTTTACACTAAATGATTCAATATAGGAAATGACGTTACGTAAGAAATATATCTAGCATACAAGAAATGAAAATACGTGAAATGAACAAATTTAAGACAATATATACATTACGTTAAATCAAACTGTAAGATACAGCGACAGGTGTACTCTTACAATCTCTATTCTATTTTTTGTAAACGTTGATGAACCCATAGAATGATGGTAATGCAACACCTTTCTATGTGTGTACGTGACAGGTTCGGATGAAGACATTTATTACAGATTTGACAGCCTAGTGGAGGATCTGTTTCAGATGCCCCGATGGCACCGCGACCGTGTAACCGCATGTTACTTGACTTGCGGCGTGCGGTGGGAAGCTTTCAGGATCTGCGTTATTAGATAGTGCACACCTGCCAACCTTCACAACATAAAAATCAGAAGATTTAGTTTAAAAATCGTGATATTCTAAAAAAAAAAAAAAAAAAAAAAAAAAAGAAAACACCCTACTCAGCGACAAAACCTCACGTTCAAAGAGAACACAACGTCGAAACAGCAAACGTATACCTGCAAATGCACGGGAAAGAGCAGAAATATTTTATATAGAAGTCGTGTGCAGGTCCTCAAACTTCTATTAATTTCCATCGAATGTCGATTAAACTGATAAATGGGCTAAGGGTTTTTGACCATTGACAAAAAACTTCACGTTTTTAAAATGAACTAGCTTCTATGCCCGAGCTTTGCAACGGTTGTTGAAAGAGGGCCTGTGTGTATCATGGCTTTTTAGGTTTCCGGACCTCAGTCAGTAAAAATAGAATGCTTGCGCTCTGTCACTAAACTCAGTTGTCCTAGCCAAGACGTCAAATGCAAGTAAAAGTCATTGTCCGAAAAAATGTATCTTCATAAAGATGTCAAATGCAAGTAAAAGTAATTGTCCGAAACGATGTATCTTCATAAAGTTTTTGATACAAAAAGTTTAACGTGCAAAAATAAGCAAATGTCGTTAAGTATTTACAAAGCGAAATCAGTAGCACTATGTCCAACGTTTGTTGGTATTCGTAGACATAAGATTGCTTAATTCTCTCACAGATGTTCGCTTCCTTGTTGTACTACACCATACTTATTATGCAGCAGCTGTGTTTATTACTTCTTTGGTGCACTATAGGGCCTCTATCGCTTGTTTCCTGTACTACGCAAAACATGCGTTAAGCATAAAACAATTTCCCTTATTCTTCTTTCCTGAAACGAAGTTGCTCCATGAAAATCTGTGAAGTAGTTTTGAAGATAAGGTATTTCTAATAGATAAACGGACAGTTATTGATATCACTTAAGATTGTGATGTATCTTTTTTACGCGATCGGATTTTCAAGAAATCACGCCTGTATGTTGCCCCAATCTTAGCTCAAATTTCCTTTTTCAATAGAATGAGAATGTGTCTGTTGTTGTTTTTTTTTTTTTTTTTTTTCTTTTTTTTTAATACGTTTGCGAAACGTGTTAGAAATAGGCATATCTTCATGAATACGATGTAACGTACATCATACGTAAGTTATATTCGCCATTTAAAACATTTATTTCATGATCATTCATATCTCTGGACAATGGGCTGAGGCATGGAAAGTTGAAATATAATGAGTAATATTTCCTTAATGAAGTAGAAATATCACTGAAAACAATTATACGGTTGGCTCTCTTTCCGTTCGATGCGCTATTGTCGCTCCAAGCGTGAGACTTTAACTTCTATAGCAGTTGTACATACACGTTAGACTGTGATATCAGTATGTAAATATATGCATTAAACACGACGAGGATTGTATCAGTTTTATATTCATTGCGTTGAATCATATTTCGTTGAACACAGCAAACGATTTTCCGAAATACGGTAAATTTGAAATGCCAAAGAGTAAGTACTATTTTCAAAGGGTAATAATCCGATCGCTGCCCCGAACTTCACACGAACACCCGCAGCGCTATGTATTAGTTCTTTGCTGCATTACGCCATTCTATCCAGCCATGAAATACACCTAAAACTTCAAATTACGATATATTTTACTTTCCTGATCTGATTTTGATGAAATGAAGCCTATATGTTGCCCCAGGATATTCTCTTTTTATCTGTGATACCCCCATGAATGTTCATTTAGTACTTTTGGAGATTACTCTCTGCAAATAGACACATGCGATTGCTTTCAGAGGAATGTTTAAATTTTGATATCTTACTTTTTCTGATCCGATTTTGTGAAACGAAGCGTTTCTGTAACCGTAAGATATCCTCACGTTTAATGTGAAGAACTCCTGAAAATTCGTCTATTAGTTTTGGAGATGAAAGAGAAGGACATGACGGTTGTCGATGAAAAACGTTAAATTGTGATGTTCTTCTTCCCGTGATCAGATTTTTATTAAGTCCATATGTTGTACCAAGGTACGCTGAAGTTACCTGTGAAAACCCCATGCGAATTCGTGAAGTAGTTTTGGAGAAGTGGTCTCTAATAGATGAACAGACAGGCACGACGGTCTATGAAAACAATTCGTGATTCTATTTTGATGAAATCATGTCTAGATCCTGAACCAATCTTCGCTTATGTTTTCTGTGAAAACCGCATGAAAATCGGCCAGTAGTTTTGATGATTGATGCCAACAGCGACAGGCCTACATTTACAGATTTATTATTAGTATAGATATGCTGTACGATTGTAAAAGTTTGCAGGAATATGTTGATTTGTATAAGTTCTGTATATCGGTAAAATCTGTTGTGAATACGGTAAGGAGTAAAGAAGTGATAGATTAAAACGTGATGCTTGATGCGGCGGTTTTCCATGACCGTTAGTCTTTACGTCTTCATATCTCATGAACTACGTGTCGTACCGTGATAAAATGCCGAATGTACATTTAAATTTAAGTATGTATTCTGTCTGCAAAATTTCCTATGACTACAATTGATAGTGTAGAAATTATAAATTGTAACTTTATACAGAATGCCATAGTTTTTCTCCATGAAGAACGAAAAAGTAGTACCGTAAGCGAGAAACTTTTTTCCTTATATTATTTTGATGTGGTTGTCTGCGAGAAAAAGTTTAATAAAGCTTTGAAATTATGTTTAAAGTTTGTTGCAAGTCGCCAAGTACTGTCATTCTCATATAGTGTATTTATAAAGTCTCGTCGCATATTGTAGCAGTTTTTTGCGATTCCTATTGTTCTGACGTTATGTCTCCTGAACCATTTGTCGTACGTGGTTCGTACTTCTACAGCAGTTGTTAACTCATATGCGAAATATGTGTGCCAAATTAGGATAAAATCGGTCCAGTGGTTTAGGAGAAAATGTGCAGCATTCTCGTTTGACGCAGCAGTTTACGCGAATCTCATTGTTTATGACGTAATAACGCCTTACGTATGTGTCGTAGGTGATCCTTACCACGACAGCGATTGTTGCCTGATATTACGGAACATGTGTACCGAGTATGGTTGAAATCGGTCCAGTAGTTTAGGAGCAGATGTGCGACATACATACATACACACATACAGCCTATTTTATAAGATGTAAGATGTTACGTTTCAGGATAAAAACTAAAAATCAGGAGTAATAGTGGCAAAATCAGACGGCGGGAGAAATAGTGAAAAATCAGGAGACTCCAACCTAAATCGGGAGAGTTGGCAGGTATAGACAGTGGTAAATTATACACGGGCAGCGGCTACATCAGTAGTGGGAGCGGTGTTTTATGGCCCATTTTATGTTACGGTTGTAATACTAAAAGTGGGACTTTGCGATCGTCTTTTGACAGCTCGAAATTTAAATGAAAATAACGGCTTAACCATGCATCTGACGCGAAAATTGAATAACCGAATTTGTAGAGGAGAAAATTCCCTACAACTTTGCTCTGTTATGTTTATTTCATTTCTCGTATCGTTTCAGAGACATTTGCAAAAATAACGGCGATTTTGGGATATATGTATGTATGTATGTCCGTAACGTGTTCCCTGTTTTTATGACGAACCGTTCAACCGATCAGCACCAAATTTTGCACACGTAATTGTAGGCCGCTAGAGACCAGAACCTCCCTTTTTCAAATTTTTCGGACAAAAAATACGATAGTAATAAAAAAAGCCGTTTGTGATATAATTGTAATTGTAAACGAACTGTTCATATGAGACGAAAATTGAATAGCCAAATTGGTAGAGAATCTATCTGGTAGAGGGGAAAATTCTCTACAACTTCGCTCTATTATTTTTTTTTTTCATATCTTGCATCGTTGCAGAGATATTTGCAAAAATAACGGCGATTTGACGATGTCTGTCTGGCTGTAAGGTGTTCCCACTTTTTAGCTCGAACCGTTCAGACGATGGGCACCAAATTTTACAGACACAATTGCTGGCTACCAGAGACCAGAACCTCCCTTTTTCAAATATTTCCGACAAGAAATACGTTAGTAATACCAAAAAAATGCCGTTTGTAATGTAATTTTTATTACAAATAAACCGTTTACCTGACGCGAAAATTGAATAAACGAATCTGTAGAGGAGAAAATTCTCTACAACTTTGTTCCCTTATGTTTTTTTCATATCTCGTATCGTTTGAGAGATATTTGCAAAAATGACGGGAGTTTTGACACCCTCCTTTAAATTAACGAAAACCAGCCGTTCGCAGATGTCACGTGACATTCCTCGTCCAGAACTGTCTTTGGTATACACCATCTTTCACTCCGTATTTGATGATTATCTTATTGTAACTTACACGTTGTCACTTCAAAGCAATGGCGCACTGAAGAATTAACAAAAACACGTCGTTCTTCGTACGATAAATGGTAATCTAGTGTCTACAAGTGCCATATTAGCATTAGTTAACAACGGCCAGCAATAGTATGAGATTAAAGAACGCAACTCTTAACTGTTAGTTGTAGCGTAGTGGGCAAAGTGCTGCACTGTGACGCTGAAGGTCAGTGGTTCGGAGCCCACCAGTACGTATTTTTTTTCCGTACAAGGATTTAAGACACACTTATTAATTAATTTTTTATTATTTAGCTTATAATTTTGGTCCAAAATGTTTACAAAAATTTGTTGTTGTTGTTATGGTCTTCAGTCCAGAGACTGGTTTGAGGCAGCTCTCCACCCTACTCTATCGTGAGCAAACCTAACGACTAACTAAAGGCTCTGTCACACAGAGAGCGGGCACTTCGCGCGGGCACTGTGTTGCACTCTGCGTCACCGCGTCAAACAGAGAGCAGGCGCCCGCGCTGCCCGCCGCGTGTAGCAGGCAGGCTGTGGTTTCCTACAGAGAACGCGGCGGGCAAGCGGGAGCAGTGTGGCGGAAAACTGACGAACTGATCGATCTGGTGCGTCCAAAGCCATTCCTCTATGTCATACGTGACCCAGCATACAAAAATTCGTCTAAGAAGGCAGACAGTTGCAAGGAGATATGCAGAAGTCTGAATCAAACAGGTATTAATTTGTTGTTTGTTGTTGTTATGGTCTTCAGTCCGGAGACTGGTTTGATGCAGCTCTCCACCCTACTCCATCCTGAGCAAGCCTTTTCATCTCCGCATAAGAACGGCAACCCACATCCACTTGAATCTGCTTACTATACGCGTCTCTTGGTCTCCCTCTGCGATTTTTACCCCACACACTTCCCTCCAAAGCTAAATGTACGATTCCCCGATGTCTAAGAATGTGTCCTACCACGCGATCCCTTCTTTTAGTCAGGGTATGCCAAAAATTTCTTTTCTCACCAATTCTGTTCAGTACCTCTTCATTAGTTATGCGATCTACCCACCTAATCTTCAGCATTCTTCTGTAGCACCATATTTCAAAAGCCTCTATTCTCTCTCTGTCCGCACTGCTTATCGTCCATGTTTCACTCCCGTACAAGGCAACACTCCGCACAAATGTCTTCAGAAAAGACTTCCTTACACTTAAATTAATATTCGATGTTAGCAAATTTCTTTTTTTCAAAAATGCTTTTCTTCCCATTGCCATTCTGCATTTTATATCCTCTGTACTGCGACCATCGCATGTTATTTTACTACTCAAGTAACAAAACTCGTCTACCACCTTCATTTTTTCGTTACCTAATCTAATTCCTTCAGCATCGCCTGATTTTCTAAGACCGCATTCCATTATTTTTGTTTTGTTCTTGTTAATGTTCATTTTATACGCTCTCTTCAACACACCGTCCATTCCATTCAACTGCTCTTCCAGGTCTTTTGCTGTCTCTGATAGACTTACAATGTCATCAGCAAAACGCAATGTTTTTATTTCTTTCCCCTGAACTTTAATCCCTATTCGAAATTTTTCCTTGCTTTCCTTCACCACCTGCTCGATGTACAAATTGAATAACATTGAGGAAAGGCTACAACCCTGTCTTACTCCCTTCCCAGCTGATTGTTCCCTTTCATGCCCTTCGAATCTAATAACTGCGGTCTGGCTTTTGTACAAGTTGTAAATAACTCTCCTTTCCCTGTATTTTACCCCTGCTGACTTCAGAACTTGAAAGAGTGTATTCCAGTCAACATTGTCAAACGCTTTCTCCAAATCTACACAAGCTAAAAATGTAGGTTTGCCTTTCCTTAACCTATCTTCTAAAATAAGACGTAAAGTGAGTATTGCCTCCCGGGTTTCTATGTCCCTCCTAAATCCAAACTTCCCCGAGGTCAGCTTATACCAGCTTTTCCATTCTCCTGTATATAATTCGTGTTAAAATTTTGCAACCATGACTTATCAAACTGATGGTTCTGTAATTTTCACACCTGTCTGCGCCTGATTTCTTTGGAATGGAGATTATTACATTTTTCTTAAAGTCTGAGGGTATTTCGCCTGTCTCATACATCCTACACACCAATTCAAATAGTCTTGTCATGGCTGGCTCTCCCAGAGACTTTAGTAGCTCTGAGAGTATGTCATCTACTCCTGGGGCCTTGTTCCCACCTAGGTCTTTCAAAGCTCTGTCAAATTCATCTCTCAGTATAGTATCTCCTATTTCATCTTGATCTACTTCCTCTTCCCTTCCTACAACATCGTCTCTAAGTTCATTTCCTTTGTAGAGCTGTTCTATGTACTCTTTCCACCTTTCAGCTTTTCCTTCTTTGCTGAGAACTGGTTTCCCATATGAGTTATTGATATTCGTAGAGTTGCTTTTCTTGTCCCCAAATGTCTCTTTTATTTTCCTGTAGGCGGTATCTACTTTTCCCCTTCTTATACATTCTTCTACAGATTTGCATTTGGCTTCCAGCCACTCTTGCTTAGCCATTCTGCACTTCCTGTCAATCCCATTTGTCAGTCGTCTGTACTCCATTTTGCCTGTTTCATTTACGGCATTTTTATATTTCCTCCTTTCATCCATTAAATTTAGTATTTCCAGTGATATCCAAAGATTTTTTGTAGGTCTTGCCTTTCTACCTATTTTGTCCTCTGCTGCGTTCACTATTTCATCTCTCAATGCTACCCATTCCTCTTCTACTGTTTTATTTCCCCATGATTCTGTCAATTGTTGCCTAAATCTCCCTCTGAAATTCTCCGGAACTTCATATTCCTTCAATTTATCTAAGTCCCATCTCCTTATTTTCCTACCTTACTGAAGTTTTTTCAGTTTCAGCCTACAGTTCATGACTAACAAGTTATGGTCAGAGTCTATAACGGCCCCTGGGTATGTCTTACAGTTTATCACCTGATTCCGGAATCTATGTCTTACCATTATAAAATCTATCTGATACCTTCCGGTGTCTCCTGGTCTCTTCCACGTATACAACCTTCTTTTGTGATTCTTAAACCACGTTTATAAAACTACAAATCGAAAATGGGCCGTGAAACACGTCAGTGCGATTTCTTCCTCAGGTAGTGGTGTAGCGTAGCGGCTATGTGCTGCCCTGTATCTGTACTTATCTCAGATTTTTTTCGCCTGCTTCGTGCCTGTGAGTGAGGCAGACAGCCGAGTGCCGTACAGCTTCAGGTGTGCAGTAGCACAACAGCTGTTACCGTCTTGCAGCCTGAGTACTAGCGTTAGTTCTGAAAGACATGGCTCTAGGCAGTAATCAAATAAATAACTGAATGTTTAGAAAGAACATGTATTGCCATTTTTGAAAGTTAATAATATTTAATTACAGTCTTGTGTTTAGATACATGTATGTGAATTTTTGGTACAGATGAAAGTGAGCTGACGAATAGAAGTTGATAAATACGCAAGTAGTCTCAAGTTTGAAATGTACTGAGTGATCAAAAAGTCAGTATCAATTTGAAAACTTAATAAATCAGGGAATAATGTAGATAGAGAGGTAAATATTGACACACATGCTTGGTATGACTTGGGATTTTATTAGATAAAAAATTGTCCGACAGATGGCGGTTCGTCTGATTAGAAAAGTAATAATTAGCATAACAAATAAAGACAAAGCAAAGATGATGTTCTTTACAGGAAATGCTCATTATGTTCACCATCATTCCTCAACAATAGCTGTAGTCGAGGAATAATGTTGTGAACTGCACTGTAAAGCACGGAGTTAAGGTGAGGCATTGGCGTCGGATGTTGTCTTTCAGCATCCCTAGAGATGTCGGTCGATCACGATACACTTGCCACTTCATTTAATCCCAAAGCCAATAATCGCACGGACTGAGGTCTGGGGACCTGGGAGGCCAAGCATGACGAAAGTGGCGGCTGAGCACACGGTCATCAACAAACGAGATCTTTCACGCGTCTAGCAATATGGGGTGGAGCGCCATCCTGCATAAAAATCGTACGTTCCAGCAGGTGTTTATCAGCCAGGGTGGGGATGATTCGATTATGTAACATACCGGCGTAACTCTCACCCGTCACGGCAGCAGTTGCAGAAGCAGAATCACACAGTTACTCGAAGAGAAAAGGCTCGATAACGGTAGATGTGGTAAATCCAACCCATACCGTGCAGTGGAGTTTCTACGACAGTTATAGGATTTTCGGTAGCCGAAATTCTGCCGTTGTGGGACGTTGACAGACCCTCAGAGCGTTAAATAAGATTCGTCGGTCCACAACACGTTACTCGACGAATCGTCATCATCCGGCATCTTTTGAAACGCCCACACCGCAAATGCCCTCCGCTTCACTAAATAACCAGGTACTAGTTCATGATGCCGATGGATTTTGTAAAGATAGGATCGGAGGGTACGCCGAAGTGCCAACCAAACAGTAGTGTATGGAATGCCGGTGCAACGTGCGACTTCCCCGTGCATAGACGAACCCGCTACAGCCTCCATTTCTTCCTGACCTGTCTCAGCAGCATCACGCATTGTGCTCGGTCGGTCACTACGGGGTCTATCGTGTAAACAACCCGTGGCTTCGAACTTCTAAATCATTCTCGCCACAACTGCATTTGTCAACGGACCTTTACCCGTTCGAATTTCCTTCCTATGGCGATAGGATCGTAACGCTGAACTAACACATTACCATTCTGATAATACTGCTTCACTAAAAGCGCCTTTTCAGGTAACGTCAACTTGCTGCGACTGGTGGTGCATCCGATTCTCTCTCTCATTACAGCTCCGTTTATACACGATTTTCATGCGCAGTCGCTCACGTTTTGCTGTCCAGCGCCATCTGTCGGACGTTTTTTGAACTTTTTTTGTATGGTTCTAATAAAACTCCATGTCATTCCAACCATGTGTGTCAATTTTTACCTCTCTATCTACATTATTCCGTTATTAATTAAGTTGTCAAATTTATGCTGACTTTTTGATCGCCCGGTATTTTCCATGTGTGTGTGTGTGTGTGTGTATGAGAATATAAATGAAGAAATTGTATATGAATATTCCGTCACTTTATGCTAATAGAGAAACAGATAGCACACGTAACCATTAATTACTTACAGTCGTGGATAGTTTATCATTTACTATTTTCTAACTACTTTTTCTGCGTGTAGTTCTGGAAAGTTCGTAGGATTTGACGGGAGTATATTGAAAGTGCGAGTTTGCGCGAACTTTTTCTGTAATCTGAATGGTTACCAATATCTTTAGGCAATCAGATTACAGCATTTCGCGCGTTCATTCGGGAACTTTCAAGCTTGCTTTTGTGCAAGAGAGTAATCTGAGTTTTCACAGGATATTGTTATCGTCGCCATGATTGAGCTCCGAACTTACTGGGACCATTTTGCGGAAAGTACTCGTTTATTAGATTAAGAAATGCTTCAACATGCTTGGTACACTCTTTGACAAAAAACCTGGCCGCCGGCCGGCCGCCGCTGAGCCTAAGTCCGAGCCGATCGCGACATGGGACAATAAAAGTGGCCGCGCTGATTCGCTCTAAGTCCAGCTATCTGCACAATCTGGCAACACTGCAGACTGCGGGAGTTCATACAGCACTTCTTGTGTGCAGTTAGAAGATAACTTGGTCAACTCCCTGCTTGGTCTTGCGGTAAAGTGCGCGACTTGCATGTTGAGTATTAGCAATCGAAACCGGCTGTTGACAAAAATTTTAAATTCACGTCACTCGTTCATGCACATGCCCCATGTGTAAGGGAAGTATATGTGTAACGTATTTCATTTTTTGGTACACTGTTAATAACATTTCGGCCCAATAACATTGCCACCTCTTGCCACTTGGCAGAGCTCTCCGCGGCCCACTCGCCGACAGCAGCGGTGGCGGCGCTACACAGCGCTGCCTCGCCCTCTGCCCACAGCGCCTGCCGCCGCTCATCGCCCTGGATACGTAAAATGCTGTAGTGTTGCTAAGTGGTGATCCACAGAAAAGGTTGCGATTCGTATTTAACACAGGATATCGAAGCAGACCACCTATTTTGAATGATGAGCATATAATACATTAGAGAGGCAAAAAATTGTCATTCTCCAATCCAATGGCCCTCTCCGATGGTTAACACTTATTTGTGATTTAAATCTCGATCCTTTTCCTTTCAGAAAAGCCTTTCATGTAATTTGTTATTGTCATCAGTTCATATGTTTTCATCAAGACACAATATGTAACTCACTAAAATGTTTTAGTGTCGTTGTTTCGGTAAATGTATGAGCTAAATTATGTTAATGCGTTTCTGTGCACGTTCTAAAGCAATACAGGAACACTGCAAGGTTCGTGTCTTCATGTCTCATTTCTACAGGAGATATTTCACATCAATGGAGGTGAATTCGAATTTCTTTGAAGGCGTTTGTATGGTGAAGCAAAGAAGACATCTAATACCATTTCCATAATTTGAAGTCGACCTTTCTGAAAGACTTGTTGTATAAAGTTTTTCTTATGATTCCGTTAAAGAGTTTCTTCTTGCAATCTGCAGCGTATAAAGTAAAATTAAATTAAATTCCATCCCCAAACGCACTTTCTCCAACCAGGATTAGAACTGCCACCTCACACCAGGCTTGCATCACAAGACACAAGCAGAACCACACAGCCAACCACACACTGCCGCACAGTGCCCTCAGTCTCTCACATATTCAGTGCTTAGCATCTAACGCATCGCGAAAGAACCTGAAAGTCACCTACACAAATAACTACATTCCTTGAGTGCAAAAGTTAAATTTCTGTCTCTCATTTCACGTCGGCATGACAAATCATTAGTCATGAAAGTAGAAAAGGAATGTCAAGTGAACTTAGTGAGACAATTCAGTACCACTTGAGGAAGTAACTGCACTGTCACAATGTTGCCAAATATCAGCAACGATGTTGCCAGTTCTTAGCTGTACTAGGAAGACCTGTGTAGTGATAAGCGACGCGAAATCGCGCTAGTCTCATGCGGGCTTCTAGAGAGGAGTCGCGCATTTCGGTCAATATGCGGCGCTCTCTCCTGATAGATACCGTCGTCACATTTACGATGCAGATATTAAATTCTTCCAATGAGGCCGAAATTAGCGTTTAAATTTTTTGAAGCTTTACAGCATTATGATATTTCTGCAAATGACTAGAGAAGTTAAAAATACTGATATTGTGCTTGCAACATACGATTTCAGTTTAACCCTCCTCCCTCCCCCCCCAAAAAAAGACTAAAACAATTACTTTATTAGATATCTACAAAAGCAATTTTTTATGAGTTACCGGAAATGAACGTTGCATCATCCGTCACTAAACAGTAAGGTATTAAACACTTCGCATCTTGAAAGCGACAGCCCACAATATTCTCAATCCTACTAGCATCTGGCCTCAACTGGCTTTTAGCCATGCATTGAGAAGAAATGATGATGAATTGATAACTTACCCTCATCAACTTTCAGTGAGAGCTTTTTGTAACAAAACGAAAAAGTAATGCGAATCATCATTTTCTCCAATTCTACTAGGCACTGTTGTCCGAAGATGGACTGTATCTACGTTGAGTCTTATCAAACGCGTCTCACATTCAAGGAATATTACCTAAATGAATTTAGTCCTCATGAAGCTGTAACAAAACAGAGAATCTGGGTGGTTGCGCATATTCGTATTACCTTGTCGTAATACTTGATGCAAATATGAGGAAAATACAAATCCATCATCTATCAGTTTCTTCGATTCTTTGGACAGTTTTCTTTGGTTTGTACTCCTTCACTTCGTCGGCTATCTACTGGTTTAATTGAAATACAGTAATCAAAATTACGCGACTATTTGTCCCACATTTTAATGTCCTTGGTTTTTATTCTGAATGACAGTGATGATTTCTGTTGGACTGGTTCCATATATCTGAGCCTAATTAATGAAATTTTATTCCCATGACAGATGAAAGCAATTAGAACCTTGTGTCTCTATAATGAATTTTCATATGAAAAAAATTAACACCTGAAGATGGGCGTTTAAAAACGTGAAAACGGTCTTGGACCTGTAAAGCAACATTCTTAATAAAAAAAAAAAAAAAAAAAAAAAAAAAGCTGACACGGCTTCAGAATTTATTATTTACTTTATGGGATGACTACATTTGAAGGGATTTCCAAATAAGTTGTTTTATCTATATTTAAAATTTTACCATCAGTTTAGAATAATTGATAAATTCATTTAAGAAAATGTTCTTTCGTTTTGTTTCTGATGTCACTTGATATTCTTGAAGTAGGTGGCTACAGCATCTGCTATGAGTTTTCCAAGAGACACTTGGTACGGATGATTTTGTTTGACAGTAAGCGGATAAATTAAAGACGTAACGAGACGAAATGATGAGATCCAGCTTTTGCAACAAAACGGCCCCGATTTCTAAATTGGCTAGGTTTTCAGAAAGTGACTATTATACAGCTGGACATTACTGCTATAAACCCTACCTCATTTATTTACTCACAGCTGAGGCAGATTGCTCGCAACGTGAAAGAGAGTAGGAGTAGTTAATGTATGAAACGACCTTCTTGAACACAAATTCAGTTAACTACTACAACGAGCATATTATGATGTTAATTTTTCAAAATATTTAATGTAGGTGACAAGAAAAAGTCCACTGACTGCAGAATTACATATCAAACTCACATCTACATGATGCCGAAGTTGCGAAACAATAGGCCCTACTACGACGTTGGAAAATCTTGATTACATTGGTGGCCTGATGAACGAGATTTGTAGCTGGCGTCCTGCATGTTAGGATCCGGATCCGTAATTCTACTCAGGCTCGAGATACTGTGCTCTCCAAATTGCACATATGGCACGTGGCCAGCTATTAAAAAAAAAATATCAATGAATACCTCATTGAGCGTATTACCAGTTTTATTTCTCGGTTTATGGTTGATTCATATGTAGGACTTATCGTTATGTTTACTGTACTCCATTAACTAATAATAAGACTCACAATTTGGCGCAGAAAAGTCTTCCTAAATACCCAAATTTGTCCAGTTTCCTTCGAGTTTGCTTTCCAATAAAATAAAATGTTCATAGGCCAATATGAAAAATACAAGCGACCTGTTATTGACAGAACATCTTGCTACGATAAATAGCGTTCCATTTGAATTTTTTGAGCACGTTCCTTGATGAGGTGCTCAATGGATTCCGGACCTGTCTTTGTTGCCTGCCTCGTTGATTTCATAAAATGTTACTTAGTCTCATGGCCGGATGCGATTTAAACATAGTTTTAATTGCAACGTGTTCATTACAGCGCGGTGATAGGTTTCAAAGTACAAACTTAATGGCGACTTTTAGGTGCAAGGTATCTCAAGTCGATAATCATTCGATCGGTGTCGTCGCAGATAGCGGACGACATTAATTTACTATACATTGCAATTCGTGAATTTCATTTATTTCTTATGTTAAAGTCAAAACGCGTAAGTTCCAAGAGGTCTACCGAATATCTGTTAGGCTCCTTTTGATTACTTCCTCTGTTCAGAACGACAAGTATCCTTTCCCTCCAGCAGGCGCGCTCCGCCTTCTCCGTTTCCAGACACGCGCGCCTTCGCTCGCTCGTTGTGACGCATTTAACAAAACGACCGTTGCTGTCCCCACCGCGTCATACCTCTTATAGACTTCAGAACGTTAATGAAATAAATTACCCTTCACGTTGGTGGCCACTAAACGCAACTGTTAGCATTACTCATGATGCAAGAACACTTTATGTTCCAATGTTACTATGATGTCTGACATAGCTATTAAAAATTCGAAAATTTATTGGAACTATCCTTAACGCGGTAGCAATTATCGAGTGGACAAAAGTTACTTTATACGTCTTAGTCTATTTTAAAACCACGTTTCTATGCCTTTTCCATCTGAATGATTATTTTACACTTTTCAAATTTTGTATGTGTGAAATTTTTCATTCAGTTTCAACCGTTTTTATGAGAATACAACAGAGACATTCCATACATTTGTTTTATTTCTATTTCACATGACCCCTCTTATGTATTAGTCACGAAAAGATCGCGAAGGTAAAAGATAGGGCGATATGAACTCACACTAAGTCTTACCAGAAATAGTTTTAACGGCGAACCATTCACGACTGGAAGAGAAACAGGCGGAAACAGCAGTTGTATAAAAAGTGCCCTCCACCACACACCAATTAAGAAATGGCGTTAATGAAGCTGTATCATCCAGTTCTAAGTTAAGTTGAAAGTTCAAGGTCTCTTGTTCAGAGGGAAGTTGGATTGAAATGAACTGCAAAATTTGTACCAACACACGGAAACATGAACAAAGTAAGCTCTATTGCACACGAGACACGAAAGAAAGAAGGAAGGTTACGATTTAACGTCTCCTCGACAAGAGGGGTCATTAGAGCGAAGCAGAAGTTCGGATTGTCAAGATAAGGATGTGGAAGGAAATCGGCCGTGCCCTGCCGCTGGGACCATTCCGGCATTTGCCTAGACTGATTTAGGAAAATCATGGAAAACTCAAATCCAAATGGCCAAAGGCCAGTTCGATGCGCCGTGCAGCCGAATATGAGTCCAATGTGTTACCACTGCACCAACTCGCTCCGTAGCAAAAACGAATTCGAGTAAATATTGCATTATCACGCGGTTCTGAGTTACGTTAGTATAAAATCAACTGTAAAATTTGTAACAAAAGAACAATAGACAATAAAGCAACCTAATAATCACGTGTTACAACGATTAAAATTGATCGATGAATTGTGCCATGGTTTAGAACAATATTAGGGAAAGCAATTGCACTGTTGCATGTTAAAAGATAGTAAATAAAAGTATTGACGTATCTCTTATTCATTGATTTTGAACAGATGCCCTAGAATGCGCAAGGCTGTAATTTTACCGCTATCATAAAAATTAAATGGACTGAGTACAAAATTTGTAAATAAATTTGATCCAAATTATCATTATGAATGAAATTAATAAATGAGCAATCCTTGAATGTCCTCTGCCTACGTATGGTTTTCAAATTAAGGGTGTTAAAAGAAGTGTTCCAGATTTTCAGATGAACTTTTACGGATGAAACAAGACTAAAATGAACGTTATACATTACCTCTAAGTCGCTTATATTAATGGATATGAGAACTTGTTGATCTTCAATATTGTGAAACATATTGAACAAACAAATAGAACGGTAATACAAAATACAAATTCAGAGATCAACTTGAAATAAAAACTAATGGTACTAACAATAATAAAGCACAGCAGTTCAAACACTTCACAAGGAGAATTATAGGGAAAATATGTGTTTAACAATATTAAGGAGATGATCAGCAAGAGCAAACTGTTTACGGTTACGAACAATATTCGTACAAGTAAATATACCAACGGTGGAAATACGATCGCCTACTGCGAAATGAATTATGTGGAGCACATGTTTTCTTTCGACGTGAAATCTGGGATCGGCAGAGACAAAGTATTATCCATCTAGAGACAGCGGAAAATGTAATGCGGTCGGAAACGACCAAAGGTAGCTATTAGCAGAGAAAAATATATCTCATTATTTTGTGAGAAGTAAAGGCGAATATAAACTGAAGGAATGTAAATACACGAGAAAAATAAAATTAATATGCAAGTTTCTTAGATATGACTTCTTTCTTCAACATATAATTCCATCTCGTCTGCACAGAGGACTAGCTACGCGAGCCTAATCGTCTGCTTCTCTGCCTTTCGTGGAGATATGTCAGATGAAAGTGTTCTGCCCATATACGAATGACCTAAGATAACCAAACGGTTTGGTTTATAGGAAAATTTCACTTTTGGCGGTTTCAATTACTTTACAAGTAACAGATCGAATGAATGGAGTAATTTGAAGGGAAACTAATTATTACAATTACTTTGAATCACCTGCAAATATAAAAATATTTAAGACTAAAAGTACTTCTGAAACAACATTAAACACTAACATTATAATGCACCTAAACAGGGGCATCAGTATACGAAGAAAACAGTTTCTTATTGGGAAAGGTTATGCGGATGTAATAGAAGTCACTATATTCTGCAGCAAAAGCCGTCTTGTCAATTTTATGATTATCGGTAAAAACTTGCGTAATAGCTGCTCTAGGACGGTACCCGCCAGATGCTCATTTTGGTGATATTCCTGGAATGTGAGCCGCGTATGACAAGATGTCCACTTTGGGACAAAAGTCCGTAGGAACTTTGGAGAAAGTAGTCATTTCATACTTTCTCCGTTTCGTTGAAAGAAACTCTCCCCGGAAGTTGATGAACATAAGTCATCTATTCATCAGCATTTTCAATATGTTGTCTGCTTTCGGACTGAAGCCTTACTTAGAATGGGCTTTGGCAACGCAGCATGGATAAAAGCCAGTTGAAGCAAGATGTTTGTAAAAAGGAGGGTATTGTGGGATGGCCAAGAAATTCTTCCTATAGCTTAGCAGTATTGCTTACGATGCTAGGAAACTCTGATCGTTCCCTTAGTTCCAGAATTCGAGGTATTTTCCAATATTCATGAGGATATGAGATTAGTCATTGCATTTAAATGGCTCTGTTATCCTGAATTAAATTTTCGACCGCAGAAAGGTCTACCCCTCCTTAAATTGCAAACAATTTTGTGTTTTATGTCGGGACTGTCTGTATTAACTGCCAACAAATGTCAGATAACTGAACGAGTACTCTCATTTTAGCTCGGTGGCGCCGTTCTCGTTTTATGATCTACAGCAAGCATAGTTGATTAGTGAGGTATCGTTGTACTAGTGATGTGTGTGGCTTCAGGTCTATTTTTCTCCTCTGAAAAATATCCTAAATGGCATTCAGCAACGAAATACCAAAACTCATTGCAGTGTGTCAACCAAGAGATCGTCATTTTCTACGGTTATTGTAATCTTTATCATTCTGCTGTAATGCGGTAAACATCATTGATTACTATCATTATTACCATCATTATTATCATTAATTCAGTTGCAAAAGATTTCTTTCCCATGTGGCCAAGAGACCAGAAAGAATGTGTGGTTTGACGAAAAATAGGACAATAGAAGAAAGTAGGTAAAATGTTTGTAACAATTTCTGTTTATTTAAAATCGTGACGACAGATACTAAGCAACAACACATGCAAGTCATAGGTTGCAACGTTCGAAAAATCCATCAGACACATGGGTTCGGATTCTCATCATCATTTGTTGGCCCATCAAGGCTGTAACACTACGAAATCAATAAGCTGCTTAGTAGTCTATAGATTATATGTATATGTTTGCAGAGGAAAATCATCAGAATTGCACGTTTCCCACATATACAGTTTAGTTTCTGTGTTCATGGCCGTAATTTCAAATATCCAGTCTTCTGAATACTTAAGTGAAATAATTGCTGAGTTGCACAAATAATCAGTTAACTATGTTTCTTCTGGCTTTCAAGCAAACCAACACGTAGAAGACATGAAATATTACTTGTACAGTCGTAAGTCTGCATTTTGAAACGCAGTCGCTTTCAAGTTGCGAAGTTTTTCGAGACGGATGGGGCATCATTGATTTCCAGTAACTTTTCATCAAAAAATTAGCTTTTGTCGAAATGTATCAAAGCAATTGATTTAGCCTTCTTTTTTTTTGGGGGGGGGGGGGATAAAACTGTAATCGTGATGCATGTTTACGTATCTCAGTCTTTGATTTGCCGTATGTTGCAATCACAATATCAGTAGTTTTTTCTCTAGTCATTTCCTAAAAATATATCATAATGCAGTAAAGCTTCAAAAATTTAAACGATAGTTTCGGCCTCATTGGACGAATTTAATATCTGCATCGTAAATGTGACGACGGAATCTATCAGGAGAGAGCGCCGCATATTAACCGAAATGCGCGACTCCTCTCTAGAAGCCCGCATGAGACTAGCGCGATTTCGCGTCGCTTATCACTACACAGGTCTTCCTAGTACAGCTAAGAACTGGCAACATCGTTGCTGATATTTGGCAACACTGTGACAGTGCAGTTACTTCCTCAAGTGGTACTGAATTGTCTCACTAAGTTCACTTGACATTCCTTTTCTACTTTCATGACTAATGATTTGTAATGCCGACGTGAAATGAGAGACAGAAATTTAACTTTTGCACTCAAGGAATGTAGTTATTTGTGTAGGTGACTTTCAGGTTCTTTCGCGATGCGTTAGATGCTAAGCACTGAATATGTGAGAGACTGAGGGCACTGTGCGGCAGTGTGTGGTTGGCTGTGTGGTTCTGCTTGTGTCTTGTGATGCAAGCCTGGTGTGAGGTGGCAGTTCTAATCCTGGTTGGAGAAAGTGCGTTTGGGGATGGAATTTAATTTAATTTTACTTTATACGCTGCAGATTGCAAGAAGAAACTCTTTAACGGAATCATAAGAAAAACTTTATACAACAAGTCTTTCAGAAAGGTCGACTTCAAATTATGGAAATGGTATTAGATGTCTTCTTTGCTTCACCATACAAACGCCTTCAAAGAAATTCGAATTCACCTCCATTGATGTGAAATATCTCCTGTAGAGCCGGCCGCGGTGGCCGAGGTGACTGTCATTCGAGTGGCAGCCGCAGTGCGGGACGGACGCGTGGCGGCAGTGCTGGCGTTCGCGAAGTAAACAACGGCTGAGTCGCTGTGTTTAAGGTTAGTTCTAACCGCTTTGCTTAGCTAATTGTGGCTGTGTTTGAAACGAAAAAGCAGACAGAATGAGCACGATTAATATCTTGAGGAAAGATACGATCAAATTTACTTTCGACAGATGTCATGTAAGACCGAAAGCATATGAAGTGAAGCAATGGTTTATAGAAAAAGTACAGATTCATGAGAGTGACGTAATAGGTGTATATTTGTCCTTTGTAACAAATGCTTCGTTTGTGAAACTGAAAAGTCCTGAACTATGTTGTTCAATAGTAGATAAGTTTGGCGGTATCATAAAGTTCAATCATTCTGACGGTAGTGTGAGTGACGTTCCTGTCTGTCACGCTGGTTTAGGAATTCGGACGGTCCGCATTTTTGAACTTCCTTTTGAAATGCCGGACGAGGAAATCAACAAAGTTCTTCGGCACTACGGCAGAATAATTTCCAACATCGCCGAAAAGTGGTCAGAGGCCCATATGTTTCCCGTGTTGAACGGCGTCCGACAAGTGAAGATAGAGCTTTATAAGCACATACCCTCATACATAAATGTGAGTGGCTATCGTGCTTTAATAATATACGACGGACAGCCCAGAACGTGTGCTCTGTGTAATTCCACGGAGCACATTAGAAGCGAGTGTAGCAGGAGTCGCGTCCCGCAGCTGCCGGATGCAGAACACGCGGCGCCCGGCCAGGCAGTCGGCCTCAAGCTGACGTACGCAGCCGCCGCGTACCCGCGCAGCCCCGCTGGGCAGGAGGAAGTTGTTGCCGCACCGGCCGCACCAGGAAACTACGCAGAGCCGAGTCACGTCGAGCAAGCGCGTTCTTGCGAGGCGAGCAACCCGGCCGCGGAAACGAACGAAATACCGCGTCAGGGAGGAGCTTCACTGGATGTGCAGAAGACAACACCTGTCTCCACAGAATCTGAAAGTGGAAGCCGCTCTTCTGTTATTCAACACGAAGGCCCTCTGACTTCCGAGGTAACTAGAATGAACATCGAGGACGTGACACGCAGTCATATGGAGACAAATGAGACCCTACCGATAACATCCGACATAGAAGCCCAAAGAGGATCTGGGAAAGAGAATCGAACTACACAGGACAGCACAATTGAGGACCCTACACCTCTTAACATCACGCAGAAAGACCCAAATATGGAGGTGCAAAATGGAAATCCGAACAGGCTAACCGATAAGAAGAAGGAACAGGTGGCGACAGAGACATCGTCCACAGATTCTCAAGAGAAGTCACCTGCATCATCTAACGGGGGATCCCCAAAGCGCAGGAGAAATAAGAAGCGCAGGCTGGCTCATGAAGCCGCTGAGAGTATAGCCCCCATTTTGAAGGAAAAACTGAAAACCATTAAAGAACGCGACAAGCAGGTAACTGTTTCAGAAGCAGCAGTAACTTCCAAGGAACTTCCTACAGGAAGCGGAAGTGAAGCAACTGACAATACCATTGAGATGTCAGGACATGAACCCATGTCAAGTCAAGCTACCTCAGAGGCACGACTAGACTGGGCACAAGAATCAGACGAAGACATGGCAGATGAAGCAATACAGGATGAAGATATTTTTTACTAAAAGAGTGGGAATGAAACCGCTCAGACAAGAAGCATGAAGACAGATGACGGCGAAGGGGAGAAAAAAAAAATAAAGACAATGAATTGCCCTTATCGGACTTAGAAATTTCAATCACACCTAACTAATGGAACATGTTTATAATGTGACAACTCTTAACATCAACAAAATTCAGAATGAAACAAAAGTGGCTGCTCTTAAAGATTTTTTGTATCAATCCGAAACAGACATAGCATTATTGCAGGAGGTTAACATCAAAGATCTATACGTCGTTGGTATCAAGCAATACTGAATATTGCACCTGAGAGTAGTTGTGGGACAGCTATCCTTGCAAAGGACGGCATAGAGATGAAAGATGTCTGCCTTTTAGAATCTGGGCGGGGAATCAGATGCAAAATTTTTAATACTAATTTGGTAAATGTTTACGCACCATCGGGCAATAATGCGAGAGACGAAAGAGCAACATTTTACAAAAGTGAATTTCTAGTTTTACTTAAAGACAATCCGGAAAATGTTTTAGTTGGCGGTGATTGGAATTGCGTGTTACATGAAAAGGACCAACGCCCAAACTTCAATAAATCTAAAGAACTTCAGGGCTTAGTTAGTAACATGAAATGGAAAGACGCATGGGAAATTAAGTATCCTACCCTCGTCAGGTTCACATACATTACTAGTAGATCCCAAAGCAGAATCGATAGAATTTACGTTTCTTCGAACTTTGACAATAAAATTGCTGCAATTGAGGTTATACCAACTACCTTTTCCGACCATCTTGCAGTCAAATGCAGTGTTAAGTTACCGAAGCAGAAAACTTACTGGGGCCGACCATTGTGGAAATTGAACATAGGTATGCTGCTAGAGAATAACCTAAATGCACAAATAGAAGAAACCTGGCAGGCCTCTTTACGACAGCGCCATAAATACCGGTCAACTATACAATGGTGGGCTGCGGTTGCCAAGAAAAAATTGAGAGCTACCCTAATAGCGCATAGCAAAGAGAGAATGAGATGGACGAGACATACAACGGAATTTTATTATTGTTGTTTACGCGATCTCTATGAACAACCGATGACTAACGATATTTTCATAGAAATAAAGAGAATCAAAGCCAAGCTCATAAATATGAAGAGGTCCCAGCTAGAGGGCTTAAAAATTAGATCCCATGCACAAACCATTGTGGAAGAAGAAAACGCTTCTATCTATCACCTCATAAGACACGAACAACGGAGGCGAAGAAATTTTATTGATCACATGCGGGCGGAGGATAAGAGAATCCTTATAAACCAAAAAGATATATTAGACGAGGTTTATCGATTCTACACTACACTTTACAGTGAACAGCAGATAGATGAAGATACGACAAAGGAATTCTTAACAACATCTGGCCTTAAGAATACAATAACGGAAGAGGACAATCGATACCTCCAGGCACACATTACTCAAGAAGAAGTTTTCGATGTACTCAAGTCATCGCCAACTAAAAAGTCACCCGGCCCCGATGGATTGCCCATAGAGTTCTACAGATCATACTGGCATGTCATAGGCAAAGCGTTTACTGAAATGATAAATGAAGTACTAAATGGGGAGGCTGTTCCTACAGATTTGAAGCAAAGCATCACAGTACTGATCCCAAAAGGCAGGAACTTGGGAATAAAAGATATCACCAAGATGAGACCAATAAGCTTACTCAACACTGATTATAAAATAACAGCTAGGGTAATTAAGGAGAGGATAACACCAATCCTACGGAGGATCGTTGGTGTTCATCAGACATGTCTCCCAGGACGAAGCATTTTTAAGACAGTCACTGAATACAGGGACATAGTCGCAATTTTCTCCAACTCTGCAGCACATGGTGGTCTAGTATTCATTGATTTTAATAAGGCCTTTGACAGAGTTCATCATGGGTATCTTTTTAAAACATTGGCATTCATGGGCCTCAATGATAACAACGTGAAGGTTTTCAACAACATTCTAAAGGGAATTAAAACTAATGTATCTCTCAATGGTCATTATAGTAAGGATATTCAAATAACGAGTGGAATCCCTCAAGGGAGCCCATTATCAATGCTGCTCTATGTAATCGCCTTGGAACCACTTTTAAGAAGGTTAGAAAATGTACTAGAGGGCATATCTCTTGCGGGACTGAAAACGGTTTGTAACGCATATGCCGATGATGTCGGTGTGCTGATTAGAAGTAACGATGACGCCACAAGAATGACAGAGAATGTACCTTCGTATTGTAAAGCAACGGGCGCAAAAGTAAATGACAAAAAGAGTGCTTTTTTAAAACTAAACGGAATGGCCAACGTAGATATTGCTTGGGCAAAATGCGTTGAGCAACACACTGCCTTGGGTCTCACCCTCCATAGGTGTCCTCTTCGAACGATAGCTTCCAATTGGAAAAAAAATTTTGGACAATATTCGTGGCTCCCTCATTTTAAATTATTTGAGGGACCTAAACATTAAGCAAAGAATTAAGATCATTAATTGTGCAGTTTTATCAAAAGCTACTTACATTGGGCAAATATTGCCAATACCTAAAGAAGTTGCAAAAGCTATCACGGCAACGGTTTGCCGATACCTCTGGCAAGGTCATATATTTCGAGTAGCTGCTGGAACAGTGACCCTATCTACCGCAGAGGGGGGACTTGGATTGTCAGATATTCTAAGGAAAACCAATGTTCTGTTTATAAAGAGGTCGTTGCAACTTATTGAAATGTATCCAAACAGTGTAACTTCTAAATTATTCAAACTTTTTGAGCCTAACAGCCTTCGGCCACCAATCGACATCAGAGTAATAAACTATAAATTGAAGCACATTCGACACTTTTATTTCGAACTAAGTTACATGCAATGCCTTGTACAGGATATCAACAAGAGGAACTGCAAATACATGCTGAAAAAAATAAGATCACAGGACAACCCGAATAAGATGGAATTAAAGTACCCTCACAGAAAATGGAAAAATATTTGGCAAAATATAAATAACAAAATACTTACATCAGAAGTACAGTCGACATGGTACAAAGTTGTAAATAATATAATTAGCACTAACGAGAAATTATATTTAATAGGACGCAGTGACACAAACAAATGCCGTAAATGCAATACGACTGACACGTTAGATCATCGTTTCGTTTGTCAAGGGTACAGTTACTTAAGGCAAGAAGTTAAAATGCAAGTTGCCTTTCTCAGACGTCATGATGGCAGAGACATCAACCCAAATATAATATTCTTCCCGGAAGAAGTTTTTTTTCCATCTCAGAAAAATAATGCCATCTTATGGTTAATCGGAAATTACGTTAACTACATTATAAATAAAAATGGGAAAGACAGTCTATTGGAATACAGAGAATATTTACGATCAGAATACTATAAAATATACCAGAGCAAAAATCAAATAAAACCGTTTGGTAACATGCTGCGAATTGTGATCGAGAGGCAAGGAGTGGGATAGATGGTAGATGCATGCTAAAGTAGGGGACAGCTGCTGGGGGTGAAGTACGGTGGGGACTTGGTGGGCCCCGTGGCCGCTACGGTAGCCGTGAAGGCCTCAGCAGAACCCTGAAACAGCATGCCAGTGACGACGAAAACATTCACAGTTTGATACCAAAGGACCAATACTCATTCTCAATGTGAAAGTACTTACTAAGATATCAAGTAAAGAAAAATTCGTGCAGAATAAATGGAGATGTAATTCATTTACTCACTGAAAAAAGGGGGAGAAAAAAAAAGGTAAATGCCCTAGGAAATTTGCTTTTGTTCTGTATGCATACGTTTTAGTGTACACAGAAGTTATGATTCAAAAATGAAGCGCCCTAGAAGAGGGATTCATCTTTTAGTTATTTTTTCTTTCCTAATCTAGTACAATTTCACAACAAGGAGCTTTTTTTTCCAAATTTTTAAGGAAGAAATGTTGATAAACAAGAAAGTAATTTCAAAAATATACATATAAAAAAAAGACATTCACAAAAAGGTACTTTTCTGAACCGAGGGTTTCACAGTTATGAGAAGACGCAATAGGGCTGATGATGAATGCTGATGAACGAAACTAAACAGGACAATCCAAAGATTGCGGAACAACCTGCATTTGGCAGAAATCTACGAGAAGACGAACTTTGAAGCCTTAGAGTGCAGTAGTGCCTAGACACAAATCTTAAATTTTCACAGTATCCAACAGGTTGATAACGATATCAGGAAAAGGAACCAATAATCATTAACACAATTTATTTTATCTTACATTGATTTACATTCTGTAATATAGCTATGAAGCTCTAGAGAACAAAAATTTCACAACAGGCTGAAGTAAGCCTGCGCCGATGAAGGCGAAATAAACAAAAAAAGCAAAAAAAAAGCAAAAAAAAAAAAAAAAAAAAAAAGGGATTGAGGCAAAATAAAAAAAACGGTTAAGTTCTTAAGTGGTTCATGGGTGGTTTGTGGGTTTAAATCCCGGGTGCCCCCTTCATTTTTCAGTGTCATGAAAAAAAAAAGAAAAAAAAAAGGTGACTGAGGCGCTCCAGTCACGGTCAGCCCGACCACTACGGTCGGGGGTTCGAATCCCCCCTCGGGCATGGATATTTGTGCCGTCCTAGTTCGTAAGTAGTTCATAAGTAGTTTGTAAGTTTAGGGACTGATGACCCCGTAGTTAAGTCCCATAAGCTTAACAAACATTTTTTTTTCTCCTGTAGAAATGAGACATGAAGACACGAACCTTGCAGTGTTCCTGTATTGCTTTAGAACGTGCACAGAAACGCATTAACATAATTTAGCTCATACATTTACCGAAACAACGACACTAAAACATTTTAGTGAGTTACATATTGTGTCTTGATGAAAACATATGAACTGATGACAATAACAAATTACATGAAAGGCTTTTCTGAAAGGAAAAGGATCGAGATTTAAATCACAAATAAGTGTTAACCATCGGAGAGGGCCATTGGATTGGAGAATGACAATTTTTTGCCTCTCTAATGTATTATATGCTCATCATTCAAAATAGGTGGTCTGCTTCGATATCCTGTGTTAAATACGAATCGCAACCTTTTCTGTGGATCACCACTTAGCAACACTACAGCATTTTACGTATCCAGGGCGATGAGCGGCGGCAGGCGCTGTGGGCAGAGGGCGAGGCAGCGCTGTGTAGCGCCGCCACCGCTGCTGTCGGCGAGTGGGCCGCGGAGAGCTCTGCCAAGTGGCAAGAGGTGGCAATGTTATTGGGCCGAAATGTTATTAACAGTGTACCAAAAAATGAAATACGTTACACATATACTTCCCTTACACATGGGGCATGTGCATGAACGAGTGACGTGAATTTAAAATTTTTGTCAACAGCCGGTTTCGATCGCTAATACTGAACATGCAAGTCGCGCACTTTACCGCAAGACCAAGAAGGGAGCTGACCAAGTTATCTTCTAACTGCACACAAGAAGTACTGTATGAACTCCCGCAGTCTGCAGTGTTGCCAGATTGTGCAGATAGCTGGACTTAGAGCGAATCAGCGCGGCCACTTTTATTGTCCCATGTCGCGATCGGCTCGGACTTAGGCTCAGCGGCGGCCGGCCGGCGGCCAGGTTTTTTGTCAAAGAGTGTACATCTTGTGGACAGTCGAGTAGTGAAATTCCGGCTTTTTTATTTATATTATAATTTTATGCAACATTGAAACCGAGTGGAGTGTTATGGTATTCATCAACGTGTGAAGATATTTCTGGACAAATTTTCGTAGAATTTTGCGAGCATATTAAAATGAACAATTCTTTTAATAACGTTTTTGGTGACAGGGTAAATTAATTTCGATAAACTATATTTAAAAGTTGAAAGTTGACTACTGCAGAGGTAATGAGATATTTAGCTATTTTAGCTGAGTATATTCACTGCAGTTGTCTGCTTACTAGAGTAACCTGATATAAGTCTTGGTAAAAAATAAAAAAAATGCACTGCTTAAATAGTGTAATTAAATCTGCCAGCAATTAATTTAATGAAATGATTATAGTAGCAGAAAACACAGAAAGATTACTTTTAAAAATTATAGTTTTGGGTGTACAAGCCAGTTAAAGATTCATGTAAATTTCTTGATGTGCTGCTGAAACTTGTTCCCTGATCCAAATTGAGAACTAGTTTGATTACTCTCACAGCAGCAAGTTAGCAAAGCAGTGGTCATATGAATTGTAGCTCATAGGAATCACACTTACTATGAAACTAGCCACCACAAATAAATTAATTTATGAAAGTGGCGGACGAAACAAGAGGAGCAACGGAAATATTAACAATAATCAGCATCTGAATCTCTTCTCAGCACACGTGAAACAATATTTATAAAGAAAGGGGTAGGTATTCTCAGCTAATGTATTAAAAATGGGATAAGATTTTTATTGAACAAAATGCTTTTATTTAGTATAAGCACAAGCACGTGGGGGAAACCAATTTAGGTACACAATAAAACGCATCCCAAGCACTATCATATCTTATGCTAAAAATGCCCATAATGGAAATTTAAGTTTATCTACACTGAATTGAATTTTAGTTGGGGGAGGATTTACAAATAAGAAGCATTCATCCACACAGACACACACACGCGCAATGCAAGCGAAACTTACTAAAATCAGCGTGCTGAACAAGGCAGAGACTGCCATCGATCTCGTAGGGAAAGTTCCAGCGAGCCAAGGTGAAGGACACAACACAATAAAATAACTTTCGTACGTGGCTGGCTCTATTCTTTCTTAACTGGAGATGGCGCATATAGCAACAAAATCTGTTTGCATTTGAAGATAAACCAAGCGCTGGAAAACTGAGGTGCGATCCACGTGGTTCCAAAATCCAGTAAAATGGATAAAATCAGTTACTAAATTTTTCGAAAATTAACCATAGCATGCAATCCATAGAAATGTGTGGAATGTTACAAGGAAACGGTAGAAACACTGTTCCACACGATAGGAGAACTTTCGAGAGATGGATGAGGTCCGCTCTCAGAAATCATCAAGTTTAATAAATTCAGATTCGCGGTAAAACAAATACAAAATACGCCATGCAACGTATCAAAATCCATCGAATGTTGTAAGGAAACGAAAAAAAAAAAAAAAAAAAAAAAAAAAAAAAAAAAAAAAAAAAAAAAAAAAACACAGTCATACGCGATATCACGAACTTTACAGAGAAGGATGAAATCCTATCTCAAAAGTCATCAATGTATAATAAATTCGGAGTCGCGGAAGAACGACTATGAAATACGGCATGCAACCTATAGAAATTCGGAGAATTTCATAAGCAAGCAAATGAGAAAGGTTGTACAGGGCTAGTAAAGCATTTACAGACCGCGGTTGGGAACAGAGTACAAGTTCGAGAATAAAATAGCAATTTACAACAGGCGGAAGAGGGAAGATCGCGCAGTACTACCAGAAAATTGAAAGATAAATGCAGGTATTCTAGCCTGAAGGACATAGAACAAACACGGGTTCCGCTGAAGGCTTTGTTCTGAGAACACACCACGTGGAGTACATGTTACTCACAGACAGAGAAAACGAACAGTAAAATTGCACATGACTTACAAGAAGCAAAAATCCTGCTTAGTAGTCGCGCATCTTTCGATGCATGCTCGGAGAAACTTACTCAAAAAAAGAATGAAGTTCTAAAACCTAAGTTGAACTAACTGAACAACGAATTGCTGCCATCTCCAGGCTGAAAGAGCAGAGCTAACTCACCATTCCGAAGGACAGCCACTGAACGAGTGAGACTTTGGCGGGCCATGTGGGCCTCCGCCCGGAAATCGGCGAGGCCGTGGGAGTCGGGGGTGGTGGGGGAAAAGCAGAGATTCGCACAAGGGCGCGTATAGGCTCACACCAGCCTCTTGCCAACATAACTTGCAACGAAAGGGTGTGGAAACCTCTTTTGAGAGCACAGAAAGAGAGGTTGATACCAGCCACCTATCGACGCAGGTCAAGAGAACATCGCCCAAGGCTAAATTTCTCATTCTTCCAGACACATTAGCACGCCAAAAAATTCTCATATTCACACATGCAGATACAAAAGATTTTACACTCTTATAGGCACGGTGGCGAGACGGAGAAGCCGTTCATGTTGCCACATTGATTGACACACTAATAAATTGATAACATAAATCTAACACAAATGAAGTTAAATGCGATTACTCGTAATAACATTTAAAAACGAGAACTGAAAGGCTATGTTACTCCTCAAGCATCAGAAAAGAATAGAGTGTCGTTAAGCGACTTTAAATAAAATACAAGATTAAGATTTAGGGATGGCGGCAGACAGCCGTCTTTCAGATTGAGTGTGGCGTGTGGGTATAACTACTGCATCATTAGCCTGGACCTGGCCATGAACTGTATCCTGGGGAAAGTTTTAGATAATAATAATCGTACGAAATCCCATGATAACATCATTTTAACGCAATAGATCCCATGATTCATAAACAATTTAAAATATAAGCAATTGAATGGAAACCAGAATCTCCAGCTAGATTTTCTACACATATTTTTACAGTGGAATTACGGTTCTCGTTTTTAGACGGGTCAGCACTGGATGGATTGCTGAAGAAGAGAATCATCACGAGGTGAATGAAACTATGAACTGACTGTTTTTCGGCGCAACCAACCAGGTTGCTGAGTTGCAAGGGGATGTTTTAGAAATTCAACCGTTTTCTGCCTGTGAGAGTAATTAAATTAACTGATTAACTCGAATAAAGTAAGACTTGCTTTTACAAAGATTTTATTAATTCAGATGTGTAGTAGTTTCGAACGCATTCCTACAACTCACATGAATGACCATATTTGATTCAGTTATCCAGAAATTTGTTAATGTAACCATTGGTCACATAATTAGATTTCACAGTCAAATGCATGACAACAAACGTAGCTAGCAGAGTAGCAATATGTGTTACCTTCTATAATTTTTGTTTCTTTTATTCCTATAACGCAACGATTATGAATTTTCCAGCTTACAGATCCGATTATGTGAGCTTTAAGCGAGAACTACATTCATTACAGAATAAACTAGGTCGTGTAGTGCAATATAAACACGCATTCCTCACAAATCTGAACCACCTATAAAACAGTAAAATCGGCGTGTTCGCCGTTAATCTGTTTGAACACATTATTACTGAAAATTACTCCACGAATTTTGATTGGATTTTCACAGGTAACTGAGCGTAGCTCCGGGAAACATATGGGCTTCATTTAATGAAAATCGGATTATGAGAAAGAAAGAGATACCGTAATTAAAATTTTTTGTCCCAATCTGTCATCCTCGTCTGCTTGAAAACGTTACTCTGAAAAAATAAATAAATACATATTGGATGAATCTTTTGGGATTTTCACATAGAACATAGCGTGTCTTGAGAAAACGTATTGCGTGTACGTCACGTATAGTTCATAAGAGATAGAAAATGTATCGTAATTTAAAGGAGTGTGTACTGCTTCTTCGCGTAACGTAGGGCCAGTAATTAATGCTGTCATTTGTTTCAGCTCAGCACCAATGATAGTACCATTCTCGGGAGGTTAGTCAGTGACATAATAAAGCGATGCGATCTTATCTGTACGAATAAAACCTAACACTCAATGCACTTGGCCAGGTTGTACAAACTTACCGATTTCCGTTTGTGTAAAAGAAATGTTAACGAAATTTCTTTGCTTCTGCGGATGATATTTATTTACATCTTTCTTGTTGGTTGCGAAAAACGAATTTGTTGATTGATTGACGCCCAAAGAATTCTATTTTTACCTATTTAAGCTTCTGAGACCTAAAGTACAGCAGTATTCGATGGCTCATATTCAGCTTCTGTTGCTAATTTTAAAAATTTATGGTCCTCAGTTACAAAAGATAAACTGTCACTTTCAAACTGTAACAGTAGAGTATTCAGTGTTAGTTCGCTCAATAACCCTTTTAGCACGTAACACACTCCATAACGCTGCCTTCGATCATCCACTCCTGTGCTCTTGAATGAACCTTTAGACTCATTTACGTTGATGATGATGCAACCATTGCTGCATTGCATGTACACATTAATTTAACACTTCATAAAGCTACTCATAAAGTTTCGTATCTGTTCAACCGACAACCACCATGGTGTTTCTTACATAAATTGAATAAAATATCGTATTCATTCGGCTATAGTACACCACCGCCTATAGTACCCCCACACCCCTCTAATTTTTGAGGTAGAAAAACCAACTATAAACCACCTAGAAAATGCATATTCACAGAATATATGAAATCGACTGCGACTAGGCAAAGCTAAAAATGTGTACCCAGCTGGGATTCGAGCCCAGTCTCCTGCTGTCTAGGCAGTTGCGCTGACCCCTACACCACATTTTTTTTTATTTTTTTTTATTTTAGCCGGGATTCGAACCCGGGTCTCCGGCTTTCTAGGCAGTTGCGCTGACCCCTACACCACATTTTTTTCCTTCTTTTTTTTTTTTTTTTTTTTTTTTTTTCGGGTCTCCTTCCTCCCCTTCAACCCGTCCTTCCGCTCGCCAACATCGCCTTCATCGGCGTCGGCTTCTTCTGCCTTTGAGAAAGAAAGTGGTTGCTGTCCGATACTTAAAAATAAAAATCTTCCCATGTATGCTTCTTTAGCCACTTTTTATTTTATTTTCATGCGTGTTATGTAGCCAGGCTTCGCCTGCAACGTTCTTCTTCACGAAAATTTACTGCTCTCGCGGTGGTGTCGTTCATGTCTGAACTTTATCTTCTGCTTCGCTTACAGGTGGTCTGCATTCGATGAACTTTTCTTAACTTTGTAGAGCAAGCCGCGCAAGAACCACACATGATTTTTTATATTTTTGTATGTTATTTGATTTTATTTTTAATTTTTTTTAATTTTTTTATATTTTTTTAAATTTTTTTTTCTATCCAATATTGACCAGATATTTGGTTAAGGAAACGAAATGAATCATAAAAATGAAGTAAACGAGTGCGATGCCTCTTCTGTGGCATATCCTTTAGTGTCATTTGGTGACGAAAATAAATTTTTCTCTGTAGCGTAATTAACAGAAAAGTTTCTCCTAACTAAATATAAATAATAAAAATAAATAAATAAATTTTGTGATAATTCTTTTTTCTCTATTTTCTCTTGAACTGTTTATTTCTTTAGAATAAGGAGTGTGTTCCGGCTTCCGTTGGTGGCATGCTGTTTCAGGGTTCTGCTGAGGCCTTCACGGCTACCGTAGCGGCCACGGGGCCGACGAAGTCCCCACCGTACTTCACCCTCAACAGCGATCCCCTACTTCGGCATGCCTCTATTAGCGTTATGAATTGGTTGTAATAATCATCCTACGCCATCTCTCTCGAAGAGAATCTTCAACATGTTGCCTTTTTCATATCTCTTTTCCGGAATATGTTGTAATATCCTTGTAGCTGAAATTCTTTGAATTCCTGGACAGTACCGGTCCCTTTCTTATTAATGACATAGTGAATAAAATTCCCCAGTAACCACAAAATGGCATTATTTTTTTGAGCAGGAAAATATATCTTGTCTGGGAAGAAAATTAGATTTAAATGTATATCTCTTCCGTCGCTTCTCTTAAGGAACGATATTTGTTTCTTAAGTTCCTGCCATATTGCGCTGTATTCTAAACATACGAATCTGTGTTCCAAGGTATCAATTGCGTTGCATTTTGGGCATCTGTTTGTATCACAACATCCTATTGCATACAATCTCTCATTGGTACTAACAATATTGTTGACAACTCTGTACCACGCTACCTGTATTTCTAATGGGAGCAGTCGATTACTCACATTTTTCCAAATGACTTTCCAATTCCTGTTTGGAAACTTGCTCTCCATTCTGTTTTTGTTCTCGTTTGATTTTAATCTGTCGATAATATAGTGGTAGTTTCTCTTCTTTCTGTCCAAGACAATACTCCTCATGTAGCTTAATTCCAAATAATAGAGACGAATGTATTTCAGTTTATAATTTATTTTGGTGATATCGACTGGTGGCTGCAAGCTTTCAGGTTGAAACAATTTGAATAATTGCGCTGTTATGCCGTCTGGGTGACTTTCAATAAGTTGCAGGGACCTCTTTATGAATAGTGCAGTTGTTTTCCGCTGAATGTCAGTAAGTGCGAGTCCACCCTCTTCCGTTTTCAGAGTTATTGTTTCTAAAGCTACCTTAAAAATCTGTCCTTGCCAGATATACCGACCTACGGTTCTCATGATTGCCTTTGCTATTTGTTTTGGGATAGGCAGAATTTGCCCCATGTATGTCGCTTTTGAGAGTACCACACAGTTTACGATCTTAACTTTCTGCTTCAGGTTCAGGTCTCTCATGTCGTGTAATTTAAGGGTGCCTCGAATCTTATCAAATACTGTTTTCCAGTTAGCGGCAGTCATCCTAAGTGGGCAGCTGTAAAGGGTTACCCCCAAGGCTGTATGAGTTTCTACGCAATGTGCCCAAGGAACCTGTATATTGGTGAGGCCATTGAGATTCAAAAAAGCACTCTTCGTGTCATTAATTTCGGCGCCTGTTGCTCTGCAGTATAGTTGCAGGTTAACTGTAAGTTTTTTCATATCATCACTGCTTCTTATTATGACGCCTACATCATCGGCGTATGCATTAATAACTTTTTTTAGTCCCGATATTAAGATACCCTCTAGTTCTTTATTCAGTCGTCGTAAGAGTGGTTCTATTGCCACGACAAACAGCGTCATTGATAAGGGGCTCCCCTGGGGTACTCCATTGTCAATGCGAATGTCCTTAGTATAATGACCATTAGTAATTACCTTCGTATGTATACCTTTCAAAATGTTATAAAAAATCCTAAGATTACCCTCGCTAACGCCCAAGTGCGACAAAGTTGTAAAAAGGTAGTTGTGACCGACTTTATCGAATGCCTTTGCGAAATCTACAAATGCAAGACCACCATATGCTGAAGTGTTTGAAAATATTCCCACAATGTCCTTGTACTCGCTGACTGTCTTCAGAATAATGCGCCCAGAGATACACGTCTTGTGGCATCCGATTATTTTTTCTAGGACTGGCCGCAGTCGCTCTTTCAGAACTCTAGCTATTATTTTATAGTCAGAATTCATTAGTGTAATAGGCCACATTTTCTTGATGTCTTTTGTGTCCGTGTTTTTGCCTTTTGGAAGTGGCACTGTAAAACTCTGTTTTAAATCTGCTGGGACAGCCTCTCCTTTTAAGGTTTCGTTAACAATTTCAGTGAACGTACTGCCTATAATATGCCAAAACACTTTATAAAACTCCAGAGGCAGACCATCGGGGCCCGGTGACTTTTTTAAAGGAGAAGTCTTTATTATTTCCAGAACCTCTTCTTCGCTTATTTCTTCTGTAATATGGTCATTATCCTCTTCTGTGATGGTGCCCTGAAGTTCAGATCCGGATAAAAAATCCCTTATGACCTGTTCCTCGGTACTATTTTCAGTATAGAGTGCAGTATAAAATCTATAGGCTTCATTAATAATATCTTTGTGAGTTGACAGGACGCTGTTATCCTCGGCCCTAAGAGACGCAATAAAAGTTCTTGTCCTTTGTTGCTCATGCTTTATGAGATGATATATCGATGTATGTTCCTCCTCAACCACAGTCTGAGTATGGGATTTGATTTTCAGACCATCAATCTGTGACCGTTTGAGCTTTAAGATTTCGGCTTTGGTCCTCTTGATTTGCAGAAAAATGTCTTGTGACATTGGTTGCTCATAGAGTTCGCGTAAGCAGGTGTAGTGAAACTCTATAGTATGCCGCAACCACCTCGCCCTCTCTTTCCCGTATTCTATCAAAGTGCCTCTTAGCCGTTTCTTTGCAACAGCGCTCCACCATTCTATACTGGATTTGTATTTATAGCGTGTTCTTAAAGAGGCCCGCCACGTCTCTGCTATGAAGTCAGCGAGAGCATTTTCTGGCAACATGTTAATATTCAATTTCCATGCGGGCCTACCCCAGTACGTCCTCTGTCTCATTAGCCGTATACTACACTTTACCGCTTGGTGGTCAGAAAAGATGGCGGGTATCACTTCAATGACATCCACTTTATTTTCTAAGCTCGAGGATACGTAAATCCTGTCTCTTCGACTTTGGGATGTGTTGGTAATATAGGTAAACTTCACGATGGTGGGATACTTTATTTCCCAAGATTCCTTCCATTTCATATTGGTTACTAGTCCCTCGAGTTCCCTTGATTTATTAAAATTTGGCCTTTGGTCCTTTTCATGTATTACACAATTCCAGTCACCACCAATTACAACGTCGACAGGGTTATCATAGAGTAATGGTAAAATGTCAGTTTTATAAAAAGCAGCTCTTTCTGGTTTTGCATTGTTTCCGGATGGGGCATAGATGTTGATAAAGGTTGTATTAAAAATTTTGCATTTGATGCCCCTCTCAGATTCTAAAAGAACAGCGTCTTTCATTTCGATCCCTTCCCGTACAAGAATAGCTGTCCCGCAACAGTTCTCAGGAGCTACGTTTACAATTTCTTTGTAACCAGCAACATACAAATTTCTGACTTTAACCTCTTGCAGCAGAGCTATATCGCTGTCGGACTGATATAAAAAATCTCTAAGCGCTGCAACTTTAATTTCACTTTGAATTTTATTTATGTTTAAGGTGGTCACATTATATGTTTGTTCCATGAGGAAGTATGATTGAGGAATTTACAGGATTTCGTAAAGGGCTGAAATTGTTCGTTTCTTCCGTGTATCTTCTTTCATTTTTGTACTCCGTATGTGTAAATTGTTTACGCTGTCAGACAATCTCTTAATAAAAGATATCTTCGTCTGGTAATGCATCCTCTTCCATGTCCTCATCCGCTCCTTTCTCGACTTCTTCGCTCCATTCAGATCTCGCAGCTGAAGTACTTTTCGCATTAGGGATGCTTCTTCTGTGTCAGATAATGAATGTTCAATCTCGCTATGTAGCGTCTACATTGCACATTCGGATATTTCAGAAGTTCTTTTTCCTGCAGGAGACTCTCCGGAGCGTCCTTGTGATGTGTCCGCTTTTTTCTTATCTTTTTGCAGAATGTTTCTCAATTTGTCCTTTAAAATGGGGGCAACAGTCTCCGCAGCCTCATGAGCCAGTCTGCGTTTCTTATTTCGTTTCCTTTTTGGCGATGCAGCCGGTGACAAATCAGGTGATTTGTCCGTCGATTCTGTAGAAGATCTTTCGCGTTGTATCGAATCCTTTGATTGATCTAATTTATTACACTGAGATCCGCTTTGTTCGTCGACATTGAGCTTCTTTCCTTTCCCATTTTGGAGTTGATCTTCATTCCTATTTTTGTCTTTCTCGTTACTACGTTGACTTTCTTGAGGTTTTTGATTTCCTTCTCTTTGCGATGAATTTTCTAAGCGATCTCCTTGTATCGCTACATTCAGCTGGTGATTCTCATCAATAAGCATCTGAGGTCTGAGCATCTGAGGTCTCAAGCTCCTCATGTTGAAAAGCCGGAGGACTCGACGCAGAATCTGCTGGTATCGTGTTCGGGTTTGGCTGCACTTCATTAGCGCGACGCTCAGTCACGCCGTGTGTGTCGCCTGTTTCCTGATGCGCCCGGCCCGCCTCACCACTTCGCTCGTCATCGGCCCCGCTCGGCCCCGCGCTGTTTCCTGGTAGCGGCTGTTCCGGCGCGACTCCCTCCTGCCCCGCTGTTGACGGCCCCGCTGAGCGGCGCGGGTTCGTGGCGGCGGCGTAAGTCAGCCTGAGGCTGACCGCCTGGCCCGGGACTACAGGCTCTGCGGCCGGCAGCTGCGCGACGCGTTTCCTACCGCACTCACTGCGAATGTGCTCTGTTGAGTTACACAGAGCACATGTTCGCGGCTGCCCGTCATAGATAACAATAGCCCGGTATCCTAGCACATTGATATAAGAAGGAATGTGTCTCTGCAGTTCCATCTTAAGTTGCCGAACGCCGTTCAATACAGGGAACATATGTGCCTCCGACCACTTTTCGGCGACATTGGACAGAATGGTACCATAGGGGCTGAGAACCGAATTTATTTCTTCCGCCGGCATCTCGAAAGGTAGCTCAAAAACCCACACTGTCCGAATACCTAAACCTGCGTGAGTAACAATGACATTACTCACTATTCCGTCTGAATGGTTAAATTTCATAACACCGCCACACTTATCAACTATTGCATAACATAATTCTGGACTTGTCAACTTAACAAAAGCAGCATTTGAAACGAACGATAAATGTACACCAATTACTTCATTCCCTGAAATCTTCACTTTCTCGGTTAACCACTGTTTAACCTCATAAGCTTTCGGTCTGTTAAAGTTTCTGTCAAAAGTAAATCTGATCGTGTCTTTCCTCATCTCTTTTGTCGTATTCATTCTGTCTTATTAATCGGGTTAACTAAAGCCACAATCGCAAGGATGCAGTTAAGACTAACCTTGTAAGGCGCGACACAGCCGTTGTTTACAACAGGATCGCCAGCGAGGACGCCACACGCCCTTCGTCCACCACGACTGCCACTCGAATGTCTCTGGGAGCACAGTGATCACCGCACCTGCAAGGACTATCTAAGCACGCCTCCCGTCAGGTTCAAATTTCCAGCTTTACCCTGCCCACACTACTCAAACTCATAGTCACTATGTACTAATTCCCGTAAGAGTAAGGCCACCGAACTTGCCCACCCCTACCCCCTTACGAAAGTATCATTGCCTATCGTTGGCATATTATATATAATTAGTACACAGTGAATACGAGTTTGTGTACCGTGGGCACGGTAAAGCTGGAAATTTGTACCTGCCGGGAGGCGTGCTTAGGTAGTCCTTGCAGGGGCGGTGATCACTGTGTCCCCAGTGGTGTAGGGGTCAGCGCAACTGCCTAGAAAGCAGGAGACCCGGGTTCGAATCCCGGCTGGGTACAGATTTTCAGCTTTGCCCAGTCGCAGCTGATGTCATATATTCTGTGAATATGAAAACAATAACAACTGCAGGATCAGAAGTGCCGTCTGTTCTTTCGGAATAGACGCGACATGTATATATCTAGAAAATTCATGAATATGTTAGATACTTGAAATTCCACAGCACTATTTTATATTAAATTAGCACCATTTCCTGCCGCTGGCTCTTGGAACAATAGTATTTTAACACATATCGGTAACAATAGCAGACTATCCTTTCAACGTCGTCCTTGTTCAGTCTCACTATGCTTGCAATTTCCTGCAGTTAGTGTTGGATGCGGATTTATACTGTGAACAGCATATGAATGAGTACCGGCGAGCGAGAATTAGCTTTATGGTTTTGTTAGAATTACGAGACGTCGAGTTGCCGTCCGTGTGGCAACTCGTGAATTTAAAGTGAAACCGATAATGATTCACTGTAGGAGAGGTCAGAAAGACATGCTAAAGTCATATAAAATAGAGAGTAAATCTTTTCGTCTGGCTCAAAAAGGGAAATACGAATGTGCAGACAAAAAAGTGCTGCAGTGGATTCTCCAAACCCAAAACAGTGCTCATGCTGTGGCACATGAAATGCTGCAGTTGAATGCACGCTTGTTTGCGATACAAGATGGAATGTCCGCAACTACATTTACGTAGTTAACGCCTACAGTACCTTCCCCAAATTCAGAAGTGAAATGTGTAGGGAGAAAGGCGGTTACTAAAGCCGAGTAAACCAGTATTTCTGTCAACCTTTTTTGAATATACGAAGTTATAAATTATTTTACTCCACAAATCAATATCATGGTTTCAAGACCTTGATCACTTTCTCAAACAATTTATACGCTACCAGTCAGTATGTGACTGTTTCATACGGAATTCAAACAACTCTGCACTTACGCGTGAGTAATAGTACACCACTGGCCATTAACATTGCTACACCAAGAATAAATGCAGATGATAAACGGGTATTCCATTTGACGAATATATTATACTAGAACTGACATGGGATTACATTTTCACGAAATCTGGGTGCATAGATCCTGAGAAATGAGTACCCAGAACAACCACCTCCGGCCGTAACAACGGCGTTGATACGCCTGAGCATTGAGTCAAACAGAGCTTGGATGACGCGAACAGGTACAGATGCCCATGCAGCTTCAACCCGATATCACAGTTCATCAAGATTAGTGACTGGCGTATTGTGACGAGCCAGTTGCTCGGTCACCACTGACCAGACGTTTTCAATTGGTGAGAGATCTGGAGAATGTGATGGCTGGGCTAGCAGTTGGACATTTTCCGTATCCAGAGAGGCCCGTACGGGACCTGCAACATGCGGTCGTGCATTATCCTGCTGAAATGTAGGGTTTCGCAGGAATCGAATGAAGGGTAGGGCCACGACTCACAACACATTTGAAATATAACGGCCACTGTTCAAAGTGCTGTCTATGCGAACAAAAGGTGACCGCGGCGTGTAACCAATGTCACACCATACCATCACGCCGGGTGATACGCCAGTATGGCGATAACGAATACACGCTTCCAATGTGTGTTCACCGCGATATCGGCAAACACAGATGCGACCATCATGATGCTGTAAACAGAACCTGGATTCATCCGAAAACATGACGTTCTGCCACTCTTGCACCCAGGTTCGTCGTTGCGTACGCCATCGCAGGCGCTCGTGTCTGTGATGCAGCGTCAAGGGTAACCGCAACCATGGTCTCCGAGCTATTAGTCCATGCTGCCGCAAACGTCGTCGAACTGTTCGTGCAGATGGTTGATGTCTTGCAAAGATCCCCATCTGTTGACTCAGGCGTGCGGATAAGATGCCTGTCATCTCGACTGCTAGTGATACGAGGCCGTTAGGATCCAGCACGGCGTTTCGTATTGCCCTCCCGATCCCCCGATTCCATATTCTGCTAACAGTCATTGGATCGCGAACAACGCGAGCAGCAATGTCGCGATACGATAAACCACAATCGCGATAGGTTACAATCCGACCTTTATCAAAGTCGGAAACATGATGGTACATATTTCTCCTCTTTAGACGAGGCTTTGCGACAACGTTTCACGAGGGCAACGCCGGTGAACTGCTTTTTGTGTATGAGAAATCGGTTCGAAACTTTTCTCATGTCACCACATTGTAGGTGTCGCCACTGCCGGCTACCTTCTGTGAATGCTCTGAAAAGCTAATCATTTGCATATCACAGCATCTTCTTCGTGTCGATTAAATTTCGCGTCTGTAGCACGTCGTCTTCGAAATGTAGCAATTTTAATGGCCAGGAATGTAATTTGGTAATACACTGATGCAGTGCTTAGTTACCTAGCATAGCATATGTGGACAGTGGCGGACTCAGCGTGTCGGATGCCAGAGGCGGCAATGCGATACACATGAGCCATCTCCCCCCCTCCCCCCCTCCCCCCATCAACATGGTGCCAACCTATGTTCGAATCACACTGTGCGACACGACACGCCACGACTAAATATCATACCGTGCTGTTGTACAGTAATGTCCACACCGGACCGGCCGGCACACGGCAGCGACAAAGACATTCACCTATACGACGACTGGTTTGCCGGCGAGGATATTTTCAGGCGGGTCTCTGTCGTTGTCTGTCTTTGTCTGAACGTGCGAATACCATACACGCGAAGACACGACACGGCAGTTGGTTTCAAGCGTCTCCACCGTGCGTTTGTGTGTTCGAGTGTATACGCGGAAATATGAATTGTGAAAAGTTAGTGGAGATTGCGAGAGAGCACAAGGAGGTCTTCGATTTGTCACATCGAAAGTATAGTAACAATGTTCATAAGGATGCTCTGTGGGAAGAAATTGCAGGAGAGATGAATGAAACTGGTATGTGTAAATTTTATATTTACATTTCATCGGTCTTTGTTTAGAAATAACACAAACGAGGAAAAGAAAGCAGAAAATATTAATCGATACAGTCGACTTTTCCCGCAGCATTTAAGGAAAAAATCCTTATAACGCACTTCAAACGCTTTTTTAGTTGAATTGCCGCCTTGTAAAACTGCGCGAATAGTATCAGCCTGGGGGGCGCAGTAAATACTACGCAGAAGCGAACGCATTTCTGTTCTTCTGCGCGTTACGTCACGCACTTCACGCGCGCCCAGACCTGTATGTTCCAGGCCTTTTGATTTCATGTTTCATGAGTGCCGTAGACTTTGCTAAGTTACTATTGTTTAGTAAGTGATTTACCAGTGGAAGTGTTTTTAGCGTTGTTGTCAACTGTAATTTACACAAGCGAAATAAAAAATGTTCAAATATCTGTAAGCCTAAGGGACGAAACTGCTGAAGTCATCGGTCCTTAAATATAAAACTACTTAAACTAACTTTTCTAAATACAAAAGGGACTAAATTAGTGCTACACTGTTTCGCACGTGATGCAAGTCTACAAAATATTTGACTTTCCAAGTGATACAGAAAAGATCGTGTAGATGTTGATAATGCTAGGATATCCTCTACTCGTTTCCTAGGTACAGATTATATCAAGGATTTGCGTGCGGAACTGGTAAATTTACCGTCAAAACGGGTGCCTAAGATGTCCGTCCAGTAATTTGCCTTTGCCTTGTGATAGTACCGCCAGTGACTGCACATCGAGTGTAACAGAAAGTAGGAAAGAAGGTTTCAACAAAAGTGAAATCAGGAGAAGAAGTAGAATGTTGACAAGTGTACTTTTACGGATGAAGTTGTTTGTAATTATTCAGATGAAGTCCCTTTACAGAATTCGGTATCCTCATTACAAAGGAGAAATTCTCTTCTTAAAACGTATTTATGAATTGGGAGCACGTATAAAGAACTTCGAATTCAGTTGTCATCGACGAAACGTCGTTTGCATTAAGAGGAAACTAGCCACAATCTTTTTACCTAATCAAATCGGTAGTCCTTTACACGTTTCAAAACAAGTTCGATGGAAAAAAAAAAGAATACATTTGGAAATCTACCACTTTATGTGTCGTTTCGCAGAAAATCTATAATTTTCTGAAGGAAAACGTCGAAGAATCTTTACGAGCTGAGTTCGTGTTGCTATATTGGGTAAACCCAGTTTTCTGTTACTACTCAGGTATTTTAAATGACGTTTTAGTGATGATGAAAATGCATCTAGCCCTGAGTGAAAACGACAGCGTCCTTAGATCTTGCTTGCTAGTAAACTTCTTTTCAGAGCCAAGTCAGTAAAAGGTGAGCTCATTTACAACCTTTAGTTCGGCAAGTAACTGCAAAAACAGACTAAACTTTGCGTTTGTTTTTGTATGTTTCGATTCGAGAGATGCTTGAGCTTTCGACGTAAGAAGTGTCTGTCTGATGGTTGGGCAAGCTACAGAATTTAGCAACAGCATTCGAGCAATAGCAGAACTGCAAATCTTCTTATCATTGTTTCAATAGAAAGCGAAATGCATCACAAACGCGCCACTCAAATGCGCGGGCCACATACTGTAGCGCCGTTCGCGAGGCAGCCGCTGTCCCCCCGTGACGTCACAGTGTCAGCCAATAGTAGCACGGAGCACTTACTGCTCAAACTTATTTGTTTTACGGACCTTGGTCTCAGGTAACATCAATTGATGTCTTTCCTCACTTTCAAATCGGTGTTGACTCTTACGAACAAAATCATGTAGTACACATGTTGCTAATACAGTTCTGTCTGCGTTTTTGGGGTTGAGCTGCATTTGTCAATTATACATACGAAATATTTGGCACAATATGCCGAATGCGTTTTCACTGACACTCCTTGCTCGCGGCACTCTGTAATTAAAGTTTTTCTTTACTTTTTCGTGTGCTTTCGTGTGCTTGGGTACGAGGATACGGCCGCAGTACATAAGATTTCAATGGAAATGTCTCGTCACCCACAATTACGTGCGGCAATTTATCTTGAGGTCCTGGTGGACACACTGCGTCAGGAACATTCAGTGCGTTGTCTTCAAGTGCCTTCCCAAAATCTGAATTTGCAAAAATTCATATATCAAACTGTTGAAATGTTTGTAAACATTATGCGACTTAAATGCGGGGTCATCAGTCCCTAAATTTACAAACTACCTATAAACTAGCTTACACTAAAGACGGCGGAAACATCCATGCCCGAGGGGGGATTCGAACCCCCGACGGGGAACGGCTTCGCGCATCGTAGCATAGCGCATGCAAAATTTCCGCCGTCACTATCCTGTTCATAGGCCCCTACGTCTACACCAAAAAAATTACATCTTGCGCCGACTAACGCTAGCAGAACAATAGAAAACTTTGGTGTAATTAAAATACATAGATCCACTGTTGGGAGGCGCAGTAATAGCAACGTCTTTTTCATCCATGGCTCCAATGCAATTAGGGAAATTCCAAGCCTCCCCAAAACTAGCCGAAATCTGCAACCAGTCTTCTTTAGTAGGCATTGGCATTACTTCAGTCAGAAGTTTTTTAATTGTTTGATAAGAGTCACCCGTAGCGAGGTACCTAAAACAAAATTATGTACTATGTAATATCGCGTACCCGAAATACAAAATTTTGTTACTGCCACATTAATTACCTATTACAAATTACTTAAACAACAACCATAAAATTTGGAAATATTGTAAATCTGTTCTTTCTTTGATTATTAGCTTCCGTTTGCAAGAAAATGGGTATTAATCTGCGTGATTCTTACCGTAGGTCGGTAAAGCGACGAAAAAACACGAAGAGTGGCCATTCGCCACATCTTGTAAAAAATTTAAACTGGAGGACAGAGGTGCCATTTCTCCAGTGTCACTTCCAGGAGTGAAAAGGTCTTGGCAGTATTGAGGAGGAAGAAATTATTAGTTTGGAGGATAGCAATATAGAAGGAAGTGTATTTGATGAAGTGCCAAGCGTAAAACCAAGGAAACGGTATCAGAACATACAAAAGGGTGCTGCAGAAGGATCTGCAGTATGCAGTACGTTATCAATAAGAAAGAGACGAAAGCGCCACCCCATCGTGTCGACACTTTCCTGATGTCATTAGGTACTACAATGAAAACATTTTCACCGGCAGCTCTTCACGTTGCGAAGAAGAAAATTTTTGAGATGGTAAACCACAGAGAAACACGAAATTGAAAGACGTGAAGTGGACAAGATTTCCAAGACATTAAAATTGTTTATTGTACAGATGTTGAATAATTTTTTACTAAATAAATTTTCTTACCTTAAACAAACACAGAGTTTCTCTTTTGTAGTAATTGATATCCGGATCGTTGTATATTTCTTTGCGATGTCGTCCTCAATTTTTGATAGAAGCACTTCTGTGACATACGAAAATATTTGTAGAACTTCTCTTCGTCAGCAGCAAGTTGGCTGAAGAGCGTAGCAAATTCTCCTTCACTTTTGCGTAAGTGCAGCATTTTATGAAGCCATACCTGACGCCTTCTCGACCTTCGTTCCTAGTGCTTTCTCCTCATCGAATGCTAAGGCAATAGAGGCTAGCGTTTTAACAGAAAAACGTGGCATAGACATAGCCAGACACTGCACTGCACTGCACGCTATCGTCTGCTGACTCGCTAGGTTGGCGGGAACTGTCTTTGTGTTGTCGGTAAGTGCGGACAGAGCGCGCCTCTGTCGTTGGCGCGTCATGTCGTATGGTGTGAATCGACCTTTAACAACGATGGCGATCCCGAAATGCCGACAATAGACAGGTTTCCATCCGTTTACTGCCAGTAGAGTCAACTGTGCCGCATAGATGAAAATTACGAATCATTATATTGTAGACTGGCTATCCACTCACACTGTGACGATTTCCTCTAGTTGCCGACCCCAAGATGCTCCAGACGAATTGTGTCCGTATTGCAGGACAAAGTTCTATTATCAGGACGCCGGGGGATGGTTGAGTACACGTAATAAACCAAAAAACCTCTTAGCTTTGGTTAGATGGCTTGTCTGCGTTGTAGTAGAAGTCCGTTAATCCAGGTTTACTTCGGAGATACATTCACTTAAATGAAATGGTGGTCGACGTTAAACGATGAAAATGACGAACTCACTTATTTAAACTTTTCTTAATAAATGTTTTATTGCCAATTGTTCCTTGTTGCACAATGTCTAAAAATCCAGTAGAAAATAACGGAGATGTTTACAGGTTTGAAACTATGAACAGAGTCCCAGAGCATGGCTTCCACTCAAACATTTTCTGCGTTACCGCGTACTAAGGCTAAAACAATATTTCTCAAATATTAAATAAATAATACAATAATACTTGAAATATTCCAAAATACATAAATTAAAATATTACATTTAGGCTTTAAGTATTTATCTCAATGAGTGTATGTGTTTTATGAAATTTGTACTTAATAGTACACCTAAATTAAAATTCGTGTTTTGACTCATTTTCAAGTAACACAATTTATTTACGTTATTTGTGTTTTTGAAGTGCACACTTACCTGTTTCGCCAATATTGTTAGGTGTACTATTATTGAGACACGTAATTTTAATGTATTTCAATTTCTTGTCTATTTTTTTTATAAATGCGGATTTGTATAATGTCGTAGTAGTTTTATCTATTTCAATTATAGTTTATTAGTACCTAACGGATTATTAATTTTAGTGGGTGTAAAATGATCAGTATTTATTTTATGATCCAGTAATATATAAAACATGGTCTGCCCCAATTTATTTAAACAAATGGTAAATATGTAATAATGTTGTACAATAGTTCTAACATGTACTAACGTTGTTTTTATACAAACAAGTGTCTTTATAGACTCAGAATATTCTGTAACTAAGTGTAATACATTTTTAGTGTTTGCAGTTATTATTTTCGAAAGTATCAAAATTGAAAATTAAGTAAAAAGGACAGCTAAAGTTATGTTTAAAACAACATACTATTTCTTAAACGTGTTTTACTAATAGTGTTAATAGTATTTCAAACTGAACGCGAAAATGTGATATCTTACATGTTCGGTGATAAACTTTTAATTAGGTGTCCAATAGTTCGTGTTTGTAATGTTGGCAATGGGTTTGCAGGGACCGTGAAACACAGCAGAAACGTTATAACACACACAGACACACACACACACACACACACAAAACTCTTCGTGGCAGATCAAAATAGTGTGCCAGAACTGAGATTTGAAACTGGGAACTTTGCCTTTCACTGGCAAGTGCTCTACCATCTCAGCTATCCCGGTACGCTACATGCTCCGGCCTTACAACTGTACTTCTACCAGTACCTCGCCTCCTACTTTCCAAACTTCACGGAAGTTCTCCTGCGAACCTTGTACGACTAGCACTACTGGAAGGAAAGTCTTGGTGGACACATGGCTTAGCCACAGTCAAAGGGATGTTTCCTGTATCTGCGAGGATGTTTCATATCAGCGCAAACACCGCAGTAGAGTGAAAATTTCATTCTGGAAACATCCCTTAGGCTGTAGCTAAGTCATGTCTCCACCATATACTTTCTTCCATGAGTGCTAGCCCAGCAAGGTTTGCTGGAGACCTTCTTTTAAGATTGGAAAGCAGAAACAAAGTACTGGAAGAAGTAAATGACATGTTCAAGCAAGAACTGCTAGTTATCGACAAGGAAAAATTATGTATTTTATAGACAAAACGTGTGGCGTGTGCCAGTGTGAAATGATCGCTATTGAAATTGTCTGGTTACAGATTAACAATTATATTGCAGCAAGGAGGAAAACTTGAAACAGTCAGGAAGGAACTGCGGATGTTTGGCAGAAACGTGTGTAGCATGTTGAAAGAAAAATAAAAAAGTCAATGTGGAACGTGGTTAAAATTGTGCAAACTTAGCGTATGACTAGAGTTAAGTTATCAGCGCCACAATGGTAGCAGCAGCAGCAGCTGCTGCTCATCTGACTGCTGAGATGGGTGGTTCTTCTGTCTGAGCTGGGAACAATAAACAAACAAATAAAATAAGCAACAAGCTTTACTTGTCCGATAACATCACTGGGGAGTAGTTGTACTTACTTGTTTCATTTTTGTCCCCAAATCAAACTATCGTGCTTGTGTCACAGGAAGCTGCAAAGAAGTGCCTCATTGTGACCACAACTACAGATTTATTCTCATTAATTCTTCATTTCCGATGTTTTACGTGAGTTGAGTGCCTTGCTATTGAGAAACCTGGTCTTCCGTTAGTTCACCCCCGATGAACACGTGAGCCACGATTCTGTGAGACGGTCTAGTGTGTGTCATTGTTCAACCTGCATGTCTCCATTCGGCTAATAGTCTGTAGGCACCTGTATTTATATGTTGCATATGTACAATGCCTCGGGATACAGAGTGCTTCCTTTTAAGGGACGTATTTTGGCACTGTTTATAATATGATTCAAAATATTGAGGTCCTACAGGGCCTCCACATGTTGAAGGTCTCGAGAATTTAGGACCACCGAAACGAGAGACCTGTGGTGGTCCACCCCCCCTCCTCCCTTGCACTTAGTCCGCTGCTGGTTCCCTAGAGATTGTTACTGGGAAGTGAACGTCCAAAACTGTGGATGTGGGGTATTGAAAGTTGTTTAAAGAATGAAGAAACTGAAGCTATATTTCCGTTTTATTATCACAGTTAATTGAATGAGGACGGATATTTCTCGTCATTTGACAGTATGGCAGCAACAACAACGTAAATGAGAAGTGTTGAGTTTTCTAGGATTCTTCGTTGGTAAAGGTGTGGTGTCGCACAAGTCTAAAGTGCGCGCCACCTACTTTCGCCGCGCGCCGCCATGCACGCACGGCGCGGCGTTCTTACGACGTCAGCCACGAGCGCCCTCTGCTACAACTCCGCTCGTGGCCACCACTGAACGACATCGTTCACTTGGGACTGAGATAGCAACCAGTTAGGACCTTCGTAATCAGATAGGCACCAGTGAAGACTTGGCTATCGTATAGGCACTAGGAAGCAGCACTAGGCAGGCCTCTAGCTCAACTATGTATCTGCAGTACTGAGCAATGTAAAAGTTAAGTATTGTATAAATTCTGTGCAATATATATCTCGTTCTAATTTACTCTAGCGTGTCTAATTTCTGGCTGCTCCCCTCCGTACCTGCACCAGCGTGCTATCTTCATTCCTGTGTCGGTCTCATTCCGCTCGGAAACCGACACCTACGACGGAAACGAGACACTAAAGCGGCAACGAGGCTGGGACACAAAAGTGGCGACGAGGAGTGTTAGACGAACCTTGGACCAGCCCGCTTGCAGCAGCCAGACAGCAGCAGTCGGAGCATACAGAAATTGCTCCCACCCACCCACCCTTATTATAAGATTTTTGGGGGAACATATTCAGTTAGGTGTTTTGTGGACTTTTTTGTTGCAGAGCGTCCTCTTTCATATTGCATTTGTGTTTTGTTATAAGTTACTTGTATGCGCGGTGCCTAATCGGTCAGTATGGCCTCTACCCCGAACCCAAACTTAATGGAAATTATTCAGTTACAGACGGCGCAAATCACACAACTCCTGCAAGCAGTGGCCCAGCTGACAGCGCAAGCATCTAACCAACAACAGCCGCCGCTTCAGCAGCCCACACCTGCCGCCGCAACGCTTCCTACGTTTTGCCAGTACAACGAACGTGAGGAAGAATGGAGCGACTATTTCGCGCAGTTTCAAGAACTCATCGCGGCTCATCAAATTACAGGTCAGAGAGTGAAGAACCTTTTCTTATTGATTGTGGGCCCCCAGACCTTCGTATTACTGCAGAAACTATTCCCTCACGCATCTCCTCGTGATGTAGACTTTGAACAAATTGTAGATGCACTAAATGCTCATTACGAGAGAAAAGTTCTCGTAGCTGCGGCGCGGTACCAATTTTTCAGACTAAAAATTCACCCGAGCAGTCACACCAGCAGTGGATTACGGAATTGAAGGGCTTAACCCGCTAATGTAAATTTACTTGCTCTTGTGGACTTTCTTATAGTGACGTTATGTTGAGGGACGCTATTACGCAGAACATTCAGGACCCCAGAATTAGGGCAGCAATTCTAAAACAGTCTGACCCCTCATTGGACAGTGTACTGCAGCTTATAGAAGCGCATGATACTTTTGACTTAGCAGATGTAGAAATGCAAAGCCACAGTGTTAATTCAGTGCGCCGCAACGGACGCTTTCCTAGCCGTAGTTCTCAGTGTAGCACTAGTGATTCTTACAATGGTACAGGCCGTGCTGAACAGACAGTGAACAGTAGCCAGTGTAAAAGTGCGACACAAAGGTCGCCCCGTCGTGTTAGAAACAGTAATTTGAATAATGGGCGCCAACGCTCATTTCCAAAAAATGTTCGTAAGTCTTTCCCTCAGTGTGTATCTCGCCATAAGCGTGCACAGTGCCCTAATCGCAACGCAACCTGTTATCAGTGTGGCAAAACAGGACATGTACAGACAGTGTGTATGCAAAACAAACTTTCAAAGAACGGTAACGTTAGAAACAGTGCTTCGCAAAGTGCGAAAACAGTGCATGCAGTAAATGTCATACAGTCTGTGGACTTGAACAGTGGTTTGCTTGAATCTACAATGCAAGATATTTCTTCTGCGCCTACTTCTAAACTATGTAGTGAGCCACGTCGCAAGCGCCAACGAGCGCGTAAAATAGTGCAACGGAAAAGGGTTCGGGACAAGCATAATGACTATGTACAGTGCAATCCTGTAGTGAACCTAGTGCCTTCTACAACTTCTCTTTGTAAAAGTGTCCAGTACTGTGTAGATAGTGACAGTAAACTTGTTGTAGCTACTCAAAAGTTTAGTGCAGTAGTTAGTGCATCTGGCGTAGCTTCGCATGCTTGCGCGGACGCCGATCCGGCGGTAGTGCCATCTAGGGACAGTAATATTAATCTGTGTGCTGATTCCGCGCCGCTTACTTCAGTACGCAGCCCGCGCATGCGCAAGCGCAGAAAACAAGCTGTATCAGACGTTGCCCACATTCGCGCACCTGTCGAGCGCCACAAGCAAAAACTTTTTGTGAATCTTTCCATTGCCAATAAGACTGTGCAATTTCAGCTCGATACTGGTTCCTGTGTCACATTAATAAATAATGATACTTATGAACTTCTGGGTTCGCCAAAATTGTCGCCGTGTCAACAAGTGTTAACAGCATATACAGGTCAAAATATTCCCGTGCTAGGAACGTGTAGCCTGCCTGCCTCTTTTCAAGGTGTAACAAAAACAGTTGCTTTTGTTGTTCTTCAAGCCAAATCTACACAGAACAGTTTTGGACTAGATGCATTCGATTTGTTTGGCTTATCAGTTCAAAGAGATGTACTTCAAATTTCGTCAGTAGTGCCTCAGGACAAAATTAATGCATTGTGTGAAAAATACAGTGACTTGTTTTCGCCGGAACTAGGTCGTGCAAAAGACTTCGTGGCACATGTAACTTTAAAAGAATCTGCAGTTCCAAAATTTCGTAAAGCTAGACCAGTGCCTATCGCAATGCGTGATAAAGTTGCAGACGAACTTAAACGTTGGCAAGATAGTGGGGTGATTTCTCCTGTTTCTGCGAGTCAGGAAAACTTCGTCTCTGTGCGGACTTCAAATCAACAGTGAACAGTCAAACAATTGTAGACACTTATCCCCTGCCCAGACCAGACGAACTAATGGACAAATTAGGACAGTCTCGTTTCTTTTCTAAGATTGATTTAGCAGAGGCATACTTACAGATTCCACTTGATGACGTCATTAATACTCACATGGGGCTTTTTCAATTTCAACGCCTACCCTTTGGCAGTTCTTCCGCCCCCGCTATTTTTCAGCGCTTTTTGGAACAGCTGACAGTTTCTGTACCGTGTTGCTCGAACTATTTAGATGATATTGTGGTATCCGGACGTACAGTTGAAGAACATTTAGCAAACCTGGAGTGCATTTTCAAAGTGTTGACTACAGCAGGTCTACGTTGTAATAAAGCAAAGTGTTCGTTTTTTCAAACTGAAATAGAGTACCTAGGCCATGTGATTAATGCCCAAGGAATTCATCCCTTACAGTCACATCTTAGAGCAATCAAAGACTTGCCTCCTCCTTCCTCCTAAGAATGTGCATGAATTGCATGCAGTAATGGGAAAGCTTAACTATTATTTCAGATTTATTCCCAATGCCTCTCAGATTGCAGCTCAACTGCATCGCTTACGTCGGAAGAATGTTCCTTTTGTATGGTCCAAAGATTGCCAGGTTGCCTTTGTCAAATTAAAGTCTGCACTACTCAGTGATGCATGTTTGATTCCCTTTGACCCTCAAAATCCTTTAGTGTTAGCAGTTGATGCCTCGTCGTACGGTCTTGGTGCAGTTTTGTCACATTGCATTGGATCTCACGATCGACCTATTGCCTTTGCGTCCAAGCTACTGTCGCCAACGCAACAGAATTACAGTCAGATAGAAAAGGAGGCCTTAGCAATCATTTACGGCGTCACAAAGTTTCATCATTATCTCTATGGCAGAAAATTCTATTTGTTGACAGACCACAAGCCTCTCACGTCGTTGTTCTCACCCACAAAGCCAATTCCGCCACGAACGGCACAAAAGCTTCATAGATGGTCCTTAATACTGTCTAATTATCAGTATGAGATTTTGTACCGACCTACCACTAAACACGCCAACGCGGACACACTTTCCCGACTTCCGGTTGGCCAGGATGTGTCGTTTGATTCTTCAGAAATGGCATGTTGTCAGATAGACTCCACTGTCGCAGATTTCCCTGTGAACTCTCGTCGGGTTGCACAGGAAAGAGCTGCGGATGCAGACCTAAGTGTGGTAGCACGTTTTGTTCGCTCAGGGTGGCCTGCCAGAGCCAAAGACATTGATCGGCCTCTGGTTCGACGTTATTTTGCACAACGTCATGCATTGTCTTTACGTCAGGGTGTTCTGTTGTTACATACCGACAACGACCAAACAAGAGTGATTGTACCTCGTTCTCTGCAACGAGAAGTGCTACGCCTCCTGCATCAAGGACATTGGGATATTGTTAGGACAAAGCAACTGGCCAGACGTCATTGTACTTGGGTTGGTATGGACGCTCAGGTAGAGCGCATGACGTCACAGTGTACAGTTTGTGCGGAGCATCAGGCGGCTCCTCCGCAACGTTTCTCAGACTGGCCACGCCCCAAGGGACCATGGAAACGTTTACACATTGACTTTGCCGGACCTTTCTGGAATACGTGATGGTTAATTGTTGTAGACGCTTTCAGCAAGTTTCGTTTCGTGATTGCCATGAACTCAACGACTGCGTTTTGCATTGAAGGTTTGCCTGAAACTATCGTCAGTGACAATGGACCTCAGTTTGTTAGTGCGGAATTTCAACAGTTTTGTCGGGTGAATGGCATTCAGCATATCACCACCGCACCTTTTCACCCTCAGTCCAATGGTAAAGCAGAACTTTTCGTTCGAACATTCAAGTCTCACATGGAAAAGATGAAAGGTCAGCACTCCAGGCAGCAAGCTCTTCAAATTTTCCTGTCTACGTATCGGTGCATGCCACGTGACGGCCCGTCTCCTGCCGACCTGCTACACGGCCGCGGTCACCGCACTCTCCTTCACCTGCTGCAGCCTCCCACGCACCGATTCGGTTCGTATGGCGCTACGCGTTTTCAGGTTTCCACGCCAGTGCTGTACAGGGTGTTTGCTGGAAACAAGAAGACATGGTTGCCGGGCACCATTCAACGCGTGCTTGGTCGCAATATGTTTGTTGTACGTTCTTCCACAGGGTCGGATCTGCGGCGCCACGCAAACCAATTGCGCCTGCACAGGCCGCGCGATCCTGTCTCGGGTTTCTTGATTCCAGACCCAGTTCACCGCCAGGGAGCACAGCCACATCGCTCGCCGCCGGGCCCAGCTTCCCCGGGCTAGAGATCCCGATGGATGTCGACGCGCCTCCTACGCAGTCGGCCCCTCCGCCTCCGTCGCCGCCTCAGCTGACAGCGTCACCGAGAGGGCTCCGGGACCGTGCGTGCCCCCGCCGCCTGGGCCACGCACCTCAGAAGAAGATGACCTGCTCCATCTGGGCGGAGGGGTGCGCCCTTCCCCAGGTTTTGGTGGGTTTTCCGGGGGATCGCAAGGCGAATGCCGGGGCGCGGACGGCGTCTCGATCCCAGCCTCAACTACGACGCCTGTCCCACCAGTAACGCCCCTGCCCAGGCCCTCCTCCCAGTGCCGTCGCCGTGGCCCTCAGCCCTACGCCACGACGGCGCGGCGGTTTGGGGGGGGGGGGGGGGGGAGGGGTGTGGTGTCGCACAAGTCCAAAGTGCGCGTCATCTACTTTCGCCGCGCGCCGCCATGCACGCACGGCGCGGCATTCTTACGACGTCAGCCACGAGCGCCCTCTGCTACAACTCCGCTCGTGGCCACCACTGAACGACATCGTTCACTTGGGACTGAGAAAGCAACCAGTTAGGACCTTCGTAATCAGATAGGCACCAGTGAAGACTTGGCTATCGAATAGGCACTAGGAAGCAGCACTAGGCAGGCCTCTAGCTCAACTATTTATCTGCATTACTGAGCAATGTAAAAGTTAAGTATTGTATAAATTCTGTGCAATATATATCTCGTTCTAATTTACTCTAGTGTTTCTAGTTTCTGGCTGCTCCCCTCCGTACCTGCACCAGCGTGCTATCTTTATTCCTGTGTCGGTCTCATTCCGCTCGGCCACCGACACCTAAGACGGAAACGAGACACAAAAGCGGCAACGAGGCTGGGACACAAAAAAAGTGACCAGACGTCCCGATATGGCCGGGATAGTTCTGGGTTTTGGAGTCCTGTAATCCTGTCCTGACCCAGTTCAGCAGGGACGCCTAAATGTTCCACATTTTACTAATCAGTTCAAAGTCTCCGTCTTGGTATGTTTCAACATGTAACTTCTCACATTTTTAGCAGTGTCAAGTGTTTTACCCTTTATTTCCATATCATATCCCAAACTTAACATACCACATTACAGAATGCGTTTACACGACCTGCATGCTGGCGCGTTCAAGTTCGAGACCTTCAGTAATACTTGTGCTGAAATTGGTATTACTGATCTGGATCTTTCTAGCGGTACCCTCAGGGGTTCAACATTAATTTGCTGAGTACGGGCTTAGTGAACCCCGGGTCCCAAGCTGGTGACTGTCGTGGCAACAGTCCGCCACACCATAAGCTCTGTGCGTGCTTCAGCGGGCATCGTTTGGTGCAACAGTGGAATGTTGTACGTTTCAGAGCCCGACGATCTTGGCTTAATCGCCCGTGTCGTGAAGAATGGTAAAAATCTCTATTAAAAAAATAAAAAATAAAAAAAACTCAATTAAAGTTGTGTTACCTGCCGAGGATATGCATGGTTGTTGAGTCGTTAGCGAGCAACCTCTGAGGAACCTGTCGCATCTCAGTTGTATAAGGCTTACCCAGGCAAGCAGGGCTCTTCTTGGGTGGAACTTTACATTCCTAACTGCTCGTGGGACCGCCAAGAAAAGATCTCAGAGTAACGCTGGTGGGCGTTTAACCATCGTCTGTAAGAAAGGCAAAGGTGGCTTTAATGCAGATAGATATGATCCCCAATCATTGCCTTCCTTGGCCACGCTGTGGGAGGAACGCAGGGCTCGATACTAAGGACAGCAATATGCCCCAACGTATTTAGTGTGTGCCAGGACAGATGATGAATACTTCAAAAACACAAAGCCATTGGTTTTCGTGGAAAATTTGGAAGTCAAGTTCGGAGAAGTAGACGGCATGTCGACGATGCGATCGGGATCAGTTTTAATAATGATGTCATCCGCAGCACAGTCACAGGCATTGCTCGTCTGTGACAAGCTGGATTATGTTCCCATTACTATCACCCCTCACAAATGCGTGAACATGGCAAATGGAGTAATACTTCATAGACACCTTCTTTTTAATTCAGATGACGAACTCCGCAAGAACTTCGAACGGCGAGGAGTCCACTTTATACGGCGAGGCCATAAAGGTCAAAAGGACAATAGGGACGCCTCCAGTGCCTTCATCTTTGCCTTCAAGAGCGATTCATTGCCTGAGAAGGTCAAGGTGATGATTTACCATTGTGACATGTAGCCCTACATTCCTCCCTCCATGCACTGTTTTGGGCACTGGAGGTTTGGGCACAAGTCCTCCAGATGTACCTGTTAGGAATGTGGACGTGTATCACACCCAGACCTCCCTTGAACACCGCCCCCCCCCCCCATCTGTGGCAACTGTGGCAGCAGCATCCACCTTGCTCTCCTACCTGTTCAGTACTGCACAAAGAAAGAAACATCATGCAATATAAAACCCTGGATCGGTTGTCTTATTTAGAGGCTAAAAGAAAGTACAAAAAGCTCCATCCATTCAGCATCAAAACATCCTATGCAGCACCCACATAATTTCAGCAGACTCGTTTGCTACCTGTTCAGACAGTCCAAGTGCTCCTTCAAGCCCAACCAGCAGCATCTGCCACGTTGGTGGTTGGGGGCACCTCTCGCTCTGTTGCTTCTGAAGCCCCTACCTTGGAAGCAAAAACCCCACAACCAATGGCGACATTGGTAGCCACACCTGGGCCAAAAACACAACAGCTTGCTCTGACTCCTCTCACGAAGAAGGGGTCGCTTGATCCCTTTCTCCCACTGGTACAGTGGACGCCAGTCAGCGGCTCAAAGAGCCATGTACTGCTGGTCGTAGGATTTATAGGGCATCCTCAGTCCCTGATACTGAGTTAGCGAAGACCTACCAGTGTGAGAAACCGTAGGACTAGCAAGACAAGAAAAAGAAAACCAAGATGAAAGAATCTTGGGTGGTTACTGTGCCACCACAACATACCTCCGTTTCTGAGCGTCCCCTGAGGACTTGACAATTGCAGAGACTTTGGAAATCATGGACGTTGAGGGTCCTCCTCCACAGTCAGTGACGACAGATAGTGCTATGTAATCTGGACTACCTTCCATTTAAATACGCCCAGTATCTCTGGAGATAGAGTGATAATCCTGTGGAACTGTGGCTGTTTCTTCCGCCACTTGGCCGAATTGCAGCACTTAGTAAGTCGCTATACAGCTCTCTGTGTAGCCCTACAGGAAACCTGGCTTCCAGATGAGTGGACCCCTGCCCTTCGTGGCTATAGGGGCTACTGCAATAAATGTTCATACGTTTGTAAAGCTTATGGGACTTAACTGCAGCGACATCAGTCCCTAAACTTACAAAATACTTATGAACTAGCTTGTACTAAAGACAAAACAAACATCCATGCCCGAGGGAGGATTCGAACCTTCGACAGGGGACGCTGCGCGATCCGCAATGTGGCGCTCCAGGGCACTCGGCTACTCCCAGCTACTTCAAAAAACGTGTTCCATATGATATGGTACCAGGAGATGTCTGTATCTACGTCCCCGCCTCTGTCCCCAGTGCAGCAGTGCCTCTTTGCATGGCGCTCGAGGCAGTGGCTGTAAGATTCTAGACACGATGGAACATTACCATCTGCTCTATCTACCTTCCTCCAGATCAGACAGTGTCTCTTGCAGTCCTTGGAGCCTTCTTTGATTAACTTCTCCCGCCATTCCTTCTTTTGGGGAATTTCAATTCCCACAACCACTTATGGGGTGGCACTCTGATCTCGGGCTGTGGTAGGGACATTGAAGTTCTAATAGCACAGCTAGTTTTCTGCCTACTCACTACAGGTGCCTCCACATATTTCACTGTGGTGCATGACATATACCTGACTATTGATCGCTCTCTCTGCAGCCCGAGCCTTCCGCTGCAACTCAGTTGGGTGGTAATGATGAACTATGTGGTTGTGACCCCTTCCCCATCAACATTTCTCTTTCAAAGTTTCAGCCTCCATACCTCTTGCCTCACTGGTCTCTGTGTAGGGCTGACTGGCCTGCTTACACATCAGCTGATCAGCTGCTAGGGTTACTACTCCACTCCCAGATGATATTCATCAGACTGTTTGTCATATCGCTAAGGTCATTATTTCCACCGCTGATGCAACCTTTCTGACCACCACTCGCTCAGTAGCATAGTCACCTGATCGCTTTCAAACGGCTCTGATCACAAGCTCGGAGTAAGCAGGTGCCCTTTTCGGGCACTGACTACAGGCAGGAATACTTAGCCTGAACATTCAGGATACTATATGTCTGGACCCAGCTGTTATCGCTGAGCAAATGACAGACCATTATGCCAGTAACTCTGCAACTGCAACTTACAGTGTGGACGTCTAACGCTCAAAGAACAGGTTGAGTGTTGGTAGTTATCTTTTCGCACATGTCAGCGGAAACTGTATAATGCCCCATTCAGTGAGTGGGAGTTCCAGAGTGCCCTCACTGCATGCCCGGATAACACCCCAGGGTCGAATCGCATCCACAACCAGCTCCTGTGTAACTTGTCAAATCCCTTTCAACACCAACTTCTCGTTCTGTTCAATCGCCTCTGGGTTGAAGGTGTTTACCCATCAATGGTGGGACAGAATCACCACCCTGGTGATAAAAACTGGGCGGCAATCCACAGGTGGCTGACAGTTACTACCCAATTAGCCGTGCCAACGTTCTTTGAAGGCTCCTCGAACGTACGGTGACTAGGCGGCTCATGTGGGTTCTTGAAGACTGTGAACTTCTCGCCCCCTTATAAGGGGGCTTCTACCAAGGCCGTTCTGCCTTAGGCAACATAGTGCCCCTAGAGTCGGCTATCCGCACTTCATTCACTAGGCGTGAGCACCTGGTTGCGGTGTTTTTTTCATCTTTGAAATGACTATGACACTACCTGGCCCCGTCATATTCTGCTACATTACATGGCTGTGGGTTGAGATGTCCACTTCCGCTGTTCCTCCAGAACATCCTTTCGTTATGCACTTTTCAGGTTGGGGTAGGTACCCGTCTCAGTTCCCTTCACAACCAGGTTCCATTGGCAACAATTCTTGGCCTCATATGTTGCCCACGTTCACACTTATCCAAGCCGCAGATTCGTTTTTCCAACTGCTGCACTCCCATCCCTAGATATCCGACCCATGTCAGATCTACCAATCGCAGTCCCTGTTCACTCCATTCTTTCATCACTTGAATTCCTTCCCTCCCACTTTCCACTACTGTTCCCATGCCCCTCCTTGGTGTATTCCTCACATGCAGCTAAGGTTGGACTTGTCCCAGGATTCGAAAGCCTCGGTTTCACCATCGATTCTTCGCCGCCAGTTCCAGGCACTCCTTGACTCGTTAAATGGCGCAGAAGTCGTCTACACTGATGGTTCCCTGGTAGATGGTCATGCTGGGTAAGCCTATCTCCATGGTGATCTCGTTGAACGGCGGTCCTTGTCAAGTGTGAGTAGTGTTTTCACTGCGGAGCTGGTCGTTATATCCAGAGCTCTGGAACGCCTCCAATCTTGCGCCTGGGAGTCGTTTGTCATCTGTAGCGTCTCCCTGAGTGGCCTACGGGAACAACCGTTGTTGCAGGCTATCCACAATTTTCTATTCCACCTGGTCAAGTCAGGCCGTTCTGTGCCCTTCGTTTGAACCGCTGGCCACATTGGCATAAAGGGAAATCAACGTTTTGATCAGTCGACCAAGCAGGCCACCACGTCACAGCCTTTACAATTTTGCCTTGAGGAATGGGATCTCCGACGGAAGTTGACCTGCAAGGTCCTAGGTCTTTGGACCTCTGAATGGGCAGCCTCGAGCGTACCAAATAAGTTAAACCCACAACAGGTGCATGGAAGTCCTCCCTGAGGGTCTCTCAGCGGGAATCTGTTGCTCTTTGCCGATTGCATATTGGCCTTATGTGGTTAACAATTGGCCACCTCCTTCGGTGATAGGACCGACATAAGTGCCGTTGTGGTTCTTCGCTGACAGTGGTCTACATTCTAACGGACTGTCCGCTTTTAGCTGCTTTGCGGCACTCCTTTAATCTGCCAACAGCACTTCCGTCCATTTTAGCTGACGATGCCTCGATGGCTGACTCTATTTTAGGTTTTATTCGCGCAGCTGGCTTTTACCGTTCTACTTAGTGGTGGGATCATTTGCCCCATTTCTCGAGTCCCCTAACTCCTACAGAACTTTTAATCTGTTGCCTTTATTTGGTTTCTGTCTTGTTATAAACTGGAGGTTTTATGTGTATGCAGAGTGGCTGGATCATTCTGTATTATCCTCGTGATCAGCCAGCCACACTCTTCTGCTGTAATATTCTAGTTTCCTTGCATATTTGGTCAACGCGTAATGTCTTCCGTTTTATTTTGTCATTTTACCATTGACTGACACTCTGTACCCGGCATTTACTGGGCGTGAGTGCTAGATTATAAATGGATAAGTTGTTTTTGGATATGAACTCTTTGCTGGGAACAGGGGGCTGATAACCCAGCAGTTTAGTCCCCTTTAAACACCCAACAACAACAAAAACAACAGCAATACCTAGCCGTATGACTTTAGTGATTGTTAGGTCGGCGTGAGTACTGTATCGCAAACACATTGCAACTAGCTACGCAATGCCCAAATAATACTGCTTTTTCAGTTCCGAACTCCAAGAGAGTAACGTATTACCAATTGAGTGTCATAAACATTGTAGTAACTTTAACTTTTATTAACGCTCAACTACTATGGATTGTCTCTCAGAGCACAAAAGTTTTTGCCATTGTGATATCTGGCACATCCACGCAAATCGTACTGGGCTCTTCCTATTGGATACAATGCGTGGATACCAGAAATTTTTTTCCTTACTAACTGGCGACAGAAACAGAGGGGTGTTACAAGTTCAACATGTGTTATGTGCGTGTGTCAGAGGCATCATAACTTCCAAATACAGGGTCCGATTTTAATTGTTTATTACTCACAAAGCAGGGGAAAAACAGAAAAGCATAAACATGTATGTTCACTAAATCAATTGTTTTACATAAGAAAATATATAAATAAAAAGGCGGTCTGATGTAACCCTATGCAGTACGAGGGTAAGTCAATTATTATCCGCCGGCCGCGGTGGCCGATCGGTCTGCGGCGCGCCTGTCACGTTCTGCACGGCCACTACGGTCGGGGGTTCGAATCCCCCTCGGGCATGGATATTTGTGCCGTCCTTAGTATTAGCTATTTTGTAAGTAGTTTGTAAGTTTAGGGACTGATGACCCCGTAGTTAAGTCCCATAAGCTCTACAAACATTTGAACATTTTTAATTATTATTCGCAAAGTAGTTATAAAATTTTATTGTAATAAAATACGAAACTTACAAGAACATCATTTTTCGACATAATCTCCTTGCTTTTCAATGCACCTCGTCCATCGCTCTACAAGCTTCCTTATGCCCTCATAAAAGAAGGTTTTCGGTTGAGCTGCGAGCCAGGAATGCACCGCTTCCTTCACTTCCTTAATGCCTGTTTGAGTGGACCAGAAAGTGATAGTCAGAAGGGGCAAGATCGGGAGTATGTGGAGGATGATCCAGTACTTCGAATTTGAGTTTCTGGAGCGTTTCAGCAGTGTGGACAGCAGTATGCGGACGGGCATTGTCGTGCAACAACACAACTCCTTCTGACAGCAATCCTTGGCGTTTGCTTCGAATTGCAGGCTTTAGCCTGTCAGTAAGCATCTCACTGTAACGTACACTGTTTATTGTTGTGCCCCTTTCACCATAATGGTCCAGTACAGGAGCTCGTGCATCCCAAAAAACCGTAAGCATCAGTTTTCCTGCGGACGGTTGGGTCTTGAACTTTTTCTTGCACGGCGAATTTGGATGTTTCCAGTCCATACTTTGCCGTTTACTCTCCGGCTCGTAATGATGGATCCATGTTTCGTCATCAGTAATGATTCTGTCTAAGAAGTTGTCCCCTTCGTTACAATAGCGATCCAAATGTTTTTTGCGGATGTCGAGGCGCGTTTGCTTATGCAACTGTATGAGTTGTTTGGGACCCATCTTGCACAAACTTTACGAAACTCAAGTCTGTTGTGAGTAATTTAGTAGACAGAACCATGACTAATTTGAAGAAGATGAGCCACTTCATCAATAGTTACTCGTCTGTCTAAGAGATTCATTTCACGTGATCGCTCAATGGTTTCTTCTGTGGCGGTAAACGGTCGTCCGGCTCCTTCCACACTTCGTTGTGGCAAAACACTGCTCCCGTACTGTACTGAAAGTATTCTATGAATTTCGGCCTCTGATACACCTTCCGCCTACAAAAAACGTATCACTGAACGTTGCTCTTCTTTTGTGCAAATAGACAGCGGAGCAGCCATGATTAACAGCACGGCATGGACAACGAAACTGACGTAGCAGCTTGAAAATTGCAAAGATATAACAACAAATAAACAAAGCATGCGTCACCAACGGAAAACGACAGTACCACCAACATTAACAAAATATAACTAAATTGCGGATAATAATTGACAGCATGTTACATATGCAGAGGTTGGAGAAGCACTTCATGCTTTAAAAGTGAATATGACGGAAGAATAGAAAACCAGATACGTGGCACACGTTACAAGAAGTTAAATTCACTGAAATTATCTGTGAATTTTATGATAGCGGTGCACAAGACATTGAGCAGTGGACGGATCATTTTAATGCCTTTTCGGACTTCAAATGGGTTCTTTTCACCTATGTAACTACATGCGTTGAGGTCCAAAACTGCCACGAACGTGTTACCAACCTGTAACACCAATGACAATGAATTATTTCAAAAGAGTCTGAATATACAGTTTGTCACTTCTCAGAAAATAAATATAACGAAGAAAAACTGACATTGTTATGCGTTGGGTACAGATGTTTCAGCACTTCACATGGAAACAAATTCCTTGTGATAATATTTCAAGGATTGTGGAATTTGTATTGTTTCTTTCAGGAGCTGTCGATCTTGTCTTTTCTTTGATGAATAAGATATTGATATCTGAGAAAACTCAAACGAAAATGAGACTTTGAAATCAGTTCTGACGATTAATATTAATGTGAAATACAGATGAGTAGAATTCTATGACTATTAAAAGAAAGCTGACATTAAAAGAAGCAGACATTTGTGAAATAAAATTTATTCATCACAGAAATATGAGGGTTTGAACAGCTGAATTTTTAGAAGTTATATGTAATTATCTAAGCAAATGTTATATTAACTTTTAATATTTTGCTGCATCATTATTATGTAGTAACTATGATTATACCGTTTGTTTCGTATTACATTTGTTATATTGTCATTTGATACCCTTACTTATTTCAACGTAGACTTGAATGTAGTATAACAAAAATAGAGCATTATTGTTTCCCGAGTAGGGAGTAGTTACTGTATAAAATTGCTCCTCGAGGACGCCCATATCATCGTTTGTAAGGGGTAGGGGGGTTTCTACATCTACATCTACATCTACATACATACTCTGCAATTCACCGTAAGGTGCGTGGCGGAGGGTACACTGTACCACTACTAGACATTTCCTTTCCTATTCCACTCCCAAATTGAACGAGGAAAAAAAGAATGCCTATATGCCTCCGTACGAGGCCTAATTTCTCTTATCTTGTTTTTGTGATCTTTACGCGAAATGTAAGTAGGCGGCAGCAAGATCGTACTACACTCAGCTTCAAATACCGGCCCTCTAAATTTACTTAACAGAAGTTCACGAAAAGAACGTCGTCTTTCTTCCAGCGATCCCCAATTGAGTTGCCGGAGCATTTCAGTGACACTCGCGCATTGGTAGAACCTACCGGTAACAAATCTAGCTGCTCGCCTCTGAACCGCCTCTATGTCTTCCTTCAAACCGATCTGCTGCGGGTCCCAAATACTTGAACAATACTCAAGACGTGGTCGTACAAGCGTTTTATACGCGGTCTCCTTTACAGGTGAAGTACATCTTCCCAAAATTCTCCCAATAAACAGAAGTCGGCTGTCTGCCTTACTCACAACTGTCCTTACATGCTCGTTCCATTTGATATCGCTCTGCAATGTTACTTCTAGATATTTGAACGACGCGACAGCATCAAGAAGCTCACTACTAATGCTGTATTCGAACATTATAGGATTGTTTTTTCTATTCATGCGCATCACCTTACATTTTTCTACATTGAGAACTAGCTGCCATTCTTCGCACCAACTAGAAATTTTGTCTACGTCAACCTGTATGCTATTACAGTTAGTTACAGACGACACCCTCCCATACACCACAGCATCATCAGCAAACAGCCGCAAATTACAACTTACTCTGTCCATAAGATCATTTATATAGATAGAAAATAATAGCGGTCTTATCACACTTCCCTGGGGCACGCCTGACGATACACTCGTCTCTGATGAACACTCGCCGTCGAGAACAACGTACTGCGTTATATTACGTATGAAGTGTTCCAGCCAGTCACAAATCTGTGAACCTATTCCATAAGCTCGTATCTTCGTTAGCAGTCTGCAGTGTGGCACCGCGTCGAACACCTTTTTCAAGTCGAGAAAAACACAATCCGCCTGTTGCCCTTCGTCCATGGCTCGCAAGATGTCATGTGAGAAAAGAGCAAACTGAGTTTTACGTGAACGATGTTTCCTAAACCCGTGCTGATTCATGGAAAGAAGCTTTTCCGTTTCAAGGAAATTTACTATATTCGAACTGAGTATATGCTCCAAAATTCTACATGAAACTGATGTCAACGATATTGGCCTGTAATTGTGTGGGTCAGTTCTCTTTCCTTTCTTATAAACGGGAGTCACCTGCGCTTTTTTCCAATCACTAGGAACTTTGCGCTGAATTAAAGATTCGCGATAGATGCAAGCTAAGTAGGGGGCCAACGCCGCAGAATAGTATTTGTAAAACCGAACTGGTATTCCATCCGGACCAGCAGACTTTTTGGTATTTAGCTCTCTCAGCTGCTTCTCTACACCGGAAATACCTATTGCTATGTCACCCATTTCGGAATAAGTACGTCGATCAAATGATGGTATATTTGTGCGGTCCTCCTGCGTCCTCCTCTCTACGTTATATACCAACTTTTCAACAAATTTCTTGGACTACGTCCCTTCAGTTGTGGGATGGGACGACGCTGGCAGTGACAGGTAATAAACTGCGGTTGGTTAAGCCAACTGTCCGACCGCGGCGAACCTCTGGCAGCCATTCAGGCGCTTTGAAGTGACACTGACGAGTCTCCGCATTGGGCACGGCCCTCTGACGCAGCTTTTAATTACGCCGAGACGACCCGCCGATTTGTGATGCCTGTGGCGCGCAAATCACTGTACGCCACATTTTAACTGGGTGTCTTTTATATCGTGCTGAGAGGGCAGCGGCTAATCTTGGTGGTGTTCTGACCTCTGTTTTAGCTGATAAAGAGGCGAGCGTGACGAAAGTTTTACAATTTTGTGAACTGCATCGACTCTCGCCTAAGTTTTTAGGATGGAGCCGAGCCATGGATGAAGGGCAACAGGCGGATTGTGTTTTTCTCGACTTCAAAAAGGCGTTCTGTCACACTGCAGACTGCTAACGAAGATACGAGCTTATGGAATAGGTTCACAGTTTTGTGACTGGCTTGAACACTTCACACCTAATATAACGCAGTACGTTGTTCTCGACGACGAGTGTTCATCAGAGACAAGTGTATCGTCAGGCGTGCTCCAGGGGAGTGTGATAAGACCGCTATTATTTTCTATCTATATAAATGATCTGATGGACAGAGTAAGTTGTAATTTGTGGCTGTTTGCTGATGATGCTGTAGTGTATGGGAGGGTGTCGTCTGTAACTGACTGTAATAGTATACAGGATGACTTAGACAAAATTTCTAGTTGGTGCGAAGAATGGCAGCTAGCTCTCAATGTAGAAAAATGTAAGCTGATGCGCATGAGTAGAAGAAACAATCCCATAATGTTCAAATACAGCATTAGTAGTGAGCTTCTTGATGCTGTCGCGTCGTACAAATATCTAGGCGTAACATTGCAGAGCGATATGAAATGGAACGAGCATGTCAGGACAGTTGTGAGTAAGGCAGACAGCCGACTTCGGTTTATTGGGAGAATTTTGGGAAGATATACTTCACCTGTAAAGGAGACCGCGTATAAAACGCTTGTACGACCACGTCTTGAGTATTGCTCAAGTGTTTGGGACCCGCAGCAGATCAGTTTAAAGGAAGACATAGAGGCGGTTCAGAGACGAGCAGCTAGATTTGTTACCGGTAGGTTCGACCAATGCGCGAGTGTCACGGAAATGCTCCGTCAACTCAATTGTGGATCGCTGGAAGAAAGACGACGTTCTTTTCGTGAATTTCTGTTAAGTAAATTTAGAGGGCCGGAATTTGAAGCTGAGTGTAGTACGATCTTGCTGCCGCCTACTTACATTTCGCGTAAAGATCACAAAGACAAGATAAGAGAAATTAGGGCTCGTAAGGAGGCATATAGGCATTCTTTTTTTCCTCGTTCAATTTGGGAGTGGAATAGGAAAGGAAATGCCTAGTAGTGGTACAGTGTACCCTCCGCCACGCACCTTACGGTGAATTGCGGAGTATGTATGTCGATGTAGATGTAGAATAATAATATGGTTTTCTGTTCCATAGGACCTAAATGAGAAGTGAAACTCCATGCTTATTGAACAAGTCAATACATGAAGTGTAACACAAGAATAGAAATAGAAATTTTTTAAGTACTCCTATGCACACGACAATCTTAAGACAAAGTGAAAAGAATCAATAGAGAAAAATGAATTAGCTTAATTGTTTAACTTTTCTAGGAGTTCCTCGACAGAATAAAAGGAGTGAGCCATGAGCTAACTCTTCTATTTAGATTTGAAGGCGTGTGGATTAGTGCTAAGATTCTTTAGTTCTTGTGAAGCTTATTGAAAATGGATGTTGCAGAATACTGTACATCTTTCTGCACATGTGTCAAGGTGGTCTGATGCAAATGTAGATTCGACTTCTGTCTAGTATTCACTGAGTGAAAACTACTAACTCGTGGAATAAGCTGATATTTTGAGCAACAAACGACATTTAAGAGAAAAAACATATTGTGACGCCAATGTCAAAATTCCCAGACCACTGAAAAGGGGTCGACATGAAGTTCGTGAACGTATACCACATATTGCTCGAACCGCCCGTTTTTGAGCCAGAAATATCCTTATTGTACCAGTCGAGTTACCCCAAAAAATAATGCCGTACGTCATAATTGAGTGAAAGTAACCGTAGTAGACTACTTTTCGTGTTGAAAAATCACTTATATCAGGTATTGTTCTAATAAATGTAGCTGTATTTAGTTTCGGAACAAGATCCTGAAAAATGGGCTATCCACGACAGCTTACTGCCTATTTGAACACGTAGATATTTGAACTGTTCTGTCTCACTTATCATAGGCCCATTATGTGTAATCAAAATCTCAGCTTTCGTCAAATTATGTATTAGAAATTGTAAAAACTGAGTTTTACTGTGATTTAACATCAACTTGTTTTCTACAAGCCATGAACTTATCTCTTTAACTACATTATTTGATACTGTGTCAATATTATGGACAATATCCTTCACTACTAAGCTGGTATCACCAGCAAACAAAAATATTTTGCAATCACCTGTTATTGTCGAAGGCATATCATTTATATAAATAAGAAACAGCAACGGTCCCAAAACTGACCCCTGGGGCGCCCCAAACTTAATTGTGCCCCATTGCGAGTGTATGCCATAGCCATTTTCTACACTGTGGAGAATTACCTTCTGTTGTCTATTATTAAAATAAGAGATGAAACAGTTGTGAGCTACTCCTCGTATTCCATAATGTTCCAACTTCTGCAACAATATTTTGTGATCAACACAATCAAACTCTTTTGTTAAATCAAAGAAGACGCCTAATGTCCGTAACCTCTTATTTAACCCATCAAGTGCCTCAGAAAGAAACGAGAATATAGAAATTTCAGTCGTTAAACCACTTCTAAAACCAAACTGTTCCTTTGACAGCAAATTATGTGAACTGAAATGATCAATTAATCTTGAATATTCAGCTTTTTCAATAAGTTTAGAAATAACCAATGGCATAGAAATAGGTCTAGAGTTGTCTACATTATCCCTTTCTACTTTTTTAAAAAAGTGGTTTCACTACTGACTTCTTTAATCTGTCAGGAAAATGACCATTCTGAAAGGAAAAATTACAAATATGGCTTAGTACTGGGCTAACATATGGAGAACAGTACTTTAGAATTCTGCTAGATACCACATCATATCCACAAGAGTCCTTAGTCTTTAGTGATTTAATTATTGACTCGATCTCCCATATGGAAGTATTACGAAGGACCATTTTAGGTAACAGCCTCAGAAAGGGATTTTCTAAAAATGTTATATGATTACCTGTAGAAACTAGTGTTTATTTAGTTCACCTACTATATTCAGAAGTGATTATTGAATATTACACATATATCTAACTTGTAAGTAACAGAAACATTTCTACAACGCACCGACGTTATATCTTCTTCCTGTTGCTGCTGACCAGACACTTCCTTCACGTTTTAATTTTATCCCGAGAGTTTGCTATTCTTTTTTGCATACCACATACATTTTTCATTCTTAATTTTTAGAATTAAAATTTGGGCATCGTGGTCTGATAGGACATTTGCTATTCTGCTGACAGAGTGCCCCTCTAATAATGAAGAATGAACACAAATATTGTCAATGGTAGAACTGCTATTTCCTTGCACTCTCGTTGGAAAAAATACTGTTTGCATCATGTTATAGGAACTAAATAGATCTAACAGCTGACTTTTCCTTGAGCTATCACCTTCACGATTAATGTTGAAATCTCGACACACAATTAAATTTTTATACTTCCTTTAAAGTGAACCCAGAACCATTTCCAGCTTGGGCAGAAACATTTTAAAATCTGAGTCTGGGCACCTATAAATAACAACAATTACTAGTTGAGATCGATTAACATTAACAACTCTTGCACAACATTGAAATATCTTTTCTCTGCAGTGTTTAGAAAAATCGATTAACTCAGATGACAAATCGTTTTTAAAATACATGGCCAGGCTCCCACACGGTAAGGAACTTGTAGAGAAAAAGGCAGCTAACCTGTATCCTGGCAAAGAAAGTCTCTGAAATGTCACGTCACTTAAAAAGTGCTCTGAAATACCAATAATGTCAGAATCAATATCAATAAGCAGTTCATTAACTTTATCTCTGATACCCTGTATATTTTGGTGCATAGTTGTGTTAAAGAATGGTTGGCCCATCCTATTTCTATCAGAGATCAGCCAGCCGCTGTAGTCTGATGATGTCTTTTACATTTTTCAAGAACTGTCTACTTCATTAGACCAACTTACATCACTGACATGTGGTATGTGTTTGTGTGTTTGCTTCGTTGCCCATGCAGTTTCTCTTTCAGTTCCTTGTTTTTATTCTTTTACTCTAGAGTTCATTGACACTCGTCGCCTAAATGTTTTGTAAAGGCGCTTCAGACCTAGCTGTCGCGCGCCCTAAACACCCTCTCCTTCTACATTTGGCGATGTAGTAATGTTACATGCAATTTGTGTAGGGTAACGAAGCCAAGACAGGCTACCTGAAATGTATCCAGAAGCGGTAAATAAATGGAAGTGCGAATTTTGCTAACTTGGTCTGGCAGTTTAGTGAATTTTCTGACGATAACTCATAATTTTAAACGTTTAGCTCCAGCGTTGTGACAACGACTTTCTATTTAAAACGAGCTTACCTATTTTCCCTTGTTTACATCGAATATTGATTTAAGCCTAAGGGAGTCCTTTCTGAAGGCATTTGTGTGGAGTGTTACCTTGTATGGGAGTGAAACATGGACGATAAACAGTGCAGACAGGAAGAGGCTAGAGGCTTTTGAAATGTGGTGCTACAGAAGAATGCTGAAGATTAGGTGGGTAGATCGCATAACTAATGAAGAGGTACTGAACAGAATTGGGGAGACAAGGAATTTATGGCATACCTTGACTAAAAGAATGGATCGATTGGTAGGACACATTCTTAGACATCAAGGAATTGTGAATTTAGCGTTGGAGGGAAGTGTGTGGGGTAAAACCCGCGGAGGAAGACCAAGAGATGGATACAGTAAGCAGATTCAGACAGATGTATGTTGCAGTTCTTATGTAGAGTTGAAGAGGCTTGCTCAGGATAGGGTAATGTGGAGAGCTGCATAAAACCAGTCTCCGAACTGAAGACCACAGCAACAACACTGTGAATAAGACGTAATTTCATTAAGTTTCTTACGAACTATGTCGGTAATGCTTTCTATCAACATTAAATGCCGGAAAACTCTTCTTCTGCATTTGCACATTGAGCAGTATACTCTTACACCTCATATAGCTTCAGCTTTAAGTTGCCTTATGTTACAACCGAAAGAAACACTTTCGATTTTTTAAATATTTCTGTTACTACTTTTTAGTAAAAGCGCTTTTTTAAAATTATGCAGAGTTTTTGCGAGTTAATGTTGTAGAATATTTTCCTGCACATTAAACACTGTTTAAAACCGTTTCTAGAAAGATCATAGTTGTTGTGATGGCTTCTCTTGTGGCAGTAACTAATCAGCTGCAAATTATATTGTCAATTTTATGCCAAGTTTCCAATATGAGGTCGGTGGTAATTTTAAGTTATGACTCTACGTGTAACTTAGTATAGTTGAAACAATTTGTTGAAGATTCTTTTTGAATAACGAACGTTATCATACTTTCAAAAAAAGGTAGTGGAATTGAAATGAGTGTACTTTAACTGTATGAAGTTTGATTTGATACTTATTTTGTGTTGTTCATTGACTGTATTCAGATATTGAAAGAATAGCAACTGTCAATCACAACTATTATTTTTCCTTGCAAATCTAGTGTCATGTATCGGTGATTCGCCTGGCGAGTGGGCAACCCGCAAAGCAGGAGAAAGGCGCACGGATGCATACCAGTGAGGCGTCCGACAGCGGCGGTTCCAGAGTCACCATAGGACGCGACGAGCACCACCAGAGAGCGCACTAAACCGGAACTATTTTCCTCCGCTCATTCTCGTGGGACCAGCTCGAGACTGCCACGTATCACTGCACGGCGACCATTTAGGGGGCGCAGCGCGACACGACGGCAGTTCTCCGCCGACCGCCTCCGAGAAGCACTGCCGAGGGATCGCAGCCGACGACGCCGCGCCTCCGGGACTTTCCGCAACGGAAGACGTCTTTCGGGCCCGTCTCCCCGGCACGTGCTCGCAAGACTGCCGTTGTCTTCCAGGCTTGTGCCTGCTTTGCGAAGAAGAAGATTATTTTTTATATTTGTATTTTTTTTATTTATTATTTAACATGCCCCATTACATAGCAATATTACATGTTTGATGGTTTGATTCAGGCGTTTACATCAAATGTTCTTACAAACACAAGTACAGTATACAAGTTGACAGGGTTTACAAAGGAACAAACAATTTTATACATTAGGAAATCTTAATTAATTACAAAAATTGTAAAAGTTTTGTACATTAGGAAATCTTATTGAATTACAAAAATTGTAAAAGTCAGTAGTGTATTTATGTACTAAGTCATATTTACTGACGGGGGATCCTCCTCCTTTGGCAGCTATTTTTTTCCTGAGATGGTCCCTCTCTTTCAATAAATTGCAGCAGTCGAAAAGCACGTGGTCAATAGTTTGGACAGCACTGTTACATGTGCACGTTCCGTCTTCAATTATTTTGAACCGCTGATAGTAGGCTTTCAGTTTCCCATGGCCTGTTAGCAAAGCTGTAAAATTCGGAGATATTGGAAGTTTAATCATTAAACGTTGTCGGATCGTAGGAAAATACGGTTTGTATTGTAGTTTATGTCTTGTTCCCAGAACCTTAACATTTGTGTGTTGTTAGTTTTTATCTCCTTAGGCGAGATATAGCAGGGGCGACGACGATTTTTTTCTGACCCTGGTGGTCAACTAGACGTTTCTCTACAGCACTTAATCTTTACCCCACGGAAGATACGAAAATTGTACAACCCATCCCACTGCTGTACAAATATGATGGGTTGGAGGCATTGTCAGGATGGGAGGCGAAGCGCTAAAGGCTTGTAGGCGCTCTAGGAAAGGTTGGTTGATTGGCAAATAAGAGAAAGACTTCACGTTAATATTGGGTATATTCTTGACATACGGAATACATATCGGGACTTGCCCTGGGGTTGGATGCAATGAATGAGTGCCAGTCTAAGTTAGCAGATTAGAAAATGGAAAAGGTAAAGGTTATGGTTCACACAGTTGGTGGCTGATAGCGAACAGCCGCTAGGCGGTAGCGGACGGCATGCGGCCGTTCGCCCCGCACATACGCTGAGCCTCTGGAGTGCGTCTGTTCTGTACGAGAGCTCAAACTGAAGAGAGGGAAGGAACTGATTATCGCACCTCTGAGTCCTCCAGCAGTAGCATACGTGATCAAACGTGGGTGTCTGCTATTGGCTCCACGGTAGCATGGAAACGTCAGTAGTTTCAGCACGGACGCCATAAGGGTGGCGTGATTTTATAATCAGCAGTCAATACTGGTTCTGGCCGGCTCTGTCCTGCAAGGTGGACAGGCTTGGTCACGTCTTCAGGTGGATGTTGCAGTGGAAGAAGTTTTGAAATGAAATTTTGGAATTATTTCCCTAAACTCTTTTAAAGTGGCTGGTCATCCTGTACACTTCTTTTGATTTCTTGCTTGTTGTTTTCCATGGGCGTTCGACCAGTGACTGCAACCCTCGACGTGTAGCAGCAAATTTTGCTCATCTAACGAGACATGCAGTTGATCCAGCAAGAACGCGTTCAAGCTATGGCAGCTGTTACCGCTTCAGCAAGTGACGGAGCTCACCACTCGTCTCGTTCCGTGTTCCGGAAGGGACCGGGGGGGGGGGGGGGAGCACTCCTCCGCCTATCCCTGTGCGTTTTATAGGCAGGAAGAATCTTGGGCAAACTACATGACCTTCCTTGAACAACATTTCTTGCCATACGGTATCTCTGGTTATGGCCACCGTAGTGCTTTTTTGCTACGTTGGTCCTGAGCTCCACCATCTTTTTCAGTAACTAAAATTGCGTGGTTATGGTATATCGCCCGAAATTTGCGACTGGATAGAGGATTTCCTGTCAGAGAGGACACAGTTTGTGCCGGCCGCGGTGGTCGAGGAGACTAAGGCGCTCCAGTCACGGTCTGCACGACCACTACGGTTGGGGGTTCGAATCCCCCCTCGGGCATGGATATTTGTGCCGTCCTAGTTCGTAAGTAGTTCATAAGTAGTTTGTAAGTTTAGGGTCTGATGACCCCGTAGTTAAGTCCCATAGACTATACAAACATTTGAACATTTGACACAGTTTGTAGTAATCGATGGTAAGCATCGTCTAAAACAGAGGTGATATCGGGCGTTCCACAGGTTAGTGTTATTGGTCCTCTGCTGTTCCGTATTTACATAAACGATTTGGGAGAAAATCTAAGTATCTCTCTGAAGTTGTTTGCAGATGACGCCGTCATATACCGTCTAGTAAAATCATCTGAATATCAAAACCAACTGCAGAACGATCTAAATAAGATATCACTATGGTGTAAAAGTTGGCAATTGACTCTAAATAATGCGACGTCGACGACATGACTACGAAAAGAAATCCGTTAAACTTTGTTGACAGGATGAATCAATCAAACGTGTAGGCCGTAAACTCCACAAAATATTTAAGAATTACTATTACTTCAGACTTAAACCGGAAAGAACACGTAGATAATGTCGTGGGAAAGGCGAACCAGAGACTGCGTTTTATTGGCAGAACCCTTAAAAGATGCAACAGAACAACAAAATAAACTGCATACACTACTCTTGTCCGTCCATTTTTGGAGTGTTGCTGCCCAGTGTGGGATCCTTATCAGGTGGCTTTGACGGAGGACATCGAAAGAGACCAAAGAAGGGCAGCTCGTTTTGTATTGTCACGATACAGGGGAGACAGCGTTACGGAAATGATACAGGACCTGGGATGGGCATCATTACAATAACGGCGCTTATCGCTGCGGCGTGGTCTACTTACGAAACTACGATCACCAACAATCTCCTCCAAATGCGAAAATATATTGTTGACTCCCACTTACATAGGTAGAAATGATCATCAGACTAAAATACGAGAAATCAGCTCTCGAACAGAGAGATACAGATGTTCTTTCTTCCCGCGCGCTATTCGATAGTGGAATGGGAGATGAATAGTATAAAGGTGGTTCGATGAACCCTCTGCCAGGCACTAAAGTGTAATTTGCCGAGTATCCGATGTAGATGCAGATGTAAAACCTCAGCAAGAACCGCATCGCTTACCCTATGACGAATCGAAGTTTTGCTTGCAGGAGTATTTTCACTCACAAATTCATGTTACGACGGCACAGCGCAAGTTGTTTAGCTGCCACAAGAAGGAAGGTCAGTTGTGTTGGGAATGGATCGCTACCATCCCAGGCTTATCAAGAGACTGCTCTTTCGGTGCTTCATTGAAAGCTGCCGATAATCATACGCAGCAACGCTCGTGAAGGATATGATCTCGGTTCATGCCCTGGACGAGGGCTTCCGGAAGGACTTACTGAAGCATCGATACACTTCCTTGGAAACAAGTCTTCCCATTATTCTGGCATTTCAACAGACCCTCCAAGCGTCCGCCTCCTTCCATGAGCCATTTCAGGTGCATGCGGCTCGCCCCACCCGCCGCTAGACACCCCAGCAACCACCTCCCCGACTTCCTTGTGGTAAACAACTTCCTTTACACGTGACCTTATGCAGTCACCCTCTTGCAAAGACTGTTTTGTCACACACTCTAGGCATCAGTGACAGTTTCTCTGTTCCAAACGTGCCTTGTGTGGCAAAACGTGTCACAGAGCCGAAGTCTGTCGAGCTTCCTTCAAGATGCAAGATGTCTTGTGCTCACATCGCTACCACTTCAGAGGACGACCCAGACGAGACCTACAGGAGGCTCTCCATGTCCAAGCCGTTCTTCCTTTTCATAATAAGCAAGGCGTCTTATCCGCTTGGCTGTAACGGATCGTGCAGCCACGTCTCGATCACTGAGTCAACAGATTGGGACGTTTGCAAGACAACAGCCATCTGCACGAAAAGTTCGACGACGTTTGCATCAGCATGGACTATCAGCTCGGAGACCATGGGTGCGGTTACACTTGACGCTGCATCACGCGTCTGCGATGGCGTACGCAACGACGAACATGGGGTGCACGAATGGCAAAACGTCATGTTTTCGGATGAATCCAGATTCTGTTTAGAGCATAATGATGGTCGCTACTGTGTTTGGGGACATCGGCGTGAACGCACATTGGAAGCGTGTATTCGTCATCGCCATACTGGCGTATCACCTGGCGTGATGGTATGTGGTGCGATTGGTTACACGTCTCGGGCACCTCTTGTTTGCATCGACGGCACTTTGAACAGTGGTCGTTACATTTCAGATGTGTTCCGACCCATGACTCTACCATTCTTCGATTTATGCTAAACCCTACATTTAGCAGGATAATGCAGGACCGCATGTTTTAGGTCCTGTAGAGGCCTTTCTGGATACGGAAAATGTTCGACTGCTGCCCTGGCCAGCACATTCTCCAGATTTCTCACCAACTGAAAACGTCTAGTCAATGGTGGCCGAGCAACTGGCTCGTCACAAAAGCCAGTCATTACTCTTGATGAACTGTGGTATCGTGTTGAAGCTGCATGAGCATCTGTACCTGTAAACGCCATCCAAACTCTGTTTGACTCAATGCCCAGGCGTATCAAGGCCGTTATTACGGCCAGAGGTGGGTGTTCTGGGTACTGATTTCTCAGGATCTATCCACCCAAATTGCATGAAAATGTAGTCACAACTCAGTTTTTGTCTATCTGTCCAATGAATAACCGTTTATAATCTGCATTTTTTCTTGTTGTAGCAATTTTAATGGCCAGTAGTGTATTACCAAGTGCAGAAATAAATACGGAAATGCCAGAAATTTTAATGACCAGTACTGTATTTAACTAAGTCGGCCTACTTAATTATATCTTAGTATGCCAAACAGTGCAGGAGATATGACTTATGAATACTGACATGTGTGGATGACTAGCTTTTCCGTAAAATGGAGGGCGAATTACCTGTTATTTATCCAGTGTATCATAATGAGAACGCTTAGTGATTTCCAAGAATATTTAAAAACAGTTTAAAACAATATCAAGGATTTGTCTTGATTATAGTCTAAAAGTGAAATATTTAGCACATTAACTCATTCAAATATAATAAGACTTTCGTACTTCTGCACCTGGGATTTATAATCTTTAAGGCTTGGGACAGCGATTCACAAACTGCAGGTTCCAACCGCTTACGTATTTAGATAGGTTCGCAGATTATTTTCAAACTTCAGAGTAATAGAGCTTATGGACAAAAAATACGAAATTTTGTCTTACAAGAGTTATCGCTTTCATGATGTTACTTTTCGCTCCATATAGGAAACTGACAATTAAGTCCTACAATTTCATAGCTAAAGCTGGTAATAGCTAGAGATTAATATTTTAAGTTGAAAGCTTAGCAATTTTGTTTCTCCAACAGAATGCGAAATACGAACATACAGGACTTTCTTCATTAATTAAAAAAGTAACGTAAGGAATCAAGAATTGCTGAGCTTCTTACATGCCATTTTGATAAACGTGAACAGAGCAATCTCGTTATTCTGAGCAATTTGATATGCCTCACATGACATTCGTGTTATTAATTGGAGACATTAATTACTGTACTTTCAAAAGTCATTTTGTCTACGTACACTGCATATATTTCGAGGCCGCGAAAGGACTGTCATTTTAAAAATGCATGACTTAGTACAGGAGCCCCATGTTTGTTTTCCAAATGTGTGGATACTCGCTGGGAAAATACCGCGTTTGGACCCTAGAAGCAGGTAGTGGAGCAAAAGGAAGGCTTTCAACATCGACATCTATATCTACATTTACATGGGATACTCTGCAAATCTCATTAAGTGAAGGGTTCATTGAACCACCATTATACTATTTATCTCCCATTCCATTCTCGAATATCGCGCCAGAAGAGAGAACACCTGAATCTCTCCGTCCGAGCTCTGATTTCTCGTATTTTATTCTGATGATCTTTCCTACCTATGTAAGTGGGAGTCAAAGAGAATGTTGGCTATTGGAGTTTCGCTGCAGCTACAAGCGCCATTGTTATAATGTTTTCCATCCCAGATCGTGTATCATTTTCGTAACACTGTCTCCCCTGTATCGTGACAATACGAAACGAGCTGCCCTTCTTTGTACTCTTTCGATGTCGTCCGTCAAACCCACGTGATAAGGATTATCCACTGGGCAGCAATACTCCAAAAAAGGACGGACAAGCGTAATGTCTGCGTTCTCTTTAGTAGTTCTATTGCTTCTTTTAAGGAGTCTGCCGATAAACCACAGTCTCTGAATCACCTTTCCCACGATATTATCTACGTGTTCTTTCCAGATAAAGTCTGATGTAATAGTAATTCCTAAGTATTTAGTGGAGTTTACGGCCTTCACTTTTGATTGATTTATCTTGTAAACAAAGTTTAACGGATTTCTTTTCGGACTTATGTGGACGACTTCACATTTCTTATTATTTAGAGTCGATTGCCACTTTTTACACCATAGTGATATCTTACTTAGATCGTTCTGCAGTTGGTTTTGATCTTCAGATGACTTTACTAGACGGTAAATGACGGCGTCATCTGCAAGCAACCCAGGAGAGCTGTTTAGATTTTCTCCCAAATCTTCTATGTAGATAAGTAATAGCAGAGGACCAATAACACTACCCTGTGGAACGCCCGATATCACCTCTGTTTTAGTCGATGCCTTACTATCGATTACTACAACCTGTGTCCTTTCTGACAGGAAATCTTCTATCCAGTGCCAAATTTGGGGCGAAATACCGTAAATATGTAATTTGATTAAAAGCCGTTTGTGAGGTACGGTGTCAAAAGCCTGCTGAAAACAAGAAATACAGAACCAATTTCAGATCCTTTGTCGATAGCAATCATCACTTCGTGTGAATAAAGAGCTAGTTATGTTTCGCATGAACGATATTTTCTAAATCCGTGTTGACCTTGGGTCAATAGATCATTCTATTCGAGATAATTCATAATATTGGAATACAGGATATGTTCCAAACCCCTGCTGCAAATTGACGTCAATGAAATAGGCCTATGGTTTACGAAGTTATTCTTAAACTATAAAAACAATGGCGGACCTCGGCGTTTGTGGTCAAAGGGCGCACAAAGACTCACCTGCCTCTCGAAGTAAACATCGGGACAACAGCCACACACCGGGTGCGTCAGCTCTCACAATGTACCTGACAAGATTGTAACATTTTTTTCGCAACGGAGCAACGCAGTGTGCGGAGATGACTGTCGTGTTGCTGTGGCGCTCCTGATTCACGGAACAGAGCAGGTGTGACAGCCCGTATGTTGCGAAGTAACGGCGAAATATACATACAAATGACGGTGACTACCTTGAGCAGGACGCTAGCCGCCAGTGTGCCAATTTGGAAGACCAGGCTGTGCTCATTTGTGAATTCTTAGCGATTCACCCCGTGATTTTGCATAGTGGAATAAACAGCTGTATGCGGTGCCAAGTGTTGAGTTCCAGGCTTCACCTGTAGTTATCGGATTTTCACAGACCGAGCAATGGACTTTTTTTTTTGCCTATCCACAAATAGCTGATAACGTCTGTGGCCACAACCTAGAAAGCATGTTGATGGGCTGGTTTGCTGAATAAGCATACTCTGACACATTAGATTTCAACTACGGAATTTAGCGAGTCCAGAATTTATTAAGATTAATAGGATGATGTGAATCTTCAGTTTCTCCCGGCGTATTTGATAATCAAAATATCCACGGGTGTACTGCCGGTCTATAGTGTCCAACGGGCACAATATTTCGGCGATCATACATGTCGCCATCATCAGGTGTACTGACGGACTGAGCTCCTGGAAACGCGCCGGTACGGAGATCCGAACGCTTCGGCTGCTCGAAGGGAACTGGGCTCTAGCCCGGTAGCGGGCGATGCAGGGCCTGCTAAATGACGATTCCTACCGGAAGATCAGCGTTGACCTCACAAAGAAGGTGGAAAACAAGACGAGGGCGCTTCTCAAGGATGCGGATTTACCGGAGGGTGTCGCCAAGAAACTGCTACCTCAAGGTCCGGTACCGCCAAGACTTTATGGACTCCCTAAGGTTCACAAAGATGGGGTGCCGTTACGTCCCATTGTCAATAACATCAGAGCACCTACATATTTGTTGGCCAAATACTTGACGGGAATATTAAGTCCTTATGTGGGTAAATGCCCTCATCACATCCGTAATTCCGTGGATTTTGTTAAACGTCTCAACAGCTTCAGGCTGGATGAGTCAGATATCATGGTGAGTTTTGACGTCGTTTCGTTGTTTACGGGGGTGCCCATTCGAGAGTCACTAGATTTGATTGGCCAGAAGTTTGACGAGAAGACCACCGAACTTTTTAGGCATGTCTTGAACTCCAAGTATTTTCTTTTCAATGGCGAATACTACGAACAAACGGAGGGAGTCGCCATGGGTAGCCCACTTTCCCATGTGGTCTCAAATTTGTACATGGAAAATTTCGAGGAGGAAACCCTGGCATCATCTGAATGGAAACCTACTTGCTTTTTTCGTTACGTTCAAAAATGTTCAAATGTTTATTAAGCTTATGGGACTTAACTACGGGGCTATAAGTCCCTAAACTTAGAAACTACTTATAAACTACCTTATACTGTGGACGGCACAAATATCCATGCCCGAGGGGGATTCGAACCCCCGACCGTAGTGGCCGTGCAGACCGTGACTGGAGCGCCTCAGTCCCCTCGGCCACCGCGGCCGGCTTTCCGTTATGTGGACGACACTTTCGTCATCTGGCCACATGGTATGGATAAGATCCTTGACTTTCCTTACACATCTGAACTCCATTCACCCCAAAATCAAATTCACTATGGAGACTGAAACGGAGGGTAAATTGCCGTTCCTTGACGTCTTGGTCAAGAGAAGAGCTGATGGCACCCTGAGTCATAGTGTATATCGGAAGACAACGCACACTGATCTGTATTTACACGCAGACAGCTGTCACCACCCTTCACAGAGGAATGGGGTACTTAAAACTCTAGTACATAGGGCGGGCACTATCTCAGACGCAGAGAGTCTACCCCAGGAATTGGAACACTTGAGAACTGTATTTCGAAAAAATGGGTACTAAGAGTGGCAGATTCAGCGGGCTCTCCGCCCAACCACTACTTTTACAACCTGTGGAAACGGAGGAAAACACGAGGGAGGATGTAGGCACTGAGTTCGTTCCATATACCCGCGCACTCTCGGGGAAGATCGCCCGCATTTTGAAAAAACACCATGTTGGAACTGTTTTTTGTCCGCCGAATAAAATTCGTGCACTGGTGGGGAGCGCCAAAGATGATCTCGGTTTGAGGAAGGCCGGCGTGTACCAGATTCCGTGTCAGTGTGGAAAGTCATATATTCGACAGACGATGCGTACCGTCGAGGATCGATGCTTTGAACACCAGACGCACACACGATTGATGTGTCCGAGCAAGTCGGCGGTCGCTGAACATTGTTTGTCGGAGAATCATGCGATGGAGTATGAACGCACTAGGATTCTGGTACAGACGTCGAGATACTGGGACTGCGTCGTTAGAGAGGCCATTGAAATTCGCACATGTGACTACCTCATAAACCGTGACAGTGGCTATAACCTTAGCAAAGCTTGGGAACCAGCGGTTGGGTTAATTAAGAGTAAATCTAGCAAACGTAACGAAGTGACGACCACGGCGGACAGAGCCCTCACACCAGAGCCCTCAGACGCCGGCGCAATCGATTCCACTGCGCGGCCGCGGCGCGGGGCGCGGCCGCGGAGGGGTCGCTCCGCGGGCCGAGGGTATTTAAATGGCCCGCTACCGGGCTAGAACCCAGTTCCCTTCGAGTAGCCGTAGCGTGCGGATCTCCGTGCCGGCGCGTTTCCAGGAGATCAGTCCGTCAGTTCACCTGATGATGGCGACATGTATGATCGCCGAAATATTATGCCCGTTGGACACTATAGACCGGCAGTAAGCCCGTGGATATTTTGATTAATAGGATGGTTTGGCTGATTCGATTCACCTATAAGTTTAAACAGGTCGTTTCTTGTTAGAATTTCAGAGTCGCAGGCGACGCCCAATGCGGAGAAATGCTAAATGTCTGCTAACGCAAGACTAATTTTGTTTTTGTGGAGTTGCTTCCATGCAATGTCGCCGACAGCAGCACAAAATTTTACTGCAGTTACCACAACAGCCTCTGTTAGTTCACTTTTATCAATTGTAGATTGAAGTGTAGGCGCTCTGTGCCACCAACCGATATCTACTTTTCTGTTGATGACTGTTTTTGTTCATATTTGCACTTTAAGTTATGGTAACGATGCCATTAATGGTCAAAGTCAATCCTATTCTTTTTCTTTATTGTTACATTCCATTATTTAATTTATTTCAACTTCATTTGCCTTTGCTTTCCCAATTTTCTGTAGATTATAAATGAAATTTTTACATCTCAGTAGGATGGGATTTCATTTTACTGAGACCCTGGATAATACCACAATCCCGTACCCAGTGACATAATTAAGTAGTAATTATTTACTTTTGTAATTACATGAATGGGTTCGGCTCATTCTGAGTACAGTTAAGAACCTCTTACCTGTACTGGATTGAGTTGTGCACTGCTTTTAATATCTGAGCCTGCGTGTGACGTTACATTTTTTCCAATTACGCAGCAACCGTTTTAGGGTACAACACATGTCAGATCAGTCCTTGCAAGCAATACAAGATGGGAGAAATCATCTGCCCAGTTTTTAAGACAGGCCAGTTACATGTAAAATGCAATGGCTTACAATACAATAAATAAAAATATCTAAATAGGTGGAACACTTTTGAAACTGTCATGGGATTCTTCTTTGATTGGAGGAAGAAAGGGATATATGGAGAACTTGGAAATATAGATCTGAACGAAATGATATGATTCCGAACCACTTACTTGTGCAAGCATGCATTTTCTTGTTCCTTGAAATATCAGCTTGGATCCAAATTTTGTGTAGAAAACGAGTAACACCAAAAATCAAATGTTCAAATGTTTGTAGAGCTTATGGGACTTAACTACGGGGTCATCAGTCCCTAAACTTACAAACTGCTTATTAACTAGCTTAGATATGTTGTTGTGGTCTTCAGTCCGGAGACTGGTTTGATGCAGCTCTCCACAATACCCTATCCTGAGCAAGCCTCTTCATCTCCACATAAGAACGACAACCTACATCTGTCTGAATCTGCCTACTGTATCCATCTCTTGGTCTTCCCCTGCGATATTTTCCCCACACACTTCCCTCCAACGCTAAATTCACAATTCCTTGATGTCTAAGAATGTGTCCTACCAATCGATCCCTTATTTTAGTCAAGGTATGCAAGAAATTCCTTTTCTCTCCAATTCTGTTCAGTACCTCCTCATTAGTTACGCGATCCAACCACCTAATCTTCAGCATTCTTCTGTAGCACCACATTTCAAAAGCCTCAATCCTCTTCCTGTCCGCACTGTTTATCGTCCATGTCTCACTCCCATACAAGGCAACACTCCATACAAATGCCTTCAGAAAGGACTTCCTTAGGTTTAAATCAATATTCGATGTTAACAAATTTCTCTTTTTCAAGAACGCTTTTCTACCCATTGCCATTCTGCATTTTATATCCTCTGCACTGCGACCATCATTTGATATTTTACTGCCCAAGTAACAAAACTCATTTACCTCCTTTATTGCTTCGTTTCCCAATCTAATTCCTTCAGCATCACTTGATTTTCTTACACTGCACTCCATTACCCTAGTTTTTCTCTTGTTAATGTTCACCTTATATTCACCTTTCAGCACACTGTCCATTCCGTTCAATTGCTCTTCCAGGTCCTTTGCTGTATCTGACAGAATTACTATGTCGTCGGCAAAGCACAATGTTTTTAATTCTTCACCCTGAACTTTAATTCCTTCTCCAAATTTCTCCTTGCTTTCCTTTATAGCTTGCTCAATGTACAAATTGAACAACAATGGAGAAAGACTACAACCCTGTCTTACTCCCTTTCCAACCACTGCACCCCTTTCATGACCTTCAACTCTGACAACCGCTATCTGGTTTTTGTACAAGTTGTAAATAATCTTACGTTCCCTATATTTTACTCCTGCTTGCTTCAGAAATTGAAAGAGTTTATTCCAATCAACATTGTCAAAAGCCTTCTCCAAATCTACAAAAGCTAGAAATGTAGCTTTGCCTTTTCTTAATCTATCTTCTAGGATAAGCCGTAAAGTGAGTATTGCCTCCCGTGTTCCTACATTTCTCCTGAACCCAAACTGATCTTCCCCGAGGTCAGCTTCTACCAGCTTTTCCATCCTTCTGTATATAATTCGCGTTAATATTTTCAGGTTCTGTAGTTTTCACACCTGTCTGCACCTGCTTTCTTAGGGATGGGGATTATAACATTTTTCTTAAAGTCTGAGGGTACTTCGCCTGTTTCATACATCTTACACACCAGGTGAAACAATTTTGTCATTGCTGGTTCTCCCAGAGACTTCAGTAGCTCTGAGGGAATATCATCTACTCCAGGGGCCTTGTTTCGACTTAGGTCTTTCAGGGCTCTGTCAAATTCTTCTCTCAGTACAGTATCTCCTATTTCATCTTCATCTACATCCCCTTCCCTTCCTACAATATTGTCTCGAAGTTCATTTCCTTTGTAGAGCCCCTCTTTCCACCTTTCAGCTTTCCCTTCTTTGCTGAGAACTGGATTTCCATCAGTGTCCTTGATATTCATAGAGCTGTTTTTCTTATCTCCAAATGTTTCTTTTATTTTCCTGTAGGCTGTATCTATTTTTCCCCTATTTATACATTCTTGTACATCCTTGCATTTGCCTTCTAGCCACTCCTGCTTAGCCATTTTGCACTTCCTGTCAATCTCATTTCTTAGTCGTCTGTACTCCATTTTGCCTGTTTCATTTACTGCATTTTTATATTTTCTCCTTTCATCGATTAAATTTAGTATCTCCTGTGATATCCAAGGATTTTTTGTAGGTCTTGCCTTCCTACCTATTTTGTCCTCTGCTACCTTCACTATTTCATCTCTCAATTTTACCCATTCCTCTTCTACTGTTTTATTTTCCCCTGTTTCTGTCAATTGTTGCCTAAATCTCCCTCTGAAATACTTAAGAACCTCAGGTTACTTCAATTTATCCAGGTCCCATCTCCTTATATTCCTACCTTTTTGTAATATCTTTAGTTTCTGCCTACAGTTCATAACCAACAAGTTATGGTCAGAGTCTATATTTGCCCTGTGTATGTCTTACACTGTAGAACCTGGTTCCGAAATTTATGTCTTACCATTATAAAATCTATCTGATACCTTCCGGTGTCTCCTGGTCTCTTCCACGTATACAACCTTCTTTTGTGATTCTAGAACCAGGTGTTTGTTATAACTAAATTATGTTCCGTGCAAAATTCTACCAGGCGGCTTCCTCTTTCATTCCTTTTGCCCAGACCATATTCACCTACGATCTTCCCTTCTCTTCCTTGTCCTACTACCGAATTCCAGTCTCCCATAACAATTAAGTTTTCCTCTCCCTTAATTGTCTGAATAATTTCCTTTAGCTCCTCATATATTTCTTCGATTTCATCATCATCGGCAGAGCTAGTTGGCATATAAGCGTGTACTACTGTTGTCGGCGTTGGCTTCGTATCTATCTTAACAATGATAATGCGGTCACTGTGCTGGTCATAGTAGTTTACCCGCATTCCTATTTTCTTATTCATTATCAATCCTACTCCTGTGATACCCCCAACTGATTTTGTATTTATAATCCTGTACTCACCTGACCAGAAATCCTGTTCATCCTGCCACCGAACTTCACTAATCCCCACTATATCTAACTTCAACCTATCCATTTCCCTTTTTAAATTTTCTAATTTTCCTACCCGATTAAGGGATCTAACATTCCACGCTCCGATCCGTAGAATGCCAGTATTGTCTTTCCTGATGATCACATCCTCCTGAGTAGTCTCCGCCCGGAGGTCCGAATGGGGGACTATTTTACCTCCGAAATATTTTACCCGAGAGGATGCCATCATATGTTCATACAGTAGAGCTGCATGTCCTCGGGAGAGGTAACGGCTGTAGTTTCCCCTTTCTTTCAGCCGTTCGCAGTAGCTGTGTGGCAAAGCCACATTAGCTGATGTTACAAGGCCAGTTCAGTCAATCATCCAGACTGTTGCCCCTGTAACTACTGAAAAGGCTGCTGCCCCTCTTCAGGAACCACACGTTTGTCTGGCCTCTCCACAGATACCCCTCCGCTGTGGTTGCACCTACGGTACGCCTATCTGTATCGTTGAGGCACGCAAGCCACCCCACCTCGGCAATGTCTGTGGTTCATGGGAGTGGAGCTTAGATAATCCCCCCTCGGGCATGGAAGTTTGTCCCGTCTTTAGCTTAGATAAAGATGGGACTAACTTCCATGCCCGAGGGGGGATTCGAACCCCGATCTCAGCGGCCGTGCAGACCGTGACTGCCGGGTAAAACAGAAAAACATAAAACCCTAATATAGATATGGGAAGTATCATTAGGACCATGACTTAACCAACTCAAAAAATGTCACTAAATATCACTAAGTATACCATATAATTTGTAGGATGCAATATCTAACAACCTCCAATTGCAGAACATAGACATCAGGCGAGCAGTATACGCACTAGCCGATTGCTCAACTCGCTCAGTACATTCTCCGTTGTTGTCTCGTTCCTGACTTGATTCGCTGACGAGCTCAATTCACATAAACATGACCAAATTGACCAATTCCCCAACCAAGTGCGAATTACGAAGAGATATTCCTCTTCTGCAATCAGATGGATCAGTGCAGCAGAAATCCATCGAAGAATGAGGACGTGTATGGAAAGAGCTTTATGACTGAAGGAGACATCTGTAATTGGTGCAGTAAATTTAAAGATGGCTGAAATGGTGTGTACGATGAAGAAGGGTAAGGAGACAAATCTGTCGCTTCAAATAACCTTGTTAAAAGAAAACTGTTCTAATGTTTTTTTAAGGCTATGGGACTTAACTGCGGGGTAATAACTCCCTAAACCTAGGAACTACTTATAAACTAATACTAAACATCCATGCCCAAGGGAGGATTCGATCCCATAACGAGGAACGGCCTCGCACATTGGATCATAACGCGTCAATGACCTTTTTCAACAAGTTGACAAAGTGGTATGAGAAAACTGCAGGTTCGCAATAAGTGTTTTACCAGTGGAAATTATAGAGGTTTTCCTCACTAACGAGGAGTTTGAAGGCATTGTAATGGCTTATGTAAAGTCATTGGTGGCAAAATTTCGTGAAGGGCTTGTCCACAGGTATGATAAATGCCTTAAACGTCAAGTTGAAAGTAGTCATTACAGATGGTAATAAAACATTTTTTCATATACATTTACCTTTTGTTAATGGAATATCTGAGGTTAAAAAAAGTACTCAACGTATAAAATAAATTTCTTATTGGACCTATAGCTTTATATTGGTCATGGAGGAGACCTGTGGACCGGCCACTCTCATGACAACGTGCTGTACCGGGAGACATACTTAAGAGGCGAATGCTCTGCTTCGTATCCCAGAAACCCAGAAAGACGTGCATGTACACAGGAAGGAAACAACAACTATGTATTTCAGGTGAGCCAGCTGTAATAGGGGGCGCTGATAGACGGAAACCTGCCTCGATGCATCCATACACTCACTACCGATTGGAAGGAACCGGCTATATCTGGTCCTACAGTCCGCTTCGATGCCAGTATCTTTCTGACTATTGCAGCCAAGAGATTCAGTAAGGAGACGTACCTCCATATACTCCAGCGAGAAACTTTGCCTTCCTTCTATTCCGGTTTTACTGAGGCGTTCTTCTCAGGATCATCATTAGCCTTCAAGAGCACAACACCATTAGCTGCACAATGGATTTGGTACATAAATTCCACACTACGACCCCATATGGTTTTCCTATGACAACCCTGAGGACTGTTAAGCTAAGACGCCTTCTGTGTGTGGTGAAGATTGTTTTCCATGGTGTTAGGCATTATTTGTATTACCAACGAAACTTCGGAATATACCTCGACAGCAACTGCACTTCTTTCAGCAGTTCCCATTACACGCAAGAACAGGTCTATTAGGGCATCCTGAATCACTGCCCAGCCTCACCCTCGCCGTAGTTTGGTGCCTTCAACGAGAGTATCGATTACAGGGTACTTACGAAAACGACTCTTGTACATCAGTGCTCAGACCGGCGTTCTCATTTTCTTTCCTGGAATCAGTACAACCTGTTTGTGCTCATTACTAAACTCCAGCCTCATGACCCAGAGATTTTAAAATTTTATCAGATCTGTAAGGTATTGTCCTCATATTAATTTCGCCACGTCCACGTTTTCGCAGCTCGTCTGTAATTTTTCCAGTGTTGAACAAATCTAGACAAACCTACCGTCATTGAGTAACAAACCTTCTGGGTCTCAGCAGAAAGCGTAAATTTCTGGATCTGGGATCAAAGTAATCCTATATAGATGAAATGAGCTACGATCACCTGATCCAAGCCACCCCTGACATGGCTTTCCATCACAAAGCCCTCAATTTAGAAGATTCTACTCTCAACCAAGTCATCGACCTCGCCTTTAAATGCGAAGTTTCCACTGCAGTTGAGAAATGTCTGGAATCTTGGGCAGAGAAGGCGACCCGCTACTGCCAAGACTTTCAGGAAGCATGACTGAGGACACTGTGTCCATCCGCTGAAAGCTATGTAACTGGCCGACCAGCACCAGACAGCGCTGGCAAGGTCGTCACCCATTCGAAGACCCACACGACTCTCAACAATGCTACTGTGGGTCCACTACACAACAAGAACATGGAACACCCTGACGTTTCACAAACAACCATGATATCTCAGCTGGTTTCACACCCATTATCAGGATGACTTCTCCGACAGATGTGCTTATTGTGACATCTGCACCAGAATAACTACGTGTGCTACATATATCGCTTTCGACAACACTGACCCCACACTCCATCGACCACTGCGACATCAACCACGCTCTTCTCATGGACATCAACCAGGTACAGTATTTTCCAGAGTCCTAGTAGTTGATTACGGCGCTCGTGAATGGTCATCTGCTGACAATACAAGTACTTACGGAGTCAGCAGTCTCTATTCCTCTTACGCCACAGGTGGGGTTCCGTCCTTGTCACCCACACAGTGGCATCTCCTGACATGCAATAAATAAGTTATAGCGCTACTAAGTTAATTCATTGCCTTTGTAGTCCACAAGTCAGTGCATAGATATGCTGCTTTCCTAGTAGTGAACAGTTCTACAACTCTTCAGGTAAAACTTCCGGACTGAAAGGACGAGCTCAGTGCATAAAACTTCTTCCTGACGTTTCGTCTCCATCTGTGGGTGACATCGTTTGAGGTCTTCCGGCTACTGCCAATGTGGCTGGAAGGACTCTCGCATTTCTAGAGTGCCACAAGTCAACTTTGTTGATTCGATCTGTTTGTAGATGAAAGAGAGGAAAGCTTTTCCAGATGGTTGCCATTGTTGATCATTACTTCTGGATTCTTGCCTTTTTTGATAGAGTGCTCGCTCAATCTCCTGTGGACCTTCTTGGCGTGAATGTGTTACAAGCCTTTCGTTTCTCAATTGTCAATAACACTGATTTGGTGTCTTCCTAGATCCCGTTTACTTGCTGACAGGGATTGAAGGTATCGAATGTACAATAGGATTCTAAGCATCAATCCCACTGAAACCCTCCACATATGGGTAATACTTCCAAGCGTGCACTGTACCACATGGCATCCAGCAGTTACTTCAAGAAGAAATGTAATACCTTGCTTTGATAGGCATACTGTCTCCTGTCTATTACAGTTCATGGGAAGCACCATTGATGAATGTGAAGAAGCCTACAAGCCCTCTTTGGGTATTTGACAATTAAAAAGCCACCCTGAAACCTCAGCTGCAGATGAGGACTATCCTCTGCCATGCACAGAGGACTTATTTTATAACTGAAGTAGGCACAGTTTTCCTCCAAAGTAGATCTGGCCAAGGCATACTTAGAGATTAGTCTTGATAAACCTTCCACCAAAATGTCATCAACACACCTTTTCGAATGCTTCAGATACACCACCTCTTGTACAGTATCGTCAGTGTGCTATCCAGTTTCCAGATGTATCTAAAGTAACAAATGTGTGACATGCCAGGCTGTATCAAGAACTTGGATGATATTGCCATCACCGGTTGCACTGTGGAGAAACACCAGCAGCAACTCCACCTACTATTTCAGCGCTTGTGGAATGCAGGCCTCAAGTACAGTCTTGGAAAGTACGCCTTCTTTCAGTTATCACCTACGTAAGCCATTTTGTTTCTTTCACATTCACAGAATATATGACATCAACTGCGAATGGGCAAAGCTGAAAATGTGTACCCAGCCGGGATTCGAACCCGGGTTTCCCGCTTTCTATGCAGTTGCTCTGACCTCTACAGCCCTGGGGACACAGTGATCACCGCACTTGCAAGGAAAACCTAATCACGTCTCCTGTCAGATACACATTCCAAGCTTCACCTGAAGCTGGAACGTATATCTGACATTCTAAGCTTCACCTGAAGCTGGAAACATGTATCTGACGGGAGGCATGCTTAGGTAGTCCTTGCAAGTGTGGTTATCACTGTGTCCCCAGGGGAGTAGTGGTCGGCAAAACTACCTATAAAATGGGAGACTCGGGTTCGAATCCCAGCTGGGTACACATTTTCAGCTTTGCCCATTTGCAGTAGATGTCATATATTCTGTCAATATGAAATAACAACAACTGCAGTATCAGAAGTAACGTCTGTTCTTTCGGAACAGATGCCACATGTATACATTTTATTTCTGGCTGGGGCAATTTACCTACATTCTACCATGTCGACAACATAGTGGCCCTTCTTCATCGTCTTGATGTCCATCAGTTCAAATTCTTTCTGGGGTAAGTGGCTTACTACAAAAAATTTATCCCTTCCACCACACACACCACGGCACCGCTACACAAACTCTGCAAGAAGACTGCACTTTCCATTGCTCCTCCGCCTTTGGATCCACCTTCTGAACATTAAGGTGCGCAAAGTGCCTTATGCCTTACACTGCATCATTTCCGCTGCTATTGAGCACTGATGCAAAAGACTACAGAATCTAACCAGTCCATTTTCTCCACCTTTTCGCCACCTTTTGGCCATTGTCATATGCCTCCAGATCCCTCACAGCCACCTTGTGCATGTATTCACAAAATGAAAAGGAAGCCCTTGCGACTGTGGTTTCTTGCACCAAGTTCCTTTCCTTCCTATGTGGCACATTTGTCAATTTAATTACCGACAACAAACCCCAACAGGCCTTATTCTCTCTGTCCGACCAGTTGCCATTGCCTCCAATATAGTGCTTGCTTTTTATCCTGCTTCTGTTACATCATCCATTTCCAAAGTCGCATACGCAAGTGCCAATGCACTTTCCCTCCTACGCTGCAGACCAGATCCAGTTTTCTACTCATTAGAACTTCTCATCTTCCAGTAGGACGAGGTCATCCAACATGCCCTGGTAGCATTTCCAGAAGTCCAACCAGGTGCTGAGAGCAATGGCCAATGACCCAGAACCTTGGCGTATGATCAGTTACATGACTCATGAATGGCCCACACTGCCCCCAGCCTAGGGCCACACAGACTTGAATTTCTACTACTCCATTTGGAATCATCTAGTGACCATTGAAAGGGTGCTCCTTCATCCACTGACTCTAAAATATGCTTCGTCATACCAGATTTGTTGCAGACTTTCATCTTGAACATCCTTGACCAAAGCCACTGGAGTGTGACACGAACAAAAGAACAAGAACGTCGCCACGTTTCCTGTATCAGCATGATGGTAGATGTTGAGTGCCAAGTTCAGGGCTGTGCTCAACGCTCCAATCTTCCCGATCGTGGCCAGCTACCGCCTATAATAGGAATGTACTCACATTGTTTTTGTAGGTCCCTTTCTGGGCAACTTTTGGCTCATGGTTACTGATGCTTATCCACACTCCCAGTTCATCATATGTTACTCTTCTATTACCGTGGGCTTCATCATTGCTGCCCTACGCTAAAACCTTTTCAATGAAAGTCTCCCATTCACCTAAGTGTCTGAAAACCGTCAATAATTCCACAGGCAAGAATTCGCTCAGTTCTACGCAGTGAATGGCATCCAATGGCATTCCAATCTCAATTCAAGAGAGGCTGAGCACCTAATGTGTGCATTCGAAACTCAGATGAAAAACGCACCTAAGATCGTTCTCTGGATGAAGCTCACAATTTATTCCAGCGTACATACTGTGCCATATAAGTTGGTGAAAAGAGACCAGTTAAAGTCTTTCTGAGATTGCAAAATTGAACACTTCTACAATTTCTTAGCCCTGTTTCCTGACATTGCCTTCCTGGGCACTTCACAATTCTCTGCAGGCTCTTTGGCTTAGGCTCATGTGTTTGAATAATACACAGCCTGTATCCCAAGAGTCATCTTTCGCCCTTGGGACCACAAGACATTAAGAGTACGTTTGAATGACAGAGTAATTTCCTGCAACCTTATTCAGCTCTGCCTCCACTTTCTGGAACTCCTGACGCCTGCTAAAGAGCTGGTTGGTGCCAGGCCCTCTCTACTCGCCAGCCTAGCTCTTAGAATCCACCTTCATGCCATCACAACGAGTGATATCTCCTGTTCCAGGTTACTGGGGGACACCCTTAACTGTGGACACCACTCTTTAGCCCCCACTGGACGAGGAACAGCAGATGGTCAGAGAATCAGAAGAAATTATTGACCCATCATCAACACCTCCATGGCTGGACAACAAGGAAGTCCTCTCGCCTGGCCCCAATGTTAGCTTCGTGCTTACCCACAACCGGATTTCACCGTCTCCTAAAGAGAAATCCAGGCAACTACTCAATCTGACTCCAATGGTCTCCTCTCCTCTCTTCCCCAGCCATACACGCCAACTTCTCTAAGGTTGGAGGAGTGCTAGAACAGCTCACCCTCATGGAACAGTGGTGTATCTGATATGTACTCCAGACGCAAACGCTCTGCGCCGTTCTCCAGCAACCCAGAAATGTGTCCCATCACTGGACGGAAACAACAACACGAAAAACCTAATATGCAGTACTTCCTACAGGAGGAGTCGGCTACAACATAGTCTGCTGACAGACCGACCCCTCATTATATCCATACACTCAAGGCCGTTTGGCCAGAGACAGCTGTATCTGGGACCACAGTTGGCTCAGAGGGCAATCCCCTTCGATATAGCGCAGCCAATACATTCAGGGAGAGCACATATCACCAGGTCATGAACGAAGGAAACTTCGCCTCACTAAGCTTAAAAGTTGACCACTGTACGCAATAGAAGCTTAATTCTGGTAGGAGGTACCCAGATAGGAATTGACTGTTATAAAAAGCTTAATTTTAGCAATAAAATGAGCAGAAGATCTGCGTGAGCTGCCGGCTACTACCTGCTGTAAATTCTTGTTCCCTGGCCCAAATAGAGAAATGACTTGTTTCAAATTATTCTAATAAAAGGAAGTTAACGACACAGTGGCCAACATACGTAGCAGCCCACACGAAATTACACACATTAATAAACACTATTAAAGCTATTTCATCAAGGTGGCTACAGAAAAAACATTTACGGTGCAACGGAACTTAAACATAAAAAGTTTCATCTGAACTTGTCCTCAACACTGGTGAAAGATAATGTTAAATAAAAGGGGAAAGGTGCTCGAAAACTTCAATTTATAGGCAACTCAAAATTACACTGAACTTAACTTGTTTATTTAGGTCGAACGTAAGCAAAATGGGAAACCAATTTTGTTAGTACAATAAAAATGTATCTCCTTACCTGATCTAATACTGACATTCTCAGCATTGAATTTAACATAAATAACACAGAACTTGACTCTACTGGGGGAGGGTTTAAAAACAACACTTACTCGCTCACACACACGCAATGCAATAGCGAAACTCACCAAAATCAGCAAGCTGAAGCCAGGCAGAAGCAGCCGCCGTTTTCGTAGGCGAAATTCAGCAAAGCTGGAGGTACCTCACAACACAATATACCATAAAACTGCGAAGATGGCTCTGGTCTGTCGTGGATGATTTGAGATGGTGCGTGAATATAGCAAAGTAAAGTTGCCTCTAGATTAGACCGCGAGCAAACACGCTAACGGCGACACACGCCTACGTTACATGACTGGACTCCGCGCACTCCACTGAAGGTGAAATGGTTAAAAATCGGATTCATTGTACAAAATCACGGCGGACTTTTAAGTGGCAATGTGAGAGTAAACTATTTACGCTCTGGTTTTATGAGAAGTGGTGTGAATTCAGCGGCAAACCCCCGAAGTCGGAGTTCAGACCCACGTGGTTCCGAAAACCGATAAAAATTTATAAATTCAATTTCCGAGAAATAAAGAAAATTAACTACAGCATGAACCCCTAGAACTGGCTAGCAGTTCGTAAGGGAGCTACAGCAATGCACCAACATGCGATTGTGAGTGTTCACAGAGACGGAACAAGTCCAGTCTCAAAACGGGGAAAAGAGAAATAATTACAAAGTCGGAAAAATAAAAATAAAAACTACGGCATGGAACCCATAGAAATATTTAGAATTTCCTAAGCAAGCTATTGAAGGAAGTTGTGCAAGCTTGGAGAGAATTACTGATAAGGACTAAGTGTATACTAAAGGTTTGTAGAAGAAACAGCAAAATTAAAAAAAAGCGGGTAGAGAAGATCACTAAATGTTATTGGAAATCAGGATACATGCATAGTTAGTTGCCTGAGGGGCATGGAACAAATAATAGTGGAATCTGAAGGCTTTGTTCTAAGAATGGACCACCTGGAACACATATCACTCGTGGAAGAAACCGATAAGAAAACTTTTATATGAACATATTCATATTTGTTATGAACATATCGTCTGTTAGAAAACGGGCCCCACAGAGCTAGAGAGAATTTACTCCGTGGTCGTACACCTTCACATAATCACAAAAGGTTTGGATGTACCGGGCTGTTATCAAACTGTAACTAGTAACACATACACCGTGTTTATCTGTTGAAAATCACTAGATTGGAAAACAAATGACACATTTCCATGCATGATCGGAAGGAATACTCAAAAAAAAAAAATTGAATCTAAGGTCAAGGGTATAAGTTAAACATGCTAGTCAACGAATCACTATCATCTACACAGGCACAAGAGCAAAACCAACCTTACCCCACCACGGTCCAAGTACAAAGTGACTATTGAACAGCGAGGAACCGCAGGCAAGCTACTGGAAGCAGAAAAATGCAAGAAAACCACAGTGGTGTGGATAGAAGATCGTGAGACTCGCTCTGGAGAAGGCTCGTCGACTAGCTTGTAACCAAAGGGTGTAGAAACCTCTTTGGTCGCATCAGCAGCAGGAGTTGGTAATGACGAACTATCGACTCTAAGCTAGAGAGAACCATGCAAAGCGAGCTATTACCACCCACATTCAGACAGCCATTAGATCCTCGCACATCCACTTCAAAGTGAAACAAGTACACATTCTCCCTGGGACAATAATAAATTATTAAAATAACAAAATCCTAGCAATATTAAGTAACATTTCAGAAACTAATATTTTAAAACATAATATTAAATGCTATTCCTCATGCCTTCAAAAGAGGGGTTCTAGTTTTAACAAAATGCTAATCTAGTGACATCAAATAAATTTCAATTTTATATAACAATATATGGAACACGGCAGACGGTCGTGTTTCAAGCTGCATTTTACATGTAATTTTTATATCACTACTAGCTGAAAAACTGGCATAGATCGAGTACTTATTTATCCCATCCTTAATTTAGTCCACATATGCTTCCCTTATCTCTCTCTCTGTCCATCTTCAACTCTCCCTGTCCCTCTCTGACTTCATCTGCCAATCTCCTCTCTCTGACAATATACACCTTCTCCTCTCTCTGTTGAAATCCTCCTCCAGCTCATCAGTCCATTCCCTCCTCTGTTACATAAGTCTGTTAACTTTTATGGTGATGAGCGATGTGGTGTCTACAATCATTGTGAAGTAACTGCCCACATACACCATATGAAATCTCATATTGATAGTGACTTTCCTCTTGTTATGAGGATCAAATGCGCAAAGTTACATCGCAACCGGATGAAAGGTATGATAGCGCATAAAATATGCACAGCCAAACATTAATTTTTATATATTAGGTCAACTGTTGTGCAGTCGTTTCAATATTTAAATATATAATGGATCGCCAACTATTTTTGCAGAAAGAGTGTGAGTACCATTACAAAATGTGTGGGAATCTAAAAAAAAAAATGCTTGTATAGCTTATGGGACTTAGCTACAGGGTCATCAGTCCCTAAGCTTACAAACTACTTATGAACTAGCTAACACTAGGGACGACACAAATATCCATGCCCGAGGGGGGATTCGAACCCCTACTGTAGTGGCCGTGCAGACCATGACTGGAGCGCCTCAGTCCCCTCGGCCACCGCGGCCGGCTTGAATAATTTTTATTTGTTTTGTTCACTTCAGTATGGGGTGGTTAACAACAAATATGGAGAACCCAAAGGAACAGTTACCAAATCGAAAGAACTCGAAATTGTTAATTTTGTACCGGCATCTGCGCTTCACATTACATTCGTATATTACGTGCTGCCATACCATTTATCCGATTACGATTACTTTCACATACTTCACCTGCAAAACGAGAGGAACGTCACTGTATACATAATAATTCGTAAGGTGCATGGCGGAGGGTACTTCACAAGACTCCGACACCAATGTATAGTTTTGTTCCTACCTTGTTACACCTGACTTTCAAAACAAGAGGACGGTCACGTCCTGCATAAAATTTCGTACGGTGCATGGCAGCAAGTACTTTAAACGAGGCATCGACACTAATCTACAACTTTTTTAATTTAGTTTTTAGTTTGTCACATTGAAACTCACGAAAGTCTTGACCTTTTTGAATAATTCAGATGTTTGTATAGCTTATGGGACTTAACTACGGGGTCATAAGTCCCTAAGCTTACAAACTACTTATGAACTAGCTAAGACTAAGGACGGCACAAATATCCATGCCTGAGGGGGGGATTCGAACCCCTGACCGTAGTGGCCGTGCAGACCATGACTGGAGCGCCTCAGTCCCCTCGGCCACCGCGGCCGGCAGGGAATCTCTGGCACAGGGAGTTTATTGAGAAACGTGAGAAATGGCCGAGAGCTTGATGGCGGACAGTTTGCAGGCGTCGTGTGCCGTTGATACGGCAGTGTGTGCCGGCTGTGGTGGCTCCCCCTCCCCCAGTCCCCCCAGCTCCCCCCACCACGAGACAGAGGCGCGCCTCCTCCCACTGCTCCTCCCCCACAATCAGCGCCCGGCTGCCGCAGCCGCAGCGCGCCTTCTGCCCGATTGCTCCTGATGCCTCCTACCGCCTGCTGCCTGGCTGGCAGATCCCTAGCGCCAGCACAGCGCCTCGCCTGCAAATTCCTGCCCGCCATCCGGCTGCTCTGCCTAAGGCTCCCACACTCGCTATTTGCCACATCAGCACAAGAAGGAAGCTGCAGGACGCTCAGGAAGCCGTTACCTCCTAACGATTTCACACATTACTACAGTTACATTGAAATGCTGATCGTACAAAAACATGCACAACAAGACCATTTCAGCATATTACCATCTCTAAATCTAAATTCGGATGGTCGTGTTTTACGGTCCACTTTAGATATGTCTGTAGTGTTATTCAAAGATTTTGCAAAGATTTTGGAAAAAAATAAATAATAAAATAAATAATAAAAAATCATGGACGATTCCATTACGACTGTCCTATTGCGATAATATCTACACACCCAACACGTAATATTCTCTCTTACCGTATTTCAACAAACAGAGAAAATAATTTTATACTTGAGTTTGGCTTTGAAAAACACACTCTTTTTTTTTAATCTATTACCTCTTTCAAAATCTCTCCCACATTTTCAGTATCTTTCTCTATTAAAATATTATCACCAGTCTTGCCTTCATAGTTTGTTCTAAGTTCATTTTCGTTTCCTGTACTGGTTACGAATGACTGTAGCCTGGAAGGAACGTAGCGTACATTTCGCGTTTTGAAATCAGTCATGTGACGTCTCTCGGACGAAACCTTTCCCGAAACTTTCTTTTGCATATCCCATCTTGTTTTCAACTGAAGTGTTGTCATTTCAAACAATGGCGCATTGCAAGTTATCAGAAACACGTCGTTATTAGTACAATGAAATATAATGTACTGTCTAAAAATGCCATGTTTGCAGATAACACCTGTTATCGATGGGACAATTACGGATAACTTGTGAACTATGTCGTTTGCTAGGAATTATATATATATATATATATATATATATATATATATATATATATAGCAAACGACATAGTTCACAAGTTATCCATAATTGTCCCATATATATATATATATATATATATATATATATATATATATATATATATATATATACATGTAAGATATTAATTGCTGTCCTAATATATATATATATATATATATATATATATATATATATATATATATATATATAAAATATAAAAAATAGACGAAGATTACTCACCAGGCGAAGGAGCACAGGTGTGACAGCGTCACAAATAAATAAATGAATACACACACACACACACACACAATCGCAAGCTTTCGCAACCCAGTTGCGTCTTCAGGCAGTAGGGAAGGAGAGGGAAAAGGAAATGATGAGGGTTTTAAGGAAGGGGGTAAGGAGCCATTCCAATCCCGGGAGAGGAAAGACTTACCTTGGGGGAAAAAATGGAGGGTAAACAAATGCACACATGCCCACACATTCACACATATTTTATATATAATATATTATATTTTATATATAATATATTATATTTAATATATTATATATTATATATTATATATATAATATATAATATATTATATATAATATATAATATATTATTTTTTATTTTTCCTGCTAGGAATTTTTCGTCTTAATATTCGTATATATATATATATATATATATATATATATATATATATATATATATATATATATATATATATATATATATGACAGCAATTAATTATCTTATTTCTCCAAAATATGGGATATTAAAATGTTACTGATCAGCTATGATGTGATCATAGATATTTTTAAACATATAATAAATGTTCCTACTCTATTCAAATTTATCAGTTGTACCAAAAAACATGTACTTGAAAACTTATTGGTACACTGTGGACTATAACTATTCTATTTTCCCTCCAAAATAGTGTAAAAGGAATGTTATTAAATGAAAGACGATCTGATAAATTCAATTTGTTATAATTAAACATGGAAAACCCTATCTTGACACAAAATTCATAAATTAGATGACGTTTCCTATCATGTAAAACAGATAATGGTATTGAAACAATATTTTACAAATGTTAAAATATTGATACACAAAAATGACTGGCTGAGTCAAAGGTCGAAGGTTTTGCAAACAGAATGCTTGGCTACACAGGGGCTTGAAATTATCGTTAGCCCTAACCTCCCCAAAGTAAATAGGCAGATCTCAAAAGAATAAAATAAGGGAAAGAATCCAACAAGTCTGATTCATATAACCCCCCAGCAAGTGCGTCACCTTACCCACACAGATGATCATTGACGGCAGCGTCTCAGGCTCGCAGGCAGCAGGCGGTGGGAGCGGATGAGCTGAAATTTTTTATCCGACCGTAATTGCTGCGACCTGTTAAGCAGGGTCGGCATGTAACTTAACACAGCGTCACTAGCGTCGGCGTCGCTAGGCAGTTGCTGTGCGATTCTATCACGCTAGTAGACTAATCAATGTTTTGCATAGGTGACAGAAAGCCCACTTGGCACAAATCGATCAGTCACTTGCGTAATAAGATCTGTAAAAACAATTTCCGATCCGCAAAGGCACGAATGCTCATATATAGACTTCTAGCAAAACGAAAACTAAACTGTGGCGGCTCACAGCGTAACCACAGGACAATGTAATGTCCACGAAGTAAACACAAGTTCTACAAGGTCCGAATCTTTGGAATCACATACAAGTCTAACCAGAGGACCGTTTAAGACCATGTCCTCCCCGCGAATCTAAACGGAGTCTTGCATGTCTCCCTACACCCGAACAGTTCTGGCGGTCGAACAGGAGTCTCCCGAGGTCCGTACACTTCGGACTCTCACACAGCAGCCTTTCGAGTTCCTTATACTTCGGACGCTCAAACCGGAGTCCCCGTGCCTCCTCGCGCTCTGCCGCAGCTCACGGCAAGTGACGGGCGGCCACACGCATGCGCAATAGACGCACCCATCTCTGCTAACGGCTAATAGACAAACCAATTGGATGGCGTATCGCAGTTGACAAATTGTTTAGCTGTCATACTAAAATAATTTGCCGAATCAGGACGCGTTCTCCGCGACTGCCAAGAAGCTCCGCCCACACTACAATAGCTTCCCACGGATTTCACCGTTCCCAGGTTGAGTGCCCTGCTTCAGCTTGCTCCTAGCTACAGTCACATGACCTAAAAATTTTGACGTTGTGCTATATATACAACCGCTAGAGCCAAACCCCTGGAGTGCCAGATGGGCAGAAATCTTTCCTCTCAACCTAACCATCTGTCACACTAACTGTGTTCAAACTCTGCTGTCTTCAAGGAAGTTTTTTAGATAACGCCTAAGGGCAATACCTCTCCATAAACAGCCCAAGGCCCAGAGCACTCTGCTATTGTTTGTATCTAGCAAATGCCTCTCTTGCGAAACGGCCAAATGACTAAAAAGGCAGTCCCCGCTATCGCCCAACGTAAAACGCGGTCCAGCATTGTGTAAAGCGTCCCACACACTCTATAAACTTCTGCCAGGTATACTCCTCCGCCTGTAGCGTCGGCGCAAAACAGGTCAAGCCAGCCCCTCTCGTCCTTCCCCGAAGGCGAACGAAAGTTGGTGGGAGGGGGAGACCTCCAAGAGTTTCTCTACTCGGCGCGGCCTGACCGTACCCAAGATGGAAAACCACTTCTTAGCAGCCAAGCTGCGCCAATAAACATTGAAATACCCAAATTTTATATAAACATAGAATGTACTACAATCCCAGGAGCCCATCACCCCTGATGTGTCCCCAAAGGCACAGATATCCAAATAAAGAAAGATCTACAGAGAATGTTACATACTCAAATAATTAGCGTAAAGAGAAAGATACAGTATCACAAGGTTAGTATGAAAAATAGACTAATTACAGCCCCTGTTTCACAAACTCTCAGAGCTTTTCGGCGTTTTCATAATGAATTTCTACTACGGAAAACTGATGGAGGAGTGAGTTAACATCATAAGAGAGCAAAGTTGTGAAGAATTTTCTCCTCCACCAATTCGTTTATTCAATTTTCGTGTCAGATGAATGGTTAAGCCGTTATTTTCAATTTAAATTTGGAGCTGCCAATCGCGATCGCAAAGGCTTGCTTTCAGTGTCACCACCGTAACCTAAAGTGGTCCAATACATAAAAATTAATGGTTTTTTTTTCGTATTTTATGCACGGCCATACCTATAAAAATTTGTGAACTCACTGCTTGCTCTCGCACGAAGGTAACAGGCATAACTTCGTATGGTGCATGGCGGATGGTGCTTTACAATTATTTAAATCGTTTCTTAATCCTTCGCGCTGAAATGACTGATCGGATATGATTGAAATTTGGACCACAGGTACCATATACCCTGATTAATACATTGGCTACCTTCCATAAGCCACCGCATGGAGCCTGTCGGCAGGTACCTTACAGTGCGTTGATATGTTTGCCACTCCTTCATGCTGAAAGGGATGGACAGATTTAAATGAAATTAGGAATGGAGATAGCTTATACCCTGCATTAACACATGGGATACATTTCATAAGCCTTCATAGGTGCATGACCGAGAGTAGGTTACAACAAACATCCTAATGTTTTGACTGGTCAGCATCAAAGGCAGCACATCAATGTATTTTTATGGAGGAGATTTTTATAATCTGAAAGCCAACGAATTTAGCATGGCGGAGGTACCTTGCGACTTTGACACCGTTTGACCAGTCACCATGAATCTTGGCGCATATGTGTATGCTTTTATATATAGGAGGGAGAGAATAAGATGGAGGAGGAGACGTACAGAAAGGGGAATGAGGAGACGGACAGAGAGAGGGGAGAGGAGGAGAATGAGAGAGGGAGATGGTGACTGACAGGATAGAGGAGGTGAACAGAGGGAGGGGGAGCAGGAAATGAATGGAAAGGAGGAGGTGGACTAATGGTACACTGGAAAAGTCATACACATTTGTTCGTATTTTATGCGCTGTCAAAACGTTCATCCGACTGCGATAACAACACCCATCCCTACAGCGCCGCTGCATGTCGTTCGTAAGCAGCGCGCTTATTTCAAACTTTGACACTGCAATTTTATGTTTGCCGTTGCAGTTACATTCAGGGCATTCATAATGCTTGTTTGAAGGACACTGAAGATGGTTACTAGGTGATTGAAATCGATCTGTGTTTTTTTAAAATAAAACATTAACGTAAATTTATCCATGTTATTTGGAATTTTTTGAGGTCTGCGACTGTATTATAAGCTTTCTTGGAATGATTAATGCTGCATCAGTCACTATTTATAAATATTTTTATTGGCACGACGCGTTTCGGCAGCATGCTGCCATCATCGGGTGCATTTTTACAGTTACTGGTTACATTCTTGATGTCTTGTGTTTTGTGTTGTGGATGCCAGTGAGGTTATGTATGTACAGTTTTAACCTGTTAGGAAGATATAGCTATTTTTACAATTATGTTTCATCATTATAGTTTTTGGATTAGCCACAGCAAATGGTTATGATGACACACTGGTTGACAACCTTACACAAAAAAGCAAAACCAAAAAGAAACCAATCCCCATACAGAAATCAAAAAATAAAGCCACAGCATGTATCCCTTTCATTGGCAAACTATCCTACAAAATAGCAAACATTTTCAGACCACACAACATCAACACAGCCTTCAAAACCAACAATAAATTACAACACTCACTTAGACACAATGTAAACATACTAACAGATAAACACACACACTCAGGCATCTACAAAATAGTATGCAACACCTGTAATGCCCTGTATGTAGGCCAAACAGGAAGAGAATTCAAAACAAGATACAATGAACATATAAATGCCTACCACACCAATAACTTTAATAAATCAGCAGTAGCTACCCATATAAAGAACACAGGACATCCATTCCAGAATATCAAAAGTGATCTTCATATACTACATAAAATGGACAAGGGACACATAATGGACCTCTATGAAGAACTAGAAATCTTCATCCGTGAGAAAATACATGGTGAACTTCTACTTAATGATAAACTGGAAAGCAACAATACTAATTTCTTCAAAAATTTCTCTAGTATTGAATGCATGTTTCATTAAAATATAAAATTAATAAAAGTAAAATATAAAATTAATAATGTAACACTGATCAATTCTTCAAAATGTAGCAACTTCTGTTTAAACTCATGCATATTCACTATACACTGATGTAAGTAGTTTATCTTAGCTTTTAAGGATCTTTGTACAGTAACCTTCAAATACAAAATGTCCACATGTGTTATAAGTGTATATGTAACTATGTGCTTGTGTTGTGTGTGCCAGACAACAAGTTTATCAAGATTAGCAAAACTGTAAGTAAATACAACACTACAATAATCCAAAAACTATAATGATGAAACATAATAGTAAAAATAGGTATATCTTCCTAACAGGTTAAAACTGTACAAACATAACCTCACTGGCATCCACAACACAAAACATAATACGTCAAGAATATAACTAGTAACTGTAAAAATGCACCCGATGATGGCAGCATGCTGCCGAAACGCGTCGTGCCAATAAAAATGTTTATAAATAGTGACTGATGCAGCATTAATCATACCAAAAAAAAACATTAACGGCCAATGCTGCGAAATACATCTGGTGTGTTCATCAATGTGTGGTCGTGGAGCACCTCCAGGAAATGGAATCAAACCTCAGAATTTCAAACGTTATTTGCACAATCATTTCTTTGTGGTAGAAACGTGCCAGGTACCAGCTAGTGCGTGTATAAAAATCAATTGCTGTGAATTAATCTCGCTAAATGTTAGAAATGACTTTATAGATTTCAATAATTATTTTCTTCCCTTTTATACAGGACTGGTATATAAAAAATGGGAAATGAAAACACGAAAGAGACAGTTGAAAAATTGAAATTGGTAATTTTGTATGGGCATCCCGACTTGGTATTTTATACACTCCCATACTCTTCATAATATTGCAATGAAATTTTTGTACTTGGTCTTGAAAACAAGAGGAAGGGCACTTTGTATATAAAATTTCGTATGGTAGACTGTACTTGATTTACGGATCTCGATAAAATCTACACTTTTATTCCGATCTTCGTGGTATTTTGACACACTCCACCTACAAAATAATACGAACGCACTGTCTACATAATAGTTCATACGGTGCATGGGTAAAGGTACCTTCGACACATTTTCACCGATGACAATGAAAGTTAACTTTTGTAAACTGATTGACATTACAAGGTATGTCTCATCTCTAAATATGGCCGATCTTACTCTTATGGATTTAATTGATGTGTCTTCTCGTTTTATTACAATGACATGTTTTAAATTTCCGTCATTCCTTTTAACAGATTATGGCCTTGTAAAATGATTTTATTAGACCTAGATGATGCTGACATAGTTCAGCGAAACCGGTCGTCTTAAATAAAAATTGGTGATCAGCGATCTTGGCTTTTCTATATCTTTCTACAATATCATAATTGTATCGCCTCCTAGAACATAAACCAAATTAAAGTTATCTTAGAAAGCTGGCTAAGAAATCATTGATGGCGCAACGGAATTTAGATATAAGAAAAAATTGCATCTGAGATAGTTCTCAGCACTTGTGAAGCACAATATTAACTAAAAGAGTGAAGGTGCTCTAAAACTACAATTTATAGGCAACTTACGGATTACGCTGGACATAAACTTGTTTATTCAGATAGAAAACAAGCAAAATGGGAAACCAATTTTGTTAATACAATAAAATGTATCTCTTACATGGATTAATGCGGACCTTGCCCACCCTAAATTATACATGATTTAACGCTACTGGGGGGAAGGATTCACAAACAACACTCATTCTCTCACACACACGCAATGCCACAGCGAAACTCACCAAAATCAGCGTGCTGGGACGCGGCGGAAGCAGGCGTCGCTTTCGTAGGCCAAATTCAGCAATTCGGAGGTAGCACAAAACACAATATACCAAAACACTTTGAAGCTAGCTCTGGTCTGTTGTGCCTGTTTTGAGATGGTGCGTGCGTATAGCCAGGTTAAATTACATCTGAATTGGACCGCCAGCAAACACATTATACAAAATCACGGTGGATTCTTAAATTGCAGTCTGTTAGAAATCGATCTAGGTACTGCTTTTTATATGAGAAGTGGCGTGAACTCAGGCGGCTAGCTGCGATCACTGGAAGTCGGAACTCGGACCCACGTGGTTTCGAAAACCGGTAAAATTGAATAAATTCAGTTTCCGAAAAATAAAGAAAATTAACAACTGCATGTAACCCATAAAATGCTTAGAATTATATAAGGGAGCGAATGAAGTACAGCTGCACGCGATAGGGGGCGATTACAGAGACGGATGAAGTCCAGTCTCAGAAAAACCACAAAAATGAAATAATTACTAGTCGGAAAAATAAAATTAAGAATTACAGCATGCAAACCATAGAAATGTTTAGAATTACACAAGGAAGCTATTGAAGGAGGTTGTACACGGCTCAGAGAGAATTACAGACAAAGAAATAATGTGTACTACAAGTCGGAGAAGAAATGGCGAAATTAAAATAGGCGCAGAGAGAAGATCGCGAAATATTAGTGAAAATTAGAAGGATACCCGCGTAGTTACTTGCCTGATGGGCATGGAACAAACAAGAGTGGAAGCTGAAGGCTTTGTTCGATGAACCAACCACATGGCACACATATCACTCACGGAAGAAAACGATGAGAAGAGTTTTACATGCACTGTACAAAAATGAACATATCACCTATTAGAAACCGGGATCCACAAAGCTAGAATGTATTTACCAAGAGTTCATGCACCGCAATATGATCACAAAAGGGTTTCATATATCAGGCCGTTATCAAACTGCAACTAGAATCACACACACCGCGTTTATCAATTGAATTGACAAATGGGAATACATTTCTGCACAAGATCAGAGAAAATAATCAAAAAATAAATAAATAAAATAAAATAAAATAAAAGATGATTCTATGTTCACGAATCTAAGTTAAACGTGCTAGTCAATGAAACGCTACCATCTCCAAAAACAAGAACAGAACCAACCTTACCTCACCAGACGACCAGCCCAGAATGATCAGACCGAGCAGCCACCGGACACGGGAAATGACCAGATGCCGGAAAATCCAAGAAACAACGGTGGTGGGGATGGACAGCAAGATTCGCGCTAAAGAAGGCTCGCTGACTGGACTGTAACCAAAGGGTGTAGAAAACTGTTTGGTAGTATCAGCAGCTATCGATACTGAGCCAGAGAGAACGATGAAAAGCGAACTATCACTCCCCACAGACAGCCATAGATTCTTGCACCCACTTAAAAGTAAAACCATTACACATTCTCACATGAACAGTGACGTAGCTGAGAAGTCGTACTTATGCCACATTAATATAATAATAAATTATTAACATAATAAAATAAGAAAAACCTAGCAATATTAACTAATATTTTAACACATTAAATAAATAGTGCTATTCCTGAAGCCTTGAAAAGAGTGGGGTTCAAGTTTTAACAAAATGATAATCTAGCGACATTAAATAAATTATAACTTTACAGAAATATACAAAAAATATGGAAGACGACAGGCGGTCGTCTTTCAGACTTAACTGCTGGGTCATCTGTCCCTAAACTTCCAAACTATTTATAAACTACATTATACAAAAGATAGCACAAACATCCATGCCCGAGAGGGGAATTGAAACAACCGATGGAGAATGACCTCGCGGATCATTGCATTGCTTCTCAATACGCTCGGCCGCTTCCCCGCGGCTGCTTGACAGAGTCACGGAAATTAAAGATGTAGGCGTAACGCTGCACAGCGATATGAAATGGAACGAGCATTTAACGACAGTCGCGCGGAAGGCGAATGGTTGACTTCAGTTTACTGGGAGAATTTTAGGAAGGTGTGATTCGTCCCTAACGGAGGTTGCATATAGGACGCTTGTACGACCGCGTCTTGAGTATTGCTCAAGTGTTTGGGATCCCCACCAGATCGCTTTAAAGGAGGGCATAAAGGCTGTTCAAAGACGCGCGGCATCGTTTGTAACTGGCAGATTAGATCAATGCGTATTACTGAAATGCTTCTGGAACTCAAATCGGTGTTGCTAGAGGGAAGACGATGTTCTTTTCGAGAAATTTGAGGTGGACTGCAGAACGATTCTACTGGTGCCAAACGACATTTCGCGTAAAGATCACAAAGATAAGACCAGAGAGATTAGGGCTAGTACAAGTATTCATTTTTCCCTGGCTCTATATGGCAGTAGAACAGGAAAGCAACTAGCTACTAGTGGTACTGAGTACATCAGCCACGCACCTTTGGGTTGATTGCGGATTATGCAGGTAGATGAACATCCTGTTAATGTGACCCGGATGGGGCGTGACACACAGTAGCACCAGTGCATTCCTCGCAACGACGGGACACTCTGAGAACGATTTAATCAATCTTGGGTTGAAGCAATAACGCCGATTCTTGCTGCACAGTCTCTCCCCAGTCTAGGAGACTGGAAGACTGGGTGACGGATACCGACGCGATGCAGCCAGTCCCCCTGGAGAATCCCACACGTGCTTTGTGTGACTGAAATAGCGAGAACAGGCAAGCCACGCCACGTGTGCGATATCTTCCGTTTCTAAGAAAACGTCAACAACCCGTGATTTGTGAGGTGGAGCAATATCAAACATTTATACTGAATCTGGCATCAGAAAACCCTGCAATATAACGTCCCATGATCTTGACATGAAATCTGCGCCAGTGACTGCACCTTGCCGACTCACCTCGGCGTTTCATGAAGACGTGTTGCAACTGTCAACTTAATCCTTGATCTCACCATTACAGCTCTTCCGCGATATAGGCCTTTCCGTACGTTCCCTCGAGATGCGAATCCGTTAAGAACCACTATCCACTGAAAATCAGAAGCCATATGTAAGAAGAACATTAGAACACTGATCGCCCGTCCAGGTGACATGTTGAGGATTCCACACAAGACGTTCCCTCAGTGACGTCGCGTCACGGGTACCCACACAGCAGGTATGCGACCATAAGAGCCAATCTGCCAAAATCGTGTGTACACTTTTGAGCTCGACACAGCTGTTCCAGTGCATGCTGCGAGGTCAGGGGCCTGTGATTGTGCGGTACTGTGGCGGTACCGTCGCGCCCTTAACGCTAAAGACACAGCCCCTCAAACTGACGTCACACGTGGTGAGACCTGCAACTGTTTTTCGCTTTCTATAAATTGTCCCTATACCCCAGAAAGCACAGAACGAATCATATTAATCTGTGGGTGTCATCAGTAAGAGTTTTCCATTGTTCCTATGGTACTACACCGTAGAGAATATGCTATTAATCTGTGTGCTGTGATTGTGGATGGGGGACTACCCCGTTTGATAGATGCCATGACGGCATCGTTGGCGTGGTTCTACGCTGAGCATGGTGAGATCTTCCGTGTGCCGGCCGCGGTGGCCGAGAGGACTGAGGCGCTCCAGTCACGGTTTGCACGGCCGCTACGATCGGGTGTTCGAATCCCCCCTCGGGCATGGATATTTGTGCCGTCCTTAGTATTAGTTAGTTCATAAGTAGTTTGTAAGTTTAGGGACTGATGACCCCGTAGTTAAGTCCCATAGACTATACAAACATTTGAACATTTGGATCTTCCGTGCGGAATAGGATTGTGCGGATGTTTGTTGACAGTTTGTATGAATGTATCTGGAGTTAGACACTCGACGGAGCCGTAGCGGTGCATTACTTTTGGATACCAATGTAATACGGCGTTAGATGAGTCGTACGAAATATTGGTTCTAGTCAGCTGATTATTGGACTGTTATAATGTAAAAGTTATCCACAAAATATTACACTTTCAAACCAAAATTTTATTAATTTGTGAAAAAAGTATTTCCTTGGATATTTCTATACATAACGATTGGAAGAATGTATATTAGTTAGAATTTTTGATATTGTTTCAGTTTTTGGAGAGAAATTTACGGTGGCTCTATATGGCACCACGGGTCGGGATATGTTTACATCACCGTAAGTAACATCGTTTCCAAACTGTTTACTACTCAGTTAAATTTTCAAATTACTTTGTTTCGTTTATCTTGATACAATATTTTGAAAATCTTGCTGTGTGTAGACATTAAGAGACAATACGTATTTTGTCAATGCATTGTTGCCAAATGCTCTCTGTTTCCACGAAGTACTGGTACACCACCAAATCACAATGAATTTTGGAAAGTCTTGCATTATTGTTTATATTCATTTCACAAATTATGGGGCTAGAAAAAGAGTCACATATGATAATGCTATATGGCTTCACTGGCATGGAAGTGTCTAAATACGCATGGGAATTCGATACGAATAGTTCACTCGTTCCCTTCATGTATCTGCCCAACACCTAAACAAACATTATGCTTATTTCTTATCTTTCTGTCCGTCCCCTTTGGCTTGGCTCAGTATTAGATACCTTAAAACCCGACGTACTTGTTTATTCGAATATTCACCTAACACGTATATTCCTCCATCTTCTCTCTGCTCATCTCTTCCCCGTTGCTCTCTGTGTTCCTGTCTACCTATTCTACCTCCTTCTCCACGTCTTTCTCTTCCAGAAGTAAGGCATCCTCCGCAATGCAACATACAAAATCTTATATAGAAAGTGATGTTTGTCTTATTTAGAAAGACAGTTGTGTAACATTTCTTCAAAAAAGGAAAAAGAATAAAACTGTATATTAGTGACGATGCCTCGTTTAAAGAACCTTCTGCCATGCTTTGTAGTGAAATTTTGGATATCTACGAATTGCTAAAATACATTGCTTCGAAAGTATCTATCAAAGTACAGTGCTGCGATTGTACTGTATTAGAGATTATTATGTCAAAGTGGTTATATGATTATTCTGAGCTTATATGATTATTCTGAATTTGTTTACTCGTTCGCTATTGATTTTCTGTTGGTGACGGAATGAGGCTAGATTTGCGATACATGGATGAGAATGTTGATATTTGAGTTAAAATGAAGTAAATTCAATAAAAGATAGTAGTCAAAGACAAATTCGCGTTACGCGCTTCTCTCCTCGTAGAATATTAACAACATGAGAGAAGAAGCCGTCTTCGCGACTCTGTACACATAATCAAGGTGCGAATTAACGAAGAAAAGACTTTTCAAAACTCTCATCTAAACATTCAAGAATGTTTCAGACATCCTGAGACGTTGTAATCAGCGAGCAGTTAGAAAGCAGATCTGACAAGGAACCTGCAGCCAACTTACACGCTCGTAAGTTTATCAATTGATGTTGTGAATCTCCGTATTCGGACTCCAGATCGTTTACTGATGCTTAGCTGCATACGTCGTATTTACATGTTCTAGGAATTTACAGAACTTACTGACATGACTCACAAATACGTAACATATAACATGCAGTTACACGCACATAAGCATAAAGACTTTTAACTGTAAGTTTAACTAGTAATACAGATTAACCATAACAACGTGACCGTCATATTGTTTTGAAAATCAGGTGTAACAAAACTATACATTAGTGTCGGAGTCTTGTGAAAAACCCTCCGCCATGCACCGTAGGAATTGTTATTTAGACAGTGCCGTTCCTCTTGTTTTGAATGTCAAGTATGTAAAAGTTATCGTAATCGGATGAATGGTATGGCAGCACGTAATATATAAATGTAATCCGAAGCGCAGATGCCTGTACAATATTCACAGTAACGAGTTCTTTCGATTTGGTAACTGTTCCTTTGGTTTATCCCCATTTGTTGTTAACCACCCCCATACTGAAGTGAACAAAACGAATAAAAATTATTCAAATAGGTCAAGACTTTTGTGAGTTTCAATGTGACTAACAACGAAAGTACTTAGGCTCGAACAAACAGAAATACACCAAAATCGTATGAGAGATAATGTAAAGGTCCCTTATTGCACTAGTGATACTCCGGTGTCTGCAAAACTCTGCAGTCGCCCTTTATAGGCCTCTGCGCGTCCCTTGCCGCATTGCACTTTGACCTACCTGTTCGCCAGTAGTGACGGTGCAGTGTGCCTCTGAAATTGCGCTTTGTGACGTTATTTGTGTGGTGAAGTGTCGGATGGGTCGGCGATTGATAATCAATCCTGCTAATGTATTGCAATTGGTTGAGATGGAGTTCCGAAGAGTCCTTCTTCGTGTATACGGTCTTGGTGTAGAAGAAGAATTATTCACATGTTTTCTGGTATCTATTATAGTGCAGAAATATGAGCATAGATTAGAAACACTATAATAGATAATAAGTAACATACCAATGATTCATCTTTTACACCAATACCATCTACACGAAGAAGGTTTCTTCGTAACTTCACCTCAACCAGTCACACTATATTAGCAGGATTGATTACCAATCGCCGACCCATCCGACACTTCACCACACAAATAACGTCACAAAGCACAACTTCAGAGGCACACTGTGCCGTCACTACTGGCGTACCGGCAGGTCAAAGTGCAATGTGGCATGGCACACGCAGAGGCCTCTAATGGGTGACTGCAGAGTTTTGCAGACGCGGGAGTATCACTGGTGCAATAAGAGACCTTTACATTATCTATCACACGATTTTGGTGTATTTCTGTTTGTCCGAGCCTAAGTACTTTCGTTGTTAGTCACATTGAAACTCACAAAAGTCTTGACCTATTTCAATAACTTTTATTTGTTTTGTTCACTTCAGTATGGGGGTGGTTAACCACAAACAGGGAGAACTCAAAGGAACAGCTACCTAATCGAAAGAAGAATAGTTAATTTTGTACGGGCATCTGCCTTTCGGATTACCTTCGTATACTATGTACGTACTGCCATACCGTTCATCCGATTACGATAACTGTTACATACTTGACATTCAAAACAAGAGGAACGGCACTGTCTAAATAATAATTCCTACGGTGCATGACGGAGGGTTCTTCACAAGAGTCTGACACCAATGTACAGTTTTGTTCCGATCTCCTTACACCTGATTTTCAAAACAATATGACGGTCACGTTGTAATGGTTAATCCGTATTACTAGTTACAGTTACTGTTAAAGGTCTTTATGCGTATGTGCATGTAACTGCATGTTATATGTTACGTATTTGTGTGTCATTCCAGTAAGTTCTGTAAATTGCTAGAACATGTAAATACGACGTTTGCAGCTAAGCACCAGAAAGTTCTGTAAATTCCTAGAACATGTAAATACGACGTTTGCAGCTAAGCATCAGAAAGTTCTGTAAATTCCTAGAACATGTAAATACGACGTTTGCAGCGAAGCATCAGAAAGTTCTGTAAATTCCTAGAACATGTAAATACGACGTTTGCAGCTGAGCATCAGAAAGTTCTGTAAATTCCTAGAACATGTAAATACGACGTTTGCAGCTAAGCATAAGAAAGTTCTGTAAATTCCTAGAACATGTAAATACGACGTTTGCAGCTGAGCATCAGAAAGTTCTGTAAATTCCTAGAACATGTAAATACGACGTTTGCAGGTAAGCATCAGAAAGTTCTGTAAATTCCTAGAACATGTAAATACGACGTTTGCAGCTGAGCATCAGAAAGTTCTGTAAATTCCTAGAACATGTAAATACGACGTTTGCAGCTAAGCATCAGAAAGTTCTGTAAATTCCTAGAACATGTAAATACGACATTTGCAGCTAAGCATCAGAAAACGATTGGTGTATTTCTGTTTGTTCGAGCCTAAGTACTTTCCTTGTAAGACACAGCAATTCTTATTTGTAAACAGAAGTGATAATTAAAATATCCACATTATGTAAACACAGAAATAGAGGGTGTTCTGGCTTTTACGTGGCAAGATATGAGTGTCTTAGAGAAAGAAAACCTGCGGGTGGGGCTCTTATCTGAAAGTCGAGCGGTTCACTTAATGAAATGGTCCCCGATGGCAACTTGCGGGATTTAGAGGGAGTTTATTCAGGAGAGCAATCTGTAATTATTAATGAACGCGGAACGACGTATCGGAAAAGAAAGAGGGCGGCCGCCCTTATAGAGGAGCAGGGGTCGTCGGTTAACTCGCAGCTCTCTGTAAGCCCAGCTCTGCCCCGCCCTGCCTGCGCCGGCTTCGTTACAGATTCATAGAGGAGAGATCGCGGCCGCCGCCGCCGACCGGCAGATTGGGGGCGGAATGGAACGGGGGCGGCGGTGGGGGCGGCGGGGGCGGCGAGGGCGGGATCCACCCTTAAAGACGAGCGGCTGCAGCCAATATTCGGCCTGCACATTATCAGCCGGGTCGATCTGTATGCATGGCGGCCTCAACATGCTGCGCTCAGCTGAGCGCCAGCCACTGCGCTGCTAAGTGATAACCAGCAGTACCGACTGCCTTCCACGGATTATTCATGTCGTGTGAGCGTGAATTTGTTAGCGTACACGGTATCCCTCTCACTCTACATCCATCCTAATTATAAAACTTGCTACACCCAGGCTAAAGCTAATCGTCATATCATAGACGCTACGTGTTGCAGTCGCAACTATGAATATTCTGAAGATGATCCTGATGGCTCGAAACATGTAAATGGAAACAAACCAGTTGCGACTGTTGATTGACAATCAGACACTAAATCATGCCTAAAAAACATTTCTAAGCTTCGCACGCCTATTTCAAAAAAACTTTGGTACCCATATTCCTACAGCAACTTGCAACGCACATTAAACACCATTTCAAACGTTTATTATACTTTCTCGCCGACAACCACAGCAAAATGATGAAAGGGAAAATGTTTTTCGCTTGCTACTTTTCCTCTGTAGATGTTATGGCGGGGTTTAAGTGATGAAAGATACGTGGAAAGAGTTTTTAGATAAAAGTTTTTTTGTCCCAGCCTCGTCGTCGCTTTTGTGTCTCGTTTCCGTCGTAGATGTCGGTGGCCGAGTAGAAAGACCGACACAGGAATAATGGATGCACGCTTGTGCAGGTAGGAGGTGACCAGCCAGTGGGACAGCAGCAACTAGAAACACTAGAGTAAATTAGATCGAGATATATATTTCTTAGAGACGTAGTAATACTTAACTTTTACATAGCGCAGTACTGCAGAATGCTGATAAATAGTTAAGCTAGAGGCCTGCCTAGTGCCTATCCGATAGCCATGTCTTCACTGGTGCCTATCTGATTCCGAAGTGTTAACTGGTTCCTACCTCACTCCCAAGTGAACGATGCTGTTTAGTCGTGGCCACGAGCGGAGTTGCAGCAGAGGGCGCTCGTGGCTGTCGTCGTAAGAACGCCGCGCCGTGCGTGCATGGCGGCGCGCGGCGGAAGTAGGTGGCGCGCACTTTAGACTTGTGCGACACCACAAAAGTCAGTTGGCCTTCACCTAAATTCTGTCCCTTTCTCTCACTCCAACATTTCCCTCGGCGATATTGCTACCACACTCGTGCCATTGACGCGAGATTTAATCGCGTAGCACTGCACGTGAGGGCCGTAGAACTACCCGCATCGTCAGTGCGTGTGGTAAAGTTTTCTGGTCACTAACCTGGCTTCTTCGTTATATCTGATGTCCTCACCCAGAAGGAGCGCACAGGTCGTGGATCTTCTTCTCTCGAAGTAATGGGCTGTGGAAGCTTTGGAACTGGAGACTAGGCTCGTAGTTAATATTTCAAAAAGTCGGGATTGACAGTTGTTTCATAATTTATTGTTATGCCGCGAAACAACAAACGACATATATCACACTGTTCCTTGTTATACACTTGTACAAACATCTCATTGGAACATAACTATCAATCTTCCTAATTCCATACGTGCTGACCTGTCGTTCGGAACTCTCTCTCTGAACTCTCGCGCGGAGCTGCCTGCTACCTTGCAGTGCCGTTCCCGCGTACTCTTACTTTTGGCGGGAAGCGACACTTCTCCAACATAGTTATTCATTTGTTGTACATAAAGTTTTTCTAAATTAACAAAACACACCATAATAAATCTTACTCTAAACATATTTACAATAAATCATATCAATTTCTATACATTAGTTTATCTAATTTTTATTACTAAAGAAACGTAGAGGGGACCATACAACAGAGGTGGGGGGGGGGGAAGCCAATGAGAATGTTTCTGGGTAGCATTGGCGCAATTTCTCACAGTAACGCAGTATGCTACACCATATTTTATGTTTTCCCGCACATTCCACTTGTGACGTGTCCTCCGAGCTACAAAATCTCTTAACACCTGGTACCTTATGGCCATAAGCCAGCCATCCTACAATGTACTAAACTACGGCATTCGGTATGACGTTAGAATTTATATTTTCTACACTACAAAATATAGCCGCATGAAATTTTACGGTCAGCATATACACATATAGCGGAATGTACCTTCGAAATTTTATCACAGTATCACATGTTGTTTATGAGATATGAGGACATAAAGGGTAACGTTCATGGTAAAATTCTCCATCACGCACCAGATTTTAACCTATTACTTCTTTACTACTGACTGTATTCGTAACAGATTTTAGCATTATCAGCTCTTATACAAACGAATACATACCTATAAATTACACAATTTCACAACATATAATTCAATCAATATGAAGACGTATATACTGCGATGGATAAAAATCTGTGACATCATGCAACACGTTTTAATACATAGACGTACTTACCACTAACACACTCCTGTATTCCAGTCAGCCGAAAGAAATTCCTGAAAGTTGAAAGTGCTACTGACAACTGTAAACCATCTGTGAAGCCTACTCGGATGTAGGCGATAGCAACAGACCTTATAAAGCTACAGCATATGTAATACTAGGGTTTCCTTAGGAAAATATCACTGACACAAAAACTTAAATTTAAAACACATAGAAAATAGTTACATCACCAAGATTCCAGGGATTATTTTTGAAAATATTTGTGGAGATTCGGCGAATAATTACAATTAATTAAAAACCTGTCTAGATCGCATTTATTTCTTTATCAGTTTTCGTTATCGACCGTTTATAAGACCATCTTCAGGCCATACTGGAGCAGCAGCGCTCCAAATACTATTATCAATTGCTGTTGAAAGTATCTTGTTAAATTTTCTATATAAGATATCGTGCAGTTCAGATCTGCAAATGCAAGTCAAAACACTCACTGCTGATTTAAATTACTTTGCGAGTAGTCACAGTACTTGCGCAACGGAAATTTATCTAACTGATCACTCAAAAATGAATGTAATGTCTGTGGGAAAGAGATTTAAACAATTTGAGTGTCAAATAGGAGGAACAAAGTTAGAACAAGTAGACAGTTTCAAGAACCTAGGATGTATTTTCTCATAGGATGGCAACATAGTGAAAGAACAGGAATCGAGGTGCAGCTAAGTTAATGCAGTGAGTGCTCAGCTAAGATCTACTATCTACTGCAAGAAGGAAGTACGTACGAAGACTAAGTTATCAGTGTACCGCTCTATCTTTCTACCAACTTTCTTGTATGGGAGTGAAAGTTGGGTGGATACAGGTTACCTTATCCACAAGGTAGAGGTTACAGATATGAAAGTAGAAAGAGTGATTGCAGGTACTAATAGTTAGGAACAATGGCAGGAGGGTGTCCATAATGAGGAAATCAAACAAAAACTGGGAATGAACACCGTAGATGAAGCAGTTAGAGTGAACAGACAGAGATGGTGGGGTCATGTTACACGCATGGGAGAAGCAAGGTTACCTAAGAGACTCATGAGATCGGCAGCAGAGGGTAAGAGGAGTCGAGGTAAGCCAAGAAGAAAGTACTTAGATTTGGTGAAGAATGAGTTTGAAGTAAAAGGCATAACATCAGACGAGGCATCAATGTTAGCATTAAATGGAGTATCATGAAGTATTTTATTAGAGGTACTATGCTCCAGACTGAACGCTGAAAGGCATAATCAGTCTCTAATGATGATGAGGATGATGATGATAATCATCCTTAAGGGAGAAGCCAACGGTGTAACAAAGACAAAATTAATGTTTAAAAAAGGAATAGATAGTTAAACATGGGATGGGGAGCGTGAAATTATAAAGCAGAGGTTAGCTACTTTAAATTATTATCTATTCAATAAAATGAACAAGCAAATAAATATGGGGAGACCAAATAATCACAATAAAGCACACACCTTGTACAAAAGTGAATTAAATCATAAATTTTCTGCCCATAATGAAATTGTTTATGCCCTTAATGAATATGGAGGTAATGTAGGAGAAAATTTCCAACTACACAGTGAACTAAGGAAAGCACATTGATTCACTCACAGACATGCGCATAATGCTTGCAACACATTACTCATACGGAAACACTTGATAGCAGTGGCAAACAAAGCGTTGGTGTCGTTTTGACGAGATGGCGGGTGTCTTCAAACACAATTAAAATCAAACTATGCACCAAACGAACTCATGTATGGGAGGCTGCAGCATACTATCCTTAAGTACCACGTGCTGTGCGACTACAGTAAATTACATAGAATTTACAAAAGGATATTAATTTAGTATAAGCAAGTAAAGCACTCGCAATAATTCACATGGAAGAAAGCTAGTATCAATAAAAGCATGGCTGAAGTTCGAAGTAATGACTGTTACGAAAGCACGTCATGCAGTCGGTCATTTCAAGATAGGAAAGACAGAAACAATCCAGAAAATATGAGAATAAATTTAGCATACTCGTGGATACAGACACGATGCAAAAATGTTAGTTAAATACAGCAATGAAATTCAAAAATACTAAGTTTACACAAAGGGTGATGGCCACACACATGTATTCTAACTTGAGAAAACCGGACACCAAAATATCACTGGAATACAAATCCAAATACTAAAATTAAACTAAATTACTCCAGTTTTGTAAAAAAAGAAAACTATCAGTGAAAAACCAAGACTGACTGATGACAAAGAAATTAAAGTTCTAACAGCATGCCATCCCCTCAGCATGAACGACAAAATACTCACTTTGGCGATTACGGTAAGAGTGAAGCCTCAGGCCACGTGCAAAGCCTTCCCCTCAATGCACCAGATGTTGGGCGCGCTCAGAACGATGCAGAGGGCAGCCTACTGTCTACCAACCCTCGCTAACTGAAGAAGATTATACTCTCTACTAGGGCTCCAGAGAGGTCTCTTTTGTCATGTCATTCGTCCTTGATTATGTTGGTACTACACTAAGAACAGACCATCTTGCCAAGTAAGCTTGTCTCTGGCCACCTAGCAGACGGCACTGCAGACGACATACGAAGCCATGCGTTATTAACAAAAGTAAACGAGGCCTAATGCGTGAGCCATTGCGTGGCAGTCAGTCAATATTAAAAGCAACTTTCCACATTCATACAAATATACGAGTTCAATCACATGGGTGGAAACGTATATAAACATGGGGCATTGATCATTAATCAAGGAATAAAATAATTGACGTACAAATAGACAATATGAATGGCGAAGAAACACTTAAGAGTAATGAATAACACAAAATGGAACACGATCACACATTCAGTGGACGTGTTTCACTATAACAATCGCTATTCAGACCTGCTTTCTTCAGAATGGTCTGAAGATAATCTCACTCTAACGATACTTGTGTTACGGCCTGTCTTAGAAATCTGAACGGACGATTTATTCCACCTTGTATTACGCTCAAGAACTGATCTGCTATAATTTTGTTTCCTTAAACGGTGTTTATAGAGGTGCAGCACATCTACCGTGACATTCGGCCTTAGACATTAGAAAGCGGTGCACGTCTCAATCCAACACTGGTCAGACGTCATTAACTGTGCTCAGAAGGAGGCAAATTACTATTCCTGTAAGAAAAGAAATAAGTAATAATTGCTAAGGTGCCTTACTGGGTACAGAAATGTAGTGTTGCAGAGTCTCGGTAAAATTAAGTACTTTTCTACTAAGAAGTGAAATTTATTATCTTTGTAATTAAGAAAATTGTAAAACCAAAAACGGATAAAATTAGAATGAATTTAATGATGAAAGGCAATAATATTGAAAAAGGAAGCCATTTACAGTATTTTCTTGGTGCTCAAAACCATATACAAAAATTAAACAATTCATTAAAAGAATAATGTCTAGATGACTGAGTCCGGCACCTACACTTGAATTTACAACCGAAACGTAAATCAACAGAGGCTGTGAGTGTATTGCAGTATAATATTGTTCTGTGTAGATGCCATTGCATGAAAGCAACTTGGCAGAAGCAAAAACCCTAGCTTCACATTAGCACAAAAATTACTATTCGCTGCATCGATGACTGCTGTGTCTGTGACTCTGAAATTCATATAAGAACCTGCCTGTTCAAATCTGGAACTGAACGATTGAGCCCAACACCTTCTTAACAACCTTGAAGTAGTCAACATTCACTATCTTCCTTATTCTAAATTTATGTGGCAGGGTAGGGCTAATTCCGCAAATTACTCGAGTGTGGTTCCTAGCTTTTGTCCGCAGACATTAACCAGACATTGTGGTAAAATGTCCACTGCCCGCTCTTTGAAATACAGGTGAAGCCGGAAATTCAACACTAGGCACATTGCTGTCGCCGTTTTCCGCCACGAGGCAAACCACAGTGGGACGCTAAGATATTCAGAGACGCAGTCTGGAGCCGCCAAAAATGGCCGTCACCACGAGATGAGCTCCCACCAGGGAGAACTCCCACTGGGAAAAGAGAAAAGTAGATGTGGCGTTCCATAACAAAGATAAATGTATACTGTATGCCTTTCACATCATTCCCACTGCTAGCGGGCAATGACGTCCGTTCTCTGGTGAGTCTATCAGGACTGTGTTTTTAAACGCCAGTAGATTTTCACATTTTAGCTTGCCAGTCTAGTCTTAGGGGCCGTATAGGCGTCTCTGGGAGGCTGACGCAATCTGATTTTGGCGTCTGCATGTCGCACTCAACTCAAAGAAAAGTGGAATTGGGAGCGGTAGCCACCGGGGATGGCCTTTGGCTGTGGCTCACCCGACCCCTTCTCTATTGTCACCGTTAAAAGCCTCCTCGCTCTCGTCTCCTGCTGTGAGGGGTCTGGCAGCTGGTAATGCGCGGAATTTCTCGAACACCCTTCTCTCCAAATAAACACGGCCTATCGCAACTCACACGCCATGCAGAATAATGTTTGTTCCCTTCGGCAGCCATGTAGTATCTAACGTTCTTAGACGCACTGACAATTACAGGTACAGCAATTACCGACTCTGATTACCAACACAAATACAATGTATGGAGTATCAGTTTAATCAGAATAACGATGGGGTTCTATTTGTACTCATTAAAAATTGCACTTAAGGAAGTCAGACATTCTCGACTCCTTACATTATAAAAGGTCGAAACCGGTTACCAACAAAGAAACAAATGCGATCTAGATTGGTTTTTCATCAATTTTTTAACGTTTCTAGGAGCTCATGACGTTTTATATAAAAATGCAATGAGGTACACTAAACCGTTTCAGCGCACTTTATTGCGCATGAAAACAGAAATTGACAAGTTGCACGACAAAACATGGACATTGTGAATTTTTGTTCCAAACAGCATGATGCACCAGTACCCCCCCTCCCCCCCCCCATACGCGGTAACACGTCCTCCTGCCCTGATGCATGGTCTGCATTCGTTCGCGAAATCGTCAAGTAAATGATAGTCCAGACTGTCCCACTTCTCAAGGAAAAACTCTTAGACTGAATTCTTGGTTGTATCGTCCAGAAACAGCCCTTTTAAATGCATCCCTAGCATCTTAGATAGGGGTCAAGTACGCAGAACATGCTGGCCATTCCAATCTTGCGATGTCGTTAGCAGCAAGATGAACGCGAGAGTTGTCGTCCATTAGTAGGAATCCCTTGCTGAAATACTGGTGGTATGGCCTGCACTACATGCCGTCCGCGGTGGCCGAGGGGACTGAGGCGCTCCATTCACCGTCTGCACGGCCACTACGGTCGGGGGTTCGAATCCCCCCTCGGGCATGGATATTTGTGTCGTCCTAGTTCGTAAGTAGTTCATAAGTTATTTGTAAGTTTAGGGACTGATGACCCCGTAGTTAAGTCTCATAAGCTTAACAAACATTTGAACATCCGCCCAAACCCAGGGAAGCACCACTTTGCAGCACTTACTGTACGTTTAGGTCTACCAGGCGGTCTCAAAAAGTTTATATGGAACTATGATGTGCCGCTTAGAACATTGGTTCTTGTATTTACTTTTTCCTCGTAGTTTCATTAGATGATTATACTTATAATTGCAACTTTCTTGGCATCCGTTTGTAGCGCCAAGACTTGTACCTTTAATTTGCTGAAAAGACAATACGACCTTCATAGTCACTGCGCCATATTTCACCTGATAACAAAGATATACACAAGTTTTTGTCTATGTATAGAAACCATATGCGTCTCCAAATTGACACACACTTGTGTAAATAAACCATATCATATTTGATTATTAACTTGGGTCCCTTCCCCAGTGAGACTTGAGGCAAGTATGCTGTATGAGAAACATTTATTTGTTTTACACTCATAATATGATACACTTGGGAGCAACACAACATTCGGTGTCACATCCTGACTATTGCCATGATAGGACATTTTACGTTATGATGATGAGCTTTATTAAAGACTAGATGACCTGGTGATCTACGTATCACTTACCTCTTAATATAATCCATATTAATTTAAATCATGTGTATTTTAGACCCAGTAGCTTTATAAAGGCATTATCAGATAGTCTAAGTATCGGCACGATAGTGGGCGGAAAGAGTGGGCAAATCACGCACACATGTCCAGGATAATGTTCATGTCATATTCTTGGAAGTTAAGGAAGGTTTAAATGGCGATAAAATATGGAAAAATTGCGAGGAAAATTTAGATTTAAGACATGTAAAATAATGACTTGGTTGTTGTGTTGGATGCGTTCAGAAATATACTTTGAAAGAGGAAAGTTCGCTTCACACGATCTGAACCCGGATATGAATTGTCAAAGACAAAAATGAATTGCTGTTCTTTAGTCTCGCAAAAGCACGAGAACGGCTGAACCTCCTTTCGCTTTGAAGGTCGAATGTGCAAAATGTTATCACGATCAGATGAATGGTATTGATATTTCATAGAAAAACCTATTTTTTCTGAACTCTCCTATTTTCCGGAAAACTTTTTCAAATTTTTATTTCATAAGAACGTTACTCTTGCTTTGAACGTCAAATACGCAAAATTTTACACCGGAAGCATGATATTCATATCCCATTGAAAAAAAGGTCTTTCAGTTTCTCGCGAATTTTCAGATTTTCCGGATAACTTTCCCAACTTTTTAGTTCATAAGAACGTTCACCTTTCGTTGAACGTCAAATGATGAAAATTTTATCGCAATCGGATGAACGGTTCTCAACTCTTATAGTGAGTGTACAGTTAGAAACTCATTGAAAAAAGAACTTGGTTCGACTTTTGCCACTTTTTAACTGTCCCTATATTTTTTTCTGAAAACCTTTTCAAGGCCGTAATACCAAAAAAAAAAAAAAAATAAATAAATAATAATAATAATAATAATAATTACCCCTCTCCGTCGTGCGAATAGCCAGTTATAGTGATGAATTCAATCAAAAACACATAGAAAAACGCAGTTTCACTTTTTCTCAAATTTGCCAATTTTCCGGTAGATTTTCCCAAAAAAATTATTTTATTGAAATCTTGTCCTGTCAAGCCGTATTCAAGTGATTCTCTTACAACCATGTGTCACTTGATTTTTATTAATATAAAAAAATCGTTTTCGGTTTTTGCTACATTTTCCTACTTTCCGGGCAACTTTAACACACTTTTATTTGATGCGAATCTTCCTTGCTTTCAACATGAAATGTACAATCTTTTATCGCAATTGGACGAACGGCATTGATAGCTCACTGATTTTCCTCTTTTACGGACAACTTTTCCATGTTTCCCTGGACTTACACTAATATTTCAAGATTAAAATTACCCAACTCGGTTCTGTCGTTCTCGAGTTTTAGCGAGACTAACGAACAGCAATTCATTTTAATATATACATAGATGTATTACTTACTTAATTATAATCAAGTATTATACAGAGTGAATCTAAATTCGCACACTCGGGCTTCACAGTGTGATTCCTCATATGCTAGCAATAAAAGAAAAATGTCTGTCACAAAATTTCGTCCTGCGCATATTTCCGGCAGAAAATGGAGACGTGTGTGTGTCCCACACGTCAGTGTGTTTCAGAATTACGCTACTACACCAAAAAACTTCTAGGCGACGTGGGAGGTATCTTGAGGAACAAAGTGAGCATAGAAACCCATGCCCTGAAACTTCATCCAATGACGCTACAGAGCGTCGAATTTGCTGGAGGGGATGTCTAGCGGCAGGAGCTGGTGCCTGTAACTTGGATTCGCCGTAGCGTCGTTGAATGGCGTTTTCGGGCATGGGTTTCCGTGTTCATTTTGTTCCTCAAGACGCCTAATACATCTTCTACAAGTTTTTTGGTGAAACACAGTGATATATGGAACACACAGTCATCTCAGTCTATGACATCCATTTACTGGCGGAAATATGCGCAGGATGAAATTTTGTGGGAGACATTTTTCATTGTTGACAGGTGAGCAATCGCGCAAGCCAGAGTGCGCGAATTTAGATTCACTCTGTATATATCTAAAATTGTGTTCATCTGTTTTTCTACGATGACCTGCTACAACTTTTATAAATACGAGTGTCGTCCACAAAGTAAGTTCTATCCGCGGCCGCGCTATGTTCGGCGTTCCGAGCATGGGCAGCAGTTACTGTCACTCAAGGAGAATACACGTACGCCATATTCAGATCGATGCTGCCGACGTGTGCTTTGTGGAACTCCTTTTAGTGTCGGCTGTAATTGAAAATGGCGCCGCGTTTGAAATAAGATCTGTGATTCGTTTTCTAAATGCAAAGAAAGTTAAACGAAAGGAAATTCATCGGCAAATCTGCGAGGTTTGCGGCCAAACTTCTATGAGTGATTCAGAGGTTAGAAGAAGGATTCTACTGTTCAATGAATGACGTGATCAGGTGCACGGTGAAGAACGAAGTGGACGCCCGTATGTTGTTACTGATGAACTGGTTCACACAATTGAAGAGAAGATTAAGCGCAACCTTAAGTTTACGCATAGTGCCCTTGCAATGGAAGTTCCGCAAAAGTTTCTTTTTTTTCCTTTCCACGCTAATGCCCGTCCTCACATGGTGACTGGGACCAAACAACATTTACCATCCTCTGTACACCCCGGACCTCGCTCCTAGCGACTTTCATCTCTTCTTACACCTAAAATCCTGTCCTTGGTGGTCAACACTTCAACGATGATGACGAGCTGAAAGTACATGTTGCCATATGATTTAATATACAGACGGCAACCTTCTATTAAGAAGACATACGAAAACTTGTGCCACGCTTTGACAAGTGCCTTTAAAATTCCAGAAGCTACGTAGAAAAGTAGTTTAACAGCTGTAGATTCTTGTCCAATAAATCTATTTTTCTTTATCTGTACACGTTTGTTTTTTATAATCAAACAGAACTTATTTTGTGGTCATACCTCATATATGTATTTTTTAAAGCAACTTCATACAGTTATTTTATGCAGTGTGCGATATTTATTATAGCTGTTGGAGCTCTTTTACTTATTTATCTTTCGAAGGGAGCTCTGAAGATGGGGTGAGAAAGGGGGGGGGGGATGGAAGGTGTGAAGGTGTAAGGACTCTTGGGAAGGGAAAGGAAGAGAGAGCCAAGCCAGGAAGGGAGGGGGAAGGAGAGGGGATGCTCACGTACAGAGAAGGATTAAGGTTGATAGGAGGGGTAGATGTCGGAACAGAGGGCATAATCCTGGAGGAGAAGCTGACGGAAGTTACCCTCAGAGAGGATGTGGAGAGTTTGGAGGTGGAGGGACGGAGGGACAACTTGATAGCATCATGGCAGAGGCCCGGATTCAATAGGAGGTGGGAGACCAGAGGTTTTTTTTTTTTTTTTGTTTTTTTTTTTTTTTTTTGTTTTTTGTTTTTTTTTTTTTTTTAAAGAACTTATGGGACTTAACTACGGGGTCATTAGTCCCTAAGATTACAAACTACTTACGAACTAGCTAAGACTAAGGACGGCAAAAATATCCATGCCCGAGGGGGGATTCGAATCCCCGACCGCGCCGGCCGCGGTGGCCGAGGGGACTGAGGCGCTTCAGTCACGGTCTACACGGCCACTACGGTCGAGGGTTCGAATCCCCCCTCGGATATGGATATTTGTGCCGTCCTAGTTTGTAAGTAGTTTGTAAGTTCAGGGACTGATCACCCCGTAGTTAAGTCCCATAAGCTTTACAAACATTTGAACATTTGAACCCCCGACCGTAGTGGCCGTGCAGACCGTGACTGGAGCGCTTCAGACCCCTCGGCCACTGCGGCCGGCAGACCAGAGGGTGTTGGGATTCTGTATTCCGGGAAACATAGAGGACACGCATATGTTCCAGGAATTTGAGTAGGTACTGGAGAGGAATGAAATCAAACAAGATCCGACGCGTCGGGGAAGGGAGGCGGATATGGTAAGTGGGGCGGAGGGCGAAGTGCCGCCTGATGCTGTGCTGGAGACAGCCGAGCCACTGCCTGCAGTGACTAGGCAGTGTGTTCATAGACTTTAATCATGCGTTAGAGATCTTTGATAAGGCGCCATGTACTCAAACTAAAACAAACGCGAATTTATTTTCGAGCATGAGAAATCGGTAATGTGGTATCCGCTACCACGCCGCCGCCGGCCGACAACCCAGCAGCTGGCGCCACGCCAAGTAGACGGCCTGCAGCACCAGCCACACAAGGAAGTAAGGCGCGCAGACCGAAGGCTCGCCGGCCGGCCGCACGCTACAGTTCGACTGGACCGCTCGAGGGCTAGTGTTGCGAGATGGAAGCGAGTCTACACTAGATGTCCACGGCGCCACCGCCTGGCTCACACCCGAACTACCAGAACCAAATATAGGCCTGAGCAACCCAGTGTACTCTCGCCTTAGCCAGTGATACCTTCGCTTGCAGGAAGACGTAGTGCTTCCAGGACTTCAATAGTGAGCTGCCACTTCCGGCTCTAGATTCCTTGGGCATTTCTACGTGATTGGCGTGCCGTACCAAAAAAAAATGTTCAAATGTTTGTTAAGCTTATGGGACTTAACTACGGGGTCATCAGTCCCTAAACTTACAAACTACTTATGAACTACTTACAAACTAGGACGGCACAAATATCCATGCCCCAGGGGGGATTCGAACCCCCGACCGTAGTGGCCGTGCTGACCGTGACTGGAGCGCCTCAGTCACCTCGGCCACCGCGGCCGGCGTGCCGTACCAATTGAAGACCAACCGACGTATGACTTGTGTAACTGTGCGTTTGTGAAAGTTCTGTGTTAATAAATTGTTGGAAGCTTGGATTTTGCTTTTATTGTGTTATCATTATAGCACGTAACAAAAAGGCGCCTCATTAAACAGTAAGACTACACACAAGTGAACTATCACTGCAAGGAAATGAATAAGTGTGATGGACGAGGAGGATAATTTAACACACACACACACACACACACACACACACACACACACACAGGCACGTCCACTGTGTAGATATACGAGGGTTGGAACTTAAATAGTTGCCCCTATTTATTCTCAACCGATACAAAAAACGTTACATGTTTGTACCTGTTACTGTTCCTTCGAAGTAGTCACAAGCGTTGTGTAGAACCCGTACCAGGGATGTGGAAGACATAGAATACCGTTAGCAGAGCCTCTCTTGAAGATGCGAATGGAGCGGTCTACTGCCTGTCGAATTTCTAGAGCAGTTCTGCAGCGAATGCCAGGAAGTGGTTCCTTCACCTTCGGAATAAAATCAAAATCACAAAGACTTAACTCCGTGGAGAATGATGGATGGTCCAGTACTTCCCAGTCCCATCGACCTAACAGAGCAGCCACAGCTTCCGCTGTATGCGCCCGCGCATTGGCGTGAAAAATTATGGCTGGGTTGCACAAAAAGGATTTCCGCTTCTTTAGCAAAGCTGGTCGCAGTTGATGCTCCAAACCGAACAATAATATTGTACATTGATGGTCTGCCGTGGAGGAACGTAATGCGTTAGGATAACACCACCACAGTCGTACACGATAATCACCTTAACTTTCATCATACTGGAATCTGATGCACTTTCGACAGCTTTGCGAAAGGACTCGAACTTCCGGCGTGAGCGGTCTTACACCAGGCACCCACTCACGCTCGGCAGGAAGGAAAGTTTCCGAACCTAACACAGACCAGTAACATCGTCAGTCACAAAATTATACCAATTTAATTAGACCACTATAAAAGCCTCCAAATAACAATCAAGAATGTTGAGATGGTTACATACCTAGTGAATTATAGGACATAACTAGACATTTAATTAAGAATCCGGTCTTAACACAGACCTGGGCCGAGATAAAGATACTAGATAACGTCGTTTAATCTGTCCATACGTACTTACAACTTTAATAATGTATTGCACTTTCAAAATAGGCAAATGGATGAAAGATTACATTTGAATTTGACCTTTCAGTGTAATAAACCCTAGGCATAATTACACTAAAGTTGACAGTACAATAATAAACACTTCGGTGCAGCAGTCCCGATGATGGGCACGAAGGCACCCGCTACAGTACATATTCTTTAGCAGACTTTCTTTTACTTGCGATGCCACAAATGTTCATGGAAACCAGGCCTAGAGCAACAGAACTCGAGACTCATTAGTCTCACACCAACTAATTAATAGATAACCAGGTTGTATCGGTGACCAAGTGGGAACTCAGGGCGTTTACTACGGCGGTGGACTTGCCTGTATATTAGGATCAATAAGACCGGTACCTTAGGAGGTGCCACTAGCTGAAAATGTCCTCCACAACGTGAAATGGAAACCGGGGGGCACATGCACCGAGCAGAGAAGGCGGCATCACAAACGTCAGTCGACTGCAGAGCTACTCTACTGAAAAAGGACCATTGACCAATAGCGAACGATAACGGGGCGAGGAGCCCTAACTGAAAGCAACTGTGGCTGACAGGTTGAATAATACTCTCAGGTTACTTCCGAGCGCTAAATAGCAACAACGACACGGGACGGTACAAACAAGACAACAGCAAATCTCAAAATTCAAAAGAGCATTAGGAAGACAATATTGTCTCCTTTCACATTTCTCTTGCAAGCCGATTAGCAGCAACGAAAGGAGAGGCTTGTTAAGCAGACAACAGGAATTCAAACCATTCAAAACAGCTTTAATTCCACGGAAAAAAACTGGCTATTTCACCAACTGAGTAGCATTAGGCTTTAGCAACACCCACAACATCTAAATCATTTCCACACGCATAAGAATGCCGCAAGGAGACAGAAAATCTACGACTCGGTGTGTACAATACAGCCAATCATTTTCAGGAGGCGAGGACAGACTCAAAGCATAATCTTCTACTATCAAAATCCAATTGAGACAGTTAACGTGCCAAATTTTCAGCCGGTCACCACTTTAAGCTGTCGGTCTTGTAATGACGAACAGTAACGACGCCTCATTTGGTGCCTAGGATGACAGACCTCACAGGACGTATCTCCTCACTGGCGGGAAACAATGCGGCAGTCAAGCAATTGTTTCTTCCGGTGGTGCAGTCTACTTCCTTCAACATGGGCCGCTATTGGTCTTTGTCCACCAGTCTAAACGCAATTCCCCTCTCTCCAAACCCGAAATGTTTGTACATCTAAGGGAAGTAGCTACTTTGATCATCAGTCCCTAGGCTTACACACTACTTAAGCTAATGAAATAGATCGCAATTTGCGATCACTTATGGCATCCCTGTACTAGGTCCTAACTTAACGCTAAGGACGACACCCAGTCCATTCACAAGGGAGGAATCGAACTTCCGACGCCCAGCAGCGGTGCGCTCCACAGCAAGGCGGTTTGGAGCTATCGGCCTCTCCAACTCTGCCTCCCGTAGTCGGAAAGGAAATCGATCATATCGAAATCGGGGGATAATAGCGCCACACGTGGCCGAAACGCAGGACGTCTACTTGCTAAACAACGGACAATGAAAAATTTCGCGCGAGAAGCAATAATGTCCGAAAAGCCGAAAAGAAAGGACGGTCGCAGTGGAATGGCCGAGCGCTTTAGGAACCTTGTTGTGGAGCGCGCGGTTGCTCTCCTTCTGAGGCTCGAGTCCTCCCTCGAGCATGGGGTGTGTGTGTGTGTGTGTGTGTGTGTGTGTGTGTGTGTGTGTGTGTGTGTGCTGCACAGTGCGCGCTGCCAACTTAAGAACATGGAAGTCACTGAGATACCCAAAGGTGCCTCACATAATGAGTATCCCAGAATACCCCAGAGTCCTACAACAAGAAGGCTTTTGGTAATATCAATGCGTGTTGTCCTTAGGTTAGTTTAAGTTAGTTTATGTAGTTTGTTAGCCTAGGAACTTATAACCACAGTAGTTAAGTTCTTTGCATTTACAAACATTTCAACATTTTGAAACATGAACAAGTTGTCACGGTTCAACCAGTTACTTGAGATCTATGTTCAGTCGGAAGAAAAACTCAAAACAACGGCCCATGTTATTATCGCGAAATGTTGTACATCTGATCCTGACTGCAGGTGAGTTACAGATCTCGTTAGTATTCAAGAAATTTCATGACAGAAAGCTCGCCATCCAACCTGAAAATGTCAGTCTTAGGAAGAAGCATTCCTTGTCACCTTCGATAGATCCGAAAAGAACCAAAACGTCATGTCTCCACTAAACTTAACACCATCTAATCCTGAAAACTTCTACGCAATGAAATAACTAAGAAGACACATACAAATGATGACGAGTTTTTTCATGCAACTGCGCAGGAGATGGGAGTTCTTACACCAGTGCTGTATCTGTCGAATGGCTCAAAATATGATTGTCAATGATAAGGTGGTATTCAATTTTACACCTTCGTAATTCGAACCTAATACTTTTTCTGTACATTTTTGTGCTTAAGACCTTGGGGAATAATAAAATATTAATAACTTTCAGATGAAATATATTTTGAAAATTTTACAACTGAATACCTCCATAAATGGATAATATGCTTACGATCAATTTGAGTGTGAAGTATGGATTTTAACGAATAAACAATTACGGAGAAATTAAGAAATGAAACTGGCAAGAGATAAAAACTGTTGTAGGAACAGCAAAAAAGATACAACTTTACAGGAAGAGTATTCGATACGTAAGGCTCAAATAGGACACCAAAGAAAAACCTATGACTAAAGACCCAAGGGTAGAAGAAGAAGAAGATCATCAAGAAGATTGTGCGATCAGGATTAATCGATTTCGTTTTAGAACAGGGAAACATCCAAACCCGAAAATGTACATCATAATGATGATAATTTATGTGGGTAACCATTATATTTCCCCATACTCTTCATATATTTTACACTTTTGTCTGTGTTTGTATATTTCTTGTACATATGTAAAAAGCGAAAAATAGAAACGTAAGTAATGGAGGACTGATATAAGACGTCATTCCCTCTCGGTGTCACCAGAAGTGTACGTGGCTAAAAGGTTGCATCGCAGTTTCTTTCTCTAGGGACATTGCTTGATTTCTTTGGTTTACCCTAGGGATGGTGGGTGCAGAGAAAGATAGAGCGAGTTGAAGCGGGGGCCAATATGTCAGCGGGCTTCCTTTTATTTATTAACGGGACCAAGCAGGACTTCATCCCCCTGAGCAACGGTCGCTTCGGACGTGCACTGCAGTGTCCAGCACGGATCAGGCTTCTGAAATCAATTGTTCACAGTCCAAGACAATTTCTCATGTTACCGAATCTGAAGATGAAACCGTTCATAAAGAGGGAAGCTAAATATAAAAGTTGTAATAGATCATACCGACATGACTACGCGGAATTGTGTGTCTTCCAATTGATCGTTAAATTGATTTGCCAATTTTATAAATTCTGAACCTTGCAAGTCATCAGTATTTTAGTACGCCTGATCTATTACACAATCATTCGCCAGTAAGTCGTTTTACGTGTTGTTGGCCATTACTACCTTCACTCTCCTTATACATGAAAGAAATGGGGATTAACAAAATCTGCACAACTAATAACAACTTTTCAATTAGTGTTGGTGACTCTTTCTCCAATCAATCTCTATTGAGCCAGCATAATCTGCTACTGCGTAGAAGAAACAGGAAGAAGGAGATGAGAAGAACTGTATGCTAACACATACGTCAACTGTGCAAATTGTCCCTTGTAGAGATCTTTCTTCCTAACACTAACATGTAGAACTGATTAAGAACGCCGCTAAATACGATGGGAAAACCGCCAACAAACTGCTATGGGAAGATCATTAAAGCATATGAGGACACTTCCAGATGGTTATTTGCGGGAAGTGTCTTGCGACAGGAAGAACTTAACTGTATTGAATTGACATCACAGGAAAGAGAGGAAAGCTTTCTGCCCGTCTGGCGCCCCAGGGGTTTGGCTCCAGCGACTGTATATATAGCACAAAGTTAACATTTTTAGGTCGTGTGACCGTAGCTAGGAGCAAGGTGAAATTCCTTGCAGGGCATTCACCCTGGGAACTGTGAAATCCGCGGGAAGCTTTGGTGGCGTGGGCGAAGCCTCTTGTCAGCTGCAGAGAACGCGTCCTGATTCGGCAGAGAATTGTAGTATGATAGCTAAACAATTTGTCAACGGCGCTACGCCATCGGATTGGTTGGAATATTAGCCGTTAGCAGATATTGGTGCATCTTTTTCGCGTGGGTGTGGCCGCCCGGCACTTGCCGTGAGCTGCGGCAGAGCGCGAGGACGTACGAAGACTCGTGTCTGAGTGTCCGAAGTGTACGGACCTCGCTAGTCTCCTGTTTGAGCATCCGAAGTGTACGGACCTCGGGAGACACGGAATACTTCGTTTAGATTTGCGGCGAGGACATCGTCTTAAACTGTCCTCTGGTTAGACTTGTGTGTGATTCCGAAGATTCGGACCTTGTAGAACTTGTGTTTACTTCGCGGACGTTACATTGTCCTGTGGTTAAGCTGTGAGCGGACACAGTTTAGTTTTCGTTTTGCTAGAAGTCTCTATTTGAGCATTCGCGACTTTGCGGATCGGGCATTGTTTTTACAGATCTTATTACGCAAGTGACTGATCGATTTGTGCCAAGTGGCCTTTGTGTCACCTATGCAAAATATTGATTAGTCTACTAGCGTGATAGAATCGCACAGCAACTGCCTAGCGACGCCGACGCCAGTTACATGTCGATCCTGCTTAACAGGTCGCAGCAATTACGGTCGGATAAAAAAAATTTCAGCTCATCCGCTCCCACCGCCTGCTGCCTGCGAGCCTGAGACGCTGCCGTCAATGATCATCTGTGTGGGTAAGGTGACGCACTTGCTGGAGGGTCATATGAATCAGACTTATTGGAATCTGTCCCTTATTTTATTCTTTTGAAATCTGCCTATTTACTCTGTCGAGCTTAGGGTTAACGATAATTTCAAGCCCCTGTATAACCAATCTAATAGCATTCTGTTTTGCAAAACCTCCGACCTTTGACTCAGCCAGTCATTTATTGTGTCTCAATGTTTTAACATTTGTAAAAGATTGTGTGAATACCATTATCTGTTTTACATGATAGGAAATGTCATCTGAATGTTTAATTATAATAAATTGATTTTGAGCAGATCATCTTTCATTTAAGAACGTTCCTTTGTCACTATTTTGGAGGGGAAACAGAATCGTTAGTTTAAGTAGTTTGTAAGCCTAGGGATTGATGACTGCAGTAGTTAAGTCCCATAGACTTAAACATTTTAACATTTTTTCGCATCAAAGGGTAAATTGTGTATTAGCATGTTATGATTGCCGTTCGCCAATTTGATGATATTTCATGGCAACATGGTGTCTAGTAATAATCATAATCAAGCTGCTTTCGGACACTCAAGGTAAGTTAATTATATAACAGTAATAGTAGAAAAAATGAGGCTCGAAGCTGGCCCTATTCGTTGTAGCTTTCTGGGTAGTGTGAAGAAGTGCAGAACGAAAGAAGCGCCCTAGTTTCTTTTCGTCTTTACATTTGTAACAGATTATGTGACCTGTGACATTATTAATGTAATAAAATGCTGGGGGGGGGGGATGAAAAGTTAGTACTTTCGGCTAGCCGGGGAGGCAGCTTTATGAAACAATTTACAAAACGTGAAAAAAAGATATTTAATTTCAGTCTTAAATAGCAAAACATGGACTAATATTTAGGATGTGAGGAGGGCGGGCGTGGTCGTAGTTCGGGGGGGGGGGGGGGGGGGAGGGGAAAGAGTGATTGGCCAAGGGGTGGGAGTACCTCTACGTCTGCTTACATATGGGACTAATCTACATATCGCTTTTAGCCTAAATAAATGGTAACTGTTTTAAATGAGTTGGGATATAGATGTTTAGTGATACAGTGCAGCGCATAGAAAAATGTTATTGAAATCAAAGAATTTTGAAGCGCTATGCGCTGATGTGTGAAGCCGTTCCCCGTCGGGAGTTTTAATCCTCCCTCGGGCATGTATGTATGTGCTGTCTTTAGTATACATTTGTACACAAGTATTTTTTACGTTTAGGGGACTGATGACCCCGCAGTTAAGTCCTATAAGCATAACAAACATTTGAAAATATTTTTTTCAAAGGCTTTTAAAGTAATAACTGTATTTAAAGTACCTGTTTAAATATACATTGAGAGACTCTAGATAAGAAGTTCATATTCAAAGGATATGATCATTAGTATGTTCTGCACAAATGAGTAGCATTTCAGTTACGTCTCCTCAGTTTGTGTCCTGTTTTGTAGTAGGCACAGGATTCACCGCGGGGAATGATACGATTTTTGTTCAAGTAATTGCGAAACTTTGTCCACAAAAGTTTTATCACTAACTCTTACTCAATGTCTATGGTCTCCTTGGAAACAGCCTCCTCCAAAATTGAAACCCCGCTAGCAACACCATTTCCACTGCCGGAGGAAGTCTTGGTACGCCACTTGCTGGATCGCATGAAGCGCCGTCTGCAAGATTTCATAAATCTTGTCTTTCATTGGACCTGACCTAAAGAGATTATTTTGGTCTTTGAGAACTTTTCCTGACCTATTGTGAAGACTGGACCTTGGTCTCAACATCACAGCAATAGATCGACGTTTCATTGACAGTTACGATTCTCTTTAAGAAATATGATCTTTCCAAGGTGTTGTGTGAGGATTTCATGACATCATCCAACAGAAATTTTTACGTTCTACTTCAATCTTTCGGGCAGTCAATTTTCCAGTGACACACGTAGTTTCGTTCACGTTCCTCACTTGAGTGTCGTCGAAGGCGTCTTAAACGAGAGTCGTCTTTAATTTCCTTGCGGACATTTTTAAACCTCGTGAACCATTCTTAGATCCGAGAGAGGCTTAATCAATCACCGTAGGAAACCTGCATCGTTTGCTGTGTCTCAGAAAAGTTTTCTTGAGTTTCACGTAAAATTTACTGCAGACGCTCTAATCCTAATTCTCTAATCCTGCCACCCGGAAATTCGTAAAATGTGTAACATCGTTCTACTCAATACAACACGTGACCACAGGCGGTATAAATGGGGGGGGAGGGGGGGAGGGTCGGCGGAGGGGGCGGATCGCCCGGCCCTCTCGTCTTGGGAGGCCTCCAAATACCAGCAAAGAAGAAGTTTTCTTTTTTCTTTCTTTTTTAGCGTCTTTCGCCAAATCTAGGAAGCTATTTTCCTCAGATTGTCCCGTTCCTCTCGTCCTGGAGTGGCACCCAATTCTCAAAAGTAAGTTTTTTTTTATAGTAATACATGTTTGGACGGGGGGCCTCATTTGTTTTGTCACCGCCCCGGGCCTCCGACAGCTTTAATCCACCACTGTACTGGACAGTTAGTAATAGTCACACAAAAACCTATTTTCCGTTATTTAAACATTCAACATAGGTGTGGGCAAGTAAACACACTGCATGTCGCTGCAACTGACCTCATAACTTGTTCCAGCAGTGATTTGGATCGACGCATATGAGGCACGACTGTAGTCATCCGTACTGGATTCACCTGGTCTGAAAGTTCATGTGTGTTGGTTATCTTTGGTCATAGAGCTGCATCTGTCGTTTTCACACATTTCAGATTTGTGACAAGTCAGACGATATCAAATCAAATGTTCAAATGTTTGTACAGTCTATGGGACACAACTACGGGGTCATCAGTCCCTAAACTTACAAACTACTTATCAACTACTTACGAACTAGGACGGCACAAATATCCATGCCCGAGGGGGGATTCGAACCCCCGACCGCAGTGGCCGTGCAGACTGTGACTGGAGCGCCGCAGTCTCCTCGGCCACCGCGGCCGGCCAGACGATATCCCGTGACACAAAATAGTTATGTATTCGTGAAGCAAAATGTATTCGTGCACTGTTTTGCTGAAAAATGCTGTCAGCGGTGTCGTGTAGAGAAGGTGTGGCTACGGGTTGAAGGGTGTGATTCAGGTAGGTCAAACTGGGCACAATGTATTGGACACGCACCAACTCTGATTTGTTGTTGTACCCAGTAGTACCACACACCATAATTACGGCCTTGAATTTGTGTTGTATGCCTTATGCAAGTACAGTCCCTGTGATACCATTCCCCCTGTCTGTGTCGAAACGAAATACGGCCATCATTTTCAAAGAAACAGAACCTGGATTCGTTCAAAAACACTGTATGATTCCAATCTGTCTCCAGGAACGTCCTTCCATCCAGTATTGCTCCCTAGCTGGTTTCTGAACATTACTCAAATATAGGCTGAAAAATAGACGACACGCAAATGACCAATGCCGTAATAAACACGACGGATTTTCAGCCCTAAAGCTACTGCTATACTATGCGATTTCTTCGATGAACGTCAACGATTTTTGTCGCGCTGGAAATGGAATTCTCTTTAGTAAACAGAGGATGTCACACCGGGCTGTAATTGTCGCTCCGTCAAGTTTCCGCGCAACTGTCGCAGCCGAATGGGACGGGGCTATTTCTGCAGCGGCAGAAATCGTCCTCGTCCCTGCCACACGGGTGTTTTCTGTCGGCAGTCGCGCAGCAGCCGCAGCTATTGTTCGCAGTTCTGTCTCGTCTGCGTGTCCGAAAAATCTGCAAATATCGTTCCAATGGATCATTTGAACAGCGAACTGATTATAATTAAGGTGGAGAAATATCCCTGTCTCTACACAAGAAAATCTCAAAGATCGTCTGTTGAATACAAAAAGGATGAGAGGAGGTGTGTGAAAATATTGTCGGTTCTGAGAAGTGGAACTCGTTATCGCTACATGCACAAAAAGCAATAGGTAATATTATATGTATACATCAAGCACCTGCAAAGGTTCACGGCAATCTACATAACTGTCCCCTAGGGAAATACTAGAAAAAGTAATTTCATTTTTAGTTTGCCTTCTTCCTCTAATACTATGACATGCATTCAAACCAATTGAGCCAAAATAATTTAATTAATTGTTTTGAAACTTTGCACGATTTTGTGTAATGACATTGAGAGGTATTTGTAGACTATTTTCATTATTTTAAAGAACTCAGAGAAGTATTTACTTTGAATTAGTATACATTTTTCTCACTAATATTTTACTACAGCTGACAGTCCACTCACTTCTTTTTCACCAATTACTGGAGTGGCAATGCATACCTGATTTTGTCAGTTGAAGAATATTGAAGAGCATTACAAGTTATTAGGACAATGACATGAAATTGTAACGTACAATATTTTATTTCAGCCTATCTTATGTTATGTTAATTGTATTTCTATGCCAATAAATTACTCATTCTATTTAATTAAAAGAAACTTACCTCAGGGATACTGCTAGGTTTTCCCTCCGCACCTACACAGACACGTATCTTTCTTTTGTAAGTTTGTTTCAATATTCTAGAGCAGCTGCACGGCCACTACGGTCGGGGGTTCGAATCCCCCCTCGGGCATGGATATTTGTGCCGTCCTTAGTATAAGGTAGTTGGTAAGTAGTTTGTAAGTTTAGGGACTGATGACCCCGTAGTTAAGTCCCATAAGCTTAACAAACATTTGAACATTTGAACATTCTATAGGACTAAGATGCTACAGACATACGGTAATAATCAAAGAATTTCTCCTGATTACTCCAAAGTTTCTTGTGTAACGACAGGAACTTCCCTTCACTTGGACGATTCATAATAATTGCATTAACCCACAATTTTCGTTAGCGGTTGCGCCTCCTGCGACGACGGACTACGCATAATGTTACTGCAGCTAAATATTTAAGTTTTGAATGACAGCTCATCATGCGTGGTGTCTGTCTTGGCTGCGGCACCCAGTTAACTAAGGAGCGACTCCTTCCGCCACGATTATAGTCGTTTAAAGTGTGGCACTTAGAGGGGACTATTTCAGCCGCGATTATTATCGAGAGGAGAAAATCACCTAGTGTGACATTAGGCTAATAGTGTACGATGGGTCGCACTGTTCCAGTTGTGCGGCAGAACTAGAGCACGCAGGTGTACCCTGCAGTGCGATGTGGAGCAGGTGGCGGCATTCCGGGGTCGCTGGATGGTGCCACCCTGACCCATCTCGCCATGCTGTGCGGCCTTCCTCTGTCGAATCCTCACACAGCCGTCGCACTTCTAAAACACTTGGTTCCACACGACCAACGATTTCCCGGATGGGTGCATCACATTCTGTCCTGCCAGTAATGCGCGTCTCTCGTTTGACGCTATGGTTCGCACTGAAGTCTGCAAGGTTCTGAAAAGCAGATAGAAATAATATACATTGCTTCTTGAAAGACAGATTCCGTCGCAAGTTCGAGTCCTCCCTGGGGCATGGGTGTGTGTGTGTGTGTTGTCCTTTGTTAGTTTGTAAGCTACGGACTGATGACCACGCAGTTTGGTCCGATAGATTTACAAACATTAGAACATTTTTTGTTAAATATACTAGGGGAAAAACAAAAACAAAACCCTCACTACGTGATAGTAATGGCGATCCTGGCGATGACAGCGCTACTAAAGCAGAGTTACTAAACATAGCTATCAGAAACTCATTCACCAAAGAAGATGAAACCAATATTACAGATTTCGAATTATGAACAGAGGCTGATATGAGTAAAGTAGGTATCGTCGGAGTAGTGCAGCAACTAAAATCACTTAACAAGAACAAGTCTTCTGGTCCGGACTGTATACCCAGTAGATTTCTATCTGATTATGCTGTCTCGATAGCTCCTTCCATAACAGCCATATACAACCGCTCTCTCATAGAAGGATCTGTACCAAAAGATTGAAAAGTTGCTCATATTCAAGAAAGGCAGTAGCAGTAACCAACTAAACAACAGACCTATTTCATTGACGTCAGTTTGCAGCATATCCTGTATTCAAATATTATGAACTATCTCGAACAGAATGATCTATTGACCCAAGATCAACAAGAATTTTTGAAAATATCGTTCATGCGAAACACAAGTAGCTCTTTACTCACACGAAGTGATGAGCGCTATCGACAAAGGATCTCAAATTGCTTCCGTATTTCTTCAGTTCCAGAAGGCTTTTGATACTGTACTTAACTAACGGATTTTAATCAAATTGCGTGGTTATGGTATATCGCCCCAATTTTGCGATTGGATAGTGGATTTCCTGTCAGAGACGACACATTTTGTAGTAATCGATGGTAAGGCATCGACAAAAACAGATGTGATATCGGGCGTTCTACAGGGTAGTGTAATTCGTCCTCTGCTGTTCCTTATTTACATAAAAGATTTAGGCGAAAATCTAAGTAGTTCTCTTAGGTTTTTTGCAGATGACGCCGTCATTTATCGTCTAGTAAAATCATCTGAACTCAACACCAACTTCAGAACGATCTGAATAAGATATCACTATGGTGTAAAAATTAGCAATTGAGTCTAAATAATTAGAAGTGTGAAGTCGTCCACATGAGTATGAAAAGTAATCCGTTAAACTTTGTTTACAAGATAAATCAATCATCCGTGAAGGACGTCAACTGCACAAAATACCTAGGAATTCCAGTTACTTAGACTAAAACTGGAGAGAACACATAGATAATATCGTGGGATAGGCGAAGCAAAAATGTGTTTTATTGGCAGAACCCTTAAAAGATGGAACAGAGCTACTAAAGAAACTGCCTACACTACGCTTGTCCGTCCAGTTTTGGAGTATTGCTGCCCAGTGTGGGATCCTTATCAGGTGGGTTTGACAGAGGACATCAAAAGAGTCGCCGGTCGCGGTGGCCGAGGAGACTGAGGCGCTCCAGTCACGGTCTGCACGGCCACTACGGTCAGGGGTTTGAATCCCCCCTCAGGTATGGATATTTGTGCCGTCCTAGTTCGTAAATAGTTCATAAGTAGTTTGTAAGTTTAGGGACTGATGACCCCGTAGTTAAGTCCCATAGACTATACAAACATTTGAACATTTTTTTTTTCAAAAGAGTCCAAAGAAGGGCAGCTCGTTTCGTATTGTCATGATAAAAGGGAGACAGCGTTACGGAAATGATACAGGATCTGGAATGGGAATCATTATAACAACGGCGCTTATCGCTGCGGCGTGGGCTATTATGAAACTCCAATCGCCAACATTCTCCTCCGACTGCGAAAATATATTTTTGAGTCCCACTTACATAGGTAGAAATTATCATCAGAATAAAATACGAGAAATCAGAGTTCGAACGGAGAGATTCAGATGTTTTTTTTTCTTCCCGCGCGCTATTCGAGAATGGAATGGGAGATAAATAGTTTAGAGGTGGTTCGATGAACCCTCTGGCAGGCAATGCAGTGTGATTTGCAGAGTATGCCATATAGATATAGATGTAGGAACCACTTTGTGGCATTCGTTTCAGAACTGTTCCAGAGATTCAACAGGCAGTAGACCGCTCCATTCGGACCATGAACAGAACAGGGTGTTCAAATGTTTGTAAAGCTTATGGGACTTAACTACGGGGTCATCAGTCCCTAAACTTACAAACTACTTATGAACTACTTACGAACTAGGACGGCACAAATATCCATGCCCGAGGGGGGATTCGAACCCCCGACCGTATTGATACTACACCTTCCACATCGCTAGCTACAGAATCTATACAATGATGGTGACTACTTTGAAGGGCAGTAAGATGTAACGTTTTTGTATCGGTTGTGAATAAACGTGTGCCCCTATTTAAGCTCAAAACCATCGTACAGTGATATTCCTATATGCCCCGCGCGTACTGCATCCAGCCATGTGAACACAGTTTTCGTTCTGATGTACTGGGAGAGCTAGGTGGCTTGCAGTGGTGAGGCCATCACTCCCAGGTGGGTGGCGCTGGTGCGCGCACCTGCTGTCCTGGGACGATGATCCCGGTAAGAGGAGCGCGCCGGCAGGACTGCCTCAAGACGGAGACGGAGACGGGCTCCCGGGAGGCGGCGGCTGTCGGCGTGATGGAGCGCGACGGCCCAGCTGGGAGGGGCGCTCAGATACTCATCGATCACGCCGCCAGAAGGAGCCGTCATAAAACACACCTCTCGCCGCTGCCGGCCGACGAAGAAGAATGGAGCAGCCGCAGCCCCGTGGGGCGCTCGATAACCCCGCAGAGTGGAGCGGCTGATTTCTCCGCGAGATGCCGCGGTTCCGCGACAGTTACTGTGGCTGGCCGTCTCTTCTCTCTGTATTCCTTATCGTTACTAGCGACTTCAGACGTCAAGTAACTAACATAACATTTAACGAGGGACTTCCACAAAGTAAGTTCCGTTTCTGTTTATCTCCCTGGCAGCACTACGATCGCAGTTCCGAACGTGCGCGGCAGTTACTCTAAATTAAGGAGAAGACATGTACGCCATTTTCAGATCGCTGCTGCCGACGTGTGCTTTGTAGTGCTTCGTCATAAAATATCACCTTTATTGAAAATTCCGCCGCGTGAGAAATCCGATCTGTGATTCGTTTTCTAAATACGAAGGAAGTTAAACCGAAGGAAATTCATCGACAAATGTGCGAGGTTTACGGACAACATGCTTTGAGTGATTCAATGGGTAGAAGATGAGTCATACTGCTCAATGAAGGACGTGATCAAGTGCACGATGAAGAACGAAGTGGATGCCCGTCTGTGGTTACTGATGAACTGGTTCACCCAACGGAAGAAAAGATTAAGCACAACAGTAAGTTTATACTTAGTGCCTTTGCTATGGAAGTTTTATCATTATCAGACATTACTTTACTATATTCCATATTTTCCTTCGCGAAAGTGTCTCCATTTTCAGACCTGTCTTGTGAGTCATCACTTTCCTGAAAATTGTCGTCGAGGTTTCTGTTTGTCATGTAACGCAAAACGAAAGCAATTTGTTTTTTTGAAATTTCCGTTGCTAGCTCCACTTTTGTAGCATTTCCTTTGTCTGTTGAGTGTATCTCGGTGACAGTAATTACCCATAATCAAGAAAGCACGTTGCTTCGATATTTAACACGATATATTTGACTCAATAAATCATAATATAGGGTGTTTCAAAAGAGACTTTACAACTTTCAGAATTCATATTAATGTTTTAAAGAGAGGTACACAGCAGGTTTTAGTGTTGTTTTAAAGGACAACACAGCAAGTTTTTATCTTAAACTAAAAGTGTTCGATGTGGCTTCCGTTGGTTATCCTGCAGACACCCCATCGGTAACTGATTACGTCCCAAACACGCACCAGCACTGCAGCGTTACGGAAATGATACAGGATCTGAGATGGGAATCATTACAACAACGGCGCTTATCGCTGTGGCGTGGGCTACTTACGAAATTCCAATCGCCATCATTCTCCTCTGAATGCGAAAATATATTGTTGACTTCCACTTATAGGAAGAAATGATCTTCAGAATAAAATACGAGAAATCAAAGCTCGAACGGAGAGATTTAGTTGTTCTTTCTTCCCGTGTGCTATTCGAGAATGGGATGGTAGATGAAGAGTATAAGGGTGGTTCGATGAAACCTCTGCCAGGCACTTAAATGTGACTTGCAGAGTGTCCCATATAGTTGTAGATGTAAATCAGGTGTAACTTGCTCAGTAGCGGCGTAGTTTCTTGCTCTAAGTTCCGGTAGAGTGGCAGGCAAAGGAGTACGTAGACCATATCTTTGATGAAGGCTCAGAAGAAAAAGTCTAGAGGTGTCAGGTCTGGGGAATAGGCAGGCAATGCAATTCGCACGGCACGGCCAATCCATTTACCTGGAAAATGGTCGTAGAGAAAATCCCGGACGTCAGTCAGATAGTGTGGTAGTGTGCCGTCTTGCATGAAGTAAACATTTCGTTCTCCCTCGTCATCGGTCTGTGGTATCAAAAGTTGTTGCAACATATCCAGATACACTATACCAGTGATGATTCGTTCTTGAAAAAATAAAAAAAAAATGGGTCTTACATTTTCTTCTTGCTCAACGAACAAAAAATGTTCACCTTAGGACTATCATGAGCATGTTGCAATGTTTCATGTGGATTTTCACTGCCCCAAATCCTACATTTATGTGTGTTAACTTTGCCACTTAAGTGAAAAGTTGATTCGCCAGAAAATATTATGTTGTCCAAGAAATGTTCATCATCATCCACTCGGTCTTACATATCCGCACTGACGTTTTCCTGGGCAGTCTTATCAATGTCTTTAATTGCTTGTAAAAGCGACAATCTGTACGGTTTCAAATGCATATTGTTGTGGCGTAAAGTCAGCACAACACGCCAGACGCACGAGAACGATCGTGCAGAAGGCAGTGGATGACCGGCAGCCAATCACACGCCGGCGCCGCGCATCCTGGAGGGAGTAACTGGGAAGCGCGCTCTTTACAAGCTGCTATATCTAGGTCGACATGCGTCTGGAAGAGCCCATCTGAACTCGGCTCCGAAATAGGCGGTCACTAGGACTCAGCGCGTCTAGCAACGAGGAAGAAGACGACGCCGAGAGAAGAGAAGAGATAGACATATGTTAAGAAGTTGAGTATATTTGTCCATAATAGTAAATGAAACTTGAATTTTTAATCAGTATAGCTGCTTTGTTTGTGAACGCATCCCACGCGTCTTGATAGACTCGTTCCTGAAAGACAGGCCAAGACATGGTGACGAGGACGACGAAAAACAAACATTTTCTCAACACACGCCAAACTGTTGTATGTGGGACTTGGCAGTTGACAAGATGCACGCTGGAACGATTTCGTAGGGCTGTTGACAAAACTCTGTCTCACTTTCTCAACGACTTCATCAGATGGGCTTGTACGAACTGGTACTTTCTTATGTCTTACTGAGCACCCCATTTCTACAAAACATATATGTCATTCATAAACTGCAGGCCTACAAGGAAGATCTTTAGCATACTTGGTACGAAATTTACTCCTAACTGTTGTCGCCGACTTTGATTCCTCAAACAAAAACACACAGCTAGCACGCGCTCGGGTCCAGTGTAGACTTGTGCATAATAGTTCACGATCGGGAGCGCCCACTTTAGTTCGCGGCTCTGCCGCGAACTAGTTCGCTCATTTAGTTCGTCCGCTCCCAGTGACGATTGAGCGGCGTGGTGGATGGAGAAGATCCCCCACCCAGCTGCTTCATGCACCTGCTGCGTGAACCACTAACGATATCACAGAAACGAAAAGAAAAAGTTTGTGGATACTTTCTCGCGTTTAAGTTTAGAGTTATCTCTATATCTTGGCATTATGGAATTTATTAGCCAGATATTGCAGAGTGCAGAATACTTCAAAAGAAAAATTTTGCAGCACTGAACTATGTAATCTAGCAGGCGGACGCTAACCTCGAAACGGCTCTCCTCATCATCAGAAGGCAAGCGCGTGATTTTTAATTATGCTCGTTATTGCCCGTAGGTCTTCGGAAAAGAATCCAACGAACTAAGAAGAGAGATACGTTTGGCATAACAGTTCGCGACCGGTAACGCATGTTTTAGCTCGCGACCGATTGCACATATTTTAGTTCGCGACCGATCGCGCATATTTTAGTTCACAACCAGTAACTCTCCTTTTAGTTCGCAGCTCGTACGCGAAGTTGGTCACTCTATTTAGTCCGTCCGCTGTTTTTGGCTTTTGCTACCGCTACTAAAAGAGCACTTTCTTTTGTTACGACAGCTTTTTTATATAATGAACATTGTTGCCCAAGCGTGTGCTATTTCCCATATTTTTGGCCAATGCCTATAAAAGTACAGCTCTAAATGATGGTGACTGGCAGAAGGAAATCACGCGATTCTGCGCGCTCTTGCGTCCTCTCGCTGTTCTCCGTCAGTCTTCGGAAAAGGAGCGGACGAACTAAGAGGCGAGGGAACTTCGAACTATTTCGCGTAGTTCGCCTGTGGGAGCGCTCTTCCGAACTAGTTCGTTAACGAACTACACAAGACTAGTCTAGTGAAGGCAGCCATCTTTAACGTAACTGCCGGTAGCGCTTGTTGCCGCGCGATTCTACACTAGGGAACTACGCGAGTCAAAAGTTGAAATATTTTCCTTTTGAAAGAACACTAAAACCATCTCTGTACGTGTTTTCTAATAAATATACATTAATTTTCGAAGTTGTTAAGCCCCTTTTGAAACACCTTGTTCTTACCATTCTGCATATCCAGATTTTTTGCAATAGAATCTCAAAGTTGTTGTTTTAATTTTATTTTTTATGTAGTCATTGTGATTGGTATCGTACATAACCAGATTGAGCTGAATTTCTTCAATTATATTTTCCTCCATGTCCAACAGAGACTGGTGGAAAACACGCGCTAAGCAGCAGGAGATGAGTGTCAGCGAGCCGTCAGAGCGTACCCCCAACCCTGCAGGTGGTCTGCCTGCTACCAAGGCTGCGCGCCACCCGCACAGCAGACTGTGTCCCGAACACTGTGGGGCCCAGGTGGCAGCAGCGGTGGCGCTGCCAAATGTTCAAATGTTTGTTAACCTTAAGGGACTTAACTACGGGGTCATCAGTCCCTAAACTTACAAACTACTTATCAACTATATACATGTGGCGTCTGTTCGAAAAGAACAGACGTCACATTCTGATCCTGCAGCTGTTATTGTTTAATATTCGTAGAATATATGACTTCAACGGCTATTGGGCAAAGCTGAAAATGTGTACCCAGCCGGGATTCGAACCCGGGTCTCCTGCTTTCTAGGCAGTTGCGCTGACCCCTACACCACTGGGGACACAGTGATCACCGCACCTGCAAGGACTACCCATGCACGCCTCCCGTCAGATACAAATTCCTAGCTTCAGGAATCAGAATGTGACGTCTGTTCTTTCCGAACAGACGCCACATGTATATATATATATATATATAATATGCCGGTGACGGGCAATGATCCTATCGTTAGTGGGGAGGGGTGGGCAAGTTTGAAGCCCTTACTCTTACGGGAATTAGTTAAACTACGAGTTTGAGTACTATGGGCAGGGCGAAGCTGGGAATTTGTATCTGACGGGAGGTGTGCATGGGTAGTCCTTGCAGGTGCGGTGATCACTGTGTCCCCAGTGGTGTAGGGGTCAGCGCAACTGCCTAGAAAGCAGGAGACCCGGGTTCGAATCCCGGCTGGGTACACATTTTCAGCTTTGCCCAATAGCAGTTGAAGTCATATATTCTACGAATACTTATCAACTATCTACAACTAAGGACGGTACAAATCTCCATGCCCGAGGGGGGATTCGAACCCCCGACCGTAGTGGTCGTGCAGACCGTGACTGGAGCGCCTCAATCCCCTCAGCCACCGCGGCCTGCCCGGCGCTGCCCTGGCCTGCCTTGTGTCGCAACTTGCGCTGCTACACTTAAGGCCGTTTCACACCGCAGTCACACTATGTCACGCTACGTAACGTGACAGATGTGAAGTTCACACCGCGACCGACGCCTGTCAGATATTGGGGCATCGTGTCTGCTCTGTCAGTTAGTTCATTTGAAGTAGGTTTTAGTTACTAGGAGTTAGTTTTCGACACATTTGCAGTGTGTGGTCGTGCGTTGTCGTGAAGCAAAACAACACCTTTTGACAGCAGTCCCCGGAGCTTATTCTGAATTGCACGGCGCAATTTCCGAAGTGTCTCTTCTGCTTTGATTGTTTGACCACGCGGTAAGAAGTCAATGAGTAGGATGCTTTTCCAGTCCCAGAACACTGTGCACATCATTTTCCGAGGTGTCATGATTTGCTTCGGCTTTACCTTCGGTGGGGATGAAGTATGCCTCCATTCCATTGATTGCCGCTTACTCTCATGGGTTTCGTAAGAAACCCATGTTTCAACTCCTGTGACTAACCGCCTCAGAAATTCTTCGCCGCTTTCAGCATAACGGGTCAAAAACTCAAGTGCACTATCCATCCGCTGTGTTTTGCGTTGCTCATGACAATCTTTGGTACGCAACGTGAGCAAAGTTTACGGATTTTCAGTTGTTTGTTAACAATTGCATGCATCTGTGAACGTGAAATTTGGGGGAAGTCCATCGCGAGAGCACTAATTCTAAACTTACGGTTTTTTTGGATCTTGTCATCTATCACATGAACCAGTTCTTCTGTAACCAAACTGGATGGCAACTTCGTTCTTCATCGTGCACATCACTACGCCCGCCATTGAACTGTCGGACCCATCTTCTCACTATCGAATCGCATTTGGTCCGTAAACATCGCAAATTTGCCGATAATTTTCACTCGCTTTCACTTTCCTCGCATTCAGAAACCGAATCACCGACCTGATTTCACAGGCGGCGGGATTTTCAATCAACGCCGACATTTCAAACAAGCAGGACAAAGCGTACGTAACTGACAGCGATCTCCAAATGGCGCAAAAAAACCAAATGTTTGTAAGTCTATCGGACCATACTGCGTGGTCATCAGTCCGTAGCTTACAAACTACTTAAACCTAGGTAAAGTAACCTACGGACAAACACACACACCCATGCCCCAGGGAGGAATTGAACCTCAACGGCGAGCAACGGCGCGCTCCGCAGCGAGACGCTTTAGACCGCTCGGCTACTCCACCGCGGCAAATGGCACACGTTCGTCTCCTTGATACACATCGTCTATTTTGTGTCCCAGCCTCGTCGCCGCTTATGTGTCTCGTTTCCGTCGTAGGTGCCGGTGGCCGAGTAGAAAGACCGACACAGGAATAAAGGATGCACGCTTGTAAAGGTAGGTGGGGAGCAGCCAGTGGGACAGTAGAAACTAGAAATACTAGAGTAAATTAGTACGAGATATATATTTCATAGAGACTGAGTAATACTTAACTATTACATAGCTCACTACTGCAGAATGCTGATACATAGTTGAGCTAGAGGCCTGCCTTCACTGGTGCCTATCTGATTCCGAAGTGTTAACTGGTTCCTATCTCAGTCCCAAGTGAACGATGTCGTTCAGTGGTGGCCACCAGCGGAGTTGCAGCAGAGGGTGCTCGTGGCCGACGTCGTAAGAACGCCGCGCCATGCGTGCATGGCGGCGCGCGGCGAAAGTAGGTGGCGCGAACTTTAGACTTGTGCGACACCACAGTCTACAGCGCATGTGCGGAATTGCAATCGCAGCGCTGCAGCGGAGATAAATTGTAACGGAACTTAGTTTCTGGACGCGCCTCGTATTGGGAGGCGCTACGTTTCAGCGCATGCATAATTTGCCGTGGCGGCGCTCTCAGGAAGCACGCCTTTTAGCGGGCTGCAGTATGGTGATCGGCACTCCTGGGCGGCGAGTGCTGACGCGCGGATGACGTGGCGGGCGGGCGATGGAACGGCCGCGGATGATGCCGCACAGTCCGGATGCTGTCTGCTGTACGCCGTCCGCTCGCAGCCGAGCGTAATGAAGGCCATTTGCATCGCATCCGCCGCCATTACCGCTCCTCCCGTATGCATTAAATGCCGCGGACGCCGAGTCCAACCTCGGGCAACTGTTGCTCGCTGGCCGTTTCTCGGTCTCTCTCTCTCTCTCTGTCTACATCTACATCTACATGGGATACTCTGCAAATCACATTTCAATCCCTGGCAGAGGGTTCATCGAACCACCGTTATACTATTTTATCTGCCATTCCATTCTCGAATAGCGCGCGGGAAGAATGAACACCTGAATCTCTCCGTTCGGGCTCTAATTTCTCGTGTTTTATTCTGATGATTATTTCTACCTATGTAAGTAGGAGTCAGCAATATATTTTCACATTCGGAGGAGAATGTTGGCGATTGTAGCTTCGTAAGTAGCCCACTCCGCAGCGATAAGCGCCCTTGTTGTAATGATTCCCATCCCAGATCCTGTATCATTTCCGCCACGCTGTTTCCCCTCTATCGTGACAATACGAAACGAGCTGCCCTTCTTTGGACTCTTTCGATGTCCTCCATCAAACCCACCTGATAAGGATCTCACACTGGGCAGCAATCTATATCTATAAATGTGAATGTCTGTTCGGTGTACGTTTAACACGTCTGAACCACAAGATATAAATAGATAAAAATTTGTACAGATTACTAATGTCTACCCGGGGAAGGCTTTACGCACCGTTTTATGACGATCGGATAATGTGAATCTCTGTTCAGTGTACGCTTATCACGTCTGAACGACAACACGCAGAGACTTAAATATTTGACAGTTACTAATTTATTCCTGAGGAAGGTTTTAGGCACGGTTTTATAGCGATCTGATAGATATTTAGTAATTTGAAGAATATAACGCGAAATGCGGAACAATAATTACTCTATGAAAATTTTATTTACTCTTTGAAAATGGTTTTATTGGTTGCATTGTTGCTTGAGGGTTGATAATGCTAAAATGGTAGAGTTATTGGTGTATATAAAATTCAACGCGCGTGTGTGTGTGTGTGTGTGTGTTAATATTTCGCTCTGCAGCAAAAACTACAGAATGCAAATGTATGCTCTGTGTGTAATTGTTGTCCGAATCCCCCCACGTACATCATAGCAGTTCCATGCCGATAGCTGTAAGGGAGTGGAAGATATGGTGGTTGAAAGTCGTCAAATTATAAAAAAAATCCGGACTGAAGGCCAGCGATGACGTTTGCGACGCTATAGCAAGGAGGTTACATACAGCGAAACGTGATTCCACAGACCATATCTTTGGTGCGTGCTACAATGTATTCAGTTCTTTCTCCGTAAGGATGAGCAAACGAATAAGGAAATATAAGAATAAATAAATAAAGAGTAAAAAACAAATTTATTTTAATGCATCTCTTTGAAAAAATCGATTTGACCTTTCCCGCATTATATTAAGTGATCGATCTGTGATATTATTGCAATCATTATTGTTGAATTTCGTGATTGGATTCTTCTAAAGGAGTGCATTTTTACGTGGGATTCGATATACAGTACTTACATTCCTGATAAACAGTAAGTGCATAGACTTCTGCAATTTGATAGGAACAGTTTTCAGTTTGTTTCTAAAGAAGGTATTGTATTTCATTTCATCCTTCACAACCAGTCTATTAGCACACTACTGAAAGATAGCTTATTTATCATAATCAACCAACATGCGAGCGGAGCCGCGGGTTTCAGCTAGTACTCCATAAAAGAACGGACAAGCGCAGTGTATGCAGTTTCTTTAGTAGTTCTGTTGCATCTTTTAAGGAATCTGCCAATAAAACGCAGACTCTGGTTCGCCTTTCCCACGACATTATCTACGCGTTCTTTCCAATTTATGTCAAAAGTAATTGTAATTCCTACGTATTTTGTGGAGTTTACGGCCTTCACATTTCATTGATTTATCATGTAAACAAAATTTAACGGATTTCTTTTCGTGCTCATGTGGGCGACCTCACAATTCTCATTATTTAGAGTCAACGGCCAATTCTTACACAATACAGATATCTTATTCAAATCGTTCTGCAGTTGATTTTGATCTTCAGATGATTTTACTAGACGGTAAATAACGGCGTCATCTTCAAACAACATGAGAGACATACTTAGATTTTCCCCTAAATCGTTTATGTAAATAAGGAACAGCAGAGGACATGTGGTTCCCCTGTGGAACGCCCGAAATCACCTCTGTTTTAGTCGATGCCTTACCATCGATTACTACGAATTGTGTCCTCTCTGAGAGGAAATCCGCTATCCAGTCGTAAATTTGGGGCGAAATGCCGTAACCACGCAATTTGATTAAAAGCCGTTTGTGAGGTACGGTGTCAAAAAACTTCTGGAAATCAAGGAATACGGAATCTATTTGCAAACCCTTGTTGATAGCACACATCACTTCGTGTGAGTAAAGAGCTACTTGTATTTCACATGAGCGATATTTTCTAAATCCATGTCGACCTTGGGCCTATATATCATTGCGTTCCACCTACACTCCTCTTCCTTCCGCCCTTCCTCGATCTCCCCACACGCTTCTCACAAACACGCATCCGCACACTCTTCGACACGTACATAACACATTTTATTTATTTATTTATCGTGTGGCTTTACAAACGCAAGTGCGGTATTGACATCATAAATTTCCATAATAAAACCAATAGAAACGTACATATATATAATAATACGAACTAAACAAACACCAGTGATTATTAAATGTGAGCAAAGCTGAAATAGAATGTCAGCTGCAATTCACTAAAAAGTTATGTCCAAACGCGACAGCCACTCAATAGCAGCAGGGCTGGCCTCCATGAAGTCTCACCAATCACCATTGTTGTGATCTTAAGAAAACTTTGAAGTTTAAAATTTTAATTTCAAGTAATGACCAGAGAACAGGGCTAGGCTCGATAGCCAGTCAACATACAAAAGTTCCACCAGGAAGTACTAACAAGATAAGGTAGCTGAGGCTGCCAAGCAGGAATTGTTAATAAAATAAGTTAGATTTGACTGTCCACCAGAAGAAGCCGCATGAGTCGAACTTGCGTCATTCAGGAGGCAAACAGGAGGCGCCACAATAACAGATAGTAAATAGTGTCGTGTGCAATCATATGCGTTCTAGCGAAACAAATTAGTTAGAAATGAAAGTGTCGTGTGGAAGCGTCGCACATCGCATTGACGGCCTACTGTCGATATGCTTCGAACACGCGAGCATCGCAGGGTCGTGTATTCAACATTCTAAAGTCGCAGACAGAAACGAGAAAAGGTAGTTGTTTGGATATTTCTAGCTTGTGAAATGTATCTGGTAATTTCCAAGAATGCTTGCAGACGAAAGAGACGGACGTGAATATATATGGCGTTACAAAAAGGTACGGCCAAACTTTCAGGAAACATTCCTCACACACAAAGAAAGGAAATATGTTATGTGGACATGTGTCCGGAAACGCTTAATTTCCATGTTAGAGCTCATTTTAGTATTTCTCTTTAAATGTAAATTGAAATAATTCGTGCAGACAGTTGTCAAAATACCCAACTGTTTCGTTAGTATGTACTGCACGTCCTCGATTCACCGTCAGTTGGCCCAATTGAAGGAAGGTAATGTTGACTTCAGTGCTCGTGTTGACATTAGACTCATTGCTCTACAGGTGAGGCTTCATTCCAACGCGATCAAATTGTAAATTTTCACAATCAACATGTGTGGGCTGACGAGAATCCGCACGCAATTGTGCAATCACGCCATCAACACAGATTTTCTGTCAATGTTTGGGCAGGAATTGTTGGTGATGTCTTGATTGGGCCTCATGTTCTCCCACCTACGCTCACTGGAGCACGTTATCATGATTTCATACGGGATACTCTACCTGTGCTGCTAGAACATGTGGCTTTACAAGTACGACACAACATGTGGTTCATGCACGATGGAGCTCCTGCACATTTCAGTCGACGTGTTCGTACGCTTCTCAACAACAGATTCGGTGACCGATGGATTGGTAGAGGCGGACCAATTCCATGGCCTCCAAGCTCTCTTGACCTCAACCCTCTTGACTTTCATTTGTAGGGACATTTGAAAGCTCTTGTATATGCAACCCCGGTACCAAATGTAGAGACTCTTCGTGCTCGTGAACGGCTGTGATACAATACGCCATTCTCCAGGGCTGCATCACTGCATCAGGGATTCCATGCGACGGAGGGTGGATGCATGTATCCTCGCTAATGGAGGACATTTTGAACATTTCCTGTAACAAAGTGTTTGAAGTCAAGCTGGTACGTTCTGTTGCTGTATGTTTTCATTCCGTGACTAATGTGAGTTGAAGAAAAGTAATAAAATGAGCTCTAACATGAAAATTTAGCGGTTCTGGACACATATCTACATAACATATTTTCTTTCTTTGTGGGAGAGGAATGTTTCTTAAAAGTTTGGCCGTACCTTTTTGTAATACCCTGTATATATTGAATGTGCGATTGTGTATGTGAATTAAAAACAATAGTTTGTTTACCACCAGGACATTGGTTATAGAATAAGATTTTGGTGTTTAAAAATGGATCTGTAGCTTTTCTCTGATAGTTTTTTTCATTTTTTATTTATTTATTTTTGGTAGAACGCTTGGGAATTGAATTTGGAACACTATAAAATATCGATCGAGCTGCCAGATTGATATATTGAAGAATGGACGGATGCGCGGTGTATAATACATTTGTGGGGTCCTGATATGAGTTTGTTTCAGTACGTTGTGGGAAGGTACTGCATGTTTGCTGATGAGTAGATTATCATGGATTGAACTGATTCTAATTTCAGTTAGTCCCTAATGGCAACTTTGACAGGAGGTGTCATGAAGTGTAGTATATCGCGCGTCTGTCTATTCTTGTTTTATTATGAATTGTTCCACTGACGATTACAGTTAATTTGCTGAGCAGACAAGGGTACATCGAGAACCTGTCGACCGTAGAGTCGGAACAGCATTAATTACTTACTTCATGGTCGGCACGAAAAATTCATCCCGACACTGTATACGATTTTGCTTGTAACATCTAAACAATCGACACTACGTCGCGAAACGAATTGTAAAATTTTACTTTATTTATTTATTTATTTTGCGCGAATTTTGGACTGAGCCCAGTGATGGATGGTACATTCTATTGTGATAACCTGTAATTTATGAGGTTGATCACAGGTTATTTATTAACTACAACACATAAGTATTACGATATTGTCCCTATGTTTATATTCGTTTAATGTGTTTGTCTTCCTAGTTGGTATATCTACGTAGCGCATCCTACGAGATTCAGATATGGTGCCATTGATCAAAGCCGGCGGGTTGTGTCCCGGTTTTCAATTATGCCTACATTACCTACTTTCACTTAACTTTCAGCAAGCTTCAATGTTGTAAAAATATAAATAATCAGTGTAAGCACATGTCGTAGTTCCCGCGATCACTACAGTCGCACGTTCGATATATACCGATTCATGTCAGTCTATTTCGACTGGAAACATTCTTAGAAATTACTAAGTACTTTGCCGTTTCAAGAATGTAAGCTGTACTCTTAAGTTCCTGCCTAACCGCATCCTTTAAAATCATGACATATTTGTAGAAAATAGTAAAGTACTGCTGCCAATCGGAATATACGTCTACAGTTTAGCTTGCCATAAGTACTTCACTCCGGCCTAATATGAAATATTCGTAGGAAACGACGAAGCATGTACGGCATGCTAGACTGTAGATGTGTATTTCGGTAATTTGGAAGAATCCGTGTACATCGAAGGAAACGGCTTGTGATCGATATATATCCAACGTTCGATTCTTCCTCCACATTCGATATGACAAACGCGAAGCAGTTGATGTAAATTGTATTTCTGATTGCGTTAAATGTGTGACGTTTCCTTGTACTTTGCTGACTCAATATGTGGTTGCAATACCGAAAAAAGTAAATGTAAACGATATAGAGTTTTTTTTTTTTTTTTTTTGCGTTAGGGCACATAGCGCCCGACTCTCCGCTTAAGAAACACTCAATCGATTTACAGTTATAAGTCAGATATATACCATTTCAAGCCGAGGTTCTTCGATTCCAAGCAAATTACCGAAATATCGGCATAACTGAAGGGAGGGATACCACCCGTCAGCTTAAACCCATGATATAATCACAATCTCGGAAAACACCTATACGGGATAATATCTTATTACTTACGTATTGTAGATAATAATCTGTGCTTATCCTCGTAAATTACATATTACACCAGGATGCATCAACCATGACATACCATCGTCTGAAACTGAGCCACAACGTAACTACTCACGCCACCTACAAATACACACGTACACGACAATATGCCAATGCTACGGGTCAAATATAACGGGTGAGATCCCGGTTTTCAGATAAGCCAAATTATCATAAAATCATCACGTCAAAACACAACGTCGTAATTAGCTATATAAATTGAGGAGTTCCACCATATCAGTTTTCCGTCATTGGTATGCGATGCGAGAGTCGAACTTTCGATATATATAGATCGCAATCCAGTTTCCTTCGATGTACAGGGATTCTTCCACATTACCTGTATTCCGATTGACGACATTATTTTATTATTTTTTACGAATATGCCATCATTTTAAAGGATGTGGTTAAGCCGGAACCTAAGAGAACTGTTTAAATTCTTGTGAGTAAACAAGCTACGACACAGTTCGGATGCTCGCGTCTTCGATACATATTGAGGTAATTTTCAAGAATGCTTGCAATCGAAATATCTCGGCTTGAAACGATACATATCGAACGAGCGACTCTAAATAGATTACGCGGCTATTCATGCATACTTAATAAATATGTTTTATTCGCAGTCATGGGAATGCCTTTTATTGGTTTCTGTGGTCTTGAGTGATGGTGAAGTTTATTCTTATTTATTGTGATTTAAAAGACTTCATAGTCAAAGCTATGCAAAGGAGACGTAAAACTGTCACACTCAATTAATGACTCGTTCTCGATGTACTTTTCTGTAGATATTCTGCAGCGATTTATTATGCGATGAAAGTGGTATTGTCATTTATTTATGCAAACAAAATTGTTGATCTTTTGTCCTCTCTCATCTCAGAAATATATACTGCATGGATACCTAACGCGTATGCCACACTACATTACGGTTAAATTTTACGACGCTGCTCGCCGGGCTCCAGTGCTTATGTTGGCAACAGATGAACAATGAAGTGTAGAATTGCGTTAATATTTTTCACAAGCTACAGAGTAAATGTTATTCCTGCTCGTTTCACTCGCAGCAAAATTGATACTGTACCTGCTCTATGGTTGAGAGTTTCTTGTATGTACCCTTGTCCGTTCAGAAAAAAATAATTTTCGTTTTAATTGAAGTTGTCAAGACAAAACGTTTATTGGTCGTATGAGCTGCCGCCTTTACCATTGGTGCCAACATAACCACTGGAGCCCGGCCAGAAGCGTCGTATATCAAACATTCAACAAATTACTACGAAAATTTCTATGAATGTGTCACGATTCTGCTGTAAAAATATTCACGTCAACGCAGCATTACATGGCTTTACATTACTACTCGTAAAAATAATTAGTATGTAAACGTTCGTTTGTCATCTCGCTTATCAATGTCTGCGTAATCGATATATACTTGCACGTTCGATATATATATCGTTTCAAGCACACATATTTCGATTGCAAGCATTCTTGGAAATTACCCATATTGATAACAGACCATTAACGTCAGTAAGCCACGATCGACATTACGCCGTCAATGCGATGTGCAACGCTTCTTCCAAATTACCCGAGAGTGTAGCGTACTGCACAAATCATTCACGCACTTAAGCTGCCACACACGACGACCAACTAGCACAAGGCGTACGTATCCAAAAAGCTGGAAAGCAAGAAAGTGTAAGGGACAGACACAAACCTTGATAAAATAAAGTAGCCGACGTCCATTATTCGACGTCGACACCGCTCAGAGACAACCTGGTACTTGGACGCTGCAGCGAAGTAGCGGTGCCGGGCTGCTCGGATGCGAACCAAGGACTGGCGCAATGATCGCCATCATCGCGCATCGCATTCACCCACTCAGTCAAGCTGCCTAGCGAGTCATCACATCGCCTCGAACCGCTGCGGCGCTGTGCACACCGGTATCCCATGCCCGTTATGGCGCTGTCCAGTTGCTACGCAACGATCAGGGATATGGAGAACACGAGCACAACAATGGACATAGTACGCGTGCGGTAGAAAAGTCGCGCAGGGCGCAAAACACTTGAGCGCATGACTCAGAAATATGTTGTGTTTATTAAGGGGCAGAGATATGTTACTGGATGGGAAACTCTGTTGTAAATGTAATGAGTTATAGGCACCTGGTGTATAGGGGAAAGTTATGTACCTTTGACCACTTTTGACATTTTTAATTGCAAATGACCCATAAATATTTTAAACATTATTTTAATTGTGTTACTTGACAGTACAAACCTTATCTCATATTACAATGTTATTTAATTTTATTTGTCTTAAACAATTTCATAGAAGTATTATTTTTAGTAAAATTCTGCAAATGGTCAAAGGTACAATGCAGTGGTTGTACATTTGACCATCTGAATAAAATAGAACATTATTATGACAAGTGACCTTAAATTATACATTTTTTTTTACAAGACAGAAATATTAGAAAAATGTAACTTGTTCATATTGTTGTGATATCATTTTAATGAAAAATTATAAAACCTTTATTTGACCACAACTTTGTGGTTGCACTCGTGTGAACTTCCCAACAATTTCTTCTTTTAACACAGCACTCATGTCATCCACAAGTGGTATTGTGAAAATGTTGATATGCTTCCTTTAATGCCGGCGGCGGTGGCCGAGGAGACTGAGGCGCTCCAGTCACGGTCTGCACGGCCACTACGGTCGGGGTTCGAATCCCCCCTCGGGCATGGATATTTGTGCCGTCCTTAGTATAAGGTATTTGATAAGTAGTTTGTAAGTTTAGGGACTGATGACCCCGTAGTTAAGTCCCATAAGCTTAACAAACATTTCATTTCATTTCTTCCTTTAATGTCTCATAAATTTCACTTCAACTTTATTTTTCCCGTTTGTTTTTAACACTTGAGCTGCAAAATGTTTTACACTTTTCCTGCATCAAGCTTGACACGTTGAATGATGCGCTTCAAAAACTCCAAAACAAGCTCGTCATTGGACCATCCTGAACTAGATGCTCCCCCAATGCACTCGGGTGGTGCGCCATACAACAAATTCCTTAAAGTGGACTCTTGGAAAAAATAGCGTCTGTGATATTGAGTTTCCTGCAGCATTCACTGCAGCAGTCATCGTCTCTTTCTCCTGATGTGACAGCTACAATTTGCTTAAACCCTTCTAAGGCTAGGTTTTTGTTGGTAACATGGAGTGTTGGCATTCCAGTCACGTTCAGGTTCCAAATGTTAGATGGCTCGGAAGGATATCGTGATAATATTTCCTTATAGTTCTGGAAAACAAATTTCACAGTCTCACGATTGAAGGCGGTGGTTGGGGAAAGGGTAGTTTCTTCTTGTTTTCCTAAAGACGGTTCACCTGAGTACCTTTTACGAAAATCTTTTAACCACTGAGTCCAGAAAATTTTTATTCTTGGCCACAGCGTATCTGTATGCCAGTTGCCTTACAGTCAACAGGCTCAAAGCATGATACATCTTCGAAGCTTATTTTATATGTTAACCAGCAACAGTTCATCCTCCTTTTTGAAAACTTTCTTCACAGCCAAGTTTGGTGAATATACAAACTTCTCTTTTCCAGACGCACTGAACTGTTATAAACGAAAAATCAGTGTAGGTTTTTTTTTTTTTTTTTTTTTTTTATGCTGAAGTGTTTCGCTGCCTTCCCTATGGTCATATCTCCTGACTTTACAGCACTCACTGCTTGTTCCATGTCTTCTTTCACTGTTTCCTTCTTGGCTTCTCCTGCCTCACTACTTGGTATTCTGTTGTTGAAGAGAAAGTATTGGCCGGCCGCGGTAGCCGCGGGGACTGAGGCGCTCCGGTCACGGTCTGCACGGCCACTACGGTCGGGGGTTCGAATCCCCCCTCGGGCATGGATATTTGTGCCGTCCTTAGTATAAGGTAGTTCGTAAGTAGTTTGTAAGTTTAGGGACTGATGACCCCGTAGTTAAGTCCCATGAGCTTAACAAACATTTGAACATTTTGATTTTGAGAAAGTATTGTTATTGACTGTTGTACCTTTGACCGGTCAAAGGTACATCGAAATGAGTGGTCAAAGGTACAACATACAGTGAGGTTTTCACTTAGAACCACATGTACATGTTAGGTTATGTTTCAACTTTAAACTTTTTTACAAATATCACTCATAATTGACAGAATTACGTAGCAATAATTATTTATTTAAGATTGAAAATAATTTACGTGACAAAATTAATTCGTATGGTACATGCATGATATTTACTTTTCTGGTCGTAAATTGGTAACTTCGTATTTTAGAAATATGCTTCCAAACAACACCACAAAAACAAGTGAATATGCTGCCTCTGTGGCAAAGAGGCCCCAGAAGTCATAGTGGTCAAAGGTACAATGTGGTCAATGGTACACAACCTTTCCCTAATGACAATTCAAATGTTCAAATGTTTGTAAAGTCTATGGGACTTAACTACGGGGTCATCAGTCCCTAAACTTACAAACTACTTATGAACTACTTACGAACTAGGACGCCACAAATATCCATGCCCGAGGGGGGATTCGAACCCCCGACCGTAGTAGCCGTGCAGACTGTGACTGGAGCGCCTTAGTCCCCTCGGCCACCGCGGCCGGCTAATGACAATTGGTTGCAGAGACTTACGTAAGTGACGAATAGATAATTAAATTTAATATTAGAATACTCTGCAATATCAGGTTTGCCCAAGATCGGTTCTAAATCTCATTATTATTTCTGATCTGTTTCTACAGTCCTTCAGTGCTGTTATCGGCTCTGTTATCGGCATCTTTTTCAAATATGATTTTTCGTTCTGTACTCTGTACGGTATGAAGATTCCTTTCTATTATATCTAGAGTTTTTCATGAAAATGATCACATAAATTGTCTTTGGCTCATTGCTATGTCAGCCACCTATTTCAATAATTTTGGTTATTCATCTGCAGCTGCTGCGCGGTAGTAGTCGAGAGGCCTGGAGCGCCACGTGGCGGATCGTGCGGCCTCCCGCGTCGGAGGTTCGAATCCTCCCTCGGGCATGGATATTTGTGTTGTCTTTAGTATTTTGTCTTAATATTTGATTTTTTAAATTATTATTATTATTATTATTATTATTATTATTATTTTTAGCACTTTACGTTCAGCAGACATTAAGAAGCAGCACACCGAAGAATTTATACCACGAGTTCCACAATGTCCTGCAGTGCTGCGTATAAATAATCTAAACTACCTTTTACCGCACATTGAAATTAACAATTTATGACAGGGAGTTGTAAATATGTTTTCCCTCTCGAGTATAGTCAGAGTTGCGGATGAAACGAAAAATACAGAATGTGATATTAAAAATAGGGCATATATTTATTTTTCTCCATATTTTCCAAGTCTATTGAGACATTTCTCATACCGCTCTATAAGCTCCAAAAAGCCTTCCAGCTTAAAATGAGGTCGTTGCCGACGGAAGAAGCATTACGTCCCAGAAAACGGCGAGTAGCACTTCACCTGCAGATGGAGTGCTTTTAAACATCATTCGGACAGGTGATACCGGATTTTTCCACTCCATGAATGCGGCCTTCGATTCGGGCTTGTATTGGTGGACCCATGTTTCAACGTCTGTGACAATCCGGAAGAGAAAGTCATTACCTTATTAATAGTCGACCTCTACCCAATGGTGTATCGGTGTCTTGCACGTGCGCGTTCACCAGCTGTGTCGTCTTTCGCCCATACCCGTTCAACGGTTCTTCCGTATGCAACGTCCAGATTTCATTCCTGGAAGGCGTCCTGAAACTTATAAACCGGTTTGACAAATATCACAATATACTTGATAATTATGTAGAAAAATAAAGATATTTATTATCTTTAATCTCTCATTCTATTTTTTTCCTTTCATACCCAACTCTGCCCACAGTCGACAGCGGAAACTCATTGTCCAACTCTCCCTCTAGATTTTTAAATCATATATTATCATAAAAGAAAAACCTATTTTAAATGTTTCTTAATTATGGTGAACGTAGTTTAATAGGATTGGAATGAAGAAACATTTTATCTATTGTGCATATATTAGAAATTTATATAGTACATATGGATTATCGAGTAATGCAACGTAAACAACTACTTTCCGCTGCCCAAGAACATACCTTGCATATATAAAATAATTTCATTGTTATAAGTCACACACTGATGTTCTGTAATCCTTCGGTAAAAGGCAGACAGGAAAAACCGCATGTCAAGTATAAAAGTCCACAAATATAAAATACAAATCATATTTTGCTGGTTCCCGAATGTGCTTGTGCCTCAATCATAGCAGTGGTGACTGAGCTAGCTGGATATTTGTAAGATGACTTTCATTATAGGCCTACACTGCCTAACAGGAAATTGTGATGCACCTAACAGTGGCCCAGTACTATTCCATTTCGGTCTACGTTCATAATATTGATGTGTATTGATGAAATTATTAGATTTACACGGCTCTGTAATGTGTAGGACGCCCAAAATAGTGAATTGGGGACGCACAGCCCTCCTGATTCGAAGTCGGTACCACTCAATTGCCGTCAGTCAGACGATGGAGAAGAAGTACAAAGGAACCGCAATGTCTCGCAGATACGTTAGGACGCCAATCTTACTGTCTTTCTAAATATTCACATCCCATAACTATGCACTTAGCTCTGCGTTACATGTCCAGGAAACTTTGCACAAAAAGACTTCCTTTGGAACGGTGATCAAATGCCTCGTCATGTTTCGTTGGATGTCAGGAATATCGTCCAGTCTATTTCATTTTCGAGTCGAGGGAATAGGAAGAAGTCCGGAGGATTTAGGTCCGGCAATTGTGGTAGATGTTTGCCTTTTTTCCAAGAACTGTTTGACGGTATTGGCTGTGTGGCGAAGAGGAATAGTGGGCAGAACCCGAAGTTAGTTGACAAAGACGGAGCAACACTAAGAATGATTGTGGGCAGACCACATGAAAGTACCGCAAAAAGCGAGTGCAAAACTCAACAGTCAATTCAGTGAGACTATCGCGATGAAAAAGAGCACGGCAATCACACGTCGCACCGACATTCCATACAGTACTGTTAGGTTGGCACTTAGACGTACCCTCCGATGCTATTCTTACAAAATCCATCGGCATCATAAACTGTTACCTGGCGATTTAGTGAAGTGGAGTGCATTTGCGGTGTGGGCGTTTCAAAATGTGGCGGAAGATGACGACTGGTTGAGTAACGCGTTGTGGACCGACGAAGCGCATTTCACGCTCCGAGGGTCTGTCAACGCCCACAACTGCAGAATTTGGGATACCGAAGATTCTAGGACTGTCGTAGAAACTCCACTGCACGACGATAAAGTCACAGTATGGATTGGATTTACTACATGTACCGTTATCGGACCGTTTTTCTTCGAAGAAGTGCGTGATTCAGGTTTTGTAACTGCTACAGTGACGGGTGAGAGGTACGCCGATATGTTACAGAATCGCATCATCCCCAGCCTGGCTGATAAACACCTGCTGGAACGAACGATTTTTATGCAGGATAGCACTCCACCCCATATTGCTAAACACGTGAAAGATTTCTTGCGCGCGTCCTTTTATGATGATCGAGTGCTCAGACGCCACTTTCGCCATGCTTGGCCTCCCAGGTCCCCAGACCTCAGTCCGTGCGATTATTGGCTTTGCGGTTGCCTGAAGTCGCAAGTGTATCGCGATCGACCAACATCTCTAGGGATGCTGAAAGACAACACACCAATACCTCACTATAACTCCGGACATGCTTTACAGTGCTGTTCACAACATTATTCCTCGAATACGGCTACTGTTTAGGAATGATGGTGAACATATTGAGCATTTCCTGTAAAGAAAATCATCTTTGCTTTGTCTTAATTTGTTATGCTAATTATTGCTTTTCGAGCAAAAATTTCTGTCGCGCGTTTTTTTACTTTATGACTAACAGATTGTTAAAGGACACGACCGAATTCCAAAATTATAATGCATCTTCATATACAGTCTAAAAGGCGTAAGATTGCTTTTTATTTCGGAAAATTCTCAAACATCTTATTTGGACAGCAAAATCGCTATTTTTATCGTAACTGAACGGTTGTGGGGAGCTTTAGAGCAGAGAGTGAAGCCCGCATTTACAACTCCAACATCACTGAAGCAAATGAACATTATATTAGAAAGTTAAAAAAAAAAAAAAAAAAAAACCTTTTTAAGAATCTGTTTCTCGAAGAGTTGCAATGATGGTGCAACTCCTTACTGATAAATAAAATTTGTGCCCAGGTAAGCTGTAGAATTGAAACATTCTGGACAGGTCAGGTGTCCATACGCAACGTGTGACTATAAAGTTCGATGAATGGCCCTGCAACATTAACGTAAGTTAACTATGAACTACAGATACATTACTGTCCCTCGAAATAGTCACCTCCCATAACTATGCAGTGCTGAGCTCTGCGATACTTGTCTCGGAAACTGTGCAGAAAGTCTTCCTTTAGGGATGGTGTCCAAAAGTGCCATCAAGTTTCTTTGTATGTCATGGATATCGTCAAATCTTTTCCCTTTCAAAGCAAGTTTGAGTCGGGGGAATAAAAAAGTCTGGAGGATTGTGATTCGGCGAGTATGGTGGATGTTCAAGTCGCACGACAACACTTGCGCCCACAGACAGCCGATTTCGTCAAACGTTTCCTGGAAAAATCAGTGGGTGGAGCAACCTGAACATCCTTCATTCCTGCCGCAGCTCAATCCTCCAGACTTCTTATTTCCTCGGCAGATATTCGCTTTGAAAGGAATGAGATTGCCGATATTCCTGACATGCAACGAAACGGGACGAAGCTTTTCGACAACATCCCAAAGAAAGAGTTCGTTCAAAGTATCAAGGACATTTATCGAAGACGTCAGCGGTGGCAATTTTGAAAGACACTAAGGTAACTGTAGTTTATAGTTCATGTACGTTAAGGTTACATGACTATTCACCGAGCAGTATTGTCAGATGTATTTATTTATAAGATGATTCCTGTCAAATGCCGTTTACGTACAGTACAAAGCACACGCGATTCCTCCCACAAGCTTTAAACAGTCCGTCCACGAAATTAATGCATAAAACAGACCGGTCGTCTCGTCTAGTTGACAGGCATATGAGTCATTCAGAGAGCACAATGGCTCGATGTTGGAATCAATGACGTGCAATTTGTACTCGACTAAACTGGATGCTGCATATTAACTGTGATGAATAACGAAAATAAAAATCACCCCTTCATTCAGCAAATATTTCAGTCTGTTAGATGTGTAAAATTCAAATTTTTTATCCGAGTGATTTTACTTTTTTTTCTTTTATCTTCTTCAAATCGCAAGGTAAATTTTAGACCGCCGTCATTCAACACAATATGCACTTTTGCTAGCGAAAAATTACAGTTTTTCGGTTCTATATCGATGACGGAGAAAGATTTTCGGAAACGGAAAGATGTTGTTTCTGATAAGTGTCTACAGGCTGTATTATAAATATTTGAACAAATTCCAATGTTTAGTTATTGAGATATTTGAGACTCACGGTCTAAAAACGGGACATATCGAGCTTTGTGACCTTGAGTTTGAATTTCCGAATCTCCCTAACGGATAAATATAAACATTTTCTTGCGAAAATCATTATAAGTACATATGGTACAACTTTCGACGATTTGCAATGTACAGAAACTATCGAAGTGACCATACCCACAATTCGATTTTTGGTACGAAAAAATCATGGTTTCTCGTGATTCTCTCAGGAACCACACATGGATTAATGGTGAATTGCAGGCCGTATGAAGCCTACCGTTTGGAACATATCCTGTATTCAAATATTATGAATTATCTCGAACGGAATGATCTATTGACCCAAGGTCAACACAGATTTAGAAAATATCGTTCATGTGTAACACAACTAGCTCTTTACTCACACGAAGTGGTGGGTGCTATCGAGAAAGGTTCTCAAATCGATTCCGTATTTCTTGATTTCCATAAAGCTTTTGACACTGTACCTCACAAACGGCTTTTAATCAAATTGCGTGGTTATGGTATATCGCCCCAAATTTGCGATTGGATAGGGGATTTCCTGTCAGAGAGGACACAGTTCGTAGTAATCGATGGTAAGGCATCGACTAAAACAGAGGTGATATCGGGCATTTAACAGGGTAGTGTCATTTGTCCTCTGCCGTTCCTTATTTACATAAACGATTTGGGGGGAAACTAAGGAGCTCTCTTAGTTTTTTTGCAGATGACGCCGTCATTTACCGTCTAGTAAAATCATCTTAAGAATAAAACCAACTGCAGAAAGATCTAAATGAGATATCACTATGGTGTAAAAATTGACAATTGACTCTAAATAATGAGAAGTGTGAAGTCGTCCACATGAGCGCGAAAAGAAATCCGTTAAACTTTGTTTACAAGATAAATCAATCGAACGTGAAGGACGTAAACTCTACAAAATATCTAGGAATTACTATTACTTCAGACTTAAACTGGAAAGAACACGTAGATACAGTCGTGGGAAAGGCAAACCAGAGACTGTGTTTTATTGGCAGAACCCTTAAAAGATGCAACAGAACTACTAAAGAAACTGCATACACTGCGCTTGTCCGTCGTTTTATGGAGTATTGCTGCCCAGTGTGAGATCCTTATCAGTTAGGTTTGACAGAGGACATCGAAAGAGTTCAAAGAAGGGCAGCTCGTTTTGTACTGTCACGATACAGAGGAGACAGCGTCACGGAAATGATACAGGATCTGGAATGGGAAACATTACAAGAACGGCGCTTATCGCTACGGCGTGGGCTACTTACGAATCTCCAATTGTCAACATTCTCCTCCGGATACGAAAATATATTGTTGACTCCCACTTACATAGGCAGAAACGATCATCGGCATAAAATACGAGAAATCAGAGCTGGACGCCGGCCGCGGTGGCCGAGGGGACTGAGGCGCTCCAGTCACGGTCTGCACGGCCACTACGGTCGGGGGTTCGAATCCCCCCTCGGGCATGGATATTTGTGCCGTCCTTAGTCTTAGTTAGTTCATAAGTAGTTTGTAAGTTTAGGGACTGATGACCCTGTAGTTAAGTCCCATAGACTATACAAACATTTGAACATTTCAGAGCTGGAACGGAGAGATTCAGGTGTTCTTTCTTCCCGCGCGCTATTCGAGAATGGAATGGGAGATAAATAGTTTAAAGGTGGTTCGATGAACCATCTGCCAGGCACTTAAATGTGATTTGCAGAGTATTCCATGTAGATGAAGATGTAGGTTGGCCACATGTAATGTGCAAACACTAACCGATTTGTTCCATTTGGATGGCCTGCAGGCAGTGTGTAATGTTTAAGATTCTGACGCTGTGCTGTAGGACAGCTACAGTATTGCCACTCTTTTAATACAAATGATAACTAAGCTAAGGGATATCCAGAACACTTTAGGCCTTAATTCTGTGTCACTAACAGAACCCGAGATGGTGATGTACTGAAAAATTACGTAATAACTATGCCACATCATTAGAGAAAAACAACCATATATTCCAGTAGTACACTGCAACGACTTGATCTGTTTTGATCTTTCTGAGTTTTTGCTAAGCATATGAAAAGTCAAAACAACCCACTGTTTGGTTGTAGCCGTTTTCTCTACAGGAATTCTCTCTTTCACATTTCCCTCTGATTTCTTCTTATTTTGTTTAACAAGTTTATGTTTCTCTACGGCGTCAGTCAACTTTCGTGTTTTGCGTGTTTTCCTGCCAGTAACTGAGCTTTTGTTTGGCGGTGCTTTTGGCCATGGGCTAATTACCTGAGGTGTTACAGCGAAGCGTGATGTTCGACCACATTTTCTCTTGAAGTTCCTGGCGCACTAATTTGTTGAAATTCTCCGGGTTCGCCCACAGTTGACGAAGCACTTCTTTCACGCAGCTAACATCTGTAATTTCCGATATTATTTGATTTTTGTTTCCTATTTTGAAATATATTTGTTGAAACTTGAATGTGAAAAAATACGCTGTAATAATTGTAATGTTAGCGGGCAAACTGAGCAGTTCGCTTCCCTGCACCAAAGTAGCGAATGATCACAGTGCCTCCTCACTACAGTAATATGGTAAATATATTTGATACTGTACTCACAATTACATATATAAGCAATTATATTGCTTATAATATCATCTTTTACCTTAGTATAAATATGCTTATTGATTTTTACTTGCCTGAAAAATATTTGTACCAGTCTTCTCTACAGGAAGTGTCATCCCGAAAAAAAAAAAAAAAAAAAAAAAAAAAACCAGATAATACTAACATACCGACTATTTCCTTTGGTGAAATTATGCGGCTGTTGAATGATTATGATACGTTCAAAAATGGCAAAGCCAAGATCGCTGCTATATAACTTTATTTGGACGACCGGTTTCAGTGCTCTCTGTCATCATCATCATCTGGTCAAAAAATGTTTTACTCAGCCGTCATCTTGTAATGTCAATAGTTGTTGTGTAAAATAACTTACAGTGCATAGGTGCACTATGTCATTCTAGTAAAAGTTTAGATATCACTATAAGTGACAGTAGGATACTGTTGACATTACAAAATAACGGTTGTGTAAAACATTTTTTGACCAGATGATGATGACAGAGAGCACTGAAACCGGTCAAAATAAAATTCTATATCAGCGATCTTGGCTTTGCCATCTTTTGAACGTATCATAATATTCAATTATATATTATTTGACGTCATTACAGCGTTCAATGAATGAAATAAATAGCAATTTGCGATCAGTTATGGCTTCACTGTACTAAGTTTAGATGAAATACCAAAGTTCGGAGAATGAAAATTCGTGCCCGGCCGGGATTCGAACCCGGGACCTCCTACTTACTAGACAGACGCGCTGACCACTCCGGCACAGAGGACACAGTGACGATCCCGAATGCAGAGGACTCTTCCCTGCACGTCTCCCGGCACACCCAAATCTCCATTCGCCACGCTGTCTCTTTCCTACCACAGCCTATTTGTTCTGTAATGTTCGTAGACACAATACTGTATTCCCGCATCAGAGAGAACAGACCATGAGGTATCAATACACAATTAATTGTCGTCAAGAGTCCAGTCTCGGCTTGTATACAATTATATAGAACAAATAGGCTGTGGTCTAGGAAAGAGACAACGTGGCGAATGGAGATTTGTGTGTGGTGGGAGACGTGCAGGGAAGAGTCCTCTGCTGTGGGGCTGGTCACTGTGTCCTCGGTGGTGGAGTGGTCAACGCGTTTGCCTAGTAAGCAGGAGATCCCGGCTGGGCACAAATTTTTATTCGCCGCACTTTGTTATTCCATCTAAACCTAGTACAGTGATGCCATATCTGATCGCAAATTGCGATTTATTTCATATCATAATATTGGATCGCCTCCTCACATTATAAACGAAGTCGAATATATTATCTTTATAAGGAACAGATGGCTTTGCCCCTGTGTTCACTGTACCCAATAGCTAATAGTCATAGGCTGTTATTATTTTTCCTTTTATTTGTGTATTTTTACCGGTACGTGCTTTATGTATCTTAGGCATAGTTATACAGACAATTTTTTTCAGGTTAGAAAAGCTGATGCTGTAACATATGTTCAGTGAGTATCGTCAATTCTTTTTTTCAGTTTTTGTAGTCTCGAATAGTACAGAAAGTACTAATATCGACAGAGCACTGCCCTTTGGGATGACGAGGGACACAGAATTCGGACATGAATGCGGATCGGCGAGGGTCATATCAGCGTCACAGCATGATTTGCAGCGTCTGTACGTGTGTGTTGGTGGCCATTCAAAGGCCGGTAAGTTGGCAGAGCTGCTCGACCCTGCACAGGAAATGTATCCACACGTGTGCCAATAGATGGCGGGGCCTTTGATGCGCGACTGGCAAATCTGCAGGTATTTGGTGTCGTGGCAGACTGGTCCGGCAGGACTACCCCAAGGCTGCTAAACATGATCCTTTGATGTACAATGGCTGCCTAGGCATCTCTCAAATGTGTGAAAATAGATCCACTGTCGAGATGCTTGTCGCGCTGCAGCTGCCAGATATGATGGTTACGTGTGCATGAGTTATGTCTCAGCGATAGCGTTGATGTATGTGTATCTTTTTCTTTGATGAATGCTGTAGCCGAATATTTAAGTTGTTTGAAAGTGACTGTATTAATTGATAAACAGTGCTATTAGGACACTGTGTAAAATTATACAGCCACAGATAGTGATGTGGTCATGTGCATGCCGTGAAAGGGGGGTTTACATAATAAATATTTAAGTTTAACATGGAGAGGACGGGACTCTACAATACATCTGTATGCAGCTCTTGTTGTAAACTCACATACCTATGGCGGTGCCCCATTGATTGCGTCCTGGTTATATTTTTTGACTTCAACCTCAGCTTGTTTTATGACAGATATGTGTAACCCTAATAATGCAACGTAGGGATTTTATCATTTCAACCGTTAAATTGTGATTATATATATATTATAGCTGACAGTATCTGTCAGTTTTACTCCCATTTGAATGCGTCCTGGTCTCCCGCCTTTCTGTCCTCGCCATGCCATGGGGCACCACCATAGGTATGTGAGTTTACAAAAAGAGCTGCATACAGTTGTATTGTATAGTCCCGTCCTCTCCATTTTAAACTTAAATGTGTATAGGATTTCTAGGTTTTAATTCTTTCTATTTGGTTTTATATAGTTTCTATTTTTCTCATCTTTGTCAGTTACACTAGAGCCATCTGGTGGCGTCTACCGTTTACTTTGACGATGCTGGGTGATTTGGCTCCAGTAATTTTCAGCAGGGCATTGACATCATACAATTTTATTATGTAAACCCCCTTTCACGGTATGTACTTAACATATTTGTGTTTACAATGTAATTTTGTATCTCTTTTATCCATGCAGTTCCCTTTTTGTGACATCAGGCTTACTGATGTTTGTAACTTTACAGATTCTGAAGATGATTTTTATCGAAACGCGTCAATGACCACATCACTATCTGTGGTTCTATAATTTTACACAGCTTCCTAATAGCACTGTTTATCAATTAATACTGATATGGGCGCATACCTCCTGAACGACTTTATGTCACATCTGGAAAGTGACTGTCTATTCTACGTGCGGTGCAGCGACAGACTTTACAGTGAGATTATAACTTTCCTCTTTTCATTGGTATTCCAACATCACATTGCCATTGTTAAAATAAGACAAAAATTACAAATGAGTTGCTAAACATCCAGTGCTTCTTTTAACGAGAAAAATAGTTGCAGTTGTGCTAGCGAAGACGTGCGATCTACAACTGCTATAGTTGTATACATAACTAAACTAAATATCTGATGTAGTGCGCTCACTATAAAAATACATTTCCCAGTAACAAAATAAACAATGTCAAAAACTACGGATTTGATTTCGTTGAACTCTGCAAGGCAATCATACCGGACGTATTACAATATTACGCAAAGACGAATTGTAGACTGGCAGAGTGTTCTGTGCTGAAAAACCTGTCCTTCTGAACTAAGGGGTAATTAAAATGGCAAAAGTTTAGGCAGAATCGTAGAGGATATAACTATCAACGTGCTAAGTTTTTTTATTGTAAAATGTAAACTTTCACGGCCGGAATGGTCAAAATTACTAAAAATTTCCGGGCTGTTATGCCGTGGTCTAGTGGATTTATTATAGAAACCCAACGTTTCGTCCCCCACTGCGGAGGACATTCTCAAGGGTCAGTATCGAGCCAGTGTGTTCATCGGATATTCAAAAGTGCCACGATCCCCCTTGAAAATGTTCTCCGCAGTCGAGGACGAAACGATGGGTTTCTACAATAAATCCACTAGACCACGGCATAACAGCCCGGAAATTTTTAGTAATTTTAAGTTTTTATAATTACAAAAAAGGATATACCGCTTCAAAAATCCGTTAATATCATATTGCTAAGTTCTGTAATATTTTTAAATATTACACATCCATTCCTAAGCGAAGGTAGCTAATGTTCATCTTATGATCACTCTGTGATTTATAAAGCTATAGAACATACCTTGGACATTACTAACAATTCATGATTCACGCGTCAGCCATTGGTCTTGCGTCAGAATAGCAGCATGCTTTTGTACCATCAGTCCAATGGTCCATGTGAGTTACGAATTGTTAATAATGTGCAAGGTATGTTCTACAGATTTATGACTACGGATGTATGTTTCATAAGTAAAAACATTTACAGGTATGATGAAGGCAGCCTACAGCTACCGATCTATAGATTTTTCGAGTGGTGTCGTTCGCGAAATAGTTTTCTGAAACGATTTTAGCCAGCCTGTATTTTTTGGAATTTTTAAAAATCAGATTAGATAACTTCCCAAGGGCTGAAATAATGTTAGAAATATATGCTAACTTTTATTTATTCTGGAGATCGAAATGTCAGATAACTGAAGAAATTTACTTAGTATTTGGCTCTCAATATAGATAAATGCTAAAATGGGCATAAAATTCTTAACTAATTATTGTTACTATTTGAAACGAACATGATGTATTTCCTTTGGTTAATGTAATATAACCGGTGGCGGTCATCTCCGGATGGCAGCCATGACTTAAACTTTGCTGAGTACACGTCTCCGGTGATTTGTAGGCATGGTCAAACAATAGTAGCATTTCATGGATGCCAGAGTATTTTTAAATGTATAATTTCTGACTTGAAGATTTTTCGTGTGGTGTCGTTAGCGAAATAGAATATTTTCGAGTGTTATAAAATCTCGTGGACTTTAATTACTGCTACAATTGTAGGTACCTATCAAGGTTGATTTTCAATATTTTAGCAGTTACAGTGTGTGGAACTTATAAATTAAACTGGCGCTGGTTGAACATATTTCTCTGTGCTAATTGTTAATGCGTGTGTGCAGTTTCGCGCAGTATCAAATGGGGGCTCCCAGATACAGAGGTGAACATGAGTACAGATAGTAGAAGCAAACAGAGTCTTTTCCTTAATCCGTAAATTCCCATCTCTCCTTTTCATTTATGCAATAAATATGCAAACTTTCTATTATAATACTGTTTTGTTCTTGCTGTCTAATGATACATAATTTAAATTTCCCCAAACTATTATTTCATTCAACAGATTTTATTTCCCTTTCTCAGTAAATACATCGTATTATAATACATAAAATTATTAGGAGGATTTTAAAACGTCTCTAAGTGATTTTCCCACATTCTCATATATTTTTAGCTATATGTATTTAAAAGTTCCTATAATTTTGAAAGAGGTGTAACCCTAAACGCAATCGATATGAACGATCAACATTACAGGGAGTCAGCTATTTGTGTATCTTGTGTGATGTTCTCTTCTCCATTGTCTTTCGACCTTTTCTGTTTCTCAATTAATCAACTCGCTAGGAGTGCATATTACATGACTCAATGGACGTTGTAAAAGAGACTTCTTGTTGTTCGTTGTGGCCTTCAGTCCGGAGACTGGTTTGATGCAGTTCTCCACCCTACTCTATCGTGAGCAAGACTCTTCATCTCCTCATAAGAACGGCACCCTACATCCATTTCAAACTGCTTGCTGTATTCATATCTTGGTCTCCCTCTTCGATTTTTGACCCACACACTTCCCTCCAATGCTAAATTCCCAATTCCTTGCTGTCTAAGAATGTGTTCTATAAATCGATCTCTTCTTTTAGTCAACGTATGGCAGAAATTTTTCGCCCCAGTTCTGTTCAGTACCTCTTAATTAGTTCCGTCATCCACCCACCTAATCTTCAGCATTCTTCTGTAAAACCACATTTCAAAAGCCTCTATCCACTTCCTGTCATCACTTTTTATCGTCCATGTTTCACCCCCATACAAGCCAGCACTCCATACAAATGCCTTCAGAAAGGACTTCCTTACGCTTAAATTAATATTCGATGTTAACAAAATTCTCTTTTTCAAATACGCTTTTCTTCCTATTGCTATTCTGCATTTTATATCCTCTGTACTGAGACGACCGTTTGTTATTTTACTGCCCAAGTAACAAAACGCGTCTACAACATTTATTGTCTCGTTACCTAATCTAATTCCTTCAGGATCGCCTGATTTTCTTAGACTGCACTCCACTACCCTTGTTTTGCTCTTATTAATGTTCATCTTGTATGCACCTTTCAACACACTGTCCATTTCGTTCGACTGCTCTTCCAGGTCCGTTGCTGTCTATGACAAAATTACAAAATTACATTGTCAGAAGCATAACGCAATGATTCTATTTTTTCGCCCTGAACTTTAATTCCTTCTCGAAATTTCTCCTTGTTTTCCGTTGTAGCTTGCTCAATGTACAAATTGAATAACATTGGGGATAGAGTACAGCCCTGTCTTACACCCTTTCATGCATTTCAAGTCTTCATAACTGCTGTCTCGTTTTTGTACAACTTGTAAATAACCCTCCGTTCCCTATATTTTTCTCCTGCTGATTTCAGAATTTGAAACAGTCTATTCCATTCAACACTGTAAAAAGCTTTTTCCAAATCTACAAAAGCTATAAATGTAAGTTTAATGAAATAAATCGCAATTTGAGATCAGTTATGGCTTTACTGTACTAACTTTAGATGGAATACCCAATTGCGGCGAATGAAAATTTGTGCCCGGCCGGGATTCGAACCCGGGATCTCCTGCTTACTAGGCAGCCGCTGGGCTCCTGACGACCATTATATGTGTATCGATACCTCATGGCCTGTTCTCCCTGATGCGGGAATACAGTGTTGTGGCTGCGAGCATTACAGAACAAATAGGTTGTGATAATAGGAAGAGAGAGCGTGGCGAATGGAGATTTTGGTGTGTCGGGAGACGTGCAGGGAAGAGTCCTCTGCAGTCGGGCTGGTCACTGTGTTCTTGATGGCGGAGTGGTCGACGCGTCTGCCTAGTAAACAGGAGATCCCTTGTTCATATCCAGGTCGGGCACAAAATTTTATTCGCCGCACTTGGGTATACCATCTAAACCTAGTACGGTGAAGCCAATTGCGATTTATTTCATTAAATGAACGTTGTAACGTCGTGAACAAATATATAAATGTAAGTTTGTCTTTCCTTAATCTATCTTCTAAGACAAGCCGTTCCTACACTTCCCCTGAATCCGAACTGATCTTCCCCGGCTTCTGCCATTTTTTCCATCCTTACGGCAAAGAGACTAAGTTGTGTAAATAACGGAGATAAGCTATCACATTTTAAAAGCACTATAGTTCCAAAAGACTACTGCGAACATTTTCATCAATAATAATGATTTTCATTTCATTTGGGCCTGCAGCATTGTGTATGTCTTTTAAGGACATATTGTTAATCTATGAAATGCCAAAATGCTGCTTCACTTTATAGATGTTAAAAACTGTTTATTATTATCGCAATAGGCCTATTTCGGCACTGTGGCCATCATCAGGCTATTTCCATATGACATCGTGGAGGTATAATTGATTATAATGACTGCAATGATTGCAGTATACATGTTCTTTAGATGGTATATATATATTACGTTAATCAGGTCTTAATTCTTTACAGATATGTCAAACTGACAGATTAGCTGTAAAGAATTAAGACCTGATATATATGCCATCTAAAGAACATGTATACTGCAATCATTGCAGTCATTATAATCAATTATACCTCCACGATGCTATATGGAAATAGCCTGATGATGGCCACAGTGCCGAAATAGGCCTATTGCGATAATAATAAACAGTTTTTAACATCTATAAAGTGAAGCAGCATTTTGGAATTTCATAGATTAACAATAATGATTTTGCCATGACGTAGGATGGGCTTGTTCATATGATCGGTTACTGTCAGTTTCACTCAAACCTCTAAAGTTACAATTTAGAGACGTTTGATGTGGCATATGACTGACAGTTGATAGCGAGGATCTGCTAGTGAAAGTGAAACACGTGTCGGACCAAATTAGCCCGCCATTTACCTGAATTAATGGAGCGTTGCAGCAGTTTACCCTCCGCCGGCGATTTTACGCTACTGTGGAATTAGTCTGCAGAATTTCGCCGAATCGTGCACGTAATTGCTTCCCGCGGCAGCTTCGTTAACAGCAAATTCATTTCCCACCCGCCCCTCCCCGTGTCGATCGCCAACCCCGCCGGTGGATGAGGGCGAGGTGGGGGTTGTTAATGAGTTCATTTTGAATTGTCTGAAATCACGGAATTTAATTTCTGTAATGCCGGCCTGCTTGTAGCTGCCTGGTCCAACGGACGAGGCTAAACATAAGCAGGCGCAAGGGGGCAAGGCGGGGGCGGGAGCTTCTCGCCGCCATCACAGAATAGGGAGCATACGGAAGGGAAAGCTGGGGGCGGCGCCTTTGATCTGTGTGTTACCAAGCGTTGCCCTCGGCGCCATATTGAAAAGCAGTAAACGCGGAACTATAGCTACTTAGTACTTTGACTGGAAATGGACTTTTTACAAACTGCAGCTAACCTCACCGACTTTTACGAAAGGAAACGGCTTTCCATTATGCTCTCATCTATTTTGCGTCCTCTTCTAGCACCTAATTGGAATCCAGCGAAAAGAATAGGCCTAAATTTTAATACAAGTACGAAAATGTACGGTGGAATCGATGATCGTTTTATTTGGTGCTTATCTCTAGAAAAATCCCAAATGACGCGGAGTTATGTTTGGGAAATTAGTTATAAACAAGAAAGTGACTATACAACTGCCAGGTTTTATTTGACACGAATAAATTCGCACAAAATATTGAGTCAGACTTAGCAGTACAACGTGATTACACAGAACTAATGACGTCTGGGCGTATATAAAAGTTGTATTTTCTTTAGTAGTATCATTTATTTACTGATAGGAGAAGGACATATAGAGGAATCTGTCAACCACAGAGCAAGAACAGCATAAAATAATTATTCTCCTTGATCTATTTGTTTGAGTATCCAAAGATCATTCGTTGCCAACATTAGCACACTACGCCTCCAATGCCGTAAGTAAGATTTTAGCTGCCTACTTACGCACTATTCTTTGTCATTCACTTTATATTATTCCCTGCAACGTTAAACTTATAAAATATAAATGTACTTCAACATTTATATGATGTTGAACTGCTGCAGCAACAGAGAGTTATCGTCAAGAGAAGAAGCAAGGCTACTTTTAATAATTATGCACACATTGCTCTCATTCGAAAATGGTAACATTTAACTTTCACTACACACATAGCGAAATTCACGTACTGCTCAGCATCTTTTGGGAAGGTGAAGAAACTTATATCCTTATTTGTATTAGAATTATCGCGGCAATTAGGTGCTGAACACCATCGACCGCCTTTTCTTTTATTGCTGCTCATAATAAAAACGGAACAGCTCCAACTACTGACACACAGTTCTTTCTTTTCACTGTAATGCACTGTACCAAATACTTGTTTACTTTAATGAGATTCAGGCAGTTAAAATACAGAATTAACAAACAAAGACTGCGTATTACCACGCCACAGAGTAGGGAGTGAGCACGCGTTTACTGCTTTTCAAGATGGCCGATTCCGCGCATGCGCACTAAATTTTGGACGACAGACTGCAGCGGGAGTTTCCTTTCTGTATACTCCTTATTCTGTGCCGCCATGGAGGGAAGACAGGAAGCTACAGCCCAGCCGGCATGGTGCGTCTGCTGTGGGGTGTGATTACTAGCTGTTCCAGGTCCTCTCGCTAACAAACTGCTGCTTCTGAAAGAAAATTTTTTGCCAAACACAACGTTAACGTTTCATTCCAATTTTAAAATCATATATTTCTGACTCTTTTCTACAAAGTAGACGGTCAAACAAGTACTGAAAAAGTGCCCTTAAATAATTTCATGAATAACATCGCTAATGAAATATAAACTTTGAAGTGGTTCACTGCTAGCGTAGCAAATCGAGATAGTGAGAAGTAACGCAGCAGTCGAGTAGCATTACTGGAAACATACACATCTTGTCCGAAAATTTTCAGCACCTGTAGGAAAACCTCTGTGGCATGAAGAAGTAATTAACCCTTCTTACAAAAACTGAACATTGTGTATTATTATGACGGCGCCTTTTGAGGTTTCGAAGAAAGGTCTGGTGATTCGCTTAATGTACGTTTGTTGTGGGTAAATTATTTTGAGACAGAAGAAAAATATCAATGTAAATACCAATATATAATCCCTGAGACGGATTTACGTCTCAAATGTGTCAAAGACATGATAAATCTGAAGCATTGAATGTGACTGAGTATCGGACCCGAACATCCATGCTGACTAGGCAGACGGCTTACCGCTAAACCACCGCATCAGTAGCGATTAAGGCGCCTCGGAATATATATGCACGATTTCCTGTACATCACAAACTGTATTTCATCTTCCGTGTTCCATAGAACATTGCGACCACTGCCAAGGCTCTCCATGCAGTGGAATAGCGCCTCGGCAATGGACATATTGTAACATTCCTGTTTAAGGTGATATAAATATCAATGTAAATACAAATATATAATCCCCGTCACGGCTTTTCGTCTCAAATGTGTCAAAGACATTAATAATAAATTTGAAGCATTGAATTAAAATTTGTGATGCGACCGGGAACACAGAAGCTGAAGTTTGAAGTTTATGACTTGAAGGAAATCAGGCGTAGACTATTCCGAGACGCCTTCATCGATAGTGATGCGGTGGTGTAGCGGTAAGACGTCTGCTTAATAAGGATGGAGTTCCGGGTTCGATTCTCGGTTGGATCACAAATTTTAATTCTATGCTTCAGATTTATCATTAATGTCTTTGACAGAAGGAAAAAACAGAAAATTTGGTGGAAGGCCCATAGCACAAGATACACAAAAAGATGACTACGTGGAAAGTAATGGATGCACACTAAGTTCGTTTAGGAATCAAATTGACAGAAAATTATATATAATATTATTTTGTAATTATAACAAAAATAAATCATAAAATTGAACGCCTCCAGTTAGGTATAATGGTAATGTCAATTACAAAATATTTATTATTATTCTGGATAACGGAGTGATACCTTCGTTAACGTCAACAATTGTTAAAGGAAGTACTGTCGAACGTTTAGTGAGAACTTTAGGAAAAACAATCTGATAATATGTACAAATAAATAGTATGAAAGACGCTTCAGTATTACTTGTTAAGTGACTGAAATCAGATAGAGTAATGGAAAGAAGTAGTTGTAGCTAGTCAGGTGCAGGATGTTGTGCTCATCACCAAAGCATTTAATAATGGTGTGTGATCTTCATTCGATTCTTAGAGGTCTAGAACAGCTGATTTAAGACAAAGCGGTGTCAGATGTTTATTCAAATAGTTCACATGTTTGTAATGTTCAAATATTTATAAACCTATTAGACCAAATTGCTATGATCATCAGTCGCCATAAACACTGACTACTTAAACTAACATACTCTAAGGACAACACGTTCACCAATGTCTGAGGGTGGACTCGAACCTCTGGCAGGAACGGCCGCTCACTCCGTAAAATGACTCCATAGACCACGTGTTCATTCCCTGCGGCTCTAATCAATTGTCTGCAGGGCATGGCTTTCAGTAAGGCTGTCAAATATCACAATTTTATTGAGACCTTCTTCGATATTAGAATCTAGGACGACCTTCCTAATTCGGAGTCATACTTCAAAACCGACATTAAGAGCCGCTGTTTCATAAACCGGAAGTCGGCCGCAGACCAACCTTGGAGGCTCATCCATGGCTGCCAAAAAGCACTGTCTAATTTATTACTATTTTTTTTTCAAAACATATTTAGTATTTTTTGAACCGTAACGAGACATGTGGCAGTGTTAACACAGTGGACTCGCTTTATGGAGCTGCGGTGGAGTGGCCGAGCGGTCTAAGGCGCCCTGCTGCGGAACACGTGGTTGCTCGACGTCGGAGGTTCAAGTCATGCCTCAGACATGGCTTTGTGTGTATGTGTGTTGTTCATAGGTTAGTTTAACTTACTTTAAGTAGTTTCAAGTCTAGGGACTAATACTAAAACATTTGAACATTTCATTTTCGCTTTCTGGACGACTGCAGTTCAAACTCGCTGCGATTATACACATGTGGGTTTTCCTTGATTTCCCCAGTCACTCCAGGCAAATTCCGCAATGGTTCCTTCCACAGGGTACGTCCGATCTCCTTCATACCGTGGCAGAAACTACCCGTGTGTATGTACTGTCTCTAATGACCGTGATGTTGACCACCATGTCGACGTGATGTTAAACCCTGACCTTCCTTTTTTTTCTTAAAAATTTTGGGTTTTGTTACAGATCTATAATGAATAGAGTAATACAATTAACAGTATGTATCGAGTTTATACTTTGTTTATGGCTCAAAAAGACCGGCTTCGCTTCGCTTTATTTTTTTTTTTTTTTTTCTGAAAACATTTCCACTTGGGAATTGGCTACAGTAATGTTATGTCTTACTACGGAAAAATTCGTGTGAAACATTTAACTTTCATGACACAAAGTAAATATCGCAATAAATAAATAAATAAATAAAATAATAAAAAACAGAAACTAAGGACCGAAAGAAGTAACAGGTCATAACAAGTTGTCCTAAATTAAAGGAGAAAGCACGAATAAATGTTAAACACTTAAGGGAATATAAGAATGGAAACATTTATACCACTGACGATAGCACAGATAGTAGTAAACATGTATTGGATAATAATATAAATTTAAGTAGATTTAGTGTCTTGCATCGGTGAAATATCCTCACAATTTATTGAAGCATTGGTTGTGGTACCCCTTTTAAATACTCGTAGTTGAGCATCGTAATTGCAAATGAGGATTATGTGTTTTGCACTTTGTGGTGTCGCACAAGTACAAAGTGCGCGCCACCTACTTTCGCCGCGCGCCGCCATGCATGCACGGCGCGGCGTTCTTCCGACGACAGCCACGAGCGCCCTCTGCTGGAACCCCGCTCGTGGCCACCACGGAAAGACATCGGCCACTTCGGACTGAGATAGCAACCAGTTAGGACCTTCGTAATCAGATAGGCACCAGTGAAGACTTTGCTATTGTACAGGCACTAGGCAGGCCTCTAACAACTATGTATCAACATTCTGCAGTACTATGTAAAAGTTAAGTATTGTTACATTCTGTGCAATATATATCTCTTTCTAATTTACTCGAGTGTTTATAGTTTCTGGCTGCTCCCCTCCGTACCTGCACCAGCGTGCTGTCTTTGTTCCTGTGTCGGTCTCGTTCCACTCGGCCACCGACACCTACGACGAGGCTGGGACACAAAAGCGGCGATGAAGTTGGGACACAAAAGTGGCGACGAGGATGGGATACAAAAGTGGCGACGAGGAGTGATAGACGAACCTTGGACCAGTCCGCTGGCAGCAGCCAGACAGCAGCAGTCGGAGCACGCAGAAATTGCTCCCGCCCACCCACCCTTAATATAAGAATTTTGGGGGAAGATATTTTGTTACGTGTTTTGTGGACATTTTTGTTGCAGAGCGTCCTCTTTCATATTGCATTTGTGTTTTGTTATAAGTTACTTGTATACGCGGCGCCTAATCGGTCAGCATGGCCACTACCCCGGACCCAAACTTAATGGAAATTATTCAGTTACAGACGGCGCAAATAACACAACTTCTCCAGGCGGTGGCACAGTTGACGACAACTCAACAACAGCCGTCGCATCAGCAGCCCACACCTGCCGCCGCAACGCTTCCGACGTTTCGCCAGTACAACGAACGTGAGGAAGAATGGAGCGACTATTTCGCACAGTTTCAAGAACTCGTCGCGGCTCATCAAATTACAGGTCAGAGAGTGAAGAACCTTTTCTTATCGATTGTGGGCCCCCAGACTTTCGTACTATTGCAAAAACTTTTCCCTCTCGCATCTCCTCGTGATGTAGACTTTGAACAAATTGTAGATGCACTGAATGCTCATTATGAGAGAAAAGTTCTTGTAGCCGCTGCGCGGTACCGATTTTTCAGACTTAAAAAATTACCGCAGCAGTCACACCAAGAATGGATCACGGAATTGAAGGGCTTAACCCACCAATGTAAATTTACTTGCTCTTGTGGACTTTCGTATAGTGACGTGATGTTGAGGGATGCGATTACGCAGAATATTCAGGACCCCAGAATTAGAGCAGCAATTCTGAAACAGTCTGACCCCTCATTAGACAGTGTACTGCAGCTTATAGAAGCGCATGATACTTTTGACTTAGCTGATGTAGAAATACAAAGCCATAGTGTAAATTCAGTGCGCCGCAACGGACGCTTTCCTAGCCGTAGTCCTCAGTATAGCACTAGTGATTCTTATTTTTCTACCGGCCGTGCTGAACAGACAGTAAACAGTAGACAGTGTAAAAGTGCGACGCAAAGGTCGCCCCGTCGTGTTAGAAACAGTAATTTGAATAACGGGCGCCAACGCTCATTTCAGAAAAATGTACGTAAATCTTGCACCCAGTGTGTGTCTCGCCACAAGCGTGCTCATTGCCCTAGTCGCAACGCAACCTGTTATCAATGTGGCAAATTGGGACATGTGCAGTCTGTGTGTATGCAAATTAAAAACTCAAAGAACAGTAACGTTAGAAACAGTGCTTCGCAAAGTGCGAGAACAGTTCATTCTGTAAATGTTATACGGGCTGTGGAATTGAACACTGCTTTCCTTGGATCTCAATTGCAAGAAAGTAGTTCTGCGCCTATGGGAAATCTATATAGTGCACCACATAGCAAGCGCCGACGAGCGCGTAAAACAGTGCAACGGAAAAGGGTTCGGGAGAAGAAAATGACTATGAACAGTGCATTCCTGTAGTGAAAATAGTGCCTTCTGCAACTGCTCCTTGTAATAGTGCCCAGTACTGTGTAGCTAGTGACAGTAGACATCAGGTAGCTACTCAAAGTAATATTAGTGCAGTAGCCTCGCATTGCGCGGACGCCGATCCGGCGGTAGTGTCATCTAGTGACAGTGTGGTTAATCCGCTGTGTGCCGAGTATGCGCCGCTTCCTACCGCACGCAACCCGCGCAAGCGCAGAAAACAATATGTATTAGACGTTGCCCACATTCGCGCACCTGTCGAGCGCCGCAAGCAAAAACTGTTTGTGACTCTCTTCATAGGAAATAAGACGGTGCAATTTCAGCTTGATACTGGTTCCGCTGTCACGTTAATTAATAAAGACACTTATGAACTTCTGGGTTCGCCAAAAATGTCGCCGTCACAGCAAGTGTTAACAGCTTATACAGGTCAAAATATTCCCGTGCTAGGAACGTGTAGCCTGCCCGCCTCTTTTCAAGGTGTAACAAAAACAGTTGCTTTTGTAGTTCTTCAGGCCAAATCGACACAGAACATTTTTGGACTAGATGCTTTTGACTTGTTTGGTTTATCAATTCAAAGAGATGTGCTTCAAATTTCGTCAATAGTGCCTCAGGATAAAATCAATGCATTGTGTGATAAATATAGTGGCTTGTTTTCCCCGGAACTAGGTTGTGCAAAAGACTTCGTGGCACATGTAATTTTAAAAGAATCTGCAGTTCCAAAATTTCGTAAAGCTAGTCCAGTGCCTATCGCATTGCGTGATACAGTTGCCGAAGAACTTAAACGTTGGCAAGATAGTGGGGTGATTTCTCCTGTTTCTGCGAGTCAGTGGGCCTCGCCTATAGTAATTATACCCAAGCCGTCAGGAAAACTTCGTCTCTGTGCGGACTTCAAATCAACAGTGAACAGTCAAACAATTGTAGACACTTACCCTCTGCCCAGACCTGAGGAACTGATGGACAAATTAGGACAGTCTCGCTTCTTTTCCAAGATTGATTTAGCAGAGGCATACTTACAGATTCCACTTGATGACGAGTCAAAAAAGTTTTTCGTCATTAATACTCACATGGGCCTTTTTCAATTTCAACGCCTACCCTTTGGCAGTTCTTCCGCCCCCGCTATTTTTCAGCGCTTTGTGGAACAGCTGACAGTTTCTGTACCGTGTTGCTCGAACTATTTAGATGATATTGTGGTATCCGGACGTACAGTTGAAGAACATTTAGCAAACCTGGAGTGCATTTTCAAAGTGTTGACTGCAGCAGGTCTACGTTGTAATAAAGCAAAGTGTTCGTTTTTTCAAACTGAAATAGAGTACCTAGGTCATGTGATTAATGCCCAAGGAATTCATCCCTTACAGTCACATCTTCGAGCAATCAAAGACTTGCCTCCTCCTAAGAATGTGCATGAATTGCAAGCAGTGATGGGAAAGCTTAACTATTATTTCAGGTTTATTCCCAATGCCTCTCAGATTGCAGCTCCACTGCATCACTTACGTAGGAAGAATGTTCCTTTTGTATGGTCTAAAGATTGTCAGGTTGCCTTTGACAAACTAAAGTCGGCACTACTCAGTGATGCATGTTTGATTCCCTTTGACCCCCAGAAGCCTGTAGTGTTAGCAGTTGACGCCTCATCGTATGGTCTGGGCGCTGTAATCTCACATCGTATTGGATGTCACGATCGTCCTATTGCCTTTGCATCCAAGCTACTGACGCCGACGCAACAGAATTACAGTCAGATAGAAAAGGAGGCCTTAGCAATCATTTACGGCGTCGCAAAGTTTCATCATTATCTCTATGGCAGAAAATTCTATTTGTTGACAGACCACAAGCCTCTCACGTCGTTGTTCTCACCCACAAAGCCAATTCCGCCACGTACGGCACAAAAGCTTCAGAGATGGTCCTTGATATTGTCAAATTATCAGTATGAGATTTTGTACCGACCTACCACTAAACACGCCAACGCGGACACACTTTCCCGACTTCCGGTTGGCCAGGATGTGTCGTTTGATTCTTCGGAAATGGCATGTTGTCAGATAGACTCCAGAGATGCTACCGCTGTCGCAGATTTCCCTTTGAACTATCGTCGGGTCGCACAGGAAACAGCTGCGGATGCAGACTTAAGTGTGGTAGCACGTTTTGTTCGCTTTGGTTGGCCTGCCAGAGCCAAAGACATTGATCGGCCTCTGGTTCGACGTTATTTTGCACAACGTCATGCATTATCTTTAAGTCAGGGTGTACTGTTGTTGCATACCGACAACGACCAAGCAAGAGTGATTGTTCCTCGTTCCCTGCAACGAGAAGTGTTACGCCTCCTGCATCAAGGACATTGGGATATTGTTAGGACAAAGCAACTGGCCAGACGTCATTGTACCTGGGTTGGTATGGACGCTCAGATAGAGAGCATGACATCACAGTGTACAGTTTGTGCGGAGCATCAGGCGGCTCCTCCACAGCGTTTCTCAGACTGGCCACGCCCCAAGGAACCATGGCAACGTTTACATATTGACTTTGCCGGACCTTTCTGGAATTAATTGTTGTAGACGCTTTCAGCAAGTTTCCTTTTGTGATTGCCATGAACTCAACGACAGCTTCTAGTACAATCAGTGCCTTAACATCAGTGTTTTGCATCGAAGGCTTGCCTGAAACTATCGTCAGTGACAATGGCCCTCAGTTTGTTAGTGCGGAATTTCAACAGTTTTGTCGTGTGAATGGCATTCAGCATATTACCACTGCACCTTTTCACCCTCAGTCCAATGGTGAAGCAGAACGTTTCGTTCGAACATTCAAGTTACACATGGAAAAGATGAAAGGTCAGCACTCCAGGCAGCAAGCTCTTCAAATTTTCCTGTCTACGTATCGGTGCATGCCACGTGACGGCCCGTCTCCTGCCGAGCTGCTACACGGCCGCCGTCACCGCACTCTCCTTCACCTGCTGCAGCCTCCCACGCACCGAGTAGGTTCGTATGGCGCTACGCGTTTTCAGGTTTCTACGCCGGTGCTGTACAGGGTGTTTGCTGGAAACAAGAAGACATGGCTGCCGGGCACCATTCAGCGCGTGCTCGGTAGCAATATGTATGTTGTACGTTCTTCCACAGGGTCGGAGCTGCGGCGCCACGCAAACCAATTGCGCCTGCACAGGCCGCGCGATCCTGTCTCCGGTTTCTTGATTCCAGACCCAGTTCACCGCCAGGGAGCAAAACCACATCGTTCGTCCCCGGACTACGAGATCGTCCCGATGGAGATCGACGCGACGCCGCCGCTGTCGCCGCCGCAGATGACAGCGTCACCGAGAGGGACTCCGGGACCGTGCGTGCCGCCGCCGCCTGGGCCACGCACCTCAGAAGAAGATGACCTGCTCCCTCTGGGTGGGGGCGGGCGCCCTTCCCCAGGTTGCGGCGGGTTCCCTGGAGGATCTCAAGGCGGATGCCGGGACGCGGACGGCGTCTCGATCCCGGCCTCAGCTATGACGCCCGTCCCACCAGTAACGCCCCCGCCCAGGCCCTCCTCCCAGTGCCGTCGCCGTGGCCCTCAGCCCTACGCCACGACGGCGCGGCGGTTTGGGGGGGGGGGGGAGGGGTGTGGTGTCGCACAAGTACAAAGTGCGCGCCACCTACTTTCGCCGCGCGCCGCCATGCATGCACGGCGCGGCGTTCTTCCGACGACAGCCACGAGCGCCCTCTGCTGGAACCCCGCTCGTGGCCACCACGGAAAGACATCGGCCACTTCGGACTGAGATAGCAACCAGTTAGGACCTTCGTAATCAGATAGGCACCAGTGAAGACTTTGCTATTGTACAGGCACTAGGCAGGCCTCTAACAACTATGTATCAACATTCTGCAGTACTATGTAAAAGTTAAGTATTGTTACATTCTGTGCAATATATATCTCTTTCTAATTTACTCGAGTGTTTATAGTTTCTGGCTGCTCCCCTCCGTACCTGCACCAGCGTGCTGTCTTTGTTCCTGTGTCGGTCTCGTTACACTCGGCCACCGACACCTACGACGAGGCTGGGACACAAAAGCGGCGATGAAGTTGGGACACAAAACACTTGACTCCGCTGCGGTTCAAATTAATAATTATCACGTTTGCCTTTCGAGAGAGTGTTGTAAAATATTAACATGCCATTTGTTTTCTGTTTTTAACTTTTTGTAATTGCGCAAAGAGTGTTATGGTATAGTTAATTTAGTTTGGATTTAGTAAATTTTGCAACTGGTCAATACTAAGTCATCGGTTTGCTAAAACTAATTAAAAAATTTCAGTACAATAAATTGTAGGTTAATTTTTCTGTGAGATAACTTATCGTTTGTTAAAGGTGAAATACAAAATTTGCTCTTTTGTAAGTAGCTTATTGTTGTTGTAGCCTTCAGCACGCTGACTGGTTTGATGCATCTCTCCACCGTACTTCATCCTGAGCAAGGCTCTTCACGTTCATCTGAGTCTGCTTACTATATTCGTCTCTTGGTCTCCCTCTGCGGTTTTTCCGACACACACTTTCCACCAATGCTAAATTTACGATTCCTTGACGTCTAAGAATGTGTCCTACCCGTCAATCTCTCCATTTAGTCAAGATATGTCAAAAATTCCTTTTCTTCCCAATTATGTTCAGTACCTCTTCATTGGTTACGCTATTTAACCTCCAGATCTTCAGCATTCTTCTGTAGCTTATTACCTTTTCAAAATCTACGTCAGCTGTTGTTTTCCTATATATATATATATATATATATATATATATATATATTACAATTTGTCATCTGATTCTGGTAAACATTTCTTGACTCAAACACATGTGCGGTGGGTGGCAGGTTGCCGAAAATTCAAATTAGTTTTGCTGATTTGTAACTGCCGGTTCTTGCTTCTTTTTTTCTTATACTTGAAAAAAAAATAAAAGGAATTGTATTCTTTCCTGAAACGAACGTCAAAACAACTTGAAATGTCGTTACTATCTATATGACATTGCTTTGAAACATTTTGTTATATGAAACGTAGTGTAAAAAAAGTGAATTCCGCAAACGTCACTGAGCTAAATCAATCGTTCCTAACCTTTTTTGCAGTCTCAAGGTTCCGTATGACGTCAAAAACCCCGCGATAACACCTTTCTGTAATTCTGTAATATGTCTACGTCAATCCGTCTCTGCTGATTCTACTGCGGCGGAGCGGCCGACCTCATTGAGGTGCTATGCTCCGATGCGCGAGGCCATTCCCCGTCGGGGGCTCTAATCCCCTCTCGGGAATGAATTTTTGTGCTGTCTTAAGTATAAGCTAGTTCATAACAAGTTTGTAAGTTTAGGAACTGATGACCCCGCAGTTAAGTCCCATAAGCTTTACAAACAATTTAACTTTACTGCTGATTCTATATACGACCAAATAGCACGTAGGCTACACATCGTATCACATGAATGAAACGTAATCACCTGCTGACGGTTCACTGCTATTTATGACACTTAAAATCGAAAACGTTCCGGTTTAAGGGGTGACTAATACTTTGTGTGGTGACCTTAGAGTTTAATTTAAGGTAAAAATATAATATCTGAGTTCTACCACATATCTGTTTCCCAGTCAGAGTGAAATTAAACACTTATAGTGAGCTTTGGAACTCCGAACACGGCGGATACAGTTTAATTGTGGGGCAGTCGGTGTTAGGGGGACGGCCTCGGAGATAACCCTAGCGCGCGGCTATCAGTAATTGATTTCCTCGCCGGGGGAACAATCGCAGTTTCTCTCTTCAGGAACATCTGTCTCCGGAGTTTATCACCGTCACCTGCGCTGCAGGTATCGGCTTCCCATTTGTCTTCATAAAGGATGGCCAGCCATTTATCTGCGCGGCTACACCAACCCCCGCACTTTATTCCGATAATGTTATTGACTAATGAAGCGTGAGCAATTTTCAGCAGTGCATAATAATGAATTATGGCTATACCATCTCTAAAGCTGAAAGTACTCTCTTCTGTTTCATAGTTCGTAATACAAAATGTTTCTCACTAATTGTAACCTCTTGTATAGCCCTGTTGTAAAAAAATGTCGGAATTTTCGGTCCTCTTATCATAAGAAAGACCTGTGTTGAGCAGACGGATGTGAATATGGCGAAAAGTATAATTGTTATATATACTTTCTATCCAATGGGGCCACAGCAAAGAATATATCTCTAAGAGACATAATGTAATTATACCAATATGACGCCTTAAAAGTTTTTATTATAATGTTGTTATGGATCCATTTCAGCACAATTACAGAGTCCTGACTTGAATCCCTAACTACACCTCTGGGATGTTTTAAAACTCTTACTTTGTGCCAGTCCATAACGACCTACATCGGTACCACTACTCAGTGTAGAACACCGTGAATAATGGGCTGCCGTTCCCCAAGAAATCTTCCAGCACCTGACTGAACGTGTGCCTGCGAAAGTGGAAGGAGTCGTCGAGGCTGAGGGTGGGCCAACACCATACTGAATTCCAGCATTACCAATCGAACTCAATTTCACCCAGGTATCCAGATTCTATTGATCACATAGTGTACGTGAGGTCCAGAAATCAATGAATTTACTCCTTTGAATTGAAACTGTCCCTGATACCAAAGGAAGTCATTGAGTCATAGTTGTGGGAAAGTAAAAACAAAAAATTCAAACGTTTGTCAATCTTTGGGGTCTTAACTGCGGGGATATCAGTCTCTAAACTTACAAACTACTTATGAACTAACTCATACTGAAGACAACACAAACGTCCATGCCCGAGGGAGGATTGGAATCTCCGTCGCGGGAGGCCGCGTGATCCGCAACGTGGCGCTCCAGATCGCTCTGCTACTCCCGCGCGGCGGAAAGTAATTTTTCCCTGCTAATCACTTGTAATCTCGAGGTATCTCTTCCGTATTTCTTTTGTCCTCTAGTATAGCACTATCGCTGATTTCTCTTCGTATAGTGTCTGTAATAACGTTTCTCTGGTTAGTAGCATAATGTTCAAATGTTTGTAAATCTATCTGACCAAACTGTGTGGTCATCAGTCCGTAGCTTACAAACTATTTAAACTAAGGAAAATTAATCTACGGACAACACACACACGCATGCCCCAGGGAGGACTCGAATCTCCGACAGCGAGCAACGGCGCGCTCCGCAGCGAGGCGCCTTAGACCGCTCTGCTACTCCAGCGCGGCGATAGTAGCAGTATCATCCACAATATTATAAGAAGAGAATTTTATGTGGTGTTCACCCATACAGAATTATTATTCTAGAAACGTCATTTCAGGTGTTCAACATTCCTCATATACGTTAATATCTATGCAACTGCTTTCGAGGTCGCAGCCACGCCACACTCCCCGGTACACGTGCTAACAACGTGAATGACTAAGTACGATGCCACAACATCCACATCCATACCCCGCTATCCACCGTAAGGTACACGGTACCACTAATAGTAATTTCCTTTCCTATTACAGTTGTTGTGACCTCGTTGTCTTTTGTTGTTTCATTCTTTCTGCCATTAGCTGAGTACTCGTCCCGGTCTATTTGTACTGGTGCAGGAGTCGATGGTCAACTAAAACATTTCTATAGAGATTAGTATTTCAAGTTTTATTTACTGAAAATTACAATGATACTCAACTTTAGAACATGTGTCTGTTTCTTCTCTCTTCTTGCTTCTCGCGGCGTCTTCCGTAAGATGCTAATTGCGCTGAGACCTAGTTACTGCTTCGTACGTAGCCGATTTCTGAGCTAGTAACTGCCTGAGTTCTGGCTAGTAACTAACCGGTAACTGACAGGTTGTCCAGGCGTATGAGACCTAGATATAGCCACTTGTAGAGGGCGCGCATCTTCGGTTACTCCGTCCAGTATGCGCGGCGCCTGCTTGCTATTGGCTTTTGGCCGATCGCTGCCTTCTCCACGTTCGTTCTCTTACGTCTGTTGTATGGCACTGACTTTACGCCACAACACCACTTCCAAATAGAACGAGGAAGAAAAGAATGCCCATATGCCTCGGTAAGAGCCCTAATTTCTCTTATCTTGTCTTTGTAATCATTACGCGAAATGTAAGTTGGCGGCAGGAAGATCGTTCTACACTCAGCATCAAATTCCGGCCCTCAAAAATTTCCTCAACAGAATTTCTCGAAAATTACGTCCCCTTTCTTCCAGCGATCGTTGTTTGAGTTCCCGAAGCATTTCCGTGACACTCGCGCATTGGTTGAACGTACCAGTAACAGACATAGCTGCTCGCCTCTGAACTGCTTGTATGTCTTCCTTTAAACTGAGAGAGAATTTTGTTAATATGTACTTCATCTGTAAAGCCCGCTTATGAAGCGCTTGTATGACCAGATCTTAAGTATTGCTCTAGTGTTTGGGACCTGCAGTTGGAATGATGTGCTAAACCCTTACAGAGATAAAAGTGGTGTCTACGTTAGGAGCTCAAATGCGAACTCTGATAATAAAGTTCGCTGTACAGTCATGTAACATTTACGTAGATGAACTCTGAACTACAATTACCTTACTGTCCTTCGAAATAGTCACCTCCCATAAATATGCAATGCTGAGCTCCGCGATACGTACCCTGGAAACTTTGCAGGAAGTCTTTTGGGATGGTTTTGAAAAGCTTCGTGACGTTTTGTTGGATGTCAGGAATATCATCAAGTCTCTTCCCTCTCAAAGCGAGTATGATTCGCGAGAATAGGAAGAAGTTTGGAGGATTGAGATCCGGCGAGCATAGTGGGTGTTCAAGTTACACGACAAAGGTGGCCCATACACAGCCAACATCGTCAAGCACTTCCTGGCGAACCATGGGATGGTGCAGCTTGAACATCCACCATAGTCCCCGGAAAGCAATCCTCCGGACTTCTACCTACTCCCTCGACTCAAATTCCCTCTCAAACTAAAGATATTTGACGATATTAAAAACATTTGAACGAAACGTGACGAGACTTTTCAAGAGCGCGCCAAAGAGAAACTGCACGCAAAGTTTCGATGACATCTATCGCTGAGATCAGCGATTCATAGTTATGGGAGGTGACTATTAGCGACTTCATATTTCATCTATGTTAACGTTACAGGACTTTTCCCCGAGCATTAGCGTCAGAGGTTGTCTTTTGTCCACCCCTGCATTTGCCGGAAACCTTATGTTCCAATACGCATAACAATACCAGGATAACATTATGTGACAGTAAAAAGGAATAGAACGTAAAAAATCATTTTTTTTTATCTTTCAAAATACACTATAGAGCATACACAGCGCTGGCGTGAATGATGTTGTGGACACTCGGGAATCGGCAGCAATCAGACTTAGCCGTCTGAGCGGGCTTCTGCACACCTCATCCGCGCCGTGTTTAACTGATGCATGAAAGGCCGCCACTGCAGAACTACCTGCTGAGAACACCGCTCCTTGAGCTCCAGGCCACACTTCCAACAGTAGCAGCCTCACCTAGTAGCAGTTATCCGCCCACGGTGCTCTGTCACCGGCAGTGGTAACTGCGAAGCTTCCATTAAAAGCCATCTACATCTACATGGGATACTCTGCAAATCACATTTAAGTGCCTGGCAGAGGGTTAAAAGAACCACCGTTATACTATTTATCTCCCATTCCATTCTCGAATAGCGCGCGGGAAGAAAGAACACCTGAATCTTTCCGTTCGAGCTCTGATTTCTCGTATTTTATTCTGATGATGATTTCTACCTATGTAAGTGGGAGTCAACAATATATCTTCACATGAGGAGGAGAATGTTGGTGATTGGATTTTCGTAAGTAGCCAACGCCGCAGCGATAAGCACCGTTGTTGTAATGATTCCCATCCCAGATCCTGTATCATTTCCTTAACGGTGTGTCCCCTGTATCGTGACAATACGAAACGAGCTGCCCTTCTTTGGACTCTTTCCATGTCCTCCGTCAACCCACCTGATAAGGGTCCCACATTGGGCAGCAATACCCCATAAAAGGATGGACAAGCGTAGTGTTTGCAGTTTCTTTAGTAGTTCTGTTGCATCTTTTAAGGGTTCTGCCAATAAAACGCAGTCTATGATTCGCCTTCCTCACGACATTATCTACGTGTTCTTTCCAATTTAAGTCTGAAGTAATAGTAATTCCTAGGTATTTTGTGAAGTTTACAGCCTTTAATTTTGATTGATTTATCTTGTAAACAAAGTTTAACGGATTTCGTTTCGTACTCATGTGGACGACTTCACACTTCTCATTATTTAGAGTCAATTGCCAATTTTTACACCCTAGTGACATCTTATTCAGATCGATCTGCAGTTGGTTTTGGTCTTCAGATGATTTTACTAGACGGTAAATGACGGCGTCATCTGCAAACAACCTAAGAGAGCTACTTAGATTTTCCCTTAAATCGTTTATGTAAATAAACCGCCTACGGGCGCAGTGGAGATTTGTTCACATAACGTTATTACTAGTCCAGTTATTATGTAAGTAAAACGCCTCTCAGAAATTAACCACATACAAAGAGCGAAGCTTCTGTCGAATTCAACAAAGCGCGTGTGTCACAGGGTACTGGAAAGAATGAGTGCTTATTGTGTCCGTAATTACAGATTTTTTGTTATTATTGTTTCCCATTTCCAATGGTCTACCGACGCTCAGGGACTTGCTGAATTCCATTTCACCGTTTTAATTTCCTTTACTTGGCAACCTATTTGCGAGGATGTAAACACTCACAATACACTATTTATACTTTTGTGGAATTTGGCTTTTTCTTCCCCGTCAGAATGACTTTCCTGCTCCCATCAACGAAAGAACACGGCGGAGAGCGTTCGTTTTATTCGTAAGACTGCATCACAATTTTTGTAGACGCTTTTTCTGTACATTTTTTTTAGTTCAATCTCTGTCCTCAATTCGTTAATTTCTATATCCTTCAAAAAATGTTCAAATGTTTGTTAAGCTTAAGGGACTTAACTACGGGTCATCAGTCCCTAAACTTACAAACTACTTATGAACCAGAATGAAACTTTCACTCTGCAGCGGAGTGTGCAACAGGCAACAGGCAAGACTAGCACTTCTGGAAGAAAGGATATGATGGAGACATGGCTTAGCCACAGCCTAAGGGATGTTTCCAGAATGAAACTTTCACTCTGCAGCGGAGTGTGCGCTGATATGAAACTTCCTGGCAGATTAAAATTGTGTGCCGGAACCGGGACTCGAACCTGGGACCTTTGCCTTTCGCGGGCAAGCGCTCTACCGACTGAGCTACCCCGACACGACTCACGATGCCGCCTCACAACTTTACTTCCGCCAGTACCTCGCCTCTTACTTTCCAAACTTCACAGAAGCTCTCTTGCAAACACGCAAGACTAGCACTTCTGGAAGAAAGGATATGGTGGAGACATGGCTTAGCCACAGCCTAAGGGATGTACCTACCTACAACTAAGGACGGCACAAATATCCATGCCCTAGGGGGGATTCGAACCTCCGACCGTAGTGGCCGTACAGACCGTGACTGAAGCGCCTCAGTCCCCTCGGCCACCACGGCCGGCTCTATATCCTTCCTAACTTTGTCAGTGAGCTCATAAACGCAATCTATACCTGTGGTTCGGGCCATTTCAAAAATGTTCAAATGTTTGTCAAGTCTATGGGACTTAACTACGGGGTCATCAGTCCCTAAACTTACAAACTACTTATGAACTACTTACGAACTAGGACGGCACAAATATCCATGCCCGAGGGGGGATTCGAACCCCCGACCGTAGTGGCCGTGGAAACCGTGACTGGAGCGCCTTAGTCTCCTCGGCCACTGCGGCCGGCGGGCCATTTCCTTTCTGTTCGGTGACAGTTTCTAAATTTATCAAAACATGTTTTTGCAAACTTCTTGCTCCACAGAGTTGTGCACGATTTCCAGGTCCATAAGGAATGAATTTAATTTTCATTTAATTATTCGTAAAATTATATTGCCAATTTACTGTTCCTAAAATTATTTACCAAGTAGTATGCATCTGGATTAATTTCCCGTCATAAAAAACTAAATACCGGCTTTGGTGGCCGAGGGGACTCAGGCGCTGTAGGTTCTACACGGCCACTACGGTCCTGGGTTCGAATCCCCCCTCGAGCATGGATACTTGTGCCGTCCTTAGTATTAGCTAGTTCGTAAGTAGTTTGTACGTTTAGGGACTGATGACCCCTTAGTTAAGTCCCATAAGCTATACAAACATTAAATTTATTAAAAAAACAAACGTAGCACTTCTGGAAGGACGTTAGGAACATCTGGATTAAAAGTGTAAGGAGAGAACTTAACACTCACCAAATACATAAAAAAGAAAAGATATTAAATATCAGTGGTATAAATCGTTTAATGGCTTAATTGGATAAAATGTAACAACAAAAATCGAAAAAAGAAATGCAGAGATTCTAACCTACAGCTTTCAGTACAACAATCAAGACTCGTATCACGACGCTGCCACCCTAACGACGCGAATAGCGTCCACGTTTTGGATACAAGTGAAGAGAATTTCACATACCGTTTAAACTTGTACGACTGAGCTGCAAATGAACTAGAAAACAGTATTGTGAGACAAAGCGTTAGACATGTTTACTTCCATTTCACCTTAATCTGCGTTCTCCAAATGTTCAAAACAACATACTCCAAGTCCTTTTAAATGTTTGTACTGAAGCGCCCTATATGCAGGATGTTAGCAATTAAAGCTCCAATTTCAAAATGACGTAGGAAGAAAACCACTGTTCATATTGATGTCCGATATGTCGGCGTCTAAAGCGAACAGATAACCAACAGAAACAACGAAAACGAAATTATACAAGAGAAAGGCACTGCTGTGGGTTCTGCACAAAAAAGGATAGATAGAGTAATAGGCGCTTTACTCCAAATGACAGAACAAAATAATATTTTATAACAAATCACTCTCTCTTCCAACTACAAAATTACTAGCAAGTTACAATGCCGAATAACGTTACTGACGTTCACTTGTCTATATTACGAGGACTCTCTGTAACCACTATTACGAAGGTCATGGGTCTAAGATGCAAGCTAGGTAAAGATAAACATCGACCACTGTACGAAACAGAAGCTTTGTTCTGTCACTAACATTAGCAAATAAGGTCCGCGTTAACTACCGGTTACTCTCTGCTAAAAAACCTTGTTCCCTGGCCCAAACTGAGAACTGACTCGTTTCAAATTACTTCAATAACAGGAAGTTAATACTACCGTGGTCAATATATGTAGTATCTCACATGTTATCACACACACAGACATTAATAAGCAAGCCACCACAATTAAAGTTATCTTAGACAGATGGCTAAGAAAACATTTATGGCATAACGGAATGTAGACATAAGAAAATTTGCATCTGAGCTTGTTCTCAGCACTTGTGAAGAACAATATTAAATAAAAGAGGGAAGGTGCTCTAAAACTACAACTTATAGGCAACTTACGGATTATGCTGAACTTGTTGATTCAGATAGAAAACAAGCAAAATGGGGAACCAATTTTTTAATACAATGAAAATGCATCTCTTACATGGATTAATGCGGACGGTGAACAGCATAATTATACATGATCGAACGCTACTTGGGGAAGGATTCACAAACAACACTCATTCGCTCACACACACACGGAATGCCACAACGAAACTGAGACGAAACTGAGGCGTGCTGAGAGACGAGGCGGAAGCAGGCGCCGCTATCGTACGACAAATTCAGCAAGTTGGAGGTAGCACAAAACACAATATACAAAAACACTTTGAAGCTGGGTCTGGTCTGTCGTGCCTGTTTTGAGATGGTGCGTGTGTATATCCAAGTTAAATTACATCTGAATGGGACCGCGAGAAAACACGCTAACGGCGCTACACGACTATGTTACATGAACGTACTCCACTAAAGGTGAAGTGGTTGAAAATCGGATTCATTACACAAAATCACGGTGGATTCTTAAATAGAAGTCTGTTAGAAATCGACCTAGGTACTGGTTTCATATGAGAAGTGGCGTGAATTCAGGTGACTAGCTGCAAACCCCGGAAGTCGGAACTCGGACCCACGTGATAACGCAAACCGATAAAAATAGAATAAATTCAGTTTCCGAAAAATAAGGAAAATTAACTACTGCATGCAACCCATGGAAATGTTAGAATTATATAAGGAAGCGAATGAAACACAGCTACACGCGATAGGGGGCGATTACAGAGAAGGATGAGGTCCTTTCTCAGAAAACCACAAAAATAAAATAATTACTAAGTCAGAAAAATAAAAATAAAATTACGGCATGCAACCAATATAAATGTTTAGAATTTCATAAGGAGGCTATTGAAGGTGGTTCTACAAGGCTCAGAGAGAATTACCGACAAAGACAGAGGGCGTACTACAAGTCGGAGAAGAAACAGCAAAATTAAAATAGGCGGGGAGAGAAGATCGCGAAATATTAGTGGAAATCAGAAGGATTCTCGCATAGTTACTTGCCTGATGGGCATGTAACAAACAAGAGTGGAAGCTGAAGGCTTTGTTCTATGAACCAATCACATGGAACACATATCACTCACGGAAGGAAACGATGAGAAGATTTTTACATGCACTGTACAAAAATGAACAAATCACCTATTATAAATCGAGCCCCACAATGCTAGCTAGTATTTACACAGAGTTCATACGCCGCCATATGATCACAAAAGGTTTTAACATACCAGGCCGTTATCTAACTGCAACTAGAATCACACACACTGTGTTTATCTATTAGAAATCACTGAATTGAAAAACGAGAACACATTTCCGCACACGATCGGAGAAAATATTCAAAAAAATGATTCTAAGTTCACGAGTCTAAATTAAACGTGCTACACAATTAAACGCTACCATCTCCAAACATAAGAGCAGAACCAGCACAGAATGGTCAGACCGAGCGGCCACGAGATGCGGGAAGCCACCGGAAGCCGGAAAATCCAACATCAGCGGTGATGGGGACGGAGAGCGAGTAGATTCGTGCTGGAGAGGGAAGGCTCGCCAACTAACTCGCAACTAAAGGGTGTGGAAACCTCTTTCGTAGTATCAGCAGCTATCGACACTGAGCCAGAGAGGACGATGCAAAGCGAGCTATCACTCTCCATATTCAGAAAGCCATAGATTCTCGCACCCACTTAAAAGTAAAACAACTGCACATTCTCACAGGGACAGTGGCCACATTAATTAATATAATAATAAATTATTAACATAACAAAATAAGAAATGCCATCAATATTAACAAATATTTAACACATAAAATAAAAATGCTATTCCTCAAGCCTTGAAAAGAGTGGGGTTCAAGTTTTATCAAAATGATAATAAAGCGACATTAAATATACAAGAAATATATGGAAGACGACAGACGGTCGTCTTTCAACATCTGCCTTTACTCTTATGTATCATCGCTGGAGCTACACTAAGTCCGCTGGTTTTTCTCGAAGAGACGTGGGTGTGGAGTCGCTGCAGTATCGACTCCGACCATATTTGCAGCAGTATGTGTTGTCTTCCCAGAAGGCGCTCTTCTCCGTGCAGCCGATGGTCATGGTACTGATACAATTCGTGATTTGCTGTCGGACGTAGTGCCCGATCTAAGTTTCGTTTTGGCTCTGTGTGTGGTCGGTATGCGGTCGATATCTTACGACCACACCTTTCCAGCTATGAAAATCGTATTATTGACTCTGAGAGACAAGTATGGGAAAAGGACAAAAGTGCAGCCCTCGGTAGCCAGAAAATGCAAATTAAACAAGTTACATAATAAAAGTCATAAATCAGCTGTACAGAGAAATATAAGAAGAGCTAGCCACCAGAGACTGCACGCCTGCACAGAGGCATAGAGTCCATTCGAGAATAATGAACCTCTTTGACACTGTGTTATATACAAATGAAATAAAATTGACATAAAATGGCCTGAAACACTACATCAATACAAATGTAAATGAAAAATATATAGAAAACTTTATAGTTGAATTAGAAAACATCTTACAAGTAAACATAAAACAAATAGACAAGTAAATGTTGGTCATATAAGTGACCTAGTAAGTAATGAAATGTAAATGAAAATAACACATATTAAACAAAAACAGGAAATCAATTCATGCAGATTTCATTGCACTGGTAAAACCTGAAAGGAAACTAAAACAAATCAAAACCATCTTTAGGAGATAATATAAAGAAAACAATTGTTCATCACAAAAAATGAAATTACGAAACTAAATATTTAAATACGAAATTTAAGTATCTAGAAGTTTCTACATTATGAGAAATGGACAGATTCGATTTTTACCACCCTTATTGTAACTGTATTTGAAGTCTTAATGCTGTGTGAATATTAGTAATGAAAAACTTTATTTCTGTGTCAATCAAAATTATTACGAACTCACTTTTCAGCAGATGACTTCTTAACTTTTTATGTGATTATTATTTCACTTTTATCGCTTCATCTTACTATTTCCCAATAACTATTTGGTTATGCAATAGCATAATTGTTTATGTGTCCAGCACAAGTTGCAGTTTCTGATTAACTTCGGCCTGTGATATGTGTCTTTGTGCATAATAAATGTTCTGAAATTCACCTGAGTAATGGCTGGAGTCGTTCTGCAATATATAGCATACAAGAATACTCTCATACTGACTATTCCAGTCAGCAAGCATATTTCACTCTGTCGAAATTCGTCAACTAAAATCGATGCATACTTTAGTTTCTGCTTTTTGTCACAACACGTTCATACATGTCTTTAACAACCCTCACATACTTCTCTGGCAGACGTTTACTGCTCATACATCTCCGTATCTCTTGCGTGCGACTTCTGTCATATGTCTTTTTCAGAAGACCCTCAGCATATCTTTACGTCTCTGTACGTCTCCTTCAGTTGCCTAAATGCTAACAAACTATAATTATTACGTAGATACCACCGTTCTAATTCAACAAGATCAGATTAGATTAATACTTGTTCCATATATCATGAATACGAGATATTTTAATTATGTGGAACACGTCATTCCAGGAAAAGGTAACGTGACATGACATAATTTTTCTCATATATTAATTTTTTATTTACTTATTTGTAAAATTAATAAATTCTATGTAAAAATTGTCATTTAGAATTTCTTTCTCTTTGTTTTTCAATGATGGTTGGTTATCTGTCAGGTATCTGATGTTATTTAGTAAGTGATCAAAGACTTTTGTGGGAGCATAATTCACTCCCTTTTCTGTAAAAGTTAGAATTAACTTTGAATAATTAAGATGATAGTTTCTCCTAGCGTCGTAGCTATGCACATTGATGTTACTTTTGAATCGGGTTGGGTTATTAATAACCAATTTTTTTGTGTCACAGCCTCGTCGCCGCTTTTGTGTCTCGTTTCCGTCGTAGGTGTCGGTGGCCGAGTAAAAAGAGACCGACACAGGAATAAAGGAAGCACGCGTGTGCAGGTACGGAGGTGACCAGCCAGTGGGACAGCAGAAAGTAGAACACTAGGCTAAATTAGAACGAGATATATATGGCACAGAATTTATACAATACTTAACTTTTACATAGCTCAGTACTGCAGAATGCTGATACATAGTTGAGCTAAAGGCCTGCCTAGTGCCTGTCCGATAGCCAAGTCTTCACCGGTGCCTATCTGATTCCGAAGTGTTAGCTGGTTCCTATCTCAGTCCCAAGTGAACGATGTCGTTCAGTGGTGGCCACGAGCGGAGTTGCAGCAGAGGGCGCTCGTGGCTGACGTCGTAAGAACGCCGCGCCGTGCGTGCATGGCGGCGCGCGGCGAAATTAGGTGGCGCGCACTTTAGACTTGTGCGACGCCACAAATTTCATAAGAAAATTCATATATTGTGAAGCTACTGTGAAGATACCTATATTGTTAAATATGTGTCTGCTAAATGATATTGGGTGTACTCTAGAAATTTTTCTGGTGACTCGCTTTTATGGAGTGAATACTTTTTTTTTTTTTTTTTTTTTTTTTTTTTTTTTTTTTTTTTTTTTTTTTTTTTTTTGCTGAATAATGAATTACCCGAAAATATGCTGCCATATGAAAGCAGTGAATGAAAGTATGCATAGGAAACTGATTTATTAAGATGTTTGTGACAAAAATTTCGAATATGCTTAATAGGATAAGTTTCTGAACTCAAACGCAGTACATGATTAATGTGTGAGTTCCAATTTATTTTCTCATCAATGCACACAACTGAAAACTTTAAATAAATTATACCATAGTTACAGACCTATGTTCACAGACTGTATTTATTAACGATAACATGCCATTTATGCATTTATGGGGTATTTAACTCTATATGCTATGTCTTATGAAAATTTAATTAGCGTCTCTTTTCAGGGAACGACTTAATAATTTTCTGAAATGCATTATTTACCACTATATTAATTACCTCTTGTTTGTTGGGTGTGAACACTATATTTCTGTCATCAGCAAAATGAACTAGCTTTGCATCATTGTGAATATAAAATAGTAAATCACTAAGAACAGCAAAGGACAAAAAACCGTATGCCTTGGGATCCAATTCTAGATTCATATAAAAAAATAGGGCTCTTTTACGAATTTTTCATTTTATTTAGAGATCATTGATTTGATTTCGGCACAGCAGAACGTTACAACTGAGACCTGTGGAATTCCACTCTGACTTTTCCGTCTCTAGCTCTCACCACGTTTTTGGGCCTTGCTGCAAGGGTGTGAAATAGTGATGTGATGTCTCTCAGGGACCAGATACGGTTTCGTGCGCCAGACTGTAAGAAGGGCTGGATTCGGATCACGCGCCGCGGCGCCGCGCTGCTGAGTGAGACGTAATGCATCCGGAATGAGGGCTGCTGGCTGGCTGGCTGGCTGGCTGGCTGGCCTCCATTGTGATCGCTGACGGCCGCGGTGTTCACCGACAGACGCCGGAGTGAAAGGCGCGCTGCTCTGCTGTTTCCCCAGGCTGCGGTATTGGAAAAACTTGCCGTGTTTGACTTAGCGCTCGCTGCTCGGCGTCGGCAAACAGAATGAGCTCTAAGAGACCAGATAAAGTCGAATGGGCGGTGTATCAGCGGCGAGACTGAAGGCGTATCTCTTGCAAAGGATTGTTTATAATACTAGAAATATCTTAGTATAAAATAGGTGCTGTGGAAAAATTTACTTGAACTGTAGATTCACCATAGAATAAATGTAAGGCGCTAGTACGTCAGTAGTCGGAACTGGCGAAACATATAGATTGGAGGATAAAAAAAAAGAAAAAAAAAAGCATTGCTGGAAAGAGGACGATGACGTTAGGTCAGCAAAAGGATGGGGCCCCCCCACGCCCACACCAACGTGGTGACCATCACAAAAGTTCTACTGTAACCTCCGTAATTAGGTTAGTTTGCTAAGGTGGATCACGGGATGTGGGATCCGCGATTTTATCCGTATGTGTGGGCACGATCACCCATTAATACGGTGCATCTCGAGATAGAATTGGTCGAAAGGTATACGAAGAGTAAAGGTCGGCAAACAGAATGAGCTCTAAGACACCAGATAAAGTCGAATGGACGGTCTATCAACGGCGAGGCTGAAGGCATATCTCTTGGAAAGGATTGTTTATATTATTTAAGAAAACTGCTGCAGTCACTTTTACTTGAAATGGTACTTATTCCATGAACCGGTTTTCAAACCTTTTCAGGTTCATCATCAGATGGATCATGTTACAATAACATTTTAAGCGTCATGTTGGATGCTGGATCTGTGGTGGGAAGACGGAAATTATTTTAAAAAACTCGAATTGCACGTTGCTTAGGTCTGTTTTGTATTTGTAAGAGTCCGTAAAATTTGCTGATCTACTTACTGCGACTGTATGGCCGGATTTTTGTGGTTAATTTCCATTTCTTGCGTCTTCTTTTGTTTAAGTCACAGTAACACATCACTTTTTCGGTTGGGTTTTAACTGTACTATAAACAACACTTTACCAGCATCCAACATGTGCTTTTAGAGCTCTTGTTATTTTCAAACGTCTTTTTTTTTTTTTTTTTAGTATGATATAGTCGATTATTTGGAAAGAAATTTTGTCAATAATAAACTGCAAAAGTGAATAATAAATAAATACTGTCTGTATTGTTTCCATACAATCAGTCAAAGTACAAGAATAAAATTCGTATTATTGCTATGTTTAATTTATACACTATTTGTGTTCCAGAATATTAATTTAGACTAGGTTCTCTAGGTTCTATTTATTGTGTTTAAAGACAGTGTGAATCTGGTTGCTCTATTATTGTAGGATTGAAGGGGTAGGTATTTAGATGTGGGTAAAGCAATAGTGTATTTGTTCTTTAGTAGTAAAAAGCATTGTTTATAATACTTGAAATATCTTAGTATAAAATAGACGCTGTGAAAAAATTTACTGGAACTGTAGATTCACCATAGAATAAATGTAAGGCGCTAGTACGTGAGTAGTCAGAACTGGCGAAACATATAGATTGGAGGATTAAAAAAAATCATTGCTGGAAAGAGGACGATGACGATAGGTCAGCAAAAGAATGAGGCCCCTCCACGCCCACACCAACGTGGTGACCATCACAAAAGTTCTACCGTCACCTCCGTAATTAGGTTACTTAGCTAAGGTGGATCACAGGATGTGGGAACCGCGATGTTATCCATACGTGTGGGCACGATCACCCATTCATACGGTGCATCTGGAGATAGAATTGGTAGGAAGGTATACGAAGGGTAAAGGGATGTAAGGGCAGAGGAAAAAATAGTGCCAAGGGAAAAAAACCTCTGCCGACGATAGGTGCTATCCTGAAGATAGTTGTGCTGGGACCGAGCGGTGGGTTCCCAGCTTTATGTCAGGATGAGGCGTGGAACCAGGTGGAGCGCCATAGGACGCCAGTAAAACAGAATTAAAGTTTACACGTTTATTCCGTTGTTGTTGTTGTTGTTGTTGTTGTGGTCTTCAGTCCGGAGACTGGTTTGATGCAGCTCTCCACAATACCCTATCCTGAGCAAGCCTCTTCATCTCCACATAAGAACGGCAACCTACATCTGTCTGAATCTGCTTACTGTATCCATCTCTTGGTTTTCCTCTGCGATTTTTACCCCACACACTTCCCTCTAATGCTAAATTCACAATTACTTGATGTCTAAGAATGTGTCCCACCAATCTATCCCTTCTTTTAGTCAAGGTATGCCAGAAATTTTTTTTCTCCCCAATTCTGTTCAGTACCTCCTCATTAGTTACGCGATCCACCCACCTAATCTTCAGCATTCTTCTGTAGCACCATATTTCAAAAGCGTCAATCCTCTTCCTGTCCGCACTGTTTATCGTCCATGACTCACTCCCATACAAGGCAACACTCCATACAAATGCCCTCAGAAAGGACTTCCTTAGGCTTAAATCAATATTCGATGTTAACAAATTTCTCTTTTTAAAAAACGCTTTTCTACCCATTGCCATTCTGTATTTTATATCCTCTGTACTGCGACCATCATTTGTTATTTTACTGCCCAAGTAACAAAACTCATATACCTCCTTTATTGCTTCTTTTCCCAATCTAATTCCTTCAGCATCACCTGATTTTCTTACACTGCACTCCATTAGCCTAGTTTTGCTCTTGTTGATGTTCATCTTATATGCACCTTTCAGCACACTGTCCATTCCGTTCAATTGCTCCTCCAGGTCCTTTGCTGTATCTGACAGAATTACTATGTCGTCGGCAAAACGCAATGTTTTTAATTCTTCCCCCTGAACTTTTATTCCTTCACCAAATTTTTCTTGCTTTCCTTTATAGCTTGTTCAATGTACAAATTGAATAACATTGCAGAAAGGCTACAACCCTGTCTCACTCCCTTTCCAACCACTGCATCCTTTTCATGCCCTTCAACTCTGACAACCGCTGCCTGGTTTATGTACAAGTTATAAATAATCTTACGCTCCCTATATTTTACCCCTGCTTGCTTCAGAACTTGAAAGAGTTTATTCCAATCGAAATTGTCAAAAGCCTTCTCCAAATCTACAAAAGCTAGAAATGTAGGTTTGCCTTTTCTTAATCTATCTTCTAGGATAAGCCGTAAAGTGATTATTGTCTCCCGTATTCCTACATTTCTCCTGAACACAAACTGATCTTCCCCTAGCATACTATAATTCTCGTGAAGGTGCTAGCTCGACAGGCGCTAGAGCAGTAGTTGGCGTCGCCTTCGGGCTGCGACCTCGGTGTTCCGACCGCTGTGAGCCGTCTGCTGGTAGTGCCCGCTGCGGCGGTACGACCTCTTCTTACGTTAGTAGGACTGAATAACAACTTTGATGTGGCCGTGTAAGACTTCGTAATCCGCAAGACGTCCGCTAGTCAACAAAACAAAAAAAACGAAGAATTCAGGTAAAACTTCGCGTTTTATGAAATTGCAAAAATAAAAAATAAAAATAAAAATAAAAATAAAAATAAAAAAAAGATTCTTGCGCAGTTGGAAGAAGCATGTGATGCTATAACTTCTTTAAATTGTCACTCTTAATAGAATATTTCAAACTTCGTTCATAGTTCAAACTGTCAAAAGGAAGTTCGTGTTTTAGACGTTGCTATAATCACAGCTGATATAAAGTTCCTTTATATCCTGATAGATCGATATGCTCGATCTATTAAATGTAGTATTAAAAATTAATTTAATTCTTCGCACAGAATAATGTGTCATAAATTTCATCGTTCAAACTGTAAAAGGGTTTGATATTACTTCTTTCTCTTCTATTAATATGCCATTTCTTGTAAATAAATAATATCAGAAATAATTGTCTGTGACACTCGATGACTTTTCAAGACTCATCAACATTTATTGACGTCAGAGTACAGATCGTTACTCAAAAGCTCTTAAAACAGAACTGACATTTAAACCATGTTGATTTTTCATGAAACTTTCTATAATAATGTCAATATCCTCGACAATAACCGCATAGACCAGCATATTCTTGCCTCGTGGCCATCGACCCGCGACTTGAAGTGGCCAGATGTTTACTCCTTGATATCAGCTTCGATGATGTTGCTCTCGTAGGTTGAATCGCCATCACAGCACATGAAATGTAAGAAACATAAAATTTTTTTAAGAATCACATAACATAAAAATATTTACATTAAAATCATTTAATAACATAAATATTAACCGATTATTCTGCAAAAACTGAGCTGACATAAGGTAGTAGCGGAGACAATAATCCGTTCCACTATACCGCGCCGCGACGTCCGGGAACCGATGCAAGAACTGTTATTCAGAAGTGTTCTGTCCCTTCTCCAGTCTCTGCAGCTGCCAGTGGATCCACGAATGGACCCCTCGAAAGTCAGATGCCGGGCTGATACCCGACTCTGGATACTGGCTGGCCGTATTAGCACCAGATTGCTAACCAAACGACAGGAACATTGGCCTTTGGTAACCAACCACTGGAGACTGCGCTGGCCTCAGACAGCCACCATATGGTTGTGAAATCGTCAGCTCAGCACAGCGGATCACCATCTTCCCCAGATGATTCTTAGTGCGAAGAATGGCATCCATCTCCTAGCGGCCTTTAGCAGCCACCGGTATGTACTGCTATCTGTGACAAAGCCTGAGATAATGATTAAGCCAGTGAATCGACGGCTACCCCCTGAGCATTATCGATCCTGAAGATCAAGTGGCTGCTACTTCTAAAAGCGGGAGTATATGTACCTAAATTTTGCTGAAGCTATGACGTATGACACGGTTCAAATGTGTTCCATTTGGAAATATAGTGTTCGCCCGATGTGCCTTTACCGCTGACACATCCGCGGTCTTATTTACTCTTGTGACAGAGTTACGTGTAGTTATACAAGCTACGTCTCTGTCTGACAGCTGTCTCACTCATTCAGCAGTTCGCTGACGGTAGGCTTTCCAACTTGCCGACGCAAGACAAGCAAGGTGCTGTCGACCTGATTTTGTCCATCTACGATGAGCAGTCGGAGATCTTAAACACGTTTCCCAAGTCACAATTTTTGTGGTGTAAAGTAGTGAACCGTGCCGGCTCAGTATCACCACAGTCTATCTCAGTCGCGAAACTCTCTACAGAAAAATTTCAGCTGAAGCGATACTAGCGCTCTGAGCGGCCAGTAAGGAATAACAGAGGAATGCATCGTACAAACTGAAAAGTTGCCTTTTTTAATGCTATTATTTTCATATTTCCTAGTCACTGAACGTTGTTGTGAACTTTCTAATACAAATATGAAAACATCATTAAAGTAATATCACTGCTTCTGTTAATGACAGTCTATAATAACAAATTTTCAGCACAATGTAATTCATGCAGTTCATAATACCCCAGTCTTATTCGAATCGTTCAAAACGTTTTGAAAGCAGATATAAATTCCACCTCGTCCGTGCTTCTGTGCCTTTCGTGTACATATAAATTTTTTTTTTTAGCTACTTGGCAGGTATGAAACTGAATATCTTCAAGAATGTGACGTGCTAATATTAACAGTTTATATATGGAAATTTTATTTATTTGTAGCTACGTATACACTTTATCAAACTAATAGGTAACCGCCAAAATATGTTACTACACAGGCTTAAAATACTGAAATAGTTGATTAACTGCTACTGGAAGCATTCAGACACTAGTTTTATACAGCAGTAATATATGAAATAGTGGTCAAGTATTTGAGATTCTGATTAAGAGTACAAGTTTGGACGACAATGAATTTTTAAAGATTTAGTTCTACGTGCAAAAAAATATTATTATTATTATTTTATTTATTTATTTATTTATTTATTTGTGGTTTTTAGGGCGGACAACTTCTACGGTCATTAGCGCCCAGACAAGAACAGAGATTCGCTAGATATAAAAAAATTGGTAACTGCCAGTTAGAACATCAAGAAGAGGCTAAAAACGAAAGATAAAAGACAATTAAAGGGGTTAAATATCCTTTGATAAGTTGGCCAAGTTGATAAAACGCAAAACTCGAGCAGCTGCTCGTGTGTCATCAGCTACAATTTCCTCCAGAGTAGACGGAAAGTGAAGGGCTACACGGAGATGATTAAAATGAACACAAGACAGTAAAATATGTCGCACTGTCAGCAGTTCACCGCAGGAGCACAGCGGTGCAGGGTCGGCGGATAGTAAGTGACGGTGGCAGAATCGGTAGTGACCGATCCGCAACCGGGCCAGGATGACCTCCTCTCGCCGAGAGGGGCGTGAGGAGGTCCTCCAAGCGGTCGGGATCGGTTTGACAGTTCTCAGTTTATTATTGTACAGTGAAAACCACGCACTGTGCCATGACGACACGATACTCCGGCGAAGAGCCCGTTGTACATCGTCCGATGGGACACAAAAGGTAGCCATGCGAGGCGAAAGAGCTGCTGCCTTGGCTGCTATGTCGGCGGTCTCATTCCCGGACACACCCACGTGGCCAGGGACCCACAGGAAAGAAACGTGACAGCTGTCATCTGCTAGCAACTGGAGGGAGCGTTGTATCCGATACACGAGAGGATGGTTCGAGAAAGGGTCCTTTAGACTCTGCAGGGCACTAAGGGAGTCCGAACATATGGCATAGAAAGGTTCGCGGTGGCGGCAGGTATACAAAACGGCCTGGTGGAGGGCAAAAAGCTCAGTCGTGAAGTTAGAGCACCGGTCAGGGAGCTTGTATTGGAACCGGTTGTCCCCGACGACAAAGGCAGATCCGACACCGTCAGTGCTCTTGGAACCATCAGTGTAAATAAATATGGCATTATCGAACCGCGAACGGAGTTCGACAAGCCTCGAGCGGTATACCAAATCCGGAGTGCTCTCCTTGGGTAGCGATCTAAGTTCAAGGTGAGTGTGAACCTGGGCCTGATGCCACGGTGGCAATGGGCTTTCGCTCAACCGAAAGGTGGAAGGAAGGGTAAAATCGAGCCGCGGCAGCAGGCGGCGAAACCGAAGTCCAGGTGGAAGCAAAAAAATAACTAACCACCGTAAACGAACACTTGTTGTTAATAACATTATTCTCTTACTACTGAGTATTCTTTGCAAATGAAATATCTCCGAATTACATTTTAGACAGCTGCTACAATTTATAGCGCAACAAAAGCTCCTAAATACGAAGTATTTTGAATGTTCTGCTTCACTTCAAATACACATTTATTGCTCAATCTTTTCGCGGTATGCTTTACGACCCAGCCACTTGGCAGTGCTACAGTCGCAAAGTTGCAGAATTCCACTGGGAGTTTCGTGACTCTTATTTTCCCCTCTGGTATCACGTAGCGCAATCCTATCGCCCTTGTTTTGATTTCTTCCGTCGGTGACTCGCCGGACTGCGCTTCGCGTTTGTCTATCTTGTGCTATCTTCGCTGCCCGCGAGAGGGCGTTATCAGCTAGGAGTGAGATAGTGTGTCTTCAGCCGGCAAGTGGTATGTGTTCGGTGGCGGTACAGTGAGCGGGCATGGGCCGGGCGTGATGACTTGGCGTTTACTGAGGGGTGTGCCACTTGCCGGGTTATCGGTGTCGTATAGTGTGTTCAACGTGACGACGGCGGCATCATGTACACTTGAGCCTTCCGGGATCTACTTTTTCCTCCGTAGTCTTGAACCTGGTTTAAACACAGACTCACTTTCATCTCTAAGTAATCCGTCCAGGTGCCCTGCCACGTCGTGTACAACTACTACTGTTTTTTGGAGTGAAGTAGCTGCTCCTCTTGGCCATGTCTAACAGCTTGCGTTGCTTGGCCCATTTGCCTTTTGGTTTGGCATTTACTTGCCTGTTTTTGTGTCCACATATTAGTTTAGGGCCGTTATCTGAGCCCCAGCGGTTTTCTATGCCTAATGTCCTTGTGAATGCATGTACTTTGATGACCAATAGTGGCTGTCGTGCTTTGTAGCGACTTGGTGACCTATTATTTGAAGGGCTACTCGCCAGTGAACTTTCATCTTATATGGTTTTTTGACTGCTATTTCTTGCTCTCAAAATACTTAAGCGTCTCTGGGGGCTTTGTCTGGTAAATATTACCTGACTGTTACCTTGTGGCCCGTTCCGGGGATAGCCGTAATCGTAGGCGGAGAGTTTTTCTCCTACAGGCAGATTACGTCAACCCATGGTCGTATTTTTGGGCAATATTGTGATGCTTTAGAGGTTCCTTTCGGGTTAAGGCTGTAGTTCCTCAATTCGTTCTGGCACTCCATAAACCGTATCCCTTCTTTTCCTTCCTTCTGTGGACACTCGCCGTACTCTTTCTGGGGAAGACAAAGCTGCTTCGAGTTTGCTGCTGTTGGACTTTGGTTAGTGTTTGCCATTTGTGCTATGTCTAATATTCGTTGCTAACGTAAACTGTTAACTTGTTTGTGGCACCTTGTGTGTGTGAGCCCTGTGTGTGTGTGTGTGTGTGTGTGTGTGTGTGAGCCCTGTGTGTGTGTGCACTATATTCTTGGGTATTTGCTTAAAATGTGTGGCATTTCTTCTGTGTGTCCCCTTGGCAGTTGATTACTACGGACTGATACTGGTGACATCTACATTAATACTCCGCAAGCCACCAGATAGGTGAATGTCGGATGGTACCTTGAGTACCACTATCGGTTATCCCTCCTATTTCAGTCCCGTATTGTTCGCGGAAAGAAAGATTGTCGGTATGCCTCTGTGTGGGCTCTAATCTCTCTGATTTTATCTTCATGATCTCTACGCGAGATATACGTAGGAGGGAGCAATATACTACTAGACTCCTCGGTAAAGGTATGTTCTCCAAACTTCGACAAAAGCCCGTACCGAGCGACAGAGCGTCTCTCATGCAGTCTTCCACTGGAGTTTATCGATCATCTCCGTAACGCTTTCACGATTACCAAATGATCCTGTAACGAGGTGCACTGCTCTCCGTTGGATCTTTTCTGTTTCCTCTATCAACCCCACCTGGCACGGATCCCACACCGGTGAGCAGTATTCAAGCTGTGGGCGAACGAGTGTACAATGAATCTAAGTCTGGCATCTGCTTTAGCGACGATTGATTTTATATGGTCGTTTCATTTTAAATCATTCCTAATGCCTACTCCCAGATAATTTACGGAATTAACTTCTTCCAGTTGCTGACCCGCTATAGTGTAACTAAATGATACAGGATCTGTCTTTCTATCTATTCGCAGCACATTACACTTGTCTACATTGAGATTCAATTCCCATTCGCTGCACTATGCGTCAATTCGATACAGATCATCCTGCATTTCAATACAATTTTCCATTGTTACAACCTCTCTATATACTACAGCGTCATCTGAAAAAAGCCTCAGTCAGCTTCCGATGTTTCCCGCAAGGTCATTTATATATATCGTGAACAGCAACGGACCCACTATACTCCCCTGTGGCACACCTGACATCCTCTTTGAATTGCAAACCGTTTGAAGCGCAAACCGCGCTGCTTTGACAGCGGAGAGCGTAGAAAGTTGGGCAGCCAATCGGCCACTGCGAGGAGGTGAGACTTCCATCTACGCTTTGGCGGGCCGCATGCAAATGGAAAGCACTCCGGCGGACGTGACGCTAAGACCAACTGCCATTTTTTCCCGTGGAAAAACTGCATTGCCTTTAGTTTTAGATACTACGCTGACACTATTAGAATTGTTACAGACTAGCGCGTAGTAGCAAATGAAAGCGGAGAACGACACGATTCATATGATGTGTTGACGTCATTTACATTAATTTTATATCAAAAGGTATTCAGAAAACTAATATTTATTCACTTTGTAAAATCCAGAGGCTAAAATAATTGAACTACAATAACGAGCGAGGTCTCAAATGAAAGGTCTCATCGAGACGAAAAGTTTGATATAACCATATTATCTGAAACACTTATATTGCGCATAGTAGTGCCCTTTTAAGCAGGAACGATAGCGGTTTCTTAATAATAATTAATGCAAGACAGATCCACACATTATTACCTGTTTAGAATATATAATTTTTATTTTTATTTTTATATGTTGGCTTTGTGTAAACTAAACTACTTTGTTTATCGACCGTAATTTGTTTAAATTTATGAGCACAGTACTTCTGAACAGTACATTGATAAGAGGACTGAAAAATCTACCTGTAAAACACTTAACCTAAGTGATTACTTAAATATTCACTGTGAGACGGCAGAAAGACTTATTTATCGGTCATTCTGAAAATGTTTGTGTGTTTAGACTTAAGATTTTGGGGGCAATATTAGTGTTAGAAATTAAAGTATGTATTTGCATTAGAATCTGAGCGCGCATCTAACGATGGCGTCATATCAACGTTTCAGCCATTATTTACAAAGTTTGTACTCTACTGGGTGGACGTATTACTGGAAAGACCCCACATATCGTTATATAAGGGGGTGCCGCGAGCGGCCAGGATCAGTCGACTGCAGTTCAGTCTTGATGGCAGTCTTGTGTTCAGACGATAGGTGATGAACATAGCCACAGAACTCGCCGCGTTGGACTCTGAAACATTTTCGATCATGCGGGACTTTGATTTTGAATAGCAGTCTGAACCGAGAAATTATTCATCACTTTCTAACTTGAGTTTTGGGATAGAAGTATGAACTTTAACAGCAATCATTTTATGAACAAAAGATTAAATATTCATATATCTATTTTCTTAGCAATATTGGGGGCTCGAGCTCATTGTGTCAGACGGAGTCATGCAGTGGGAAAGAAACAATTTTAGTAATAACGCAACCCACATGTTGTAGTCAGTTATTTAGTAGACGCCGCCCTATTTAAAAAAATTCCCTGACTTTGAAACTGAAAGTATAGTTTTTACAAATGAATGTTACATGTTTGGACAACCGCGAGCCTAAGGTAGCAGGAATAAGTCATCCTCCAAGACAAAGCTAGTTTAAGGGTCCGTAGCATTACATGTTGTTGTCTTTTTTTCTATTGTGCCCTTCAGGCCTGTTTATCTGGAATCTTTGTTGCTTTTCTTATATATATATATAAAGATTTGTTTAAGTGGCAAAAACCTTTAACCTAAAATTTTATAAATGTTCGGATATTATAAATCTTATTGTCTTGTTTGTGGTATTAGCCTAATAGTGTTTGTATCTAATTGTTGGTAATCTTAAGTTGCAAATTATGTTTGTCATTATAAATTAGGTTTTTCAGGCCATTTGATTGAGAGGGTTATCTTATTCTTATTGGCAAAAGCCTATCAGCACCTTGCTGTTAAGCGCCTGTAAAGTAACTATTGTAATTAGACGATGGTATTTTAAATTGTGCTCTTCAGGCAAGTTCAATTAGAAAATTGCACCTTCATGTCATGTTTATTGTCTTTTGTTGATACGGGCTGATCCTTCATCTTATTTGCCTTTTACCTTGAATTTATTCTGCGTTACTTTTACTTCTGAATCTGTTAGGGTGTGCCAATCGGGCCAAGTTATGGTAAACTACTTGTCTCCACTGATGAAGTTATTTTGATGTAAATTAAGTGATGCAAAATGTTCAAATGTTTGTTAAGCTTATGGGACTTAACTACGGGGTCATCAGTCCCTAAACTTACAAACTACTTATGAACTACTTACGAACTAGGACGGCACAAATATCCATGCCCGAGGGGGGGATTCGAACCCCCGACCGTAGTGGCTGTGCAGACCGTGACTGGAGCGCCTCAGTCTCCTCGGCCACCGCGGCCGGCTTAAGTGATGCCTTTTCTTTTTAAATTATACTTGCTTTTTTCTTAATGGGTTTAAAATTCAGTCTTCTAGCAAGCTTTCGTTTATCTATCGGATATTTGCCATTAACAAAATTGTCATTGCGTATTTCGTGTTGATATTTAATAAACATTGTACACTCGCAATAATGAATGTAAGGAAACCAAATCCAGACCTTGCTAATATAATTTGTATATGAGAAGTGACGTTTCAAACAGTCAAATTTTGCACCTGATTTAAACGGTTAAATATATCGTTTTGAATGAAACCAACAACAGAGCTCGATGTTTCACAGTATATAGAGTAGAAATTCGCTTCAAACTAATTGTTCTCCACTCGCGGAGAAAAATTAGTTTGAAGCGAATTTCTACTCTATATAGTGTGAAACATCGAGCTCTGATGTTGTTTTCATTCAAAACGATATATTTAACCGTTTAAATCAGGTGCAAAATTTGACTTTCGCAACAGAATGCAATAAGTCTACAGTAGGACAGGAAACTTTTTCCTGCTTCATTTGTGTTGTGTCTTATTGGTGTAAATAAAAGACAAATACTGAATTCTTGTCCTCCTCTTTTTTTTTTTTTTTTTTTTTTTTTTTTTTTTTTTTTTTTTTTTTTTTTTTTTTTTTTTTTGTTTCAAAACACTTTATGTCCTTTCGGCTGGTGCAAAACCAGAAAAGGACATAGATTTCAAACATTCAGTTGGCAACACTGCCTTTAAATAAAGAGTGAGATTTGACTCACGGATTCCATTCTTTTAACTTCTTAGAGCTTAGTAAATTCTCATACATAAATCCTAATTAACTCTGCCTAATACTAGTTTTTTGCTCCTCCTGTAAAATTTTTTTTTTTTTGTGGACTAATCGCGTTTTGAAAAGTTGCTCCTCATATCATTATGCATGTACTGGTCATACTAATTCACTAGGGACAATTAGTTACCCCTTGTTACTTCCCTTTCAAGCAGATATGTTGATAATAGTTTGGACGTTGTTTGCAAACAGAGCTCCGTCTATGTGTACCGTTCAATAGGAGCAATAAGGCTTAGTACGATATCAGTGTATGAAGCAAACAGACACTATGCTGTGGAGACGCTCTCATGCTTCCTATAGCCAACTTGGCCTGTTTGAAGGAGGTCAAATGTGGCCTTCAGTGTGGTGGGATGTCCGTTTCGTAGAATTGGACGTACCGCGTGTGCTGTGCAACTATACTGGTTGAGATGGTCACGTGAACATTCTCACGCCCACACACCAAGTACTTGAGTCCACGCAGCACAGAGGTCCGCCAAGACCGTCGTATTGTAAGGGCAGTTGTGCCAGACAGTACGGCTACGACAGCACATAGGCTCTTGAGCCCAGAACTGTCATCATGAACTGATGCCGAGCGGTTACTACCAGTCAGATTATGGACACGCACAGCTCTTGACCGTCCTGCACATTCACACCATCGACGTTCACGATTCCATTGATACCGTCATAGGATCACCCGAAAGATGGTGAGCCGTGGCGGTGTAATATTGTAATAAAAGTATATCGGATGGCATGTACTGTCTGTTATCTCCCATTAGTTGACTACGAAAATTGTTGTTGTAAATAAATTTCTCGAGATACAACAAAGTTTTTTAACTGTTATGCCAGAGATAGTAAAAACCTAAAATTTTAATAGGTAACATAAGTAACATTTGATGTTTTCATGATTTAACAGATACTCGCCTGAAAGCACTGAGAAATATTGGTTTGTTTCTTCTTAGAAATGTATCCCTTTCCAGCCCAATTATGCCATATGACATCATCTTTATCTGTTACTCTCGGCTCAACCATTCGATCATAGATTATAAAGAACACTGTAGGACTTTCCTGAATTCATAGCGGGTAGCTTGGCAACCATTACTTCAAGGCGACAAAGGAGCATTAGGCTACAACTCAATGGCAAAATATCTATTGTTAATGTCGAAGTGAGATTACAAAGAGAAAGACTTTGAAACTATTATATCAAGGTAAGGGTAACAAAAAAATTTAAAAATGTCATTAATAAATTATTGGAAAATGTCTAAATCGGTAGTAAATATTTTGAAAAAGGTGTCACGTTGGGTCAAGGAAACATATCCTACTCAACGATGCCATATGAATTCATTACACATTTCCATCCAGTAACTATAAAACATCTCTCTCTCTCTCTCTCTCTCTCTCTCTCTCTCTCTCTCTCTCTCTCTCTCTCTCTAAAATTTGCGATGGAAAGGGTTGATCTTTATTGCTTTTTGAAATGTAATAGTGTTGTAAGCTTCTCAAATTAAGAGGGCGCAAGCTTAGCTGCAAAAGTTTTGGAAAATGTGTTTCTTATTTCGGAAACGACATGCCTGGAGGATATTAAGCACAAATGATTGTATTAACTACGACACTAATGAAATTCTTGCGTGGTTGTCCTATTAACAGAATGTGTAGCCCCTAAAACACACCTTACCAGAACAAGACTTTTGCTGCACATTCTGTTATAAACGCTTAGTGATTGTTAATTTAGCTTTCACCGTATTTCAAATCTACTGATGCTGCATTTTATGATTGGACACCTAATTGTTTTGCCACGCTGAAGATAATTTGTTGCTGTTGTTGTTGTGGTCTTCAGTCCGCAGACTGGTTTGATGCAGCTCTCCACGCTTTCCTGTCCTGTGCAAGTCTCTTCATCTGAGAATACGTTCGGCAACCTACATCCTTTTGAATTTCCTTACTGTATTCGTCCCTCGGTCTTCCTCTACGATTTTTACTCCACACGCTTTATTAATGTAGAAAGATGCTTTTTTGAAGTCGTTGAAAGGATAGAAATATTTATAAGTAAGTGTAATAGATCTACCAGGGAACAAGAAATCTTTACGGTAAAGTCTTATTGTTGCAAGGCATTCAAAGGATATGACTGACAATACATATCTTCACAAGAAATGGAGTTAATAAACTGCATATGGTAATAATCTACTTCCAATGAAATTTCATTTTATGCCGTATACGAATAATTCTGGCAGAAACAATTAGTAGGGCAATATTTCATTGTAATATAAAGTACATCGTATATCTTAAAATCATTTAAATATATTTGCATTTTGTTAAAAAGTTCATTTTCCTTCTCGGGCCAAATTATTTCGTCAGTACGCAATTTCCTTGCCTTTCAGCACAAAGGTTTCCTTTCGGGAACGGCTTCTAAGAGCAATCTTAAAAGATCTTTCGTGTTTCTACGGATTTTCTCGAATTAAAATATCAGAGCCGTTTACGCATTATGTACAAAGAGGCTTTACATATTGAAAAAAAGGTAGTTATTCTGTTTGTCGATGAGGGATGTAATGGAACCGAGGGCGGTTTAAATGAAGGTTGGGGGGAGGGGTAGCTGGAAGCACGCAGCAATCACGGGACTATCGATTATCGATACAAACACAAGATTATTATCGTGTAAGATGAAAGGCCACTCACTCTTTTGCATGCAACGGTTCCCGCACATCAAACCATTCGACTACGCTGTCCACTAAATTAGTTGAGGAAAATTTCACTGAGAAGAACACTTTAAGACAGGAAATCAGTAAAGGGTATGCGTGGATATAAAAAAACGGAGTTCTCCTACCTTTTAATTATAATATCGTCTAGATCTCCATTTAATAACTCGTCGCTCTCCAGATATTTTTCAGAGACGATTCGTGCCAACAAACTACTATTGATTCCTTCATGAAATCTATTTAGGGGATAATCTAAGTAACTCTCTTAGATTGTTTGGAATGGTGTAGAAATTGGCAATTAACTCTAAATAATGTGAAGTCTGAAGTCGTCCACATGAGTACGAATAGAAATCCGTTAAAGTTTGTTTACAAGATAAATCCATCAAACGTGAAGGCCGTAAACCCCACAAAATACCTAGGCATTACTATTACTTCAGACTTAAACTTGAAAGAACACATAGATAATGTCGTGGGAAAGGTAAACCAGAGACTACGTTTTATTGGCAGAACTCTTAAAAGATGCAACAGGGCTACTAAAGAAACTGTATACACTATGCTTGTACGTCATTTTTTGGAGTATTGCTGCCCAGTGTGAGATCCTTATCAGGTGGGTTTGACGAAGGACATCAAAAGAGTTCAAAGAAGGGAAGCTCGTTTCGTATTGTCACGATACAGGGGAGACAGCGTTACGGAAATGATACAGGATCTGGAATGGGAAACATTACAAGAACGGCGCTTATCGCTACGGCGTGGGCTACTTACGAATCTCCAATTGTCAACATTCTCCTCCGGATGCGAAAATATATTGTTGACTCCCACTTACATAGGCAGAAACGATCATCGGCATAAAATACGAGAAATCAGAGCTGGACGCCGGCCGCGGTGGCCGAGGGGATTGAGGCGCTCCAGTCACGTTCTGCACGGCCACTACGGTCGGGGGTTCGAATCCCCCCTCGGGCATGGATATTTGTGCCGTCCTTAGTCTTAGTTAGTTCATAAGTAGTTTGTAAGTTTAGGGGGGATGGGAATCATTACAACAACGACACTTATCGTTGTGGCGTGAGCTACTTACGAAACTCCAATCACCAAAATTCTCCTCCGAATGCCAAAATACAATGTTGACTCCCACTTACGTAGGTAGAAATGATCATCAGAATAAAATACTAGAAATCAGAGCTCGAACAGAGAGATTTCTTCCCGCGCACTATTCGAGAATGGAATGGGAGATAAATAGTATAACGGTGGTTCGATGAACCCTCTGCCAGGCACTTAAATGTGATTTGCAGAGTATCGCATGTAGATGTAGATTTCTTTCTGATAAGCAGTGCAAAACATCGAGATGAAATAACAAGACACAAAGGCAAGAGATGTTCAATAGTTCACTCATCGGTCTCCTATTAAACCACGCCGGATTCACAGCAGACACAGATGCGTCCAATGACTACAGGTACTGAGTTGCTACGAAATTTCATAGCCGCGGCAGGTCGCCGAGCGCAATGGAGCGCCGTCGGGGCTTCGAACCCTCCCTCGGGCATGGATGTGTGTGTTGTCCTTAGGTTAATTTACCTTAGTTTAAGTGGTTTGTACGCTATGGACTGATGACCATGCATTAAGTCCGATAGATTTACAAACATTTGAACATTTTGAAATTTCATAGCAAATAGATCACGTCATAGGTGGAACGCGTGGGAAAAGATAACATATGGTGTAACATATCGCATTCCAGTGAGAAATTGCGCCAATGCTGCTCAGACGTATTCTGATTGGCTACCGCCACCTCCGTATTGATGGATACCCTCTATGATTTTTTAATTGTAAATATTAAATAAACTATTGAACAGAACATAACACGATGTTTCGTGATTAATGTGTTTACATTAAGCTTAATTATTGTATGTTTTACTTATGTACTTATGCTATAGCTCAAAAAAACAGTTTAATGTAGACGTTCTAGAAATTGCGCTTCGCGCCAAAATTGGTGGTACTCGGGACCAGCACTGCCCAGTTGCAATCAGTCCAGCACAGACGACTCTCGCGTTAACAAAAAAAAAAAAAAAAAAAAAAAAAAAAAAAAAAAAAAAAAAAAAAAAAAAAAAAAAAAAAAACAAAAACAAAAAAAAAAAAAATGTTCAAATGTTTGTAAATCTATCGGACCAAACTGCGTGGTCATCAGTCCGTAGCTTACAAACTACTTAAACTAAGGTAAACTAACCTAATACCAAATACACACACCCATGCCCTAGGGAGGACTCGAACCTCCGACGGTGAGCAACCGCGCGCTCCGCAGCGAGGCGCCTTAGACCACTCGGCTACTCCACCGGGGCCTCGCGTTAACAGCCGTGACAATCGGCTCTTAAGAAACGTCTGTCAGGCAGTTCAAACTTTGTATTTTTCAACTACTGTGACTAGAATTCAAGTGTACTAGAATCATAGAATCATAGACAGTAGTTATTACATATGTCGCCTATTTTAAACTGAAAGTCTTGATAGAGGTATGCAACCTACGTTGTAAATTTTTTTTTAATAATAATTATAAAATTGCTAGAGTGTGCTTGAATAATCAAAAGATGTTATCAGTAGATTATTTATTGTCAATTCACAACATGTTTCGGGGTTAGCCCATCATCTGGTGACCGATATTGTATAAATTTAGATTTGGTGTATTCAAATTTGTCATGTAAAATACTGTTGTTATGTATTGAAAAATAAGAATAAATATCAGTTGTTATTATTATTCTTATTTGTCAACACAGTTTCCTTTATATACACTGCGATTGGTAAAATCCTGTCACATCAAGCGCGACGTTTTAATTCATTTCTTATTTACTACTATGACACGCCTCTATTGCAGTCAGCTTAAGGAAATGCCTGAAAGCTGACAGTTGGCAACTTCGAACAGTGATGCACATTATAGACTTCTATATAGCTACAATGAAAAGAAAAAAATGAAAAAGATCAAATGTTTGTAAACATATTGGACCAACCTGCTATGGTCATCAGTCCCTAGATTTAGTAACTTTAACTAACCAAAGACCAATAGGCACACCCATGTTCCAGGGAGGACTTGATCCATAGATGGAGAGCAACAGTCCGCTCCGCGGCAAGGCGCCTTAGAGCGGTCGGTCACTCAAAAAAAAAAAAAAAAAAAAAAAAAAAAAAAAAAAAAAAAAAAAAAAAAAAAAAAGAGGAGGGATTCGAACCCCCGACCGTAGTGGCCGTGCAGATCGTGACTGACGCGCCGCAGTCCCCTCGGCCACCGCGGCCGGTTTCGGCCACTCCACCGTGACGGAAAGGAAGAGGGTGGCACATTCAGGGAGTACCCATTATTTCGAACTGGTCTACTTTTTATCCTCAAGAGACTTCAGAATCCAGTGAGACTAACTTTTGTACTAGAATTAATAAATCATAGGGCTCTGCCGATGATGAGGAGATCGAAGAAATATATGAGGAGCTAAAGGAAATTATTCAGACAATTAAGGGAGAGGAAAACTTAATTGTTATGGGAGACTGGAATTCGGTAGTAGGACAAGGAAGGGAAGGGAAGATAGTAGGTGAATACGGTCTGGGCAAAAGGAATGAAAGAGGAAGCCGCCTGGTAGAATTTTGCACAGAACATAATTTAGTTATAACAAACACCTGGTTCAAGAATCACAAAAGAAGGTTGTATACGTGGAAGAGACCAGGAGACACTGGAAGATACCAGATAGATTTTATAATGGTAAGACATAGATTTCGGAACCAGGTTTTACAGTGTAAGACATACCCAGGGGCAGATATAGACTCTAACCATAACTTGTTGGTTATGAACTGTAGGCTGAAACTAAAGAAACTACAAAAAGGTAGGAAAATAAGGAGATGGGACCTGGATAAATTGAAGGAACCTGAGGTTCTTAAGAATTTTAGAGGGAGCTTTAGGCAACAATTGACAGAAACAGGGGAAAATAAAACAGTAGAGGAGGAATGGGTAAAATTGAGAGATGAAATAGTGAAGGTAGCAGAGGACAAAATCGGTAGGAAGGCAAGACCTACAAAAAATCCTTGGATATCACAGGAGATACTAAATTTAATCGATGAAAGGAGAAAATATAAAAATGCAGTAAATGAAACAGGCAAAATGGAGTACAAACGACTAAGAAATGAGATTGACAGGAAGTGCAAAACGGCTAAGCAGGAGTGGCTAGAAGGCAAATGCAAGGATGTAGAAGAATGTATAAATAGGGGAAAAATAGATACAGCCTACAGGAAAATAAAAGAAACATTTGGAGATAAGAAAAACTGCTCTATGAATATCAAGGACACTGATGGAAAACCAGTTCTCAGCAAAGAAGGGAAAGCTGAAAGGTGGAAAGAGTATATAGAGGGGCTCTACAAAGGAAATGAACTTCTAGACAATATTGTAGGAAGGGAAGAGGATGTAGATGAAGATGAAATAGGAGATACTATACTGGGAGAAGAATTTGACAGAGCCCTGAAAGACCTAAGTCGAAACAAGGCCCCTGGAGTAGATGATATTCCCTCAGAGCTACTGAAGTCTCTGGGAGAACCAGCTATGACAAAATTGTTTCACCTGGTGTGTAAGATGTATGAGACAGGTGAAGTACCCTCAGACTTTAAGAAAAATGTTATAATCCCCATTCCAAAGAAAGCAGGTGCAGACAGGTGTGAAAACTACAGAACCATCAGTTTAATAAGTCATGGCTGCAAAATATTAACGCGAATTATATACAGATCGATGGAAAAACTGGTCGAAACTGACCTCGGGGAAGATCAGTTTGCGTTCAGGAGAAATGTAGGAACACGGGAGGCAATACTTACTTTACGGCTTATCCTAGAAGATAGATTAAGAAAAGGCAAACCTACATTTCTAGCTTTTGTGGATTTGGAGAAGGCTTTTGACAATGTTGATTGGAATAAACTCTTTCAAGTTCTGAAGCAAGCAGGAGTAAAATATAGAGAACGTAAGGTTATTTACAACTTGTACAAAAACCAGACAGCGGTTGTCAGACTTGAAGGGCTTGAAAGGGATGCAGTGGTTGGAAAGGGAGTAAGACAGGGTTGTAGTCTTTCTCCAATGTTGTTCAATTTGTACATTGAGCAAGCTATAAAGGAAAGCAAGGAGAAATTTGGAGAAGGAATTAAAGTTCAGGGTGAAGAATTAAAAACATTGCGTTTTGCCGATGACATAGTAATTCTGTCAGATACAGCAAAGGACCTGGAAGAACAATTGAACGGAATGGACAGTGTGCTGAAAGGTGCATATAAGATGAACATTAACAAGAGTAAAACTAGGGTAATGTATTGCAGTGTAAGAAAATCACGTGATGCTGAAGGAATTAGATTGGGAAACGAAGCAATAAAAGAGGTAGATGAGTTTTGTTACTTGGGCAGTAAAATAAGAAATGATGGTCGCAGTACAGAGGATATAAAATGCAGAATGGCAATGGGCAGAAAAGCGTTCTTGCAAAAGAGAAATTTGTTAACATCGAATATTGATTTAAGCCTAAGGAAGTCCTTTCTGAAGGCATTTGTATGGAGTGTTGCCTTGTATGGGAGTGATACATGGACGATAAACAGTGCGGACAGGAAGAGGATTGAGGCTTTTGAAATATGGTGCTACAGAAGAATGCTGAAGATTAGATGGGTGGATCGCGTAACTAATGAGGAGGTACTGAACAGAATTGGGGAGAAAAGGAATTTCTGGCATACCTTGACTAAAAGAAGGGATAGATTGGTAGGACACATTCTTAGACATCAAGGAATTGTGAATTTAGCGTTGGAGGGAGGTGTGTGGGGAAAAAATCGCAGGGGAAGACCAAGAGATGGATACAGAAAGCAGATTCAGACAGATGTAGGTTGTCGTTCTTATGTGGAGATGAAGAGGCTTGCTCAGGATAGGGTATTGTGGAGAGCTGCATCAAACCAGTCTCCGGACTGAAGACCACAACAACAACAGGGCAGTCTATTAATACTGCGCAGAGGATTTCACATCTCCATGCTTTTCATCTAGATATACATGGGATACTCTGCAAAGCACATTTAAGTGCCTGGCAGAGTGTTCATTGAACAACTTTATACTATTTATCTCCCATTCCATTCTCGAATAGCGCGCAGGAAGAAAGAACACTTGAATCTCTCCGTTCGAGCTCTGATTTCTCGTATTTTATTCTGATGATCATTTCTACGTATGTAAGTGGGAGTCAACAATATATATTTTTGCATTCGGAGGAGAATATTGGTGATTGGAGTTTCGTAAGTAGCCCACGCCGCAGCGATAAGCGCCGTTGTTGTAATGATTCCCATCCCAGATCCTGTATCATTTCCGTAACGCTGTCTCCCCTGTATCATGACAGTACGAAACGAGCTGCCCTTCTCTGGACTCTTTCAATGTCTTCCGTCAAACCCACCTGATAAGGATCCCAAACTGGGCAGCAATACTCCAAAAATGGACGGACAAGCGTAGTGTGTGCAGTTTGTTTAATAGTTCTGTTGCATCTTCTAAGGGTTCTGCCAATAAATCGCAGACTCTTATCTAAGTGTTCTTTCCAAAGTAATAGTAATTCCTCGGTATTTTGTGGAGTTTGCGTCCTTCTCTTTTGATTGATTTATCTTGTAAACAAAGATTAACGGATTTCTTTTCGTACTCATGTGGACGACTTCACACTTCGCATTATTATACTCGCAAGGACAATTTTATGTCGCTTGCTCATGGGTGAGTTCGCCGAAGAATTTATTCATATTAGATAATGCACAAGTCAGCTTTTGAATGAAATAAAAGAATGAGTGTTACATATCTTTTGTAACTACCGGTTTTTTTCTTTATGTTTAGATACTGCAGTTAATATTTTGTAAATTATGCCAGACAGCCTTATATCTTGTATGTTCTCCCAGAAACGTAACATGTTTTTAGACAATAAATGTTTTGTGTCCCAACTTCGTCGCCGCTTTTGTGTCCCAGCCTCGTCGTAGGTTTCGGTGGCCGAGTGGAATGAAACCGACACAGGAATATAGATAGCACGCTGGTGCAGGTACGGAGAGGAGCAGCCAGAAACTATAAACACTAGAGTAAATTAGAAAGAGATATATATTGCACAGAATGTAACAATACTTAACTTTTACATAGTACTGCAGAATGTTGATACATAGTTGTTAGAGGCCTGCCTAGTGCCTGTACGATAGCAAAGTCTTCACTGGTGCTTATCTGATTACGAAGGTCCTAACTGGTTGCTAACTCAGTCCCAAGTGACCGATGTCTTTCCGTGGTGGCCACGAGCGGGGTTGCAGCAGAGGGCGCTCGTGGCTGTCGTGAGAACGCCGCGCCGTGTGTGCATGGCGGCGCGCGGCGAAAGTAGGTGGCGCGCACTTTGTACTTGTGCGACACCACAAAATGTACAGAGAGAGAATGGATAGGAGAAGTAGTAACTGAAGGCTCGAATAAATAACCTGGGCAACGCCCTGCTTTTAGCCAGCATATTACAGTGGCGGTTCTTGTGGCCCTGTTCTGAAACGCTGATAATAATTAAGGAGCGGCCGAGTACTCGGCTCCGGTAAAGGCCAGTTTGCACGAAAACGTTGCTTTCGGCTGCCGCAGTTTCGGTTTGGACCATAAATCAGCCGAATGTTCGGCTTGGCTGGAATTACCTTTCTTGATCTTAGCGATGAAGCCCGGTCGCGTTCCGGATGGATTCAGTCAACAGTAACGCTTTACCTCAATGTGCGGCATTCCATTTAACTGCTACGTGTCTCTAAAAATGTTCAAAGGTTTGTACAGCTTATGGGACTTAACTACGGGGTCATCAGTCCCTAAACTTACAAACTACTTATGAACTACTTACGAACTAGGATGCCACAAATATCCATGCCGAGGAGGGATTCGAACCCCCGACCGTAGTGGCCGCGAAGACCGTGACTGGGGCGCCTTAATCCCCTCGGCCACCGCGGCCGGCCTATTACTTAGGAAGTTTTCCAGCCATTGACAAACTGTTAACCTATTCCATTAGGCCGTATCTTCATTACCAGTCTGCAGTATCGCACCGCATCAAACGCCTTTTTGAAGTCGAACGTAACTATAATTTGCGAAAGTCAAGCTAACGTAACAGTGCGTCTCCAACGTGATGCAGCCACTAAGAACATGTGTTGCTGGTACTGTGAGCGGTTTTAATGCCGCCGTGGCCAGCTTCGATGGTGCCGCAATTAATACTGCTATGCTCAAACTACGAGACGATTTTTTAAATGCGGCGACCCGTTGTTTAACAGGTCAGCGCCGTCACCGATTGGAATGCTATGAAGGCCGCCAAACACTAAGAATAACAAAAGCCTTATTTTAGTCCTTTTTTATTATTTTTTTTTTTTTTTTTTTTTTTTTTTTTTTTTTTTTTTTTTTTTTTGCACATACAGTCTCATGTTAATTAAACAGTTATAACATCGGCGAGCTTCTTATATTTCTGATAGCTCAATATATGTTCAAATGTTTGTAGAGCTTATGGGACTTAACTACGAGGACATCAGTCCCTAAACTTGCAAATTACTCATGAACTAGCTAGCACTAAGGACGGCACAAATATTCATGTCCGAGGGGGGACTCGAACTCCCGACCGTAGTGGCCGTGAAGAACGTGAGTGGTGCGCCGCAGCCCCTCGGCCACCGCGGTCGGCTTTCTGATAGCGAATGATAAGAACAACATTAATAAAAACAGTAGGCCAGAGATGGTCACAATGGGAGGGGCGGGGGTCATGACGAAATTTCGGGGGGGGGGGGGGGAGGGGGATGAAAAACGAGGACTTTGGGCAATACTAGCAGGGGGTTTTATAAGACTGTTCCGCCAGCGCCCTGCAACGCCTGCAAGCTGGTTATACGCAACTAGCAAAACACCGCAGATGAGCAGAACGGCAGACCCCCTACGGCAGGCGCCGAGGATGCCAGTCAACATAGAAGTAAATATTGCCGGGCCACCACGACACGACAACAACTGTCCGTTAATTCTAGACCTTTGTTTTCCAGAGGTCGCCAGTGAAGAAGGAAGTTGCCATCACACCTGAGCTGGCTTTATAAGCTCGACCAAGTACAGCTCAAACCCTTCCCCCACGCGAATCCTCTATGACCTCATCCCCTTCCCTCCTCTCCTACAACACCTCGAACATCTCCGACTCCTTTACACATCCCGCAAAATAGAGTTCCGAAACCCTCTGCTCTACCCTATTCTCACAAATCCCGGGCCTCTGCACGCCTCCGCCAAACCGTTCCTCCCGGCCTTCACCTCCATACGCTCCGTATCCTCTCCCAGGGCAACTTCCGCACCCTTCCTCTACCGGATACAGAACTTCGTCCCGATATCTACCCCTCCTACCAACTCTGATCCCTTCCCCGTAGCATCAGCACCCCTCCCCTCTCTCCCGTCCCTTTTCCTTCCCGCCCGCTTGGCTACCCCTCTCCCATGCCCAGAATCTCGTCAATCCTTCTCTCCCCTCCTTTCTCTCTCTTCCCTCCCCTTCCCCCCCTCCCCCTCCATCCCCCTCCCCATCCCCTGCGGGGGCGTCTCGACTTTTTACCAACGTGTACAGTGCCAGTGTGTCCAGTGTCGTGTGTTTTTAATCAGTGCCTCCGTGTTCGCCGTCCGCAAGTTTTATTCTGTGCACCGTCCAGTGTCTTCGTGTTTTGTTCTTAGTGTTTCTGCGATGTACTTTTAACTCGTCGCCGTGGCCAACTGTTTTTACTGACTATGTGTGTTTTTTTTTTTTTTTTTTTTTTTTTTTACTACTCGTCTGTTCAGCGTTCCCTGATATATGCTTGTCTCGTTTTGTCCATGTACGTTTTAGTCTGTCAAAAACTCAGCGTGTAAATTGTTTTAACATTCCACAATTTTGTTCCTCTTCTTATACTTTGTCTATTATTGTCAATTCATGTATGTCGCATGGCTGAAGAGCAGCCAGCCTGCCAACTGTTTACAGTTGGCTTAAAAACACAATTAAAAAAAAAAAAAAAAAAAAAAAAAAAGCTCAAACCAGTTCTTCGTGACCTACGGATGGGTTAGTACTCGCTTCCTGAAGACCGAAGAAAGAATATCCCTGCGCCGGAACGGAAGATCCACCTTGCGGCCACGGATGGGTACTCGCCTCGTTCTCTTTAGGCCTATCATTGGACTGACCCGGACTGTAAGGGCTTCGTCATATGGCCGTACTTACGAGTGTTAGTGAAGTCTTCTGACGGCCAGGAACAGAAAAGTGTTGTGGTTTTTGTGTGCATAAGCAGCACGGATTATAGTTCTTTTCGAGAAATAAAGTTTGGAGTTGTACAAGCAATCACAACAAAAACAATTAACAAAACGTGAAATAAAAGATATTTAATTTCAATATTAAATGACAAAAACATTTTATTAGGTAATAAATTAGGAATACGGGACCTAATCTATCGTGTTTAGGGGGGAGGGTTGGTCGCAGTTTGAGGTGGGGGTGAGTCGTTGGGTAAGGGGGGTGGGCACCTCTTCAGTCGGTTTTATTCTTAAAAAATAAGCCCCTTCCCCTAGAACCAAATCCTGGCTGCGCCACTGCTCACAAGACATCTGGCTGCTTTTTTACATGAGAACAACCCACGGTAGGCATCTGTAGAGTCATATAAATGTGGCGTCTGTTCCGAAAGAACAGACGTTACCTCTGATCCTGCAGTTGTTATTGTTCTTTCGGAATAGACGCCACACACACACACACAAACACACACACATATGTATAATATGCCGATGACGGGCAATGATCCTTTCGTTAGTGGGGAGGGGTGGGCAAGTCTGTGGCCCTCAATCTTACGGGAATTAGTTTCATAACTACGATTTTGAGTACTATGGGCAGGGTAAAGCTGGGAATTTGTATCTGACGGGAGGAGTACTTAGGTAGTCCTTGCAGGTGCGGTGATCACTGTGTCCCCAGTGGTGTAGGGGTCAACGCAACTGCCTAGAAAGCAGGAGACCCGGGTTCGAATCCCGGCTGAGTACACATTTTCAGCTTTGTCCAATCGCAGTTGATGTCATATGCTCTGTGAAGCCGGCCGCGGTGGCCAAGCGGTCTGAGGCGCGCCAGTCACGGTCTGCACGGCCACTACGGTCGGGGGTTCGAATCCCTCCTCGGGCATGGATATTTGTGTCGTCCCTAGTATTAGGTAGTTCGTAAGTAGTTTTTAAGGTTAGGGATTGATGACCCGGCAGTTAAGTCCCATAAGTTCTACAGACATTTGAACATTTGCTCTGTGAATATGAATCTGAAGATTTCGCCACTGGATAGCAGACGCCAGCGCGGGCGCGCGCGGCGGGCTGCCTGCCTCCCAGGCGCTGGCCTACGGCAGCGTGGACCTGCTGCCGCTGGCCCTACACAGCCTGCGTCGCGTGAAACGGCCGGTGCGTCCGTGCTGCCTGTAATTTGGACACCGCTCGTTTACCTCAGCTAATTGCAACTCACGCGGCCTTTACACTACGCTGTGCTGGCTACAGCGTTGTTTTTGTGATTGCGAAGTGTGCTTTGATCTCGCTTTGTATAAATTTGTTCGCATGTCATCACTTCCACTACGTTATTGCCAAAGCTGCCAAACAAAGGACTTTTATTTTATTCCAACAGGTATTGTAATTTACGTAAAAATAATTTGTACAAATAATTTCGTTTCGAAAGATAATGCAGATGATTTCACTGACGGTGACGTAAAGGACGTTATAGAGAAAAACAGCGAAGTTTTTGGAATAGACTCGTGAATTTGCAAGTGGACGTCAGGATAACATTTCGAAAGTAATTTATCACCATACGTGTCCAACCAGGATTAGAAATCATTACTAACTCGTTTAATCAATTTAGTTTTTGGTACTTCCGAACATTCTTTTGACTGTGCATGAAACTCGCTCTGGTGTTGCCTAACATACGATTTTACAAGTACCTGTACCACGAAACACGTGATAAACATTTAGCATGAAATGCAGGAAAAAGTAGTGGTTACTGTTGTTCTAAGCACAAAGGTTTCCTTTAGCTCTCTACCGCAGTGTATCCTATGCAACCTTTCCATACCTGCATACCTCCATAGCCTATAAATTTTTAATGTAGCCAAGCCTTGTTCTTACTATAGAGCTTTTATCCACAAGGTTCTTCCCCCCCCCCCCCCCCCCCAAAAAAAAAAATTATCATTTTGCATCTATTTCTTACGTAATCCGAATCAGTAGCTCGCTGTCAGTTGCCCAATACTTCTATCGAATTTTCAACGTTCTTCTAAGGCAACGCAGTTCAAAGGCGACAATTGTCTTCTCTTACGAACTGTTTACTATCCAGGTGTTATTTTCGTACATGGCTACACTCCAGATCGTACCTTCAGAAAAGGCTTCTTGATATTTATGTTGATATTCAATGTCACATATTTCTCACATTGAAAATAGTGTTTCTTGCTACTGCCATTATTTACATCGATTTACATCCAATACACTTCCCCCGTCGTCGTAGCTTTTTCTTTTTTTGTACAAATAACTAAAGAAATGCACTATCTTTCATGTTTAATACTCCAGTCTAATTTCTTGAGCATATTGGACCACGTCAGTTTTACTTTTGTTGATATCTTACAGTCTCTTCGAGACACTACCCAATTGCTCTTCCAAGTCCTCCTGGTGTCTGTCACAGTGTCATCAACAAACGTCAAGATTTTAATTTTTCTCTTACTAACAACCCGTCCGGCTTCTCAACGAGCAGGAGAGCATATTGCACCGACAAGTCTCCAACTCTTTGCACAGCACGTCTCTCACGATCTGGTGACAAGCGGACTTCTCTCTCTTCAACATTCTCTTTACTTCGACTGAAACGACATCTTGAAGATTGCTATAACGTGATGTAATTTAATGGCAGTATTACAGAAGTGATTTGATCGTTATTACGGTTTGAATGACGAAACGACATAAGCTGCGTATTATGATGTAATATACAGCATTTTCAAATATACGGTAAAGTTCATAAGTCACAGAATATGTGTCTATAGGTATTTCTTAATCTTGTGATCGATCGATCATCAGTAAATCAGTAAAGTGATAGACGAAAACGCACTGAGAGATTGAGAGCTGACGTACGAGGTTTGAAACTGAAATAGTGGCAACTATTTGAGGATCTTTGGCGTGACGTCACGAGTGCTGGACTGCTGTGCACATCGCTCTCGATTTTTTATATAATTTTAGGATTAATATAATTATTTTAATTGTTATTTCGTGACAATATTCAATCTAGAGGTGTTCTAGTAAAGGATCGTCAGTTATTTTAGCGTTTGTTGTGCCGTAATTGCTTTAAGTGGTGTTATTTGTGTTCGCGTGTGCGCCGGCATTGACGTCTTACCGCTTTGTTTACATCTGGTGGCGAGTGGTTCCAGCCGTAGCGGTCTCCGAAAGCTAAGTTCCAATAAGTGTTTGTGTATTGTAGTTAAATTATTAAAGTTTTAGATTTCAGGAGGTGTTATCGCGCTAGTTGTCTATTAACTTTAGTACTTTTCAACAGGTGACTTGCTGTTTTTAACGTAGTTGAGGTTGGGAAACTTTAAGTTACGGTATTTGATAACTCTTGTACTCTCACAGTGTTTAGTTATTTTATTAGTGAACTTGAACTTGTTTATACAAGCAACAGTGTAAAGTTTCTGTGGTAGTGTTATTTGCTCTTTTCTGATACTATTAGTTGTTGTTACTTGTTTTGTAGAGACTGAGGTTTGTTGATTGCTGTAGTTAAGAGTACTTCTTAGTTCTTTTGTAGAAACGTAACTTAATAACGTAGACGTCTAGTTTTTCTTAACAAATTATTGTAAAATTTTACCATGAGTGAAAAGTGTGGGCTCTGTCGTAGGGTCGTGCGTAGTGGGCTGCAGTGTGGGATTTGTAGTATTTTCATGGGGGGGGAGTGCAGTGGGGAAGACAGTGGGCATTGTGGTGAGGTTCTCTCCTGGAACTGTAGGATTTGTAGCAGAAATAAGTTGATACAGGAGCAGGAGCGTTTGATCTGCGCCCTTCAGGTGCAGTTGAAAAACGCTGAAGAGGAACTAGGTAGATTGAGGAGGGGAAGGGGGTCTGGGGAATGGGAACTGGCAGTTGGCAAGAAGGTAGCTAGGAGAAGGTATTCAGATAGCTTTACATTGCAAGTTGCAAATAGGTTTGACCAACTGTCAGAGTTGAGTGGAGATGAACCTCCTGTAGCTGTAGGTGTAGGAAGTACGCAGCAGACCTCAGCTTTTGGTAAGCCGAAATCTGTAGAGAGGTCTCTTAGGAAGAAGAAGGTTCTGCTGCTAGGTAGTTCTCATGGCAGAGGTGTTGGCCAACAGTTGCAGGAAGTACTTGGGAGTGAGTACCAGGTCACCAGCATAGTGAAGCCTAGTGCAGAGTTAGCTCAGGTCACTTGTAACATAGGGGACTTATGTAGGAATTTTTCAAAAGAGGATCAGGTAGTTATAGTGGGTGGGGCCGGGAATAGTCTTGATAGGGACGGGGAATATGATATAGGTGGTGATCTGGAAAGGATAGCAACTGAAACTGGTGGCACGAATGTGCATTTCGTGCAGCTGTTTCAGCGTCATGATAGGCATTGTCTTAATACGGCTGTCAGCCGTGTTAACATGGGGCTTGGGAAGGCGCTGATGACAGAGGGCATGGATCACATTGCAGTGGTGCCAGTTGAGACTATCCAAAGGTCGGATTTTACTAGGCACGGTCTGCACCTCAATAGGTATGGGAAGGGGAGGTTGGCAAAGCTCATAGGTGACAGTGTAGTAGGGGGTGGGGGTTTCACTCATGGAAAAATTCCTGTAGTAGTTGGTGTTAGGGCTGCACCTTTTTTAGACTGAAGACAGCTGATAGATATTCCTGCTTAAAAGAAGTCCCTCTAAGAAATGAACCACCTTTGACAAAGTCTAAGAATATAAGTAATAAGGGAATTACTGTTTTTCATCAAAATATACAGGGTATCAGAGATAAAGTTAATGAAATGCTTATTGATACTCATTCTGACATTATTGGAATTTCAGAGCACTTTTTAAGTGGTGTGACAATTAAGAGACTTCCTTTGCCAGGATACAGGTTAGCTGCCTTCTACTCTAGGAGTTCCTTGCAGTGTGGGGCAGTGGCCATGTATGTAAAAAACGATTTTTCATCGGAGTCAATCGATTTTTCTAAACACTGCACAGAACAGATATTTGAATGTTGTGCAGGAGGTGTTAATGTTAATGGAACTAAACTAGTAATAGTTGTTATTTATAGATCCCCTGACTCAGATTTTAAAAAGTTTCTGCCCAAGCTGGAATTGGTTCTGGGTTCACTGTGTAGGAAGTATAAAAATTTAATTGTATGTGGAGATTTCAACATTAATTGTGTAGGTGATAGCTCAAGGAAAAGTCAGCTGTTAGATCTATTTAATTCCTATAACATGATGCAAACAGTATTTTTTCCAACGAGAGTGCAAGGAAATAGCAGTTCTACCATTGACAATATTTTTGTTCATTCTTCATTATTAGAGGGGCACTCTGTCAGCAGAATAGTAAATGGCCTATCAGACCACGATGCCCAACTTTTAATTCTAAAAAGTATTTGTTCTGAAACAAATGTTAAACATAAATATCAACTACTCAGAAAAGTTAATCCAGTTGCAATTGAGACCTTTTTAAGCCTAATTAAGGAACATGAATGGCAGGATGTTTATAGTGCTGATAATGCAGATGATAAATATAATGCTTTTCTGAACACATTTATTATGCTGTTGAAAGTTGCTTTCCGCTAGAACGCTCAAAACAGGGTACTTTCAGTAACAGACAGCCAGGGTGGCTGACAAATGGGATAAGAGTATCATGTAGAACTAAGCGGGAGTTGTATCAAAATGTTAGAAGCAGTCAGAATGAAGATGCAGTAGCTCATTACAAACAGTACTGTAAGGTTCTGAAAAATGTCATTAAGAATGCAAAAAGTATGTGGTACGCAAAAAGAATAGCAAACTCTCGGGATAAAATTAAAACTATCTGGTCAGTCGTGAAGGAAGTGTCTGGTCAGGAGCAGCAGGTAGAAGATATAACGTCAGTGCGTAGTAGGAATGTTTCTGTTACTGACAAGTTAGATATATGTGCAATATTCAATAATGACTTTCTGAATATAGTAGAGGAACTAAACAAAACTCTAGTTTCTACAGGTAATCATATAACGTTTTTAGAAAATGCCTTTCCGAGGCTGTTACCTGAAATGATCCTTCATGATACTTTCATAGGTGAGATTGAGTCAATAATTAAATCACTAAAGACTAAGGACTCTTGTGGATATGATGGGGTATCTAGCAGAATTCTAAAGTACTCTTCTCCATATGTTAGCCCAGTACTAAGCCATATTTGTAATTTTTCCTTTCAGAATGGTCAGTTTCCTAACAGATTAAAGTACTCAGTAGTGAAACCGCTTTATAAAAAAGGAGAAAGGGATAATGTAGACAACTATAGATCTATTTCTATGCCATCGGTTTTTTCCAAAGTTATTGAAAAGGCTGTATATTCAAGATTAATTGATCATTTCAGTTCACATAATTTCCTGTCAAACGTACAGTTTGGTTTTAGAAGTGGTTTAACGACTGAAAACGCTATATTTTCGTTTCTCTGTGAGGCACTTGATGGGTTAAATAAGAGGCTGCGGACATTAGGCGTCTTCTTTGATTTAACAAAAGCGTTTGATTGTGTTGATCACAAAATATTGTTGCAGAAGTTGGAACATTATGGATAACGGGGAGAAGCCCACAACTGGTTCACCTCTTACTTTAATAATAGACAACAGAAGGTAATTCTCCGCAGTGTAGAAAATGGCTATGACGTGCAATCCCAATGGGGCACAATTAAGTATGGGGTGCCCCAGGGGTCTGTTTTGGGACCATTGCTGTTTCTTATTTATATAAATGACATGCCTTCGAGTATAACAGGTGATTGTAAAATATTTTTGTTTGCTGATGATACCAGCTTGGTAGTGAAGGTTGTTGCTCGTAATATTGACACAGTATCAAATAATGCAGTTCAAGAGATAAGTTCATGGCTAATAGAAAACAAGTTGATGTTAAATCACAGTAAAACTCAGTTTTTACAATTTCTAACACATAATTTGACGAAATCTGACATTATGATTACACATAATGGGCATGTGATAAGTGAGACTGAACAGTTCAAATTTCTAGGTGTTCATATAGACAGTAAGCTGTCATGGAAAGCCCATGTTCAGGATCTTGTTCCAAAACTAAATTCTGCTATATTTACCATTAGAACAATATCTGAGATAAGTGATTTTTCAACACGAAAAGTAGTCTATTTCGCTTACTTTCACTCACTTATGACGTACGGCATTGTTTTTTGGGGTAACTCGCCTGATGCAAAAAGGATATTTCTGGCTCAAAAACGGGCGGTTCGAGCAATATCTGGTGTAAGTTCGCGAACGTCATGTCGACCCCTTTTCAGTAGTCTGGGAATTTTTACTCTGGCGTCAGAATACGTTTTTTCTTTAATGTCGTTTGTTGTTAATAATATCAGCTTATTCCCACGAGTTAGTAGCTTTCACTCGGTGAATACTAGACAGATGTCTAATCTACATTTGCACCACACCACCTTAACACTTGTGCAGAAAGGGGTGCAGTATTCTGCGGCATCCATTTTCAATAAGGTGCCACAAGAACTAAAGAATCTTAGCACTAATCCACACGCTTTCAAATCTAAATTGAAGAGTTACCTCGTGGCTCACTCCTTTTATTCTGTCGAGGAACTCCTAGAAAAGTTAAACAATTAAACTAATTCATTTTTTCTTTATTGATTCTTTTCACTTTGTCTTAAGATTGTCGTGTGCAAAGGACTACTTAAAATTTTTCTGTTACCATTCTTGTGTAACAATGTATTGACTTGTTCCATGACCATGGAGTCTTACTCCTCAAGTGGGTCCTATGGAACAGAAAAAAAAAAAAAAATAAAAAAATAAAATAAATAAATAAATTTACTCAACCCATACAAAAGCGCTACTTGTTTGCACCTGTTACTGTTCTTCAAAGTAGTCACCAGCGTTGTACAGAACCCTTTTCCAGCGATGTGGAAGGCGCAATATATACCGTTAGTAGAGCCTGTTCTGTTGATGCGAATGGAGCAGTGAATTGCCTGTCGAATCTGTGGAACAGTTCTGAAGCGAATGCCACGAAGTGCTTCCTTCATCATCGGCATCAAATCAAAGTCGCAAGGACTGAAGTCCGGGCAGTATGGTGGATGGTACAGTACTTCACAGTCCCATCGGCCGAACAGAGCAGCCACAGCTTGCACTATAAGTGCCCGCGAACTATCGTCCAAGATGATGGGTGGGTTGCGGACGCCTCGAGCTGTACGACTTCTGACACTTAACAATCTCTAGCCAACTCCATTGTTCCTGTTTCGAAAACACAGTGGCACCTTTTCGTCAGACGCTCGCTCGCAAGCGACTGTGTTGCTCTCGATTGTGCGCAAGCTGGTGACGTGCGACTGCGAGTCCATTTCCTGAGAGGTATAGTAGGTACACCAAAAACGTGTGCTATCAGCGACAATAGTAGAGTCCATTTCATTATGTTTCCACAGCAGTTTGCAACTGTTTAAGTTCGAACCCTCGTGTTTGATATTATTATTACACGTTTTGATGTCTGGATCGTTATTATTGACTCAATGAGGGCAAGCGTCGTATTATGAAACGATAAGTGCATTTTCACATGTACAGTAATGTTCCTAAGTAATCGAATGTATAACTTTTCCAATGAGTATTTATTACACTATTTTCCTAATCTGTGCTGGCCACACCCTATGCCCCGCACCATAATGAATTACACACCTAAGCCTTCCTCATGAATCACACGGCACATCGGAGAAAACGGAATCAAAATACGTTCAGAAGTTTTTGATGTTTACAAGTATAGACAGACAGCCGTGGTGAGAGGACATTGTATTATAAAATGTACTAAAAATAGTATTTCATAGACAACTGTTGTTGTTTCCCACATCCTAGGTTTCTGAGCTTTCTGACTTTTCCAGTCATTCGCCTATAAACTGCTGTCTTTAGATACCGTTTATTTTGCATGTTGCTTGGTTCGTGCGGTATATGCTTGAAGAGCATCTCTGTAGTGTGAACTAAAATGTCCACTCCTGTGATTAAGCGTCCACTGCTATCCCTTTGAAAATGCAGTGTCATTGTGATCTGTTAGTCATAGATTTTGTTGTGGTAATTATCGCTTTGTATGATATGAAGTGCCAACTGCTGGTTACAATGAGCACGATTTTAGCTTCAATAATACCATATTTCAATACTTTCCTTTCTACCTTTGTTATTTTGAGCAGTATTAATTTTAAAACGTTTGAACTTTCGAATGACCCTTTGTGGCCGTCAGAAACTACACTAATTCTTAGTCTGTGAACAATATACAATTCAGTTATGAGGTACTTCCTCATATGAAAAGAGAACTGTGTCATATCACATCAACATAAAACGGTTCCCAGTAACGGCACAAAGTTAATTGAGCAGTATTTGGACAGCATATATCCATAAAGGGCATTCTTTAGTTAATTATATTACAACGATATTACAAAAGGCATTATTACTGCTATGCCGGTCGCAGTGCCCGACGGGACTGAGGCGATCCAGTCACGGTCTGCACGGCCACTACAGTCGGGGGTTCGAATCCACCCTCGGCCTTGGATATTTGTACCGTCCTTAGTGTTAGCTAGTTCATACGTATTTTGTAAGGTTAGGAAATGATGACCCCGTAGTTAAGTCCCATAAGCTATACAAACATTTGAACATTTATTACTGCGATAGCGTTATATACCCTTCAAAAAACTGAGTATTGAACTCCGTATTTCTGTTACAGTTAAAAATACGTAAATAAAACATCTGGAAGGTAAGACGACTAGGCTCTGTGCTTACTATTCAGGAAGTAATGTCGTGGTGGAGTAGCCGAGCGGTTAGTTTACCTAGGTTTAAGTAGTTTGTAAGCTACGGACTGATGACCACGCAGTTTGGAAAAAAAAGAGAGAAAAAAAAAAAAAAAAAAAAAAAAAAAAAAACAGGAACTAGTAATGAGCATCGGCCAGCATACCATACACAAAAATAACAGTAGTGTCGCTAACATTGAAATGACGCGTACGAGGTTACAACATAATCCGTTATAAAATCCAAAGCTTGAAACTGCCCGACAACTTTGAGGGCAAATTTACTATGGGCAAAATGGAGCAGATTATATAGACTACAACAGCATTTGCTCAATGGCATTGACAATGGGAAAAGTATCTTTGCCGCTTTCAAACAACAGTTGTTGTGGTCTTCAGTCCACAGACTGGTTTGATTCAGCTCTCCACGCTAGCCTGACCTGTGCAAGTCTCTTCATCTGAGAATACGTTCGGCAAACTACATCCTTTTGAAACTGCTTACTGTGTTCGTCCCTCGGTCTCCCTCTACGATTTTTACCCCACACACTTCCTTCTAATGCTAAGTTGACAATTCCTTCATGTCTCAGAGTGGGTCCAACCAATCTATCCCTTCTCTTAGTCAGGATATGCCAGAAACTCCTTTTCTCCCCAATTCGGTTAAGCACCTCCTCATTAGTCAGATGATCTACCCATCTCATCTTCATCATTCGTCTGTAGCACCACTTTTCAAAAGCTTCTATAATCTTTTTGTCTGAACTCCTTATCATCCACGTTTCAATGCTACACTACAGACAAATGCTTTCAGAAAGGACTTCCTAACATTTAAATTAATATTAGATGTTAACAAGTTTGGCTTCTTTAGAAACGCTTATCTCCCCATAGCCATTCTGCATTTTATATCTTCTTTACTTCGGCCATCAGAAATTATCTTGCTACCCAAATAACAAAATTCATCTACTACTCTTTTGTCTCTTTACGTAATTTAATTCCTTCAGCATCGCCAGATTTTTTGACATTATATTCCATTACCTTCGTTTTACTCTTGTTAAAGTTCATCTTATATTTTACTTTGAAGACACTGTCCATTCCATTCAATTGCTCTTCCAGATCCTTTGCAGTCTCAGACAAAATTACTATGTCATCGGCAAACCGCAAACTTTTTATTTCTTCTCCATGAACTTCAATTCCCTCTCCAAATTTCTCCTTCCATTCCCTCACTGCTTGCTCAATGTACAGATTGAACAACATTGGGCAAAGGCTACAACCCTGTCTTACTCCCATCCCAACCTCTGCGTCCCTTTCTTGCCCTTCTACTCTAATAACCGCTGTCTGGTTTTTGTATAGGTTGAATATAACTCTTCGCTCCCTATATTTTACCTCTGCTACCTTCAGAATTTCGAAGAGTGTATTCCAGTCGACATTGTGAAAAGCTTTATCAAAACCTACAAACGCCAAAAACGTACATTTGCCCTTCCTTAGCCTATTTTCTAAGATGAGTCGTAATGTGAGTGTTTCGTCTCGTGTTCCTACATTTTTCCTACATCCAAACTGATCTTCCCCAAGGTTAGATTCCACAAGTTTCTCCATTCGTCTGTAAATAATTCGTTTTAGTATTTTCCAACCATGACTTATTAAACTGATAGTTGTGTAATTTTCACACATGTCTGCACTTTCTTTCTTTGGAATTGGAATTACGCTATTCTTCTTGAAGTTGGAGGGTATATCCCCTATCTCATACCTCTTGCATACAAGGTTGAACATTTTTTTCATGACTGGCTCTCCTAACGAAATCACCAGTTCAGACAGAATATCATCTACTCCAGGGGCCTTGTTTCGACTAAAGACTTCAGCGCTCTGTCAGATTCTTCTCGCAGTATCATATCTCCTATCTCATCTTTCTCCACTTCGTCTTACATTTTTAGAATATTGCGTTCAAGTTTATTTCCTTTGTATAGACGCCCTGTATATTCCTTCCACAGGGCAGCTTTCCCCTCTTTGCTTAGTACTGGTTCTCCGTCTGAGTTCTTGATATTCATACAGCTGCTTTTCGTTGCTCCAAATATCTCTTTTATTTTCCTGTAGGCGGTATCTATGTTTCCACTAGTTATGCATTCTTCTACTTCCTGTCAATCTCATTTTTCAGACGTCTGTACTCCCTTTTTCCTGCTCCACTGACTGAATTTTTATATTTTCTCCTCTCATCAATTAAGTTCAATATATCCTGTGTTATCCGGGGATTTCTATTAGGCCTTGTCCTTCTGCCTATATGATCCTCTGCTGCCTTCACTACCCTATCTCTCAGAGTTACCCATTCTTCTTCTACTGTATTACTTTCCGCCGCTTCAGCCAATCCTTGCCTAATGCTCCCTCTGAAACTCTCAACCTCCTCTGGTTCTTTCAATTTGTCCAGGTTGCATCTCCCAACTTTTTTACTTTTCTGCAGACTCTTAAGTTTCAATCTGCAGTTCATAACCAACAAGTTATGGTCAGAGTCTATATCTGCCCCTGAATATGTCTTACAGTTAGAAATCTGATTTCTAAATCTATTCCTTACCATTGTAAAGTCGACATCTGGTACCTTCCAGTGTCTCCTGATCTCCTACACGTATACAGCCTTCTTTCAAAATTTTTGAACCAAATGTTGGTGATCATTAAATTGTGCTCTGCGCAAAATTCCACCAAGCGATCTCCTCTTTCATTCCTTTTTCCAGATGCAAATTACAAAATGTTTAAAGCATTTATTGTGTAGCTGTCTGGAGCACATAAATCAGCGTAATTTCCTTATTTGTAGCTTTGTTTCCAAGAAAGATAAGAACAGCGGTATGACTTCTTTAAATGGCATCCTGTATTTTTATTCGATAATTCATTTCCTCACATAAAGACCTATTCAAAAATGTATCACATTCTATCAATTACTGAAACACAAGGTTATAAATTACATAATACAACACTGACTTTGATCTCAGGATCACAAACTCGCCCACTTGCTGGAGTTGTCACAAAACAGATGAAAACCAAGTAAGAACATAATACGAAATTGACTTTGACTGTCCTGTACCACTGCCCAGGAGTACAACATTGAAAGGTGCTCAGTGGTGACCCTCGACACCAATAAAATGGTGCACTCATTGAATAAAAGAATTATTTACTGATTCTAATGTTGTCTGCTGAAGAGCATACAGGCGAGAACGATACGTTTCTGCTTTTCCTCTAGAGTTATTTGAATGTCGCGATAGACAACGTCTTTAATCCATCCCCAAATGAAAAATTCGCACTGGGATGTTCTAAAGCCCACTTTAGATTTGCCTGTAGTATAATTTTTTGCAACATTTCGGACACAAATAATAAAATTATAAATAATAAAAATTGATGGACGACACGATCACGACTCTACTATTGTGATACTATTTATGCACCCAACACCTAATATTCTTTCTGTCCGTATTTTAACAAACAACCATTATTATTTGGCATTTGACTTTAGTTTTGACAAATAGAGTCTTTTTAAACTTTTACCTCTTTACACTATGATTAAAATATCTCTCCCACATTTTCATTATCACTTAAATTACTCATCTTAGGGGACGATCGTATTGCCAAGATCGCAATTTTTATATTATTTATTCAAGACGACCGGTTGCGACACTATGGTGTCATCATCTGGTGTCATTCATAATCAACTGCTTACTATACTGCGCTACATAAAATCTCGTAGTTGTGCCGAAAGATAGTTATATAAAAATCATGTGCTGGTGGATAGTCAGTTACAAAATGGAATTACTGGTCAAAATTAAAACAGTACAATATACAAAATATAATAACCACCATAGTGCACAAGTCTGGTTGGTTCTATGAAGGTATTCAACATTTAGCATCCGGAAATCAATCATTTGACATTCCTCGCCCGAAACTCTATTTTGTACACGTCATCTTGCTTTCTGTATTTGATGATTTTCTTATTATAACTAAAGCGTTGTCATTTCAAAGCAATGACGCACTGAAAATTATCAAAAATACGTCGTTGTTAGGACTCTGAATTACAATCTGATGTCTAAGAATGCCACGTTAGAAGATAACATATGGCATAGATGGTACAACTATTACGTAGCGTAATGCGCAGCGTATTAGTTTGTAACGCACGAACATGTTAGTCGGTGGTTCTCAACTTGCCGGACACGGTGGCTCAGAGCGCTCGGTCAGAGGGTTGCCAACATGGTAGCTCAGCGTGCTCGTCAGAGTGCTTGATGCCGTCTGTAACGACAAACTGAGCCAACGACGCAACGATCAAAATCAAACAAAATAAACCAACGTCCACAAAGGACCGATCAAACCGAAGTACCAATGAAAAGAGAGAGAGAGAGAGAGAGAGAGAGAGAGAGAGAGAGAAGAAAAAAAAAGTGCAAACTGTAATAAAAATCAGCAAAATTCGTAACGAACAATCCAGAGCGAATAGGAACAAACGACCGCAAGGCATTGATCTACCTGAAGACCAAAAAATATAAATAAAAAAATAGTAAAAATAAAAACCCGCCAGTGGCATTTTTTTCATCATCTTGTTTCCTAAAACGTTTTCGCACACTCTTGTTAACTGAACACGACTATAGGTATATCCTGGAAGATTCTGAGATTTTCAAAGGTAACAGCGCATTCTCTGAAAAGTGCATTTGTTCTGTTTTGTGAACAAATTGCTAACGAATTGGTAACGTAGGCTTCTTTGTCACATGTACACAAACTGGAGAGATACTTTTACAATGACTGTTGTAAATGACGTAATGATAATAGTAACTTTATATATAGATTCAGTACTAGAGTTTTGTGGAATTTAGTATTACCACATTTATTTCGTTTGTTATTTTAGCTGTAAAAGAAATTATAGTCACGGTTTGAAACAGAATATTTGCTTTTTATTTTACCGCAGAACTAAGTAACATGAACTAAGTCATATCTGAACTACAGAAAAGGTAATACAATCTACATTGAAAGCTTCCGTAGCAATCATGTCAAAGACAAACATTTTAGTAGAAGCATTGATTCTAATTAATGACTTTTAACATATTCCATTACTAGTGAATAACTGATTGGAAGAAAAAAAAACAGGTAATTTGTTGCAATGTACACACTTCCCTTACGTTTCATTGTGAAACGACAGATGTCACAGAAATCTAGGACTCCATTTATATATGAAACTACCAGTTTCTGCAAGTAGTTTAGAGCATTCATTATCACAGTATCCTTTCCGTTGTTGTGCAAATACTTCAGAAGACCAGTTTCAATTCGTTTTTACGCATTTCACGGCATGTTCACGAAATAGCACAAACGCACCTTTTAGAGGGAGAATTCTTACATCTGCACATCTCTAAACACTGCAGAAGATAGCTCCATTTAATTAATAAGAGTTCAGAAAACCCCTTTGGGAGCCAAGGCGAAAAAAATGGTATCCGGGTATTTCGAACTACCGACCACATTCATGACAACGTAGCGTACTAGCCACACACCACGGCGAACAACTAAGACAGTGCCCGATAATTCTCGTGCTATTGCTGGCATTGCTAACAGCTAAAATGACATTTTTAGACACAAGATTATAATTTATGGTACTGTGAACGATGTGGTTTTGTTCCTTTTTCAGTGCGCCACTGCTTTGAAATGAAAACGTGTAAGTTATAATAAGAAAATCATAAAATACAGGCAGGAAGATGACGTATGCCAGTTTTGGGCGAGGAATGTCAGGTGACATTTCCTAACGCCTGGTTTACGTAAAATCAAGAGACGGTGTCAAATAGCCGTTATTTTTGCATATATCTCTGTAACGGCGCGAGCTACGAAAAAAACATAAGAGAGGAATATTGTAGAGAATTTTCTGCTCTACAAATTCGGTTATTCAATTTTAGTGTCAGGTGAACGGTTTGTTTGCAATTACATTACAAACGTGTGTTTTTTTTAGTTTTACTAACGTATTTGTTGTCCGAAAAATTTCAGAAAGGGCGGTCTGGTCTCCGGCGTCAACAATTGTATCTGTATATTTTGGTGCCGATCGGTTGAACGGTTCGACCTGAAAAGTGGGAACACGGTACTGACAGAGAGACTGACGGACAGACAGACATCGTAAAATTGTTATTTTTGCAAATATCTCTGAAACGATGGAAGATACGGAAAAACACAAAAGTGCAAAGTTGTAGAGACGTTTCTCCTCTAAAAATTGGTGTATCCAATTTTTTCGTCAAATAAACGGTTAAGCCGTTATTTTCATTTCAATTTCGAGCTTCCGAAAGACGATCGCAAAGGTCCACTTTTAGTGTTACTACCGTAACTTAATGTGGTCCAAAAGTTTCTAATGTTGTTCTAATGTTTGTTAAGCTTATGGGACTTAACTACGGGGTCATCAGTCCCTAAACTTACAAACTACTTATGAACTACTTACGAACTAGGACGGCACAAATATCCATGCCCGAGGGGGGATTCGAACCCCCGACCGTAGTGGCCGTGCTGACCGTGACTGGAGCGCCTCAGTCACCTCGGCCACCGCGGCCGGCTGGTCCAAAAGTCCAGAGGATTTTAATCAGGAGACCTAGCAGCCCTAAAATACATGTCAAAAATGAAACGGCCGGTATACGATTTCGTAAAGTAACGTGTGGTCGGTAACGACGCCTTGAGCTGGCAGAGAGCGCTGAACAGTGCGCTGTTTACGAGCGCCACGCTAGCTGGATTCACTATTTTCGCAACAGATCTCGAGTACCATGAGTCGTTTTACGAACGGCCGGCTTGCATTTTTTTAATGTATGGAGTTGCACATGGAAATGGGTTGACTGCTCAAAGATTGTACGTTGTGCGGTTCCCGGATTAGGTCCCAGCCAGATCGCCGAACATTTGAGCGTCTTCATCGCTAGTTGCGCTTAAGTAGATCGCTTAATGCTTCCAGCCATGCACCTGGCATTAGAAGTTATCGCAGAATTCCTGCAGTGCAAGGAAGAATGTTAGAAACAATAATCCTTCGACAAGTTCGAGAGCTGTAGGACGTGCGCTGGTTGTGAGTCGTCAAAGTTCTTTTGAGGCCTTTGGATGAGGACGGGATGTTTAAATGTTCAAATGTTTGTGAAACTTACGGGACCTAACTGCGTTGTCATCAGTCCCTAAACTTACAAACTACTTATTAACTAACTTATATTAAAGACAACAAAAACATCCATCCCCAGGGGAGGATTCGAATCTGCAACGCGGGAGGCCGCGCGATCCGCAACGTGGCGCTCGAGACCGCTCGGCTACTCCCGCTCGGACGCATCCTAACCATTTCCACAGAGTGCAAGAACTAACACCTGAAGATTAACTTCCACGTCTCAACTCGATGGTACCTGCAGCAGACTGCAGCCAATCACACCTCCCCTGCCGATGTTTTATTTACTGATGAGGCTACCTTTTCGACATCTGGTGTGTTTAACATTTAACATCTATAATTCTCACCCGTGGGTTCATGGCGCCCCACACGGAACAATGGCGTATGCCTACCAAGAACGGTTTTTCATTAATCTTTGAGCAGGCATTGTGAAGATTAACTTAGCATGGCCGTACATTCTACATAGATGTTTAACTGGCCGAACTTACAAAATATTTCTACTTGTCGACGATGGCCTACTATCCGTTCGCAGATGAATGTGGTTCCAGTGCACTTCAGTCTAAACGTCAGGAATCGCCTGGACGCTCTCTACGGCCAGCAGTGGATAGGACGGGGCGCATCAGTTCCCTGGCGAACCCATTCACCTGGTTTAACCCTTGTGTTCACAATCAAAAAATTATACGTTGTTCTATAACCAGGTTACCTGGGTAACCGAATGAATTTATTACCGCACAGTCACGGTTGTCAATACTAAGCCGTGGGTTTATGCGCAATTGTTGCAACAAGGCATTCTAATTGTTGCTGCCTACAATTGCTACTGTTCCACAGCTTTGTGAACTGTTCATTATTTTGTAAGCTTTGTTACTATGAACATCAATTCTAGATTCACGTGGATGATAAATTGGAATTTTCTAAATCTGAATACAACAGATTAAGTTATGAAGCGAAAGAAGAGTACATTAGAAAGTTATTGGCTACTGATACAGAAGAGGATGTTGTTTCAGATTTCAGCGACGAATATTCTACAAACGAATGGATTCCGAATAAGGAGGATGTTGCTGCTTCAGCCATTGAGGATACTATTGGTGCTTGTAGTGATAATGAAGTTGAAATAGAGACAAGTGATACTAGTAGTGAGGAACATGACGGAGCAGACGAAAACCGTGGAGAAACTGTTTTTCTACGTGGTAAAGTTGGAACAAAATGGCATAAGGAACCTTTCGGTACAAGAAAGATGCTAAAGCATAATATTTGGCGGCAAAAGGCTGGTCCAATACGTACAACCAAACGTCTTTCTATAAAAGACACTTTCAAGAGTATATTTACAGAAGAAATGTGTGATATAACTTTCAAATACAGATTTAATACATTATTATAACAGCAAAAATGGAGGCGTTGATAATATGGAAAGGTTGTGTTTTCATTACAGCGAGAAGAGGATACAGAGATGGCCGTTAACATTTTCTTCCAACATTCTGGATACTGCTTGCATTGCGGCATACATTACTTACACAGAAAACAAACCTCAAGCACAACTTTTGACTCATAGACGCAGACTGTTTCTATTGGATCTGGAGAAAGAATTGGCTATGCCTTCCATTATCTCTAGATCATCAAATCCTAATTGCTTGAGATAATTTTCCGTGAAGTCTGGTATTGAGTGCTTGATAGGAGGACCTCTAATTCTGGTTCCTGAACAAGTGGAGGCTCAGCCAAAACGAGATTCTTCTGGACGGCTGAAAATCACTGGTGACTGTTTCGTATGCAAATATCTACCTAACAAAAGGAGCAAAACCAATATGTGATGAGCATTACATTACAACAACTGTGTGTGGACTTTGTGAGTAAATAATTATTCCAAGTGTATTTTTCCATTGTAACGAGCAGCAAAATTTAGTAGCTAATAATTTTATGTAATTTACACTGTTACATGAATTAAAAAACTTATATTACTTATTTATGTCTATACCTGTTGTACTATTACATGGTTTTCTAATAAATAATAAAACAATATATTATATAAAATAAAGTATTAAATTTATGAACTTCACACCTGTTATAATGGAGATATATGGTTACCTGGGTAACCCAAATATAGATTAGAGGGCGTTTTATGTTTCCTCCCATCTGAATACTCTTCTGTGAAAGAATATCAATTTTGGTTTCAGTATGACGTTTATGAAGATGCAAATGAGGAATAGCCTGAGAGTTGTGTGCTCTAGATTCAATATATCTGAAAATGGGCTTTTACAGTTAGAAAGGTTACCCGGGTAACCCAATATGGACACAAGGATTAACCTGTGTGGATTTCTTGCGTTTGGTTCATAGTAAAAGCCTGGTGTATGACAGTCCCGTCACATCTGAAGAAGATCTATTAGTCCATTTATCTTTTGCTGTTGCACATGTGGTCGACATGTCTGACGTCTTTTCTAATGTATCCAGATCCATGTACCGTGGTTGCGAATCTTGTATCGCTGTTGTACCGGTTTCTCGAGCACCTCTTGTAAACTATCAATAAATAATTCGTTTTCTTCTCTTTTCAGTTTCCTTTCTTTCATACTCCTGTAGACGGTAGCGCCGTAATATGTCATTACCGACCATACATTTCTATCCGAAATCTGCATAACTAGGTTCCCTCTAGCAGCCGTTTCAATTTTGACATATTTTATGGCGACGCTGTTTATACAGGTTATATACAGTACAATATATTGAAGAGATCGGGATCTATAAACATTTCTGGATTACGATTCAACGTTGTGTCAAACGTTCAGTGTAATAGGTGCAGTTTCTGTAGCGTACAGAAATCGACAAATCGTTTTGGTATACAGAAATGTTGATAAAACTCTTCTGGGTATTGGACCGCATCGTCAATATATCAAATATTTCACCGATGTTTCGGCCATTATTGCAAGCGGCCATCTTACGTAATACCCAGAAGATGGCCGCTTGCAATAGTGGCCGAAACGTCGGTGAAATATATATATATATAAAATAACGTCGGTGAAATATTTGATATATTGACGATGCGGTCAGGGGCGCCGACTTTTCAAAATCAGTGTGGGTGCTCGTGGTTTCATTTTAATTACCTTTTGGGCCACAAGCTTCCAAGAATGGGCAAGGATTGCTCAATTTCGCTGATTTTTGCTTGCAACCTAGAAAACGTACCAATCAAATTTGTTGCTCTGTCAGTGGTCATAACATTTCTTGATTTGATATCTGGAGAAAACAGAGAGAGATCATCCACTGATACTATTAACAGTACTTCAACTGTGGCAGATTCAGTATTATAGAAAACAAAATAAGAAACAAAAAAAATCAATAATTTGAAAATTAGCACCACTGGTACGTACATGAAATTTTAAGAAGTTTAAAACGAATCAGACGATTGAAGTATGTTATAATTTCGTTACATATTTGCCTCTCAGATACACGAAACTCTTTCATAAACACTTTGATTTCGTCCTGCATCTCTATTATTAGATGCTCTTAGCACTGCCAAGACTAATTTGTTAAAGTGCATAGTTATGTAAGTATGGAACGCTAAATTTAATATTCAGTTTTAATCTACTCGACAAAGAACTTTGTCCCTTTCATTTAGACATATTTCCTCATGACTGACAAACAAAGTAAAGAAAACTAAGCCAACGAACTGTACTGTGCCAAGATATATACCAGTGCACCACGTGTATAACTTTCAGGAAACCTTTGAAACGGCAGTTATTTATATGGCGACAAAGCACGGATCCCACACACGTGACGCCTTTATTGCGGCGCCTGGTTGCACTCCTTCAGCGGACAATGGCGCTTCGTGAATGGAGTAAAGAATAGACAAAACGTCTTTCCTGGGTTCACTTTCCAGTTCATTCCTGTATATGTGTCATTATAAAGCTCGGTGTTAACCCTGAGGTGCTTCGCCCTCTACTTGCCCGCGATGTTTTACGTGAAGTCGTGTGTAACGCCACTGCACTAGTATACTGTACTTGTTAGCAGAATTAAATACTTTGACGTAAAAGACAGTGCGAATGTCATTCCATTCTGCCTTAATGAACTGAATTAATGGAGCTACCACAGCAAATTACGGCTGTCACTGAACTCTGATTGTTGCATCGGTTCCGACGTCATGCGGCCAGGGGTCAGTGGTCTCGACCCTCGCCCCCTCCCCAACCCTCCGAACGGGCTCCAAGCCTCTGCAGTGAGTGCTCCTTGGGGCACTGTTGGAACAGCCTAGCGGCTGGTTCGTGATTGCTACACTGCGATGGCAGAAATGCATAATTGACAGCTATGACTTTTCCCCATGTTTGTGCTACTTTATTTTCCTCCCTTGTTTGGTGTGGGTGCTGAGCATCCCCAAAAATATCGTGGGGGGGGGGGTGCACCAGCACCGGAGCACCCACGGCTTCGGCGCCCCTGGATGCGGGTCAGAACCCAGAAGCGTTTTATCAACAATGACAACGGCCGCGGAAGCCTTCGTTTACAGAAATGTGTTTATCAAATCGTTTTGTTTACATTAGAGACCATTGAAAGTGGTACTTATTTCATATTTAGCATTCGAATTCAGTTGCATTCACAACATTGAAACAAACAGGCGATGCTGCGCCGTCGGCAGCCACGGCCGACTGGCCACGAGCGGCGGCCACCTGCGCCGCAGGCTGCCAACATAACAGCGCCCGCGCCGAAACCCGCGTCCCCTCCACACAGGGCGGCATATTGCGGCGCCCAGCACAAAGGCCGCCCCGCGCCGCGCCGTAGCCAATTAGCCCCACACTTTCATTTCGCATTATTGCAATTTTAATAGCAGGGCCCAATATCGATCTCTCGAGCTGTCACTCACAGTAACAAATTACTTACAGATTCACGATAACATCTGGTACTGTGACGGAACAACCATACGCGAAAGTAAGGCTTCATGTAAAATAAATTATATCAGTAAGTGTCTGGTGTTGCAAATACCTCATTCTACATTTGCGAATATGCGTAGATTTTGTGTAATTATAGATGATGAATCACCTAACACTTGACCGCTAATATTGCGGAAACGGAAAGTGTGATTGATGTGCAGTCTTCACAGAATGGATTGGTTATCAGGGTATCGTACTTTTAGCCAACAAACAGGTTGCAATATTACAAAGAAAGTGTATCTTTTATGCAGACATACAGTTTTTTTTTTTTTTTTTTTTTTTTTTTTTTTTTTTTTTTTTTTTTTTTTTTTTTAATGGTACTTTCGTTGTTTCTATCATGCACTGGAAGTTTTGACACCTGCTGTGAACAGAGTTTGGAATGACATTTGTGTTTGGCAGCTACAACCGTTCAAAGTTTCGGAGGCGGAGACTGCAGGTTGCGATAGCGTAGCTGAATGGCCGAGTGGCTAGCCCCTGGGACACGGCCCACTGTCTCATGACCACCAGCCAGTCAGCTACGCTGTCGTAGCCTCTAACCCCAAAAATTTGAACGGTTGTAGCTGCCAAACTAAACGTGATAAAAATGTCACTCAAAATTCTTTGTACACAGCTGGTGTCAATCATTCCAGCGCATAGTAGAAACAATCATTGTTCCATTTGAAAAATTGTATGTTTGCATAAGAAATACACTTTATATGTATTTTTGCAATCTGTTTATTGGCTAACAATACAAGTCCTTGACTATCAATCCATTTTGTGAAAACTGCACATCAATTGCACATTCCGTTTCTGCAATATTACCGGTGAAAGTGTTAGGCGATTCACCCTGTATACAGTGTTAACATATTTTGTTGTTACAGCGTACTTCTTGCGAAGCGTTTAAACAGATAAGTGAATGCTGCCTGCAGCCTGAAATACGTCTATTGCCAGTCGTTTGGTCTATAGTTCAGTCATTTATCATATTCATATATTTCTGACATAGTATCACCTTTTGGGAGCTATATAATTAGATTTTTAACATGAGGTTGGCTAAGGAGGCATCAAAATAACTTTATTACTGGTATCGGCAGCACCAGCCTGCTGTTGTGTTGTTAAGTGAAATAGTATTTGGTAACATCAACGACATACAAACAAAAATTACCAGGGATTAACATGTGAGTGTGATGTGTTAATAATACACAATGCCGCATCAATAGTTGCGATGCGGCGTACAACGGGAATTTGTCTACAGGGGGTAGTGCTTAATCGGTCCTATATCATTTCCTTTCCTCCTCCATGTTGCCATGACGCACATCAGTTTGCATTTGTACCGCAATGACAGTGTACGCGAGGGTTGTAATTACTCCCCACTGCACTGTGTGAAGACTAGAAACTCTTAAAGTTAACCAACCTGACGTCTTCTATAGATGTCGTCCCCACGCAGATGATAGCACGCAAGTCGGATGAGGCTGAAATTATTATACTATTGGCAGAAACTGATCTAATTACTGAATAAAAATGAAGTCCTCGGAAATCGGGATACCAACTGTTTTAGTTAAAGAACGCAGAAAACCAGTAAACTGCATAATAATATCCACTTGACGCCCATTTCCTGAACTGAAAGTTTTGTGTCTCGTTTCCACCGGTTGTCCTGGGTGTCGATAGCCGAATAGAGAGAGACCGACACAGGAAAATAGGATGCACGCGTGTGCGGGTACAGAGTCTGAGGTGACCAGCCAGTGGGACAGCAGAAACTAGAAGCACTAAGCTAGATTAGAACAAGTTGTATATTTCGTAGAAACGTAATACTTAACTTTTACAAAGTTAATGACTGCCAATTAAGTGTACTGCTGAGACATAATTGAACTAGGTAATGGCCTGCCTACTGATGAGACCTACTGCCTGTCCTAATCGCAAGTCCTAACTGGTGCCTATCTGATTCCCAAGTGACCGATGCAGTTCAGTGGTGGCCACGAGCGGGGTTGCAGCAGAGGGCGCTCGTGGCTGACGTCGTAAGAACGCCGCGTCGTGCGTGCATGGCGGCGCGCGGCGAATGTACGTGGCGCGCACTTCAGACTTGTGCGACACCACAGAAAGTAAATATAGTCATTTAGCCTTGATCTAAGATGATTAAGCAATGGCTTATAACCATGAAGCACATTTTCAAATTCTCAATGAATTAACCGACAAAATCTCAAACCACATCAGACATGAATTTGTAAACCGATTATGAGACATTTTTTCCAGGCATGACAGCTGCACCAGGCCGTGCCGCCGGGGTACTCCGCCGTGCCCTGGATCAGGAGGACTGAGTGCAGCCAAATCACTGACTGCGACGCTAGATATAAGTTACATTAAGTTAGGCTTAAGAGAAAACACGACAACAACACAAGAACTGCAGTGCAAAAGGCCAGCCCAGTGCCAGGGGCACGCCCTCCGGAATTAGTTCGGGGGGCACAGGCCAACCAATAGGTTTGTACCTTACTGGCACACCTGTAAGCACTGCAGGGGGGACACAAAATAAGACACTAAACGTAACAGTAGCGACTTCCACATGAAAAACAACATGCCAACGCACCCTACATGACACAGCACATACGGCAGACACAACAGCAAAAACAAAACGTATCATGCAGCTCAATAGAAATATTAAAAGTAGCATAAAAAGCACAAAAAAATGTAGTAGCATAAGAAGACCCATTTATGTATTGGTATTGGGTTATTGTATAATTAAAAGAATAACTGAAATAAATAAATTTCAATTAAAAATGGCTTATAACCGCCTACTTACGCATGTTTTTCCACCGAGGGTGCTTACTGAAGTCACTTGTTACTCCTCCGAGTGCGTGTACTGAAGTGAACTGTGGCGGCTCGATGCAAGGCTGCCTTCGTTCCGCGTTCCGCAATTTAGAGCGCAAACCATGGCTGCCGAGCATCGTCCGTCTTAAATTAATTATTTTGTTTATTGAATTAGTAATTGTTATTATGTTTTACCTACTCAGGGCATAGCTTGGCTTTGAGTGTTTTTTTTTTTTCTTTTCTTAATTGAGTTTGACAGCCGCGGTGGAGTAGCCGAGCGGTCTAAAGCGTCTCGCTGCGGAGCGTGCGGTTGCTCGCCTTGGAGGTCCGAGTCCTCCCTGGGGCATGGGTGTGTGTATTCGTCCTTAGGTTAGTTTACCTAGGTTTAAGTCGTTTGTAAGCTACCGACTGATGACCACACAGTTTGGTCCGATAGATTTACAAACATTTGAACATTCTTGAGTATGACATTGAATAAATAATTAGTTTAGTAAATATTAACAAAAACGTAGGAATGAGTTTTGGCACGTGACCTCCAGTGCTACAGTCAATCGGCGTCCAATGCCTGCCGCTCGGGGACTTACCTAGAATTCGTGGAGACTTGCCAGTGCTCTTCCATATGACAACCCCACCTGCCGTGGTTCTCACCAGCTTTTGTCATCTGTCGCCTACTTATCCTAACCAGATGCACTGAAGCATAGAGTAACATATACAGAGGAGCAGCCACCCCTAAACCACTGTCCTACGCTCCCCTCGTAGTTCCGTAAGATGCCAGCAGGTATCTCTGGCTTAGGGTGCCTTTCGCACGTCAGAGGGTAGCGTGGAGGGGAGGCTGAGGGGAGAGCTTGTGCCGCCTGTCATGAGGCCACGACTGTGTCCGGCATTTGAGGGGAGGTGGTGGTGGGGACAGCTGCTACCTGCCGCCTGCTCTGGCCAGTTTAAAGAGTTGCTTCTGACCGCAGCGCCATCATGGGACATCTTACAGAACTGCTGGAAAACCTCCCTCCCCGCACCCCTGAGCGTAGGACCGGGCCCTTACGGAGGTTTCCCGTCTGTATATATTTGTCTGTGACTGAAGCAATACTTCGATCTTAATATGATGGCCTTAAGCCAGAAATATTACAGGCGCCGATGCGACAGTAGATACAATATCTACTCAGTGGCCAGCCAACAGATGTTGCACCGCATATGGATTTACTGACGAACTCGGTTACCGCAGAAGTCATGGCTCACATAGGCCTCCAACAATAATCATCGCCTACCTCCGAAGATGTCTTGGAAAGGTCATGCTGTGATTCCTTAGTCTGTCACTTGCGAGAACATCTTCTTTATAAGTGTATTTTGTTCTTGTCATAAATACAAGGCCTATTATCTTTCCTTGCTTAAATGTTTAGTAGCACGCACGGCCGTATTTCCACCTGAACTCAACTCCTTTTTCCTAAGTGTCCGATTAACGACATATCACAGAAAGTCTGAGGATGGCATGTTCAGATATGTCGAAACCGGTAATAATAAAGTAGAACACAGAAAAAAAGAAGCCGACGACATGGAATATTTTACAGTGTTTTAAGAAAAGCAAAGATATTTTATGTAAAGTCAATCGATAAACAAGCAGTCCTAGGTCGTAAATTACAAATTATTTGACCAGGTGTCGGAAATGACTAAGATTGCCTTTATCAGAAAATATAAAACAAGTCACATAATAAATATTACTCAGCTATATAGCTTACGTCACAAAATTTGAACAGAAATTTATAGAAAAAGCTAGCTGCACGGAGGCCTCAGACTGTCGTGTGATAAGTTGTGACCAGGAATACTTTACCTTAGTAGTGCCATCTAGTAGCCGGAATAACAACTAGGCTACTGTACAGAGAACAACAGAATTGAAAAAGCAATTGGTACAAGATGCTTTGTTTAACATGAGAGATGGCTGAGGTGTCATTTTGGCAATACAGTAGTAGTAGAGAAACTAACGAGTAACAAATTATTATGTGACTTGTTTTGTTTTATATTTTCTGATGAAGGCAATCTTAGTCATTGCCGAAACCTGGTCAAATAATTTTTAATTTGCGACCGAGGACTGCTTGTTTGTCCATTGACGTTGTAACGGTCGCTGACAATAGCTGCATGTTTAAAACTTTTATGTAAAGGATTTTCTGGGGCTCCTTGCTCTCGAAATAGGCACTCGTAGATGAAAAATTGAGGACGTTGTTAAGAATACGCGACCGCAGGGGAGTGGCCGAGCGTTCTAAGGCGCCTTGCTGCGGAGCACTCGATTACTCCCCGTCGGAGGTTCGAGTCCTTCCTCGGATGTGGGTGTTTTTGTTATCTTTAGCATAAGTTCCTTTAAGTTAGTTTAAGTAGATTCTAAGTTTAGGGACTCTTGACTAATGTACTTAAGTCCCTTAGATTGACAAACATTTGAAGCATAGCCGCCCGCGGTGGCTGAGGGGACTGAGGCGCTCCAGTCACGGTCTGCACGGCCACTGCGGTCGGGGGTTCGAATCCCCCCTCGAGCATGGATATTTGTGTCAAACTTAGTGTAAGATATTTCATAAGTACTTTGTAAGTTTAGGGACTGATGACCCCGTAGTTAAGTCCCATAAACTTTACAAACATTTGAACAACATTTTTTGAACATACGTGACAGTTATCCGCAAGGAAACGCCAGGCGATATTCCTCAAGCTTGACAGTCTGCAGGCGCGTAAGAAATAAGGCGTCACCGAGCGAAGAGATGATCATGTGTCACTCTGTCCACTGCCGAAACTAGGCGTGCTATTGCGACTAGTATGCTTCATTGACGTGAAGCAGCTCACCTCAGACTTTGCAGAGTGTGAATCTGCCTGTTCATCCGGCAATTTCACGTGTTCGCACTGTATTTAGCTTACAGCATTTCGTGATTGATACCTTTGGAGTTCGTTAAGAGAGTCTGCTATAATCAGTAATGAGTAAGCGATATCAGCAGGGCAGCCACCTTTTCGCACGGTAATTGAAGTAGTTTGATATCTTCGGGGCATTAGTTTATTTTTAAATGGCAAGAATCATTTGCGGGTGGCAAATCATGCAGTTCAAGGCTAAATCCTAGTACAAACTCCACCAGGGACCCTCTGGTGCATCACTAGGGGCACTTTCTACCATTGATATTATCTTATTTTACTGTTTCCCTCGAAGTGAATGGAAAACGATTCTCTACGTGTCTCCGTAAAAGCCCAAATTTCCAATATACGCTACCCACCGATACACCACGTCAAGGCTGGTTATATTCAGACTTCAAATACATACGAAGCCTCTATGATCTAATATCAAGGCGTTCAATGGTGGTTATAGCCAGTACCGGTGACAACACACAATATGTTGCATCAACTTCCTCGTATCACTTGAGGCTATGTAGTGAATCATGTGATTTAAGTATCTACATCTATATATACTTACATACTCTGTAAATCACATTTAAGTGCCTGGCAGCGGGTTCATTAACCACTTTCATAAGTTTTCTCTACCGTTCCATTCTCTAACAGCGCGCGGGAAAAAAGGACACCTAAATCGTTCCGTTTTCGATCTGATTTCTCTTATTTTATTGGGATGGTCATGTCTCCCTAAGTAGGTGGGTGCTAGCAAAATATTTTCACATTCAGAAGTAAAAGTCGGTGATTGAAACTTCGCAAACAGATCATGCATACAAGTGAAGCTGGCCGAGAGATCTCAAGTCCTTCTCGGTGTTGCAGTTTGCATGCTCAGCAGTGTACTTCGATTTCATTATTTAAAACTTCATCAATTTGCCCACTACAATATTTAAATCTTTCTTCCTTTACATTGTGTAATATTTCTTCGAAATTCCCTTGATATGATGCTGAAAGATTTATGTAAAAGTAGCTTGTTGCACACTTTCCTCTATCATTCCTGAGTTATGCTGTTTCCTCGTTTTACTGGAAAAATTGGAACCTATTATAATAGAACCGGACAAATCAGGTACCAATTATAATCACGGAATCGCCTTCTTCAGTTTTAGATAAAACATTTGAAGTACTCTTTACAATTCCATGTTTCATATACAGCTTTTCGTGCGACTGTAACAGTAACAGGACTTGCATCTTCATCAAATTAACTCATTTTGCATATTTAAGCGATGAGATAAAACTGTATTGCTTATATCAATCCAGGTTATGCTTGTTCAATACAGATATTCCGACATTATTGTAAACCATAAAATAATTATTTCAAATGTGCTTATTTCCGTAAACAGTTGCACATATATTTGTTTAATTACATGTTTCGAGCACTTGGACCATCTTCAGATCTAAAAACAAAAGTAAAAACAAAAAATTACAATCTGATAAACTTTCTAAACGTTAATTGAACAGTAGTTAAATTATACATAAATGGAAAGATTTTTCTTTACCTTATAGTTGCGTCCGTGGGAATAGGATTTAAGATCAACGATGTCACTAAATCGAGTGAGACACCACGTGAAAAAAAAAAGTCTCAGAATTCACGACAGCAGGCGTCTATAAACTTAAATGTGGAGACTGTTCAAAAATCTACTTAGGTCAGACAGGCAGAACGTTCGAAACACGTTTCAAAGAACACTCCTCTCTACATTGTAATAAACCAGCATTTGGAGAGCATTTACTGACAGAAAAGTACGCTGTTGGAAGAAGTAATACGCATGTACAAGTGTTGCATAGGGACCAAAAGGACGCCTCCTAACGACACTGGAAGAACTAGAAATATTCGCACGCCGGCTTCAAGAACCTGGAAATACACTCAACCAACAAAATGATTTTAGTAACAGCGCATTTCTTAAAAACTTTGAAGGCCTCTTGCAACCTTCGTCCTCGCCTTGGAGCGGCAGCCCCACTTCACTTTCCAGTGGTTGGCGGCGGCAGCGCGTCGGCCCGGACACCGCCCTAGCAGCAGGTCGGCGTGCAGACTGGCTTCCGAACGTACAAGAAATACGCCACCAAGTAGCAACAGAACCAGATAATGCCCATACCATACTGTCTTATATAAATTTTAATATTTTATATAGAACGTTTAATCATTTTAATGATAATTTTATACAAAATAATGTTTAAAAATTTTTAAAGTATGTCATTTGTAATTTTATAAATCTTTCTTTTATACCTTCAATGTTTTAAAATCCCGTAAGCATGTTTAAATTATCTTCCCATATTTTTATACTTATACCACCTAGAGTTTTATAATTTTTATGGTTGAATATATTCAAGAACCTCACTTTTAAGAAAATATTTATATAACTAACAGTTGTTCAGTATAAGACCCTATTTTATTAGGGCTCAAGCCATCCCCTCCAATTTCCACCCGCCAGCTGCTCTTTCTCTCCCCACCACAACTGGAACCAAAGTTTAAGTGCTTACATGTAATTGTAAAACTCAGTACCAATTAGTACTCAGCCAGACGAGTTGCGGACGTAACTATAAGGTAGAGAAAAAAGAGACTGAGGTGGAGTAGCAAGTGCCGTAAGTACACCATTTTTTTGCAAACAACGAATTGTTGTAAATCAGAGAGTAAATGTTTTGTACATATGTAAGAAACCTAACCTTTATGTTACAGAGAAACATGTAAATATTTCAGGACACCCACTGATGATGCCTTGTGAGAAAGGTGAAAGTCGTATGCGTGACTTATAAAAATAAAACCCTTCATTTGAAGTAGAAAAAGGCGTTTCCTTTAAAAACATTACAGTGAAATACATAATATTCAGCTGCTGCTCAAATGGCGACTGCAAGCAACGTATTAAAAATCTTTCCGTTAAAGTATAATTTAACTACTTTTCAATTAACGTTTAGTAAGTTTATCAAATTGTACATTTTTATTTTAGTTCTATTTTTAGATCTGAAGATGGTCCAAGTGAACTAAACATGTAATGAAACAAATTTATGTGAAACTGTTGACGGAAATAAACACATTTGAAACAATACAGTGCAGCTGCGGACACTCTCCAGTCGATCATGTCGACTATAACAGAAAATAATTACTCTGCTACATTTTAAAAACATTTGTCAGGCAGAAATAATAATTAATGAAATACGGAATAATCTTAAAAAACTTGAGATTGGAATATTCACTAATCAATACAAAAATATTACAAGCTTGCACAATAAAACAGCTGGCTTCATTTTGGCGTTTGGTGAAACTAGTTTTGCTCATGCAAATTCATTGCCTTTGAAACATAACTTCCTTCGTTAGAATTCGATGGTAATGTTAGTAGCTCGCGTCTGAAACCCATTAAAACGATCATTAAAATCGTACAACATATATCGTTAGCATATCACATTTTCGTATGTTCAGAATTTTTTATAGTAAATCTCTACGTTTTTTTTTTAATTATGTAAACATAATTTTCTATAGAAAAATCTCTAGATTTTGTTTACATGTAATCTATGTACACTCAAACATTTTTCTGATTTGGGTTGTAAAAAACTGCATTCCCAATGATTCACGTCATTATTGTAAAAGAAAATTATTTTCTGAAGAGACAGGAATACTGCGCTAGCGAGGCGGTGAGTGAGTTATAGCAGGAGATAGTCAATCATAGTCAGAGAAGATTTTCTGTGAGGGTTGTCAATTATTGCAGTGAAACTTTGTATCGTGTACTTTCGTTCAATTAATGTCACACAGATGCTGAAATAAAGAGTATTTATTTTCCCACTTCTTCCAGTTACTAATTAAAATAGAAAAAAAACCGTACAATGTTCTGCAACAACATCAACATACTAGTTACACCTAGAAACGGAACGAAGCTTTTAAATAAAAATGTCAGTACATATAGAGCAGACGATATCTACTACAAACTTAGTATCTCTAATGATAAAAAAATATGTTAGACGATTAGTCATTGTATCGTAAAATTCAGATATAATTAGTAGCGTGTAGGAAATTCGTTAGACTATTGAACTGCATTTACGGAAAGAAGAGCTGTGTTTTTTGTAGCGCTACAATACGCAGAAAACCTTTGAAGCAAATGAAAATTCCCGAAAATCACATTTTTCCAGCTGTGTATTATCAGCTTCTGCTTAACTTCAAAAGAGCCACCGTGCAGTTTTCCACGAATCTGTAATTTCAGCAGCAGATCCAAGAGTGTCCGCAGTAATTCCTGGAGCAATATGACCATCTGCAGTGTAGCCGCTGTCGACAGACGAGAGTATCAGCCAGCAGCGAGAGACGGAGGTTGACATTAAACCGATTAAAAGAGTGGCGAATCAAATTGTCAATACCAAATTGAAATGTTTATTTTCCTGGAAAAACTACGTCTGGCTCCCTCCCACGCACAGTCCCCGTCGCTTGGTGAGGTGCTGTGGGTATCTGCTGCGACCAACGCAAGTAAACGATAGCCTGTGTTTACGAAAACAAACTGGTACTTGAATTTTTTAATCGTTTACGAGTACGATTTCGGTGTGTGCTTCACACTAGTGTTACGTCAACATGAAGTAGATCAGTTGTCTTATGTGTCTCTAGTTACTCATACGATATGTATGAATATTTTCTGAAATTTGTTATCTATGGATCTAAAATATTGCACTTTTGGATTATCCATTATCTAATGGTAATATTTAAATAACATTTTCTAAATAAAGTCTGTGCTTAAAGTCTGTGTGGTCATTGACAACTTCGTAACTGGTTGTGTGTATATGGATAAATATTTCCAAATCTATAATATTCATTAATATACCTTTAGGGGTAATTTGTGTTTTGTATTGCCTCGTCAGTATTAGTGGTGATGTGCTTTCCATTTCCGAGATGTTGGGAAAGAATAGAAGGGTTGTTTTCAAATATTCTGGTATGTTCTCCGAATCGTATTGCGAAATTTTTTCCTGTTTGTAGAAGTTGTTACAATTTTCGCATGTGTTTTTATGAAATCCTTTGCTGTTTAATTTTATTGTATCAGAAATGGTTTTTTGTCGTTCGGAATGCGTGTTTATTTTGCGTGTCTTTGAAAGTTGCGTTGAATTTGATTGTGAAATAATAAAATGTTGCAGCTTCTTGGGTAGTTATCATTCTCATAACTATATGTCCTTTAATAGATACGGCCTACAGTAGAAATGGGACTCTTGTTGGATCGCTTTGTCAATGAACTCAGTCGTCCTACCGAAGAGACGGCACAATACTGGGCCTTGTAGCACCACTTGTGAATTGCAAATACACCACCATTATTTATTAGCAGGACGGATTCAAAATTTAATAAGTACGCACTGGAAGAAAACTACATGAATTCCATTGTCCTTGCAAAGCATACTTATATAAATGAAACCTATCGACACACCAGCGAAGGAATGTTATTTTTCTTTTTTCGAGGTGTGTTCAAATGAAAAGGTACGAAACGACAATGTGGGTATAATTGAAGTTTTTATTCATCAGTAATCACTTGAGTCTTGAGCACTAATATCCCACTGTTTAACGACCCGAAGCATTCCCTGTTCCCAGATTTCCTGTGTCTGTGACAAGAGGCAGTTTTTTACTGTACCTTTCAGTTCGTTGTCCAAGTGGAAGTGCTTCTCTTTGACTTTTTTTCGCTATCTTTTAGTGGACTGTAGGATAGTGAATGGAAACTACTGTGTCCTTTCGCGAACTTTGTTTGACGTTGCAGAGTGTTTATATATTTGTATTCTCTGACATTTGTGCGTTCAGTTATATAGTCTTTGGTGTAAAATATGTTACGTTTGTCTGTGATACATTTTGCAAGTTAAAATGTTTTTCTGTCATTAATTACATAATACCCATACAGAATTTGTTTCGTTGTATCACAGCTTACGAAATATCTTATGGTTACCGTTGCAAAAGTAAATGATAAAATTTTCAGTTGGTCAAACAACTTAACTTCAGCTGTCATCTACGTGACTGATATGGCGTGTCGTTTCTTCCCCTGTGTTTAATGCAAGAAGATGTCAGGTTCTCATAAAAATCAGTTTCACATTGAGAAACTTACCTGGCGTGATAATTACGCTAGTTGGAAGTTCTCAGTACAAGCATATTTAGAACATGACGAGATCTGGGACTGTTTTTGCGGTACCAACACTGCTCCGAAGAAAGAAATCAAGGCAAGATCGAGGTTAATTTTATTATTAGATCCCATCAATTACGTGCACATACAAAATGCACCTACAGCTAAGGAGGTCTGGGAGAAACTGGAGCAAGCTTTCGATGACAGTAGTTTAAACAGAAAAATTCTCAACTGAGGGACCTCATTACCACTACTTTGCGATCGTCTAAAGATTATGTGAACAAAATCATAACTGCTTATAAATTAAGGAACATTAAATTTCAAGTCAATGATGAGTGGCTAGGGACGCTAATGTTGGCTGGTTTGCGTGAAACTTACAAACCAATGATAATGTAAATTGAAAGCTCTAGAATAAAAATCAGTGCACACCTAATAAAAAAAAGCTTTTACAAGAAGTAACAGATCCAGAGAGTTCAGCATATTTCTCAGAAAAAAGTCGAATAAGCAAAACACAGTTAAATACAACAGAGAGTCGCGGTGCTGCAGTTGCGGATAAATACGGCCACATTGCTAAACAGTGCAGCGTGTCAAAGAACAAGACGACAAATAAGTCAGAAGAAGAAAAAACTTTTGTCGCAGGTTTTACTGTTTCTTCGCAGTTGATGGATCCGGACGTCTGGTATGTTGATTCAGGTGCATCAATGCACATGACAAATCGAAATGATTGGATGTATGATGTATGAAGTCCAGTAATACCTACTATAACAGGTGCCAGCAAGACACTGCTTCCTGTGAAAAGTATGGGAAATGTCAATCTGATATTTAATGGCAACGACAAGAGACAAATTTAGGTAAGAGACGTATTGTATGTTCCAAAACTTGCTGCTAACCTTCTGTCTGTTAATGCTATGGTCAAAAATGGGTGCCAAGTAAATTTTAGGCATGATGGGTGTGATATATATAACAAAGAGGGGATATTTTTGTGTTCAGCTACATTTATAAACAATTTATATATACTAAACACACACAGAGAACCGAATGCTAATTTAAAGTGCCCTTAGAATTTAAAATCCGTTATCCAATGATATCGCCGTATGGGTCATTTGAATGTTAATGATGTAAATAAGCTACCAGACTGTGCAAAAGGTGTTAGTCTCCTACCAGTAGTAATGGACCTGCCACAAGCACAACGTGTCTTGAAGCTAAGCAAACCAGACTGCCTTTCAATAATACTGGTGCTAGAGCTTCACCATCATTACAGATCGTTCACAGTGGTCCTATGGAAACTGCATCATTGGGTGGTATGAAATAGTTTCTTACTTTCATAGATGATTATTCCAGAAATGTTCACGTATATTTTTTAAAAGACAAACTCAGTATATTGGGAACCTTCAAGGCTAACAAAAACCTACTAGAAAATTATTCGCTCAGGCAATGGCAAAGAGTACTGTAACAAAAATTTCGAAGATTACTTGAACGAAAATGGTAACAAGTATCAGACGACTATTCCCTACTATCCTCAGCAGAATGGTCTCGCAGAGCGCATGAATAGAACGCTAGAGGAAAGGGCAAAGTGTATGTTATTTGATGCTGCTTTACCTAAACAATTCTAGACAGAGGCAACAGCGACAGCTGCTTATATTATTAACGGATTACCTGCCAAAGCGATTGGTGTAATGACGCCTTTGGAGCTGTGGACAGGTATGAGACCTCATTTATCACATATGCGAATTTTTGGCTCCAAAGTTATAACTTTGATTACTAAAGAAAATATGTAAAAATGGGACTCAGAGTCAATGTTCAAAGAGCTTATATTTGTTGGCTATTGCGATTCTTCAAAAGGGTATCGCCTGGTTGGTCTTGACACTTACAAATCATCAAGAGTAGAGACGTTCTATTTTTAGAAAATGCGTTAAGCTGTGGTAAACTTCACTTACGTCATGCTTTTTAGAGAAGCATAACCCCATCTGAAGATAATAACAAGACAGAAAAAGAGAATATAGAAGAACTGAAGGGAGTGTGTAACTCCACAGATGAAAAGTCCAAGACAAGTATGAATGACGTTACTGAATGCCAGTCAGACCATGATGATGTATGCATACCTGATGAAGAAATATCTAGAGATACCTTGATTGAAGATTATAATTTACGTCAACGAAAACGAATTATTCATGTCTGAATGGTCCTCAAACTGTTGAAGAAGCTATATCATTTGCTCATGGTGATAAGTGGAAGGAAATATTACTGATTTTGTAAGACTACAATGTGCCGAACCACAAGTGAAGGTACATGATCGTTATTTTATCGTCAAACATCACACTTACAATCAATTTGCTGCACCTACGTATAAGCCTATGTTGCAATATGATCGGCGAAAGCCAAGGAATGATGTTAACTTACTAACATTTAGACCCAGGATCACCTATGGGGCGATCGTGTGGTGGAAGAAGGTAGAACAGCAGGTTGCTGCTAAGGAGCTTGGTAAGGTGCAGAGATTAGCCTTCTTAGCGACAACAAGCGGAATTAGCAGCACACCAACTGCTGGGGTGAAAACCATGCTGGATATGCCCCCATTACACCTTTGGATCATGATGGAGTCAGCAGCTGGTGCATACAGACTCAAATCTGGCAACAACTGGAACTCTTTGGGATATCCAGTATCTCACACTAAAATAGTAAGTGAGGTAAATATAGGAAAGGTTGGGGAAATGCCAGCCGACTATATTATAACCCCATACTGCTTCAACAAGCCTTTCAATATAACAATTGGAAGTAGGGAGCAGTGGGTGAAAATAGTTCGATACCATACGGGGGATATTGTCTGGTTCACTGACGGGTCAAAATCAGACCAAGGCGTTGGGGCCGAGGTATACGGGGTGCAGCCAAGACTGGAAGGCGTCATCTCTCTAGGGAAACTGGCCTCAGAATTTCAGGCCAAAATCACTGCCACCAGGGTATGTGTAGAGGAGAATTGGCGTAGGTGCTACAAAGATCGTAGCATCTATATCTATTCAAACAGCCAGGCAGCCCTGAGATCACTGGCAGCTCCTGCAACGAGGTCTAAAATTGTTGCAGAATGTCACAGGGTTCTGGTGGAGCTAGGGGAAAGCAATAGAGTAAACCTATTGTGGGTCCCTGGCCACTCGGGGATCAGTGGCAACGAACATGCCGACAGATTAGCAAGGATGGGGTCAGAGACTCCATTTATTGGACCGGAACCTGTCCTGACAATCACCAAGGCAATGATCAAATTGGAGCTACTTAACTGGCTCAGAAGACAGAACGTAGAATATTGGACCAAAGTCTACCAACAAAAACATGGCAAGGTAATCATGCCAAAGCCATGTTTTAAAAGAAGCTCTGCAATCCTGGGCCTGAACAGGAGAGAGATTTAGACTCATGGTTGGATTGCTGACAGGCCATGGGAATTTCAAAAAACACCTACATACAACGGGAATAACAAAAGAGGACCCTAAATGTAGGATCTGTGATGAGGGTGATGAAACTGCATCACATCTAATCTTCGAATGCATTGCATTGGAAAGTAAAAGGCACAGACCATTTGGGACAACCAGACCCGAAGAAATTGTGTCTAATAAAGAACTGGTAAAGGGACTCCTTGCACTGTTCAAGGGCATTGGTTGGCTTTACTAGATATACAGGAAGCGATACCACACAATAAACTTAGTTTCGGTGCGGGCACTGGCGGGTTGGACCAAGACTGTTGTGGCTTTCCTGAAAAAACAAATCAAATCAAATCAACTTACCAACATCATAGTTTGAAAATGTAATTAGTGTGACTTTTGATATTGGACTGCGCGAATGCGAAATAACTTGGGATATGATGGCTTTCCTGCACATTTTTCTCTCCCACTTTGTTTTAACCACTTCATCGAAATCTACACTTTGAGGACTAAAATAATCAGAGTGTCTGATACTGCTATATATGTGCGTTATGCACTATTGTACTTTAAAGAGAGAGATTTTGGCGCTGACGCCAATAAACTACAGTAAGTATAATTTCCTTCCTATGGTACTGATATCTTGTTACTTGGTTTCTGTGTTAAAACGTCACTTGAGGTACAATGCCACGCTTTGCATCGAAACGACGCACACCTTTGTCCTGTTTATGATTGCTTGTTATTCCAAGCATGGTTTCGTGCGGTTCGGAGCTAGGCCGTCAGCAAAGGCAGTAGGTTACAAAATTACTGTTCGGTCACTGTTGACTATTGCTCATCAGTGGGGGATCTCCCAGGTACGGTTAATAACATAGAGAAGTTCCAACGGAGAGCAGGAAGCTTCGTTGTGGACTCATTTAATAAGTGCGAAAGCGTCACAGAGATTATTAAGAAACTCCAGTGGCAGAGAGACGTTCTGTATCGTGATACGGGCATCTGTCAAGGTTCCGATGGCGTACGCTTTATGAATCAATAGAATGCTTGCTCTTACGTATATCTTGTGAAACGACCATCACGATAAGATGAGAGAGGTTAGGGCTCACAAGAAGACATACAGGCATTCATTTTTCCCGCTATTCATACGCGACTGCAATAGGAGGAAGTGAGAAATGATTGCGTGGGAGGTCGCTCCACTGCTTGGCAGGCGGCGTAAGACATTCCGGGGGACCGATCATGAGGCCTCCCCGGTTCGTCTTGCGAACAGGTTAGAGGCACTGTCTGTTCAGGACAATGTTCCTGAGCCGAATGATGTCGCTCATCCGGAAGTCACCAGGCAGCCTGCAAGATCCGAGCTTTCACAGAAGGTGGGCTTGCACCTAGTTGGGCGCTCGAACGTTAGGCCAACGTGCACTCCGTTTGCATACCGGGTGGAGTCATTCCAGATGTGGAACGGGTCCTTCCCGATGCCATGAAGGATACGTGGTGCAGCTAACTGCAGGTGGTGGCTCACTTAGCTACCTACATCTACATCTACATAGATACTCTGCAAATCACATTTAAGTGCCTGGCACAAGGTTCATTAACCACTTTCATAACTTTTCTCTAGCGTTCTATTCTCTAATAGCGCGCGGGAAGAAAGAACACCTAAATCGTTCCGTTTTCGATCTTATTTCTCCTATTTTATTGGGATGGCCATGTCTCCCTAAGTAGGTGGGTGCTAGCAAAATATTTTCACATTCAGAAGTAAAAGTCGGTGATTGAAACTTCGCAAACAGATCATGCCGCAATCAATAACGTCTTTCTTTTAATGATTTCCACCCCAATTCGTGCAACATTTCCGTGACGCTTGCCCCCCACCCCCCACCCGTAACGTGATAAAACAAAACGAGCTGCCCATCTCTGAACCTTCTCAATGTCTTCCGCCAGTCCCACCTTTGAGGGTCCCACAAGGGGCAACAGTACTCCAGGAAAGAACACAGAAGTGTGATGTAGGCAGTCTCTTTGGTAGAGCTGGTGCACCTTCGAAGCGTTCTGCCAATGAAACGTAACCTTTGGTTCGCCTTCCCCACAATATTTACCAATTATTTGTCGCGTTGGATCTGAATAGATCCTCTTAGGTTTTAAGCTGCTATCTGAAGTGGTAAAGACTACCAGTCTTGCTTGCAAGATGAAAGCAGAGCTCACCATCTGCAGCATAGTTGACAGGACCGACTGTGAACTTCTGGTAAAGAGCCGAATGGAGGGTCTGAATCAGAGGCTCAGACGCTTCTCAGACCATGTGGGCTGTAGATTCCTCGACTAGCACCATATGGTGGTAGGGTTCCAGGTTCTACTGAACAGGTCAGGAGTTCACTACGCGCAGAAAGCGGCTACACCGTTAGCGGGTGCTGTGTGGCGTGGACTGGGCTTTTTTCCCTTAGGTTGAAGTGTCTCGTGAACACACAAGGGGAACGGTACAGCTCAATGAAAGAACGAACGCAGATCTAAAATCCATTGGTCTAAAAAAAGGTAAATCAGGCAACAATCCGAAGGTTGGTTTGAACACTACAGTGCTTTACTAGGTATGGTCCTGTTTGGTGGTATGCCGTTGCCTTCCTCCGACCTTCGAACTGACTTACCCAGCCAGTTATAGGGGGACCTACAGTTTAACGGGGGTTCCGAACCACGACGCTAATCGGTATTTTTCATATGAGCAATAATGCCAGAGGTGAAAGAAGTGGCAAGTGACAGATAAAAATCCTAGGAGCTCACGGGGATCGAACCCTATATCACTGTGCAACCGAGGCGACTGACAGTTGTAAATTGACGTAGCTGTGTGGGGAAAGCATCAGAGCTCTAGGCCATAATAGAAAGTACTCAGTTTCAAATCATTATAGGAACCGAAAGCTGGCTAAGACCAGAGATATGTTCAACTGAAACTTTTACAAAGTGGCAAATGGTTTTCAGAAAAGATAGATTGAAGAAAATAGGTTGTGGCGTATTTATGACTGTCGACAGGCGGTTTATCCTACAGCAAAATTTAAGTAGATGGTTCCTGTGAGAGCGTATGGGTAGAGGCTATACCTGACAACCAAAATAAATTAATAATTAATTCTTTTAACGACCTCGTGGCTCAGATGATTCGATTGCAGAAATGTTCGAAGAATGCTCGGATCGAATTTCAAAAACGTACCCAAGGCATAAATTATTAAATTGGTTGAGATATTAACTTACCCTCGATATGTTGGGAGAAATACATGTCCCAATGTTCAAAATCGGAGGTAAGCATAAAACATCTTCCATTCTGAACATATTAAACCCATTCTCCAAAATTTATATCGAGCAATTAGTTCATAAGCCCACTAGTATTAAATTGTTGTGAGAAAATGCTTGAACTCCTAGGAAAAAAAATCCGGAACTAATAAAGAGCATCGAAACAGACACAGGGATTAGTGAACACAGAGTTGTAGTGAGACTGAATATCGGCCTTTCCCAAATCACAAACGTCAAGAGCAAATTATACATATATTCAAAATGGCAGATAAAAATTCGAGTGAGAATTTCCAGTGCAGATCTGAAGTGACTGACATTCAAAGAAATAATATCGAGAATCATTGGCAAATTCATATCTAACAAATTAAGAATAGAAGGATATGACCCGCCGTGGTACACAAAATGCGTTAGATCACTGTTACGAAAGCAAAGAAAAACTATGCTAAACTTAATAGCACAAGAAATCCCCAAGACTGGAAGTCTTATACAGAAACTAGAAATTTTGTTCGAAATTCAATGCGAAAAGCTTACAAAAGCTACCACAATGAAACCCTGTCACGTAATTTCCTAGAGAATCCTAAGAAATTCTGATCGCATGTAAAGTATACTAGCGACAAAACAAAACCAATACCTTCAGTAAACGATAAAAATGGTGATGCTACTGATGACAGTTCTGCTAAAGCAGAATTGCTTAACAAAGCTTTCCTATATTCCTTCACTAGAGAAGTCGAAGCAATTACTCCAAATTTGTATTAAGTACCGCTTCTAGTATATGTAATTTAGAAGTACATACCCCTGGAGTATTCAAAAAACTTAAATCACCTAAAAAAGTAAGTTTCCCGTTCCGGATTGTATACCAGTTACGTTCTTTATAGAGTATACTGATGAAGTAACGTACCATGTACAACCACTCGCTCAGCGAACATACGGCAGCCAAAGATTGGAAAGTTGCACAGGTCACTCCAGTAATCAAGGAAGGCAACAGGAGTGATCCGTAAAATCACACGCCTATATCATTGTCCTCGGTTTCCAACAGGATTTTAGTATATACTATACTTCCCTCAAATAGTATGAACTACCTCTAAGAGAACAATGAATTTTTCCATACTCCACGCATTCAGAAAGTATTTTTCCTGTAAAACACAGCTAGCTCTTTAATTACATGATGTGATGAGTGCTATCGACAAGGGAAGTCAAATAGATTGCTTATTTCTAAATTTCGGGAAGGCTTTTGACATTGTACCTCACAAGAGACTTCTAATGAAATTGCGTGCTTATGAAATATCGCCTCAGTTGTGCGAGTGGATTCGTGATTTCCTGACAGAAAGGACACAGTATGATGTAACTGACGGAAAGTCATCGAATAGAACAGAAGTTATATTTGGCGTTCCATAGAGAAGTGTTACAGGGCTCCTAGGATTCCTTATTTTTATAAACGATTTAGGAGAGCAATGTGAGTATGTCTCTTAGACTGTTCGTGGATGGTGCTGCCACTTATCGGTTAGTAAAGTCACGAAAAGATCAAAAGTAAGTGCAACATGGTGCATGGTGCAAAAATTGGCAATTGGCTCTTAATAATAGTAAGTGTGAAGTCATTCATATGACCACTAGAAGAATTCCGTTAAACTTCAGTAACGCGTTAAATCAGTCAAACGTACAGGCCGTCAATTCCACTAAATATGTAGGAGTAATAATTACGAACAACTTTCATTGGAAAGGACATATAAAAATATTGTAGGGAAGGTGACCAAAGAGTACGTTTCATTGGCAGAACACTTAGAAGTTGCACCATTTCTGCTAAAAAAAATTGCCTATACTGCACCTTTGCATACTATTTTGCAGTATTGTGGGATCCACACCAGGTCCTACTTAGAGAAAGTTCAGAGAAGGGCAACTCGTTTTATGTTATCGCAATATTGGGGAGAGAGTGTCACGGAAATGATGTACGAGTTGGGGTGGAAATCATTAAAAGAAAGGCGTTATTTGTTGTGGCGAGATCTATTCGCAAAATTTCTTTCAGCCGCATTCTGTTCATAATGCGAACATATATTGTTAGCACCTACCTACATAGGGACGCGATAATCATAATGACGCAATAGGAATGAGATCGAAAAGAGAATTAGAGAATTAGAGAATGGAACTGTAGAGAATTATCATAAAAGCGGTGCGATGAACCCTTTGCCATGCACTCCAATGTGACTTGCAGAGTATCCATGTAGATGTACATGAAAGAACCGTCCGTCGCACACGGTAAGGTCAGTTGCTTATTATGTATGGAGATGTATATGTAATGAGGAAGTGCTGAATAGAGAAAAGTAATTTCTGCCACAACTTGAGTAAAAGAATGTATCGATAGTTTTTCGATTGAAGATGGAAGATCAACAACATAGGATACAAATGTTCAAACTTTTGAAGTCTATCGGACCAAAGTGCGTGGTCATCAGTCCGTAGCTTAAAAACTACTTAAACTAAGTTAAACTAACCTAAGTACAAACACACACACCCATGCCGCAGGGAGGACTCGAACCTCCGAACAACCGCGTGCTCTGTAGCGAGGTGCCTTAGACCGCTCGGTTACTCCACTGCGGTGTAGGATACAAGAGTGTAAACGAGGATTACTAGTGGTGAAGTGATGAGAGCACATATAAATATAAACCATGGCCAGTCTCTTAAATCACTTGATTACAGTATGAGATCATGTTCTGTTATGCATCCCAAATCTCTTTTTAAATAGCAGAGTGTTCCAATTTTATTAATATAATTTGACATAATGTCAGTTAGGAGTACATCTGGAATAATTCATGTAATAAGGAATACAAGTGTATTCTAAGCCAAAGTTGCTTGTTAAAAAAAGAAATTTTATTAAATTAATACTTCATGTGTAATGCATAACCAGTTTCGATGCACTATGGCATCATTTTCAAGTGCTCCACAGTAAAATAATGTTTTATAAAAGTACAAAGTAAAGACAAAAAGTAAGATACATTACAATTTTGTAAATGGTCAAAAGAGTGTTACAACATATAATCTTATATATATCATTTTGGCCAGCAGCTGCTTTAGGACCAAGTTGTGCAGAAGACTGTGTTTGAGAGAGATGGTCAGTCCAATACAACCTAAGAATAAAATAAATTGCGTACTATCTTTCTTTCTATTATTTCACTGGTAATGGACAGTCATATTTTAAAACAATTACCTCCTCTTTTTAATATATATTTATAAAACTGGATAAGGGTGCCGGCCGCGGTGGCCGAGGGGACTGAGACGCTTCAATCGCGGTCTGCACGGCCACTACGGTGGGGGGTTCGAATCCCCCCTTGGGCATGGATATTTGTGCCGTTCTTAGTCTTAGTTAGTTCATAAGTAGTTTGTAAGTTTAGGGATTGATGACGCCTTAGTTAAGTCCAATAGACTATACAAACATTTGAACATTATTTGGATAAGAGTCAAAAATTTAAAATTACCCAGAAGTCAGATTGTTCCACTCAAGGAAAATAGTCAAGCAACTTTCGTAACATTGATAATGCTGTGTAATGAGATCCGTATCTGTAATTAAGTACAAAGTACTATTTGAAATGCCGAGAGTAACTAATATATTTCATTTTAGCATGTGAATTTACTTTCATACCTGAGCAGGCTGAACATACATTCAACATTAATTGTAACACAGTGTGAAACCACACTGTGTTTAGCTCATGAGTAATATCTTTCATTGGCAACAGTTAGTAGAAGACTGACCAGATAATTTGCAGCTGTACCTAATATTTACAATATAAGCCACCAGATAGCACCATCTTTCTACAGGCTATTGTTTACAATGTACTTCCAATTGTATCACACATTTTTGTGGCAACCCAACTGTAGGAACTTCTCAAATTTATTTCTGCAATAGGACCAGTGTGTGGAATGTTGTAGGGAGATGAGGACTCTGGAAAAATAGTGCGAGGTCAGTTTAATATGATGTATACTTGTAATGAGGTGTAAGTACCTTGTTTTGGCTAATAAAGGTATGGGGTAAAAATCTCTCGTAATCTGAAATCTGCTATAACCACGACGACCTTGCGAAAAAGGACAAACAAAGGAATGAAAAAGTTAGATTTGTGTCATGCAGGGAAGGCATTCACGACCGGCTGAAATAATTGCTGTTGTATCTTCCGGGTTATATGGTCGTGGTCGAAGAAACATATCTGCTCCTGACGTTTCGTCCAGAGCTGCGCTGGACATCTTCAGAGGTGCTAATGATAGCGGTGAGTCTTGCCGACTCCGGGCGTCGGAGAGCGGTATAAATACTGTCCAAAAGGGGGCGTGCTCAAGTGTTCACGTGCGCAGCAGAGATAACCCTTGTCAAAGATAAAGCATAACTTTCGGTAGTCGATGGTCAAAGATAAAAGCGTAACTACCTACTCTGAAGAGCGACAGCACATTAAGTTTCTGTGGTGTCGCACAAGTACAAAGTGCGCGCCACCTACTTTCGCCGCGCGCCGCCATGCACGCACGGCGCGGCGTTCTCATGACGACAGCCACGAGCGCCCTCTGCGGCAACTCCGCTCGTGGCCACCAGTGAACGACATCGTTCACTTGGGACTGAGTTAGGAACCAGTAAAGACTTCGGAATCCGATAGGCACCAGTGAAGACTTGGCTATCAGTTAGGCACTAGGCAGGACTCTAGCTCAACTATGTATCAACATTCTGCAGTACTATGTAAAAAGTATATATCTCGTTCTAATTTACTCTAGTGTTTCTAGTTTCTGGCTGCTCCTCTCCGTACCTGCACCAGCGTGCTATCTTTATTCCTGTGTCGGTCTCATTCCACTCGGCCACCGACACCTACGACGGAAACGAGACACAAAAGCGGCGACGAGGCTGAGACACAAAAGTTTCATTGCTTCACTGCTTCCTATTAAAATTTTCCCCATGTTTGTATATTTCGATTGCTTCTCTGTACAGTCGTGGATAATAGTTCGTCGTTGTAGATAAAATTTCCGTTTCGGAAAACTTCATGATTTCCTGATTGGAAAACATGATCAGCTACAGCTGATTTCTCAATTTTACCCAGTCGGCAAAGACTTTTGTGTTCTTTCAGTCTTGTATTCACACTCCTTTTTGTAGTACCAATATACACTTTTCCGCAAGAACACGGAATTTTGTACACCCAACTTGATGATAGAGGAGGGCGTTTGTCCTTTATAGATCGGAGTGCCTGACTATCTATTTTGTTGGTTTCCAATCAGGAAATCATGAAGCTTTTCGAAACGGAATTTTATCTACAACGACGAACTATTATCCACATCTGTACAGAGAAGTAATCGAAATATACAAACATGGGGATAATTTTAATAGAAAGGAAGAAACAATGAAACATAATGACATATGGACTGTGGCTCTTCAGTGTAGGTAGTTACGCTTTTATCTTTGACCATCGACTATCGAAAGTTATGTCTTATCTTTGACAAGGCTTATCTCTGCTGCGCTCGTGAACACTTGACCACGCCCCCTTTTAGACAGTATTTATACCGCTCTACGACGCCCGACTCTACAAACTGTTCAGAACAGTGCCCTCAAGCTTGCCCTTCATCTCTCAAGAGATTTTCCTTCCGCACCGCTCCGTGAACTTGCAGGTGTCAATCGACTTCGGGACTACATTACCCGCACCGCCCACTCCTTTTACGACAAGGCAGGTCGCTGTCAGAACCGCTTCATCCAGCGCAAGGCCACCACACGTTGGCCGCACCTCCTACTTCGATAGTACAATCCTTCTTCACCCCATCGAACACCGTGAAACCAATCACCTGTGAAGCCAAATCCCCTCACCCCCTGCTCTGGCGGGCAAAGCAAACAATTGCTGCGACCTCCATTGACACGAGAGTTGCCTTTCGCCCTCGTTCCAAATGTTCAAATGTTTGTATTGCTTATGGGACTTAACTAAGGGGTCATCAGTCCCTAAACTTACAAACTACTTACGAACTACCTTATACTAAGGACGGCACAAATATCCATGCCCGAGGGGGGGGGGATTCGAACCCCCGACCGTAGTGGCCGTGAAGACCGTGACTGGAGCGTCTCAGTCCTCTCGGCCACCGCGGCCGGCTTACTCGTTCCGTTCGATCCGATGCCGACTCGTCAGTCGGCAAAACTCACCGCTACCAGTAGCACCTCTGAAGATGTCCTTCGCAGCTCTGGACGAAACGTCAGCAGCAGATATGTTTCTTCCTCCACGACCATATAACCCGGAAGATTCAACAGCAATTAGATTTGTGTGTTCAAAATTTGTTTTCTATCGGTTGGATGCCAGGAAACATTCCACGAGCACGGTACAGCAGAGACTGCGGCTTAGACACACGGATGTGGGGGTGAGAGCGGTGTAGTGGGCAGAGCCGCACGTACGTCGCCCCCTGACCCTCTCCATTATTCAGCCGGCCAGCAGTGCTCAGCAGTGCATCAGCAAGCAGCGCTGACAGCCGAGGAGACCGGTACTGTGCGGTGAGGTCACACAACACGTGTGTGCGTGTGTGTGTGGTGTGTGTGTGCGTAGGCCATCTGGTATGCACCCCACGATGGCGCCGCGACGCTGACAGGCGCGGTGCGACGCCTCTGCACCGGATACACGGCTACCCCCACCGTAGGCAGCATCAGGTCGCAAGGCGGCACACGAACCGTACGGTACACTAGCACAGTGTTTTATTTATTTACTTATTTGATATTTTAATGCCACTGTTGTGGCAAGCCAGCAGCAGCTGGGGTGGAACGGTGACGACATAATTGCGATGATTAATATAGCTATTCATGTTTGTCTCTATTCTCTAATCATGCGAGTATTTTGACACTAGAAACTGTGGTGTCGCAAGAGTCTAAAGTGCGCACCACCTACTTTCGCCGCGCGCCGACATGCACGCACGGCGCGGCGTTCTTACGACGTCAGCCACGAGCGCCCTCTGCTACAACTCCGCTCGTGGCCACCACTGAACGACATCGTTCACTTGGGACTGAGATAGGAACCAGTAAAGACTTCGGTATCAGATAGGCACCAGTGAAGACTTGGCTATCGGACAGGCACTAGGCAGGCCTCTAGCACAACTATGTTTCAGCATTCTGCAGTACTGAGCTATGTAAAAGTTAAGTATTACTAAGTCTCTGTGAAATATATATCTCGATCTAATTTACTCTAGTGTTTCTAGTTTCTGCTGTCCCACTGGCTGCTCACCTTCGTACCTGCACAAGCGTGCTTCCTTTATTCCTGTGTCGGTCTCATTCTACTCGGCCACCGACACCTACGACGGAAACGAGATACAGTACAAAAGTGGCGACGCGGCTGGGACACAAAAAAAGACATTCATCAGTTGCTAGGACGTTGTTGATTTGTTATTTACAGTTCCCTAGCAACACCAACAGTCATAACACAGTCTAAGATATACAGTCGCGACACTCACTGCTGTGAAAGTTGTTACCAACTGACAGTTGCAACGACACTAGCGCTCCTAGCGGTGGGTAAGCCGTCGAAAGAGTGATGTTTGTTTACAATTATTTGTGTACGTAATTAGACAAATAGTTAATATAATTTTTGTGTTATAAGCATTAGTAATATATCAAGAGACATACTTAATCACCTATATAAATAATCTATCTATATAAATGATCTGATGGACAGAGTAAGTTGTAATTTGCGGCTGTTTGCTGATGATGCTGTGGTGTATGGGACGGTGTCGTCTGTAACTGACTGTAATAGCATACAGGTTGACTTAGACAAAATTTCTAGTTGGTGCGAAGAATGGCAGCTAGCTCTCAATGTAGAAAAATGTAAGGTGATGCGCATGAGTAGAAAAAACAGTCCTATAATGTTCGAATACAGCATCAGTAGTGAGCTTCTTGATGCGGTCGCGTCGTTCAAATATCTAGGCGTAACATTGCAGAGCGATATGAAATGGAACGAGCATGTAAGGACAGTTGTGAGTAAGGCAGACAGCCGACTTCGGTTTATTGGGAGAATTTTGGGAAGATGTACTTCACCTGTAAAGGAGATCGCGTATAAAACGCTTGTACGACCACGTCTTGAGTATTGCTCAAGTATTTGGGACCCGCAGCAGATCGGTTTGAAGGAAGACATAGAGGCGGTTCAGAGGCGAGCAGCTAGATTTGTTACCGGTAGGTTCGACCAATGCGCGAGTGTCACGGAAATGCTCCGGCAACTCAATTGGGGATCGCTGGAAGAAAGACGACGTTCTTTTCGTGAATTTCTGTTAAGTAAATTTAGAGGGCCGGAATTTGAAGCTGAGTGTAGTACGATCTTGCTGCCGCCTACTTACATTTCGCGTAGTGATCATAAAGACAAGATAAGAGAAATTAGGGCTCGTACGGAGGCATATAGGCATTCTTTTTTTCCTCGTTCAATTTGGGAGTGGAATAGGAAAGGAAATGCCTAGTAGTGGTACAGTGTACCCTCCGCCACGCACCTTACGGTGAATTGCGGAGTATGTATGTAGATGTAGATGTAGATGTAATTCGGAAATTAATGGAAAAACAGTCGAACTTAACTGATTCATTGGTGTAACAAAGAATTTCGTCATAAAACAATACTTACGAATATATGCATATTTGCAGCTTATTCCGCTGAAAGTAAGTAGAATATAAACACAATAGAAACATAAATTTCTATTTCCGTCTGTTCTTACTATGACAAAGAGGTTTTTACACGTACCATTGTCGTATGGAGTCTAATAATTCGAACATTTTTAGGCTTCACTCGTCTTTATCATCAGCTCATATTCTTTTGAGTGTGATTACTTTAGCTGAAGAAGACAATGTCTTGATGATTCTTGCCTATTGTGGTTCAGCTGTAGCAAAAATTGTGGAATTGGGTTCTTCTTTGTTGAGTACGGTTTGACTGCTTTTTCAGTTTTCTGATGTTTTTCTTCAACTACAGTTGTGGTGGCTGATTTGGTACGTTAAATACTGTAGTTATTGCATTCTTCATTCGTTTCCTACGTTCCAACACTGATTTCACTGGAATTGGAATGGAGATACGTTAAGTTCTTGAGAAGAAAAAACACGTCTATCTGCCAAACGGCGGATATTCGGTGTTTCCTAGCCATTTTTCTATTTTTAATAGTAAATTAAATTATCAATATAACCCTGTGGGTTACAAGATAAGAGTAAATAAACTGTGCCGCAATGTACCGTTTCCAACCTTGTCAGGGATCTTAGGAAACCCAAGAAACACAAAGGTGGAGCTATTTTATGATACTACATACGTTCCCTAATGTAAAAAAATATGTTAAAATCAATATAACGATACTATTAGCACTCATCCACTATCGTATTCATAAAAGTAGCTTGCCCTCCGCTTGGAGCTCTGCTGTCGGAGTGTATGACAAAAATCTGCGGAAGTGTCGTGACTGTATATGTTACACTGTGGTCATAAGCTAGCCGTGTAAATACTCTAAACGTCGTCCGAAGTGTCCCGCACCACAACATAAATTAAAATTTGTGGAAGTAATTCCTTTAAATAGTTCATCAATAATAAATAAATCAGGTTCTTGTTCAAGCGGGGCAAGGAAAACAGTCTGTGACCGTTACTAAAATTTCATCAAAATCAGTCACTTCTGTTCGCTGTCTTTAACTAGTACCAGTTAATATTAACATTCCACAGCCTTCTAAACACTGTTGTTCCACATTCTCATTCGATACTCATATAATGTCACATTCGAAGCTAATCAGTAGTGATTCAATCTGAATTAAATTGTTTTTCTGAAATAAGTCGAGATTCTTCACAAGAATCAAATTTCTCTTGCTATGAAATATTCTTGATCATAAACAAATCTTCATAAATGCAAGATATCTTTCAACATTAACAAATTTTTAATCTTCTTCCTGTTAATACAGCGTAAGTTTAGCAAGAAACGTGAACATGGACACCTAGCTTGGACTGAATCTCAAACAATACTAAGTATAATCTAATATTCTTTTCTTTTCTTCTTTGAAACGACTGAAGCGCGGCAATAAAGAAGGTGCAGCAGCATTCCTAGCCTCGTAGCTCTCGGTTAAATTTTAATAGTGGCCGTCTGCTGTAATGTTGGCTGCGGCGGCGACGACGCTGCTCTTGTTCTTTGCGGCGCCTCGGTCGTACATGAAACATACAGAATCAAAACATTTTGAGAATAATATTATATAAAATAACAATATTTACATAAACATAAGAATGCATTTTAAATAAAACGTTTTCTTTCATTTTTTATTTATAACTTCAAAATAGGGCTGACTTCACAATTTGTCAGGTCGCACAAAAACATGGAACGGTGATAACTAGTAGACTGTCTTTTTTTTCTTTATTGTATTTTAATTCCCCGTGGTAGTGATGGACAAAACTGAGAACTTTAAGGAATCGAGAACTCTGTCCTCGAGAACCACAAGGAATCGAATACCAAACCGAGAATTAAAAAAAAAATTGGTGCCTAGGCAAATCTACTAGATGCCAGTATTAACGCTCTGGACGAGTTCTGATGTGGCATAAGCGTTCTCAACATTTCCTTAAAAAACCATGGTTTGGAAATCAAGTGTGCAAAATTTCATATAGATCGGAAAGAAACTATAAATTTTGTGAAAGTCCGTTGGTAAAGTACACTCCGCCATGCACCATACAAAATTTGACCTTCCAATTGTTCTGATAGTCAACCATATTTTATGAAAATCAAGAAACCTGTAGATTTTGTCGATGTCTGTAGCTAAAGAACCCTCCGCCATGTGCCTTAATTCGACCCCAACGCATTTTTTTTTCGGCTGATGTAGTCTACCTATAAACAGCGTACCTGCCTAATTTCAGCTTCATAGGTGAAGTAGTTTTCGTGTTCAGTGAGTGAGTGAGTGTGTAATCATTCGCTTTTACATATATAGAGATAAGAAACATTTGGGTAATTTAATAGATACTTAAATTAAACCTCTCCATTTGTTTGAAAAATGAGGATATTAGTGATAATGCCTGGATATAATAAAAGATAGCAGCCGCAAGACTGAAACATACAAACAAAACCGAAAATTTTCGTTTCACTTTTCTCAAACAGAAACGAATACCATAACCGAGGACCCATAAACGAGAACCTTGAAGCGAGAACTGAAAAGCGAGAACTCAAAAGCGAGACCCGAAAACCGAGACCTTAGAAGCCAGAACTGAGAAGCGAAACCCGAAAACGAGACCTTAGAAGCGAGAACCAAGGAGCGAGATCTGAAGCGAGACCCGAAAACCGAGACCTTAGAAGCCAGAACTGAGAAGCGAGATCTGTAGCGAGAACTAAGAATCGAGTTCTAAGAAACGAGTACTGAAAAGCGAGTACTAAGAAACGAGAAGTAAGAAGCGAGTTCTGAGAAGCGAGAACTGAACTTTTGTTTGGTAATCGTCATACAAACATGTTAAACTTTAGTTCTTTTTCATTACGATTATAATAACGAAGATCGGGTACAGTATTATTAATATAATTAAGGTGAAATGAGGAATATAAGTAATGATTGCAACAAACACAAATATAAAATGATAAAACGGCATAAATTATTTTGAAGTTACTGCATAACAATAATTAAAATCTCATAGACTAATATTCCAGATAAATAAAGAACGATAAGAAGCATAAATAAGCGGAAATGAAAAGTTACTATGCTTATTGAAATGAGGTAGCGAAGAATTAGAATTAAAAAAGTTACGTTAAACCAATCATTTCAATAAAACTAATGATATATCATGTTTCAAAACAGATGTTAAAGTAGTTCTGATAATTATTTAAAAATAAAAAGATCTTATTTTCACGGTCAGGATTTGAACCATTACCCTACAGCATAGCATCATAATGATTTAACCCACTACACCACACGATCACGGGCACCTGTGTGGCTTATGCTACAAAACATAACTAAATGTTACATTACTTCTAAATATGTCAACGGTAGGACAACAAATGTTTGTATCGACAACTTCTTAACACCAAAAAGCGAACACTGAAAACCGAGAACCGACTCATGTTCTCGAGAACAACGAGAACTCTTTGGAATCGAGAACTTTGCATTCTCAGTACTCGGTTTGCCCATCACTACCCCGTGGGGCAGGCTGGCAGGAGCCTCGTACGCTGCTCTCCAGCCCCGGGGTACATATGTGTTTGACAACATGAGTGATAGGTTAAAACAGGAGTAAAAATGTTGATTTTAACGATAAAAAGAAGATAAAAATTTTGAGATAAACAAATAAACCCCACATAGTCCGTATTAAAAACTGCCACGGTGGCTAAAAAACACAGATTTTGCACAGTGAATGGCGACGATAACAGAGAGAGGAAAATCATGGCAACATAGTGTTCTGCTGAAGTCTTAAAACCACGCTCACCACTTGACTCTGACACAACACTTTAACACGGTGCACTGTTATAAACACTGAGAAAAAATAAAGCACGGTGGCCCTGCAGGAGGACAGGGGAAGTAATGGAGGCGCGGAGGGGCGGAAAGAGGGATGGTTGGAGGAGTGGGGAAATTTACAGTGTTTCCCAACCTCTTTAAATACGAGAGAAAGAATATCCTGGCAACCCCCCCCCCCCCCGAACTTCACCTCACCCGAGGCCATAAAAATATTCAAATGTTTGTATAGCTTATGGGACTTAACTACGGGGTCATCAGTCTCCTGAACTTACAAACTACTTATGAACTAGCTAACACTAAGGACGGCACAAATATCCATGCCCGAGGGGGATTCGAACTCCCGACCGTAGTGGCCGTACAGACCGTGACTGGCGCGCTGCAGTCCCCTCGGCCACCGCGGCCGTCCACCCGAGGCCATAACGGTACTATTTCTGCAATCTGAAAGACATCTGACACAGATGTCTAATAAAAAAAAGTACAATATTTTACTTTATTGAGTGAATTTCTAGTGTATTTTTCGGAATGGAACACATTACTGTAACTTTGGATAATTTTCGACTGCGGAATATAGGAGAGGCGTTTGAAAAGTCCGTGGAAAGTCCGAGAGATGGCACCACCGGCGTGTATCCATATCATATAAGTAGATTCTTTGTTGGAAAGAACGCACACCAACTTTCAACGACATTGATCTGTTTATTTGTGTTTGGCATTCATGTGAATCAAGCAAGTCGAGTAATTGTCAAAGATTGGACGAAAAACAATTTCGTGTGGAGATTAAACATTACTTTGTGAAAGGCAAAATGCCTTAAGAAACTAAAGTGAAGCTTTATAAACACTATGGGGAATCTGCACCTTCAATTACAACGGTTGAGAAGTGGTTTCAAAATTTTCATAGTGGCCAAATGGGCTCCAGTGACGCTGAACGTTCTGCACGCCTTGTCGACGTTGGGAAAATGCATGATATGGTGATGGAAGACAGAAGAGTTAAGGTTCATGACATCGCTAGTGCTCCGTGCATCTCGAATGAACGGATACATAATATTTTCTATAAACATTTGGACATGAGAAAGCTATCCGTAAGATGGATGCCGCAATTGATCACGCTTTTCCAAAAACAGAATCGTGTGAAGTGTTGCAAGGAAGGTTTGCAGCTGTTCAGGAAGAATGCGCAGGTTTTTAAGCGTCGTTTCGTCACTGTGGATGAAACACGGATACATTATTATACTCCTCAGACCACATTACAATCGAAACATTGAGTTACCAAGGGGGAATCTGCACAAAAATAGGCGAAGACCGGTCCTTCGGCCGGAAAAGGTTATGGCGACGGTCTTTTGGTATTCGCAAGGGATAATCCTCATCGACTATCTGGAGCAGTGTAAAACTATTACAGGTGCATATTATTCATCATTATTGGACCGTTTGAAAACCGAGCTGCAAAACTCCAGCGATTGGCCCCCTAAAATAAATCAAGGCTGAGCCCTCAGCAGGAAACATGATGCTCACCGTCGTTTCCGTCATCTGAGGTTCGATATTCATCGAAGAGCTCGAGCACGGAAAAACCGTTAACACTGGCGTGAACTGTAAGGCACTCCGGAGCCTACACAAGTCCATGAAGGGAGAACGGCCTGGACTGCTCACGGAAGGAGTGACAACGTTCGTCGACTCGTTTCCAGGGTGACACAAACCGTATTGGCTAATGTCGAGCAGCTTGTGCGTCCGCCTACAACCCAGACATGTCTACCTGTGACTTCTGTCTGTTTGGTACTCTAAGAAAATCACCAAGAAAAGCGGTTCAACTCGGACGATGAACTGAAGGACACGGTAGAGGAAGGGCAATTGTCACAGCCACAGGAATTCTGGAAACAGGAAAACCTACGGCTCGTTAAACAGTGTGATGACTACTTTGGAATAAAGACATGACTTATACCCACAGGATTGTTTCGTATTTTTTCAGTTGAAAACCCTTCGTGGATACCGCCGACAGGAAAATAAACGTTTCGGGATAAGAAAAACAAGCGGCTTCAATATTAAGAGCTCATATTGAAAACCAATATAAAGCAAAGAAGGGAAAGCTGAAACGGGGAAGGAATATATAGAGGTCCTAAACAAGCGAAGTGAACTTCAAGGCAATATTGAAGAAATGGAAGAGGGAGATGAGACAGGAGATATGATACTGCGAGAAGAATTTCACAGAGCACTGAAAGAATTCAGTCGAAATATGGACCCTGGAGTGGATGATATTTCCTCTGCATTGCTGACATCGTTGGAAGAGTCAGACATGAAGAAATTGTTACATCTTTTATGCAAAATGTATGAGACAGGACAAATATCCGCAGAAATCAGAAAAAATAATGATTCCAACTCAGCAGAAAGCAAGTGCAGACAAGTTTGAAAATTCTATCTATCAGTTTAATAAGTCGCAGTTTCCAAATATTAACTCGAATTATTTACAGGCGAATCGGAAAAGGTGGTATGCGACTTTGGGGAGGATCATATTAGATTTAGGAGAACCACGGGAACACGTGAGGCAACACATTACGATTTATCTTAGATGAAAGGAAAGGAAAACCTATCTTTTTAGCATTTGCAAATTTAGAAAAAGTTTTTGATAACTGGAATACAGTCTTTGAAATTCTGAAGGTAGCAAGGGTAAAATGTAAGGGACTGGTTATTTACAACTTGTAAAAAACCAGACCGCAGTTATGAGAGTCGAAGGGCATGAAAGGACGCAGTAAATACTAGTATACTAAGGCCTCATTATAGCCTTCCCCCAATGTATTTCAACATGTACATTAAGCAAGCTATGAAGGAATGGAAGGCGAAATTCGAAGAAAAAGTTAAAGTTCCGGGAGAAGAAATAAAAATTCTGCAGTTTGTTAATGACAATGTGATTCTGTCAAAGACAGCAAAGGACGTGAAAGAGCAACTGAACGGAATGGGCAGTATCCTGAAAAGAGGTTATGATATGAACATTAAAAAGAGGCCAAGAGTGTATCAGAGTAATAGAATGTAATGTAAGAAAGTCGAACAATTATGAAGGAATTGGAATGGGAAACGAGATCGTAAAAGTAGTAGATCAATTTTGGGTAGCAAAATAACTCCTGATGTCCGAAGCAAAGAACATTTAAATGTCAGGAAGAGCTTTCTGAAGGCATTTGCCTGGAGTTTAGCACCGTATGGAAGTGAAATGTGAACGATATGGATCTCACACGGATAGAAAGATTACAGAAGCTTTTGACAGAAGCTTCAGACGGATGCAGTAAATTACCTGGATAGATCACGTAAATAATGAGGACGTGCAGAACAGAATTGGGAGGGAAAGAAATTTATTGCATATCTTGAATAAGTGACGGATAGATTGGTGGGACACGTTCTGAAGAGATGATGGGATCCTCAGTTTAGAAGGGAGAAGCCGAGAGACGAATATAGTAAACAAATGGGTGTGGGTTGCCGTTGTTATGAGAAGATCAGGAGACCTGCACGGGGTGTAGTAGGGTGGACTGAAGGCCACAACAACAACCACCACAACAAGAAAGGAATAGAAGCAATCGATTTCTATCACTACTTTATTTGCAACTAGCGACTTGCCCCGGCATTGGATTGGTAGAACCAATTACTATGACCAGATTACTACTTGTGGTTAGACGGAAAGGATCGTGTGACGAAGTTTTAGCTTGTATACTGACCGGTACAGATCCTTGATACGCCTTCTCCAAAAATAACTTGTATTTAACAAATTTGAAAAATTACATTTGTATTATTGACTCATCTTAAAGTCAGCGAATAGACATTTTTTTCGAGTAAAAATGTATAAATCTTTTGCATGACAAACAAAACTTCAGTGAGCCACATACAACTGGCCCCAACAAAAGCGTGAATGTTCCACAATTAAGCCAGCAACAGTCAACGATTGGCCATGTAAGTTGTTGGTGCTTAGGGCAAAGGTAAGACGCAGAGGCAATTGGACGCACTAGAATTCGATGAAAACACCGATATACCTGGAATCAGTGCGTCTTTGCCTTTGAATCCGTCACCAATGATTGTTGCCTCGATTGAATTTGCTCTCAGTTCTTTGATGGTCAGTCTGCTTCCGTTCCACAACTTCGGCGCAGTTAAGTTGCGAATGAGCATCACTGATGATCCAACCTTCAATGTTAATATGTGCAGTGGCATTGTGGGTGGTGGCAGTGAGTTCAAAATTGCTGTCTAATATTTTCTCTTATTAAACAGCAGATGGAACATTACTTTAATGTTGGGAATGAGCATCATCGGTGACCTTTTTTTTTTTAAATTTTTGTTTTGTTATTATACTTGTCAAATACATTCTGATATTAACAGCAGATGGAAAATTAATTTAATGTTGGGTATGAGCAACATCGGTAATCTTTTTTTCAAATTTTTATTTCGTTATTATACTTTTGAAGGCCCAGATAGGGGGAGGGGGTAGGCCACCAGACATGGATATTAAATAAAGGAATGTAAAAATAAACATGGAGACAAATGGAGAAATTTACAAACAACAAGAAATTGATTTTTAAAATACTGTTCAGAAATTAAATAGGGAAAGGGTGACGGTAAAACACCCATAAAAAGACAAAACACTTCAAGTGGAGTAACAATGGAGACACTAGTTAAAACATACTTGCAACACCTGTTCTGCCAGACAGCAGTTGGAACGGTTTAAAAAGTACTGCCCAACACATGAAGGCCGCGGCGGACTAGCCGCGCGTACTGGGGGTTCGATTCCGGGGGGGTTCGATTGCCCCCTCGAGAATGGGTGTTTGTGTTCTTCTTAGTTTAGTTTACCTTATTTTGTAAGCTAGGGACTAATAACCAAGCTGTTGAGTCCCATAGATTTACAAACGTTTTAATATTTGAACACGTGAAGCACTATCACTGACGGTAATAAAACACTGAGCTGAGAGGGGCCTCACAGTGAAGGGAGTGGTGGAGGGGGGAGATGCATCAGGGTATGGGTTGAGGAGAACTATGGGCGGGATGGGAATACAAAGACTCCAGGAGAGGGGTGGAGGGCCAGGATGCCAAGCAGGGGTAGGGGGCGGGACAGGATTGTGGGAGGGGTGTTTTATCTATGGGAAAAGAGGGAGGAGAGAGGATTAGGGCTAGTAGGAGGGATAGATTTCGGGATATAGGGCGTTGTCTGGGAGGGGAAAGGTGGAGAGTGGGTGTTGAAGGGATGGAGGATTGCATTGGTGTAGAGGAGGCAGAGGCCCAGGATTAGGGATGAGAGAATATACCACTGGGTTACGGGAGTGTATTCTCTGAGTGATGTACAGGATACAGAGGTGCTCTAGGAACTTTAGTTGGAGGAGGAAGGGATAAGGTTGTAAAAGATCCGCATGGGGGAGGGGAGGCGGATGTGGTAATGTAGGTGGATGACGCGGCACTCAAGGATATTTAGGGATTCATAATAGGTGGGGTAGGCGGAAATACAGACAGGTTGGAAACTGCACAAGACAGAACGAATGAGGGAACGGTAGGTTTAGAAGATGGTGGAAGGGTGGAGGCCCCAAGTCTGGACAGGGGAGACCTTCAGCATGTTTAGGCGGGAGAAGGCCTTCTGGAGAACTGTTTTGAGGTGAGGTGTCGAGGAAACGGAGTGGTCTACTGTAAGGACAAGGTATTTGATGCTGGGAGTGTTGTGGATGGTACAGGCATGGAGGGCAAGGTAAAAATCATTGTGGCCCAAGGAGTGGGTGGTACGACCAATGAAGATTGCCTGTGTTTTGTCAGGATTGACAGACTGGGGCCACTACGTACGTCATGTGGCGAATTCGAGTGGTGGAACTGCAGAAGGTTTGGGAGCAAATGAGGAAGGGGCTGAGGGCAAGGAAGGCAGTGTAAATGAGGTGCAGGAGGAGTGAAATTCAGAACGGTGAAACAAATGGGAATTGTTGACAATGATATAGGATGGGCAATGGGAAAGAAACAATGAGACTAACATAGTTAATGGGAAGGACATATGTTTAAAAAGGGGTCTGGAATGTCACACAGTTGTCTACATTTTCAATAACAAGGGAGTCAAAGATGGCAGAGCTATAAAAGTTGAGCTAGATGGAGCGGAGGTGGGTGAGGCGGAGATGCTGGTCGATGGAAAAGGAAGGCCAGAAGGCACATTGGGAGTGGGGGGGAGGAGTTGGTGTTGTTTGAGATGCTTGTGATACGGCGAGAAAGGATGCTTACTACTGATGTGAGGCGATTGGGACGATGGTACGAGGTTTCAGAAGGCGGTTTTTTGTGCTTGGTGAACATCAGAATGTGGGACGTTTTCACCAGGTCAGGGAAAAACCTGGTAAATAGGATGGCACTGTAGATGGAGGCAAGGACAGTATGGAAGGTGGTGGGACAGGTGCAGAGCTGTGGTCGTGACCAGGAGCATAGTGTTAATTGAAGGTCGAGGGTGGTGATGTGTACGTTGAGTTCTGATGGGGGAATGTGGTCCAAATACTGGAAGCCAGGGGTGAGCGGGAGGGAGGAAGGTGTCAATGCACTCATGGGCACAAGCGAAGAGGGAATAGTCAAAACAAGGATTTTCAGGGATGGAGAAGACGTCAGCATGAGGACGGCAAGAAAGGTTAAGGTCTACGGCAACCACATAGGTTGTGATGAAGTGATCAATATGCGAATGGAAATCTCCAGGAAGGGGTGGTGCTGTGGATATATATGCTGGCGAGGATAACTGTGAGAGAAGCAAGAAGGGGGCTAAGGATGAGGTGGTTGGTGGGATTGTTGAGGAGAGGTTCTAGCCGGATGGTATGATGACAGACATGGCCAATCGCCACTCCATCTTGGACGATGGCAGGGGTACCTGGGCGTCAGAGGAGGTAAAAAGCAGTGATGAAGGGACGTTGGGGTTGCAGGAAGGTCCCTTTCAGAAGGTCTCTACGCAGTGCTGCAGAAGAGTGTTTATGTGGAGGGAATGAACGTTGTGGTAGAGGAGAGAGTAGGAGGGACGTGCCCTGAGGACCCTCAAGGGGTGGGTGGCTGGATATGGGTAAAACGTCAAAGGTATACTTTACATGAAGGTAACTTGCCAGGTGTAGGTGAACAGGGAATGGTTGCGGGAGAAGATGGCGAAGGTTTCCAATTGCTCTGGGAACTGATGGTTATTTGTTGAAGGATGTGAGGATGCCAAAAATGATGGTTGTTTTAGAGGACAGTGGTGACAGATAATGACTGTGGGATTGGGACAGCTTAGGGAGTTGTTAGGGTGCATAGGTGGGTCGATGGGACGGACGGGGAGTTCTGGGGAGGAGAGGGCCGGGATGGACCTACAGTAGATTGAGAGGAAAGAGGGGTATCGTCCATAGGTACGGTGGGCGCCGCCACAAGTGTTGCAGGTGGTCGGGATTTGAGGTTGTGGCATTGTTTATAGTAATGGGGGGTTTGCATTTAGGACAGGTGGGAGGTTTGTGGTAGTTTTGGGTGAGGTGATCGTTGTACATGAGACACCTTGAACAATGATAAGACAGGGAAGGGGAATGTTATGGATACATCTTGTAGTGACGTTCATAAGTCAGTGCCTTCTCCTTCAGTTCATGAATACCCAGAATCTCCTCCTTCATGATCACTGGGCTCTGTTTGGTGAACATGGCCGTGAGGTTGGGTGGATGGCTGGGAAGTTGGGGTTGGTTGGAGAGGAGTCAGTGTGGAAGTGGGTAAGCGTGACATGTGGATCTAAGTGGACTCGTGAAACGCGTTGAGACTGTCTGTGTGAAAGGCTGGTAACGTGAACTTTATAGGGATGGAGTCCTTGCAGGGAATAAGTTTACTTTTGTTGTTATTCAGGAAGTGGGGATCATGACATGCAGGTATAACATTAGGATTCATCTGATCATTACATCTAAAATCTTTGTACTCCACAGAGATTGTGTAATCATGAAGCCTTTAAATTGTAGGGTAAATTCAACACATTTATGAAGAGGCAACTGTGACTGACTGAATGAAGATCTTATTACCAGTGAGATACCTTTAAGGAAAGTAATTCGCCAAGGTAACACCACGTCTCGTAATCTGTCCACTGTAGTGTTAGCATGTGCAGACGTAGCTATGCCAGTACAGCCTGTGCTTAGATCTGTTTTCTCTGCACAAACACACATGAGCAGAAGCCTACACAAGGTATAGAAATATAATAATAGAAAGTTCTGGTTGGAATTCAACATTATGATAAGAATAGTTTACAACTCACAGCAAAGCAGTACGACCAACGCAAAAAAAAAGACAGACATACAACATCATTCTGATGATAAATTTTGTTGCTAAAAGAAAAATAATTTAAATCAAGAGAACAATGTAGCAATTCTACGAGTTTCACCATCTCTCCTACACTCAATGTTTTGTGTTTCAATAGATTATTGTTGATTATGTCAACAGTTTCTTTGAATGGGATGTTGGTATATAAATTGGTAATATCCAACGAGGCAAATCTAGCATCTTCTGGTATGTCAATGCTATAGATTGCTTGGGCAAGCTTAAAGCTATTCTGAATATTAAAACTGTCTTGATAAATATACACAGACTTTAAAATCTCATTGAGTTTCCTATTGAGCATATGAGAAGGACAGCTTCTTTTATTAACAATGGGAAGTATCGGGATATTCTGTTTACGCAAATTATGTCATAAGTTTTGGTAACTGTTGGTTCATTATTTTAAGGGAGTTCTTTTCCTTAGGAAGGAGTGGAAAATTGCTATTACAGATTAAACTTTTAGTTGTATTTTGAAATTTAACAGTTTGATCCGTCGCGTCGTCTGCTTCGCTGCTGTGCGTGGTAACACCGGTCGCCTCTACAATCGCGCCCTGTTTCCACGGTGACCGACCGCGTCCCCTGGCAGCTTCATCTCTGGCACGTCGTCTGCTTCTGTCTTCGATTTAAATGTTATTGCTATCAACTGCCAATAGATGGCAGATATTTCCTAGACAGGCAATTTATTTTATTATCTAACGCTTCAATTATTCTCTATTATTGACGTGGCAACTATGTGTTACAGTTAATGAAATGCCTTTCTATACAGATTATGGGTTATTTTTATATATATATATACATACATTTCTTACCTTATCTTTTACTGTATGACGTTCGTCATTGGTTTATGATGTGCTGCAGGCGATGGGCGGGGATTATCCTTTATAACGCACAGCGTCCTCTCGCTGGTTACAGTTGCACGCTTATCGCCTGAACATTAACAGCGACATATACTGTTCTACGTAATTTTCTAGTCGTGTTTGTAAATTTATCGTAGATAATAATGGTGTACCTGTTTCCCTCTGCCGGCCGCGGTGGCCGAGGTGACTGAGGCGCTCCAGTCACGGTCAGCACGGCCACGACGGTCGGGGGTTCGAATCCCCCCTCGGGCATGGATATTTGTGCCGTCCTAGTTCGTAAGTAGTTCATAAGTAGTTTGTAAGTTTAGGGACTGATGACCCCGTAGTTAAGTCCCATAAGCTTAACAAACATTTGAACATTTTGTTTCCCTCTATTGCAAATTACCTTTTATTTTACAGACGACTAGGTCTGAAGATGATCTCACCTGAGATCGAAACCGGTTACCTGAACTAATAAAATTGTTAAATTATGCGAACTACATTGTTATTTTCATGATTAAAATTTGTTCAGTGTCCACGAAAATTTCATTAGCCACTACACTTAAGGTCAAATTGCTTTTTATTCCTATATAGTTATCTACAAGGATTGGAAGATAAATTGTGGCAACTATTTATTCACAGCCGATACAAAAGCGTTACATGTTTACACCTGTTACTGTCCTTCAAAGCAGTCACCGGCGTTATGTAGAACCCGTGGCCAGCAATATGGAAGGCATAGTATACAGTTAGCATAGCCTGTTCTGTTGATGTTGCTAATGCAGCGGTCTACTACCTCTCGAATCTCCAGTAGAGATCCACGATGCCACGAAGAGGTTCCTTCATCTTCAGAATCGGATCAAAATCACGAGTACTTAAGTCCGGAGAGTATGGTACTTCCCAGTCCCATCGACAGAACAGAGCAGCCACAGCTTGCGCTGTATGCGTCCGCACATTGTCGTGCACAGTGTTGGGTGGGTTGCACGGAAAGTGTTGCTTCTTCTTCCGCAAAGCTGGCCGCAAGTGATGCTCCGAACAAGAACAGTATTACTGTGCATCGACGGTCTGTCGTGGAGGAACGTAATGCCTTAGGATTACACTATCACAATCGTACACGAGAATCACCATAACTGTTCTCTATGGCAATACTGATTCCCCGCACGCCTCTTGAAGATCTTGATGACACTGTCGTGTTGTACGATCTCTGGTACTTTTAATCTTGATCCAACTGCGTTGTTCCTGTTCCGAAAACATAGTGACAATGTTACGTTAGACCGGTCGCTCACGAATGACTGTTTCTCCATTGATTGTGCGCACGCCAGTCCATTTGCTCGTTGGTAATTTAGGTATGTCAACAACGTGTGTTATCAGCAACAATAGTAGATTGCATTGCATGGTGTCTCCACAGCAGTGTTGCCACTTTTATCTCCACAAGTTAAAAAACAGCTGCAATTTTTGTATTTCAAAATGAAACAGGGTAAAGAAAGAAAAAAATGTTGCTGTTTTTAATCTAAAATTTCTGACTTACATTGTCCTAGAAAATTGGTGAACTTTCGTGTTATAATGCTTATCAAAATGTGGTATGCCACGTGGAGGATAATGGAGAGTTTTTCTTTGTTAGTACACTTTAACGATTAAAGAGAATCGAATATAAATATTTAAAGCCCGTTTCTCGTTAGTATTCAGGCTGCAATAGCGAATTGCGCGGTCACCGTAAACTCAATGTAATTATTGGACGCTCGCACGTTATTTACATTGACAAACAAGCGTGAAAATTTTAATATATATGCGGTTGGTGAGAGTATTGTCCCCGATGTACACGCGCAGATTTAATTTACACTCGAATGAAGGCCATCATCTCAATTAAAACACAAAGTAAATAGTCTGGGTAGCAGCAGATAAATAAAGTCTGCTTTCAGTTCACAGGATAATTTAATTTAATCGCGCTAGCTTAATGGTAACATCTTTCAACTCAGATCTTATCTGATAATGCGACAGAAAAATTACTTCTTCAACATAGATAACTTGCTAATGTTATGGTACATAGCCCACCCCATTTGTGATTATACCTATCATTCTATGAACAAATTTCGACTTTGATCTATACTTATATTATATGCAATTCCTTAAAGTGGAAGGACTGTAATAAATATTATGTAATACTCACTTACGAGATTATTCCAGTTCTTTTGGTTCTTCCTATTGTTTTTCTTTATAGTAATATGTAAAACAGTTTAGTAATTATGTACACATATTTGCGGGTTACTTGTAACATCATTCGAATATTTTGTATTAGAATCACTTCAAATATGTTTAAATGCACTGTACAACATTTTTAGTCCTGTAAATCTCTAATATTCTTAACATTTGTATATTCAGATATTTCGTTTTGTTTACAATGTTTTGCTGTTGACGTGTCAAAGAGGAACTATCTGACATGCCAAAGATAAAATATATGTGCAGAATACACATTAACCTCTTTGATGAGGTAGATGTTTCATATCTTTGAGCAAAGAGTTGTAAACCTTCTGCTATATAAGAAAGAGATCTGTTCTACCAGAGGCAGTAGAAAGTTGATGTTGGCTTATGCATTTGAAGTGTTATCTTTTTTTCCGTTGTAATTGTGATATATTTATATGTCCATTTCTGGTAGTATCTATGCATTTAAGTTGTCAAGTTTAAATGAGCAATAAACCGTGTGTTTCTTTTGGAAGCTTGGCAGTAATCTTCTTTATTTGGATGCGTGACAGTTTTTGTTATTGAAAGTGTGTCGCCCACCGTAGAAACCCCCACGAAGTATGAGGCGGTACGCTTTCATTAATTACTCCTTTTATTTGAGGGAAATGTGATGAAACGATTATAAATATGGTTTTATTATATAGAAGTGTGTACTGATTGAGATATTTAAGTTTTTAATTGTATTGAACCTTATTATGATCACTAACGTGCAAATCTGAAAGATTTTCAAATTTTTTTCATCCTAGCTAACATAAAGGGTGCTATTTCCACTGCGAACAAACGCTAGGGATTGATCGAGAAGATAGAGGTAATGCAGTCAACAACCCAAAGATTGGTTTGAACACCAAAGTGCTTTACTTGGCATGGTCCGGTTTGGAGGTGGTATGCCGTTGTCTTCCTCCGACCTTCGATCTGACTTACCCATCCAGTTATAGGTGGACCTACAGTTTAATGTGGGTTCCGAACCACGATGCTACTCAGTATTTTCCACATCAGAAACACTGCAAGAGGTGAAAGAAGTGGAAAGTGACAGATAAAAATCCTAGGACCTTGCGGGGATCGACCCGTGTAACGAACTTATGTCCGGAAATGGATGATTCCTATCTGAGAGACCATTAATTTAGTCACACTTCATCGCAGAGACTGCGGTCTAATACGCGTCATAGCTCGCAGCCACAGTTACAGCGCAATCTCACGATACTCCCACTGATTTTTGTTACTGTCTGCGACAGCACCGCTCCAAGCGACCGGCAAGCTACTCTGACTATAATACTGGACGAGTACGAACAGTACCGTTAATATTGATTTTAAAATCTTTATACATTAGGGAGCTTATATAGTGCCATAAAATAAGTAATAATGTAATAATAGCTAGACATTTGCTTTCTTAGACTTCCTAAGATCTCTGACAAGATAGGAAACTGTACATTACGGTATAGTTTGTTTACAATTATCTTGTAACCGACAGGTTTGTAACTAAGAACTTTTTTCAATTAAAAATAAAGAAAAGGCTAACAAACACTAGAAGATCTATCCTTTGACAAACAGTTGTCGCCTTTCTACTCAGTTAAGGTTTTTAAACTACAATTTGATTAAAATTGGTGAGAGCAGAACTTAGGAAAATATGTAGAATGCAATAAGTACATCATTTAAAGTAGCAAATCTGCGACTACAGCTGTAGCAATAAAACGGCAAACAAGCGTCGCTATAAAACAGCAAAAGTAATCAAAATGTTTCGAAACAAAGAAGAAATCACTTCGACAATTGTTGCTACAGTTAAACCACAAACGGCAAGAATCTTAAAATCAACGGCGTTTAAAGCTAAAGTAATTACACTCAAAAGAATACCCGCGAATAAGACAGACGAGTGAAGTGTAAAAAATGTGCAAATCATTAAAATTGCTACACCATGAAGATGACGTGCTACAGACGCGAAATTTAACCGACAGGAAGAAGATGCTTCGATATGCATATGATTAGCTTTTCAGAGGATTCACACAACGTTGCCGCCGGTGTCGACACCTACAACGTGCTGACATGAGGAAAGTTTCCATTACACAAACAGCAGTTGACCGGCATTGCCTGATGAAACGTTGTTCCGATGGCTCGTGTAAGGAGGAGAAATGCGTACCATCACGTTTCCGACTTTGATAAAGGTCGGATTGTAGCCTGTCGCAATTCCAGTTAATCGTATCGCGACACTGCTGCTCGCGTTGGTCGCGATCCAATGACTGATAGCAGAATATGGATCGGAGGGTTCAGGACGGCAATACGGAACTCTATGCTTGATTCCAACAGCCTCGTATCACTAGCAGTCGAGATGACAGGCATCTTATCCGCATGGCTGTAACAGATCGTGCAGCCACGTCTCGATCTATGAGCCAACAGATGGGAACGTTTGCAAGACAAAAACCATCTGCACAAACAGTTCGACGACATTTGCAGCAGCACGGACTATCAGCTCGGAGACCACGGCCACGGTTATCATTGACGCTGCACCACAGACAGGAGCGCCTGCGATGGTGTATGCAACGACGAACCTGGGTGCACGAATGGCAAAAAGTCATTTTTTCGGATGAATCCAGGTTCCGTTTACAGAATCAGGATGGTCACATCCGTGTTTGGCGACATCGCGGTGAACGCAATTTGGAAGCGTGTATTCGTCATCACCATAAGGGCGTATCACCCGGCGTGATGGTATCGGGTGCCATTGCTTACGCGCTTCGGTTACCTCTTGTTTCCATCGACAGCACTTTGAACAGTGGCCGTTACATTTCAGATGTGTTACGACCAGTGGCTCTACCCTTCATTCGATCCCTGCGAAACCCTACATTTCAGTAGGATAATGCACGACCACGTGTTGCTGATACGGAAAATGTTCGACTTCTGCCGTGGCCAGCACATTCTCCAGATCTCTCACCTTTGAAAAGTCTAATCAATGGTAGCCGAACAACTAGCTCGTCAGAATACGCCAGTCAATACTCTTGATGAACTATGGTATCGCGTTGAAGCTGCATGGGCATCTGTACCTGTACACGCCATCCAAGCTCTGTTTGACTGAATCCCCAAGCGTATCAAGGCCATTTTTACGGCCAGAGGTGGTTGCTCTGGGTACTGATTTCTCAGGATCTATGCACCCAAATTGCGTGAAAATGTAATGACATGTCAGTTCTTGTGTAATATATTTGTCCAATGAATACTCAGTTATCATCTGCAATGCTTCTTGGTGTAGCAATTTTAATGGCCAGTAGTGTATAAATTTAAGTTTCTCTTATATTTATACTGGCAGCTAAATAAGCTGCAAATATTCGCATATTCGTAAGTATTTTTTCATGAAGATATCGTTATCTATACCACAGAATCAGTCAATTTGGCTGGTTTACATTTATTTTCCGATTTTGTATGTCTTTTGATATTTTACTAATGTTTATAAATAATAATACCTATTTCTTTAATTACTTACCAAAATTATTATAAACAAGCGTCATTCATTCAGCGGCTTGCCCACCTCTAGGCGCACTAGTGCCGTTGCAACTGCTTATTGGTATAATTTTCACAGCAGTGAGTGTCCCGATTGTATATGTTAGACAGTGGTTTACAGTATGTGTTAAATATGGTTGCCATTCACCTCTAAGCATGAGTATTCGTCCTGCCTTTGACACTCGATTCTAAACTATTAGTGGTGGCAATGCTGCAAGAATACTCTGCTCTGATGTTTTCACATCTGGAATGGGCTCTGTATGCTCGATACTTGTCAGATGGCCCCATAACCAGAAACCGCACAGATTGAGATCTGGCGAACAAGCAGGCCATGCAACCGGACTTTCTCGGCCGATCAATTGAAATGCGTCTTGTCGTTCACGGCGAAGCGGGCTGGAGCACAATTATGTACCTGACTTACTGTCGAATCATCTGTGGCACAGTATGAGGAACAAACAGTGCAAGTCTCTAGTAGGGAAGCATGCATTCTGTAACTGTGGCTGCTTGTTACAGCACGTATTAGACCTCAGACTTTGCAACAAAGAATGATTGAATTACTGAAGGTAGAAACCACGCATTTCCGGTCATAAGTGGATTAGACTTACTTCCGCATCCTTTCCTCAATCAATCCCTAGAGTTATACGGTTGTAGAAATCGCCCTGCATGCACGTCGTACTAAGCGAACAATGTATTGTTGTTTGCTGCCCGCTCGAAATTCTCAGGTTTTAATGTAATACATTCCAAAAACGTAAGTGAGACAGAAATTGGCTACTATTTCATCACAAATATAACACACAAAGTTATGAAGAATGATAATAAGTAGAATGGATCTGATGTGTTCAGAAATACAAGGAACGGAATGCCTCGGTCAGTCAAACAAACAGTCCCTCATAAATACCCATACACAGAGTTTCTATCTTAGTATACCCAAATAATCTCTTTTATAAGAAAGAAACGATAAAAGCTAAGTGAAAAGATGAGTCTATCTTTATATTCGAAGTGCAATTTTGTATATCACCACAATGTAGTTCACTGGTTTGGTGCATTAAACTAATAGCTGAAATTTACTATATTATTTGTAGCTCTTTTTGTTTTACAGTCAAACTTTATTTACATTTACTGCAATTATATTTTGAAAGTATATCTCTAATCTCGAATGAAAATTCTATGTTGCTAATATAACCACAAAGACTTACGAAGAGAGAGAGAGAGAGAGAGAGAGAGAGAGAGAGAGAGAGAGAGAAAGACAATTACGTGGTTTGAACAAGTTGTGTGGGGCTGAAAGTTTCCCAAGTCTGAATAACTGGGGTGGGTGAAGGGGGAGGGTGCTTCGAAATGTGGCATTCATCAAATGATGAAGGGACCCTGAAATCCTTGTTACTTAAGAATATGACTTATTTTCGCCTGTTCTTTGGTCTAGACACTGTACAGTAACAAACCTGTCCTACATGTCGTAATGAAATTAAATAGAAAAGGATGACGATGGTAAGGTTAATTTGGAAGCCTAATATTCTGGCTGAATACGACAGTCCCTTGCAGACACCTATGGGAAACACATCCAACAAAAGACGAAATTAGTCAGCAGCAACAGAATTGAGATTATTGTTGCGATAGAAGAATGACTGAAACCATACGAAAATACAGAGGATTAGTGCCGAATCGGATAGAAGAGGATCATGTTGGAAATATTATCAAGAACAAAGTTAAGTCTATCTCATGCGCATTAAGACATCAACAAATAACTTGTGGCACCTGAAAGGGGTAAAAGCTTGGGCGTACAAACAAATTAGGTTGCTGGGTGAATGTGTTACTCCGTGTTGAAGAGATAGCCACAGCACAGGGATTCATGGTAGCTGCATCAATGATCGCAAGACACTGACGACATTAAAATGTAACCTGAATATTTTGGTTTACATTACATTCTCAGGCCGTTGACCTTTGATAATTTTTCCGTGTTTAGGTGTAGAAAGGGGTTCAGTATTCTGCGGCATCCATTTTCAATAAGCTACGAAAAGATCTAAAGAATCGTAGCACTAATCAACACGCTTTCAAATCTAAATTGAAGAGTTACCTCATGGCTAACTCCTTTTATTCTGGCGATGAACTCCTAGAAAAGTTAAACAATTAAGCTAATTGTGGTGTCGCACAAGTCCAAAGTGCGCGCCACCTACTTTCGCCGCGCGCCGCCATGCACGCACGGCGCGGCGTTCTTACGACGTCAGCCACGAGCGCCCTCTGTTACAATCCCGCTCGTGGCCACCACTGAACGACATCGTTCACTTGGAACTGAGATAGGAACCAGTTAACACTTCGGAATCAGATAGGCACCAATGAAGACTTGGCTATCGGACAGGCACTAAGCAGGCCCTAGCTCAAATATGTATCAGCATTCTGCCGTACTGAACTATGTAAAAGTTAAGTATTGTATAAATTCTGTGCAATATATACCTCGTTCTAATTTAATCTAGTGTTTCTAGTTTCTGCTGTCCCACTGGCTGCTCACCTTCGTACCTGCACAAGCGTGCGTCCTTTATTCCTGTGTCGGTCTGTCTACTCGGCCACCGACACCTACGACGGAAACGAGACACAAAAGCAGCGACGAGGCTGGGACACAAAACTAATTCCTTTATTTTTTTCTTTTTTTTTCTTTTTTTTTTTTTTTTTTCTTTATTGATTCTTTTCACTTTGTCTTAAGATTTTCGTGTGCAAAGGACTACTTAAAAAAATTCTATTACCATTCTTGTGTAACAATTAATGTATTGACTTGTTCCATGACCATGGATTCTCACTCCTCAATTGGGTCCTATGGAACAGAAAAAAAATATATAAATAAAACAATAAACAGAGGACGATGGACGAAGGGGCTTGAAGGGATACGGACTAACACGAGAGTGGAATAAATACATGCCCGGACAAAGCTGGGATATAACTGTAAGAGTAATATAAAATAGATCCAACCACAACTAAAAAGAAACACAGAGGTAATGTGAACACCATAACAACATTTATAAATTACGTTAAGGTAGTCATGTTAGGTGGTCGACGAAACCACTGGCGCAAAATATACATCTTAGAAGCCCTCACCACATTTTTTATTTGACTTTGTGCACATATTACCGACTCTTTGTATGGATGGCTGCACAGCTGAGAACCATGCCTCATATAGGGAACAGGAAGGTCTGGAGGTTTGAGATCCGGCGAGTAGGCTGCTTGTTCAAGGTGCACCTCCCCTTTTTCTGCCAAGTTTTGTTTGACGATATTGGCTGTGTGACTTTTTGCTATTGCCTCGACTCAAAATCGTTTTGAAAGGAAACGTATTTGACGATATTCCTGAAATCCAACGAAACGTGATGAGGCTATCGAACAGCATCCGAAAGAAATACTTTGTGCAGAGTTTCCAGTACACGTATCAACAGTTATCAGCGGTGCATGATTATAGGAGTTGACTATTTCGAAGGGTAGGGTAACAGTAGTTCTTAGTTCATCTACGTCGATGATTATGGGAGTTGACTATTTCGAAGGACAGTAGGGTAACAGTAGTTCTTAGTTCATCTACATTGATGTTAAGGTCTATTCACCGAACTGTATTGTCATAGGTAGGTTGCTCGTTTAAGATTTGCTTTCTCTGTCGAGATAACATGATGATGCCGCACAAGACCGAAACGCATTATTGCAACAAATAAATTAGATTTGTTGCAAATGAGACTCTGAAAATCAAGGACGAGGAAAATAGCGCTGTTTTTAATATTGTTCTTTGTGAATATTATGAAGACAGCTTCTCAATCAAGAGTCAAAGTGCAGACGATATAATCCACGAAAATCTATAAGTACGCACAACTTGGATGCAGAATGATATTACAACATTATTACCGCTTTTCGCATCCTAAGCGTCATCAGTCCTTGTGTGACCAGTCTCCATCCAAACCTCGTATCCGCATCTCCTCTTGGATACAATTTAACTACGTTTTACATGGTGTCCTTCGCTTGTTTAATTGTGGTGGAACCTAAGTCCATCCTTGTAATAGTATCATTCCCTGTTCCATACGTCTCAGCTCTCGACAGTATTTCAACTTTTTTATCATTAATTTTATCAGTGATGGTAGTTGTACCTGTCATCCTTCCTCTAATTATTTCATTCCTCACGTGATCTAATATTGTCTTCTACAGTGTCACATCTCTGCAACAAGTAGTTTTCGTTTCCTATTTTCATCTATGACCCACAAGAGTATAGACTACTTCTATTATTCCCTGGAATATAGTCTTCTTTGCCACTTTTTTACTAGTTATTATTCCACTGTATATGATGTAGGGTCTAAATCATGTACTTACCTTCCCATAACTTCTTCAAAATGTTCAAATGTTTGTAAAGCTTATGGGACTTAACTGCGAGGTCATCACTCCCCAAACTTACAAACTACTTATGAACTGACTTATACTAAAGACAACACAAACATCCATGCCCGAGGGAGGACTCGAAAGTCCGACACGAGAGGCCGCTCAATCCGCAACATGGCGCTCCAGACCGCCGTAACGTGTTACTTATGTAATTCTCATCGCTTCCATCTTCACTAATTAACTAGATATTCATATTCATTCATTTTTTATCTTCCCCGTCTCTGTTCTATGTCAAGTACTTTACCACCCATTAACATATACTTTTTTTCTTAGTAGAACTCCTAAAACACCATTCGTCAATTATGCATATAAGGCATATCCTGCCGATCTTCAGCTATTACTATTTGCTCATCTGCAAAATGAATAGTATGTAAATGCATGCCTCCGAAATGTATTTCCTTTGGGCTACATTCTCCAAACTAATGTTCCAGAGCCGCATTCAAGTATGTTTTAAATAAAGTGGCTAAAACATAGGTGCCTAATCTCCTATGTTGTTAAAATGTGTCGGAGGTACAATATCCGATTTGCACTATGGCCTTATTGTCTCTATATATGTGTGTTATTGCATTTACGTAATTCCTACTTATTCCAGTTTTGTCTAAAACAGGCCATAGTTTCTGGAGTAGGACTGAGTCAAAGGCCTTTCGCAGGTTTACAAATGTTATTTTAGTTTCCTTCTATTTGACAAACATTTCTCTTCTGATTTGCTAAGCGAGTACGTTGTCTGTACAAGATCCTCCTGCTTTACAACCATTTTGCTCTTCCATTTCATTAATCTCTTCTTCTATTCTAGTTTTAAAAACTTTTTTCCGTGCAATCTCCCCAAAGTAGACGTTGTGCTTATACTTCTATAGTTAGTGCATAATTTTCTGCTTCCCTTCTTGTAGACCGAAGAAATGTACCGAATTTCCAGTCCTTTGGTAAACGTCTCCCATTTCTAAAGTTCTCGTCGTTACGTATTGTGGTAATTGGACAGGCGAATCTCCTGGTCCTTGAATGACGGCCGTCTGTCGTCTTCCATATATTTTTATAAAATTGTAAGTAGCTAGATTAGCATTTTTTTAAATTAGAACCCCACTCTTTTCAAGGCTTGAGGAATAGCATTTTTATTTCATATTTTGCCGGCCGCGGTGGCCGAGGAGACTCAGGCGCTCCAGTCACGGTCGGCACGGCCACTACGGTCGGGGGTTCGAATCCCCCCTCGGGCATGGATATTTAGTATAAGGTAGTTCATAAGTAGTTTGTAAGTTTAGGGAGTGATGACCCCGTAGTTAAGTCCCATAAGGTACACAAACATTTGAACATTTTGTAATCGATTGTCACATCTTTGGTACAAAGTAGACAGCCATATCTTGTCTAAGTTCAAGTCTTCTTCCTTCCTGTTAAAATTATTGGGTGTTTAAAAATCTCTATAGCCCCTCTATTTACTGTTGACATCATGTGACAAGTGGTGGCGTCCTCTATGCCCTCTATATCAGCAGTATATCCACTGCCCAGCAGCCAATCGTCGACTCACCTCAGAAGATGTTGTTGCCCGCAGACGGCAACGAAACGTCAGGGGAAGAAATTTCTACTGTTCGACCACGGCCTCTCAGCCCGGAAGTTTTAATTACTGAAGACGCCGGCCGTGAAAGCCTACACGTTATGATAAGTTCAGTATAATTTTGAGTTCCCTATAAATAGCAGTTTTCGAGCACTTTCCCCCGTTTTTATTTAACATTGTTTTTCACCAGTGCTGAGAACAAGCTCAGATGCAATTTTCTATCTTTAAGTTCCGTTGCGCCATGAACGTTTTTCTTTAGCAACCTTTATGAAATAAATTTAATTGTGGTGGCTTGTTTATTAATGCCTGTGTGTAAATGTTCAAATGTCTGTATAGCTTATAGGACTTAACTACGCGGTCATCAGTCCGTAAACTTACAAACTACTTATGAACTAGCTAATCCTAAGGACGGCACAAATATGCCCGAGGGGGGATTCGAACCCCCGACCGTAGTGACCGTGCAGACCGTGACTGGAGCGCCTCAGTCCCCTGGGCCACCGCGACCGGCCCTGTGTGTAATTTCGTGTGAGCTGCTACCTATATTGGAAATTCTAGTTCTAAGTTCCTGTTATTAGAGTAATCTGAATCAAGTCAGTTCTCAAGTTGGCCCAGGGAACAAGCTTTTCGCAGCAGGGAGTAGCCGGTAGTTCGCACGGACCTTTTGCTAATTTTACTGAAAAAATTAAGCCTTGTATAACAGTAAATTCTTATCTGGATGCCTTCTCCCAAGATTAAGCTTTTATCCTTTTTGTAGTTTTCCCTCATCTCCTTCAAATTAATGCCGTGCGATTAATATGCCAACGCTAATGCTAGTAATGTAAGGTAATAGGAGCCTGTCTGTGTGCTGGTCCAGAGTGTTAAGTATGTTCAGCCTGAATAAATCATCGCTAAGCCACGGCATTAGGGGTGTCGCCTGGTCCGCGTCTCCCACCGACCGCGACCTGCTAGGCCAGGAAGAGCTCAGCCCCATTACGAGTAATGGGAGGCGGCCTGGCCCTGCTAATGACTTCCCCTGGGGCGGCGGCGGCAGCGGCGGTGAGACACCATCTCCCAGGACACCCCCAAAACTCCAGGCCTTCCATCTCCTGCGCGCCTCCTCGTGCATTTCTGGAGAAACGTCTCCGATGGCTCACCTTCTTGGACAGCTGATAAAAGCTTAGCACAGAGCAACGCTGCAGTCTCTCCAGCATCGAATTGGTTAATACCTCGGCTACATATAAATACAAGAAATGCTTTGGCAATTGCGAAAATGAATGGTGACATATGAAAATTTGTACTTGATCGGGACTCGAATCTGGACTCCCACTTGTCGAGTGCAATCGAGTTAATCAATGCGCTATCCGTCGTCCAGGGAGGAGTATACAAAATCCGTAATAGTTAACCCGACCATTGCCACACTGCAAACTGCTAACGAAGATACGAGCTTATGGAATAGGTTCACAGATTTGTGACTGGCTGGAAGACTTCCTAATTAATAGAACGCAGTGCGTTGTTCTCGACGACGAGTGTTCATCAGAGATGAGTGTATCGTCAGGCGTGCCCCAGGGGAGTGTGATAGGACCGCTATTATTTTCTACATATATAAATGATCTGATGGACAGAGTAAGTTGTAATTTGCGGCTGTATGTTGATGATGCTGTGGTGTATGGGAGGGTGTCGTCTTTGACTGTAACAGCATACAGGATGACTTAGATAAAATTTCTAGCTGGTGCGAAGATCGGCAGCTAGCTCTCAATGTAGAAAAATGTAAGGTGATGCGCATGAGTGGGAAAAACAATCCCATAATGTTCGAATACAGCATTAGTAATGAGCTTCTTGATGCTGACGCGTCGTTCAAATATCTAGGCGTAACATTGCAGAGCGATATGAAATGGAACGAGCATGTAAGGACAGTTGTGAGTAAGGCGGACAGCCGACTTCGGTTTATTGGGAGAATTTGTGGAAGATGTACTTCATCTGTAAAGGAGACCGCGTATAAAACGCTTCTACGACCACGTCTTGAGTATTGCTCAAGTGTTTGGGACCCGCAGTAGATCAGTTTAAAGGAAGACATAGAAGCAGTTCAGAGGCGAGGAGCTAGGTTTGTTACTGGTAGGTTCGGCCAATGCGCGAGTGTCACGGAAATGCTCCGGCAACTCAGTTGGAGATCGCTGGAGGAAAGACGACGTTCTTTTCGTGAATTTCTGTTAAGTAAATTTAGAGGGCCGGAATTTGAAGCTGAGTGTAGTACGATCTTCCTGCCGCCTACTTACATTTCGCGTAAAGATCACAAAGACGAGATAAGAGAAATTAGGTCTCGTACGGAGGCATATAGGCATTCTTTTTTTCCCTCGATCTATTTGGGAGTGGAATAGGAAAGGAAATGCCTAGTAGTGGTACAGTGTAGCCTTCGCCACGCACCTTACGGTGGATTGCGGAGTGTGTATGTAGATGTAGAAGAAATGTTTTGGCAATTGCCAAAATGAATGGTGACATATGAAAGTTTGTGCTTGATCGGGTCTCGAATCCGGACGCCCGCTAGTCGAGTGCAATCGAGTTAACCAATGCGCTATCCGTCGTCCCGAAAGGCGTATACACACAGCGTCATAGTTAACCCGACCATTGGCGAAAAACAGTAAATGCGGGATTGAGTCCCGGTCCGGCAAAAATTTTCATATCTCTTTATTTAATCGTGCAGCTGATGCTGATCCATTTCGTAATTGGGAATACATATCTCGTATTTCATTTCCAAGTGTACACGCCGCAGTGTCCGTTGCTTCTCTCAGTAGTCAAACCACTTCATAAAAAAGGAGAAAGTGTTAATGTAGACAACTGCAGACCTATTCCTATGCCATCAGCTTTTGTTAAAGTTATTGAAAAGGTAGCATATGCGAGCTTAATGGATCATTTCAGTTTCCATAATAAGCTTTCATATGTACAGTTTGGTTTCAGAAGTGATTTAACGACTGACAGTGCTATTTTTTCTTTTCTCTGAGTGGTGCTTGATGGATTAAATAAAAAACTGCGAACGCTAGCCCTATTCTTTCATTTAACATACTCGTTTATTTGTGTTCATCACAACATATCGTTGCAGAAGTTGGAACATTACGGAAAGAGGGGAGTAGATCACAATTGGTTGACTTCTAGACAGCAGAAGGTGAGCCTCTGCTGTGCTGAAAGCAGCTGTGACATAAACTCTCAATGGAGCACAGTTAAATAAGGGGATGCCCCAGGGTTCTGTTCTGGGGCCACTGTTCTTTCTTATTTACACAGGGTGTTTAAAAAAGGATGAACAAGCAATCTAGGCCTCTCTAAACAACAAAAATAACAAAAAAGATGACGCACACTTATAGGGTTTCAATTACACGATAATGGAAGCAAAAAGTCCCAGTAAACATGCGTCCGAAAAAGAGTAGTTTGCGAGATAGCTACGAATGTATCATTCCAAGCCGACACTAAAGTCATTGCAAACATCGTCCTAGTCAGCACAATTTCTTTCATATTTCGAGTTTAGTATTAAGATGTCCATCGCCTTTAATTCACATTTCACTTACTTCATTGTTAACATCGTCGTAGTTAGTAAGGTTGAGCTCCGGCACATTTTTCTGCTACTGTAATACTGCATCGAACGCGCAGATATCGACAAAGATGGATAGGTCAATGCGGAACTGTACCTTAGCATCCAAGATAATCTGATCTAACTCCTTTGGGGTTTTATGTCTGGAATCACCTGAAAAGCGAAATGCACAGCATACACGTTAACACGGTTGAAGAACTGGAGCGGCCGAGTTGTACGTGCTTGTTAATAATTCCGAAATGATGCAGGGGATCTCGAAAAAATTCGAAATTCATTGAAGAGACGAGCACATTATTGCATCCAGATGCAAGGAAGATACCTCGAGCGCCTCCTTTATCATGTGACCCAAACGTGATATGTGAACTAAATGCGACCTATACCCTAACAGTAAAGTCTAAATTTTCATTTAATTTGTACTAACCAGGACGATGTTTACAACGACGTCAGTGCCTGCATGGAACCATACATTCGTAATTATCTCGCAAACGAGTCGTTTGCGGATCCATGTTTGGTGGGACATTTTTGCTTCTATTATCGTGTACTTTCAAACTTGTAAGTTTGCGCCATCCATAAAACAGTGCATGAGACAATGTAAAATGATTATGTACGACCAGTTTAGAGTTTCAAGGTACCAGGTCTAAATATTGTGGCAATAAATTGAATTTAATTGAATTGAATACACCCTGTAAAAATAATATGCCTTGAAGTATAACAGCCACGCGGGGTAGCCGAGCGGTCTGGAGCGCCACGTTACGGATCGAGCGGCTTCCCGCGTCGGAGTTTCGAATCCTCCCTATGGCACGGATGTGTGTGTTGTCCTTAGGTTAGTTTAACTTAGTTTAAGTAGTTTGTAAGACTAGGGACTGATGACCAACGTAGTTTGGTCCCAGAGAATTACAACCATTTGAACGTTTTTTGAAGTATAAGAGTTAAGCCAAGTTGTAAGATATTTCTGTTCCCTGGTGACCCTACCTTGGTAGTGAAGAATGTTGTTGGTAATATTGGTGCAGTATCAAACAATGGAGTATCAAATGACGCAGATGAAGAATTAAGTACGTGCCTGTAGAAGATAAATTGATTCTAAATCAAAGTAAGACTTAGTTTTTACAGTTTCTAACCCACAGTTCAACATCAACTGACATTTCGATTACACTGAAAGGTCACATGCGAAGTGAGACGAAATAGTTCAATTTTCCAGGCGTTCAGATAGAATGTAAGCTTTCGCTGAAAGCCCTTGTTCAGGATCTTGTACAAATACTAAATGCTGCGTTGTTTACCATTAGAACAGTTTCTGAAATAAGTGGTAGTTCAACACGAAAAATAGTCTACTTTGCGTATTTTCATTCGCTTGCGGAGTATGTTTTCTTTCCCTGGTTAATTCTCTGATTCAAAGAGGGTATTTAACGGACAGAAACTGGCGATTCGAGCAATGTGTGGGGGTAAGCTCACGTACCTCTTGTCGGCTTCTGTTTAGTAGCCGGGAATTCTGAGATTGGCATCTCAATACATATTTTCTTTAATGTCGTTTATTGTTAATACTATCTGGTTTAGCACCTTTTTTCAGTTAATGCTAGACAGAGAGCCACCTCCTTGACCGTTATTCAGAAAGGTGTTAATCATTCTGCATCATCCGTTTTAATAAGCTGCTACAAGATTTCAAAGAGCTAAGTAGTACTCCACGTACTTTTAAGGCTAAACTGAATTTTTTTCCCATGGGTCACTCTATTCTGTTGAGGAATTCGTAAAAGAATGAAAAAATTAAGCACATTTCTGTGTTACACTGTTGCTTATTTTATTTATGCTAAGACCTATCGTATGCTTGCTAATGCTTTACATATAACTTTATCAATTACTGCTTCTTTGTAACAGTCGGATGTACTTACTCGTTCCATGACCAAGGCCATTTGCTCCTAAATTCGCCCCTGCGGAACATGATAAATATGAATAAATAAATAATCAAAACAGCATGCATTTCTACAGCCCATTTCCATCAGTAAATGTGGATGCTGCACGTCTTACATCACATTTTTATATGACGACCACAGCAACTTTCAATTAATGTATACTTAATCAGAGGACTAGAAACCCACACGCTAAATCCCTATAGACTAATACGTAAGAAAAGTAGCAGTATATTAGACTGGGATCACGGTGCCTAATGGTCTGTTGCGGTAGATGCTTCTGTCGGATTTCCCCTCCTTTGCACTGCTCAATAGGTGTACACGGTGTGAGGTTTGGATTCTGGGAGGCCACCAGCAATGAAGGTGTTCTGCTCTTCCTCGTCTAATTTGACGTCCTCAAATGGTGTCATTTAGATGACGTCGGATTTGCGTAGACAAAAAAAAAATGCCAATACACTGATATAATACACACTAAAAGCATTCTTCAAATAAGACAGATAAAATATCAATCACGTAACCAGATATTTGCTAGTTAGTAACATGCCTAAGAGCTGCCTCACAAAAACCACTCATTTTCAGATATGAATGGTCATTCATACCGTCACCAGGACGTTCAGTTCAAATGCACATATAAACACAGATTCTCTGTTTTGAAATTAATAGTTACAACCAAAACACTTTCACAGAAAACACTTCGTAAGTTCACAATGCGTGACTGTTTTCGTAAAAGTCTCATTTACAACCGAGCGAGGTGGCGCAGTGGTAACGCACTGGACTCGTATTCGGAAGGGCGGTGGTTCAAATCCGCCTCGGTCATTCAGATTTAGGTTTTCCGTGATTTACCTAAATCACTCCAGGCAAATGCCGGAATAGTTCCTTTCAAAGGAACAGACCGATTTCCTTCCCTATCCTTACCAAAAACTCCGAGCGTTAACTCCGTCTCTAATGACCAAGCTGTCGATGGGACGTTAAAATCCTAAGCTCCCTTCCTTCCTCTCATGTACATTTAAGTCTCTCAATCCTATTACATTGACTACGAACTTTAATTCTTCCAGATTAGTTTTTTAAATGTCATTTCCTTAAACTTGCAAATAAGTTCGAATTCCAATATTACGAAAATTAATCAGTTTATTAACGGGAGGCAGAAGTTTCTAATTCTTCCTTCCTAGACTACCCCGATCAAAGTCCAAAGATATTGAACACATTAGCGTATGTTCACGATACGAAACTTTATATTAAGAAATAAATAACTTATCGTGTTCCTCTCTATCTTACAAATAAAGCCAGTATGATATTTTGAAACTAATCACGGAGAGAGCTAAGCACTGAATACTGACGGATCTGAACTCAAAGAGAGATAAGCACATAGAGATCTAAGCACTGAGGAATCTAATCACATAGAGAGCTAATCAAATAGAGAATCACATAATAGAGCCAGTAACTCAACTGCGGGTACTATTTATAATGGCAATCTGACAAATGCTCTCTGATATACGAGGTGTTTTGACCTACTTATTCCCTGGATACTATTATTTTGAATTACGCTGATATAATTTGAATTTACTATAAAATTTAAAAATGAGAAATTTCTGCCTCTTAATAAATAATTAAAATTACGAAACGATGAATAATGTTGGAATATGTTGATTCTAATGCTATAGTCGAGATGTGGTGTTACAACGGACAAACGACTGTATGGCTATCAAGTCAGCGGAGAAGACAACAGTCAAATGTTCAAATGTCGAAATGTTTGTAGAGTCTATGGGAGTTAACTAAGGGGCGCCGGCCGCGGTGGCCGAGGAGACTGAGGCGCTTCAGTCACGGTCTACACGGCGACTACGGTCGGGGGTTCGAATCCCCCCTCGGGCATGCATATTTGTGCCGTCCTAGTTCGTAAGTAGTTCATAAGTAGTTTGTAAGTTTAGGGACTGATGACCCCGTAGTTAAGTCCCATAAGCTTGACAAACATTTGAACATTTGAACTACGGGGTCATCAGTCCCTAAACTTACAAACTACTTATGAACTACTTACAACTAAGGACGGCACAAATATCCATGCCCGAGGGGGGATTCGAACCCCCGACCGTAGTGGCCGTGCATACCGTGACTGGAGCGCCGCAGTCCCCTCGGCCACCGCGGCCGGCAGAGAACAGTCCCGTTCATTCCGAGACCTTACTGTTCAACAACCGTCACAACAAAAACACCGCATGCTCGGGTTCGCCAACGAGGCTCCACATCCAGCTATCGAATCCACAGATAGTCTTTGGCGATGTCTGGTTAAGGAATTCAAACCTCAATGATTCACATTCCACACGGGAACTTAGCTTAATACAGGGCCGCTCAAGGTGCATCCACCGGCGCATCGCACAGTGCGGAGTGCAGAAGACGGCTGCGCTGTGTTGACGTCGGTGCAGACCCCCCCCCCCCCCCCCCCTCCTCGGCTTTGCGCCGCTTCTCTCTTTGCTTACGCCGCCTGTCTCGACCATTTCCAAATTTTTACCCTGTTTTCTTTTTCATTGCCAAATACTTATGTACACTAGGCGGAGAGCTTATTTTGGTGGAACACGATTACCGGTATAAAATAGATTTAAATAATATTAATAACTGTAATGATAACAATTTTAAATTTGGTTTCAACACAAATTTATCTCTTCCATGTTCTCTTTTTTTTATTTTCAATTATGCTACTAAGATTTGGAACAAGAGATCGGCTGACAGCATTTTGAAATTACTATTAGAAATACTTGCACGCAATCTAGTTTTCGTACAACACAAAACAGGAAAAAACCTTTCACATACACATGTGTGGCGAAACATAGAAATAATCTTCGCTGCTTCTCTGTGTAACTTGGGAAATCTTTCCTTCGACAAATTCTGGTAAAACAGGAGCAAACCTTTGTTGTTGTAAAACAAATCCTTTCGGTGAACATCGGTTTGCAAATCAATCAGTTCGAAATGTAAATCTCGTTTGTAGATACAGAATTCTCTTCTGCAAGAGTTTTCACCTTCCGCAATTCTTCCTCTCTGGCATCCCCTGTGATATCACTATACTTTTCTGAATTCAATTTGCTGTAGTGTCTTTCAATAGACGATTTTCTGACACAATTAGTGTACCGCAGATTAGACATTTGGCTTTATCGTCACAACGAACAAAAAAGTAAGAGTTCACATTCCGGTTCAAATTGACTTTCGGGAAAATTTGCTTTTTTTGAGCAGGTGGTTCCATTATTGTAGTAATTGCCTTGCGCTTACTTAATCCAATGTTGACTAAGCCGTCAGGCAGCGCATTCGGCAGCGTACAGCGACGGCCTCACCCAGCAAGCCGAGTTGAGGCGAAGTATGCCGAGTTGAACCGATACACTGTGCAAACACTCTCTGCACCTCGCTTTGCACGCGTGCGGTTTTCCGTGTCTGTGCGGCCCTGGCTTAATATGTCAGAGGCAAATAACGTTAAATAAAGATTGAAAGGTGCTCAATACATACCCTGAACATAAGGTACAATAGAATGCCTCGTGCACAGATCAGGCAGTTAGGTTACACAAAATTTCCAACTCCTGTAAATTCAAACAGAGTAACCAGTTACATAACATATCACCAAAACAGCAAAAGTACTAACTTACAGATAAGCTATGCACACACGCGGTTAAAACTGCACTTGTAATGCACTCAGATTCCCGGACAGAAATGTGGGGCACAAGGAGTCGAGGAGGAGAACACAAACACTAAAAATATGGCGCATCGGCGTGATATCTTTCGATCTTCCCCGATGCTATATGTGCCAAGAGAAAACAAACAGAGAAGCGCCCAGTCGCCAACCTCATAAAAAAATCATAATAATTCGTCCTTGCGTGAACCGCCGCAAGAACGCCCACAAAAAGGAACCACCTGGAACCACCTGGCCGCAGCCAGGTGAAAGGATACAAACCATCAGATACGACAGTTGAACTCACAAAAGGAGCACTATAATATATTAAGCATAATGTTTCGTCCAGAGGGAACCCTCAAACCATCAGCGGCGAAACACGTCACACATTACACATTAGGAATGAGGGGTGGAACATTCACTTCCGTATCACATCGGCAAGCTACAGAACGCCAGGACGACATACAAGGCACATCAGGTGCGAAATCAAACAATGCAACCACAAGAGAGATCACGCGAGACCCTCAAGGAGGATGAGAGAACTGAACTTGTGTTATCGGACGCTGCCGACGTCCCTGTTCCCCTGTTCTTCCCCTCGCGGCTCGCTCGTCGGCGCGCAGTACAACGTCTCCGCCTCCCGCCCAGATCGCACCTTTACGATCTGCTGGCAGACAGCACGTGTTGACACCAGCGATGCAGCCGTTCCTTCCTCAATATCGCGGTCTCAACTCTCTGCCCGTCCAACTCCAACTGACACAGCACTCAACGTCAAAATCTGAGATCCAGCTCGATCAGAAAACTAAATACAAACGCCACCCATGGCGAAAGTGGAAAACAAGATCGCAAGCATGTCGCCGCAAAACTGAGACGTTGGAAACCACTCACAGGAGCCAAGAAACCAGCGCGGCTCAGTACCACTTAGAATTTTTCAATTTTAAAATTTAACATGACGTTCGCCCCTCCAAACGACCCGGTACGGCTCACTCAGTAATGTTTCCCACTGGTTACACGCTGGAAGACCTCCCTAATCCAGGCAAGACTCCCTCCGACCGCCCCATTAGTCTCACCTCGGTGGTTCATCAAGGTCCTGGAAACCATTCACTCCCGCCGTATCCACCAGCACATCCGTCAATACCTGCTCCTTTCTCTCTCACACTATGGCTTCCGATCAACCTTCTCTGCCGACGACTAACTCCTTCGCTACACCCACCTCCTCTCCGTTCTGACGCACCGCCATCCTTTTCTCCCTCGACATTGAGAAGGCCTACGACAGAGTATGACAACCCGGTTTTCCTTTTCAAGCTGCAAACCTCCGCCCTTTCCATGCCCAATTCATTGCTTCCTTTCTCTCCCACAACTCATCGTACGTTACTCCCACTCGTTTTTCCCTCCGCCAGGGTGACCCAGAGCTTCGTCCTCTCCTCTACCTGATTTCCTCGGCAATGCCACAACCCCACGCTCCAGTCCACCTGCTTCAGTAAGCTGACGACACTGCCTTCCTAGCCTTCACCCCTCCCTCACTCGCTCTCAACACCTTCTTGAGTCTCACCTATCCTAATTCTCCACTTGGTACAACCAGAGGATCCTTACCCTCAACAAATCCCAGGCAATCATCATAGGTCACAACACCCGCTCCATCCTCCACAGAGACCTTTACCTGACTCTCCATGACAAGCCCATCCCTCAAATCTCTCCCCTCAAACACCTTGGCCTCACCCTTCACCGCTCCCTTTCATGGAAACCAGACCTTTACACTGTCTGCTAGAAAGCCCTCTCCCACCCCCGGCCGGACATGCGGACTGAACGCCTCCACCATCCCATATACCTACCGTTTCCTAATGCGCCCTGTTCTGGGTTTCCGCCTTCACTGCCTCCAGATCCTTAAACGCCCTCCGCATCCCTTACTGCATCTGTCTCTCTTCCCCTAAGCAGATCCTTTACGGCTTTATCCGTTTTGCACGTCTTCTCAAATTGCTGGAGCATCTCCCGTCACCCTCTGGTTTCACCCCTCGTCTTGCCTCCTGGGCCTCTGCCGCGCCGTTACCAACATATCCCTCCCTCCCTTCATCTCCACACTCTACATATCCTTTCCGAGGGTAACTTCCATCAGCTTCTCCTCCAAGATGACGCCTTCCGTCCTAATATCTATCCTTCCTACCAGCCACAATCCTTCCCCTGCCCTCCGTTTTCCTTCCTCACTTGGCTCTCCCCTCCTCTTCCTTACCCCTAGAGTCCTTACGTCCCATCCCCATCCCCCTTCCCCTTCCCCTCCCCCTCCTCACGCCCCTTCGCGATTGCCATCCCTCCTATGTACCCTGCGGGGTCTTTGTTTACAATCTTAACTCCTGTACCAGTGATTTTGTTCAAGTGTTTCGGTGTGTGTCATCGCATTTTAAAACGTCAGCAACCGCCGTATCGGCAGAACAAAGTGTTGCATATGTTTTATCACTGCTCCCATTTCGTCGTCTGTCAACAGTGTTGACATCAGTTTGTTTCTAACCGCCGTGGCAATTTTAACTCAGAACATGAGTATATCTCAATCAGCTTGCAATGTTATTTTATTCATAATTCTTCACTATATGTATTTTTAATTCTTCTTTTATTTCACCTTTTCATGAATTTGCTCGTATTGTTAATTATACGAAGCGCGTCCAGAAAGTAAGTTCCGTTTGGTTATATAAAACGAACGGGTACAGATACAGAAAAAATATTGAATGTACAAAAATAATCTACAACTGTTAAATTACTTTTGTACATAGCCTCCGAAATTTTGTAGGCAATTGTCATAGCATGGCACAAGGTTTTGTGTGCCTTTTTCGAAGAATGTTGCCGCCTGTGTATTCAACGATGTGGTAACATGTTCTTTCAGCTCGTCATCATCGTTCAAATGTTGTCTAACAAGGATTTTAGGTGTAAGAAGAGGATTACTGTCAAAAGATTTTTTCCACGATAATGCCTGACCTCACACACCGAATGTGACCGAACAATTCTTATGGAAATTTCAATGGGACCTGTTTGATAATCCACCATACAGCACGGACCTCTCTCCTAGCGACTTTCATCTCTTCTTACACCTAAAATCTGTCCTTGGTGGTCAACACTTCAAAGATAAAGAGCTATTACCACATGGTTGAATACATAGGCGGCAACCTTCTGTGAAGGATGAATGCAGAAACTTGTGGCACGCTATGACAACTGCCTACAAAATTTCGGCAGTTATGTGGGAAAGTAGTTTAAGAGTTGCAAAATGTTGTGCTATAAAAATTTCTTCTGTATCTGTGTACAATTTCATTATATTACCAAACGGAACTTACTTTCTGGACGCGCCTCGTATTTGTCACTCGTGTGAAGAGCGGCTTGAAGCTACTGCCAGTCTAACCCAGTGCGGAGTTTTAAAATTATCAATAAAGGTAAAAAAGTAAAATTCTCCTGATACACAAAATTCGACCATTCGCCTCTTCATCCACCATTCTGTCGCTTTTCTGAGATCATGATTCGAAACATGTGTGTTACAATTATCACACCAGTGGCCATATAGTTTCCGAAAGAAACAGTTTCCATGATAAGAAGCAGAGTAGTGGTTTGGGAGGAGAGCAGTAATGCGCTCGTTTGCTGTCTCAGTTAATTACCGGAAGTAGAGAGGGAGACTCAGAGGCCAAGTTCGCTACCCGGAGTCCGCTCGGCGCAACTGCTTGCAGCTCTGCAGAGCTTGGAGTCGCAGTGGTGGGGTAAGAAACGGCGTCGCCGCCGCGCCAGTATAAGGAAGACCCGCTGCGGACCCATAATTACCACTGCCTTATGGCGCCGCTCCAGAGGCGAGGCAGTGCTACCAACACAGTTACTCCGAGAATTCTGCTGTTTATTTCTGTGTGCGAAATTTGTGTACGCGGAAAGTCTTGTACACGCACGTGCTAAAGTTTAATGCCTCAGAGGTTTATTGTCGTGTTATCGTAGTCGTTTACCCCCCTCACTGGGCGCATACAGAAATCGATAAAAAATATGGTAAAATTTTACGACGCTTCACGCTGGGCTCCAGTGCTTATGTTGGCAACAGATGAACAATGAAGTTTAGAATTGTGTTAATATTTTTCACGAGCTACAGAGTATATGTTATTGCTGCATGTTTCATTCGCAGAAAATTAATACTGTACCTACCCTATGTTTCACAGGTTCTTGTATGTGCCCTTGTCCGTTCAAAAAAAAAAAAAAAAAAAAAAAAAAAAAAAAAAAAAAAAAAAAGTCGTTTAAACGAAGTTTTAACGAGAAGACATTTATCTCGGCCGCGGTGGCTGAGGGGACTGAGGCGCTCCAATCACGGTCTGCACGGCAACTACGGTCGGGGGTTCGGGCATAGATATTTGTGCCGTCCTTAGTCTTAGCTACTTCATAAGTAGTTTGTAACCTTAGGGACTGATGACCCCGTAGTTAAGACCCATAAGTTCTACAAACATTTGAACATTTGAAAACATTTATTGGTCATCTGAGTTGCCGTCATTACCATTGGTGCCAACATAACCACTGCGGCCCGGCGAGAAGCGACGTACAATTCAACCAAAAACTATGTTCTTAAATTAGATACGCTGTGCTCACCGACGGTGGAATTTTTGGTGCCCATAAAAAAGGAAAGAGATCACTTGCTGAGGCGCTCCAGTCACGTTCTGCACGGCCACTACGGTCGGGGGTTCGAATCCCCCCTCGGGCATGGATATTTGTGCCGTCCTAGTTCGTAAGTAGTTGATAAGTAGTTTGTAAGTTTAGGGACTGATGACCCCGTAGTTAAGTCCCATAGACTGTACAAACATTTGAACATTTTTAGATCACTTGCGCTGCCTACCTCTCGGCGGCCACCAAGCTATTGCCGCTTCGAAATCACAGGGACTCTTTCATCAAAATACGAGGGCTGATACCACCTCGTAGTAAAATGGTGCCGTAGGCCGCCAGATTTCTATAGAATTCCGAACCCAGGTACTCCCGTATGTCACCCACAATGCTGGCGCCGGCCTCTGGCATGTTAGTGTTAAGCTAAGGTCCCGTCTAGACTGGTGTGCCACCTAATTGGCTAGTTAATTACAGTCTTGTTAATTCATTATATTTGTACTGTTTATGCTTGTGATGCAAGGGTATCGATCACATTGCTTACTATGTTAGCCGTTGCCTCCGATCCAAGAGTCAACTTGCTTGTCACAGTGTGCGTGCTTGTTTATAATCATCTGTTTTGACGCCATCACACAATTGTTTCGCAATTATTACTGTACTTCACCCACCAGTTGTCAATAATAAAATATATATGTCAACACGACATGTTTCGGGACGACATTACCCCATTATCAAATTCTGTAAAACAAGAAAACCTAGGATAATAAGGGCACTATATACAGACGACTGTACCACAAATATTCCAATGAAACTAACCTCCTACCTACCATGAAACTTATATGCTGCTTCGAGGCATCGTTAAACACAATAGCTATGTATGTACATTGCCAGAAATAAAACTTTGCGCAGTCCCACATGTTTCTCAGATGGCAGCTAGTTGTGCACTAACGGACAGCTGATCTAACTTCAAAGATTGTCCATATGCTTAACCGCTCTCATTGGTGGCCAAATATATTCTAGTGAAGATACCTAACATTTATTCATAAAATCAGTCACTAAATTAAAGGTTTTGTAACGGAACTACGCTCTAAATTTTTCAGTGAAGTTAAAAGCACGAAGTCAATATTTAATACATGCACACGCATCAGTGTTTCTCAAGGAGAAGGTCGCTAAAATGTGTGCAGTAATGGTTTTTAGATAGTTCTGTCTTTTCGTTGAGCATGCTGCTGGAATCCTCTCTCAACGGACAAAAGATCTTAATTTCTTCGAGATTTCATAATAGCCAACCTTTGTCCTCATAATGCATGACTTTCAAACTATCATTTATGGAACCCTACGAATGTCGTTCGATTTTCAGGTGTTTTGGCACTGTAGATGAGCCATTGTCTCTATTACTGTGCTCTTTAAATCGCACCTTAAAATTCTTTCCCGTTTGTCCTATATACTTCATTTCACAATCATTACACTTTATTTGGTGTACTCCCGCTTACACCATCCAGTTCTCACCTGCATCAATCTTATGCTTCAGCCTATGTTCTAATTTTTTGTCTGTTCTAAAAGCAATTTTAACTTCTCTCTTTTTAAACAGTCTCGCCAATTTGTAGGAGACGGGTCCCCAGAATGGTATAACGCTATATTTGTGCAAATTGTCTTCACGTAGTTGATTCTTAGGTGTTTTCGTCTTTTCTAATCTGTCTATCGAAACCGCGTCATAACCATTTTCTACGGCTATCTGTCCATGAGCCTCCATTTCAGCTTCCTTATGTTCAGGGGTTTACGGAATTGAATTTACTCTATGAAATTTGTTGTTTCTCACCCTTGATTAAGCCATCCTATCAATGGCCCCGACGACGTGGTTACATAGGTTGCCGCCAGATCACCGAACTAAAGTACCGTCTGACTTGATCAGTAGTTAGATGGGTAAACGTCCGGGTACGTCACGTGTTGAAGACAATTTTCCCTTTGCCTTACGGCAGAGGAGACAGTAGGGATTAAATTCCAAACTTTTGTGTCCCATCCTCGTCGCCACTTTTGTGTCTCGTTTCCTCCGATTGTCCTAAGTGTCGGTGGCCGACACAGGGAAATAGGATGCACGCGTGTGCGGGTACAGAGGTGTCCAGCCAGTGGAACAGCAGAAACTAGAAACACTGAGCTAGATTAGAACAAGATTTATATTTCGTAGAAATAATACAATACTTATTTTGAAGGGCAGCAAACTAGTGGAAGCAGATACATTACATAGTTAAATAGATAGAGGCCTGCCTACTGATGAGAGACTTTCCTAGTGCCGGTCTTAATCCCAAGTGACCGATGCAGTTCAGTGGTGGCCACGAGTGGAGTTGTAGCAGAGGGCGCTCGTGGCTGACGTCGTAAGAACGCCGCGCCGTGCGTGCATGGCGGCGCGTGGCGAAAGTAGGTGGCGCGCACTTCAGACTTGTGCGGCAGCACACAAACCTCTCCGCAGTGTCTCGTAATGGTGATCGGCCCGTCGAATGGGAACGTTTTATGGGCTCTATCTGCACAGACAATGTAGCTAGGTGCCGTAGGATGCAGTTTTCTCCACGCAGATAACGTTAAACAGAGTGCCTGTCTGCCACCCCAACGGGAGGGGCCAATAGCCCGCCCCCGCCCATCTGGCATGGACGTTGGTTCTGCACAGGCAGCATCGTGAATGGCTGCCCGGCTTCACTCTCGTATCTCGCAGCAGTGCTATGGATGCCTGCCTCTTTCCACCACAGTGTTTTCATACAGGATGTCCGCATCTCTTACAGCATATCAAAACAGCCCTGCACCAAATATTCTGCTTTTTTCACACCTCAGAAACAATGTACTGCCCAGAAATTGAAATTACATTTAATAAAATATGTAAAAATCAGATGATAGATGCGCTGCTATCGCTCAAAATCTCTCGGTGTAGTGCAGACTAGATTCCGCAATTTTAATTCTACAATAAAATTTAAGAATGCAAGGAAACTCAGAGCAGTCTGTACGAAGTTGGAATTAGTCCTGACTGAAAAACACTTTGTCTCCACTTTCACTGAATATTTCTGAAATATTAAACCAAATACTTTTTCAGACGAAATATGGAACAAATTGAAACACCCTCTCAATTTCAATACTTGAGGCTTATCATGAAAGAAAACGGTGTGGAAATAACTACAACCAATTTCCCTCTCAAAAAATGGCAACAGCTTTCAGATTAACACAAGTTTAATTTCTAAATTCAGCAAACTTATGCATTATGGCATCATAATCAAAATTAAATATCTTTATGAAGCAGAAACACTAATATAAAATAAAAAGAGATATATTGAAAAAAATGAAAAGAAGAAAAAAGGTTATTAGGTAAATATTAGGCCACAAAATCGCTGATGGTGAAACTTACAGGCTTAGAAGTAATAAGGAAATACAAGAATGTACAGACATATATGGTGGTATGAGAAAACGAAGACTTAAATTTTATGCACATATTAAAAGAATACCTCCCACCAGGAAGAGAAAAAAAAACTCAGAATTCTACGAAAATAGATGAAGGCTAAATCTGAGTCTATTAAATGGATGGCTGTGATTGAGGTGGATCTTTAACTACTCAGCATAATTCAGGAAGACATTAGACATAGAAATATATTCACTTAAAGATATTTGATTGCAAAGTTTGTCAAGGACACATTTGAAAACAGACTGGGACAACCTAGTCTGATGAATGAAAGATACTTCATTCTCAAACAATGAATGGGCACTGAGGAAGGGAGACCATCTAAAGCGACATTGAATAATTGTACATAGCGTAGTCCCATTCGGCTAATACATGGATAATAATAATAATAATAATAAACTATTTATTTAATTTCAAGATGCCAGCCGGTCATTGCCGTGATGTGGAGATCGCTGACGTGGCGTAAAAACTGAGTAATGAAATAAAGTTAAATGATATCAGGTTTCAACAATTACAGGATGAAACACACATTTTAATCACTCTGTTTGGAATTAAGTAACTGAAATATATTCCTAGAATTACAAGTCGTGGCGTAAGATACAGAGGTCAGCAATGAAGTCGTAACAGTGTCTCATTACGCTGATATTTTTACTTATGTTTTTGGTAATACCAAAGTAAACAATTGACGAAAGAGAACGAAACTTCCAAAACACTATACAATATTCGCATGACAGTCGTTTGAAATGGTGTTATCTTTATGAAATTTATATTAAAGTCATTCTTAGTCCAAAACAATCAGTTTATCTGGCTCTTTCTACAGTTCTTCGCTAGAGTGACATTATAGGGTGCAGATAAGCGTAACCACGAGTACAGCTGAGACAGGGATGGAGTACCCCTGCAAACGAAACGGACGCAATAGTGCCAATAACTACTGTCTCAGAAAGCCCTGACCTCTTTTTGAAGAAATGATAGTCTTCCTAAAAAGCGAAGGAATCGCCGATGTTCTGTGCACCCCTCGACATGGGAAGAAAACGCAAAACTACGAGTAGTGCTTCATAATCTCTCTTAACACGACTCCCTCTCTATTTCTTCTTTTTCCGCGGTGGAGTGGCCGAGCACTTTAAGGCGCCTTGCTGCGGTGAGCGCAGTTGCTCCCCTTCGGAGGTTCGAGTTCTCCTTCGGGCATGGGTGTGTTGTCAGTATGTTAGCTTAAGTTAGTTTAAGTAGTTTCTATGCCTGTGGACTGATAATCGCATTAGTTAATTCCCATCGATTTGAATTTATTATTTTCCTCTTTCGCTTCTTAGACTTCTCTCTGTAAAAGCTAGACCACCATTGGAATAGAAATGTCGACGGGTGTGGAAGTCTTGTAAAGTACCCTCCGCCAAGTACCGTAGGAATTATAATGTAGATAGTGATGTTCCTCTTCTTTGGACGGTCAGGTATGCAAAACTTCTTGAAGGTTCTTTTAAAACGGTAGATATGTTTCGGAGTATGATGTAAACACCTTTCGCCATGCTTATACGAGTTATTATGAGACAGAGCTGTTCGTCTTGTTATTAATTTCAACTATGTAAAATTCTATCGCAGTCGAATGATGTCGGCCCAAAAAATACGAATGTAAACCAAACAGGCTATGCCCATAGAGCAGGTTTGTTTGTAAATCTATAGGACTCAACAGCTGGGTTATTAGACCGTAGTTTACAAACTACTTAAACTAAGCTAATCTAACGTAAGAACAACACAAACACCCATGCTCAATGGGGGACTCGAATCCCCGACAACGAACGGCCGCGCGCACTGCAGCACGGCATCCCAGTGCGCACGGCTAATCCGCCACGGCCCCATAGAAAATTACCAATGTTTGTGTTTTGCATTTTTCAGTGCCACTTATCTGGTCAAATTGTGAATCTAAAGCATTCTGCAACATAGAAACAAAATTTTGTTGAAACAGTAAAGCCACGTGGAAAGGGCCGCGTGATCCGTGGCACCATGTCGCGGATTTCGCGGCCGCTTCCGCCGAAGTCCTCCCTCGAGCGTGTGTGTAGCGTGTGTGTGTGTGTGTGTGTGTGTGTGTGTATTTGTCACAGCATAGATTAGTTAAAGTAGTTTGTTAGTCTATGGACCGATGATCTTAGCAGTTTGGTCCCTTAGGTTTACAAACATTTGCAATTTGAAAAAAATTACCTCTTGAAATGGAAACACCATGCAATCTATAACAACATTATTTTAATTTTGCATTAAAATATTGAGGTCATTAATCGAGATAAGAACTATGCTATTTATTAGTTTGTATAAATCACACAGAGTGTGAAAAATTTCATTAAGGACAGTTGAGTAGGTTGAGAGATGACAGCAAACAAAGATTAGATTGGTTTATTGCTGTTCCATAGACCATTTTTTACAGTATTGGTTTCACTACTTGTTGACGAGGATAGCTTCCGATTGTTCGGTTTGTGAAGAGCTACGACACTGGTTTTGTAAATTCATCTTTTTGTATCCCAGCCTCGTCATCGCTTTTGCGTCTCGTTTCCGCCGCTGATCGTAGGTGTCGGTGGCCGAGTAGAAAGAGACAGACATTGGAATAAAGGATGCAAGCTTGTGCAGGTACGGAGGTGACCAGCCAGTGGGACAGCAGAAACTAGAAGCACTAGAGTAAATTAGAACGAGGTATATATTTCATAGAGACTTAGTAATACTTTTACATAGTTCTTGACTGCAGAATGCTGATACATAGTTGAGCTAGAGGCCTGCTTAGTGCCTTTCCGATAGTCAAGTCTTCACTGGTGCCTATCTGATTCCCAAGTGTTAACTGGTTCCTATCTCAGTCCCAAGTGAACGATGCAGCAGTCGTGGTCATGATGACTAATCTGGAACGATTAAATGTTAAAGAATTAGAGGTTTTACAATCGTCACTGGAAAGCATAAACATTTGCATTTATTAGACGTACTATACATGGTAAAAGGAAGTACATGACGCTTTCTTTATGCTTTCTTTCAACTGCGTTTCAGATATTATAGACAACTGCACTGAAGACGTGCTGGATATAGAAAAAAAAAATGGAGCGTTGACGGACGGTGCAGATTTACAAGCGGATGACGTCGACGATAACGACGCTGCCATTTCACCACCGTCTGATTCGTCGAGCACTTTCATTGCTTCGACGGAGCTTGGGCGTGGAATTGAGGTCGTCAGTGATGTTGATAGCAGCTTTGACGACTTTAAATCGTCAAATACCACTTTTCCCATCTCCCTAACAGAAAAATATATGCAACGAGTCTTTTTCGTTTTATACAGCGTGTCACAACTGAAGAGAAAACGAATGAGACGGTTTTTGATCAAGCAGTGTAACGTAACCTAATTTTCAATATCTCTTATGCACATCTTTTTTTTATATATTTAAAGCTGACACTATTGAAGTGGAGTAAAGTTGTTACAGTACATATGTTTCACTTCTAATATTATTTCCTCCTACATTTCCCGACCTCTTCAAGTTTCACATTTCCAGGAACTCACTGTTGTCCCTTCATTGCACAGCACCAGGTGTTCGGGCATTAGGCGGCCGCAGTGAAGCGGGCCAAGTGAGAAACAACCCGAGCGCGCGAATGTTTAAAAGCTGTAGTTTGAGGAGGCCGTAACTGCGTAGTATCTGAATAATGGCCCACATTTTTACTTGATATCGATTTCTGGACATCTAGCTCATGTATTTTTTTCTCGAGAAAATATCAGGTCGAGTTGATGATGTTCCCTTGTCAGTAGGACATCTGACGTCAGATCTGGCACGCGAAAGTGATGCTGCGTGGTAGTGCTTTTGCTGGTCACAAATTTCGGTTCTGACACACACATACAGGGACACCCGAAAAGTGTGTCCTTGTAGCGCTGTGGGAAGTGCGTCACGACACGCAGCGCCACTCTGGTGCGTGCGGGCTCCCGCGGCGCCACGCACTTGCTCCCCATGTCGCTCGGTAGGAGGCCCGAAAACAGACGAGGCCGCAGCAGGCAGGGGTTGTGGCCTCGAGAAGGCTTCCTGATGGTAAACCTGTTAGCTGCGTGCACTCGGCAGCAGGGGATGGCGTCTCTAAAGGCGTAATCCCCCTGTATGGGTAAATATGCCAAGCTTCAATGGCGAGTACTACAAGTAAACGAGTAGTTAATATTCGCAGAATATATGACATCAAATGCGCATGGGCAAAAAAATAATGTTCAAATGTTTGTAAATCTATCGGACCAAACTGCGTGGTCATCTACATCTACATCTACATAGATACTCTGCAAATCACATTTAAGTGCCTGGCAGACGGTTCATTAACCACTTTCATAACTTTTCTATACCGTTCCTTTTGTGTCCCAGCATCGTCGCCGCTTTTGTGTCTCGTTTCCGTCGTAAGTGTCGGTGGCCGAGTAGAAAGAGTACGCTTGTGCGGGTGCGAAGGTGAGCAGCCAGTGGGACAGCAGAAACTAGAAACACAAGAGCAAATTAGTACGAGATATATATTTCATAGAGACTTAGTAATACTTAACTTTTACATAGTTCTTGACTGCAGAATGCTGATGCATTGTTTAGATAGAGACCTGCCTACTCATGATTCCTAGTGCCTATCCGATAGCCAAGTCTTAACTGGTGCCTATCTGATTCCGAAGTGTTAAATGGTTCCTATCTCAGTTCCAAGTGAACGATGTCGTTCAGTGGTGGCCACGAGCGGCGTTGTAGCAGAGGGCGCTCGTGGCTGACGTCGTAAGAACGCCGCGCCGTGCGTGCATGGCGGCGCGCGGCGAAAGTAGGTGGCGCGCACTTTATAATTGTGCAACACCACAGTTCCATTCTCTAATAGCGCGCGGGAAGAAAGAACACCTCAATCGTTCCGTTTTCGATCTGATTTCTCTTCTTTTATTGGGATGGTCATGTCTCCCTATGTGGACATGTGTCCGGAAACGCTTAATTTCCATGTTAGAGCTCATTTTAGTATTTACGGATGAGGCTTCATTCCAACGTGATCAAATTGTAAATTTTCACAATCAACGTGTGTGGGCTGACCAGAACACGCACGCAATTGTGCAATCAGGTCATCAACACAGATTTTATGTGAACGTTTGGGCTGGAATTGTTGGTGATGTCTTGATTGGGCCTCATGTTCTTCCACCTAGCTCACTGGAGCACGTTATCATGATTTCATACGGGATACTCTTCCTGTGCTGCTAGAACATGTGCTTTTACAAGTACGACACAACATGTGGTTCATGCACGACGGAGCTCCTGCACACTTCTTTCGTCGTGTTCGTACGCTTATTAACAACAGATTCGGTGACCAATGGATTGGTAGAGGCGGACCAATTACATGGCCTCCACGCACTCCTGACCTCAACCCTCTTGACTTTCATTTATGGGGGCATTATAAAGCTCCGGAAAGCGTTTCCGGGCACAAGTTCACATAACATATTTTCTTTCTTTGTGTATGAGGAATGTTTCCTGAAAGTTTGGCCGTAACTTTTTGTAACACCCTGTATATAATATGCCAGTGACGGGCAATGATCCTTTCGTTAGTGGGGAGCGGCGGGCAAGTTTGGAGCCCTTACTCTTAGGGGAATTAGTATGTAGTGACTACTAGTTTGAGGACTGTGGGCAGGGTAGAGCTGTAAATTTGTGTCTGACGGGACGCTTGCTTAGATAGTTCTCGCAGGTGCGGTGATCACTGTGTCCCCAATGTTTTAGTGGTCAGCGCAACTGCCTAGAAAGCGGGAGACCCCGGTTCGATTCTCAGTTGGGTACACATTTTCGGCTTTACCCATGCGCATTTGATGTCATATATTCTGTGAATGTGTAAGAATAACGACTGCAAGATCAGAAGTGACGTCTGTTATTTGGGAATAGACGCCACAAGAATATACGAGCAGTTAATATGCATAATAGCTGAAAAAAACAGGCGTCGTTCGGATACTTATTGATTCTAGAGTTATGTTAGCCTATCTCACCTTCCCTTTTCTTTGTCGTCCTTCTCTTTACCTGCCACGTGGGAATGGCCGTGCGATTCTAGATGTCGTGAAGGGACTACGCAGTCGTTGCAAATGTAGGTTCGAGTCTTCCCTCGATAACGGTTGTGTGTGTTGTCCTTAGCGGAAGTTAATTTAAGTAGCTTGTAAGTCCAGCGACCGTGCACCCTTAGATTAACTAACATGCGGTATCTTCTCTTTTCTGTCGTATGTGTCAATCTTCTCCGTCCTATCTCTCTCTCGCTCTCTCTCTCTCTCTCTCTCTCTCTCTCCCTCTCTCTCTCTCTCTCTTTGTCTCTCCCTCTATCTCTCTTTCTCCCTCTCTCTCACTTTGTCTCCCTCCCCCTCCCCCTCTCTCTCTGTCTCTATCTATCTCCATGTCCTCATCTCCCCTGTTCATCTGCTACTACCCATTCTCTGCTAACATTCCCCTTTCTCTAGCAATCACCTACTTTGTTATCCTCCAACTCTTCCATAAGTCAGAAATTATACTACTCTCTTAATTTTCATGGAGTAGTTAGTTTATTGAAACGTTCCTTCCGCCTTTCCCGTATGAAACCTTACGTAAAAGGTAATGTTGTTTTTCATTCGAAAATTAAAACTTCATCGATGGGGGAATAAAACCGTAGATCTTGTCGATACTGAAAGGTTAAGTACGTCCTGCCATGCAAGAAACAAAATTTTATGTAGACCTTGACTTTCCTCTGTTTTGAAGATCAACGGTGCGATGTTCCGTCGCAGTCGAATGAACGATATGACAGCGCATAAAATAGGAACAACAATGATGCTTCAATTCATCAGGCGTGTTATTGTTTAAGACGTCACAGCTCCTAAACTGTAACTCGTACAGTGAAAAAACTTTGTAGGTATATTTTTTGCACAAACTGATACTGTCTGCAAAATATGTAGCGAATAGATTTAGTACGATGAAGTAATAAATTGAAACGTCTTTGATGAAGCGGCAGTTTTTCACGCATCTCAGTGTTCTCACATCTCCTGATGTGTCGTATTGTGATGTAATTATGCTTAAAAATAAAATGTTCATATGTTTGTTAAGCTTATGGGACTTAACTGCGGAGTCATCAGTCCCCAAATTTACAAACTACTTATGAACTAACTTATACTAAACACAACACAAACATCCGTGCCCCAGGCAGGATTCGAACCTCCGGCGGGGAACGACTTCGCGCATCGGAGCTCAGCTCCTTAATTCGCTCGGCAACTCCACCACGGTGTACCTCTCCTATCTCCGTTGTCAATCAACTTTTTTCTAAGAACATGTTATATTTATGGGAGAATATATAAGAAATATGGCTCTCTTGCATAACGTACATCATTATAGAAGTAGTATTCAAACAAAGATAAACAGTAGTAAAAATAAAAATTACATAAAACATTCATAAATTAATTTAATTCAAAAATTGTCTACAACTATATATCTTGTTACTTGTCCAGGAATTGGTATGAATAAATTCCTTGGGGACCCACCCCTGAGCAAACAACATATAGTTGTCCGGGTAGGAAACATCGATATGTCAAATCCACTGCGCAGTATTTAATGGATTCCCCTGTACTGTATTAATCGTAATAGAAAATGCATGTCTCTCTGGAAATTGCAGTCTCTTGAAGTTAAAAAGGTAGTTCTGTCGGTAAGAATGGGGGTTCGTTGAAAGTACACTGATTCTTTTCCTTTCTGTGTATCTAACGAAGCCTACTACTTTCGCCAGTAGCCGTATGCGCCTCGCAGTTCGAAGTTGTCAACAGCACTTTCAGCTTAAAGAAATTTCTAAAGCTGGCTGTAAAACGGACGTGTTTTAGTAGTAAATAAGGGTTGTATTAAAACGGGGTGGCCGGCAAAGTTGGCCGAGGGGACTGAGGCGCTCCAGTCACGGTCTGCACGGCAACTACGGTCGGGGGTTCGATTCCCCCCCCCCCCTGGTCATGGATATTTGTGCCGTCCTTACAATTAGTTAGTTCATAAGTAGTTTTAAGTTTAGGGACTGATGACCCCGTAGTTAAGTCCCATAAGCTCTACAAACATTTGAAACATTTGAAAACTTGGTTCATGACGTGACATGTTTATAGCCATCGGAGTATATATTGAATGAATTATGTGTTGTTGAATCATATAATTTTGTAGGTATATATTCATTTGTGTATGTGCTGAATGTCGGTAAAAATCTGTTGTCAATACAGTTAGTTGTAAAGAAGTAATAGATGTATGGGGCGGTTTTCTATGAACGTTACTATTTGTGTTCTCTTACCTCATAAACTACGTGTCGTACTGTGATTCTTTTCGGAGGTACATTCAGCTGTATGTGTGCATATAATCTGTAACATTTCGTGCGAGTGCAATTTTCAGCATAGAAATTATAAATTGTAACGACGTACCGAAAACCATACTTTTACTCCATGAACAACGCAAAAGTAATAGTCAAGAAACTTTTTTTCTTTCATATTTTTGATCTGGTTGTCAGCTGAAAAAGTATAATAAAGGTTTTAAAGTTTTTGCAAGTCGCTATGTACTCTCATTATCATATAATGTATGATTAAAGTGTCGTGGCATGATGAGGCAGTTTTTTTAAGACTCCTATTGTTTATGACGTTATATATCCTGATACATGTGTGGTATGTGGTTCTTACTCTTACAGATATTGTTACATCACGGTAAGGAACATGTGTACCAAATTTGGTTTGTAATCTATCTTGTGGTTTAGGAGGAAATGTTCAGCATTGTCGCTATATGCAGCAGTTTTGTGCGAATCTCGTTATTTATGACGTCATATCCCGTGAACTATATATTGTACGTGATCCTTATACTTACAGCGACCGTCCTCATGTATTGAAGCTTACGTGCGCAAAATTTCATAAAGACTGGTACGAAACTGTGGATTTGTATGCAATACGTGCACACAAACAAACACATAAACACACGGACACTCTGATTTATAAATAAAAAAGAGGAAGATTCCGGTGAAAGTAAATGTCCGTAAAACATGTTCTTCTTAAATGAAATAAATTATGAAGGAAATTTAATTGAATCAACTGGCCGGCAAAAAATCTGAAGGTGCACACCTGAAGGAACGTTTCTGCGACTCATAAGGTGGTATAAATTTTGACTTATTGATGCTGAATATGTGAAAAGGTTTAAACCCAAGTAGTTGCGAGTTGCGGGAAAATCTACTTTCGATACATGTTACTCTTTCCCCAGGATGTGTGTGTCGGTATTGTTGTCGATATGTATCGGACATGTGTATGTAAAACTGCGCCATCCGTCACGGTATCGAAACACACTTCAAAGGGATTGCCCTCGGCTGCGTTGTATTCAAATTTCCGACGTGACATTTTCATCTATGGGCCGACGTCAAACAGGACGCGCATACATTTGTACCTCGTCTGAGGTCACCCACGCAGTTCGTCTCCCCGCTGTACAGAAAACTCAGAGCTCGCCCGTTTTATTCGCTCAGACGAACGTGGCTGTCGTATACGAAATGCAGATGACATCAATATGTGCATACCAATAACCTTCGTATTTGTAATATGTGAGCGTTTGCACCAGTAAATGAGGTTCATATCTTTCTCAGCACCGGTGTATTATATAGCACTATGCACATAAGTGAAGAAGTCATTTGTGTATTTATACGTATTTATTTATTGGCAACCTAATTTAATTTTTGAAAAATGCAGTTTCTTTAACCTGAAACTAACTGTTTATATGCCATTCAGTGTCCAGCAATCTTCTATCAGTTGAAAATTATAACTTCCTTCAGGTATGAATGCTCTTATTGCAATGGAGGGGTACCTGTGGAAATGCCAGACAAACATGAGGTTCCTGAAGATGGGCAGCAGCCTTTTATGTAGTTACAGGGGCAAAAGTCTGGATGATTGACTGAGCTGGTCTTGTAGCACCAGCTAACATAGCTTTGCCATGCAGTTTCTGCGAACGGCTGAAAGCAAGGGCAAACTACAGTCTTTACTTTTCCCGAGGACATGGAACTCTACGGTATGAATATATGCCGATGACATCCTCTGGGGTAAAATATTTCGGATCCATTCAGATCTCTGCGTGGGCGCTACTCAGGACGATGTTGCCATAAGGAAAAACAGCACTGATATTATACGGATCGGAGCGTGGAATGTTGGATCCCTCAATCGGGTAGGGAGGTTAGAAAATTTAAAACGAGAAATGGATAGGTTGAAGTTAGATATAGTGGGGATTAGTGAAGTTCGGTGGAAATAGGAACAGGATATCCGATCAGGTGAGTACAGGATTATAAATACAAAATTAGTTGTGGTATTACAGGAGTAGGTCTGATAATGAATACCAAAATAGGAATGTGCGTAAACTACTATGAGCATCGCTGTGATCGCATTATCGTAGTCAAGATAGATACGAAACCAACACCAACAACAGTAGTACAGGTTTATATGCCAACTAGCTCTGCCGATGATAAGGCGATCGATGAAATGTCTGAGGAGGTAAGGGGAATTATTCAGACAATTAAGGGAGACGAAAAGTTAATTGTGATTGGAGACTGTAATTCGGTTGTAGTAAAAGGAAGGGAAGGAAAACCAGTAGGTCAATGTGGACTGGGTTAAAGGAATGAAAGAGGAAGCCGCCTAGTGGAATTTTGCACGGGAAATAATTTAATCATAACGAACACCTGGTTTAAGAATCACGAAAGAAGGTTGTATTCGTGGAAGAGACCAGAAGACACAGGAAGGTACCATATAGATTTTATAATGGTAACTGAAGTCTGAAGTTCTTAAGAATTTCAGAGGGAGCTTTAGGTAAATAATTGACAGAAAGAGGGGGAAATAAAACAGTAGAAGAGCAATGGCTAACATTGAGAGATGAAATAGTGAAGGCAGCAGAGGACAAAATAGGTAAAAGATCCTTGGACATCACAGGAAATACCAAATTTAATTGATGAAAGGAGAAAATTTAAAAATGCAGTAAATGAAACGGGTCAAATGAAGTACAGACTACTAAGAAATGAGATTGACAGGAAGTGCAAAATAGCTAAGCAGGAGTGGCTCGAAGGCAAATGAAAGTCTGTAGTATAATGTATAACTAGGGGAAAATAAATGCCGCATACAGGGAAAGGGAAATTTGGAGACAAGAAAAGCAGCAGCAAAATATATAGAACTCAGATGCAAAACCAGTTCTCAAGCAAGGAGGGGAAAACTGCAAGGTGGAAAGAGTATATACAGCGGCTCTACAAAGGAAATGAACTAAGAGACAATATTGTAGGAAGGGAAGAGGAAGTAAATGAAGATGTAAAGGAGATACCACACTGAGATATGAATTTGACAGATTACTGAAAGACCTAAGTCGAAACAAGGCCCCTGGAGTGGACGACATTCCCTCAGAACTACTGAAGTCTCTGGGAGAGCCCGCCAGGACAAAAATATTTCATCTGGTACGTAAGATGAGTGAGACAGATGAATACCCTCAGACTTTAAGAAGAATGTAATAATCCCCATTCCGAAGAAAGCAGGGGCAGATAGGTGCGAAAATTAGAGAACCATCAGTTCATGGTTGCAAAATACTAACACGAATTATTTACAGAATGATGAAAACGCTGGTAGAAGCCTCCCTTGGGGAAGATCAGTTTGGATTCAGGATAAATGTAGTAACACAAGAGGCAATACTCACTTTACGGCTTATCTTAGATTAAGGAAAGGCAAACCTACATTTATAGCTTTTGTAGATATGGAGAAAGCTTTTGACATAGTTGATTGGAATACACTCTTTCAAATTCTGACTTAACCAGGAGTAAAATATTACAAATGTTCAAATGTTTGTAAATCTATCGGACCAAACTGCGTGGTCATCATCCCGTAGCTTACAAACTACTTAAACCTAAATAAATTAACTTAAGGACAACACACACACACCCAAGCCCCAGGGAGGACTCGAACCTCCACGGCGAGCAACCGCGTGCTCCGCATCGAGACGCTTTAGACCGCTCGGCTACTCCACCGCGGCGAAGGTTATTTACAACTTGTACAAAAACATGACGGTGGTTGGCAGAGTTGAAGGGCATGAAAGGGATGTAGTCGTTGGCAAGGGAGTAAGATGAGGTTATAGCCTTTCTCCAACGTTATTCGATTTGTACATTGAACAAGCCGTAAAGGAAAGCAATGGGAAAATTGGAGAAGGAATTAAAGTTCAGGGTGAAGAAATAAAAACATTGCGTTTTGCCGATGACATTCTAATTCTGTCAGAGACAGCAAAGGACGTGGAAGAACAGTTGAATGGAATGAACTGTGTGCTGAAAGGTATGTATAATATGAACATTAACAAGAGCAGAACAAGGGTAATTGAGTGCAGTCTAAGAAAATCAGGCTATGCTGAAAGAATTAAATTAGGTAACAAAACAGTAAAGGTGGTAGGCGATTTTCGTTACTTGGACAGTAAAATAAGAGATTATGGTCGCAGAACAGAGGATATAAAATGCAGAATGGCAATCGGAAGAAAATCACTTTTTAGAAACAGAAAATTTTAATAGCGAATATTAATTTAAGCGTATGTCCTTTCTGAAGGCATTTACCTAAAGTGTTGCCTTGTTTTGGAGTGGAACATGGACGATGAATAGTGCGGACAGGAAGAGGATAGAGGCTTTTGAAATGTGGTGCTACAGACGAATGCTGAAAATTGGGTGGGTGGATAGCATAACTAAAGAAGAGGTACTGTACAGAATTGGGAAAAAAAGGAATTTCTGACATACCTTGACTAAAAGACGGGATCGATTGGTAGGACACATTCCTAGACATCAAGGAATCCTGAATTTAGCGTTCGTGGGATAAAATTCGCAGAGGGAGACCAAAAGATGAAAATAGTAAGGATATTCAGATGGATATGAAACTTCCTGGCAAATTAAAATTATGTGCCGGAACCGGGACTCGAATCTGAGACCTTTGCCTTTCGTAAGAAAGCGCTCTACGGACTGAGATATCCCGCCACGACTCTCGATCCCACCTCACAAATTTACTTCCGCCAGTACTTCGCCATCTATTTCCAAACTTCACAGAAGCACTCCTGCGAACCTTGCAAGCCTAGCACTACTGGAAGAAAGGATATGGTGGAGACATGGCTTAGCCACAGCCTAAGGGATGTTTCCAGACTGAAACTTTGACTCTGCAGCGAAGTGTGAGCTGATATAAAACTTCCTGGCAGATTAAAATAGAGCGCTTGCCCACGAAAGGCAAAGGTCCCAGGTTCGAGTTCTGGTTCTGGCACACAATTTTAACCTGCCAGGAAGTTTCATATCACCGCACATTCCGCTGCAGACTGCAGAGTGAAGGTTTCATTCTGGTATTCAGGTGGATGTTGGTTGCCGTTCTTATGAGGAGATGGAGTAGGGTGGAGAGCTGCATCAAACCACTCTCCGGACTGAAGACCACAACTACAACATGGATAACCACACTTCTCATTATTAAACGTCAATTGTCATTTTTGCACGATGCTGATATCTTATCTAAATCATTTTGGTGTTGATTTTGATTTTCTGCTGACAGCATCATCTGCAAACAGTCTAAGAGAGTTACTCAGCTTGCGTCCTAAATAGTTTATAAAAATAACAGTAGTGGTTGAAATGTTCAAATGTTTGCAAAGCTTATGGGACAACTATGGGATCATCAGTCCCTAAACTTACAAACTACTTATGAACTACCTTATACTAAAGACAGCACAAACATCCATGCCCAAGGGGGGATTTGAACCCCCGACGGGGAACGACCTCGTGCATCGTTGCATAGCGCCTCAATACGCTAGCCCGCTCATCTAGTGGTGTAGGGGTGGAATCTAGAAATACGGAATCACAGAGTAAAATATACAGAGAAGAAACCTCCCCTACACCACTGTCCTACGTTGTCGTTGTAGTTCCGTAAGTTGCCAGCAGGTGTCAGGTGGATCGCTGGCTTAGGGTGCCTCTCGCAAGTCAGAGGGTAGCGTGGAGGGGAGGCTGAGGGGAGAGCTCGTGCCGCCTGCCACGAGGCCACAGCTGTATCCGGCTTGCTGGCGTTTGAGGGGAGGTGGTGGTGGGGACAGCCGCTACCTGCCGCCTGCTCTGGTCAGTTTAAAGGGCTGCTTCTGACCGCAGCGCCATCATGGGACATCTTACGGAACTGCTGGAAACCCTCCCTCCCCGCATCCCTGAGCGTAGGACCGGGCCCTTACGGAGGTTTCCCGTCTGTATGTATTTGTCTGTGACGGAATCTATTTGACATCCCTTGACGATACACTCATCACATCAAGTGAGTAAAGAGCTAGCTGTGTTCACAAGAACGATACTTCCTGAATCTGTTCTCTTCAAGGTGGTTCATCATATTCGAGGAAAGTGAATGTTCTAAAATACTGCAGCACCGGCGACGTCAATGATACAGGCCTGTAATTCTGCGGATCACTGCTACTGCATTTCCTGAGTATTGGAGCTTTCCAGTTCACGTTTAAATGTTTCATTTCCAGCAACACAAGCATACTGGGCAGCTACAATGGCACAGCTTCTGGGTCGATGAAGTTGTCACCAATGGAAATCAAAACATAGTAGTGACAAAGTCTGTAAATAACGTTACTGATTAGTGACTTTACTTCGTTTCCTTTTCTGTAAGAGTAACCTTGTTGTCATTTCCGGTAAAATTTGAAGTAAGTTACTGATTTTTTAGTGTGTCGATTTTGAACTGGTTTGATTGGGTGAAGAGGAAGTGGGCAGAGATGTGGAAAGAGACGGACAGATAGGGGAGGAAAAGGAGATAGAAGAAAAGGGAGGGGGAGGGACAGAGACAAACGGTGGATACAGGGAAGAGCAGATGGAGGGCGAAGGAGAAGCAGGTGGAGGATGAAGGGGCAGATAGAGGGGGAGCAGGAACTGTGAAGAGTATGGGGTGGGGAGTAGGGGGCGAAATGCGCACGACGGCTGCTTTCCTCAAGGGCAGGCATACGCTGCATGCTCTCAAGCTTAATCTGCGGTTTTATGAAGGAAAAGAAGAGAGACAAGACACTTACTCCGTCCACTGCCTTTACAGTTAATTCCTTTCTGAGGAAACTTTCAGTCCACACAGCCATGATCTATTTACCCAAGGCCAACACGGATTTAGAAAATATCGTTCATGCGAAACGCAACTAGCTCTTTACTCACACGAAGTGATGAGTGCTATCGACAAGGGTTCGCAAATCGATTCCGTATGTCTGGAAGGCTTTTGACACGGTATCCCACAAACGACTTTTAATCAAATTGGGTGGTTATGATATATCGCTCCAAATTTGCGACTGGATAGGGGATTCCGTGTCAGATAGGAAACAGTTTGTAGTATTCGATGGTAAAGCATCGACTAAAACAGTGGTGATATCGGACTTTCCACAGGGTAGTGTTATTGGTCCTCTGCTGTTATTTATTTACATAAACGATTTAGGGGAAAATCTAAGTAGCTCTCTTAGGTTGTTTGCAGATGACGCCGTCATTTACCGTCGAGTAAAATCATCTGAAGATCAATACCAACTGCAGAAAAATCTGAATACGATATCACTATGGTGTAAAAATTGGCAATTGAGTCTAAATAATGAGAAGTGTGAAGTCGTCCACATGAGTACGAAAAGAAATCCGTTAAACTATTTTTACAAGATAAATCAAATTAAAAGTGGAGGCCGTAAAGTCCACAAAATACCTAGGAATTACTATTACTTCATACTTAAACTGGAAAGAACACGTAGATAATGTCGTGGGAAAGGCGAACAAAAGACTGCGTTTCATTGGTAGAACCCTGAAAAAGATGCAACAGAACTACTAAAGAAACTGCAAACATTACGCTTGTTCGTCCTTTTTTGGAATATTGCTGCCCAGTGTGAGATCCTTATCAGGTGGGTTTGACGGAGGATATCGAAAGAGTCCAATAACGGGCAGCTCCATTCGTATTGTTACGACACAGGGGAGACAGTGTTACGGAAATGATATAGGATCTGGGATGGGAATCATTACAACAACGGCGTTTATCGCTGCGACGTGGGCTACTTAAGAAACTCCAATCGCCAACATTCTCCTCCGAATGCTAAAATATATTGTTGACACCCACCTACATAGGTAGAAATGATCATCAGAATAAAATACGAGAAATCAGAGCTCGAACAGAGAGATTTCTTCCCGCGCACTATTCGAGAATGGAATGGGAGATAAATAGTATAAACGTGGTTCGATGAACCCTCTGCCAGGCACTTAAATGTGATTTGCAGAGTATCCCATGTAGATGTAGATGCCACCGGGTCGAGAGCAGGGTACATACTCATTTGATTGTTGTGGTTTTTTCCGGCGATTCTGTGAGCATTCCCCTATCAGACTGAGGCACAGTGAAGCGTAGTCGGTTTACGTATTCTTTATTAAACCGCTACCACACTGTAATGATTATGACCAAAGGAATCTATAATTCTTGGTTAAAGCCTCAAAGCGTGATGTTCTCTAATCTTCTGAGTGTCGTTTATAAGCTACCGACTTCACTCAGGCAGACTGTCCCTTCTTTCTGTCTTCCTGTCACTGTGTTATGCATGCCCGGCAAAGTCGCCTCGGCGTGTTGGGAGACATATTGTCTGCGGCTGCTAGGTCTACAGCGCCGCCGCCGTGTGGCGCTGGGGAGCCGTGAATTGCCTCTGCTGCCGCTTCATCTCACGCTGGTACATTATTTATTGTCTCCTACCCGAGACCTCCCGCCAATCTGTTACAACGCCTCTCGTAGTGCTGGGAGAGCTGTTGTGAACAAGCAGTGTACTGGCAACTGGAGATGAAAAGGCAGGGCGGTCACAATAAAGTATTTCTGTCTACACATCCATCTCTCGATTTGAAGCTGCGAAATAAATAAACTGATAAATAAAAACAAAATTAGAAATGGGAACTATCTAACCTTTGTATGTCTAAATTCAAATGTTCAAATGTTTGTAAATCTTATGGGACTTAACTACGGGGTCATCAGTCCCTAAATTTACAAACTACTTATGAACTACTTACGAACTAGAACGGCACAAATATCCATGCCCGAGGGGGGATTCGAACCCCCGACCGTAGTGGCCGTGCAGACCGTGACTGAAGCGCCTCAGTCCCCTCGGCCACCGCGGCCGGCTTGTATGTCTAGTCTCGTGAAGTTCACTATGATGTAATTTGATTCCCGTCACTACACTCTACGCAGAATTTCACGCTGATAGATTACATTACTGTACACTACAGTGATACTTGTCACATAGATTATAAACGAGACAGTTTAGTAAAAGATAACATTACGTTACATAAAAATTTTGTATGAAATTACTTTCTACGTTAAAATTCATCTACCGAGTACAAGAAGTTGCCATTTAGAAATTCTTTAAATTTGTTTTTAAATGCTGGATGTCTATCAGTCAGATATTCAGTAAAGGACCATAACTTTAGTTACACCATAATTCACCCCCTTTTGTACTAAACTTGAACAGTATAGATCTTTCTTTCTGCTAGTATTGTAGCCAGACAACCTGCCATTACTTTTGCATCGGGTCGGTTTATTAATATTAAATTTCATAAGTGAATACATATATTGCGAAGCTGCTGTGAAGATCCCTAGATTCTTAAATAAGTGTCTGCAGGATGATCCTGGGTGGGTTCCACGCTTTTGTGAAATGAATACTGTTCTACTCAGTGATGAATTACCCCAAAATATGATGCCATATCAAAGCAGTTAATTAAAGCCGCGCGGGAGAATCCGAGCGGTCTAGAGCGCCAAGTTGCAGATCTCACGGCCTCCCGCGTCGGAGGTTCGAATCCTCCATCGGGCATGGATGTTTGTGTTGTCTTTAGTATAAGTTAGTTCATAAGTATTTTGTAAGTTTAGGGACTGATGACCCCGCAGTTAATTCCCAAAAGCTTTACCAACATGAACATTTGAAGTTAATGAAAATAGGTATAGTAAGCTAATTTACTGAGATGTTTCATTATGGAATAACTGAGGGAGCGAGCAGATGAAGTAGTTGAGACACTATACTCGTATCTGATTTGTGCTCGTCCTCTTCTGGGACCTACACCTCTCTTCAATTAAATTGTCTTCTGAGGTACTCACTATCGCAGTTTTTAGATAATTTGCGATCTTCAGAAACATCTCAGCATTCCTTGGCAGATCAGTACCCAATTTCTAACCAAACTGGTCCTTTTAGACGGTTCTCAGAAACTGAAAATACGTTACGTTATCACTGTAACAAACCGGAGACATTTAATTATACAAAGAATAGACCGTGAGAGGTCGCAGGTTGGTTTCACCCGCGAGATAGTGTTACAGAAATGTTGAAAGAAATGGACTGCCACACTCTTGAAGACAAACGAAATATGCGCCGAGAAAAACTACTTACGAAATTTGAACTACCTGCCTGTAACGATGACTGTAAGAATATTTAACAAAAAGTAAACCCTTCGTCTGAAGGCCCTCAGAACGCGCAGAGGTTCGGAACAACCGACGTGTCTTTTCAGTCTGAAGGTTTCGACGGGTACGGTGTGGAGGGAGAAATATTGAGTTGACAAAAATCATGCAGCAGTTTTCAATATAACCCCCTGCTCCATTCTGTATGTTTAGATATACAGTGTATCAGCAGCGTATATTTCACAAATAATGGTACTGGGCTCTTCAAGATCACGATATATTTCGATAAGCGTACACAAAGGTGAATGTCGAAGTATACGGTAAGAATGAATGGCAATTATGTTACAAGAGAGAATATAGGGTTCTGAAAACCTTTATGTTTAAATATACACAGTCCAATAGAGGGCTAATTGTAAAAGTGATGCCCTTGCGGGATTTCGTGCTCGAACTGACCACTCGCCTATGTCCAGTGGAAATTCAATGTGAATTACTCTGGGCGACCGGAACGGCCAAACCATTTCCAGGAATTTTCCGCAGTGTTCCAAAAAATAAATCGTGAACGACTGTGGGCCTGAGAGATGGTTCACTGTCATACATAAAAATGTTGGTTGGCAACATGATATCCATTAACAGTAGCAAATGGTCTCAAGGTGGGCGAACATATCCACTTCCAGTGAATGACCGTTCACTTGGACCATACAAATTGGTTCGTTCCATGACAAAATTATGAACAAACTCATGCAGCAACCTCCAGCTGCCATAGTGACTTGTTTACAACTTGGGTTCATGGCTGCGTGATGTCAGCGAAACACTCAAACCCTGCCATCTGGACTCACGTGACGAATCCACGGTTTTTCAGTCGTTCAGGTCCAAAACGTTGCGGCCATGGACAGGCGTCGCAGGTGATGTTGCTTGAATGTTATTGAAATGCAGTCTCATAATATAACAGCGGGTCATTAATCTCACCTGAAATTACAGAGGCGTAACCATAAAATAAACAAATGTAACTGATGAGATACATAATAATAACATAGATGCAGTGTACGTGACATAAATTTCGCGTCACTTAAATTACTTCTCATGGAATTGTGGAGGAGTGGAACAGATTGCTAGTAAATTATACATATATTATACTTATGTCACTGTTGGTTTAGATTGAAGACTTACACCACCACTAAAGGATTTAGCTCAGAACTTCAGTAAGGGCAATTATGTGAACGAATGTGAACAACAGTTAACGAAATAGCCTTTTAACAAATTATGTTTTCTGTACGGTGCTCACCTCTTGACAATACACATTACTGCAAGAATACTGGGATTTGCTACGATTGTACTAAATTGTATCTGCTGCTTCTAGACCATATCTGTGCAATTGTACAGCCTCAGAAAGTAGTTGTTATCATAAAAACTACAGAACGCAAAGGAATGGTTTGTGTATAATTGTTGTCCAAAGTCTCCCGTTGTACACCATAGCAGTTCCATGCCGATAGCTATAAGGGAGTGGAAGATATAGTGGTTGAAAGTCGTCAAATTAAAAAAAAAATCGGTACAGCGATACATGATGACACAGACATATCTTTGGTATATGTGTGCTACAATGTCTTCCTCTGTAAGGATAAGCATACGAATAAGGAAATATAAGAATGAATGAACAAAGCAGTAAAAAAGAAATTTCTTTTAATACATCTTTTAAAAAAAAATCGATTTGACGTTTCGCACATTACATCAAGTGATCGATCTGTAATATTATTACAATCATTATTGTTGAATTTCGTGATTGAATTCTTCGAAAGGAGTGCATTTTTACCTGTGATTTCTTATATATTCTCTGATAAATGTAACATGATCTTAGAAAATATGAAATGGACAGAGAAAGAGTGTATAGGAAAAGTACTAACTCAAGGTTCGAATAAATAAATAAATACCCGGACAAAGCCGGGTTTTCAGCTAGTAACAAATAAAATAAACCAAATAAACCTAGACAAAAATAACATCAGATCGACATATACGTTAATATTGAAATCGACTCAACGAAAATATTTCATTGCTTCTAAGTATGCGTTAGAACAATGAATCGTGTTCTGACTCATGAAAAGAAAATTGTGAGAGGCAAGGGGGCTCACCCTATTCAAGCAGCGGAAAGGCCATGCGCCCTCCATGCGCTACATCACGGACAACTTTTATTTCAGAACTAGATTTTATAGTATTTTGCATGTATGATGTCGAGTTACTGTCTATTGAAGTAATTTGTCGAGGTTTCGTCCACTATGATGGATCAGCCATATTGTATTTTGAGAATCTGATTTCAGATTCGGTTGAGCCACTTTAAATAACGATGTATTAAACAGATGCAACAGTTCAGAAATATAGATTCACAAAGTGTTTCAAGGGCAGTATCACACGAGCACTGCAATATAACGGTTGTTTGTCCCTCAAATATTGCAATAAAAATGTACAGTAATTACGTAATTTTTAATTGGCCTTACTTTTGAAGTTTAAAAAGATTCTATTTCGATTAAATCAATACACTTTTTAGCAAAAACATTGGTCACTTCAGGGGTAGTTGGCCACCTACATTTTATTGCCCTTGCAATGCACCTATAGCTGAGTCGGCGTAAGTTGATCCCTGACAACTTCAAGTGTTATTGAGAGCTGTCAACAATGAAGTGCGAACAGCTTGAGACGAAAGATATTCTGTGGAGTTAGCTTAGAGGTATTTACAAAATTGCGTAACACAACTAATGACATTAGACGCATAAAGCTGTCAAAACAAAAATACTGCAACTGTCAGGGATCAACTTACAGCGACTCAACTACAGGCAGATTCTCGCATTTTATCACAAGATGCTTTCATACCAAAATTTATCGCTTACTAAACTCTAAGTTATAGCAATTTTTCCATTTTAGCGTAAAATCGGAAGAACCGTTTCATCCCTTAAATAAGTTTCACCACCTCGAAGAAAAAAAAAAAAAAAAGAAAAAAAAAAAAGCTACGTGTTCTGTAGATTTAATGTATTATAACATATCCAAATTTGAAAAAAATCGGGGGGTGACACTCGCATAAATTTACTTGTCACATTTGTTTGTGTGCTAACACCGCCACAAACGCCACTGCTGTGTAGGCCGGTGGTCACCACTTTGTATGTCGTCCATCGAGAGAGAGGTAATGCCTTAAATTTGGTATTCTGGACACACTCCCGACACCCTGGATGCCGCAGACTAAACTCACTAACGAATTCTGAAAATGAATATACCATGCCTTCAGCTGCAACTTCTATTCCAGAGTGTGTTAATTCCTGTCGTGCGACATTAATCACTCCGGATACATATTTGCATGAATCACCAGAGTACTCTGCAAATGCAGCGGCCTTTTATACTGTCTGTACACGATGCTGCTGCTGTCTGTATCCGAGCAAGTCGCTGTCCCATGAATTTTGCCTCTGTGTAATGTTAGTCCATCGCTCTTCCGGCCCCTATATTTTCGGCATGACAGTCATTTTCAGGAAAAATCACAAAACTCTACAGTCTCCCCCACAGGTCCTGAATCCACAAAGAAGAATATGACAGATCATTATTAACGTGGAGTGTACGTGGATGGAACGAGAAGAAGCACTAATGACAGATACAATACGATGTACTTTCTGTCATGCACTTCATAAAAAATATCAAATGCTAAATCATTCTCCAGAGTCATATTTTGTCTCAATAAATATCAGAGATATCAAACTGAAAGAAAGGCATTTAATTAAAACCCTTCCCTTGACCTTGTTTCGAACCTGGGAGCTAAAGGCAGGATGGTTTCTGTGATTGTTTATTGCTGGGGCGCTGTTCCGCTATTGGAGAGCTTCTGCAACATTGATGTATATCGACACCGGGGAACATGAGGCAGAATTGAAGTTTGTGTTATGGAGGGAGACTTGCCGTGAGACAGTCCGTGCATTCGCCATATTCATTAAGTCATGATGGCTTAGTGGTATAGCGCCTGTCAAATAAGCAGGAGCTCCCAAGTTCGAATCCTGGCCGACAGAAATTCTACTTAAACGCCTCTCCTTCATATTAGTTCGAGTAGTAGAGGTGTAGATATGATTGTACATAGAGGAAATCGGTTCCAGCACCAAATCTTCGAGCATACGATATGTATGTACCAGTTGGCCTACGCAAGCCGTCGTCTGTAGATTCACTTTTCGTGCATACACTAATGCAGAAAGTGTTGTCTCGTCACTGCTGCCCAAATGGGACGTGCATATACGAGGAATGAAACTTAAATAGTGGCAACACTGCTGTGGAGTCACTATGCAATGCAAACTACTACTATCCCTGATGGCACACGTTGTTGACACACCTACCTTACCTCCGAACAAATCGAGGGGGACACAGTCACTTGTGTGAGCGAGCGGTTTAACGTAATTTTTTTTTTTTTTTTTTTTTTTTTTTGCCTCTCAACAGCTAAAATCATTAGCGCCCAGATAAGAACGGAGATTCGCTAAACCTCGAAAAGATTAGTATCTACCAGATAGAGTGTCAAAAGAAGGCTAAAAACAAAGATAAAAACAATTAAAAAGGTTAAATATCTTTTGATAGATTGGCCATGTTGATAAAACGCAAAACTCGAGCAGCTGCTTGTGTGTCATCAGCTAAAAGTTCCTCCAGAGTAGACGGAAAGTGAAAGGCTACACGGAGATGATTAAAATTGGGACAAAACAGTAAAACATGTCGCACCGTCAGCAGTTAACCACAGGAGCACAGCGGTGCAGGGTCGGCGGTTAGCAAATGACGGTGGCTGACCGATCCGCAGCCGGGCCAGGGTGACTTCCTCTCGCCGAGAGGGGCGTGAGGAGGTCCTCCAAGGAGTCGGGATCGGTTTTATAGTTCTCAATTTATTGTCGCGCAGTGAGAACCACGCACTGTCCCAGGACGACACGATACTCCGGCGAAGAGCCCGTTAAACATCGTCCGATGGGACGCAAAAAGTAGCCATATGAGGCAAAACAGCTGCTGCCTTGGCTGCTATGTCGGCGGTCTCATTCCCGGGCACACCCACGTGGCCAGGGACCCACAGAAAAGAAACGTGACAGCTGTCATCTGCTAGCAACTGGAGGGAGCGTTGGATCCGATACACGAGAGGATGGTTCGAGAAAGGGTCCTTAAGACTCTGCAGGGCACTAAGGGAGTCCGAACATATGGCATAGAAAGGTTGGCGGTGGCGGTAGGTGTACAAAACGGCCTGGTGGAGGGCAAAAAGCTCAGCCGTGAAGTTCGAGCACCGGTCAGGGAGCTTGTATTGGAAACGGTTGTCCCCGACGACGAAGGCAGATCCGTCGCCGTCAGTGCTCTTGGAATCATCAGTGTAGATAAATATGACATTATCGAACCGCGAACGGAGTTCGACAAGCCTCGAGCGGTATACCAAATCCGAGGTGCTCTCCTTGGGCAGCGATCTAAGTTCAAGGTGAGTGTGAACCTGGGCCTGATGCCATGGTGGCAATGGGCTCTCGCTCAACCTAAAGGTTGAAGGAAGGGTAAAATCGAGCCGCTGAAGCAGGCAGCGAAACCGAACTCCAGGTGGAAGCAAGGCTATCGCAGAGAACTGATATTGGCGATCGAGTGAGTCGACAAAAAATAATCTGTAAGATGGATGGTTGGGCATCGACCGCAAGCGGCATGCGTACCGACACAAGAGTATGTCACGCCGAGTGGTCAAGGGTAATACAGCAGCCTCGGCATACAGACTTTCAACAGGGCTAGTATAAAATGCACCGGTCGCAAGACGTAAACCCCGATGGTGGATAGAGTTGAGACGGCGGAGAATCGACGGCCGTGCAGAAGAGTATATAAAGCTTCCGTAGTCGAGCTTCGACTGAACAATGGCCTGGTAAAGGTGAAGCAGGACAGTACGATCCGCTGCCCATGATGTACCACTGAGGACACGGAGAACATTTAGGGATCGGGCACAACGGGCTGCCAGGCGGGACACGTGTGGGAACCAGCAAAGCTTGCGATCCAGCATGAGTCGCAAGAATTTCGTTGTCTCCACGAAAGGGAGAGCTACGTCCGGAGACGTAGAGATGGTGGAAGAAATTCCTTGTATCTCCAGAAGTTTATACACACCGTTTTCTCAGTGGAGAAGCGGAAGCCGTTCGCAATGCTCCAGGAATATAGGCGGTCAAGACAGCGATGAAGACACCGCTCCAAGAGACACGTCCGCTGGGCGCTGCAATAAATTGCAAAATCATCTACAAAAAGGGATCCGGAAACTTCGGCTGAAAGGCAGTCTACGATCGGATTGATTGCAATGGCAAAAAGAGCCACGCTCAAGACAGAGCCCTGTGGCACCCCATTCTCCTGGCAAAAGATATCTGACAAAACAGAGCCCACCCGTACCCGGAACTTGCGATCCGCCAAAAACGCTTGATTAAAGCGAAGGAGGCGGCCAAGAAGGCCTCATGTGTGCAATGTGCGAAGAATGACCGCCCTCCAACAGGTATCATAAGCCTTCTCTAAGTCGAAGAACATTGCTACCGTTTGACGCTTCCTTAAAAAGTTATTCATAATAAAGGTCGACAAGGTGACGAGGTGATCAGCAGTAGAGCGGTGTCTACGAAAACCACATTGGATATTTGTCAGGAGGCGCCGAGATTCGAGGAGCCAGACCAACCGAGCGTTAACCATGCGTTCCATCACCTTACAGACGCAGCTAGTAACAGAAATAGGGCGATAACTCGAAGGAAGATGTTTGTCCTTCCCTAGTTTGGGGATGGGGACAACAATGGCTTCACGCCAACTTGTGGGAACCTGACTTCATTCCTTATGCGATTATAGGTGCGAAGTAGGAAACACTTGCCCGCAGGAGAAAGGTTTTTCAGCATCTCAATATGGATGGAATTGGGCCCAGGTGCAGAAGATCGGGACAGGGCGAGAGTACGGTCTAGCTCCTGCATAGTGAAGGCGACGTTATAATCTTCACGATTAAAAGAATGGAAAGAAGGCGGCCGTGCCTCCTCTACCTGTTTACGAGGGAGGAAGGCAGGGTGGTAACGGACAGAGCACGAAGCCTCCGCAAAGAAACAGCCCAATGCGTTGGAAACATCAGCGGGGTCCACAAGGACTGCGTTCTCGACGGTCAGGCCAGAAATCGGGGAGTGGACCTGTATGCCGGTGTTGAGTCAGACAAGATTGAGGTGTTGGAGAAGGTCCACCAAAAGGGAGTCTCTCGGACAAGGTGCCGAAGAGCCCCATAGGAGGTGGTGGGCATTAAAGTCACCTACCAACACGAAAGGTGAAGGGAGATGGTCAACTAGGTGTAGCACATCTGCTCTAGTAAGGGCGGATGACCTTGGCGAATAGATATTACAGAGGGAAAAGGAAAAGGTGGAGAGAGTGATGCGGACGGCAACTGCCTGTAGGTGAGTATGCAATGAAATAGGATGACCTCAGCGTCAGAGCATCAGAACCCCTCCATGGGCTGGGGTACCTTCCACAGGTGGAAGGTCGAAACGCACAGAAGTGTAGTGTGGAAAGTCGGCACGATCACTTGGACGTAACTTAGTTTCTTGGAGACAAACTAGAAGCGGGCAATGCAATCGAAGAAGAAGTTTTAATACCTCCCGATTGGAACGAAAGCCGCGAATATTCCATTGAAGGAGCGCCATGATAAAAATTAAGAGAAAAGAGGAAGATAAAAAGGAACAAGCAGGTGGGGTCACCTCGACGGCCGCTGAGGACCGGATTTCGAGGGAGCACTACTCGGTTGGTCTGGCCATCTAGAGGCAGAGTGTCATGTTCCATAGGTTCAAATGATATATCTGCCACATTCCCGAGTTTATCAGGAGCGGCAGCTTCCGCCGCCGGTAAAAAGCCGGTTTCCCGGCTAACAGTAGTGCGTCCCTGAGAGACTACTGTTGGACGGCATGACGGATGGGTCACGCCTAGGCGGGGAAGGAGAGGAACTCTTTTTTTGTTGGCTTTTCTGGAAGAGTGACGGTGAGAAGCGTCAGTTGACGGTTGGGAGGCCTGAGTTCGCAGAAAATCTTCACAGACGGGTTCCTTTTTCAAAGTCCGGGCAGCTTGTTTAGGTGCCCGCGGTTTATTAGAGGTTGATGAAGACTGCCCGTTTCACATTCCCACTTCCTCCTGCTGCTTCTAAAGTGCAATCTTAGGGCTGGCGGATCGCTCAACTGTGTCAGCGAAAGTGAAGTCACAGGTCTGGGTACCTGAATCCTTAGTAGGTCGAGTGGAGGTGAGGACCTTACTGTATGTGCCCGCTGGGAGAACAATGGGCTTTCGACTCGCCAACAACTTTTGAGCGGCAGACGTTGATACCTTTTCCGTAACACGAATTTGCTGAATGACCTTTTCATCCTTATATACAGGGCAGTCCCGAGAGGAAGCCGCATGGTCATCGTTGCAATTAAGGCAGTGAGGGGACGGAGGTGGGCAATCCCCCTCATGGCCATCCCTACCACAAGTGACACACTTTGCTGCATTTGGGCAAGATTGACGGGTATGGTTGTATCTGTGGCATTGGAAACAGTGCGTTGGGTTTGGTATATAAGGGCGGAAGGAGATAACTTCGTACCCTGCTTTGACCTTCGACGGGATTTCAACTCTGTCGAACGTCAAAAAAACAGTACGAGTTGGTGTCAGCTGGTTATCTACCTTTTTCAACACCCTATGCACGGCTGTTACACCCTGATCGGGCATATAGGTTTGTATGACTTCGTCAGACAACCCGTCAAGGGATCTCATGAAGACTACCCCCCGTGATGAGTTGAGTGTGAGATGCGCTTCTACCTTAACACGAAACGTGTGTAACAACATAGTCCGTATTAGTTTTTGGGCTTGGAAGGCACTGTCCGCTTCCAGCAACAATGTGCCATTGCGCTGACGCGAACAGGTTTTAACAGGGCCAGCAATTGCATCAACACCTTTCTGAATGACGAAAGGATTTACAGAAGTGAAATCTTTACCGTCGGTTCGAAAGACAACTAGGAATTTCGGAAGATTAGGCAGAGTTTTATTTTGCTGAGGCGAATCTATCTTTCGTTTCTGGGTCAACGTCACTAAAGAAGAGAAGGAAGTCATCGCGGAAGTGTCCCCCGTGATTACCGGCGTCTCCGATGGCGCGCTCCTTCCTAGTGGGGGCCCTCTCCGAGGGCTTACCCGCCTTAGGTGATTGTTCACACCTCAGGTCATACCTCCCGAGAACTGACAGAGGGACCAATCGGCATGTTCGGAAGGTACCAGCTCGGGTGATCACCCCTCCCTGGGCCTGGCCTTTACCAGGGGGTACGTACGTGCCCTACTTGTCTACCCGGGGCGGGGAATTACGCGTTACCCCCTCACCTGCTACGCATGATAATGCGTGGGTCGGCCTTCCAACACGCACAGGGAGGAAAGAAGAAGAATAGAGGAAGTGAAGAGAAAGAAGTGTCGCAAACGCCGAAGCGGAGACTAATGAGGAGGAGAAGAAGGCTAGGAGAGTGCAGCAAGGAGAGAAAGATAGAAGCAAAGGTTAGGAAAGGAAGAAACCAAGGAATAAGAGAAACTACGACAAGAAACCACCTTAACTCGCGAAGGACGCCCGTCTCCGGGCGAAGGCAGAAACCGGGAGGGAAAGTGAAGCAGCCTGGGGCAGAAGAAAGGCTGCTTCGGCTCGGGGCCCCGTGCGCGCCACACACGTACCCACAAAAGACCTTTGTGTTGTGTTTAGTGTAAGTTAGTTCATAAATAGTTTGCAAGTTTAGGGACTGACAAACCCGCAGTTAAGTCCCATAAGCTTTAGAAACATTTGAACATTTTTTAACATTGGGTAAAAGCTTTCAACGAAGGTCGCCATATTGTGGAAGACATGCATCCGGCAGGTCGTCCTAGCCTCCCTGAGGAAAAGTTTTTCGCAGCATCACCTGCGACCAGTTTTGCGAAAATAAGCGACAAAACTTTCAGCGCAACCCAGCCATCATTTAGCAGGACAATGCGAGCGCGCAATTAGCGCAAGCTGTGGCTGCTCTGTTCGGTCGATGGGACTGGGAAGTACTGTACTATCACCACCCAGCTCTGCCCCCATCTGCATGTGTTGTCCTCCTGATAAGGCCATGTGGCCCGTCAGTTTGTACTTGGAGTCAGGTCTTACATTCAAACGCGTTAAATCAGCGATGTACTCCAGTGAAGACTACATGCGTATGATGCTCATCTATGGGGAGATGCACCACACTGCAGTTGAACTCTAAAGACTGTAGTTGCAACGTTTTCCGACGCGAAATCTACATTCTGCGCATGTTTTTAGATTCCAGAGATACTTTAAAAAATAACGAAGAGGTTTTGCATATATAAGGTATCATGAAAATTCCAATCCACGATGTAGCTGATGTTGCCCAGAATTCGAATTTGAGAGCAGATCACATGCACAAAAAGCATAGACTGAATAAACGCAATGCGTACGTAGGATGTAGTACTAGGTGATCAGAAAGTCAGTATAAATTGGAAAACTTAATAAATCACGGAATAATGTAGACAGAGAGGTAAAATTAACACACATGCTTGGAATGACATGGGTTTTTATTAGGAAGCAAACGTATTGTTAGATGCGTGAAAGATCTCTTGCGCGCGTCGTTTGGTGATGATCGTGTGGTCAGATGCCACTTTCGTCATACTTGGCCTCCCAGGTCCCCAGACCTCAGTCCGTGCGATCCTTGGGGTTACCTGAAGTCGCAAGTGTATCGTGATCGACCGACATCTCTATGGATGCTGAAAGACAACATCCGACGCCCATGCCTCACTATGACTCCTGACATGCTTACCGTGCTGTTCACAACATTATTCCTTGACTACAGCTATTGTTGAGGAATGATGGTGAACATTTTGAGCATTTCCTGTAAAGAACATCATCTTTGCGTTGTCTTAATTTGTTACGCTAATTATTGCTTTTCTGATCAGATGAAGCACCATCTGTCGGAAATTGTTTGAACATTTATTTTGTTCTAATAAAACCCCATGTCATTCCAAGGATGTGTGTCAATTTTTATCTCTCTATCTACATTATTCCGTGATTTATTAAGTTTTCAAATTTATACTGACTTTTTGATCACCCAGTATAGTCCAGAATGTTATCGTGTTGTTTAATGTAGGTTGCCGTATTATTTGAATACATAACGATAGTAACAATTTGATCACAATTATTAATATTATGTAAGTCATCAGGTATTACCAATTAATACCTAGTCCTCATCATAATCAGCACAAATATGAGCTGCAGCTGACCTAGAGGTCTTCGAGGTGTTCGATACAAATATTTTCGGAGGAACAGATATAGTACAGTTTAAGCTGCACTTACGGCAACAGCTACATGGAAACGATTTCCAAAATCTGGTATCGTTCTGCAGATGTCTCTTTAAAATATATCCGGATTTCAGTAAGCTGATTTTATGGGAAGATGAATGCCGTTTAACTACAGTCCCCACTACTTGTGCCACAGGTCACACCACAACACGTACAAGCGCTGTGGGATGTTGACGAATCATGTGGAAGACCACATAATTCAACCAGTTTAAGTTGCTCCCAGACTAACTGGTTAGCTTATTAGCAACTCATGCAGAATGAGCTGAATATTGGTCATCTCTTAGAAGACATCTCACTCCAGTTAGATGTGAGCACAGCCACATTATTGTAGATGAGCTAGGGAATATCCTAACCATTCATTTCCTGAATGGTGGATAGGTCATGGTGGTTGCATTCGATGGCCAGTGAGATCGTCTGCTTTAACGTCCTTTGATATTTTCTGATGGCGATGTATGAAAGTGAGCATTTACGAAAAATTCAGATACGTTAAAAAGAACGAATACGACTTGCTTGCGTTTTAGTATCTACATAAATGTTAAGATGTATTCATGATAATATCGAGAGGTGATTACAACAATGCATCCAACAACTCCAAAATGCCCTTGAACATTTACAGTATAAACAATATAGTAATAAAGAACTGTCGGTCTATTACGGACGTTTAAGGAAGATCGGTTATTATATTCTTTATTAAAATTAAAGATGTAAAAGCGTTTATTTCAGATTGTGAATCATAGTGCACAATATGTTGTATTACATGTTGTCTGTAAATTCGTTGTCATATCTTGATATGCTCTGAAACAGACAATTAATATACATTCGCCGTTGTGGGTTGTTTTTGGCCAGGGATATTATTATTCTACAGAGAAGACATTCTCGAGGACAAGAATCGAACCCTGCACCCATCCTACAGCAAACAACTTTTGTAGCAAAGAGCTACAGGGCCATTTACAGCTGCAAACTGTTTGCTTTCGATACCCGGTTTTGTATTTACCAATGTGTTCTCTCTCTTCATGAAGAGTCTCTTTTGATGTTCGGTTTCGGCAAGTCTTTCGACGTCTGTGATACCGAGGATTATTTAAACAGAGGACAACGTGCATGGACCACCTCGTATGTGGACTAATTGTCTGGGGAGACATGGAGGAGAAAGTGTGAAGCAAGGAATCCTTGTTTAAAAAAAAATGATTGCTCAGGAGGTGTCCTCGCTGGCAAGCACAGCTTACACAAGATGACTTGGGCGTTTTCATGGAAAGTACTGGAGATGTTGACATATTACGAAACGTCCTCCGACGTTCCAAAACTGCTACAGATACAGGTTTCAACTCTAAAAGTTGGTTCACTGTTAAACAGAAAATATTATGCGTTGTTACGACATAACTCGTGAAGAAGGGAGGTTTTCAACTGATGGACATCATTGCATAAATTGAGTGGTAGTAAAAATTTATGTTTGACAGAAAAGTCTCCTTAACAAAAACGCAAATCCATGAAAAAACCGTGCCTGTTAGTTCAGTCGCTCCCGGTGGATTGTAGTTCATCTGGTCAGACCCTGAAGCCCTTCTGGTATTAATACTTTAAAGCTCTTTCTGCAGTATCGGGGACTGAGGCGCTCCAGTCACGGTCTGCACGGCCACTGCGGTCGGGGGTTCGAAGCCCCCCACGGGCATGGATATTTGTGCCGTCCTTAGTGTTAGCTAGTTCGTGAGTAGTTTGTAAGTTTAGGGACTGATGACCCCGTGGTTAAGTCCCGTAAGCTATACAAACATTTGAACATTTTTGACGAATGCCCGGTAGCTACTACTACTGGTCATTCGCGTTTCCGTCAGTACCACATTGAACAAGGAAGAAGGCTCTTGTACGCCTCAATCCCAGCCATAATTTCTCTTATCATATATTTTTGGCCACAAGGCAAAATGTAAGTAGGTGACAGTAGAAACCGTTCTGCAGTCATCTTCAAATACCAGCCCTTTAAATTTACTCAACATTGTTTCTTGAAAGAACGTCGCCTTCCCTTCAGTTATTCCCATTTGAGTTCCCGAAGCATCTCCGTAACACTCGCACTGACAGAACCTACCAGTAACAAACCTAGCAGTTAGCCCGACTCTGAATTGCTTCTATAACTTCCTTTAAATCACGTCATTTGGAATCCCAAACACTTGAGCAATACTCAAGCACAGATCACACAAGGGTTGTATACGTGGTCTCCCTCACAAATGAACCACACTAACAAAAAGTCTCCCACTATTCTATCCGCTCTCGACTATCTTTACATGCTCGTTCCATACTTTTTGTTATCATTTTTTTTTCTTCTGGAAGGTATTGTAAGGGTTTTTGTATGTGGCAAAATTTTATTTTTATTTTATTTTTATAATTTTAGCAGATTTTATCCATGCTCCCGCGGCAATAGTACTTCGTAGTTCAGAACAGCTAGGCGGCAAGGTAGCAGTAAGATCGGCTTCTGTTCCCACGCCAGAGACACATCGAGATGGATCATAATATGGCATCTGTTGAGCCACGAGAGTGACTATAGTCGCCGCTACCTGAGAAACGCCGTTGATGCCGCTCGAGCTACGAATGAGAAACAATGAAAACATGGCCTGAAAGAGGCAAAATTTTATACTGTTGTCTATTAATGGCAACTATCTTGTGGCATACAGACATTAGTAAAAGCCCGTTGGTCATCAGTACAGCAACTGTTTTAATTTGCTTAATTTTGATGCATTAAACAAACAAGTATAATTGATGTCGGCGAAGTAACACGAATTATCATAAGGACGTAAAGTAGGTACGAGGTCTCGGATACTCGCCTATCCGGTCAGTCGGCGAGACGACCTACTTTGTGACTGTTACACAGGGTCCATGCTCTCGAATTAGCATATATACTGATTATTGGGGCAAGAGTACGATATTAATTTTGAATTATGTTGGCAACAGTAATAAAGCACCATACTTGTCATCCAGGATTTTATTTAAAAGAATCTCCTACCATCGACGACCTAGTATTTCAGCTCTGCTAATTTACCTTGACGCCAGAGATTCAATGCGTAACTATATCTGCAAAGGACAAAGGCGTCGAGAGCATCACTTCGTAATAGGCTGCAGAAAGTCACAACTCAAGGACGGATTAGCTTACCCAGCAAATCCGGATGGTAAGTGTGGGCCAGCAAATTTTTACGCTCCCTGTGCCATCTTTTACAGAATCTTGACTACTCTTACATACACGCAAAAAGTCTTAGTTTCATGGAGGGGATCTCGCAGTAACTCCAGAGGTACCCTTGGTCTCCGGCCTTATCAAATCACCAATCTCAAAGGGGGAAGAAGTCGCTTCGCAGAAACATGGGTTTCGTACTGCATATGTGTTCACATAATGTTTCTCGTTCTCGTGGAATGCTGAGAGCAAAGTTTGCAGGACGACTGGAAGCAAAGGATAACGGAGACGCTGCAGAACTCCCGCTTCTCTTCAGTTCGGCGAAGTTCCCTCCGTCCACCACAGGTAGGGCTTTAGCAGAGCTAGCTCTGACAGGTGACCACGGAATACTGAATACTTGGACTGTGAAATGCGATATATGAAGTCTCTCAAGCGTAAACCTTCACAGCCGTACTCGTAAAAGCAGTCGAAACGAACTGACCAGTTGCACCAAAGTTTCTGCGGCAGTCAAAGCAATGCTGTAACGTCCTGGTTTCAGCTTTTGAAGTATTTACTTACGTTTGTAATACAGGTTAATATTTGTTTCAGTGGTAACTCTTCAGAAGTAATGGAATTGATTTTTTTTTCGCAGTGATTTTGCATGTAGCACATATACATATACACGGTGTTTCACTAATGTGTTAACCTCTGTAATTTATAAAATAATTTATTGCGGTAGGTCTGTAGTAGTACATTTAGTAAATTTAGTAATTCATGTGACAGTGATTTCGAATATATAGTGCCAGAGATATTCCTTAACATATTTCTGTAGTGCTGTGAACTGTGGAGCTTAAGACTCTTTGTCAGAGATTTTTATGTTTGTTCTCTGGTTGTGGTTTACGAAGATATGTTGTGGCATGTTCTAAAACTGAATGTACGTTTGGTTTATCAAAAACTATTATTGTTATTTACGAAGCAACAATAAAAGAATATTAACCTGAAATTGATGAGAGTCTGCGAAGTAATTTTTAATATAAAGTATACAGACAACTCAAACGACCACTTCAAGAATTTGATGAAGGTGAGATATAATCTAGTGATCTGGATACTGTTACTTACTAATCAGATTGAAGCAAGTTACAGAAGACCTCGTCAGCAGTGTGTCTGTGTGGCGCTGAACGAAGAGATCCACGAACCTGCATTAAACACGGCGACGAATATCTTTCAAAAATTGTTTACAAGTCATCCTATAAATTTTCTTTCTTCTTTCAGCCTACAATAGAAGTGCAGACTGCTGGCAAAAAACAAACTGGTTCTATTAATGTGTCTGTGTACATTACGACAACACATTACACACAATTACAATTAGAACAGTACTATTATAGGTCAACACAAGAAATGTTACACTTTCTGTGGAACTATGAACATAGTTTATTGTATGATTTTCCAAAGAGTACAGCACAAAGATATAATTTTTATAGTTTTTTCTATCGTGCATTGGATTCGTTGAAACCAGCTGCGTCCAAATCTATTTAAACAACATTCCTATCACTGTTAGTTTGGGAGCTACAACCCTTCAAAGTTTCAGGGGCAGATACCACACGCTGTACATAATACATAGCTGTGTGGTGGGTGATGAATGTTATGGCGGTGGGAAGTTGATTTACATGAGATGTTCAAATGTGTGTCCATGTCCTCAATGCATAATGCATAATGAGATGTAACATCGCCGGTGTGACGGAGCGACATGTGTCCTCGATGCGCCGGTTTAGATCATCTGGGGAAGTGGGCTCAGTGACATAAACACGATCCTTTAGATATCCCCACAAAAAGAAATCTACTGGTGTTAAATCGGGCGACCTTGCGGGCCATGAATGAGGACCATGGCGCCCCAACCATCTTCCTGCAAACCTGTTGTTTAGATCCTTTCGACGGCGCATTGCATTATGCATTGAGGAACATGGACACATATTTGAACATCTCATGTAAATCAACTTCCCACCGTCATAACATCCATCACCCGTGTGGTTTCTGCCCTTGAAACTTTGAAGTGTTGTAGCTCCCAAACTAACAGTGATAGGAATGTAGTTTAAACTGATTTGGACGTTTCAACGAATCCAATGCACGACAGAAAAAACTATTGTTCCATTTAAAAAAATTATATCTTTGTACTGTAACTCTTTGGAAAATGATACAATAAACTATGTTCATAGCTCCGCAGAAAGTGTAACATTTCTTGTGTTGACCAACTGCATTAAAATTTCCCGTCACCTATTATTTTATAAGTTACAGAGGCAAACACACTTAGTGAAACACCCTGAATATACAGTATTCTACTCTAATATTCTACTCTGCCACTTGGCAACAAATGTACTAAAAATAAACTGTATTCGGTAATGAGCACAATTTAAGAGCATTCGTTGCTCCATTGAAAAAAACCTTACAAACATGAGAATACAAGTTGTGTTCTCCGGATCGAGTGCTTAGTACTTAAAATTAGAAATTTAGACTCATTAAAAAGTTCAATAATGAAAACTACGTAAGGGTGGAATCCGTACACACTGAGAAAGAATAATAAAACTGGAATGATACTTCCACTCTGTAGTGGGTTGTGCGTTGATAAGAAACTGCCTGGCAGTTTAAAACTGTATGTCGGACCAGGACTAGGTACCTTGACGGGCAAGTGCTGTACAGACTGAGCTATTCTGGCAAGTTTCAAAGTCCTTCCAAACAGCTTTAAGTCTGCCAGTACCTCGCCTTCAACTAAGGCAAAGATCCTAGTTTCGAATCCCGGTCGAGCAGATAAATTCAACAGGAAATTTCAGTAATAAAACTATTCAGTCTCTTGATGTCTGGATAAGTATTGCAGTCTACGTGAATCTGAAAGCGGTTACTTAAGATAGCCGTACCTCTCCCTCCAAATTAACCACCACTCGACCCTTCAAATCGAAATTGAGGATTTCGCGCTGCTCAAAAAGTGCCCTGTCAGCTTGTTCTTTTACAGTGCGTCACGTGTTTCTTTTCCTCGAAATGGTATTCAGTACGTACTTATCATACCTAAACTCCAGTTTTCGTCTGTGGCCTTACGTTACTAAAGGCCTTTAGATCTTCCCATACGAAATTGATGCAATAGATTTCTTATTTCCATGAAAGAGTACACTCCACAGAAACACTCTCAGATGATACCTCCTAAAACTGAAAATTGATTTTATATTATTATTTCTCTTTTTGATAAATGATTTAGGTTTCGAAATTTATAATAGTAACTCTGTACAGAGTAGCAAATGCTAGCATTAATCTGCTCATAAATCACTTCGAAGCTCTATTGGCATATTTTACAACTAGCTAAATGTGCCCATGCTTCGCAACGGTTCTTAAACAAGGGCCTGTGTATATCATGGCGTTTTTGCTTTCCGGACCTAGATCAGCAAAAACAGAGTCCTTGTTGGATCGCTCTTTCAATAAACTCAGTTCTCCTATCCAAGATTTCAATTGTAAGTAGAAGTCATTGTCGAAAACCATGAATGTACATAAAGTTTTTCATACAAAAAGTGAAATTAAATTGAATCCGTACTCCGGAACGATGTAAATTCATTGTTAGGTCGTATTCATAAAGTTAAGACAGCAGTGTGTAATTGTCTGTTAGACTTAAATTTCTGAAAACACTTATATCGCTGAGATGAGAAATAGTAATAATAATAACAGCGCCATGTATTGGTTCTATTGTGTAGTACTGAACTGTTATCTCTCACAGTAAGTGTATGCTGAAGTATTAGTATGCTGCAGTGTTGCACTGAGGACGATGTAGTTATTCTGTATGCAAAGCTTCCTATTGTCGAAAACTCGTCGAATATTGAATGTCTGGTAATTCAATCAATAGATCCGTTCATGTCTGTTCAAATAATACAATATGGTGGTTTCAATGTGCGATAAAGTAAGTCTGCGTAATAGTTGAAGGAATGGCGTCAGCTGATCGTCTGTATAGAACTTTCCATTAAATATATTATTTCCAGTGAATTGTCTTGACTGTGTTAACACCATTGGCCACTGTTTCAGCTAATACATGCCCCCACATCCTGCAGTGATTACTTCGTAAAGCAGGAAGTTGAAATCGACCTTATGTAATCGAACTATATATTCAGAAGTCGGGTTATAACTCTTAAGTACAATTGCTCTGCAAAAGAAGACGCCTTTCTCTATCTTAATATATTACACACCAAAAGTAAGTAATTACAAATTATAATCTCAATATTGTACTGAACAATTTTGAAAGCAAAGAATTTTCTGATGAGTTTGTCGCCTGCGTATGTATATTATCTCTAGTGGCAGTCACGGAGCAGAAATATCTCTGGAGTGAGCGTTCAGATGCGCAGAACAGATTTTGTGTCCTCAACATTAAGGTGGAAATGTCACGTAATATTGGGAAAAATCTACTAATCGCTAACTTTGTCTTGGTGGTTTTGTACGGTTGAGACGGATGACTATGTGTAAATGGCCATTTAAGTGACGCTTCCTCAACTTTCCCCTCAGGGGCTCAGCATTAATTTGCTGAGTACGGGCTTGGCGAACCCGGGGTCCTGAGCTGTGGGCTGTGTCGCGCCAACAGTCCGCCACACCGTAAGCTCTGTGTGGGCTTCAACGACCATCGTTCGGCGCGACGGTGGAACGTTGTACGTTTCAGAGCCTGGGGATCTTGACTTAATCGCCTGGGTCGCGAGGACGGTCCAAACTTCTATACACACACACACACACACACACACACACACACACACACACACATATATATATATATATATATATATATATATATATATATATATATATATAAACTCAATCTCAAGGTGTGCCATTTTCCGAGGAGAGGCATGACTGTTGAGGTTGAACTGTCGTTAACGAGCAACCTCTGAGGAACCTCAGTTATATAAGGTTGTATAAGGCTTACCCAGGAAAGCGGGGCTCTGCCTGGGAGGACCTGTATATCCCTAGCTGTTCGTGGGAACAACATGAATATTTTCCAGAGTAACGCTGATGGGCGTTTAACCACCGTCTCTAAGAAAGGCAAGGTATACTTCAGTGCTGAAAGATATGACCCCCAATCGTTCCCTTCCTTTTCCACGCCGTGGGAGGAATGCAGGGCTGGAAACCAAGTACAGCAATATTCCCCAAGATAATTCGTGTTTGACGTCACGAACACAAAGCTTCCCTTTTTCGTAGAGAACTTGGAAGACAGATTCGGAGAAGTAGATGGCATGTCGAAGATGCGATCAGGATCAGTTTTAATAGCGACATCATCCTCAGCACAGTCACGGGCATTGTTCGCCTGTGATAAGCTGGGTGATGTTCCCGTTACTATCACCCCACACAAAACCCTGAACATTGTACAGGGTATAATATATCATCGAGACCTTCTTTTAAAGTCAGATGACGAACTCCGCAAGAACTTGGAGTGGCGAGTAGTCCACTTTATACTGCGAGTCCATAGGGATCCAAAGGACAACAGGGTTGCCATGGGTGCCTACATCTTGGCCTTCGAGGGCGATTCAATGCCTGAGAAGCCAAGGTGATGATTTATCGTTGTGACATGTAGCCCTACGTTCCTCCCCCTATGCTGGAGGTTTGGGCACATGTCCTCCAGGTGTACCGCCAACTCAACCTGTCGGGACTGTGTCCGTGAGTCACACCCAGACCTCCCTTGTACACCTCATCCCATCTGCATTAACTGTGAACACCTTCGTCGCCTACCTGTTCAATACTGCACAAAGAAAGGAATATTATGCAATATAAAACCATGGATTTGCTGTTTTATTCAGAGGCTGAAAGAAAATATGAAAAACTCCACCTAGTGAGCATCAAAACATCCTGTGTAAGAGCCACGACACCATTTCAGCAGACCGCCGCCTGTTCAGACAGTCAGTCGATATTAAGAGCAATCTTCCACATTTACATGAACACACAAGTTCAATCACACGTATGGAGACATATATAAATATGGGGCAAACATATATAAACATGGGGCATTGATCATTGATAAAAATAATAAAATAATTAACACACAGCTAGATAACATTAATGGTGCAGAAATGAATAAATCGAAATGGAACACTGTCACACATTCAGTGGACGTGTTTCATAATACAGAAAAGTTAAATATTTCATAGCTTAGATTACAGGATGATGTTTAAAGACAGGAAATTTAGTTCTCAGACAAAATTTCGATTTCTAGACTGTTATTATTACAAGGAGCGGTAAATTATACGTTTGTTGATAAATATGTTACATTTAAAATGACAACCTCTAAACAATATTTGTGTAGTCACTTACCGTCGCATTATCGTCCTAATAAAACAGGTGAACGCTTTCCACTCTTACATATCCACAATGTTCAAATGTTTGTAATCCTATGGGACCGAACTACGTAGGTCATCAAACTACTTAAACTAAGTTCAACTAACCTAAGGATAACAGACACATCCATGCCCGAGGAAGGATTCGAACCACCGACGCGGGAGGCTGCGTGATCCGTAACATGGCGCTCCAGACCGCTCGGCTTCTCCTCCGCGGCTTATCCTCAATGGACCCGCCCGGATAATTATGAGCATTATTTCACCATTTCGAAGATTCGAGGAGAAGCACCGATTCCATACCGAATCCAGCCGGCATTTTAACGAGCTGGTGAGCTTACCTGCGTGATTTTATAGCTGGGTCCCCCACACGACTAGACGAATACTGCGGTATAGCCGGCTTCTGTTACACCTTTTCGGAAAACCGCACCAAATTCAAAAATTAAAACTCTGATTAATTGAACACGGGATAACGAGCAGGGAAATATAATACAAACATATTCCTTTGTTCCTCGTACAGTCCACAGGTGTACTGCCAGTTCATAGACTCCAACGGGCATTGTCTGTCCGAAAAGCATGAGATGGATTACGAACGTATCAGGATGCTTCTAGATATTGGGACAGCTTTGTTAGAGACCATCCATATCCGCACCAGGGAATGGCACAACAACCGAGACTGCGGCTACAATCTGAGCAAGGCATGGGAACCAGCTCTGAGTCTAATTAAGAACAGAATATTCCGGAAACAAAACGATCTGGCGATTAGAGATAACGAAGCAAGCCCATAGACGCGACCAATGACGCCTGACCACGAGCGCGGACCGTGGCGCCGAACGCGGAGTGAAAGCCTCGCGGGGGGCGGGATATAAGACGGCCGCGGGGACAAAAGGACCTCTGTACGTCAGCGCACCTGACGATGGCGACATGTCTGATCGCCGAAGTATTGTGCCTGTTGGACACTATGAACCGGCAGTACATCCCTGAACTGTTCGTGCAACAAATACGCCGGGAGAAACAGAAGAATCACATACTCCGTTGTTGTTATAGTGGTCTTCTGTCCAGTTGCTCTCCTCGTTACTCTATCCTGTGAAAGCCTGTTCATTTCTGAATAACCAATGCACTATGACGTGATGTATTGTCATCCACCACAATTCCATCGTTGGTTGGGAGAATCAACCCCATAAATGGCAGCAAAAGTTTGAACGTAACAATTTACAGTTAATGATCGATACACATGAACCAGAAGCCCCAGGCTATTCCATATGCAACCCACACCATTATGGAGCCACTACCAACTTTTACAGTGACTGCTGACAGTTTGAGGTCTGCGTCATACTTCAAAACTACCGCTACCTCTTACCATCTGAAGAGACGGTTTTACAATCGACTAGTATAGCAGAATATCAGCCTTTCCAGAGTAGGACACCCCCCCCCTTTCACCAAAAGAAAATAAAAAAAAAATTATTGATTTTTAAAGCTGCCCCAGGATGGGAACTTTTCTTGTTTGTTCACTGGCGTCGGCGGTGAACGGCCGGGTGTGTGGACTTTGTCCATCACGAATCCGCCCACGTGCCGCCCTATAAGCCTTGAGTGGAGACACGGTATCGCTCACAGTCGGCACAACCGGCCCCCCAATCAGATCGCTCCTCGGGGATGGAGGCTAGACGCCCTGCTTCCTTCTGCTTTGAGCCACCGTCCTAGCAGCATGCCTTAACTGTTAGCTCCGGCTACCTTCCTGCCGTCCGCTGCCATGCTCCGCAGGAGCTGATATTCCTGTTATCCGCCGAATGTGTAAACTGCCCTCTCGCCACCCTGTGTTATGTTGGTCAATTAAACCTCGTTTTCTCAAAGCCTTCTGCAATCAATTCGACTAGTCGACACCATGCCCACATTTCGCCAAGCCATTGTGTTAGACTAGAATGCAGCCGATATGGTGAAAGCATATCGCCCCTGATACCCTATTAAAATTCTGACGGGGACGAACATATCAAAGCGTTCCGTTTACTTGTTGTTTATGAAAAACGGGCTGTAAGGACACGCAACATCTCTCACTCACTGCGTCCCATGCTCGGTGAATGTGTCTTAACCTGACCAAGGACAAATTCTAAGTCCGCGCTCGGAAGTACAAAACAATGTTCAAATGTTTGTAGAGCTTATGGGACATAACTATGGGGTCATCAGTCCCTAAACTTACAAACTACTTATGAAATACGTTATACTAGAGACGGAACAAACATCCATGCCCGAGAGGTAATTCGAACTCCCGCGCGCTCCGCAACAGGGCGCTCCAGTACGTACGGCTAATCCTGCACGCCCCTCAGGGGCTCAGCATTAATTTGCTGAGTACGGGCTTGGCGAACCCGGGGTCCTGAGCTGTGGACTGTGTCGCGCCAACAGTCCGCTACACCGTAAGCTCTGTGCGTGCTTCAACGACCATCGTTCGGCGCGACGGTGGAACGTTGTACGTTTCAGAGCCCGGGGATCTTGGCTTAACCGCCCGGGTCGCGAGGACGGTACAAACCTCTATAAAAAAAACCTCAATCTCAAGGTGTGCTACGTGCCGAGGAGATGCATGGCTGTTGAGGTTGAACAGCCGCTAGCGAGCAACCTCTGAGGAACCTGCCGCACCTCAGTTGTACAAGGCTTACCCAGGCAAGCGGGGCTCTGCCTGGGTGGACCTTTTTTCCCTAGCTGCTCGTGGGACCACAATGAAACGAGCAACAGATAACGTTGGTGGACGTACAACCACCGTCTCTAAGCGTGGGAAGTTTCGTGCTACTTATTATGACCCCAAGTCGTTCCCTTCCTTGGCTGCGCCCTGGGAGGAACGCAGGGCTGCTAACAATGAACCATATTCGCCTAAATATCTTGTATGTACGAGGACTGATGGGGAATCATTTACAACAGTGAAGCCTCAGTTCTTCGTAGAACATCTGGAGGAGAGGTTTGGAGAGGTGGAGTCCCTCTCGAAGATGCGTAATGGCTCTGTCTTGATCCTCACCGCATCCCCAGCCCAGTCGCGGGCGTTGCTTGCTTGCGATAAGCTGGGAGATATCGCGGTCAACATTGCGCCACATAAGTCGCTCAATCTGGTCCAGGGCATTATTTTCCACAGAGATCTCCTCTTACAATCTGATGAGGAGCTGCGCGCCAACCTCGAGCGGCGAGGTGTTCACTTTGTCCGGCGCATCCATCGTGGGTCTAAGGACAATAAGGTTGCCACCGGTGCCTTCATTGGTGCCTTCGAAGGCGATACACTGCCGGAGAAGGTGAAGGTGATGTGCTACCGGGTTGATGTAAAACCCTACATCCCTCCTCCCATGAGATGCTTCCAGTGCTGGAAGTTTGGGCATATGTCATCCCGTTGCCCTTCCAGCGCCACTTGCCGGGATTGTGGACGTCCAGCCCACCCGGACGCACCATGTACTCCGCCGCCCATCTGCGTGAACTGTGGCCAGGAGCATCCTCCCTGCTCATCACAATGCCCTATGCTCCGGAAAGAGAGAAAAATTATTGAATACAAGACCTTGGACCGGTTGACCTATACTGAGGCGAAAAAGAAGTACGAGCGCTTGCACCCAGTTGCCATGACGACTTCTTTTGCAGCAATTACATCGTCAGCACCATCTGTGGCGACACCCATCTCCTCTCATTCTTTTTCTGTGGCCCCCCAGGGCCACAAACCTACATCTGCCCCCAAGGTAGTTGGGGGCCCCCTTCCTTCTTCTGCTCCCCAGGTACCTGCCTCAGGAGCAGCCTCCACCCTTCTGCCGGAGAAACAACAACCTTCTCCGGCACCCCTCGTTCGGAAGGGGTCCCTTGGGACACTCCCTTCCGAGGGTTCCGCCCGTGTCGCTTCCGACACACGCCAGCAGCAGGCCAAACCGAAGGCTGCTGGACGCGGGGCCTCATGCTCCTCCTCAGCCCCTGAGGCTGAGTCTGAGAAGCCAGCCCTGCCGGCGAAGCCCCCGAGGGGCAAGAAGGATCGGAGGAAAACTGTTAACGACGACGTGAAGGATACTACGGTGGCTCCCGAGCCACCTCACCACTCCACCTCGACCTCTGGGGACGAGGTGGAGATTCTAGCGTCCCCAGACGACCTCGCCGTCGGGGACATCACAGACCTAATGGATACTGAGCCAGAACAAAGGCAGACAGCGGATCTGAGTGACGCTGATTTGTAATCTCCATGTCTTCCCAGTTATCAGACAGCACTATCCTCCAGTGGAACTGCGGCGGTTTCTTTCCCCACCTGGCTGAGCTACGACACCTTTTAAGCATAACACCTGCCTTCTGCATTGCCTTACAGGAAACGTGGTTTCCAGCAATGCGGACCCCGGCCCTTCGTGGCTACAGGGGATATTACTGCAACCGTAGCTCATATAACAGGGTCTCAGGTGGTGTATGTGTGTATGTCCTTACTTCTGTTCATAGTGAACCTGTGCCCCTTCGTACACCACTAGAAGCAGTGGCTGTCAGGGTAAGGACAACACAAGAGTTTACCGTCTGCAGCCTTTATCTCCCTCCAGATGGTGACCTCTCTTTGAATGATTTGGCTGCACTTATATCGCAACTACCCCCGCCTTTCTTCTTATTGGGCGACTTCAATGCCCATAACCCGTTGTGGGGTAGTACTTCGCTTTCTGGGCGAGGCAGAGTAGTCGAGTCTTTACTTTCTCAACTCGACCTCTGCCTATTAAATACTGGTGCCCCCACACACTTTAGTGTGGCACATGGCACGTTCTCGGCCATTGATTTATCAATCTGCAGCCACAGCCTTCCACCATCTGTCCACTGGAGAGCCCACGACGACCTGTGTGGCAGTGACCATTTTCCGCTCTTTCTGTCACTCCCACAACGTCAGTCCCCAGAACGCCCCCCAAGGTGGGCTTTAGGCAGGGTTAACTGGGAAGATTACACATCCACCGCTATTGTTCAACCTCCCCCACTCTATTCCATCGATGTGGTGGTCGAGGGCGTCACTCACACCATTGTTTCCGCTGCAAAAGCTGCAATTCCATGCTCCACAGGGTGCCCACGGCGTAAGACAGTGCCGTGGTGGTCGCCGGAGATCGCTGAGGCCATTAAAGACCGCAGGCGGGCCTTACAGCGATACAAAAGGCACCCCTCTCAGGAGCACCTAATCAATTTTAAACGGCTTCGCGCTCGTGCTCGCCAGCTTATAAGAAGACGGAAACGGGAGTGCTGGGAGAGGTACGTTTCCACTATTGGGACAGGTACCTCAGCCTCGCAGGTCTGGAGTAAGATCAGGCGGCTACAGGGAATACAGACTACATCGGGAATCCCTGGGATCTCCACAAATGGAGTCCTATGTACGGACCCGGCCACTCTTGCAGAGATGTTTGCCGAGCATTATGCTCGTGCCTTTGCCTCTGCAAATTATCCACCGGCCTTCCGTGCAGTAAAGGAGATGGTAGAACGCCAGCCCCTCTCCTTTCATACCCGCCGCTCTGAATCTTACAACACTCCTTTTACAGAGTGGGAGCTCCTCAGTGCTCTTCAACAATGTCCAGACACGGCGCCAGGGCCTGATAGCATCCATAGTCAAATGCTGAAACATCTCTCAGCAGATAGTCGGAGGGCCCTACTTGCGGTCTATAACCGCATTTGGTGTGATGGTGTTTTCCCGTCACAGTGGCGGGAGAGTATCATCATCCCCGTACTTAAACCCGACAAACATCCTCTGAACTTGGATAGCTATCGGCCCCTTAACCTGACTAACGTTCCCTGCAAACTGTTGGAGCGGATGGTTAGTCGGCGGTTGTGTTGGATTCTTGAGACTCGGGGATTATTGGCTCCATGCCAGGGCGGTTTTCGCCAGGGTCGATCTACCACCGATAATCTGGTGTGCCTCGAGTCTGCAATCCGCACAGCCTTTTCCCGGCGCCAACACCTCGTTGCCGTCTTCTTCGATATGCACAAAGCATATGATACAACCTGGCGACGCCACATCCTCAACACTTTATATGACTGGGGCCTCCGAGGCTCCCTACCGATTTTTATTCAGAATTTTTTAGCCGTCCGTACCTTTCGTGTTCAAATTGGTGCTTCTCTGAGCTCCTCTCATGTCCAGGAAAATGGGGTTCCTCAGGGTTCCGTTTTAAGCGTCCCATTATTTTTAATCGCCATCAACGGTTTAGCTGCAGCGGTTGGATCATCGGTGTCCCCCTCTCTTTATGCTGACGACTTTTGTCTCTCTTTTAGTTCCTCCAGCACCCAAGTTGCTGAGCGCAGGTTGCAAGGTGCTATTCGGAAGGCGCAGAACTGGGCGCTTACCCATGGCTTTCAGTTTTCTGCCTCCAAGACCAGAGTGATGCACTTCTGCCGGCGTCGGACCGTCCACCCACACCCTGAACTTTATCTGAATGACGAACCACTTATGGTAGTGGAAACTCACCGTTTTTTAGGACTGGTCTTTGACGCCCGGCTGACATGGCTCCCCCACATTCGTCAGCTGAAAAGGAAGTGCTGGCGCCACCTCAACCTTCTCCGCCACCTGGGTCATACGACCTGGGGTGCTGATCGCTCGACACTGTTGCGGCTTTACACGGCGCTGGTGCAGTCCCGTCTCGATTTTGGGTGCATTGCCTATGGGTCTGCGGCACCTTCGGCACTGCATCTCCTGGACCCCATTCAAAACTGTGGGGTCCGCATTGCGACGGGCGCTTTCCGCACCAGCCCGGTGAACAGTTTACTAGTGGAGGCTGGGATCCCACCTTTGGGGATCCGCCGCCAACACCTGCTCGCAGCTTATGCAGCGAACGTGTATTGCTCCCCAGGCCACCCAAACCGTCGTTTTCTTTTTTCTAATGTGGTCGTCCCTCACCATCAGCGACGCCCCAGGTCAGGTCATACGATAGCCTATAGAGTTCGGTCCCTCCTCCTGGAACTTGTCTTAGCCCCTTCCGTGTCCATATCGGGTCCAGGTGCATACACCTCTATGGTGTTTGACAAGGCCGTCTATTCGGCTGGACTTGGCCCATGGGCCCAAAGACTCAGTACCACTGGAGGCGCTCCGCCGTCAGTTCTCGGCTGTCATAGCGGAGTTCCGTGGTTATGACCTGATCTACACCGATGGCTCAATGGTGGATGACCGTGTTGGATTTGCCTATACACACGATGACCATGTGGAACAGCACTCTCTGCCGAATGGCTGCAGTGTTTACACTGCAGAGCTGGTGGCCATTCACAGAGCTCTTGTGCATATCCAGTCTTGCTCAGGCGAGTCTTTTGTTGTTTGCAGCGACTCCCTGAGCAGCCTTCGAGCTCTGGAGCACTGTTACCCACGGTCTACCCTGGTGTTGGCCGTTCAGGAGACACTTTATGCCATTACACGGTCCGGGCGATCGGTGGTGTTCATCTGGTCTCCAGGTCATGTTGGTATCCCGGGCAATGAACGTGTTGACAGGCTTGCCAAGCAGGCTGTAGGTATGTCCTGTCTAGAGATCGGCCTCCCGGCTTCTGATCTCCGTTCATTGTTGCGCCAGAAAGTACGTCAGCTTTGGGATACTGAGTGGCGTAGCCTGCACACGCCCAACAAGCTCCGGGTGGTCAAGGAAACGACGGTTGCATGGCGCTCCTCCATGCGCGGTTCACGACGGGACTCAGTGGTTTTATGTCGCCTCCGCATTGGGCATACGTGGCTCACCCATGGACATCTCCTTCGGGGTGAGGACCCAGCCCAATGTCGGTGTGGCTCCAATTTGACAGTCGTCCACATATTGTTGGACTGCCCCCTTTTAACCGCCTTGTGGAGACATTTTAACCTCCCTGCTGTTTTATCAGAAGTTTTAGGTGACGATGCCACAATGGCAGATACCGTTTTACGTTTTATTCGAGCAGGGGGATTTTATCGTTCTCTCTAACTGGAGATTTCTTTGTGAAACCGAGTGGTTGACTTTTCCTTTTTTATTCTTATGGTCGGTCAACCACGGCTATCGGTTTCTTTGTTGTAAGTTGTCTTTGTGTAACCATCTTTTGTTTAATCTTGTGGTTCTTGATGTTTTATGGACTAGTGGGACTCCTCTCCCACTTCGATATTTTAAACTCTAGGCGTATTATCTTTTACGTGTTTGGCTTTACTTTTGACGCCTAGAGATGGAATGGGGGACTGATGACCATTGCAGTTTTGTCCCCCTTAAACAACTAACAACAACAACAACAACAACAGTCCTGCACGGCGGCAAGTACAAATCAATCAAAAGAAATTACTATAGCGCAACGATAAGAGAGATATGAATCCATTGGACATGAAGAGCGAGGTGAGATGTTGTTATGGACAGTGCACGGACATTATCATCACAGTTTTCTCAGTATCAAAGTATTCAGCATCGACGCAGAACGCGTGTATGCAAACCAATACGTACAGTATATTATCCCAGAACCAGGGGGCGATATGGAAGTGCACATTGGGTCAATCATCGAGGGAAGTTACCTCAAATGAACATTTATTATAACATTCAACACTCATTGTTCCGTTTAACAATTAATGTTTGTATTCCTAACATAACGTCCATGTTTGGAGTCATGACGTGACGTAGTCCTCATATTCGAGTGAGGAGTGGAGAGTAAAGAGGTACCTCTAACAACATACTATTGATATCATAAAAGAAAAATTTAACTATTCGGCATAAAATTGGTTTAATTGCATGAATTGGTATGCCTGAAGATAGTCGGAGGCAAGACTGAAGTGGAAAGTAAAGTAACCACGTGACCAATGGTCGATGCAACACTTCCATTCATTAGTGGATGACGGCGCAAGTTACTTGCATAAAATAATTTATAGCTTACACAGATATTGAATGAAATGCTAATCGAGAACTAAGCCAATACTTTCGACCACATGGCTCACAAAGAGAGTGTACAAAATACGTAAAATATCTGCCCCAAAATTGTGCCGAGCAGACCAATTACACCAAATATCCCGTACGTAACAATACCGACCTAATAATCATCATAGGCGAATCTTAGCATAAAAGAACAAAGTATGGACTTTGAAGGAAGCTATCGGCCGTCCAGCGGTCGGATAGCGACTACGGAGGGAGATTTGGCAACCCTCTGACATGCAATATTCTGGGCGCTGGACTAAAATCGCATGTGTCTGACGTGCTACAACAACTAGCGAGTTAGTATTGAGAACATCCTGATGTCGGAACTTCTCTGGCGGCTATATGTTAACGTTGAGTAATTGAAGAACATAATGCTGATAAATGCAAGCGGGTCAATGGTGACGCAATCACGAGAGGCCGTGTATGCTTGTCACGCTTTTACGAAACGCAGTCGACTTGGTTGTCTGCTGCCAGTTACCGCTAGACTGTGCCTCCCTGTCCTGACAGATGCGTCCGTCGTACTTCCCACATTGGGTTCCTCGTCATTTCACGCAGTGCTGCTTGTCTGTCAGCGCTAACAACTGTGCGCAAACGCCGCAGCTTTCGCATATCAAGTGCAGGCCTTCAGCCACTGCGTCGTCCCTGGTGAGAGGTCATGCCTCAAATACGGTGCTATCCAGTACAACGCCGTGAAATGTTCAAATGTTTGTAAATCTATCTGACCAAACTGCGTGGTCATCAGTCCGTAGCTTACAAACTACTTAAAGCTAGGTAAAATAACCTACCGACAAACACACACACCCATGCCCCAGGGAGGACTCGAACCTCCGACAGCGAGCAACCGCCCGCTCCGCAGCGAAGTGCCTTAGACCGCTTTTTGAATATAAGATAGTGCAAATGCAACTTACAAACTTATAAATTAAATACTGCGTTACACTCTTAGGATAACGCGTGGCTGTGGAAGGGAAGTTAATGACCTGTAACATGAAGATACATTTCAACCAAAATGTATACCAACTGCTCACCACGTATCAATAACTATTGTGGGGGTTAGACATTAAAAGCACATCCAGGAGAGAAATTGAGTTTTGTGGCTGACTGTGATCTTCTGGTTGTGGTGATAGGGTTGGCGTGGGAACGAAATATATAAATCTAATCTAGAACGACAGTCGTCTTTATAATTTCGTTGGCTGTGACACTACTGATAAAATAATTCCTATACCACATTTAAATCATTAGTAAAATAAGTTATTAGTTCAATACCTGAAAGGACAGACATTTTTTATGATCCACAGCTGTCCTAAATACTTTAAAATGTATTAGATAACTGTGAAACCCTTGAGATATGACAATTTGTTTACTACTACTCCTGTTCTGGCATGAACTGCCATACGGCACTGACAGATAATGTACCTGTACCTAATATAGCTGTTGTCTATGAATATGCTGTCAATGAATAATATTAGAATTAATATTATCGGTTTACTTAATGCCCCGTCATACCAACAGCATCAGAAGACTGACAGATAGCCAACTAGCATTTAAAAATACATTAATAGAATGTCTGAATGATAACTCCTTTTACTCATTGGATGAGTTTTTAGATATAAATTGGTAAAAATAATAATAGTCATAATAATAACATAAAAATAAAAAATAATAAATAATTCATGTAAAATTTTGTGTAATGTAATGTCTTATATGGACACCCCTCATTAACCTGACATGTTCCACATCATTACGAAGTGTCGTATTCATGATCTATGGAACAAGTATTAATCTAATGTAATCTAGATATTGTCTACTTAATCAAAAATATGTAGACCGCCTCCCTGACAACATGTAAGATAACGGATATGTAAATAAGACGTTTTCAGTCAATATCGCTTCCTTCTCTTAATTACATGACCGGTTTTGGCGTGTTAGACGCCATCTTCAGACCTATACTAGTTTTTTACAGCCGGCCGCGGTGGCCGAGGGGACTGAGGCGCTTCAGTCACGGCCTGCACAGCCACTACGGTCGGGGGTTCGAATCCCCCCTCGGGCATGGATATTTGTGCCGTCCTTAGTTGTAGGTAGTTCATAAGTAGTTTGTAAGTTTAGGGCCTGATGACTCCGTAGTTAAGTCCCTTAAGCTTAACAAACATTTGAACATTTGAATTTTTTACATGACTTCACTGCTATTGCAACAATTTTTAACATAGCAAATTGGTATACTTCCACATTGATATGTCATGCAAATAAAATTTACGCGTCAATAATAAAACGACTGAATCCATCTTTCTCAAGGTCTAAGTCAGAGGAACTTCAGAATAAAGTTCAGTACTGACTGAAGTGAAGCACAATGTTAAACTGTAAGAAGTAATACCGTAGGGTAGATCATCTCTGAGTTTGCAACAGGAACAGACATAAACGAGGGTTGCCCTCAAAAATATACGGTATTCTTTTTTGGTCCCTCAAAGACAATTTTGCGAATGCAGAATGTTACATATCACTTATTTTAAGTTTCGTCGCTGCTATTCCGCCAGATAGCGTCGTTGCAGGAACGTTCCAAAATGGCGTCTGTAGGCAATGTACGCTACCTTGAAACAACTTACGGGTGTGCTGCCGGGTGACGTCGACAACCGCCGATATTTGGACAGGAGCACATTCTGCCTTTCTTAAGGCACAACTGCACTCCAGTAAGCAATGTGTAAGCGCATTTAATACCTCGGTTTGCAAGGGGTGAACATTTAATATTATAACTGTTCAACTGTTTGTAATTCTATGGGACCAAACTACGTTGGTCATCAGTCCCTAGACTTACAAACTACCTAAAGTAAGTTAAATTAACCTAAGGACAACACACACATCCATGTCCGAGAGTGGATTCGAACCTCCGACGCGGGAGGCCACGGGATACGTAACTTGGCGCTCCAGACCGCTCGGCTACTCCCGCGCGGCTGGAAGATTATACACACAGTACAAGTCACTACAGAGACACCACAACTTAAGACGATCAAACAATAAAAATATCGTTAGTGACTATTAATCAACAGGTGAGGCATCATTAATTCTGGCTCTCTCGCCAAAAAACAGAAACAGTGCCGGATTTCAAGCAGAATTTAAACAAAAACCATACTCTCCGTTTATAAGGTCTCTCGCTAGTTTAATTTCAACAGCTTTCTTAATACCACTATACCAATAGGTAGAAGTGCATGCCTGAATGTCTGTGTTGTTGTATTCCATAGGATGACTGGTGTCAAGAAAGTGTCCTTCAACGGTGGATTTGTTTGGCTGTTGCAAGCGAATGTAACGTTTGTGTTCAATACACCGGTCTTCCACAGTCCTGATTGTATGACCTATATAAGGCATGGTATAACTGCAAGGAGCCGACCGCGATGGCCGAGGGGACTGAGGCGCGCCAGTCACGGTCTGCACGGCCACTACGGTCGGGGGTTTGAATCCCCTTTCGGGCATGGATATTTGTGCCGTCTTTAGATTTAGCTAGTTCGTAAGTAGTTTGTAAGTTTAGGGACTGATGACCCATAAGCTATACAAACATTTGAACTGCAACACCAGCCTTACGCAAACCAAGATAATCCTTTACGGACTACAACAGGACCTTAGAGAGTGGTCGAAAAACACATTTCACATGATATTTCAGCAAATTACGCCCAATCTTGTTTGGTCATCTTTGATAGTGTTGCCTCCGTTGTACTGTGTGTTATCTTCGTTGGTTATCATTTGTAAGCCGAGCTATTAAATTCGCTTGCACATTGCTTCCTTAAGAGCAGTTGTGCCTTCAGAATGGTAGGGTGTGCCCCTGCCGAAATATCGGCGTTTGTCGAGGACGCCACCGGGCAGTGTACCCGTAAGTTGTTTGAAAATTCATTACACCGGGAAACGTCATGGTTCCACAACGTACGTTATAAACAAAGTGCCGAGATTGAATTTCTCATTACAGAGGAAACATCAGTAGAAACGATTCCCAAACGGTTGTGCAAAGGCTACGGAGTACCTGTGGTGCACAGGAGTACCGCCAGCCGCTGGGCACAGAGCGCGAGGCCACCGGGAGGCGGCTCTGCGGAGGCCATCGGTCAGGAGGGCCACCCGCGGCTGCCACACCCGACTACCTGCAGCGATCTGCTGTTGTCACTCACGAGAAGAGGTGCGTTATGACTTGGCAGGTGGCGCCGGATCGGTCAATCACCGCCACGCGAGAATGGCCGCGCGGTCCAAGGCGTCATGCCACGGATAGCGTTACCACACCCGGTCAAAGGTGAGAATCTTCCCTCGCACATGGGTACGTGTGTTATCCATACCGTAAGTTTGATGGATTTAATACAGGTGCAAACCGACGGCCTTAGCAGTTTGGTCCCTTGTGATTACAAGTATTACATTTGAGAACAACACAAACTAACAAATACACACACACACACACACACACACACACACACACACACACACACACACTAAGCAATACTCAGAGTTATGTTGACATTTTTTCTCTGACTACATGTAACGTCACTTTCTTGAGTAGTGAAGATTAGCTCATGCAAGTGCCATCGAGTACTCAACAAGCTCGAACATTCCCGAGGAATGCTGCCCTCGATGGGCCAACAGAGAGATAAACTACACTTCTCGCCATTAAAATTGCTACACCAAAAGGAAGACATGCTAAAGACGCAAAATTGAACCGACAGGAAGAAGATGCTGTGATATGTAAATGACTAGAATTCACACAAAGTTGGCGACACCTACTACGTGCTGACATGAGGAATGTATCCATCCGATTTCTCATACACAAACAGCAGTTGACAGCCGTTGCCTGGTGAAACGTTGTCGTGATGCCTCGTTTAAGGAGGAGAAATGCGTACCACCACTTTTCCGACATTGATAAAGATCGGATTGTAACCTATCGCTATTGCGGTTTATCGTATCGCGACATTGCTGCCTGCGTTGGTCCAATTACTGTTAGCAGAATATGGAATCGGTGGGTTCAGGAGGGCAGTACGGAACGCCAAGCTGGATCCCAACGGTCTCTTATCACTAGCAGTCGAGATGACAGGCATCTTATCCGCATGGCTGTAACGGATCGTGCAGCCACGTCTCGATCCCTGAGTCAACAGATGGGAACGTTTGCAAGACAACAACCATATGCACGAACAGTTCGACGACGTTTGCAGTAGCATGGAGTATAGGGCTCAGAGCCCGTGACTGCAGTTACCCTTGACGCTGCATCTCAGACAGGAGCGCCTGCGATGGTGTACGCAATGACAAACCTGGGTGCACGAATGGCAAAACATCATGTTTACGGATGAATCCAGATTCTGTTTACTGCATCATGATGGTAGCATCCGTGTTTGCCGACATCGCCGTACTGGCGTATCATCCGGCGTGATGGTATGGGGTGCCGTTGGTTAAACGTCTCCATCACCTCTTGTTCTCATCGACGGCACTTTGAACAGTGGTCGTTACATTTCAGATGTATTACGACCCGTGGCTCTACCCTTCATTCGATCCCTGCGAAACCCTACATTTCAGTAGGATAATGCACGACTGCATGTTGCAAGTCCTGTACTGGCCTTTTTGGATACGGAAAATGTGCGACTGCTACCCTGGCCAGCACATTATCCAGGTCTCTCACCAATTTAAAACGTCTGGTCAATGGTGTCAAGCAACTAGCTCGTCAGAAAACGCCAGTCACTACACTTGATGAACTGTGGTATCCTGTTGAATCTGCATCGGCATCTGTACATGTAGACGCCATCCAAGCCCTGTTTGACTCAATGCCCAGGCGTATCAAGGCCGTTATTACGGCCAGAGGTGGTTGTTCTGGGTACTGATTTCTCGGGATCTATGCACCCAAATTGCGTGAAAAAGTAATCCCATGTCAGTTCTAGTATAATATATTTGTCCAATGAATACCCGTTTGTCATCTGCATTCCTTCTTGGTGTAGAAATTATAGTGGCCAGTAGTGTAATATTTCCCTCTGCAATTCTCATGTCTTGGTTACAACACCTTCCATGAATAATATTTCCTTTTATATATCCTTTCCTTTCAGTTTTATTATTTTACAATATTATCAGACATTTCTCTAATTGTAAAATAAAACTGTTGGGAGTATAAAATAAAAATACCACTTCTGTTGTACTAATACTACAACACGTTTGCCCACAAGACTATTTATTAACACAACATACTGATACACAGTCTCTACGACGAACACAATAGTTCTAAATTAACTGGCAAGCACAAGGTTTCTTCCTTGAAGGGACAAATAATGTACCTCACTCTTTAACAGGGAATTCTGGCGGCTACATAAAAACAGTTGATCCGAACCATTACCCCAAAACGGAAGTCAGTGGTCAGACACTAATTAAAAGTACAAACAGCGTCCACGATATCCGACTGAGTTGGCGAAGAGTCGACTAGTGGCTGGCGAAGGTTGGCAGTAATAAACAGTCCTTGCCCAGTTCGTAGCACTCGGCATGTCTCGGCGTGAAAGACTGGCATGTGCATCGTTGCAAACTCCTTATACAGCTGACAGCGGACCATCAGCGGTCGGCGTAAGCATCCTGGTTGTGTCCGGTAGACAGACTGAGGGCGACTACCACTTGTGGATCGATGCTTTGTAGGAATAGGAGACCTCTCTGACAGTTCCGTGCTTGTGGTTTAAGCGCCTGTTCAGCCGCGACCTGCAGAACACGAAAGTCTGCTGGGTAGACTGCTCATTAGGGGTTTCTCTCCCGGCAAGTTACAGGGTGATCAATCCTCAGCGCAACCGCATTTGCGGCGTGCGACTTCCCGGCGATGGCAGCTGCGGCGCCCGCTTACTGCGCCGCCCAGTGTCTGCACTAAATTTGATACAGATTGACGCGCAAGTTATTTCTGACGTACATAACACAAACACTTAGAAAGAAAAGTTTATTACTCACCTGTCTTATGCAAGGTGGTGCTGGAACTGCCTCCCTTCGTTGTCCAAGTATTTCTGGCACCTGCTGATGAAGTTGCTCATTACAGTCATTCAGTCTGAAAAAGGTGCATGACGGAGAAATTGACTCGAACTTAAATTTCTTTTCGGATGTATCATGGTCCCCATATGTGAATACGTTAATTTGCAAAATAATCGTTACTGGAGTTAGGAAAAGGGTAACTTAATTCACGAGCAATTGATGCATGATCAAAACGTAGGAGTGTGGTGTGGTGTTAGTGGCGAGAGAATAATAGGCCCTATATATTTTCAGGAAACAATTAATAGTGACAGGCTGTGGTGCCATACGTGGGGAATTTTCCCTACACGTAGGTACTCTGGTATAATTTTACAATCGTCGACACATGCCTAGCCGGTAATGTTGGCAACGGAACAGTTGTGGCCGGCCGCTGTGGCCGAGGGGACTGCGGCGCGCCAGTCACGGTCTGCACGGCCACTACGGTCGGGGATTCGAATCCCCTCTCGGGCATGGATATTTGTGCCGTCCTTAGTAATAACTAGTTCATAAGTAGTTTGTACGTTGAGGCACTGATGACCCCGTAGTTAAGTCCCATAAACTCTACAAACATTTGTACATTTAATTTGAACAGTTGTCAGCACGCATGAATGAAGCTGAATAATTGTTGCAAAGTTTGAAGTAGCCAATGATATTTTAGAGGGTTTCGTTGTTTTATGTTCATAGTAAACAATATTAATTTGAAAACTTAGTTTCGGACACATTAAAATTGATGCGAAATATAACGATTTCAATGTACAGTAGTAGATTGGAGAGTCAGTTTGGAAATAGTGTTAGAAAACGTCAGCACAAGGAAAATTTATTGTTTCCATGAACGAAAGACGTTTTATTACCTTGACGAAATTGTTATTTACGTCAGGACGATATACTAGTTAGAACTTATAAATGAGGAGCTGCTGACAAGAAAATGCGCTAAAAGATATGCGACAGCCAACGTTATAATGAACAAAGCGCTTTCTAGATATTCGTTGTCAACATAGCATTACTCTTTGAAAATATGAATGATGCAGACTAACGGACTTCCTTTTTTCTGCTGACTGTGAACTAAATAATTACTGCTGTTCCTACTCTATGGTTGATAGTGTTTCGATGTATCCTCCTGCGGTCAATAAATCAGTTACCCTCGTGTAAGTGCACTCGGAATTAGTGGCATATTTGGTGAAACTAATTTATCCTGTTCCTCTCTATGGTTGACAGGTTCTTGATGTACCCTTGTCCGATCGATAAATCAGTAATCCTCTTGTAACATAGCACTTGGAATTCGCTGCATAATCTACACTTTACTCCATCAATCAGTACCGATCAGTCAATGGAAAAATATATCTAGCAAGTGAAGCATGATTCCAAATATTTATTTTAAAGTTTTTCAAAATAGTAACATGTCACATTAATCAACTCATTAACCTCTGCTGGCCGGACTCCTGGATGCAGCCCCTCCCAGACCCAAATCCTGGCCACGACCCTGATGTAGGGGCATTAATGAGGTGGTAGGGAGAAAGTAGGGAAAACGTAGGTACATTTTTGTGAGACTGTAGGAATTTTCTCTTTTTGTCATCTGGCAACACTGGTGACAGGTGTGTTGAAAACATATTGCGGCCTTTTTTGCCCAATTAACTGAAAGAGAACATCATACCTTAGTGGCATTTCACCAAAACTGTGCGATGGCACATACAGCCAACTCATCATTATCGGAAATTGTTAATGTGTTCTGTGAAGGAATTATAAGTAAGAACGTTTGGCCCCCTCGTTTCCCCGTTTTAACTCTGTTCGATTTTTATCTGTGGGGAGCGTTAAAAGAGAAAGTGTACAAATCAAATCCTCACATTTTAGATGAACTAAAAACAAACATTCGTCATGAAATCACTGCAGTTGCTCAGAGGGAACTTCAGAGTGTAAGGAGCAACTTCCCCAACAGGTGTCAGAAATGCTCGAAGAACGAAGGGAGGCAGTTCCAGTACCTCCTTACGTAATACAGGTGAGTAATAAACTTTTCTTTCTAAGTGTTTGTGTGATGTATGTCAGAAATAACTTGCGCGTCTAGCCGTATTAATTTTATTGCGGACGTCGGGCGGCGCGATATGCGGGCACCGTAGCTGCCATCGCCAGCAAGTCGCACGGCGCAAAGGCGGTTGCGCTGAGGATTGATCAGCCTGTAACTTCTGTAACTTTAAACACACATTAATGAAGAAACGGCCCATTATATTACTAAGGTGATGCGCCATCAATAAAAATAAATGCACATCTAAGAATTCTAATATTACTGCGAGGGTTATGTAATATTTCCATTTTGATACAGAAAATGTTATAGGGCAGTACAATCAGCTATGGAAGTATTTCGGAGAGGGCCACTTGTATCTCAATATGTATGATGCATTATATCACAGCATCAATAACAAGAATGTAGACGGGCAGACGTGAAAGAGGGCTAGCGCAACACGCGAAGTACTCGGGAAGTTACAATCGGATGAAGCACTATGCGAGCGGCGAAAAAGAATCGACACCTATCTATCTTACGTCACGAGGGCAGGCTGGAAGGGGAGGGGATGCGTCTAGCGAGAGGCTGCTGTCCCAGGGAGGCGTGATGAAGACGGATGGTGACGGCCGACGAACGATCCGATGGCAGAAGTGGCTGGCGGGAAAGAAGAGCGCGACCAACAATAATCTATGTAGAGCCTTGGGAAGCAGGCGTTTTAATATCAAAGTAATTCCAAATGGGGCCACTACCTCACTGTTGAAACACGTCCACTGATTGTGTGGTACTGTTCCATTTTTTGAGTTATTCATAAACCTGAAGTGTTTCTCCACAATTAATATTGTCTATTAGTATGTTAATTATTTTTATTCTGTTTATTAATGATCAGTGCCAATTGTTTATAAAAGTTTCCACCCGTGTGATTGCACTTGTGTGTTCATGTCAATGTGGAAGATAGTTTTTAAAACTGACTGACTGCCACGCAATGGCTTACAGTCGCCGCCTCGCGCTTTAGAGCCTCGTTTAATTGAATTAACAACGCATGGCTTCGTTTGTTGTCTGCGCTGGCGTCTGCTGGGTGGCCAGAGACAAGTTTACTTGGAAAGATGGCGAGGTGGCCGTATTCTTAGTGTGGTGCCAACTTAATCTTGGATGAAAGAGGTTACCAGAGACTTCTCCGGGAGCCGTTCAAGACGTTATTATCATCCTCAGGTAGAGAGGGATTGGTAGACACTATACTCTGAACGCGCTCTGTATGGGTTTGTAGCGCGCTCTACTTCCGGTGTGTGGTGGGGAAGGTTTTGGCGTGACCTTAGAGCTTCACTCTTACTGCGACCGTGGAAGTAAGTACTTCGTCGAATAATGCTGAGGGGAAGGCATGCTGTTAGAACTTTGCTTTCTTTGACATCAGGCAGTCTTGGTTTATCACTGATAGTTTCTTTGAGTAATTCTTTCGCTATGCGAGGCATAGTGTTTCTTAATTTACAGAACTCAAGTAATTCAATGTAAATCTAGTATTTGCATTTTAATTCTGGTGATGATTCTGTGTCCGGTTTTTCTCAAGTTACAATACTCGTGTGCAGCTCGCAGCCTTTGTGTAAACTTAGTATTTTTAAATTTTCTTGTTGTTTTTTAACCAACGATTTCGCTTCGCGTCTGTATCCACATGCTAAATATTTCTCAGATTTTCTAGTTTGATTCCGTCTTTCCTGTCTTGTATGACCGACTGCACCACGTGCTTTCGTAACTTTCATTACTTCGGCCTTCAGCCATGTTTTTATTAATAGTAGCTTCCTTCTATATCAATTCTCACGTGTGCTTTACTTGCTTATTCTAAATTAATTTCTGTTGTAAATTCTGTGTAATTCCTCGTGATCGTACACCACGTGGTACTTAAGAATAGTATACCACTGCCTCCCCAAACAAGAGTTGGTTTATTGCCCAGTGTTTTTAATGTTGTGCTTCAAGACACCCGACATCTCGTCAAAACGCCGCTGACGCTTCGTTTGTTGCTGCTATAAACTGTCCCTGCATAGGTGATGTACCGCAAGCATTATGCATGTGTCTGGCTTTGAATGTATGAATGTGCTTTCATCTATCCATTGTGTGTTTGCAATTTTCTTCCCACATTACCTCCATATTTATTATGTGAAGTAACGTTACGATTTAATTCACTATTGTACACATTATTATGTGCGTAATTTGGTCTTCCCATATTGATATTTTATTATTCAATAGATGGTGATTGAATGTATCAAACCTGTGCTTATAATTTCTTGCTCCACGTCCCATGTTTAATTACCTATTAAATTATTTTTAATACTAATTTTGTGTTTGTTAAAACGTTGGCTGGTTCCTTAAGAAGTGAGCAGTTAGATAAATTTCCATTGCGCAAATACTATAGGCACTCGCAAGTTAATTTAGAGCTGCACTGAGCGTTTTAACTTGCATCTGCAGATCTCAACTGTCCGAGATCTTGCTTAAATAATTTAACAGGCTACTTTCACTATATTACTGTTGCACCAATCGAGCACTCAAATTTCCCTTGTCAGTGCATAGCACTAGCAGTAATGAGGCTCTTCAGATGTTGTTGTTATGGTCTTCAGTCCGGAGACTGGTTTTATGCAGCTCTCCACCCTACTCTATCCTGAGAAAGCCTTTTCATCTCCTCATAAGAACGACAACCCACATCCGCTTGAATCTGCTTACTATACGCGTCTCTTGGTCTCCGTCTGCGACTTTTACCCCACACACTTCCCTCCAATGCTAATTTTACGATTCCCTGGTGTCTAAGAATGTCTCCAACCAAGCGATCCCTTCGTTTAGTCAGGATATGCCAAAAATTCCTTTTCTCAGCAATTCTGTTCAGTACCTCTTTATTAGTTATGCGATCTACCCACCTAATCTTCAGCATTCTTCTGTAGCACCACATTTCAAAAGCCTCTATTCTCTTCCTGTCCACACTGCTTATCGTCCATGTTTCACTCCAGTACAAGGCAACACTCCACACAAATGCCTTCAGAAAAGACTTCCTTACACTTAAATTAATATTCGATGTTAGCAAATTTCTCTTTTTCAACAATGCTTTTCTTCCCATTGCCATTCTGCATTTTATATCCTCTGTACCGCGACCATCGCATGTTATTTTACTACCCTAGTAACAAAACTCATCTACCACCTTCATTGTTTCGTTACCTAATCTAATTTCTTCAGCATCACCCGATTTTCTAAGACCGCATTCCATTATTATTGTTTTGCTCTTGTTAATGTTCATTTTATACGACCTCATCAACACACTGTCCATTCCATTCAACTGCTCTTCCAGGTCCTTTGCTATCTCTGACAGAATTACAATGTCATCAGCAAAACGCAATGTTTTTATTTGTTCCCCCTGAACTTTAATCCCTATTCCAAATTTTTAATTGCTTTCCATCACCGCCTGCTCGATGTGCAAATTGAATAACATCGGAGAAAGGCTACAACCCTGTCTTACTCCCTTCCCAACTGATGCTTCCCTTTCATGCCTTTCGAGTCTAATAACTGCGGTCTGGCTTTTGTACAAGTTGTAAATAACTCTTCTTTCCCTACTTTTTACCCCTGCTGACTTCAGAATTTGAAAGAGTATATTCCAGTCAACATTGTCAAATGCTTTCTCCAAATCTACAAAAGCTAGAAATGTAGGTTTGCCTTTCCTTAATCTATCTTCTAAGATAAGACGTAAAGTGAGTATTGCCTCCTGGGTTCCTATGTTCCTCCTGAATCCAAACTGATCTTCCCCGAGGTCAGCTTCTACCAGCTTTTCCATTCTCATTCGAGTTAAAATTTTGCAACCATGACTTATTAAACTGATGGTTCTGTAGTTTTCACACCTGTCTGAGCCTGCTTTCTTTGGTATGGGGATTATTACATTTTTCTTAAAGTCTGAGGGTATTTCATCTGTCTCATACATCCTACACACCAGTTCAAATAGTCTTGTCATGGCTGGCTCTCCCAGAGACTTTAGTAGCTCTGAGGGTATGTCATCTACTCCTGGGGCCTTGTTCCGACCTAGGTCTTTCAAGGCTCTGTCAAATTCATCTCTCAGTATAGTATCTCCTATTTCATCTTGATCCACTTCCTCTTCCCTTCCTACAACATCGTCTCTAACTTCATTTCCTTTGTAGAGCTGCTCTATGTACTCTTTCCACCTTTCAGCTTCCCCTTCTTTGGTGAGAACGGGCTTCCCTTCTGAGTTCTTGATATTCGTAGAGTTGCTTTTCTTGTCCCCAAATGTCTCTTTTATTTTCCTGTAGGCGATATCTACTTTTCCCCTTCTTACACATTCTTCTACAGATTTGCATTTGGTTTCTAGCCACTCCTGCTTAGCCATTTTGCACTTCCTGTCAATCTCATTTTTTAGTCGTCTTTACTCCATTTTGCCTGTTTCATTTACTGCATTTTTATATTTTCTCCTTTCATCAATTAAATTTAGTATTTCCTGTGATATCCAAGGATTTTTGTAGGTCTTGCCTTTCTACCTATTTTGTCCTCTGCTGCCTTCACTATTTCATCTCTCAATGCTACCCATTCCTCTTCTACTGTTTTATTTCCCCCTGTTTCTGTCAATTTTTGCCTAAATCTCCCTCTGAAATTCTCCAGAACCTCACTTTCCTTCAATTTATCTAAGTCCCATCTCCTTATTTTCCTACCTTTCTGCAGTTTTTTCAGTTTCAGCCTACAGTTCATGACTAACAAGTTATGGTCAGAGTCTATATCTGCTCCTGGGTCTGCCTTACAGTTCATAACCTGGTTCCGGAATCTATGTCTTACCATTATAAAATCTATCTGATACCTTCCGGTGTCTCCTGGTCTCTTCCACGTATACAACCTTCTTTTGTGATTCTTAAACCACGTGTTTGTTATGATTATATCATGTTCCGTGCAAAATTCTACCAGGCGACTTCCTCTTTCATTCCTTCTGCCCAGTCCATAGTCACCTACTATTTTTCCTTCTCTTCCTACTACCGAATTCCAGTCTCCATTCACAATTAAGTTTTCCTCTCCCTTAAGTGTCTGATTAATTTCGTTTAGCTCCTCATATATTTCTTTGATCTCCTCATCATCGGCAGAGCTAGTTGGCATATAAACCTGTACTACTGTTGTCGGTGTTGGCTTCGTATCTATCTTGACAATGATAATGCGATCACTGTGCTGCTCATAGTAGTTTACCCGCATTCCTATTTTCTTATTCATTTCTTATTAGTCCTACTCCTATGATACCCCAAACTGATTTTGTATTTATAATCCTGTACTCACCTGACCAGAAATCCTGTTCATCCTGCCACCGAACTTCACTAATCCTCACTATATCTTACTTCAACCTATCCATTTCCCTTTTTAAATTTTCTAATTTTCCTACCCGATTAAGGGATCTAACATTCCACGCTCCGATCCGTAGAATGCCAATATTGTCTTTCCTGATGACAACATCCTCCTAAGTAGTCCCCGCCCGGAGATCCGGAATATTTTACCCGAGAGGATGCCATCATCATATTTCCATACAGTAGAGCTGCATGTCCTCGGGAAAAGTAACGGCTGTAGTTTCCCCTTGCTTTCAGCCGTTCGCAGTAGCTGTGTGGCAACGCCACATTAGCTGATGTTACAAGGCCAGCTCAGTCAATCATCCAGACTGTTGCCCCTGTAACTACTGAAAAGGCTGCTGCCCCTCTTCAGGAACCACACGTTTGTCTGGCCTCTCCACAGATACCCCTCCGCTGTAGTTGCACCTACGGTACGGCTATCTGCACCGTTGAGGCACGCAAGCCACCCCACCTCGGCAATGTCTGTGGTTCATGGGGGTGGGCTCTTCAGATATGCGTCTTTATTCAAATTACATGTTTAAACTTACAAATATTTAAACATGTAATTTGAATAAAGATGCTCTTCAGATATGCATCTTTATTCAAATTACATGTTTAAATATTTGTAAATTTTTCGGATTAACTACTGAGATGTTCAGTCCGTAGCCTTACAAACTACTTGAGCTAACTGAAACTAACCTCAGGAGAAGACACTCCTTCATTCCCAAGGAAGGACTCGAACCTTCGACGGGGATCAGCCCCGCGATCTACAGTAAGGCGAGTTAAAGCAGTCGGGCATTCCAATGTGGCGTTTTCTATTCATGGAAACACACAATTATTTATTTACATTTAAGTACTTTTACGCTTCACCTAACTCTTGTGTAAAGTATTGGAACAAGTATTTCATAAAATCTGGGCTACACTACTAGCGGATCTCGTACATTTTTGATGTACTGAATGAATGAGTAGAAGGAACGTAAATGACTAGTTGCCGAGTACATGAAAAGTAATGTAATCATAGATCCTCAAAGACACAAATATTAATCAAAGAAAGAAGAAAATGATGAAAATACACACCCATGTAGAGAGAAAATATAACAATTTAAAACTAGAAATGGAACGTTCATATTCACAGGACATGCACATTAGTATTCCTTGCTGTCTGCAGGAGACTTCTATAAGACGTGGTGGCCATTTGGATGCACTTGAAAATAATTTAACTGTGTTAACCACTTCTCAGCTTTATTAAAGTCTTGTGCGTTTCTACATACGTCGTTTTCAATGGCTACAAACAGATATTGCCATTAATATTCCATCCGACATTTTGATAACACATAAGAAATAAGTAACAATAACATTACACTGACCATATTGCCATTAATATTCCATCTAAAATTTTGCTAACACATAAGAAGTAAGTAACAATATCTTTACACTGACCAAAGCTGTGTTGAAAAATTCCCCCTTAAACAATTTTTGTCACATATGTCATATTAAGTTATACATTTAAAAAATTTTTAAAATTCATTCCAGAACATCTCTATAGGGAGATGAACTTTCAGTGGCTATGTGGAGAATCCGCCACATTGCGATACTGTCTTTATGCCCTTTTTGTCTCTCTCTCTGTCTCCCTCCGTCCCTCCCTCCACCCCCCCCCCCTCTCTCTCTCTCTCTCTCACACACACACACACACACACACACACACTTTTTTTTCTGAAACAAAGAGATTATCATTTCAGTTACCCCCACTCAGCATGTGTCTTGTTGTCTAGGAGGCATAATGTCAGCCGTGAGCCCTGGTAACTCCTTCCAAGTGGGGTGGAATCAATACTTATACGATAGTTGGCACTTAAATAGTGGCAACACTGCTGTGGAGACACTATGCAATGGAATTTATTACTGCCGATGATAGCACACATTGTTGACATACCTACCTTATCCGTGCGCACAATCGAGGAGAACAAAGTCACTGGATGAGACGAGCCAAAAATGATACGTCAATGCAACGATTGGCGTAATCATGGGTCACCGCGAAGTGCTTCAGGGCCCCAGGAAGGTAAAAGTTATGGTGATTCTCATCTACGACTGTGATGGTGTTATCCTAATTCATTACGTTCCTCTACGGCAGACCGTAGCATCGCCTTCGACCAGCTTTGCTGCGAAAGAAACGGCAACACTTTCTGCGCAATCCACGCATGATTTTACATGACAATGGTCTGGCGTCTGGCGTATGCAGCTCACGTTGTGGCTGTTCTGTTCTGTGGATGGGACTGTGAAGTACTACACCATCCACCATACTCCCCGGACTTAAGTTCTTGTGACTTTGATTTGATTCCGAAGATGAAGGAAGCACTTCGTGGCATTCGCTTCAGAACTGTTCTGGAGGTTCGACAGGCAGCAGGCCGCTCTATTCGCCCATTAACAGAACAGGGTCTGCTAAGGGTATACTACGCCTTACACAGCGCTGGAAACGCGTCCTACACAACGCTGGTGACTACTTTGAAGGACAGGAACAGGTGCAAACATGTAACGTTTTTGTATCGGTTATGGATAAACAGTTGCCTTTATTTAACTTCCAACCCTCGTACTTCTGAATGGAGTCCTGTGCTGTAGCCTTCCACGCTACATTCACCTGCTTCCGTAGTTCAGCACTGGTGGTTAGGATCTGAGTCACAGCGCTTTATCCGCTTTTTCACCATAGTTAATAAGTTTTAAATTGCAGATTTGATCAAAAGAAGAATTCAGTTAAAGTGATTTTATAGAGAACATATCTGAGATTGATAAATTTCCTATCATCTTCTTTGTAGTAACCCTTTTCTTCTATCCTGTCAAACGAATTCTAACTCAAATTCAACATGAAATAAGCAAAGTGCTTCTACACACAGCACCTGTAGTTTCACCAAATCCTATATATCATCAGCTATTTGATAAAACCCAGTATATCCAGTTTCATACAGTAAATGGCATAAAACCATTAGTAAATTTAATTTTTGAACATAAACCTGTAACTAAGGTACAATATTCAAAATGTTTAGGAGTTTGCATTGACGAGGGATTGAATTGGAAGAAACACATTAAAGATCTAGTGAAACGTTTGAGTTCAGCTACTTATGCTATCATAGTCATTGCAAAATTTGGTGATATACATCTCAGTAAATTAGCTTACTATGCCTAATTTCATTCACTGCTTTCATACGGGATCATACTCTGGGGCAATTCAACATTGAGTAAAAAAGTGTTCATTGCAAAAAGTATGTAATCAGCATTATTGCTAAAGCCCACCCAAGATCATCCTGCAGACATTTATTTAGGGATCTAGGGATCTTCACTGTAGCTTCAAAAAAAAAAAAAAAAAAAAAAAAAAAAAAAATATATATATATATATATATATATATATATATATATATATATATATATTCACTCATGAAATTTGTGAATTTGTGATTAACAATACGACCCAATTCAAAAGTAATAGCAGTGTGCATAGCTTCAACAACACTAGGAGAAATGCTGATGTTAACTATTTAAGACTAAATCTAACTTTGGCACAGAAATGGGTGAATTATGCTGCCACAAAAGTCACTTACCAAGTAGCGTCAGAAGTCTGACAGATAGTATTTAAAAAGAAATTAAAGGAATTTGTGAATGGCGATTCCTTCCACACTATAAATGAATTTTTAGATAAAACTTCTAAAAAATCGAAAATAAAATAAAAAATGAAATAAGGTAATTATTAAAAATATTGATTGTCATGTATAGACAGCATTTACTAAACTGACACGTTCCACGTCATTACGAAATATCGTATATATGATCTATGGAACAAGTATTAATCTAATCTAATCTAATCTAATCCTCTGTCGCAGATGATACCACGTGCCGTCTTCCCGGTTGCCTGATCGGCTGACAACCCCCGACCTTGTTGTGCTTGGCGGGTTGCCAGCCGCGCAGGTTGAACGCCGCAACATGTCAGTTACTTCCCATCTGAACCCCGCAAAATTAAAGGTTTTGTCAAAACGCCATGAGGAAAGGAGTGAGAGAGACCGAAGAGGAAATATGACAGAATGTAAGACACAAATGAGGGATCGAATTGCTTTATACCACAATTAAACTATACACAATAGTTTTGGTAGAGAGTGTCATTATTCGCAAAATGATTTTGTTCGCTATGTTCACAAATATAATATTTCACACTATTGAAAGTTATAATTCGGCTTGCTTCCAATTTTTTCCGTGCAATGGCACCGACACCAGAACCAAACACTTCATTCAGAATAATTTCTGATCCATCAACAGCCTCGTAATATGTAGCATTCTTAGATATGTAGCATTCTAATCTAATCTAATCGATAAGTCTTCTTGCGAGCCAGGGGAAAAGGCAGTCATTCTGTGACACTCTAAAGGCATGTGTTCATAAAACAGCGTGTAATAATTCATCGCCTTGCTGAAAAATTTGCGTCTGTGTTGTCTTGCAGAAAGAGTATGGTTGTGGGTAACTGGCTGCCATTCACGTAGGTCAGGCTGCTCATAGGTCCCCGGACACGCACCAACTGTGATTTATGGTGTACAAAACTGCACCGCAAGGCCTCTGGTTAGTGCTGTACGTCTTCTGCGAATGCAGTCACGACGGATGCCGGTTTCCCTGTCCGCGGTGAACCGAAGTCCGGCCATCTTTTTCAAACGAACAGAACCTGGATTTATCCAAAAACACCACCTGATGACATTCCTGGCCCTAATTATACCATTCCATTCAATTCCATTCCATTACAGATAGGCGGAGCCCTGAACATCGCATGCACAGCTCGTGCCATAAACGCCGTGGCACAATGTCACCCCCGATGTGTCCCACTACCCCACTGTTGCGCCGAAGCCGAGGGTGACGCTCATCTGTCCTGCAATGCGATTCTAATGAGGTGTCGGTCTTCTCGGGGTTGTGAGTTTGGTGAGAACTCACACATGTTCCACGGCCTTCCGGGCACCATTCTGCAGGCACCGTTGCATCGCCAAAACACTTCGTCCCACCCAAGCAGCAATTTCCCGCTTGGGTGCATCACACTCTCTCATGTCAATAATGCACTCTCTTGAGAAATCACTTACTTGACGTCACGGTTCGCGCACACCTCTGCGAGGCATCCTGCGGTCTGCTCAAGTCACGCTGATCCATTTACTTCTGCCAGTAGCGACAGTGAGGAGCGCAGAAACATTTCACTGGTAGCTAATGTTGCGATATCGGTGCTGACCTTGAACCCAAAGTCCGACATTGTTCAAATAATGACTTTTTTCTGCAAAATATACTTGTTTCCATGTCTTTTGAGTATCAACTTCCTAGCTACAATATCTGTGAACAGATATGATATACGTAATAACCTCCGCCACACACCGATGTATTACTTACGGAGTATAGATGCAGAGTAACAAAGTTTCTGCAACAGTGGCGCACTTTGATGTCACTCATGATATTTCACTTACGTGCGTTGCATGAAAATCAGGCATAGCCTTCATACGTGTGCTTTTAGGCAAGAAGTGGCAAGTTCTTTAGACGAAGGTACATTAAATACCAAACGATACCGGCTGTCATACCTACAGACCGCCATTAATTTACCAATCTTACAAGTTATCCGTTCTTGGAAACAATCCGTCCTCTGTTCGGACACAGGAGGTGTATTCAGGCGCACGGCGAATTAAAACTGCACCCGACCATTTAGAGTGAGGTATCCGTCATTCCCGTAAATCATTACAGCATCATTCCTTTGATAGAATAAGACCGATATCGTTTTAATTGTTAATGAAAAAAAGGGAAAAGAAAATTTTTTAACCGGCCGCGATGGCCGAGGGGACTGAGGCGCTCCAGTCACGGTCTGAACGGCCGCTACGGTCGGGGGTTCGAATCCCCCCTCGGGCACGGATATTTATGCCGTCCTTAGGATAAGCTAGTTCATAAGTAGTTTGTAAGCTTAGGGACTGATAACCCCGTAGTTAAGTCCCATAGAGTCTACAAACACTTTTTAAAAATTGTTTTAAAAATTCCACGGTTGTTCTGCGTCTCTGTCGACGTAGGTTTAAACTCTTGTCTTCCTTCCTTACTCTTCGATGGAAGGGAAACATATAGAGAAACAAAGAAAGAAATAACTTTGGCGCACTTGACAAGAATTAACTGAACAAGGTCATTACTATTACTTACAATGTGTGCCACTGCGGAATAGCCGTGCGCACTATGGCGCCTTGTTACGGTGCGCGCGGCCGTTCCACGTCGGAGGTTCGAATCCTCCCTTGGGCATGGTTTTTTTGTGTGTGTGTGTGTGTGTGTGTGTGTGTGTGTGTGTTGTTCTTAGGACAGGTTAGTTTAAGTAGTTTGTAAGTTTAGGGACCGGTGACAACTGCAGTTAGGTCCCATAACTTTACAAACAACACCAGCAATAACAGTTTTTTAAATGTGGATGCTGAAATCGCATTACGTGGATTCTAACGAAAATAAATACATAAAGAATTTCTAAAAATAATTACATGAACTGTTCGGTTTATTTGTTATGGGTGAATTTACAATGTATCTTGTTGTGACAGACTAACTAATAGTGTGATGCAATAGGAAAGATGGAAAGCAAAACTGTCTCCCCAGTGCTGTACCAGGCATGGCGCTGTTGGAGGTGGTATGCCGTTGCCTTCCTCCAGCCTTTCAACTGATTTACCCAGCCTATTACCGGAAGGGATGAGGGACTACAGTTTGGCATATATTCTGAAAAACGTGAAACTCGGCATTGTTCATATGAGCAACATATTTAGATATGAAATAAGTGGAAATTGATACGTAAATATCCTACGATCAATAGGGGATGGAACCGCGACCATCGGGTTCGTAATGTGACACTTTAACATACTTAAGGAAAAAAGAAGAAGAAGAAGAAGAAAGCTCGAGTTAATCAATTTTCGGTGGGCGCGATCGATGAAATCACAGCCACCGAGCTAAAGCTAAATAAATTAATTTAACATTCGTGATTACCAACTTAATAGAAGGATAAATCGTAACTTGTAAACATTTTAACGCTGTGAATTAATGGCCGTGCGGCTGTAGGCGCCATGTCTGCGCGGCCTCACCTCGTCGAAGTTTCGAGCCCTCCATCGGCATCGTATATGATGTTCTTAGCATAGGTTAGTTTCAATAATTTCTAAGTCTCTGGCCGCATTACCACTGGAGTTTGGCCTCACAGGATTACAAATATTTGGACATTTGAAACTTTTAGCGCAGCTCAGATACGACAGAACGTCAGTTGAACAAGAAATGTTCACGATGAACTATTTTCAGCTGATGGCAGCGAGGCCTACGCGGGAACTCAGGTGCGCGAACACTAGCCGGCCAAGCAGAAAGAGGGAGATGATTGACAAGACAGTGTGTGTATTATATATCTATATTACTGTTGGAATTGAGTTGGTTTACGTTGTTGAGAGGCTGGGTGAGCCACAGAGACGCACTCCAGGCTGAGAAATAGAGACCATTGCAGATAACAGGCTAAAACAAACACGTATATCTTACGAGATGTAGGCACTAAAGAAATCTCCTAGCGAACTGCTGATGCCCTCAGCCACTGTCCTAGGGTGGAGCTTACCTTTCGGAGAAGATGGGCGTAAATTGATATAGCGTCTATACGCTGTGGTAAGATGTTACATTAGTGCTTGGTGGCCAACAGGCACGTTTTAATGTACATAGCAAAGTTGATACCAGTCACTTGGAAACAGTAATGTCCGTGGTTCCACGAGGCTAGAGTGAGAGAGTAAAGAAGAAAAGCTGAAAGTTAGCAGCTTCCCTGAGGCGTGGCCTAATGCGGAGCCTAAGGCGTGGCAAACTGACGTAAAACATCGTTGGTGTTGCCCATATTGGGTAGCGTCGTGATGTTTTACTTTCAGCTGAACAATGTTGCTACCAAGTATGGATTTTGTTAGTGCACAAACAAGCCACTTCCCCACCCGGGGAATGGCAGAAAGGACAGTGCTGAAACGTGTTTCGCTGGAGGACATAGAGAGAGGGCAAGCCACAATTTAGATTGGCTGAACCAAGCAGCGGGCAATAGGAAATTGTTAACTGTCGGAAAGTGGGGAAAAGAGGTGCGCCCACACCGGCCGTTAAAACCCTCGGTTTTTGGATCAAGAGGGAGGTTGTCAGTCAGACGAGTCGAGCGCCTGCCCGTGACTATCGCCGTCGGCCTCGGGGTGCTCCATGACAGTGTTTCTCGCGGGGAGTGCGTCTGTCTAGGGGATGCTGCTAGGGAACGTAATTACTGGCTTCTGATGTGGCAAACGAATTCTACTTCTTCTTTTTTTTAAATAACTAACCCCAGTGTAGTAGACGTAGTATGGGATGCAATAAATTCAATGCAAGGTACCTAGGAGTTCCATAAAGTTTCCTAAACAAGTATCCTCTCGAGTCCCGAAATCCGCATCTCTAGTAGATGCCTGTACTGTCTCTCTGCAATCACTCCTTTCCGCTCGGGATATGCAGACTGACCTTGCTACCTCTTCCCTCTTTCCTATGTAGGACACGACATGTGGTAGTGGGGAGGGGGGGGGCATCATGCGGCTCGTTTGTCTTTCAGCGACACCAGAAAGGGTGAGGAGGGGGGGGGAGAAGCGTCAGCCGTCTAGACAGAGAGAACTACGAGAAATGGCTTTCTGACATCCAGTGGGGACACTCTGCTAAAAGAGTGCCCCCGCTACGTCCGCACTGGTGTTGGACAAAATGCACGCACCCTGACTGCAACACCACCTGCGCACACTCACTGTTAGGTGCACAGAATCTCTCATGCAGTTGCCCTCCCTAACCAAAGAGAACGGTCATTTGTACGCAAATTTGTTTCCATCAATGATTTATGCAATACTGTATCAGAAATGTGTAGTGGGACGAGGTTTTATCCTTACTACTGCCTTACACTGTGGTGTCGCACAAGTCTAAAGTGCGCGACACCTACTTTCGCCGCGCGCCGCCATGCACGCACGGCGCGGCGTTCTTACGACGTCAGCCACGACCGCCCTCTGCTACAACTCCGCTCGTGGCCACCACTGAACGACATCGTTCACTTGGGACTGAGATAGGAACCAGTTAACACTTCGGAATCACATAGGCACCAGTTAAGACTTGGCTATCTGATAGGCACTAGGAATCATCAGTAGGCAGGCCTCTATCTAATCTATGTATCAGCATTCTGCAGTCAAGAACTATGTAAAAGTTAAGTATTAATAAGTCTCTGTGAAATATATATCTCGATCTAATTTACTCTAGTGTTTCTAGTTTGTGCTGTCCCACTGGCTGCTCACCTTCGTACCTGCACAAACGTGCATCCTTTATTCCTGTGTCGGTACTTTTCTACTTGGCCACCGACACCTACGACGGAAACGAGACAGAAAAGTGGCGACAAGGCTGGGACACAAAATACATCAGTTCAGTTTTGCAGGTAAACACATGTTCATTTATACTGTTGTCAACAATATTTAAGGTTAGTGATTTTTATCATGAAGTGGCCGGAGGAGGCGTCATTTATCTCCTTTTCCTTTTTTATTTTTCTCTTTTATCTATTTCTTTTTCTTTTATTATTTTTTTTAATTTTTTGCGTGAAGAAACGAATGCTATCGCCGCCTGAAAATGCACCTTCAATGGTGTGAAACTGATTGTGCTATAACAATTGGAAGTAGGGAGCAGTGGGAGAAAATAGTTCGACACCATACGGGAAATATTGTCTGGTTCACTGACGGCTCAAAATCAGACCAAGGCGTTGGGGCCGGGGTATACGGGGTTCAGCCAAGACTGGAGGGCGTCATCTCTCTAGGGAAACTGGCCTCAGTATTCCAGACTGAAATCACTGCCGTCAGGGCATGTGTGGAGGAGAATTTGCGTAGGTGCTACAAAGATCGTAGCATCTATATCTATTCAGACAGCCAGGCCGCCCTGAGATCGCTGGCAGCTCCTGCAACAAGGTCTAAAATTGTTGCAGAATGTCACAGGGTTCTGGTGGAGCTAGGGGAAAGCAATAGAATAAACCTATTGTGGGTCCCTGGCCACTCGGGGATCAGTGGCAACGAACATGCTGACAGATTAGCCAGTATGGGGGCAGAGACTCAATTTATTGGACCGGAACCTGTCCTGACAATCACCAAGGTTAGGATCATATTGGAGCTACGTAACTGGCTCAGAAGACAGCACGTAGAATATTGGACCAAAGTCTATCAACAAAAACATGGCAAGGTAATGATGACAAAGGCATGTTTTAAAAGAAGTTCCGCAATCCTGGGCCTGAACAGGAGAAAGATTAGACTCATGATTGGACTGCTGACAGGCCATGGGAATTTCAAAAAACACCTACATACAATGGGAATAACAGAAGAGGACCCGAAATGTATGATCTGAGATGACGGTGATGAAACTGCATCACATCTAATCTTCGAATGCTTTGAATTGAAGAGTAAAAAGGCACAGAACATTTGGGAAACCAGACCCGAAGAAATTGTGTCTAATATAGAACTGGTAAAGGGACTCCTTGCACTGTACAAGGGCATTGGTTGGCTTTACTAGATATACAGGGAGCGATACCACACAATAAACTTAGTTTCGGTGCGGGCAGTGGCGGGTTGGACCAAGACTGTTTTGGCTTCCCTGGAAGCCTGCCCTGGCCACCGCCACTGTCCACCAACAAGGTGCCAAAGGCCTGAAGATGGTTCTATAGAACCGAAACCGGTTGCCAGTAATACACGCAACAAATTACTTTAATTATTATAATCTGAAACATCTGACAGTGATTGACGTCTTGCACAACGTAAACTTGTACCATTCTACCTAACGTGTTGACCTAGTAAGCACGCAGTCCACCGTACGTCTTTCTTTGTTCTGTTCTTCGGGTGTCGAATTAATCACTATATTTCGTCGGTGAATCATCGAATAGAGAATCTCGGCATCCGTGGAACTGCATGGCCTTGCGATCGTAGCTTCAATGACACAAACTCGCCACAATATACCACAGGCTCAAGTCGCTGCCACCCGGCAGCTTGACCAAAGGAAAAAATACACAAACTTGTGTAGGGACGACGCGGCTGACATCTGCTGTCCTGTCATAGAACTGTTATCAGTCCCTCAGACAGGGGTGTGGTTATTCTGCCATTTCCTACTGCCACTTCGTAGTACTGCATGGCGCAAGTTCACAGAAGACCGAAAGTCGCACTGATATAAGGCTTCACCTTATCTCCAAATTTTTCGTATCTCTCATTATTTTGGTCTAAAATTTGGTGTTGCTTATATCAGTATGTGTTAAACTGCGTGTTGGTCAAAAATGACGCACATGGTACTAATGGTATAAGAGATCAATTGTTCATACTTCTAGGTGGACTAGAGGGATAAAATTTTGGTGAATTATACAAGTCCATAAATTAAAGGTGACGCATTGAATTAAAAATTTTTGATGCTGCCGGGAATAGAACACGGACCTTCATGCTGTCTACGCAGTCGTTTTACCACAAGACCACCGCATCACTACCGACTAAGGCGCCTCAGGGTAGTTGTTGTTGTTGTTTGTTAAGCTTATGGGACTTAACTACGGGGTCATCAGTCCCTAAACTTACAAACTACTTACGAACTAGCTAACACTAAGGACGGCACAAATATCCATGCCCGAGGAGGGATTCGAACACCCGACCGTAGTGGCCGTGCAGACCGTGACTGGAGCGCCTCAGTCCCCTCGGCCACCGCGGCCGGCAGGGTAGTCTAAGCACGATTTTCCTCCACGTCAAAAACTTTTATTCAGCTGCTGTGTTCCCATGAATTATTGCCACTACTGAAAAACTTTCTCATGGTTTGTTAATTTCTGTTTACAATTATATATATAACTCCATAAATGATTAAAATTCACGAGAGGGTTTGGCCTCACTATGAATATGGTGGTGGGTAGGACTCTCGAAACACTCGTATTGGCCAAATATTACCCATTTGGTACTTCAAGTGTTAAATAAAAACTGTCGTTATTTTTTCTTTAATTTTTATTTTTATTTTCAATTCCTTAAGTATGTAATGTTCCAGAACTAGAAACTAATTACACAGCTGACTATTATGACGGTACATTTTGTTAATTCTCATCCCTTAGAAAAGTTTTGTAGCTGGGCTAGTGGTTATCCGACACTGGTTGGTACTTTAAACGCGCGGAATAGAGTAGCCGCGTTAGGTGTTGCACTTAGCCTTTGTCACGCCCTTTCCTCGTATCCCGCTTTTTCACTGCCCTGCTGCCCCTGAGATATGCGGTCAGCCTTCCGCCTCGCCACAGCTCTCGTGTAACACTGACCTTATTCCTCGCAGAGCTCGTTGCGCAGGAATTTTACAGCCGGCTGGGATCTGATCTGAAAGCGGTGGGTTTGAGCCGCGTAAACCAACCGTTGTCTCGTCTCCACAGAAACGGTGAAATGAAAGTTACTGCAATCGTGTGCGTTTTCTAAGGCACAAGTGACGCGAAAATGCAGAAAAAAAATCATAAAGTAATTTTTAAATTTGTGTATTGCACTATTTTCATGCCAGACGCAATGGAAAAAACTGGAAATAAAATATGGACATAACTACATATTTACATATTAATGTCGAACTGTCATAGTGATAATCCCTACTTTGCGAATTTACTGCCAATGCATTCAGATTAGACTAGTTATTTGTTCCGTAGATCCATGTTGAGGGGATCCTCGTGGATGTGCAACATGTCAAGAAACTAAATTTACAAGTTGAATAACAGATAATACTAATAATATAAATACAAATACATACACTTATAATATTAATAGAGATACATAGATTTTTAAGTGTGTTTTTTTTTTTTTTTTTTTTTTTTTTTTTTTTTTTTTTTTTTTTTTGCTGATAATATTATAATACTAATATAGTATGAGTGCATGCATCATTTGGTACAATTTAGAAATTCACTAATGGAGTAGAAGGAGTTGGCCACTAGAAAGTCTTTTAGGTTCCTCTTAACCTGATCTTTATTTGTAGCTAAATTTTTTATACTTGATGGTAAATTATTGAAAATGTGAGTTCCTGAGTAGTGGACTCATTTTTGAACTAAAGTAAGTGCTTTTAAGTCCTTGTGTAGATCATTTTTATTTCTAGTATTGTATGTATGAACTGAGCTATTTGTTGGGAAATAGGATAAATTATTTATGACAAATTTCATTAAGGAATAAATATACTGAGAGGCAGTAGTTAATATACCCAGTTCTTTGAAGAGGCTTCTACAAGACGTCCGTGAATTTACTCCACAAATAATTCGTATTACACCTTTTTGGACTCTGAAGACTTTTAACTGACTTGAAGAGTTACCCCAAAATATTATATGACATTAAGGAATGGAAGTAATCAAAGTATGCAAGTTTTGTTATTTTTATGTCTCCTATATCTGATAACACTCGTATTGAAAATACAGATTTGTTGAGTCGTTTCTGCAGTTCTGTGGTGTGCTCCTCCCAACTAAATTTATTATCAAGCTGTAATCCCAGAATTTAATACTATCAACCTCTTCTATCTGCTCTTCGTCATACTTAATGCATATGCTGTCAGGAAATCTCTTACATGTTCTGAACTGCATGTAGAGCGTCTTTTAAAAGTTTAATGACAATGAGTTGGCTTTAAACCATTTATTAATGTTCATGAAAATATCATTAGCAGACCTTTATATCACTATGCTTGACGTACTTTTTATTGCAATACTTGTATCATCTACAAACAAAAAGGAACTCTGCTTCTGGTAGTGTAACTGATGAGAGATCATTAATGTACACAAGAAAAAGCAGTGGCCCTATGATGGATCCTTGTGGGACACCACATGTAATTTCTTCCCAATCCGATGATGACTGTCGGCCTAATTCACTAGTCACTTGCACTGACACCCTTTGTTTCCTGTTAGTAAGGTACGACTTGAACCATTTTGCAGCATTTCCCATGACCCCATAGAATTCTAATTTACGTATAAGGATGTTATGGTTCACACAATCATACGCCTTTGACAAATCACAGAAAATACTTGCTGCTTGCAATTTATTATATAATGAATTTATAATGTCTGGTTTCGAAATGTATAGCTCTTCAAACCGTTTAACGCTTTTATCTGATGTTGTGATGAGGACACATATTTGCTACTTGCATCGATTTATCTAGACAATGCTTGGTACTGCTTCGACTGGAAATATGATGCAAGAACTGTCTTGTAGGTTCTAGTGCTGTGTGAGATAATTCGTGTGTTACTTGCATTGAACTTTTGCTTGTGCAGAAGTACCAAAAATTTTACGGAACGACAATATCGTAGCCTTCGGCGTAGGCGCAGTATTGAAGATGGAAAGGTGAATACTTTAAAGTCTACGACAGGTAATACGAACATATTTTGGAACGTGGATTCTCAGTCTGTGAGTTAGGTGTTTCATGAGGGCGGATCAAAAAGTAAGTTGCACTGACTCGCCGCAGGAGCCCGCTGTGTGTTGCAGTCTGTGGCAAAGCGGGGAAATGGATGTTAACTGCGCAGCCGTCAAGTAGGACGGTTGTTCAAAAATGTTAAAATGTTTGTTAACCTTATGGGTCATAACTGCGGGGTCACCAGTCGATAAACTGATGTCAGGTGTGCCACAGGAGAATGTCGTGGGTCCGTTACTGTTCACGATGTATATAAATGACCTTGCGAATAACATCGGAAGTTAACTGAGGCTTTTTGCGGATAATGCTGTAGTATACAGAGAGGTTGTAACAACGGAAAATTGTATTGAAATGCAGGAGAATTTGCATAGAATTGACGCATGGTGCAGGGAATGGAAATTGAATCTCAATGAAGAAAAGTTAATTGTGCTGCGAATGCATAGAAAGAGAGATCCTGTATCATTTAGCTACACAATAGCAGGTCATCAACTGGAAGCAGTCAATTCCATAAATTATCTCAGAGTAGGCATTAGGACTGATTTAAAATAGAATGATCATATAAAATCAATCGTCCGTAAAGCAGATGCCACACTTAGATTCATTGGAAGAATCCTAAGGAAATACAGTCCGAAAACAAAGGAAGTAGGTTACAGTACACTTGTACGCCCACAGCTTGAATACTGCTCACCGGTGTGGGATCCGTACCAAATGGGGTTGATAGAGGAAGTAGAAAAGATCCAACGGAGAGCAGTGCGCTTCGTTACAGTATCATTTGGTAACCGAGAAAGCGTTAAGGAGATGATCGCTAAACTCCAGTGGAAGACTCTGCAGGAGAGACGCTCTGTCGCTCGCTACGGGCTTTTTCGACGTTTCGAAACTAACCTTTACCGAAGAGTCTAGCAGTATATTTCTCCCTGCTACGTATATCTCGCGAAGAGATCATGAAGATAAAATCAGATTAGAGCCCACACAGAAGCATACCGACAATCTTTCTTTCCGCGAACAATATGTGACCGAAACAGGACGGAGAACCGATAGTAATATTCACGGTACCGTCCGCTAGACACCACCGGGTGGCTTGCGGAGTACGGATGTAGATGTAGAAACTTACAAAGTGCTTCTGAACTAGTTTATTCTAAAGACAGCACAAACATCCATGCTCGAAGGGGGATTCGAACCCCCGACGGGGAATGGCCTCGCGGATCACAGCATACGACTCAATGCGCTCGGCCGCTCCGGCGCGGCAGGGCGGTTGTTGTGGTTGTTCGTTGTGTTTTCTGTGACTAGCGGGCTAAAAGCAATGGCGTGTCAACTCCATGTTCACTCTACACTGGAGGTGACAGTAACAATGCAATTTTTATGGCTCAAACGTTGAACCGTTGCGTAAAGCAATTAAAGAGAAACGCAGGGGAAACTGTGCGCGGTGTGATTTTGTTGCACGACACCGCAACACCTCAGAAAGCCCGACACACGCGCGAACTGCTGCAGCGATTCAAGTGGGAGGCGCGGCAACGTCCTCTATACAGTCCCTACTTTGCGCCATGCTATTTTTAACTTTTCGGTAAACTCGAAACGGATCTCGTTGGACAACGATGTAAAGCGGCTGTCTCCGTGTGGTCACAAAACGTCGGAGATTTCCATGTATCCGGAATCGAAAAGTAGGTCGACCCTTTTGATAAATGTTTACAGTCTCTTCGAGACTATGTGGAAAAGTTAACCTATATTGTATGTACAGTCTTTCGAACCGTCTTGATTGCAAATTTTCTGTTAGTTAATGACGCGTTTCGCCCTTTAGCAGGGCATATTCAGATTATCTGCGTGACACAATTTACACAAAATTGCAAGGCGGAATTACAAACGGTTATAATGGTACATGGGCTTATTTTGTGTTAAGAAGAGAGTATAAATGGTAAACAAAGCTTACAATGCACGTTCCGTGTGTTACACCGTAAGTTTTTATTGCGCTGTTTCTACTTTCCTGGAATGTTTTTTTGGATTTCCTTGTGGCCCTACAAATGTTCGGGTAACAACGAATTACAGTTGGAACATACATACATTAAGCAGGACAGAAGTTTATAATGTATGTTGGTATTTGTAAATGAGAGGAATTTTATTTGAACAGAGACATCATGATATCTAGGAATAATATCTAGGAATGTTAGGAATGTTAGATATCTAGGAGTGTTAGATCTTTGCATGCCAACTGATCGTTTAGGAGGTGTGGGTGTCCAAAGTTCACCCACACCTCCTAAACGATCAATTAGCATGCAAAGATCTAAAATTCCTAGATATTATGATGTCACTGTTCAAATAAAATTCGTGTCATTTACAAATACCAACATATATTATAAACTTCTGTCCTGCTTAATAACCTCCCTTTCGTTAAATTTGTATTCAGATAGCTAGATTTCACCCGTCCCGTCTTATACATCGGCTTCCTATGTCGCTCCCTACCCACATTCCCTTAGTCTGTACAAGTCGGCGGAGCAGCACACTACGCCCGCCCACCGCCCGTGAGCGCAATTGTAAACATGGGCTTATCTTGTATCACCAGAGACCACCGCTTCGATTAAGGTAATCTTAAAAATCGGTTTTATGTTTCTCACATCTTTACTGAGTATGTTCCAACTGTAATTCGTTGTCACCCGAACATTTGTAGGGCCACAAGGAAAACCAAATAACATTCCGGAAAATATAAACACCGCAATAACAACTTACGGTGTCACACCACGGAGAGCGCATTGTAAGCTTTGCTTACCATTTATACTGTCTTCTTAACACAAAATGTACCATTATAACCGTTTGTAATTCCGCCTTGTAATTTTGTGTAAATTCTGTCACGCAGATAATCTGAAGATGCCCTGCTAAAGGGCGAAACGCGTCATTAACTAATAAAAAATTTGCAATCAAGACGGTTTGAAGGAATATGTATTCTAACTGATTGCTGCTGTACACCATGGATTGGAAATCATTTTATATTGTATGTTGTCATAGCCGTGTTGCCCTTGTATAGATGGTATAATAAATCGCCATGACTTGGAAGTGGAACGTACTTTTCGATCTGCCCTCGTATTTCAAAATAATCTCTTGGACAGCAAGTAAATGATTCTCAACTTCTTATTTCGCAAATTTGAAAAGGGAATAGGCCTATCGTATTGTCCTGTCCGCCTACGACAGAGGCAACACGCGCAACACAACGGCGTCGCGGGTTGCCGGGCAGCTAGGCGAACAATCCACGGGTCTATACGAGTACGCAGTCGACGCTAGCAGCACGCCCAGAGGGCGCAGTAAAAGGGGACCTACTCCCGTTCGCCGTACACATGATCGCGGAGTTACGGCAGGCAAATATCCTGCCCCGTGCATATTTGAGGACGAGCACAGCCTAGCCACGGCAGTCGGACGCCAGCCAAGGGACCTGTCACGCTTCCGCCCTCCGACGTCACCGCCGCCGCTGCTCAACCGCGCTGCAAGGACGCCATCGGGTTCCGCAGCACCGCCGCCGACTGGGGACGGACGAACTGCAGGTCGCCACACTGACGTCCGGGATCGAGGAACCGGAATTGTAACTTATTGGAACTGTAAACCAGTGGACTTTTAAGTTTGTGTCTCTGTTCCTGTGTAAGACTCGCATACCATCAGAGGAGAACTGACTTTAAATTTGTTGTTCATAATCTAATAAACAGTTTTTGGAGCATTACACGAATGAGGTTCTTATAGTAGATTCATCACGTATAGCTTTCATTACTTACATTTTCGATTTTGATTAACTGCAGAGTGACAGGCTACGGTATTTAGAATTCACACCGGTAATGTTTAACTGTTAATAAATTACGCGCATTTGTTTCATAACAACTCAGTTTTCAGAGAAGAAGCAAAATATTAATTTATGTAATACGAACAGATTACGGAGATCAGGCGGTCTCTGAATCGGTCATAAGATTTCCTTGTACATCAATATTAATTCGGTAGGTAGCAACAAAATTGTATCAGCAAAATTCAAATAAACTTGTCTGTTTTCAAATGTAACGTGCATAACAATACTAATAATGTTGATGCTACTACTAGCGCTGCTGTGTTACAGTGACAGAATGAATACCGAAGTGAACGAAGGTTGTATTATCTGACACGACAAGTTCCGCCCGAGTGAATATTAGGAAGTCAGCGCCAGTCAACTAGGAAACATATGGCCGGAAACAATAATATTTACTTATAATTACATACAGTGAGCCTACAGGAACGATTAAAGACTTAAATACTTTTTCAGTAGATGTGTATGTTGTTCTAATCCTTGGGTGGGACTGCACGTAGTATCATACATTTAGCATTTCACGAAATATGTCTTATAGGAAGACTATATTCTTTGCGTCATGTTAGACGACTTAATGTAAGATGTTACGTGTCATGAGTATTGTATGCCATTACACAGCATGATTTGCAACGTAAAACAAAGTGATGTAATAAATCATTAAACATGAATACGTACACGGTATTACTTTATGATATAATTCATTGAGCTGAATAAATTTATGGGGCACCTAGTAATATCCAGTCGGAACTTCTTCTGCTCGGCTAAATGCCATAACTCGGCTTACGACGGAAGTCTCTCGAAATCCGAAGCCGGTAACAATTTCACATTGAAACCCTGTCACGTAATATGGTAGGAAATCAAAATAAATTCTGGTAATATGTAAAGTATACCTTCACTACGCGATTTCAATGATGATAATGACAGTGCTGATAAAGTAGAATTTCTAAACAAACCTTTCCGATGTTCATTCACCTAAGAAGATGAGGCAAATACTAAAGAATTATAATCTAGAACAGCTGACATCATGCGTAATTTAGAAATCACTCCATTATTCAAGAAAGGCAATACGAGTGAACTGCAAAATTACAGGCTTATGTCAATGTCGTTGATTTACAGTCGGATTTTAGAACATATACTTTCTTCAAATATTACCGACTACCTTGAACAGAACAACCTACAGAGGTACAGCAGTTAACAATCGGAAGATTGGTTTGAACACCACAGTTCTTTTCTAGGCATGGTCTTGTTTAGAGGTGGTATGCCGTTGCTTGCCTCCGATCTTGGAACTGATTTTCCCAGCCAGTTATAAGGGGCACCTACAGTTTAATGTCGATTCAGAACCACGGTACTACTCGATATTTTTCACACCAGCAACACTGCCACAGGTGAAAGAAATGGAAAGTGACGGATAAAAATTCTAGGACCTGGCAAGGACTGAGCCCTTGACCTATTGACCTATGGATCCATAGTCTGGCACTCTACCACTTTGCTACCAAGCCACACCTATTGCCCCATAAACAACATGGATTTAGAGATTAACGTCGCACGGGAGTGGACCAGAGCTCTAAGGCTTGTTGCTGCCGATTGCGCGTCTAGTCCGTGTCAGAGTTTCGATCCCTCCCTCAGCCATGTGTGTGTGTATTTCCTTAGCATCAGTTAGTTTACGTAGTTTGTAAGTCTAGGGACTGATAACCACTGCAATTTGGTCCCATAGCTTTACAAACATGTGTACATTTAAGAAAGTACTGTGCTATATAGGTTAGAAACGAAAACAGAAACCAGTTGCATAGTAGCAGATTTATTCACAACCGGTTTCGAGAAATTATTGCCCTTCTTCAGGTATCTGTACAGGAAACAGTTAAGAATAATATACAAATACAGACATTACATAAAATTCGCAGTAGAATCACAGAATTAAAGGGGCAAGAAGCGTATAAAAGCTTTGGTGAAAAGTAACAAACTGTGAAGTATTGAAACGCTATTCTGCTACATTGTGGTAAATAGTTCCTTATTTTATCAAAATGCCGCTGAATTCTACAATGCTGCTACACATACCATTCGAAACGTGATTGCCCAACTATTATACATACTTATGACTGTAGGTCGTGTTGCGGGTTTGTCAGTTAGGTAAAAAATTGTTTATCAAACCCGCAACACAACTTACAGACAGAAGTAAGTATAATAGTTGGGCTATCACGTTTTGACAGGAATCTAAAGCAGCATTATAGAATGTGCTAACACATTAAGATTTTTAACGGTTGCTGTACGTTATCAACGCAAGGTGCATTTATTGATCCTATTCTGTGTGATTTAGTTGTGATGATGGCGGCAAGATCCACCGAAACCGGTCAAACCAACTAAAAGTTGAATAAGCTATTTTTGCAAAAACATAAATTTTACATCAATTACTCTCCTTCAAAGTATTCACCACCATTGTGTAGAGCCCATTGTCATCAATGTGGAAGGCGTAGTATACCGTTAGCAGAGCCTGTTCTGTTGATGGTGCGAACGGAGGGTTCTACTACCTGTCGAATCTCTGGAACACTTGTGAAGCGAATGTCACGAAGTGGTTCCTTCATCTTCGGAATCAAATAAGTCACAATAACTTATGTCAGGGAGTATTGTGGATGGTACATCCTAAACCCACCGACCGAACACGGCACCCACGGCTTGCGCTGTATACGCCCGCGCATTTTAATCCAAAATCATGGGTGGGTTGCGCAGAAAGAGTCGTCGCTTCTTTCGCAAAGCCTGCCGCAGTTGATGCTCCAAAAACGAAGTGTATAACTGTTCACTGACGGTCTCCGTTGCTCCTGTTCCGAAAACACAGTGACACTGTTACGTTAAACCAGTCGCTCACCAGTGACTGTTTTTCCCTCGACTGTGTGCACGCCTGTGACGTGGGACGGGCGAGTCCATTTGCTCGGAGGTAAGATAGGTACGTCAACAGCGTGTGCTATCAGCTACAATAGTATATTCCAGTACATAGTGTCTCCGCAGCAGTGTTGTCACCATTTCAGTTCCAACCCTCGTACGTGGTGTAGTCGCTACGTGTAGCAATGCAGGAGCTGATTCTGGAATCCATACCATCATACAGGTGTCAAATAGTGTTTCGGGATAGATTACTCCACTCCTCATCGACCTGTTTACGAAGCCCTGCAGTGGGTTGACGTAGACGTCCCATTAACTCTCACACGTTCTTATCGTACTGGCTAGTTTTGCTAGACAGTGAATGATCGAGAATTATCCTCTGGAAGAACAGAATACATTTCCGTTGCAAGAACGACAAAACATCGAATCCTACAGCATTCAGCACTTCCGAGCACATTACATTTCTGTTGCAGGAATGGTAAAACAACGGCCCTACAGTACTGGGCACATACCGACCGTTGGTCAGCATTCCATCCCCTCAAACTCCAAAAGTGATGTAGAGTTGTAGCCAAGCGTCCCACACATTAAAACAGCATCGTTTATTATCCTGCTGAAATGTAGGGTTTCGCAGGGATCGAATGAAGGGTAGAGCCACGGGTCGTAACACATCTTAAATGACACGACCACTGTTCAAACTGCCGTAGATGCGAACAAGACGTGAGCGAGATTGTAACCAGTGACACGCCATACCATCACGCCGGATGATCGCCAGTATGGCATGACGGATACACGCTTCCAATGTGCGTTCACCGCAATGTCGCCAAACACTTCATGCTGTACACAGAACCTGGATTCATCCCAAAAAATGACGTTTTGCCATTCGTGCAACCAGGTTAGTCGTTGCGTACACCATCGCAGGCGGTCCTGTCTGTGATGCAGCGTCAAGGGTAATCGCAGCCATGGTCTCCGAGCTGATAGTCCATGCTGCTGGAAAGGTCGTAGAACTGTTCGTGCAGATGGTTGTTGACTTGCAAACGTTCCCATCTGTTGACTCAGGGATCGAGACGTGGCTGCACGATCAGTTACAGCCATGCTGATAAGATGCCTGTCATCTCGACTGCTAGTGATACGAGGCCGTCGGGATCCAGCATGGCGTTCCGTATTGCCCTCCTGAACCCACCGATTCCATATCCTGGTAGCAGTCATTGGATCGCGACCAGCGTGAGCAGCAATGTCGCGCTACGTTAAACTGCAATCGCGATGGGCTACAATCTGTGTGGTGTCGCACAAGTCTAAAGTGCGCGCCACCTACTTTCGCCGCGCGCCGCCATGCACGCACGGCGCGGCGTTCTTACGACGACAGCCACGAGCGCCCTCTGCTGCAACTCCGCTCGTGGCCTCGACTGCTGCATCGTGCACTTGGGACTGAGATAGGAACCAATTAACACTTGGGAATCAGATAGGCACCAGTTGAGGCTTGGCTATCGGGTAGGCTCTAGGAATCAACAGTAGGCAGGCCTCTACCTAATCTATGTATCAGCATTCTGCAGTCAAGAACTATGTAAAAGTTAAGTATTACTAAGTCTCTTTGAAATATATATCTCGTTCTAATTTACTCTAGTGTTTCTAGTTTCTGCTGTCGCACTGGCTGATCACCTCCGTACCTGCACAAGCGTGCATCCTTTATTCTTGTGTCGGTCTCTTTCTACTCGACCACCGACACCTACGACGGAAACGAGACACAAAAATGCGGCCTACATCAAAGTCGGAAACGTGATGGTACGCATTTCTCGTCCTTACACGAGGCATCACAACAATGTTTCACCAGGCAACGCCGGTCAACTGCTGTTTGTGTATGAGAAATCGGTTGGAAACTTTCCTCATGTCAGCACGTTGTAGGTGTCGCAGCCGGCGCCATCCTGGAGTGAATTCTCTGAAAAGCCAATTATATCACAGCATCTTCTTCCTGTGGGTTAAATTTCGCGTCTGTAGCACGTTATCTTCGTGGTTTAGCAATTTTAATGGCCAGTAGTGTATTTCGCTTCAACTGTATATTTCTTCAGATACCAGTAATAAAAATGATGTCTTTAGAAACTTACTTTCAAGTCGTGGCCAGCACTTCAATAGGCTGCAGTAGACAGATTCGTAGGCTGCCATACTGCTCCGGTACTGACGACTAGCCGCGGCGGAGCGGCTGAGAGCAATGAGGCGCTATGCTACGATGCCGGAGGCCGTTCCTCGTCGGGGGTTCGAATCCCCTGTCGGGCATGGATGTTTGTATAAGCTAGTTAATAAGTAGTGACTGGTGACTTCTCAGTTAAGTCGAATAAGCTTTTCAAACTTTTGAACATTTTTTACTGACGGCTATATTCGGTAGACTGTTCTGTACTAGGGATGGGAAAAACTGACCGGTTAAAACCGATACCGGTATTTTAGTTTTGAATAACCGGTTTTTTTGGTATTTGTTTGGTGTCGGTTGTAACCGGTTTTTTCAGTTGTTGCCAAGTACCGGGTAAAAAACCGGTATGACTACCTCGTGTAGTAGTGGTTCAAAATGTGTTTTTTGTAAATAATTTTTAAAAAATAAAACTAGTAGACGCTAATATTTAGGGCTATTTCTAAAATTTCCACTGTTAGGGAATATTAGGTCATTGCAGTAACTAAGAAAAGCAATCAGTGATAATTTAAGAACAATCTCGGCAGACAGAAACGCGCAACAAACGCGTGGCGTAAGGACTGGTGCAGTTATTGAGGCACCGATGCAGCTGTTGCCGTGTGGCGTGGCCTATTAGACGACGCGCGTGCACCGGCAGTGTACAAGATTTGCCTCCGTCTGGTCATGCGGCAGTTCCTTGCTGTCGTCGCCAGACATCGTTTGCGTCTTAAATGGCACCATCCCGAATATGGATGTACTTCACGAAGTACGGGAGCAGTGAGATACAATGCTCCATTTGTTTTAAAAAACTGAAAACAGGTGGAGGTACTACAAACATGCTGTGTCATTTAAGGAAAAAGCAGCCAAAATGTTCCTTGGAAGAGAAGGTCAATTCGATTCATATACCTATTATGTAAGCTTGGAATAATAACTTTTAATGTATTATCCTATTGTTAAGCTAACAAGTTTTGTTACTGCGATTCCTTGAAAGCGAGGGGATTTCTTAATAACCAATATGGGTTTCGGTAACATTGATAATGTGGTGCCTCGCGATGTAGCCGTGCGGTCTGAGGCTCCATGTCACGGACTGCGCGGCTGCTCCAGTCGGAGGTTCGAGTCCTCCCTCCTCCCTCGGTCATCGGTGTGTATGTTGTCCTTAGCGTAAGTTAGTTTAATTAAGTAGTTTTAAATGTAGAGACTGATGACCTAAGCATTTAGGTCTCATAAGAACTCACACCCATTTGAACAGTCTTTGATCATGTGGTACACAGCTTTCGTAGTTCAATTTGCGTAAATTTACACTGACAACAATCATACCGTTAGTCGGATCTGTGACTTTGTTTTTCGAAATACTTTTGCAGCACTGATTGAAGTTCATTTACTGACTGTAACTTATACATATATTGTGTATATAACGAGATATTCGTACGCGCTGGTTCATAAGTCCAACTTACGGAGCGGTTGGCTCAATATTCGCAACTGCCGGATGGAAATACTAGGCCAGTAAATCTGTATGCTTCGTGTATCGTCTTCTACGGCCTCCTGGCTAGGCTTACACACACTGAAGAAGGCGTAGTATTGCGAGGGGATCTTGCAAAATATGGAAAGACTGGTGATTTGTCGTATAACGTAAATTTACCAAAATTTTAACTGAATTTTGTAAGTTTCGGTTTCGGCCGAAACTAGAAGAAGCGAAAATTCGATTACGGTTTCTGTTTCGGCAGCAAAATATGTTTCGGTCGAACTCTACTGGATATAATAGCAATAAGAAACCGAAAACCGGTTATTTAAAAAACCGGTTATCTTGAACAATTTTTACAGTGCGGTTAAACCGGAGATGAAAAGAACCGGTATAACCGAAAACCGGTTGTTTCAGCAATAACCGCCATCCCTAGTCTGTCCTCGGCTATCCTCCGTGTCGTGGATGTGGGTCGCCGGCCTGTCTTGCCGAGTGAGCCTTCTTCCTGTGACTGATGGCCCGCGGCGCAGGGCAGACGGCTAATGAGACTCGGGTCGCAGTGACGCCGCCATCCGCGCGGACCGCCGGCGCTGTGGCGAATGGCGACGGCTCAACACCACACAGTTCTGAATTGCGTGTTTTGGCGTTCGAGAACATTCATCATTATCCCATGCAATTCATTGAAGGAACCAAATGACACACGAAACTAGTTATAAAAACGTTCGCTCCTCGTTTCTTAACTCTGCAACTAATGCCCACGGCCAGCAGGAGAGAAACGGAAGCCCTCACCCCATTCGCCGATGAACACCAATCAAGTCTTGCTGTGCAAGAAGCAATAAGCAACGTCTAACCCCCACTCCCTCAACCTCAGCATCCTATCATAATAAGGTTTCCATTCTTCCGCCAAAATTCCACCAATAACATCACTGATTTAAACAAAATTATTGAAAGTAAATATAAAGTATAGTAACAATCAGCTCACATCATTATACCCAGATGAATGCCACTGTAACGTCGGCCGAAACGTCAGTTATTTAAGTAATAGCACAGACAAATATATACAGATGGGAAATCTCCGCGCCGGCCGCGGTGGCCGAGGGGTCTGAGGCGCTCTAGTCACGGTCTGCACGGCCACTACGGTCGGGGGTTCGAATCCTCCCTCGGGCATGGATATTTGTTCCGTCCTTAGTTGTAGCTAGTTCATAAGTAGTTTGTAAGTTTAGGAACTGATGACCCCGTAGTTAAGTCCCATAAGCTCTTCCACTCATTTGAACATTTTTTTGAAACCTCCGTAAGGGTCCAGTCACACGCTTAGGGGTGCCCTTTAAAACTGGCCAGAGCAGGCGGCAGGTAGCTGTTGACCCCACCACCACCTCCACTCAAACGCCAGCAAGCCGGACACAGCCGTGGCCTCGTGGCAGGTGGCACGAGCTCTCCCCTCAACCTCCCCTCCACGCTACCCTCTGATGTGCGAGAGGCTCCCTCAGAAGTGCCTCTAGTGTGGTCTAGCAGTACTAAGCCGGAGAACCGCCTGGCATCTAGTGGCATCTTACGGAACTATGAGAGGAGCGAAGGACAGAGGTTTAGGGGGGGGGGGCTTCTTCTCTGTATATGTTACTCTGTAGTAATAGCCTTCGTTTAGTTCTTCTATCAGATCATTTTGTATGCGCATTCATTTTTCTCGCGTGAGAAACGTTTTACGTCGCGGAGACAGCGCGTATACGAGTCGTAGCGCAGCCGATTAATATAGGGGGCAACGGCCTGGAGGCAGTATACGGGTGCTCCCGGGTCATGGAGGGGCGAGAGCAGACGCCACTTTTAACATTGGCGTTGGAGCTGGCGGATATACCAGCTCCTGGCTACTCGAGCTCTGGCGGTTATGCACGAATGGTCCCGAAGCAGAGACAATGAAGCTACTGCGGATCTCGCCTTGGGCATCGGCAAATCCTCCACTAAGGCAACATCCGCCATTCATATTTGACTTTGGAGCATTGAAGATTTATCAAAAACACATCATATTTGTTAAAATATAACTAAAATCAAAGATGTGTCAACTGCAAAGGCCTTCAGAAGATTCGATTATGAATAATGATGAAGACACTGCTCTCCACCTAGTAAGAATAGCCATGTGGTTACCGGAATCGCGTTGTGGCGTCTGTAGCGATACATTAATATTTTTTTTATTGAAAATTATATCTGCGACGCTTGTCGCTAGCATCCGTTCTCTCTGCCAATAAATCTCTGATTATCCTTGTTTCAAGTTATACCTTCAACTATTTCAAACGATCTGGAGAGAAAACGGAATGGCTTGTCGTCTTTCGTTTTTCTACCTTTATACTGAGCGGACGTATTTTACTCGACCTCCATAATCCTGTAAGTGTGAGCTCTGGTTAGCACCTTTTACGTAATAAACTATAACTTTCATTTGGAATTCCTATTTTACTTAAATCATGACTATTTCTCCCCATATTTTATTTAATTGATGACTTATTTTCAGCAATATTAGTAAATTGATGCTTGGTCATTGTTGCCTATTGTCTCATGATGACAAAAGAATGCAAAATTTATTTACTCTCATTTTGTGTTAAACATTGAATTCAATGCCTCCAGGAAAACTTCATTCTTTTAAAAGCGAAGTCCGATAATTTCTTTAACTTTCGATAACCATAGTGATCAAAATTACACACGGTCTTAAAAATTTAATAATTAATAGTCATGAAACCAAGCATCAGTTTACGAGAACGAAGATATTAATCAATTCATACAGGTTCAACAGCAGTGTCACGGCTTCCACCAATGAATGCATACCAGGTAACTTATTCCGCTATTTTCTTATGTAATGGTGCTTTCTGGTGTTGTCGTAATTTTTAACTTACATTGCTACTGAGAACTGATAACCATTTCAAAAATTAATATTCATTGCTGATCTTACGGTTAGTTAAATTTCAATTCCGGTTTTCAACTTTGATCTTGTGACAACACCAGCGATTAAAAAAAAAAAAAAAAAAAAAAGTAACATTACACGTCGAAGGTAGTGGTTTCGAGCCAGCTGCAAATTTTTTTTCTTTAAAGCCAGCAATGACTTTTGTATTGTTACATTTCACATTTGTTTGGACGTTTTTACAAAAGTGTCTCGATTTTTAGGGTACACGACATTCATACTCTTGGTTGTAACTGGGGAGATCAGTCCATGCGCATGCCTGAAGTTATGAGAGGGTGCTATTGACAGCGTCACGTGACCCGAAGGTAGCGTGTCTTTTCGTCGTATCAGATTCATTTTGTTACAGTAACTGAACAGTGTAATCAGTTACTGTGTTTTAGTGTTCGTGGGCACATTCATATGTTCTGGGTGTTTAATATGAAAGAAAAATGAAAAAAATTCAGTATCTTTTGGAAACAAATTACTCAGCATTAAGCTTCGACCAAATTGCGAAGTAAAGAAGCTTGTTAGGACAACGTCACAGCTATAGATGAAGCAAGCGCAAACAAGCTTAGGTCAGACATTCTGCACGTCTTTTAACGAAAATATACCTGAAAGGGGGGAGGGGCGCACAATCAAATTCCGCGCTCAAAGGAGTGAACGCCAAGTCACATGAAGTACCATCCGCCACTGCTCACGTCTCTGATTAACCCTCCGTCGGGCGCAGTCGGCCTCACAGGCCAGCAAAACACTTTTTTGATTCCCATGCTTAACAGTGGTGGCCCAGCGGCCCGCCTCTCCGTTTACTCGCGTAACTTTGGGAACCTCACACAGTGCCGATCCGCAGGCTGCCATCGATTTCCACGCGGATCACGGGGAACTCCTTGGGCCTCACAGGCCGTCTGCGCCCGATTACGTTATCGTTTTTAAGGTGAGATTTTTTCAAGATATTTTTATTTTATTACTTCGTTTCAATCAAACTAAGTCTGTCCTCTTTGATTTTCACCGTATCCTTCGGAAAAAAAGAAGACTTTGATGACCCTGGCCCTTCAGACTGAGTGCACCTGATCGAGTTCTAATTTCAGTTTTCCTTTCTTTTCCTACGTTATCACATCCATATTTTCTGCTGAAATGTCCAGAGAAGTATATTATGCCTCTAAGCCAATGATCTTGTGGAAATAATGCGCCTCCTCGAGGACGAAACTGCTGAAGATCAAGCCGCGCTCGAAGATTTAGTCGATGAGCGAGGCACCCACTCTCAGGATGAGGTAGGAGAAGGCAAGGAGGACTCGGTTTAGGGAACAGCTCGGGAATATGAAGAAGAGAAGAAAATATGTGAGGCGTTTTTATTTTGGAAACGATAAGACGACGAAGTAGTCTAAGTAGATACCTTCTACTATTCATAGTGTGAAGAGTCACATCATTATTACACAACATCCAGTGTAAAAGATATTGTTACAAATGACGCCACCAATTGCAAAACCTTGTGTCGTCAACTTCTAACTGGACAATTTAGCCTGTATGTGCTATGAATATATGTGGAATGTAGATTGGGCTGCAAACTCGACTGAAAAAGTCTTTACCCCACAAGGAACGGGAAAGTTCTCCCACATTACCTCCCAAATGGCTAAAACGTCGACCATGCGTGGCTGAAACAAGAGTTAGGAGGATGAAGAATCACGAATGTTCAGCTTGTCATCAACCAATCTGCTTGAGCGACGTATGCGTTCTGTGCCATTCCTGTGTTTCAGCTGTTGATTTGGGAGCTATAGAATCGGTTTTTGGCTGAAAATGTGGCGAAAAAGATGATTCCATGTCAGGATAGACTGCCTAATGTCCTTTAAAAATAACGTCATTACTTTTATGGATGTCTGTTCGACCAATTCTTAATGCTCTTTGTGGGAAATTGGTAATTTTGGTTACTTTAGTTTAAGGTGTATTGTGTTCAATAAATCCATTATTATGCTTTAAGTTTGCTGTAATTCCTTCCTTTAGATCCTCTTCAAGACTGGCGAACACGCATTTTGAATTTGATTTAACATGTGCGGAGCTAGTCCACCAAATATGTGGGTGGCCTCACAGGCCGGGTGCGCCTGATTTTGTTTCATCTAGAGGTGCGCCCGACGGAGGGTTAATTGGATGAATCTAATAGGGGCCCCACACGAGCCTCATAACGCCCATTCATCTGTGGCTCTCAGGTAGGTTTAGCCGAGACTAGAGGCACGATCGTGACCGCGCGGTCAGGAGCGCCACGCGCAGCAGTCTGCGGGTAAACGACGAAATCGGCGCGCAGGAACGCGACAAGTGTGGTTTCTGCAGCTTCGTAAGTGGCGCGAGCATTGTGTAGTTACTTGCAGCCATGTTTCGCGATAAAGCCGATGGGACACGTGTGTGTTATCTGTACTACAGCAACAGGCATTGCAGCTATTAATATAAATTTAAAGAGAACGTGATATTTGGGTTAAGGAGTACCGGTGCCGTCACATCCATACTGCTTTGATTAAAGATGTGCGCGACAGTTACACAGAGGACAGCTTCCTAGGGTTTTATTTGCGACGGAGAAGTTAGTACTGCTTCCTCCCACAAGTCCCCTAAAACCTCCGCATCCTTGTGGATGCTGTTGCGCAGCAGTGTGCATTTGTACCGCCCTACAGTACGCACGAGGTGCCGTAGTTGCTTTCCACGTCGTTATGGAAAGCATAGAGTTCTGACTAACCTGTTGTCTTCTATAGTTCTCCCCCCAGCGCAGAAGACAGCACACAGGTCGTTGGTTCTTCTACAGCATACAAGTGAGGCTAAAATAAGTTCTGTATGATGGAAGCATAAGAAGCGACTCACGAGATTTCTAATTGTCAGGTATGCCATTTATTAAATAAATAATAAAAAATGAGCAACTATTGTTAATATGATACGGCCTATGCTGCCCATAGTTCATGTTGAGACCTCGACTGTTATCACATTTACGCAAATCTTTACTCATGACCGGCGCGGTCCGGCGCGTATAGCGGTCATCTCGAGACTGAAACTGCGGCGCGTTGCGAGAGGGCACCTGACGCTCTATTTCGCGCCAAAACAGGGCCTTCGCGCGCCTTCTGCAAAATCGCTCTTCTCTTGTTACAATAAGAGAAGGCAACTTAAACTTTTTAAACTGTCAAAATCTAACCTGTCCTTGAGAGATATTTATTACAAATTCTCAGCTCTGAATAGTTAATATTTAGTATATAATAAACAAAACTAATTTCAAAAGAAATCACGTGACGTGAAATGCAGCAGCCAATGAGAGGAGAGCACCAGTAACATAGGCGGGCTTTCCCACGGGAACCAACACCTACTGTGCCATATGCTACTGCTCCCCACCCCACATTTCAACATATGCTGCACTGCTGTCTTTCTTCCGCGTTTAAGACACGTACGATGTTAGCAAAGAAACGGCCAGCGGCCAGAAATATGAAGTGGCCATAGGCCAGGAATATCACACGTGGTTTTATTCGCTTTGGTAAATGAACATTACGAATCCATTTTTGTAGATGTATGGGAAAATGGAAGAATGTCTGATGGTGGAATTACTGAGTACACAGAAGTCTTTCCTGCTTTATAGAATCTAAATCTACCAAGTAACGAGGAAACTATAAATAATTTAAACTTTGTGATGAAGCTTTCTCATTGAAAGATTTTTTTAATTTAATTTTATTTTATTTATTTATTTATTTATTTTTAATCTTAGTCTGAACATGAATTAGATAACGACAGCACAATTTTCAACTACAGATTGTCACGTGCTAGAAATATCGCGGAAAATTTATTTGGTATAATTACGTCACGTCTTCAAATGCTGCATACGACAACCAACATGAAGGTAGAAAACATAAATTATGTCATTTGCGGCACCAGTGTTTTGCGAAATTTCTTACGTTTTCGAAGCAAATCTACATTTCTGCTACAACACTGGACTTTACATGGGGGCGAAAAGGAGGAGTCGAGTTGCCTAGCTTGTAGTCTGCAGTGGCAAGAAAGTCCAATAGTTAGCGCTATAAACAATCGAGAAGCTTAGAAGACATATTTTGTAGCAGAAGGAAGAATACCCTGGCAAGAAGAGATGCTGGAAGAGCTTCACTTGTGTTGCATAACTGAAAAAATGTGTTTACTAAACGATGTCATATAGTTGTCATATTTTTCTGGATGTTCTAATGTTGCAAAATCACTCTACTTACTGTACACCATGTAAATACATAATTGTTTACTCTTTCCGTTTCCACGTAGTTGTTCACCGCCTTGACTACCACCATCATTGCATCCTCGTTGACCTCATCGTTGTATTTCGTACAGTTCCATTACCATCTTTACAGTCAGAAACAATTTCATCCACGTCCGCAGATACATCCACGTTTGAACAAGTCGCACTTTGCAGCTACTGATCCACAGTAAATAAAAGCAAGTCGTAGTACCATAGGAAGGCAAACACTTTCATCCGGTGACATGCCATTACGTATACTGTCACACACTTTCTTCAGTTGCTTTCTAAACGAGCTTCGTAGGCTTTGTATTTTTTTCAACGAAATCGTGGTTTGCTATAGGGGAAAACTAGTTTGCAAAACGTAACTAATTTGTTGTAAGCTTCTGCCTTGGATCTTATTCTTCGAGCCCTGTTGCTCTTTACACATGACCCACTTACATAGGTAGAAATGATCATCAGAATAAAATACGAGAAATCAGAGCCCGAACGGAGCGATTCAGGTGTTCATTCTTCCAGCGCGCTATTCGAGAATGGAATGGGAGATAAAATAGTATAACGGTGGTTCGATGAAACCTCTGCCAGGCACTTTGTGATTTGCAGAGTATCCCATGTAGATGTAGATGTAGACTAGCTTAACGCCCGCTGCGTCACATGCGTAGGTTGGTTGTTAGATATAGCGTAAGTACTGTCATAATGAAATGTTGTGATAGTACTTGTAGCTGCGGCAGAATGGCCGTGCGTATTGAGACGCCATGCTGCGGTGCACGCTGCTGTTCGCCGTCGGGGCTTCGATTCGCCCCTCGGCCATGGGTGTTTGTGTTGTCCTTAGCATAAATTAGTCTGTTGTTGTTGTTATGGTCTTCAGTCCGGAGACTGGTTTGATGGAGCTCTCCACCCTACTCTATCCTGAGCAAGCCTTTTCATCTCCTCATAAGAACGACAACCCACATCTATTTGAATCTGCTTACTATACGCGTCTCTTGGCCTCCCTCTGCGATTTTTACCCCACACACTTCCCTCCAATGCTAAATTTACGATTCCTAGATGTCTAAGAATGTGTCCTACCAAGCGATCCCTCCTTTTAGTTAGGGTATGCCAAAAACTCCTTTTCTCGCCAATTCTGTTCAGTACCTCTTCATTAGTTATGTGATCTACCCACCTAATCTTCAACATTCTTCTGTAGCACCACATTTCAAAAGCCTCTATTCTCTTCCTGTCCGCAATGCTTATCGTCCATGTTTCACTCCCGTACAAGGCAACACTCCACACAAATGCCTTCAGAAAAGACTTCCTTACACTTAAATTAATATTCGATGTTAGCAAATTTCTCTTTTTCAAAAATGCTTTTCTTCCCATTGCCATTCTGCATTTTATATCCTCTGTACTGCGACCATCGCTTGTTATTCTACTACCCAAGTAACAAAACTCATATACCACCTTCATTGTTTCGTTACCTAATCTAATTCCTTCAGCATCGCCTGATTTTCTAAGACCGCATTCCATTATTTTTGTTTTGCCCTTGTTAATGTTCATTTTGTACGCTCTCTTCAACACACTGTCCATTCCATTCAACTGCTCTTCCAGGTCGTTCACTGTCTCTGACAGAATTACAATGTCATCAGCAAAACGCAATGTTTTTATTTCTTCCCCCTGAACTTTAATCCCTATTCCAAAATTTTCCTTGCTTTCCTTCACCGCCTGCTCGATGTACAAATTGAATAACATCGGAGAAAGGCTACAACCCTGTCTTACTCCCTTCGCAACTGATGCTTCCCTTTCATGCCCTTCGAGTCTAATAACTGCGGTCTGGCTTTTGTACAAGTTGTAGATAACTCTCCTTTCCCTGTATTTTACCCCTGCTGACTTCAGAATTTGAAAGAGTGTAGTCCAGGCAACATTGTCAAACGCTTTCTCCAAATCTACAAAGGCTAAAAATGTAGATTTGCCTTTCCTTAATCTATCTTCTAAGATAAGACGTAAGGTAAGTATTGCCTCCCGGGTTCCTACGTTCCTCCTGAATCCAAACTGATCTTCCCCTAGGTCAGCTTCTACCAGCTTTTCCATTTTCCTGTAGATAATTCGTGCTAAAATTTTGCAACCATGACTTATCAAACTGATGGTTCTGTAATTTTCACACCTGTCTGCACCTGATTTCTTTGGAATGGGGATTATTACATTTTTCTTAAAGTCTGAGGGTACTTCGCCTGTCTCATACATCCTACACACCAGTTCAAATAGTTTTGTCATGGATGGCTCTCCCAGAGACTTTAGTAGCTCTGAGGGTATGTCATCTACTCCTGGGGCCTTGTTCCGACCTAGGTCTTTCAGGGCTCTGTGAAATTCATCTCTCAGTATAATATCTCCTATTTCATCTTGATCTACTTCCTCTTCCCTTCCTACAACATCGTCTCTCAGTTCATTTCCTTTGTAGAGCTGCTCTATGTACTCTTTACACCTTTCAGCCTTCCCTTCTTTGCTGAGAACTGGTTTCCCATCTGAATTCTTGATATTTGTATAATTGCTTTTCTTGTCCCCAAATGTCTCTCTGATTTTCCTGTAGGCGGTATCTACTTTTTCCCTTCTTATACATTCTTCTACAGATTTGCATTTGGCTTCTAGCCACTCCTGCTTAGCCATTTTGCACTTCCTGTCAATCTCATTTCTTAGTCGTCTGTACTCCATTTTGCCTGTTTCATTTACTGCATTTTTATATTTTCTCCTTTCATCAATTAAATTTAGTATTTCCTGTGATATCCAAGGATTTTTGTAGGTCTTGCCTTTCTACCTATTTTGTCCTCTGCTGCCTTCACTATTTTATCTCTCAATGCTACCCATTCCTCTTCTACTGTTTTATTTCCCCCTTTTTCTGTCAATTGTTGCCCAAATTTCCCTCTGAAATTTACCAGAATTTCACTTTCCTTCAATTTATCTAGGTCCCATCTCCTTACTTTCCTACCTTTCTGCAGTTTTTTCAGTTTCAGCCTACAGTTCATGACTAACAAGTTATGGTCAGAGTCTATATCTGCCCCTGGGTATGTCTTGCAGTTTATAACCTGATTCCGGAATCTATGTTTTACCATTATAAAATCTATCTGATACCTTCCAGGGTCTCCTGGTCTCTTCCAAGTATACAACCTTCTTTTGTGATTCTTAAACCACGTGTTTGTTATGATTAAATTATGTTCCGTGCAAAATTCTACCAGGCGACTTCCTTTTTCATTCCTTCTGCCCAGTCCATATTCACCTACTATTTTTCCTTCTCTTCCTTTTCCTACTACCGAATTCCAGTCTCCCATCACGATTAAGTTTTCCTCTCCCTTAACTGTCTGAATAATTTCCTTTAGCTCCTCATATATTTCTTCTATATCCTCATCATCGGCAGAGCTAGTTGGCATATAAACCTGTACTACTGTTGTCGGTGTTCGTATCTATCTTGACAATGATAAAGCGATCACTGTGCTGCTCATAGTAGTTTACCCGCATTCCTATTTTCTTATTCATTATCAGTCCTACTCCTGTGATACCCCCAACTGATTAGTCTAAATTAGTTTAATTAGTTTGTAAGCCTTAGTGACTGAGGACCCCGTAATTAACTCTCGTAATATTTAGAGACATTTGAACATTTAATTTTACTGCTTGTAACCCCCTATGGCACCGCTTAATAGTTGAATTTCGAAAAATGCCCCAACAAGGTGTCTTTTAAATTCTAACGAAGTATGCAATTATCTTTTTTTTTTTGTAATTCTCGGTTCAAAATTGGTTTAGTAGCGTATTTTCAAAAAAAATGTTTCATTCCCAACTTCACCCCCGAAATGATTAATTTTCCGTAAATACCGAAACTCGTGTCGTTTTAATTCTTATCAAGAAAACAGACCAAATTATGTGGTTGTAGCTTGAAAATTGCCTTAATGGGAACAGATTTTTTTCTCTAATTTAACCCTGTTGATGACTGAATTTCCAGAAATACCGAAACATATATTTTTTAAATTGTAACGAACAATAGAAACACCAATTTTTCAGCTTTAGCGTCAAAACTGTCTGAACAGCAACGTGTTTTCAAAAAGAATTTTTCGTCCCCTATTTACTCTCTAACTTGTTGAATTTCCAAAAATAGTGGAACTTTTCCTATAGTCCAACGGGAAGGATTGAAACAAACTATCTTCTTGTGAATCTATCTGACAAGACGTCTCAGAAGCATCAAAGTCTTTGTCATGGCCAACCGGAAGACGGGAAAGTGCGCCGGCCGCGGTGGCCGAGGGGACTGAGGCGCTCCAGTCACGGTCTGCACGGCCACTACGGTCGGGGGTTCGAATCCCCCCTCGGGCATGGATATTTGTGCCGTCCTTAGTATTAGCTAGTTCATAAGTAGTTTGTAAGTTTAGGGACTGATGACCCCGTAGTTAAGTCCCATAAGTTCTACAAACATTTGAACATTTGAACGGGAAAGTGCGTCGGCGTTTTCATGGCGAGTTGTGGATCTGTACTCAATCTTGTACTGATACGGTGATAAGAGCAGTGCCCAACGTTACAATTTGTGTGCCATGTGCATAGGAATTGGCTGGGCAGGATGAAACAGTGACTGCAAAGGCTTGTGGTCAGTGACTAATAAAATTTTCTCCCACACAAGTACTAATGGAATTTTGTGACACCATACACCATTGCTAAAGCTTCGTTGTCAGTCGAGAATAACGGCACTGTCCGTCTGTCAAAAGTTCTGGCGGGAACGCGATCGGACGATCCGTATCCCCATGTCTATGTGACAGTACTGCTCCTATACCAAACGATGATGCGTCCACTTGCAAAAGAACTGGTTTTTTAGGATCGAAGTGCACCAAACATCGATCTCTGCGCAAAGCATCTTTTAACTGCTGAAATGCGCGTTGGCATTCGCCTGTCCAAACAAAGCGAACATTTTTACAGAGTAAAGGGGCTGTAATTTGTACTGCGTTTGTAATTAACCTAATATTGTACGTTAACGTTTCCAAGACGGACTGTAATTCTTTCACATCTTTTGGTGCTGGCAGGTAGCGAATGCCAAGCAAATGTTATTGCATTGGGTTCACTTCTTGACTGTTTATCACATGTCCTAGGTACTGCAGTTCCAGTTTCAAAATGTCATACTTATTTAAGCGACACTTGAGACCTGCGTCTGACAAGACTTGAAACAATTTCCTCAAATTTGCAATGTGTTCTTCTGGGGTACGCCCTGACACAACTAAATCGTCCAAGTAGTTTCAATAACAAGGCACCCAAGCTGTAAGCTGTTCCAAACATCTTGAAAAACCGTGGGCGCTGATGCACTGCCAAAAGATAGACACAAATATATAAACAAGCCCAGACGAGTATTGACAACACAAATTTTCTGTGATTCTTCATCGAGTGGCAACTGAAGGTAGGCATTGCTTAAATTTAGTTTAGAGAAATATTTTCCTGCACCTAATCTGTCCATTAAATCTTCTGGTCTCGGCAAAGGATAACTGTCTACAACTGTTTGTGGATTCACTGTAACCTTGAAATCAACACAAATGCGAATGCTAACTGACAGCTTCGGCAAAATAACACGCGAACTTGCCCACTGGCTAGCTTGTATTGGTTCAGTTGCATTATTTTCTTGCATTGTGCGAAGTCCTTCCGCTACTTTGTACAGTAAAGTGAGCAGTACATCACGAGCTTTGCAAAATTTTGGTTTGGTATTTTCCTTGAGAGTAATGTGTGCAGCAAAATCGTTAGCTTTTCCTAGCCTAACGGAAAGTAAATCTGTAAATTCTTTCAGCATCTTGTCTACACTGTCTTTAGCATGAAAACTGTTCACAACTAAAACATTGTCTTGTACCGTAAAACCAAAAAGATCAAAAGAATCTAAACGAAAAATATTCTCTCCTTCGTACGACTGAAGCACTTGCAATGTCAGTGTGCGCATTTCCGGACGGTATACTGCAGGTAGTGAACACTGTTCTAGTACAGGAGTTTCATTGCCATTGTATGCTGTTAACTTTGTTTTAGCTCGAGAAAGGCGCGGCGATCCTAACTGTTCATAAGTTTTGCGATTGAGCAATGTAACTGATGCACCTGTGTGTAGTTGAAACTTTACAGTAATGTCATTTACACGCGAATTGACATACATTTTCCTGGCCTGACGTACAACTTGTGCTACTTCCGTGTTCTTGATGTTACGAGAGGCAGCCACTGGTTTGGAAAATACTGCATTTATCGAATAACTATTGTGTTTTCGCTGTTTGGGCCGGGAGGGAAAATTCTGTTTCTTTTGCTGCAAGCAGACTGTTTGTATATCACTTTTCGGTAATTTGGTAGAATCCGTGTACATCAAAGGAAACGGCATTGTCATCGATATATAAAGAATATTCGATATAGTGTTTCTGAACCGGAGATTCGGGCGCTACGCGCCCTCACGTACTAAAAAAAAAAACTTCTTGTTTAACCTATACCTAACCTAAATTTGACTTAAAAAAAGTGATCTGTAGCGTAGCCTTAAGAAGGTTAGGTATAGGTTAAACAAGAAGTTTTATTTTTAGTATGTGAGGGCGCGTAGCGCCCGAATCTCCGGTTCAGAAACACCTTATCGAACATTCGATATATATCGATGGCAATGCCGTTTCCTTCGATGTACACGGATTCTACCAAATTACCCACATTTCTTGTCACAGGTATAGCATTTTGCTGACTGGGGTGGAGAGTTCTGTGTTTTGTGCCATGAGAAACACAAGATTTCACTTCCTTATTAGGCAAGGCTCCGCATCTAGCAACTTGTTTACGCTTTTATTAGGCAGGCGGAAGTACACTGCGTGCTACCTCGCGCTCGCTGGTCGTGACATAGCTATACTACACTTGTATTGTACTGCTCCAAAATCTGTTCTACTTGGTGGAACGGAGGATGTGACATTTTCAGAATCTGTTCCCGAAATCTACCGTCAGGACCATTAAAGACAATTGCGTCACGCAACATGATGACATCTGAATACAAAACTCCATACGAACATTTAAATTTACACTTTCTAGTAAGACCTTGAAGATCCATTACGTTTGGTCCGGATTTTTCCTACATCTGAAGAACTGATGCCTAGCAGACACTACATTGATATGCTGTTCATAATATGCCATGAGGGCTCCTATTACTTAATCGTAAGGAAGTTCTGAAGGCTCCGCGATGGGAAACAGTTTTTCACAAGACGGAACACTGGGGGGGGGGGGGGGGGTGGCTACACACGATAACAGAGCATGATGTTTGTCAGTACCTTGTATCCTGTGCACTGTGACGTAGGCTTCAAACAGCTGTAGCCGGTCCCACCAGTCCTGTTGTTTTTCGTCATATAGTCAGAACAGCGGAATTACTGGTGGTGGCTACTGCAGTGGAAATTGCGTACTTTGAGACACGGGTGCGGCCAGAAGCTGTTGCACGGTTTGCAGTAGAGATGCAATTTGTTGACTCTGAAACTGAAACATCTGCATTAGCTGCTGTGCAACGAGCGCAGGAAGCTGCGTTGCAGTGACAGTGGCAGTGGCAGGGTTAGTAGCATGAGACACTGTATAAAAACAATATAAATAAATAGAGCACTTTACTTGTAACCCTACAATAGAATCAAACGATTATTTACTGTATCCGCCGAGACATGTAATGAAGCAAAATTAATTTGTGCCTAGTAACTGTCGTAGTCCTGAATAGTATCTGACGGGCCGTCCAGACGGATATATAGATAAGGAAAAGGATCAGGAATACAAACTTTATTTAACTATGATAATACACCAAAACATCTCCTTGAATATTAAATTTCTTCTCAAATGGGCCTTCAACCTTAGCCCAAATATGAACTCCCTCGTTGGCAGCAACACGTCTTCTATTCCTGGTCCTCAAACATAACGGTTTATCAGCAACAATATACGAAGAACCAAATGACTTGTTAGGTACCTCTCCGATATTCCAAGTCCGGAAAGCAATAATGTCCCTCTCAGAAAAAGACTCAAGGCCAGGTTGCTTCGCATCATTACAGCGAACAAAGGCTACAGTAAGCCACCCAGATCCACCGAAAACTTCAGTAGTTTTAATAGTAAAATCGAAACGTGACCCAACAAACGTAATGGGACCATGCAAAACTTCGGACTGCCCTGTTGTTCCTACCCCTGAAACACCAGGAGTAATATCAATTGAATCAATAGCATCAATAGCATCTTCGGTTACTCCCTCCAGGATGCGGGGCGCCTGCTTGCGATTGGCTGCCGGTCATTTGCTGCCTTCTACACGATCATTATCTTACGTCTGGCATGTGGCGCTCACTTTACGCTACAACAATACGAACATTCTTTCTGCAGCTTCCATACATATTATAAATTCCGCCAAAAATTGATCCAGGAGCGAGAATCTGCAATGATCGACCTACCGACCAACAATATGCGTAAGACTGTAAGAGTATATGGTAACCTCGTACTGTAGTCAGCTAAGAAGAACTCTGCTCGGAGCAGAAGAGAAGACGCGTGAGACGCCAAACGCCAGGCGTGTCCGTGTGAATTGAAGGCGCTGGCAGGCTGGAACGGGGCGTGCCTGACCCCCGGGTTCACCGCACGACTCTCTTCACTGATGCTGCGTTCACGTGGGCGTTCTTGCACGCGGATCTGCGTGGGGAGCCGTAAAGCGAGCGGCTAAGAGAGTCCCTAATGAAGGCGACTGCGCGTTCGTCTTCTCCGTCGTCGGTACAGTATCCTTAGCCCAGTGACCTGTTCACGATCCCTAATATGAATTGTACCGGGCCACGCTCTCAAAGGAGAGTGTGAAAATCAACCAACTACGATAGAAACCAGTATGGTTTATTCCCGTACGGCCGAAATTCTGTAACGTTCAAGCGGCCTACGGGTCTGAGAATGTTCACAAGGCCATTGCAAGCAGCCCTGTGGCACAAGTGACGCAGCACTGTCAACCTGTCTGCAAGTTCTCAGAGAGAACCATCTAGACTCCCTAAGGTCACAATCTGACCTCTCTCAAAATCGCTCAGTTGGCTGTAGAAAGCACTAGTGCGTCTCTGTGACATGGCGCCTGTTGATATCACACTGAGGCTGTAATCAATCCCTCTTAAAGGGCACACACAGATGGCTCTCTTGCAGCTACGATCTGTGTTGTAGGACGACGTTGGAACCATTATCTGTAGATCTACTATCCCCAGTTTGCGTCTGCCGTCATGGTTTTAATAACGATATCTGCTATCCAGCGGTTCCACTTTTAATACTGTAGTAAATAAGTACCGCAACCAGCCACAAGATTTTTATAAATCAATTTATTTCACCGTTACTAGTTTCGCGCCTGAACCCATCGTCAAACGATAGTGTTGATTTCAGGTTTACGTTGGTGTCCTAAAAGAATGTTGGCATATTATAGAACAATGCTAAACAGAATCCAAAAATTGAAATTAGATCATAAAGAAAAACAACAAGAACTAAAAACATTCAAGCTAATAGCACACAATAATAGCTACAGCTCTAACGCCATTAATAATGTCCACAATAGCATTAAAAAGAAATACAGTAGCGAAGAAAGATATATGTACTCATCATATAGCACATTTACACAAACATCTCCTCGAAAATCTGTAAAATATGTTTGCATGCCATTCATTGGTAAAGTTTCATCTCAGATTACAAACCTGTTCTGTAGAAAAAAGAGCAAAACTAGTTTTTTCCACTAAGAATAAAATGACAGACAAAATAGTTCATAACATAAATTTAAAGGATCAAGTACATCAGTACATAAACTAAATTGTTCAATGTGTCCCAAATTTTACATTGGCCAAACTGAAAGTAGTTTTCATACAAGATACTGTGAACAAATAGATACACTCAAGCTGTATAACTTAAATAAATCAACCTTTGCTGCTCATTACGTCCAACACATATAGCAAATATAATAATTGATGAAAACCTAGAAATATTACATTTTGCAGAAAAAGAAGCACAGATGAATTTGTTCCAAGAAATTCAAATCTATAGTTTCATTTACAATAAACCTGATTGTATCCTGAATGATAAGCTAGAATTAAGAAACGAATTGTACCTGCAAAATTTCATACAGCTTTTATAATTTCAACTAACAAAGACGACATTTAATTGATAGAAAAGTTCCTTCATTGGCGATTAGAAGCTGCTTTTAAATGTAAAATTAAATGTATTCTTAACAATGCGCTTAAGTATTGCAAAATAGCAGAGGACTTTATTGTTTTGCTTGTACGTACATTAAGTAATGCAGGTTACCCTCTTTTTACTTTTTACATAAAGTATCACTTTGAACTCAGGCAGCAATGAATATACTCTCGGTGGCCGCGGTGGTCGATGGGACTGCGGCGCGTCACTCACGGTCTGCACGGGCACTACGGTCGGGGGTTCGAATCCCCCCTCGGGCGTGGATATTTGTGCCGTCCTTAGTTGTAGCTAGTTCATAAGTAATTTGTAAGTTTAGGAACCGATGACCCCGTAGTTAAATCCCATAAGCTCTACAAACATTTGAACATTTTTTTTTTTTTTTTTTTTTTTTTTTGGAAACCTCCGTAGGGCCCGGTCACACGCTTAGGGGTGCCGTTTAAAACTGGCCAGAGCAGGCGGCAGGTAGTTGTTGACCCCACCACCACCACCTACCCAAAAAACGCCAGCAAGCCGGACACAGCCGTGCCTCATGGCAAGCGGCACGAGCTCTCCCATCAGCCTCCCCTCCACGCTACCCTCTGATGTGCGAGAGGCACCCTCAGAAGTGCCTCTAGTGTGGTCTAGCAGTACTAAGCCGGGGAACCGTCTGGCATCTAGTGGCATCTTATGGAACTACGAGGGGAGCGAAGGACAGAGGTTTAGGGGGGGGGCTTCTTCTCTGTATATGTTACTCTGTGGTAATAGCCTTCTTACATCATGACACGGTACAGCACCCAGAAAACTTTTATGGCATCTGACTCTGGCCGCGGAAGCCTACGTAATTATAGTACACCTCTAGTCCGTAGCAAGATGCTAGTTATATACTGCACTAACCAAAGCGCTGATAGCGGTGTGTATCGGAAAATAAAGACGTGTTTGGTTTCGATCACGGCACATAAGGTCAGCAGGAGAGCCGGCGTGCTGGTTTTTGGAGCCGTTGAGCGGAGAAATGTAATTACTGCGGCTATGGGAGCTGCGGCCTTCCTTTTCCTGTCGAGAGACGCCGTCTGTCGGCAGCAGCGCTGCCAGGCGGGATCCAATCCAATTACCAGAGGCCGGACCGCGGTTCAGTCGAGCTAGCAGAGGCGGCGGCGGCGGCAGAGTCCCACAACAACAACAACACGGCCAGGGCAGCCTGTCTGCCCGAGAACACCAGCCGAACACAGGCGCCCAGCCTCCCAATGCAAACGAACGGCTGCTGTCAGTGGTAGGAGGCCGACCAACATGTTGTGTGTACCCAAACAATGAGGCAGGCACACGTGGTGGGCTTTAGAAAACCGCAAACATTTTTAAAATTTATTTTTACTATAATTCAGCCTGTCTTATTTTACCAAATAATGATGACGAGTGCTATTTAGAAAATTTGAGATCCACTTGCTCAATAAATTTTTTATAACTAAGTGAATATAATAACATAAGATATTCTCAGAAATTTCCTCATTTCCTATACAGTTAAAAACTGGCGCAGACCATACTAAGGTCGCTTTTAGAAGTTGTTATTCAACATGTTCGCAGTTAGGTTAGAAATTCACCGAATTCTATAATTTTGTGTTATTTTTTAATAAATCCACGACCAGATTTTATTTATATTATTAAAATTTATCCCGTTACACAGGACCCAAATAAGGAGTCCGTAAATCAAACTGTAACTGGATACTGTATCGATATCGGAGGAGACGAACGCGCAGTCGCCTTCATTGGACTCATCCAATTAATCATAGACGCGAAGAAGTCGGTGTTTTGTACAAATTATTTGGAGATCTGAGAAAAAACGAGCGAAAGTTTTTTCAACTACTTTCGTATGTCAGTTGGTTCCTTGGAAAAATTGCAGGGGAAACTGATGAATGTTCTTCAACACCAAAACACGCAATACAGAAATTGCATGCAACCTATTCAAAAAATGTTCAAATGTTTGTTAAGCTTATGGGACTTAACTACGGGGTCATCAGTCCCTAAACTTACAAACTACTTATCAACTACCTTATACTAAGGACGGCACAAATATCCATGCCCGAGGGGGGATTCGAACCCCCGACCGCAGAGGCCGTGCAGACCGTGACTGGAGCGCCTCAGTCCCCTCGGCCACCGCGGCCGGCTGCAACCTATTCAAATGTAGGTTATGACTTTAAGGTAAGTTTTTAAAGACACCATTGTTGTTATTCGTGTTTGAACAAATATGCCATTGAAGCAATATCATACTTGCATAAATTTTTATTTTGCAATGGTATTCATAAAATTAATTTCTTTATTACATTTCTATTTACAAATGTACCGTACTAATGGAAAAAGAACGAGACTTATAACATTCAAATTTTTACTGAGATGAGTGTTTTGTATCTCGTTTCCGCCGGTTGTCCTGGGTTTCAGTGGCTGAGTGGAGAGATACCAACACGGGGAAATAGGATGCACGCTTGTGCGGGCACAGAGTCAGAGGTGATCAGCCAGTGGGATAGCAGAAACTATAAACACTAAGCTAGATTAGAACAAGTTGCCTATTTAGAAGAAACATTATAATACTCAACTTTGTTAACTGAAGACTAGTGGAATGCAGATACATAATTTTGTGTCCCAGCCTCGTCGCCGCTTTTGTGTCTCGTTTCCGTCGTAGGTGTCGGTGGCCGAGTAGGAAGAGACCGACACAGTAATAAATGATGCACGCTTGTGCAGGTACGGAGGTGACCAGCCAGTGGGACAGCAGAAACTAGAAGCACTAGAGTAAATTACAACGAGATACATATTTCATAGAAATAAGATAATATTTATCTTTTACAAAGTTCAAGACTGCAGAATGCTGATACATAGTTTAGAAAGAGGCCTGCCTACTGATGATTCCTAGTGCCTATCCGATAGCCAAGTCTTAATTGGTGCCTATCTGATTCCCAAGTGACGATGCAACAGTCGTGGCCACGAGCGGAATTGCAGCTGAGGGCGCTCGTGGCTGACGTCGTAAGAACGCCGCGCCGTGCTTGCATGGCGGCGCGCGGCGAAAGTAGGTGGCGCGCACTTCAGACTTACGCAACACCACAGAGTGTTAACAGTCATAATGTACTTAAAAATGCACAGTACCAACCATCAGCTGTTATTTTTTAACTTCGCCAGTTTCGGTTATTAACCGTCATCAAAAAAGTAAATTAAACAGCCTACGTTGGTACATTCTCTGTCACCATAGATTAGACCTTCATCAATACCTAACGTCGTGTGACATTTTACATACCTTTTATTGTTTGACATAGATATGGGTTTACAGAAAATGTACCAACGTGATCAGTCTGTTTAATTTACCTTTCACCTGATGCTTAATAATCGAAACCGGTAAACTTCCAAATACAATGAACGCCTGATGGTTGGAGTAATGCATTAAAAAAAAAAAAAAAAAAAAAAATCAAATAATATCAGCCACGTAACCCAGAGATTACTTCAATTTTTTAATTTTTCCAGGAGTTCATTGACAATATACAATTTCTGACATTAAAGTTCTGTAAATACTCCTGTAACATTAACTGCTCTTCTAAAAAGTCACCTCTGATAAGTATGCAACAATGAGCTCTACTATAAATGTGCTGGTAACTTTGCATGAACTCTGCCGTTGGAATGGTTTCAAAATATCAGGAATATCTTCAAACCTCTTTCTTTTGAAAGCAAGTTTGAGTCGGGGGGCAGGTAGAAGCATGGAGAACTGAGATCCGGCAAGTATACTGGATGTTCCAGTTGCAACACCCCTTTTGTACTGTCCTCATCATCATTTCATCATCATTGACACGCAAGTCACCGAAGTGGCGTCAGCTAAGAAGACTTGCACCAGGCAGTCTGAACACGACGCCAGTTGGGGACTGACGGCCACAAACGCCACACGAAATCATCATCATCATCATCAACCACACTTTCCTGATCACAATCCTATTTTCCTATGTCCACGAATCAAACTCGCTTTGAAAGGAAAGAAGTTTGACGATATTCCTGATATCCAGCGAAACGTGACGAGGCTTTTCAACAGAGGGAGCCATGAAGAAACTGTGGTGTCGCACAAGTCCAAAGTGCGCGCCACCTACTTTCACCGCGCGCCGCCATGCACGCACGGCGTGGCGTTCTTACGTCAGCCACGAGCGCCCTCTGCTGGAACTCCGCTCGTGGCCACCACTGAACGACATCGTTCACTTGGGACTGAGATAGGAACCAGTTAACACTTCGGAATCAGATAGGCACTAGCGAAGACTTGGCTATCGGGCAGGCACTAGGCAGGCCTCTAGCTCAACTATGTATCAGCATTCTGTAGTACTGAGCTATGTAAAAGTTAAGTATTGTATAAATTCTGTGCAATATATATCTCGTTCTAATTTACTCTAGTGTTTCTAGTTTCTACTGTCCCACTGGCTGCTCACCTTCGTACCTGCACAAGTGTGCGTCCTTTATTCCTGTGTCGGTCTGTCTACTCGGCCACCGACAGCTACGACGGAAACGAGACACAAAAGCGGCGACGAGGCTGGGACACAAAAGAAACTCTTCAGTTTAGACTTTAAAGAGCGTGAATACATGTCACAGCATATTGAAATTCGATGCAGCATAGTACTGCACGACTTTCTCCACAAGAGTCAAGGAGGTGAGATCGAAATTTCTACCCAGTAGTAAATTTTTATGTTCATATTGAATGCAGACGATCTGACAACAACGGCTGTAATATTTATTTTACGAATAAAACACGCCGAGCCCGTTAATGCTATGTAACTTTTAACTTAACCAGTTTCAGTAATCCATTATTATCATGTTCAGTCCCCAGCTCATCATATAAATTTGGTGTGTTGTATTGCAGACCAGATAAAATATTCTATCCACCAGCAAAGAATAATACAGTGATGTGGATTCTAGATAATTATGTTAATTACCTCCTCACACAAGTCTATGATAACGTAGTCAATTTACAGGTGTACACGCAAACACTATTGTGGCAGTTAAAAGGGTCGGAGAATCTGAAAAAACCTTTGCAAGAGAATGGATGCTATTTTTGAAAAACTATGTGTAGGCTAGAAAGTCAATATGGGAATCTGCAAGACAGTACGATTCCACCGTAACAGAGTTTAAATGTAAAAAAAAAAAATTCACAAAGCAAAATATGTTACAGTTAAGAAAGATTCACGAATTTCGAAAGAATTGAAAGGCAGTGTTCATGTAAAGGTTAGACACTTTACTCAAGGAATAAAACTTTCTTTTAATACTTGAGGGACAGCTTACTTTTAAACTTTACCTTTTATCAAAAAATTAAGTTAGTTGACAAAAGGAACCTTACAAATGGATTTAGAATGTTCCACTGATATAATTGTGTTTAATTTCTACAATATCCGTCTTTGCTGCCTATTCTTTTCAGAATAAAATTGCCTTAATGTAATGCAACAGTATATCATACGACACGTACGTAAGGAGATATGACATCATAAACAATGACAGTCCTGGAAAACGGACGCATCATGCGATAATATTGTACATCTGTTCCTACACTAATGGATCGATTTAAACCAAATTTGGTGCAAATATTCCTTAAGGTCAGAAATCATTTGCTATCGTTGCAGAAACCACCTACGAGACATAGTTGATACGATATCACGTCATAAGCAATGAAAACTGCCCCATCTTGCAGCGCGTGATAGCGTGATTTTATTCGTCAACTATTTGACAAAGAGAGCACTTAGCGACTTGCAATGAACTTTTAACATAATTTCAAATCTGTAACAATTTTTTTTTCACCTACAACCCCAATAAAATGACGAAAGAGAAAAAATTATCGCTTACTACTTTTTCGATGTTCATGATGTATATCTACGGCATTTGGCATGCCGTTAGAAGTTATTTCTTCTACATTGTAAATTGAATTCACGAGATAATTCACAGACAGTTCACGTACATGCTACTCAATATTCCTTCGATACTATATCACAATTCGACATGTAGTTCGTGACGTATGAAGTCATAAACAATTTGTTTCATGAAAAACCGCATTACCATGCACGAGGTGTCGATTCATTACACCTATACTACTAACACTGTTGGCGAATTTATTTTCACACATTAGGCACATACACCACTGAATGTACCTACTAATTTGCATGGTAGTACGACACATATTTCAGGTGATATGACGTCATGAACAATGAAATTTCAAAATAACTGCTACATCATGCGCTATTTTTCCACAGATTCTCCTACGATAACCAACCAATTTCAACTAAACTTGGTACACATATTTCTTAGTATCAGATGACTATCGCTGTGGGGTTAAAAACTACCTACTACTCACAGTTCGAGATATACAACGTCGTAAACAATGAGTCACAACAGCTTTCCCATCACGCGACGCATAATTTGCGAGACTTCATTCATCCACTATTTATTCATCGCAGACAGTTTCCTAGTAATAAATTCCACAAATATGAATAATTATATTATTGTAGGATACATAATCAACGATATATATATATATATATATATATATATATATATATATATATATATATATATATATACTGATCTGCATGAAAACGAAATTTAAACAGACAGATAGTAAGATAGAAGCCGATGGAAAGAAAGAGTAAAAGGAGATGAACTAAATATTGTTCATGGTAAAGTTCTGGATTAATTTAATGTTATACATTATTTATTACAATTTTGCTTTCTTTGAATACTGCACTTATAATTTTGTACATTATGTATATTTCACTGTTTTAGTGTTTCATAATTCCTAAGCTGTTTTCGTTAATACGTGAAGATGAAATCTTTCCTGAAATTTTATTTTCGTCTTTATGACTGGAAAATACATATATAGCCGCAAAATACCGGGTTTAGCAGCTAGTATACAAATATAGCGACTGTGGATTGAGGGGCGGCCTGATGGCGTGCACTGTCCAGCGCTATACGCGACCTCCCTCTCCACAAGTTTTTTTTTTTTTTCGTTCAGCAGGAGTACATTCGGCGTGTAATGGTTCGGACGCTCCCCGGCATTAGTTTCATTTTAAACGAAAAAAATGTTTTGATGTTCTGTTTTTTAATGAAACAGAAAAGAAAATCCGTCGTCAGATGACGAATGAAAGTGAAACACCATTAGGTAGGTCACACACAGATGTATCGACATACAAGTTATGCAGTTTAACTCATCAGAATTTATGTGCTGAGCAGGGATCTGAAGATGATAATTCTCAATTATCGAAAGTGGTCAAATTAAAAGTGTTTCATTTACATAATTAGCTTGAACTTTGTGAAAGCTGCTAATTCTCGGAATAAGCTGATATTGTTAACAACAAACATCATTAACAATAATATGTATTGAGAGGGTTATGTCAGAATTCCCAGAGGTCGACAAAAAGTTCACAACTATGCACCACATATTACTCGAACCACCCGTATCTTTTCTGTATGCTCATTGTTGACAATATATTTCATTTTACATTTTGAATTTGAAATGAAATGTAGTTTTCAACTATGAGCATAAGTATCTTTGCACAGCGGTATGCTACATCTCTAAATGTGTCACGTTCTTGGGTGCATCAAATCAGCTGATGAAACAAACGCCGTCATCTCGAATTTAGTGTACCTCACAGAAGAACGTAGAGCGATACAAACACACATGTCTCTCTCCTACAATAATGTATAAAGAAGACCTTTCTGTGAAGTAAGGTCAGTGTATAATCAATAGATGTAATCTTAATTCAAGTGAAACAATACAAGCAAGAAAACTTTGTTATATTTAGGATAAAAATATTTGACCTTGTAACCTAATGGATTCACATAACTTTGTTGTCTTAGGACACCAATGCAAACTTGAAATCAAAGCTACCGTCTGATGATGGGCTCAGGCCAGAAACTAGTAACGCTGAAACAAATTGATTTATAATAACCTCGTGACTGGTTGCAGTATTTATTTACTACAGTATTATTTCGAAAGCAGTTGTAGTGTTCTTTAACCAAACATAATGGATAATATAATACATTAAATTAACTTATACTAATGACAATACACATACCCATGCCCGACGGAGGACACGAATCTCAGACGGGAGCGTCCGCGCAATCCGTGACTTGGCGCCCCAGACCGCGCGGCAGTTCCCGCGCGCCGACTTCGTATTTCACAGTCATGACTTCCTGAAGCATAAGTTCTGTAACAACACCTGTCTGCGCATACTTTCCTTGCAGCTAGAATTACTACATTCTTCGTGGTGACTAATGCTATTTAGTTTGGAAAGGTTTTCTTATTGCTTGCTCTCCCAAAGTTCGGATTAGGTTCTTTAGTGTACTGTCAATTTCCTATTTCATTCCTATCTAATTACTCTTCCCTTTGTAAAATACAGCCTTGAAGTCCGTATCACAAGAAAGGTATCTAGTACTTGTAACGCACAGACCTTTTGAGGGCACAAACTGCGCGATCGCAACTGTTGTGCCACAACAAAGGAGCAAAGAAAAATAAAATTAATTATTAACAAAATAAATCGCAATTTGCGATCACTTATGGCTTCAATGTACTAGGTTTAAATGTAATACCAATGTGCGGCGAATGAAAATTTGTGCCCGGCCGGGATTCCAACCCAGGATCTCCTGCCTCCTAAGCAGACGCGTTGACCACTCCGCCACCGAGGACACAGTGACCAACCCCACTGCAGAGGACTCTTCCCTGCACGTCTCCCGCCACACACAAATCTCCATTCCCCACACTGTCTCTTTCCTATTACCAGAGCGTCTTAATTCTGTAATGCTTGCAGCGACACTGTAAAGTCGTCAAAAATATATAATTGTATACAAGCCGAGGCTGGGCTCCTGACGAAAATTAATTGTGTCTCGATACCTCATGGCCTATTCTCCCTGATGCGGGAATACATTATTGTGGCTGCGAGCATTACAGAATTAAGACGCTATGGTAGTAGGAAAGACACAGCGTGGCGAATGTAGATTTGGGTGTGGCAGGAGACGTGCACGGAAAAGTCCTCTACATTGGGGTTGGTTACTGTGTCCTCGGTGGCGGAGTGGTCAACGCGTCTGCCAAGTAAGCAGGAGATCCTGTGTTCGAATCCCCGCCGGACACAAATTTTCATTCGCCGCACCTTTGTATTGCATCTAAACCTAGTACAGTGAAGCCATAAGTGATCGCAAATTGCGATTTATTTAATTAAAAATGAGCGCTGCAACGTCGCCAAAAATATATAAAATTAATTATGTTATTCCGACCACAAATTGGAGTTGCCAGTAAAATTACAAAATACTTGATAACAATAACAGACCGGACGGATGATTATTTAAAACACTGCCAAATTAAATCAATTAAATTAGGCCATTATATTAATTTTTAACAACCAAGGAGCGTCAAAGAGTGATTGCTTACGTAGAGGACAGTCAAATAGAGGGGACAGAGTAATTTCTACATTACCGTTTGGTTAATATAGAAACTGCTCAAAATGGAGAATTCCATCTAGCAGTTCCTACCCTTTAAATTTAAAAGCAAACGGAAGCCACGCCTTAGCGGAGGCATACCGGCTTTGTCCTGCGCCCAAACAGGTGTCCCCACCTGATTGTCCGAGACACTGTGCCGCCAGCAAGGGCAAAGCTTCCCCAGCGGTTCATCTCCCCTACCTGTAAGGTTCGCTACAGGGACTTCTTTAGAACAGCGGAAGCACACTGCGGTGCCACGCGCCGCCGTTCGGTTACAGAGCTTCAAGGTATCCACCTTGCCGACAGGCTAGGGCGGAAGTTACCGTCATATTAGTAAAGTGTGGCTTTGAGGAGAGTCCGCGTCTTTTAAAATTATTGGCGGGTGGAAGCAAATTGCTAACGAGAAATTTTCTGATGAACATCTGGTACACTTACCACTCAGTGTATAATGACGTAAGCTTCGCCGTTTGGCCTCTGCTGTTGTTATAGTATTACGAATTTCATGGTTAGCAACATTCTCTCTCATTCGACCACTATCCGCTCTCTCCAGGGAGTGCAGATGTATAAAGTGTGTTCATTTATTGATTATTGTTAGTAATTCCATGTGGTACAGCATTGAGGTCTCGTGCCAAAATAATCTTATTTGTGAAATAATATTAAACATTCAACAGCGCTACATCACATTCGCCACATCTGTCTGAATACTCATTTACCACACTTGTACCTATTTGATCTGTAACTTTCGTACTGTCTCCTTTTCAGTTAATGAATCTCCAATATAGCGACAAAACAACTACCAGAGAAGTCCCACGGCTTTACAGTTCAAGGACAGCATATCAGCAGGTGAGTGTAACTTCCTGTCTGAGAGGAAAGTCGATAGACACCAGTTCTCCTTATTTCATCTTCTTTACAAAAACTTCACCATTTACATACTTATTTATTTATACTGGAAACTCCATAAATCTGCTTGAGCCATATTTTTGAAAAGATGGTCTTTCTTTCCCTTTACTGGCAGTTTTCTTAAGGATACATGGAGCAGCGTCGCAACGGTAGTTGTAGTGTTGGTGAGAGATGTGTGTAATTCTGTGTTCTTATGTTTGCGTTGTACAGTGGTGATGTAAGCGACAGGATGGAGTCTGGTGTCAGTAGGGAGGGTAGTCGTCTCCAATAGCTCAAAGGAGGCCGCCACCACAAGATGCGTCCCCCCCCCCCCTTCGTCTGTCTCACACGACGGACGGATCACAAACAGTATCAAATGTCGGCACATCGCGAGGTACTGCAAGAAGCTTCGGTATTTAGGACACTATCGAAACGAGAATATAAACAGTTTCTCGCGCCCTCCTGTTCTCCTTTGTCGGTCAAATTCTGGCAGTGAAACCTTGAACTGCCATTGGCATGTTAACTAGCTTCCCTTAGCGTCGCATAGCATAACAGATAGCTTTGCTGTGGTAGCGGATGGAATGTACGATTACTTTAAATTTCCCTGTTTCAGCATATGAGTTAATCATAAATACTAGGGTTGAAATTTAAATAGTGGCAACTATTTATTAACAACCGATAAAAAAGCTTTACATGTTTACCTGTCCTTCGAAGTAGTCACCAGCGTTGTGTAGAACCCGTTGCCAGCGATGTGGAAGGCGTAGAATACCATTGGCAGAGCCTGTTCTGTTGATGGTGCGAAGGGCCAGCCGCGGCGGCCGAGGGGACTGAGGCACGCAAGTCACGGTCTGCACAGTCACTACGGACGTGGGTTCGAATCCCCCCTCGGGCATGGATATCTGTGCCGTCCTTAGTGTTAGCTTGTTCCTAAGTAGTTTGTAAGTTTAGGGACTGATGACCCCGTAGTTTCTGATGGTGCGAAGAGAATGGTCTACTGCCTGCCATATCTCTGGAAAGGTTCTGAAGCGAAGTGATTCCTTCATCTTCCGAATCAAATGAAAGTCACAAGGACTCTAGTCCTGGGAGTATGGTGGATGGTACAGTACTTCCCAGTCCCATCGACCGAACAGAGCAGCCACAACTTGCGCTATATGTGCCCACGCATTGCCGTCCAAGATGATGGGTGCGTTGCGGAGAATGTGTTTCCTCTTCTTTGGTAAAGCAGGTCGCAGGTTTTTGCATTGACAGTCTTCATGGAGGAACGTAATGCGTACACAAGAATGACCCTAAATTTCACCGTATGAGCTCACGAGTCGTCTGGCGTCGATCAATGTCCACTTTCACGGCAACGTGGACTTCTTCAGAACGCTAGGACGACCTGCACGATGCATGTCTGCCACAGTCTGCAGTCCTTCGTTGAAGGCTTGTACCCAACGTGGCAATATTCGGTACGGGAATGCCGATTCCCCACACGACGTATGATACGTTCGATCTTGATCCATCTCCGTTGTTCCTGTTTCGAAAACATAGTGACACAGTTACATTAGAACGCTCGCCCACAAGTGACTGTGTTTCCCTCGATTGTGCGCATACCGGTGACGTGGGACGGGTGAGTCCATTTGCTCGGAGGTAAGGTAGGTATTTCAACAACATGTGCTATCAACGACAATAGTACATTCCATTGCACAGTGTCTCGGCAATGTTGCCACCAACCCTCGTACGTTGCAAATTTAAACAATCTCAAGAAGGAGAAAATGTAAATGTAAATGGAGGGAATATCAGACTTTTGAACTATGTATTTTCAAAAGAAAACGTTCTTTCTCGACTTCATACAAATGGTACCTACAGTATCTGTCGCCTTGTGCCGCATTGTGTCGCATTGTCCCGCTGAAAATGTCCAAGAACGTCGAATTGCACAGTGGAGGTCAATGGTTGCAGGTGACCAGCCAGGATGCGTACCTACGTGTCACCTGTAAAAGTCCTACCTGACGTATCAGGGCTCCCATACAACTGCACGCACCCCTCATGATCACAGAGGCTCCAAAATCTTACATGGTCCCCAACTGACATGCATGGTCCATGTATTCATGAGGTTGTCTCCACACCCGTACACGTCCTTCCTCTTAATACAATTGCAAACGAGACTCGTCAGACCAGGCAACTTGTTTCCAGCCGTCAACTCTCCAACGTCGGTGATGACGGGCCCTGGCGTGGCTGAAACCTCTGGTGTCGTGCAGTCAGCAAGGGTACAGGTGAGGCCTTCGGCTCCGAAAGTCTGTATCGATGATGTTTCGTTGAATAGTTCGCACGCTGACACTTCTTGATGGCTCGTCACAGAAATCCGCAGCAATTAGCGGAATGGTTGCACTGCTGTCACGTTTAACGATTCCCTTCAGTCGTCGTTGGACCCGTGCTTACGGCAGCGATGTCAGAGAGATGATGAGAACGAAGTCTTTCACGACGGCACTCTTGTATAAAATATTCTCGGACTTCTTGCCGCGTCAAATCTTGATGAAACTTCAAGCTTTTCGAGATGACCTCTACGGACTTCGTCACCATCTTAAGCAAAAGTCTGGAGAAACCCCTGTGGTACACGGGATATAAGGACAGCGTTTGCCAAGAAGAGGAAAAGTGAAAATATTGAAAATTCACGTGATGGGCTACCGACCGCTTTTCTTCCTTTTCTGTGGCGCTACCGACCACTGAAGGTGTAGATATCGAGCGCCCAAAACCCCCTATCCATCCACATGTGGCGCTACATCCAGTAAAATAGGTAAGAGTCCTGGGGAGGCATGTTATCAAATGGCTCTTCTGACCTTCTACGAAAATTAAGGAGATGCTGCGACCTGTAAAGGACAGCCTCGGCTTCAGGATCCATGAGATTTACAATACACCATGACAGTGTGAAAGCAACTACATCGGTAAGCCCATCCGTGCCGTTGTACAGAACATCAAAGGCATATTAGAAATCGAGAACTGGAGAAATCGACAGTCACTAAGCACAGCCTCACAGGCAACAATAAAAGCTTTTGCGATGAAACAACAGTTTTGTCGCAGGCCCGCACATACTGGGTTCCTGTAATCAAGTAAAGCTGTAGAAATACACTCTTGGACATTAAAATTACTACACCATGAAGATGACGTGCTAGAGGCGCGAAATTTAACCGGCAGGAAGAAGATGCTGGGATATGCAACTGTTTAGCTTTTCAGAGCATTCACACAAGGTTGGCGCCGGTGGCGACACCTACAACTTGCTGACATCAGAAAAGTTTCCAACCGATTTCTCATACACTAACAGCGAACATTGTTGTGATGTCTCGTGTAAGGAGGAGAAATGCGTACCATCACGTTTCCAACTTTGATAAGGTGGAATTGTAGCCTATCGCGATTTCGGTTTATCGTATCACGACACTGCTGCTCGCGTTGGTCCCGATCCAATGACTGTTAGCAGAATATGGAATCGGTGGGTTGAGGAGGACAATACGGAAAGCCGTGCTGGATCCCAACGGCCTAATATCACTAGCAGTCGAAATGACTGGCATCTTATCCGCATGGCTGTAACGGATCGTGCAGCGACGTCTCGATCCCTGAGTCAACAGATGGAGAAGTTTGCAAGACAACAACCATCTGCACGAACAGTTCGACGACGTTTGCAGCAGCATGGACTATCAGCTCGGAAAGCATGGCTGCTGTTATCCTTGACGCTGCATCACAGACAGGAGCGCCTGCGTTGGTGCACGCAACGACGAACCTGGGTGCACGAACGGCAAAACGTCATTTCTTTGTATGAATCCAGGTTATGTTTAAAGCATCCGATTTTTGCGACATAGTGGTGAAAGCACATAGGAAGCGTGTATTCGTCATCGCCATACTTGCGAATCACCCGGCATGATGGTATGGGGGTGCCATTGGAAACACGTCTCGGTCACCTCTTGTTCGCATCGACGGCAGTTTGAACACTGGCCGTTACATTTCAGATGTGTTACGACCAATGGCTCTACCCTTCATTCGATCCCCGCGCAACCCTATATTTCAGCACAATAATGCACGACCGCATGTTGCAGGTTCAGTACGGGCCTTTCTGGATACGGAAAATGTTCGAATGCTGCCCTGACCAGCACATTCCCCAGATCTCTCACCAATTGTAAAACGTCTGGGCAATGGCGGACGAGCAACTGACTCGTCACAATACGCCAGTCACTACTCTTGATAAACTGTGGTATCGAGTTGAAGCTGCATGGGCATCCGTACCTGTACACGCCATCCAAGATCTGTTTGACTCAATGCCCAGGCGTATCAAGGCCGTTATTACGGCCAGAGGTGGTTGTTCAGGGTCCTGACTTCTCAGGATCTATGCACCTAAATTGGGTGAAAATGTAATCACATGCTAGTTCTAGTATAATGCTGTTGTTGTGGTCTTCAGTCCGGAGACTGGTTTGATGCAGCTCTCCATAATACCCTATCCTGAACAAGCCTCTTCAACTCAACATAAGTATGGCAACCTACATCTGTCTGAATCTGCTTACTGTTTCCATCACTTGGCCTTCCTCTCCGGTTTACCCCAAACACGTCCCTCCAATGCTAAATTAACGATTCCTTGATGTCTAAGAATGTGTCCCTACCAGTCGATCCCTTCTTTTAGTCAAGGTATGCCATAATTTCCTTTTCTCACCAATTTTGTTCAGTACCTCCTCATTAGTTACGCGATCCACCCACCTAATCTTCAGCATTCTTCTGTAGCACCACATTTCAAAAGCCTCTATCCTCCTCCTGTCCGCACTGTTTATCGTCCATGTTTCACTCTCATACAAGGCAACACTCCACGCAAATGCCTTCGGAAAGGACTTCCTTAGGCTTAAATCAATATTCGATGTTAACAAATTTCTCTTTTTCAAAAACGCTTTTCTACCCATTGCCATTCTGCGTTTTATATCCTCTGTACTGCGACTATCATATGTTATTTTACTGTCCAAGTAACAAAACTCATCTACCTCCTTTATTGTTTCGTTACCAAATCTAATTCCTTCAGCATCACCTGATTTTCTTAGACCGCACTCCATTACCCTAGTTTTGATCTTGTTAATGTTCATCCTATATGCACCTTTCAGCATACTGTCCATTCCGTTCAACTGTTCTTCCTGGTCCTTTGCTGTCTCAGATTGAAGTACTGTGTCGTCGGAAAAATGCAATGTTTATAATTATTCACCTTTACTATTAATTCCTTCTCCAAATTTCTCCTTGCTTTCCTTTATACCTTGCTCAATGTACAAACTCTGAAAATTGCTGTCTGGTTTTTGTACAAGTTGTAAACAACCCTACGCTCCCTATAACTCCTGCTTGCTTCAGAGTTTGAAAGAGTTTATTCCAATCAACATTGTCAAAAGTCTTCTCCAAATCTACAAAAGCCAGAAATGTAGGTTTACCTTTCCTTAATCTATCTTCTAGGATAAGCCGTAAAGTGAGTATTGCCTGTCGTGTTCCTATATTTCTCCTGAACCCAATCTGATCTTCCTTAGGTCGGCTTCTACCAGCTTTTCCATCCTTCTGTAAATAATTCGTGTTAATATTTTGCAACCGTGACTTACTAGTATAATATATTTGTGCAATGAATACCCGTTTATTATCTGCATTTCTTCATAATTTAGCAATTTTAATGACCAGTAGTTGTGACACCACATCGCGACCATAGCATTACAATCACCATATTCCAAAATTTTTCATCGTTTCGTAAGTCTAATTATTTGTTTAGAGGCAGAAATTTCTCATTTTTCAAAATTTTCAGTAAATTCAAATTAGATCAGAGTAATTCAGATAAATAGTATCCAGGGAATACGTAGGTCAAAACATCTCGTGTATAAAAGATTATTTGTCAGGTTGCTATTATAAATAGTACCCGCAGTTGAATTACTCTCTCTCTCTCTCTCTCTCTCTCTCTCTCTCTCTCTCTCTCTCTCTACGATACTTGCTCCCTACGTTATTTGCTCTCTATGTTATTAGATGTCGAAGTGCGATAGTTCTCCGTGATTAGTTTCGAAGTATTATACGTGGTTTATTTCGAAGATAGGAAGGAACCGAGAAAAGTATTCATTTATTAATATAAATTTTCATATCGTGATCATACGCGAATGCAAACATTATCTTTGGAATTTGATCGGAATAGGCTAGGACAGAAGAGTTAGAAACTTCTACCTCCCGTAATAAATTGATTAACTCTCGTGATTTTGGAAGTTGAACTTATTGTCAAGTTTAATGTAATAACTTTCAAAAAACGTATCTGGAAGAGTTAAAGTATGTAAACAATGTAACAGGAACCAGAGACTTCAATATCAACGAGACATTGACGAAAACAATCACGCATTGTGAACTCATAAAGTGTTTTCTGTGACAGTGATTTTGTTGTAAATATTAAATTCAAAATAGAGAATTTGTGATACTTAAACAAGTCTTAAATAATTATTCAAGTATGTTCCCTAATATTGTCCAAGAAGAGTCTAAAAGTGAACATATATCTGTGAAATTCGGAATGAATCAGTTAATATGTGAAAGAAAATACCTAACAGTTTTGATTAGAAGAAACTTCTAATGAAATTTTTTTCCAAAGAATAATTATATACAAAGGAATCAGGTACAAATAATATCTTTTGTGACGGGCTTAAAATTGTCTGAACTACCGGGACTCAACGATTCATTTTTTTTCGGTTTATTAAATATCAAACATTATAAAAAGACTTTCATTTTAATTGATACGCAGAACCAATATTTACAGTATGAAAAATTTAACAAAGATATACATTTTATTAATTACGAAGAAGTACCAGGTCTATCAACTTAAATTTCATACTGAGGTGACAAATAAAATTTGGAACCCACCATCCACTACAACTGTGAAAATCAAGCCGAATCTACGGCTTACAGGTCACAAGCTCCAAAATACAAGACAACCAACGTGTAGCCCCTCGACGAGTCACATAGTGTATAATTTTTCCGTAGCTGCTGAATCGGTCGCGAAGCAAATTCTCCTCTTGTACAAATTTGAGTCAGGCCAAACCATATTTGCACTTGGTTGTGCTGAAATTGAGTATTTCTCATTATGATAATAATTAATTCTTTTGTGCTTGAAAACGCTCTAAGGTTACGTTGATAATATGCATTAGGAAGTACTCGGTTCTAATAAGAGACACCTTTGATCTCTAGTACTCGAAGCCGCACCAAACAAAGCTGACTCGGCTATGAGACACAGGCATATTGCTGCAACTGCTTAGAGTCCCGCCTTATATACAGCAGGCGGTTGCCCGAGAGTTGGAATCAGCACGAAGTCCGAGAAAATATTATCCCGTACTATTCATATTAATAACACAAGCTTTACCGGCCGAAAAGTATAATACTCAGCTCTGGAACATATATCTGTTTCTTCTCTCATCTTGCTTCTCGCAGTGTCTTCCGTATGATGCCAGCTGCTCTGAGACCTAGTTACTGCTAAGTTCGTAGCCACGTTCTGACATAGTACTGTCCTATTTCTGACTTCTGGCAGCTGGCTGAATTAGGCGGATGTCCTGGAACTGCAGCACTCCTAGATCTGTTTCGTAATCTGGCTTAATCGAGTAATGAGTGCTATGTTGACTTTTGTTGCGGTGGTGCGCCGGCAAATCCTTCCGAGCCCTCTTCTCGTATTGGCCGGCGAGCGAAGGAGGCAGAGAGGTAACGAGACTGCGGGCGCCCTCAGCCGTCGAAGTACTGTGGAACGAGTTATCGCTCGTCTTCTACTTGCGCAGCGACTTGCGCGGACCGCCTGCGTTCTGACGAATAGCGACACCACAACAGAGGGGCTGAGCGGCCTCCTTCCACTGTCGAGTTCTGACTTAGTAGGCTGGGAAAACTGAAAAAAAAAAAAAAAAAAAAAAAAAAAAACAGGACAGGTGGAGTACTGCAACGGAGCTACCATCAGCCGTTAGTGCTGCGAAGTTAGAAGTGTATCTGAACGTCCTGTGCATCAAAGACTTTTAACGATGGGCGACGACCCTTGCGTGAGCCAATGTTGGCAACCATGACTCAAATGGGCACAAGAGCATCACCCCTTTGGTACTCAAAAAATATTCAAATGTTTGTAAGTCAAGGGACTGATGACCAGTTTGGTCGCATAGATTTAAAAACTACTTAAACTAACTTCCGCTAAGAACAAAACACACACACACACACACACACACACACACAAAACCACACGGCCGAGGGAGGACTCGAACCTCTGAGGGGAGCAGTCACGCTCTCGGCAACAAAGCTCCTTAGAGCGCACTGCCACTCCTACGAGGCGATTTAATTGATTGGTACACTAGAGATCCCCAGAATACTTTCTTCCTAACAGGCACTTTCAGAAAAAATTCCGTCAACAAGCAAATGAAACTCCACACATTTGCTATGGCTGTTACCCTATCCACCGTGCAGCTATCACCTGTTGCAGTGAAATAAATTCTTGAACAGCAAAGAAAATGTGCTCGTCAGGGCGTTGGCTATTGTTCAGAAGATTTACCTGCTCTAGCTGTGATTCTCATAGTACAGGATCGACGTAATATGAAGTCCCCAAACTCTCGTGGAAGAAGAATGGGAGAAAGATTATGGTTTAACGTTCCGTCGACAGCGTGGTCAGTGAGAGAGAATAAACGTTCGGACTACGTCGGGTACGGATAAGGAAGGAAATCTGACGTGCCCCTTCACAGGAACCATCCCGGCATTTGTCTGGAGTTATTTAGCGAAATCATTTGAAACATCCTTCGATATGGCTATCCCTCTCGATGACAAACTCTATAGACTGAAAGTACCTCAGTAACCTTCAATACACGAATTAAGAGTTTTGTTCGTTTTCTGACATTTGGGAGAAAATAAATTTCTAGCATGTCTTCACTAAAAGAACGAGTCCACTGACGAGACACAATTAGAGATATCAAAGAATTGTCAGTTTACCATTGTAGGGAAGTATGTGGGCGGAAAATCGCAGATGGGTGGATCGAATACAGTAAGCTGATTCAAATTGACGTGAATTGCCACTCTTACGAAGAGATGAAGAGGCTTGCGCAGGACAGGATACAGGCTAGCGTGGAAAGCTGCATCAAACCAGTATCCAGGTGGAAAGCGTAAAAAAAAGAGAGAAAAAGAAAGCTCAAATCGACGGAAATAGCTTTCATTAAAGACACACTTCAATGTGCATCAGAATCCACAGATATGCAAAGAATCGACAGTCCCATAAACAGAACAACCACCTTCTTGATGACAGGTAAATGACCTTCCGTGCTGCTTGTGCCGAAATCATCACTTCCCGACATATAACAAGGTCGTCCCCAGGGGAAAGTATCCACTATGGATTACCCAGCGTAATTCCTGCAAACCACCTGCCCTGAACTACCTGCACACGCAGCTTCTAAGTTTGCTTTTTCGCGATGGATCCGCATGGTCATTGCAAAGATATTACCTCACATCACACAGTTACTTAATATGCCAGCCCAGCACCTTCTGCTTATATTCATTTCGTATAATTTTCCCACCAACTTTCTTAGCTTTCCTCCAGTCAGACACGCGTCTCCGCTCTTCGGCGGGAAGTGTGCCTCCATGCATCCCGTCAGAAGATTCCGCTGAGGTCTCCGACATCATTTGCGACTCCGGCCATTGCTTCGCTCTGAAAGGGCGCCTCTCCACGCTTTTACCTGCTCTCCTCCGCCCCCGATACTCCTCCACCGAGTACGCTATTTTCATATACGCATATTTCTTCGCCCACCAGAGTGCAGTGGGCTATTCTCACCGTTCGCCCTGTGGAGGTTCTTCCGCCCTCAGGGTTGTAAACGGACGTCTCCAGGCTACGTCTCCATTCAGGGCAGTCAACATCCCTCCATAGAGAGTCTGTTCGGAGAATCATTACGCGATAGGTGCTTCTGAGGCATGCATAGTCCAGCTTCCTGTCAGCTCTCAGCTCTGATTAACTACAAATATTCGTAAATTTAACCCTTGGGAGGCAGCGCAAATTACTATAATTTCAGCAACAGCGCGATGCAGATATGCTGCCACTGTGTATTCCGTGTTACAAACCTAATATATAAGCTACTAAGTGATGGTAATGACGAAAATAGTTTAATGTACAGGCAGAAATAACACATTGGTTATTATCTGATTTAGTAAATCAATTACATTCGGTGTATAAATAAAACGAATGTAACGTTATTCCGAAAGTGGACAATAATCACGTATAATAGACCCAGCAGGACTATCATTTCTTCTTTCGTTACCTCCCTCTTGTTCCTTTCTCTTGAGTAATTAGTGTCAACTTTATTCTGTGTTATGTTGAACTTAGTGCACATAATTACCTCATCAATCATATTATCATCTACCGTAAGTGAAAGAGCTTGCGTCTCTGACGTCGTGCCCCTTCCGTTCCCTTTTGAACCAAGGAAGATTTTATTTTTATGATATTCTTTTCCAGTGTTTTAGAGTGCTGCATTTATGGCGTTTTACCTCAGAGAGTGGTACCGTTTTTTATATTAGATTCATTAGATCTGAAATCTTGTTCGGGATCGGAACTAGGATTTACATTTGAATAATAGTATCCTGTTCATGATCTAATGAGCAATCTAGAAAAAAATCATTTCGATCTTCATTACCTGTCGAAAGAATGTATTTCCTCATCTGTTAGACCAATACCACGTCTACGAGACCTGAAGATTAAATTATGTTGTAGAATAAAACTCATTTTCGCATTGTGCAAGGCTTAAAAAGGGTTAAAAATGAGATTGACGGAAACTGCAGCATGGCTAATCAGGAGAAACTAGAGGGCAATTTATCGAGAGTTAAACTTCTATTTACGAAATAAATTTAAATTTATGAGCTTTCTAATATGTTCGGTAAAATTTACACACTAAATATTTACTAGAAACTGCCACAAACCCATTTGCAAGGAAAACTAGACGCAACATAAAACAGATCTACTTACACGATAGGCAGCGCGGTGAAAATCTGCTACCACTGATGCACTCCCTGACAAAACGTTCTTTGAGTGGACACAGCCGTACACTAGAAAGTCAGAACCTTCACTGACGTCATTGCTAAGGATTAATTGAGGAATGGCTAAAGCGGAAATACAGCATTTCCATCACTGCAACAACAGTGAGCATTTAAAGAAAAGTGGTAGCATATTTGCACAAGCGCTGCTGCTCGAGGGTTAAGAGACATACTTTATTTGGTTATTAGTTCCTACGTTGAAAAACCACTTCAACTAATCTAAGGACAACAAACACGCACTCGTGCCTGAGGGAGGACTCGAACCTAATACGACGAGCAACCGCGTGCTCCACAGCAAGGTGCCTTAGAGCGCTCTTTCGCTCCACCGCGGCTCTGATGAAATCCCAGACATGAATTACCGGTACTGAAGAAAGTGATTGCAAAACCATGAGCAGATCAGTATTAGAACATGCACGAATTCTAAAATTCAAGTACCGATTTTTAATATTAATTATACAACAAGTCAATGAAAATTATAGAATATGAAAGGCGCTTCGCCATAAATGTCCAGAATACAAACATCGTGTGTGTACGGAACTGTTAAGACTGGTTAAAGGAAGTGGATTTCTTCATGTGTGAAGCAAGTGTTAGCAAATTATTTATTAACCAGGCAGTGGTGTTCAAAATGTTCAAATGTTTGTAAAGCTTAAGGGACTTAACTACGGGGTCATCAGTCCCTAAACTTACAAACTACTTATGAACTACCTACAACTAAGGACGGCACAAATATCCATGCCCGAGGGGGGATTCGAACCTCCGACCGTAGTTGCCGTGCAGACCGTGACTGAAGCGCCTCAGTCCCCTCGGCCACCGCGGCCGGCGGAAGTGGTGTGTCCTCGAAATCTTACGCTAGTGGTGTGTGGGATGTGGTACACCCCAGTTGTTTATTTATGTTAAATAAGGCTGAAATTATACAATGTAAGCTTTCACGGCCGGCGTCAACTTCATTTAAAACTTCCGGGCTCATACGCTGTGGTCGATTTATAAAACTTTCCCCTAACATTTCATCTTCGGCTGCGGAAGACATCTTCAGAGGTAGAGTGGCGCCACTCTACCTCTGAAGATGTCTTCCGCAGCCGAAGATGAAACGTTAGGGGAAAGTTTTATAAATCGACCAAGGCTTATAAGCCCAGAACTTTTAAATGAAGGCTGAAGTTAGTTTTTAATCAACACTGAATTGTTACTAAGGTTCTAATTATTGTATATTATTAATAAATAATGTTAATACTACAGTCAAATATTATTTATTAATGATTTATCACATACAAGCTACAACTACTGAGTCATAGTATATTCATATTCGTGTTTTGTGCCAAAATCATTTGCACTAAAATAAGTGAATAAAGAAAGAAAACAAAAATACCAGCATAACATAGAAACTACATGATTACATTGCATTACATTAACTTGTTGTACATTACAAGGTTACAAAAAATGTCTGTAAATCTATCGGACCAAACTGCGTGGTCATCATTCCGTAGCTTACAAACTACTTAAACCTAGGAAAACTAACCTACGGACAAACACACACACCCATGCCCCAGGGAGGACTCGAACCTCCACGGCGAGCAACCGCGCACTCCGCAGCGAGGCGCTTTAGACCGCTCGGCTACTCCACCGCGGCACAACGTTACAACAAACAATATATGAGTCACGTGCAGACAGTTTTACATACCCCAGTGACTGGGTTTCGATCAGCAGCACGTCACGAAGTTCTGTTTGCGACTAAAGTTAGAAAAACACAAAAATTGTTCAAATGTTTGTAGAGTCTGTGGGGCTTAACTACGGGGTCATCAGTCCCTAAACTTACAAATTACTTATGAACTACTTACAACTAAGGACGGCACAAATACCCATGCCCGAGGGGGGATTCGAACCCCCGACCGTAGTGGCCGTGCGGACCGTGACTGGAGCGCCTCAATCCCCTCGCCCATCGCGGCCGGCAAAAACACAACAGCGCTACTCTGCAGAGATTCCGTGGCAGATACCTGGAATTACAAAGTGGTGTGACGTGCCATATAGTCGTTATCTAGAGGAATACAACGTATGGGGTGTACCACACCCCTACACAACACTGCCAGGTTAAGGAAGGCAGGGAAGGAGGATTAGGAAGGAAAGAACTAATATTCGCTGCGTAAGGACTCTGAAATTATACAATGGCGGTAAGTGAAATTACGAGCCGGGCCGGGTTTCGAAGCCGGGTCTTCCGTTTCGGGCCAGCGGCCGTCTGAACCATTCGTTTACTTGCGCTCGCCACCCGTCCGTCTCAAACTTCCACGCCACCATCGTCCATGCTGTTGTGTCGCACAAGTATGAAGTGCGCGCCACCTACTTTCGCCGCGCGCCGCCATGCATGCACGGCGCGGCGTTCTTACGACGTCAGCCACGAGCGCCCTCTGCTGCTATCCCGCTCGTGGCCACCACTGAACGACATCGTTCACTTGGGACTGAGATAGGAACCAGTTAACACTTCGGAATCAGATAGGCACCAGTGAAGACTTGGCTATCGGATAGGCACTAGGCAGGCCTCTAGCTCAACTATAAATCAGCATTCTGCAGTACTGAGCTATGTAAAAGATAAGTATTACTAAGTCTCTAAGAAATATATATCTCGTTTTAATTTACTCTAGTGTTTCTAGTTTTTGCTGTCCCACTGGCTGGTCATCTGCTACCTGCACAAGCGTGCATCCTTTATTCCTGTGTCGGTTTTTCTACTCGGCCACCGACACCTACGACGGAAACGAGACACAAAAGCGGCGACGAGGCTGGGACACAAAACATGCCATCTTATACTCGCCATTACGGATTCCCGTGTGAGATCGAACGTCAGACGGTGATGTAAGTGCGGTGAAGCAAATGAATCAAGTGCCGTCTTCGCGTGCAATAAGGAAGCATTGGAGGACGATACGTCGCGAAATGTACATCTTTAACACGACAGCCATCTAGCGGTAGAACGTGTGCAACCAAGAGGTCGACAGTGTTGTCAGCAGTGGTAACCGAAATTTCGCGGTAATGGAATTATGTTATTTCTTGGCATCACTGTTCCGCATATTATCCTGCAAGAATAATTTTGTATTCGTCTGCTTCTGCTGCCAGAGAATTGAAGCAAGTTACTAATTTTTAATTACTTCATTGCGAATAGCTATAGCTACCTACTTCCCTTATTCTATGGAAATGCGGGGTTGAGGGAGGAGCTAATAAGCTGCATAGCCTTGATGGAGTGGTCGAACACTCAATACGCCTCGCTACGGAGCGCGCGGTCGTTCGCCGTCGGAGGTTCGAGTCCTCCCTCGAGCATGAGTGTGCCTGTTTTCCTTTGCACAAGTTAGTTTAAGTGATTCTTAAGCCTAGTGACTGATAACCGCAGCAGTGAACTGACATATATTACGAACTTTTGAACAATTTGAAGCTGCGTACCAATAAATTATGGAATCGACAGTCTCTAGAAAGAAGGGTATAAAATGAACATTAACAACAGTAGAACGGGGGTAGTGGAATGTAGTGTCAGAAAATCAGGCGATGCGGAAGAAGTTAGATTAGGTAATGAGACAATAGGAGTAGTGGATGAGTTTTGTTATTTGATGGCCAGAGTAAAGAAAAGATATAAAATGCAGAATGGCTATGGGAAGAAAAGCGTTTCTGAAGAAGCGAAGCTTGTTAACATCCAATATTAATTTAAATGTTAGGAAGTCGCTTCTGAAAACATTGGTCTGAGATGTAGCATTGTATGGGAGTGAAACGTGGATGATAAGGAGTTCAGACAAAAAGATGATAGAAACTCTTGAAATTGGGTGCTACTGACGAATGATGAAAATTAGATTGGTAAATCACGTAACCAATGAATAGGTGCTTAACAGATTAGGGAAAACGGGAGATTCTGGCATTTCCTGACTAAGAGAAGGGATAGGTTTGTGGGACACATTCTAAGACATCAAGGAATCGTCAGTATTAGAAGGAAGTGTGTTGAGTATAAATTGTAGAGGGAGTCCGAGGGATGAATAAAGTAAGCAGATTCAAAAGGATGTAGGTTGCCGAACGTATTCTCAGATGAAGAGCCTTGCACAAGACAGGGTAGCGTGGAGAGCTGCATCACACCAGTCTGCGGACTGAAGACAACAACAACAATAAATAACAAATACATTAAAAATTAATTTCGCTACTTTGTAAACACAGTTGGTCGAATTTAGATAACAGCCACTTCTAGTATTAATAAAAATGTAACTTTCGTTTGTGTATCAACCCTTAATATTCTAAAACTGTTGTTAAATTACCTTGGAAATATTACACTTTGCTGCATTCTAGTAAAGGACGATTTATACAGCTCTTAATGATACGCAAACTATATATATTGCAACACAGTTTTCCCTTTATAAAATTTATAAAAATTCATATATGGGCTATGATATAGAATCAGGTAGATTGAAAAATGCATCTATAAAATGCAACGTTGTTCCAAAAATTCAAAACATTCGGTCAAGACCTTGCATAGATTTAAGGTTCCGAACCCAACACTAACCAAGGCTAGAAGATAGATAGAGTTGGAAGAGGTGACAGAAAATGGGGATAAATTTGACAGAAAGAGTTCGGGAAGAGGACATGGACAGGAAGAATGCGATGAACAGCTGGAGAGGGAGAAGATACTCAGAAAGAGGGGGAGCGTGTCTTCCCATTATTCATTTTGTTGACACAGAGCTAACATTAGACAACAAGGACTCTGTGGCAATTAATATCCCACAATGTGTTTTCAAAACTTATTGCACGTTATTTAAAGCAATTGGTAGAAGTAACTCCCATTCTCTCTCTCTATCTCCCCCCAACCCCCTCCACTCTCCACGTAATTTCTTGGCCAGTTTCGGAAACTTTTACACATACAGGTCGATGTGACTTCAGACATATTTCCTTGCAGTGAGTCAACAACACACAGCACTGTCCTGTTAGGCGAAATGTCTCTCACTGTCTAGTTAGAGGGAGCCAAGGCGTCGTCTAGAATTACGCTAATTGAACGCTGTCTGCTTTCCAGGCATTCTCTTGTAAGTTCCGCTCATTAACTGGGACCAGAATGACTTAATCAAATAACACGAGGCACAGCTTGCGTTTCATCTCATGTTTCGCTCCAGATGAGCTAAGTTACTCGACAGCGGCGTTTACATTTCAGAGTAACAGAAACACATCCCACGCACTGTGCATAAATGAGAGCCACTTGTGCCACTTCGTGATGTTCAGCTGCTAAAACTCCGCTTTACTAACAAGACCACGTCTTGTTTTGTCGTGGTCCTTAGTGTACTATTAATAATAATAAACATTTTCAAAATATATAAGTTCTTCATGATTTTGCGGACGTACAATTACTCTGCCCCGTCGTTAACGAACTGTAGTTACTACATTGAGTTGTTACGAGACCGTTCTACTAATCTCAGTAAAGTAATATAATATGAGACCTATCATCATCATCATCATCATCATCATCATCATCATTTTCCATCTCCAGTTTCCCGGGTGTGGCTAACAAGCGCTCTCCATCTCATCCGATCTTGATATAACATTTGGTCTTGGACATCATCCCAGTCAAAGCCGTTCTTCTCTATGTCTGATTTAACTGCCTCTATCCATCGTCTCCTTGGCCTTCCTCTTGGTCTTCTTCCTCCCACTTCCATTCTGAAGTATTTTTAGCTGTTCTTGTACTGTCCATTCTCATTACATGGCCATACCACTGCAGTCTTCGTTTCCCCAAGATGTTCGCCATAGGGACCCTGATACCAGCTGTTCCCCTGTGTACCTCATTTCTGATCTTGTCTCTCCTGGTACTTTGATTCATAGTCCTGATAAACCTCATTTCTGTTGCTTGGATTCTGCTGTAATCCTTTTTTAACAATGTACATGTTTCCATGCCATATGTAAGGATTGGAGTGAAGTAAGTGTTATAGAAAGTTAACTTTGCTGCCTGGGGTACTTTTTTTGTCCCAGAGTAGATTCCGAACTTGCATGTAGAAATTTGATGTTTTTTGTGTCCTGTTGAGGATTTCTTGTTGGATGGTGCTGTCCTTGGACTAAATACTTCCAAGGTACTGAAAGTGGGAAAGTGATTTAATTTTGGTTTCCTCCAAGTAGATGTTTGAACTTGTTCCCTCTCTGCTTATGGTCATCTCAACCGTCTTGGTCTTGCTGATTTTCAGGTTAAATTCTTTAAATTTATTGTTCCAGACAGTCAGGCTCTTCTGCATTTCTGTTTCTGTTTCTCCCCATATTACAACATCATCTGCAAATACCAGTGATCTCGACTCATTCGCAGTTTTCTTAATAGATTTTAGCATTCTGTCCATTACAATAATAAACAAGAGTAGTGATAGAGCACTTCCCTGCTGGACTCCCCTCTTCGTCTCAAACCATTCAGAGCGACCATTTCCTATTTGGACACTACTCTTGCAAGTTTGATGCAGCATCTTTACTCTGTCAATCGGGTAATTGGGCACTTTTAGATCTTCCAGGCATTTCCATATTTTATTGCGAGGGACACTATCGTATGCCTTCTCCAGGTCTAAGAACACCATCACTAAATTCTTTCCATGTTCCCAGTATTTCTCTGCCAAAATCCTTACTGCAAAGATGAGGTCTATAGTACTTCGCCCTTTCCTGAAGCCATGCTGTTCTTCTTCTAATAAGGGTTCAACTACCTTCCTAAGTCTGTTTTCTATACTTTTTTCCAGCAGCTTTAGGGTATGTGAAAGTAGTGTGATACCTCTGTAGTTTCCACACTTCTTTCGGTCTCCTTTTTTAAACAGAGGAATGATGATTCCTTTTGTCCAGTCATCTTGAATTTTGTTGTTTGTCCAGATGACTGACAGAACTCTGTAGATTGTAGACCAGGTGTTCCGGCTGCCTTCATCATATCTGAGCTTAGCTCATCAAACCCTGGAGACTTTCCGTTTCGCAAATTTCTCAGAGCAGACTCAACTTCCAGCCAAGTTAATGGTTGTAGAACCTCTGGTGTTTCTTCAGCTGGACAATCACTATCATCACTTGTGTCAACATTCCCATTCAACAGCGAGTTGAAATGGTTCCTCATTTCACTCCTAATTTCGGATTTTGTTCTCAACAGCTTCCCTTCCTCAGTTTGTAGCACAACGATGTTAGTATGCTCATATCTTTTATCATTGACTAACTTCCTTGAGCTTAAAAGAAAAAGACACGTAATTATATATAATCTGAAGTAAGGGTCTGGTAAATATCATCCGGATTAAGATCGCTAGTTGCGTCACAAAGTCAGTGTTCCAATTATTATTAACTATCTCTAACTCGCAGTTTCGTTCACGCTGATGTCGTTGCATACCTCTCAAAGACCATCGAAAGTACAATAATTTCGCAGATGTGTTAGTACGTTATGACCAGGATCATCAGATTAAAACAAAGTGTACTATTATCCGGTTTAAATATAAACCGTGCGTAGAAGATATATATATATATATATATATATATATATATATATATATATATATATATATATATATATACTGTCTTCTATGGAGATGAAAGTAAAGATATTATTAAATACGAATAGAAACTGTTCATTACATCGTGTCTAAACCGCTGACTGAAGAAGCTACACGTTATACAACAAGTAAATTACGCAGGATTCAATTGTCATCGAAATCTATTCAGCAGTTTGAAGCCGTAGACGTATTGTATTAGCAATGTATTCATTAGGTTGAATCGTATTACGTACAACATAACCACTGAAAGTATTTTAATAAAGAGCTTTACTAAGGAGTCTTGAAGCGTCTCAGAAGCTATAAGAAAAACGTTGATGCCAGTGAGCTCAAAGATGATCTCGAGTTAGTAGCACAGCCTAACACATACAGTCACAACACTCCCGCAGACTTCTGTGACAGTAGCGCTCCAAGCGGCCGGCAAGCTAAATGTCTAAACACGGTATTGGATGAGTGTGATTAGTATCGTTTATATTATTGTAACATACTTTTTACATTAGGGGACTATGAAGCGTTATAAAATTGGCTATAACTTGAAAGACCACCGTTAATTGTAAAATTAACTCTGGGTGAAAGGGGCCATTTAAGAGCTTACTTTAAACATATGATTCTGGCCGTAAATAACCAGCTAAAGGATTCGCGTGAACTACTAACTACTTCCTGCAACAGAATCTTGTTCCCTGGCCCAGAATTTACAACTGATTCAAAAATTTACTTTAGCAGCAGGAAGACAAAGAGACGGTGGTCAACACACATCCTAGATCGTGAGAATTACACACTATCATTTATATACAAGCCACCCCGAACTAAACCATTTCATGAAGATGGTTGTGAGAACATTTGTGGTGCGACGGAATTAAAGATATGATAATTTGCATCTGAATTTATACTCAGCACTGGTGAAAAACAACATTAAATACAAAAGGTATGGTATTCGTAAAATAATATTTATAAGAAGGATAAAACTTCACTGACAATAAATTATTTATTCAGTTCAAACGTGAGCAAATGGGAAACCAATTTTGATCAACAATAAAGCTGCATCCTATTCAAAAACTCACTCTAAGGATTTCTGAACTGAACATCGTCGTGGGAGGGATTTACGATCAACAAGCATTCAGCCACTCACACTCGCGAAGCAAAGTGAAACTCACCCAACTCAGTGTGCTGATACGAAACAGAAGCAGCCGCTGCTATCGTAGACGAAATTCAACGAACCAGGATGTACGACACAACACAAAAAAAAAAAAAAAATTGTGGGTCGCTCTGGTCTGTCTTTCTTTACTTGAGATGGTATGCGATAATAGAGAGATTAATTTCCATTCAAATCAAACCGGGGGCATGCGGAATTATTGAGACACACTGCACGTGTGTGTTACAATACATTTCGCACCCCTCTGAAGGCGAAGTGCTTTAAGATCGTATTCATTTCAACAAAAACCAACGGAATCACAGATTACGAAGCAAGAATACACAATAGGAAGGCACTGGCGTGTGAGCAGTGGCGAGAAATCAGATTACTAGGTGTAAACCTTTGAAGTCGGATTTCGGAGCCACATGGTTCCGAAAAGTAAAAAATACAAAAATTCAACTTCTGATAAATAAAGAAAAATAGCTACGGCAAGCAACCCTTAGAAATATGTAGGATATCATAAGGAAGCTGAAAAATACAGTTAGACGCGATTGGGAAGTTTCTTCACTGATGGATGAAGTCCAGTGTTCAAAAATCAGAAAAAGGGGAATAAATTCAAAGTCTGAGTAAATAATCTAAGAAATACGGCATGCAGTCCCAAGAAATGCGTAGTATTTCATGAGCAAACTGACAAAGGGGGTCGTACAAGGCTAGAAGAGAATTTACTGTCCGAGTCCGAATGCAAAGTACAAGTTTGGAAACGAAACAGTAATTTAAAATAGGCAAAGTGGAGATCGCGATATACTAACGGAAATGAGAAGGATACATGCAGAATTTCTTGCCTGAAGGGAATAGAAACTGAAACAGGAGTATCTGAAGGCTTTGTTCTAAGAACACACCGTGTGGAGTACATATCACTTGCGGAAGAAGAAAAACAGAAAGGAATATTTCACATGCACTACACAGAATAAAAATATTCTCCCATATTAGTCGCATTCCACAAAGCTAGAAAGAAATTAAACGGAGTACATAAACCGCCAGCTTGTCTCACACAAGTTACTGATTTCCAGCCGGCCGCGGTGGCTGAGGGAACTGAGGCGCTCCAGTCACGGTCTGCACGGCCACTGCGGTCGGGGGTTCGAATCCCCCATAGGGCATGGATATTTGTGCTGTCCTCACTCTTAGCTAGTTCATAAGTAGTTTGTAAGCTTAGGGACTGATGACCCCGTAGTTAAGTCCCATAAGTGCTACAAACATTTGAACATTTGAACTGATTTCCAGCAATTATCAAACCGAATTAGTTGCATATTCACCGTATTTACCTATGTAAAATCACCGAAATGAAATTGAATACATTTCCATACACGATCGGAGAAATTTATCCACAAAAATGAACCTAAGATCTGAAGTCTAACAAACCAGACAACGAATCGCTAACATCTCAATGGAGGAAAAGAAAATCAGAACGTCTTACCAGGTCGAAGCACAGCCACAGAATGTCCTATCGGCCCCTGAGAAACCTGCCACTAGGCCGGAAATTCACCGGAAATCGGCAAAACCCAGGAAATACGAGGTGGTGGGGACGAGCGTAAACTTGCGCATCTTGCCAAGGCTCACTAACTGGGCATTGCTAACCCAACAGGTAACCAAAGGGTGGAGGAACCTCTTTGGTAGCATCAAAAGCAGACGTTGATAACGACTACCTATCGATATGAAGCCAGAGGAACACTAGTACCAAGCAACCCTCAGCCGACAACGAAAATTCGTCATACATATATTCAGACTTCCATGCTAGAAGATTCTCATACATGCACATACAGAATAAAGCAAGTACACATTCTCACAGGGACAGCGACATCACGGAAAACCGTTCATATTGCCACATTCATAGACACAATGATGAATTATTAGCATAATAAAGTCCCAGCAACATTACAGAAACTAACATTTAAAAGCATGAAATGAAATGCAACTCCTGATGCCTCTCAATGGAAGGGGATCTCATTTAGGAAAAATATCCGTCTAGCGAACGTAGATGAGGTAAGAGTTAAAAACCAAGGGAAGACGGCAGACAGCCGTCTTTCAAACTTAAAAATAGCTTTGTCTTTCTAGGTTTCCTAAGATCCCTGACAAGGTAGGAAACAGCACATTGCAGCACAGTTTATTTGCAATTGTAATGTAACCTACAGGCTTTTATTGAATAATTTCATTTGCTGCTGAAAATTGCAAAATGGCAGGAAAAGTCAGAAGACAGATCCTTTGCCAGAAAGACGTTGTTTTTCTACTCAAGAACGTTAAGATTTGTCCACTACAAATCCATTTAAATCGGAGAGAGTGGAAGGTAGGAAACGTGCACAGAACGCAATAACTGCAGTATTTAACGTACCGAATCAGCCACGACAACTTTAGTTGAAGGAAAAACATCACAGACATGGCAAGAAAACGGAAAAGCAATCAATCTGTTTTTCAACAAAGAGGAACCCAATTTCACAATCGTTGCTACAGCTGAACCGCAAATAGCAACCATACTTCAAGTTGTTGTCTTTTTAAGCTAAAGTAATCACATCAAAAGAATATGCGCATATAAGGAAGAGAAGTGAAGCCTAAAAATGTGCGAATCGTTGGACTCTATACCGAATTGATACATGTCATAAAAATCTTTATCACAGTATGAACAGACCATAGTAGAAATTTATGTTTCTCTTATGTTCATATTCTGTGGTGTCGCACAAGTCTAAAGTGCGCGACACCTACTTTCGCCGCGCGCCGCCATGCACGCACGGCGCGGCGTTCTTACGACGTCAGCAATGAGCGCCCTCTGCTACATCTCCGCTCGTGGCCACCACTGAACGACATCGTTCACTTGGGACTGAGATAGGAAGCAGTTAACACTTCGGTATCAGATAGGCACCAGTGAAGACTTGGCTATCGGACAGGCACTAGGCAGGCCTCTAGCTCAACTATGTATCAGCATTCTGCAGTACTGAGCTATGTAAAAGTTAAGTATTGTATAAATTCTGTGCAGTTTATATGTCGTTCTAATTCTCTTTACTGTGTCTAGTTTCTGCTGTCCCACTGGCTGCTCACCTTCGCACCTGTACAAACGTGCATCCTTTATTCCTGTGTCGGTCTCTTTCTGCTCGGCCACCGACATCTACGACGGAAACGAGACACAAAAGCGGCAACGAGGCTGGGACACAAAATATTCTACTTACTTTCCGCGGGATAAGTAGCAATTTGTAAGTACTGGTTCATGACGAAGTTCTTCGTTATACCACTGAATCAGTTAAGTTCGGCTGTTTGTACATTAATTTCCGTATTATGTATGTCTCTCGATATGTTACTAATGCTTGTAACGCGAAAATTATACTATTTCGTTAATTACGTACACAGATAATTATAAACAAACATCTCTCTTTCGGCTGCTTGCCCACTAGGAGCGCTAGTGCTGTTACAGTTGTCAGTTGTTAACAACTTTGACAGCAGTGAGTGTCACGACTGTATATGCTAGACTGTGGTTAATACCGTGTATTATGAAGTCGTGACACTCGACGCCATATTAGTGAACGTATAGCTGTCACACACCATCCAGTTGTCAGTATTATGTTCTTACAAAATATTTAACATTCTGAAATGTCTAATCTTTTTTTACTAGTTAATTTCGTAGAAAACAACTCATATACAACGGGAACTACCTCTTCTGAAAATTTGAATACTATTTACAAAATATTCCATACATGTAATTAAACGCACACCAGCAACGAAAAGTAGTGAAAGACACGAGTTGTGTAAAACTTTCATTTAAGTGTATTGATTCAGAAGTAGTGTTTCTCCCACACTGCATTTAATGTTTTTGTAGACAAGTAAATAAAGTTTAATAACGACAAATTAGAGACGTGTGATATAAGCAAGATTTTCCACAAGGCGGACATATCTAGTTTGTGAACTCAACGGAAAACAGTATAGACAAAAGGCAAGTATAAAACTGAACACGAGAAATATATTGTACAGCAGTGTAATTAATTCATTAAACGAAATGTGATAACAACACTAGTTCTGAATGAAAATAAAACTGATATATGAATCTGTACTCTAACCTTCCTTTTAACTTGCCGGCCGCGGTGGCCGAGGGGACTGAGGCGCTCCAGTCACGGTCTGCATGGCCACTACAGTCGGGGGTTCGAATCCCCCCGCGGGCATGGATATTTGTGCCGTCCTTAGTCTTAGCTAGTTCATAAGTAGTTTGTAAGCTTAGGGACTGATGACCCCGTAGTTAAGTCCCATAAGTTTTACAAACATTTGAACATTTTCCTTTTGACTTCTCTACAACCATAAGCGACACAAAGTTCACCATTATGCGTTTATTAAAGTAATCAATCATTCGTAACTTATTATCAGAGGACATAAGGGTCATAACAACAACTCAATCTACACGTATGGAGTAGCCAACGAAACTGTCACGATTTTCACAGGTCCTAACTACTACAGTTGTGTGCCCACTGATAATAATTGAGACCAATGGTTGATGTTCAGCTGTTCCATATTTAGATTTACATAAACAACAAGTACGTTGAATCACACACTTTCTAATGTGGACTACGTTCTTCTTAAGCGGTTTAATCGTGAGACCCTAACAGACAGAGCCGTTTTCGAATTTGCAATATTAGTTGGATTAGTTATTATTGACAAAAATATCGATTGGGCACTTAAACTGACCCATTCAATTTAAATCGTGTAATAACTTATGTATGTGGATGTCACGACCATCTGACTTCACCTGAAGATGGCGCTGAAGCCGAAACAGGCCCTATAGTGTAATAAATATACTTGTATCTAAAGCAGCAGATGGAATTTCATTACATGATGTCTTTAAATGACTTTTATATTGCTGCAAACCCAGAAGGATCAAATTAATAAAATTCTATTCAAGTATGTTTCAGTAAGTCACTACCGTTCAGTCAACCTATTAACTTTTATTTTATTTTATTTTTCGTGACAGCGTTATGCCTTGTGTGACTCTCCAGGTCAGGAAATACGATACAAATAGTAAAGAACAGCGTCAAAATGATTATCAGACAAGTGGTGTACACGGCATACCACCATCACCCACCCCAAAAAATAAAGCATCCCTTAACAGATGTCTAGAGCTATGGGAAGAGGATTACTTTACAAATATAACGGGGAAAATGCTATATTAGAAAACAGCAGATACCATTCAATGGGAAAGATGCTTTAGAAAAGAGAAACACTCACGGAAGTAGCTTGGAGATTCTAGGGAGTGGTTTTAGTAACAAACAGATGGTGGTTCCCATGTCGAAGATATCATCTAGCAACGCTACAGAGTGTTCACACGGATGACGACGACTAAGGGCCGTTTATTCGGCGGAAAACGTGACATTTTACGGTTTGAAGTGAGTAACAAAATATTGGAGCCGTCAGTCCATAGAATGTATTCCTCATATGTAGGCAACAATAAAGTAGTCCATTGCGACAGGTGTCATCTGCCCGGAAGTGTGGCGTTTGCTACAACGTCCGTCTAACTGCAGGCAACTGATATGATAGAAAATATTAGACAGAGGTGGTTCCCGAGCGACAGGTGCTCTCAGTACTGTGCTAGATGAACTGTGTTAGTTGTGGTTGCAGCAATTACATTTATGAAAACGAAACGGCAAGTTTGGAAGCTGGCAGAAGAAAATTCTCCAGCTATAGGGCTAGTGAAGGGAAGGCTAGAAAAGGCTAGAAAAGCCGTCATCAGTGCATACCTGTGGATACGGCCTTGAACGTACGTATAGGGCGTGCGCTCCCTTGTCGCCCAAAGCACTTGTAAGCCGTTGATTACCAAATGGACTAATCAAAGGACCGCATTGTAATTGTGGGCCTATTCCTTTCTACAAAGATTGTAATCTGCTTAATAGAGAAAGACGACCTATGTTTCAGTATGTAACATGGGGACAGTTTTCTCCGTAGTAGAAACGTTGATTATTAAAAAATTAATACTATAGGCTTCTGTACGTTAGAAGGTACCGGCTGCGAGATGGATACTGCACCGACTTGGGCAATTCTGTCTGCAGACGATTAGAGAGGACGCCTGTTGCTGGGATCTAGACGACTTCAGACGTGCAGAAACAGCGTGTTTGAGTAATGTTCTATCTTTTTGATATGTGAGACATTCATCACTGTCATGTCATTAGGCAGAGCCCCTAGGAAGCAGACCACCCGATCGACGTATGTGCAGAACAGGCAGCGGAAGACAAGGCGTTTACCAGAGACGCCGGCTGTGACTTGTAAACATCGACCAGACAAGAAAAGTCGACCGTATTGTCAAAGACTTAAACAGGGCACTATATTTTGCAGGGATCGCTGTCACCGGACTCGTACAATCAAGGATCCTTCCGCCGACTGCTGATTGGCCGCAATTCGCTATATCTGGTTGAGACACAGACGCTAACGCCAGTTCGCCGTGAGTCGTGCTGACAGCCACGACTACCTCGAGGACCGTCTACTGCCGACCTACGCCTGCCTACTGGACTTCTGCTCGTGTGTTCGTCGGCATTGTGTCGATGCTGTTTGCTGTTCCGACTTCGAACTTCTACTTGCCTACAGACTGGTATACCTAATAACGACTTGGGCTTTGTGCCTGTGAGCTGCGGCCCGAGTTCACTGGACTGAGTGAGGTCCGTCTCTAATGACCAAGCTGTCGCCGCGAAAAAAACCCTAAGCTTCCTTCCTTACGGAGTAAAGTACTGTTTCTTTGTGACTTTCAAGGAATGGGCCTTAACTTTTTCTGTTAACAGTGAACACGGACGAATGTTCATCTACGCTTGTATGTTCTAAATAAACTGTGTTTTCTGGAGTTTTGTGTTGTGTTAGTCACAATAATCACTCTTCTCAATTGGCCATGTGTCTTCATCTCAAGTATTTATACTTGGTGTACGTAGTTCAGCAGAAGGGTTTAGAATAGGATGATGATTCTTTACAGCCATTCAGTGATTTGGCTGTGTTAAGTGATTAGGAAAGTAGTTGACTCACATATGATCAGTAATGCTCGATATAATTCCTTGAGATCAATTGGAAGAGGAGCATGCTTCTAGCAATAAAACCCTAGTTAAAATTACTTTCAGTTAATCACTTCCAGTTTGATATACAGTGGCGACCTAGGCCTTTTTAGAAATCTCTACTAACGTGTTGCACGTACTTTATGCAGAGTCCTGTATATGCCCAGTATGCGATAGGGCATAGATATGAAAATATAGGCTGCAAAGATATACAAACAACTCAATATATGGAGTCCCCTAGCCAGTATCAAACCTGTAATTGTTTATGCATGACAACATTAGGCTGTTTGTGTTGCTTGACTCAGGAAATTGAGACAAAACAGTACAAAGAGACTATACAATATACGAACAAAACAAACCTAGGTGAAAACTTACATTAATATTATTAAATAAGAGATTTAACTATGGTACAACTGGCCATGTTCTAAACACCCTTCTGTTCTTCAACTATGTAGCCTTTAATGTAGGCTTCCCTATTTCATTAAATTGATTGTTGTAGTTGTGGTCTTCAGCCCGCAGACTGGTTTGATGCAGCTCTCCACAATACCCTGTCCTGTGCAAGTCTCTTCATCTGACAATATGTTCGGCAACCTAAATCCTTCTGGATCTGCTTACTGTATTCGTCCCTCGTCCCATCTATGATTTTTACCTCACACACTTCCTTCTAATGCTGAGTTGACGATTCCTTGATGTCGCAGAATGTGTCCCACCAACATAACCCCTCTCTTAGTCGGGATATGCCAGAAACTCCTGTTCTCCCCAATTCAGTTAAGCACCTCCTCATTAGTTACGTAATGTACCCATCTAATTTACATCATTTGTCTGTGGCACCACATTTCGAAAGCTTCTATAATCTTTTGGTCTGAACTCATTGTACACGTTTCACTTCCAAACAATGCTACACTCCTGACAAATGTTTCAGGACGGACTTCCTAACATTTAAACTAATATTGTAGGTCAACAAATTTCGCTTCTTCAGAAACGCTTTTCTTCCCATAGTCATTCTGCATGTTATATCTTCTTTACTTCGGCTACCAGAAGTTATCCTGCTACCCAAGTAAAAAACCTCGTGTATTACTTTTATGGTCACATTACCTACTTTAATCCCTTCAGCATCCCCTGATTTCCTGACGCTACATTCCATTATCCTTGTTTTACTCTTGTTGATGTTCATCATATACCCTCTTTTCAAGACACTGTCCATTCCATTCAATTGCTCTTTCAAATCCTTCATAGTCTCTGACAGAATTACTATGTCATCGGCAAACCGTAAAGTTTTTAATTCTTTTCCCTAAACTTTAATTCCCTCTCCAAATTTTTCCTTGCATTCCTTCACTGCTAGCTTAATGCACAGATTGAACAACATTGGGGAAAGGCTACAACCCTGTCTCACTCCGTTCCCGACCTTTGCGGCTCTTTCATGCCCTTCAACTCTAATAACCGCTGTCTGGTTTGTGTACAAGTCTTCGCTCCCTATATTTTGCCCCTGCCACCTTCAGAATTTGATACTGTATTCCAATCGACATTGTCAAAAGCTTTCTCCAGATCTACATGGGTGTGTGTGTGTTTGTCCTTTAGTTTACCTAGGTTTAAGTAGTTAGTAAGCTACGGACTCATGACCACCCAGTTTGGTCCGATAAATTAACAAACATTTGAACATTTTTTCCAGATATACAAATGCTAAAAACATAGGTTTGCCTTTTCCTAGCCTATCTTCTAAGATAAGTCGTAATGTAAGTATTGCCTCCCGTATTCCTACATTTCTCCTAAAACCAAACTGATTATCAGCCAAAAATACTGCAGAAGATGTGCTGGGAACCACAATTTACAAGGCTAGGACAGCTGATTGTGTCATAATCACCGATATATTTGCAATTTTAATATCTTAGCAACAAATTAACACTTCTCCCGAAAACAACTTGTACAATATACCTCTTACTTCAGTAAATTATACACAAAAAGAAGGAAACCATTTTCGATTTTAGTACCTCCGTCTGAGCAGTAAATGAACACTGCGACCGCAACTAATTTGCATAATATACCTCTTCATTAAATAAACTGCACATAAAAAAAGAAAACCATTTACGCAATTCTCATATGCTTGCAACACTCCCAGTTCTTTGCGTTGTAATTAATATCAGTACATTAAACACCAGGCATGTGCACTTTGTTGATTCAGGCCTCGTGAACATGCCCTAAGAAAGGAAACCTTGCTCTACCAACCTCACAGTTCAGTGAATTACATGCACCTCCTTGTACATAATCATAATGACACAAATATCCTGGATGCTTCCGTGAAAATAAAAAAAGTAACAGGTGCTGTTCACCAAGAGTTTGGTATGCGAGCAGGTACCCGTTTGCCGTCGGAAACTAGTATGAAATTTGTAACTAGTGAATGCTCGCTCACTCCAGCTCATGTAGCATCGTCAATACCTCGATGTTCCACAATTACTACCACAGTGGAAGTAGCTCAGCACTCATCACGCATTACTAGAAACAGATGTATTCCACATAGCCATAACCATCTTTCCCATGTCCGCCATCTTCCCGTCCATGTACCTTATCTGCAACACGCGTCTGCATATCCCGAATATTTATTAAAAACAAGTTGGGGAGGGCAGGTTCCCAATTAAAAACACAAAAGGTGTAGTTAGTATGTGACCAGTTATAGACTCTGCGAGATTTTCATCTGAGGTGTATATACAGTTAGTCTTCTATGTGGTTGATCGTACAAATGCTTTTGTGCCTTACTGTCCAAGGGCAAGGTAAACAAGTTTTAGTCACATGTAAAATTAACAGCAATCTCATATAGCACGGTACATATGCACAAAGGGCTGCTAAAAAGTAATTTTCCATGTGGAAACTCTTAAATTTTTTTAATGAAAAAAACTTTATTAATATCCTTATCTTTATTCTTCATGTCTACATATTTGTTTCTTTATATTGCTACCCCGACGACGAACATATTTATCCCAGCGAGGTTTGTTAATACTGTCACTTTTGGATATTTATTGATACTTATCTTTTCAAGAAATGCTTGAACATCGTCATTATGTTTCCCAATAACAGTGAATCCAAGATGTTAGATTCTTTTTGATATCGCAGCACTATCTTTGTTCAGTATCTTGATCGACTATTAATAATTTCAGTTTCATGAAGGTTTATCGTGCACCTGTTAGTTTACTCACTATCAACCTACACGTTTAAAACTATGAACCCCCTAGAGCCAAACGATTCCAAATTTGCTTTGCAAAGCTGGAAAGCATATGCACTATGTATAATACAACAAATGATATTGACTATAGGATAATAAGTTCGGAGGTATTAATTTTCATCACTCCAGTATATATTTCCAAGCATTACCTCTTACACGCGTTCGATGCGTATATTGCACACATCTCCTCGTCACCGTTCGTCCATTGACTCCTCTGTGTTACCATCCCTTCTCTTTTCTGTCCACTCCCTTCTCTCTTTCCACCTCCTACTCCCTCTGTCTCAGTTCCCTACCCTCGTCCTCATTCCTTCATCTACCTCCTACTTTCCCCTCTCTCTGTCCCACCCTCTCTTTTTGGCATCATCTCGTCCCTCACTCTGACCATCCCCTTATTCTCCGCTGCCCATCCCCTTCTCTCTGTGTCCTCCTTCCACTTCTCTAGGTCCATCTTCTGCTCCAACCTCTATGTAAATCTAATCTGCCCTCTGTTTATTTCTTCCTTCCCATCACTCTATCCTCCTCATGCTGCTATCCACCATGTCACCCATCTACTGAGACATGCTCATTCGATCATATGGGCTGTGCAGTGTGTGCCAATACCGCTAACACTACTCCTGTCATCGCGCAGAGCAACGGCGCGAAACTGTGTGCCCCTAATGTGTAGGCTACATTGCGATACAGGGCTATAAGGTTGCGTTTACAGACAGCGGTGCCTCCGTGGCGGAGCAGCCGCTGTGATTTAGCGGAGGCTCCGCTCGTGACTCACACAGCAGGTGTTTCAACCGCAGTGACATTGAGCACCCTGTTCCCACCTGGCAGCAAGACCTATGGCGCACCGAACAGCCTTTCTCCAATGTTATTCAATTTGTACATTGAACAAGCTATAAAGGAAAGCAAGGAGAAATTTGGTGAAGGAATTAAAGATTAGGGGGAAGAATTAAAAACATTGCGTTTTGCCGACGACATAGTAATTCTGTCAGATACAGCAAAGGACCTGGAAGAGCAACTGAACGGAATGGACAGTGTGCTGAAAGATGCATATAAGATGAATATTAACAAGAGCAAAACTAGGGTAATGGAGTGCAGTCTAAGAAAATCAGGTGATGCTGAAGGAATTAGATTAGGCAAAGAAACAGGGGGAAATAATACAGTAGAAGAGGAATGGGTAGCATTGAGAGATGAAATAGTGAAGGCAGCAGAAGACAAAATAGGTAGAAAGGCAAGACCTACAAAAAAATCCTTGGATATCACAGGAAATACTAAATTTAATTGATGAAAGGAGAAAATATAAAAATGCAGTAAATGAAACAGGCAAAATGGAGTACAGACGACTAAAAAATGATATTGACAGGAAGTGCAAAATGGATAAGCAGGAGTGGCTAGAAGACAAATGCAAATCTGTAGAAGAATGTATAAGAAGGGGAAAAGTAGATACCGCCTACAGGAAAATAAAAGAGACATTTGGGGACAAGAAAAGCAACTCTACGAATATCAAGAACTCAGATGGGAAACCAGTTCTCTGCAAAGAAGGAAACGCTGAAAGGTGGAAAGCGTACATAGAGCAGCTCTATAAAGGAAATGAACTTAGAGACGATGTTGTAGCAAGGGAAGAGGAAGTACATCAAGATGAAATAGGAGATACTATACTGAGACATGAATTTGACAGAGCCCTGAAAGACCTAGGTCGGAACAAGGCCCCAGGAGTAGATGACATACCCTCAGAGCTACTAAAGTCTCTGGGAGAGCTATCAATGAGAAAACTATTTGAACTGGTGTGTAGGATCTATGAAACAGGCGAAATACCCTCAGACTTTAAGAAAAATGTAATAATCCCCATTCCAAAGAAATCAGGCGCAGACAGGTGTGAAAATTACAGAACCATCAGTTTGATAAGTCATGGTTGCAAAATTTTAACACCAATTATTTACAGGAGAATGGAAAAGCTGGTACAAGGTGACCTCGGGGACGTTCAGTTTGGATTCAGACGATGTAGGAACCCGGGAGGCAATACTCACTATCTTAGAAGATAGATTAAGGGAAGGCAAACCTACGTTTTTAGCTTTTGTAGATTTGCAGAAGGAGGAGTTAGCATGGGTAAAATATAGGGAAAGGAGAGTTATTCACAACTTGTACAAAAGCCAGACTGCAGTTATTAGACTCGAAGGGCATGAAAAGGAAGCATCAGCTGGGAAGGGAGTAAGACAGGGTTGTAGCCTTTCTCCAATGTTATTCAATTTGTACATCGAGCAGGCGGTGAAGGAAAGCAAGGAAAAGTTTGGAATAGGGATTAAAGTTCAGGGGGAAGGAATAAAAACATTGCGTTTTGCAGATTACATTGTAATTCTGTCAGAGACAGCAAAGGACCTTGAAGAGCAGTTGAACGGAATGGACAGTGTGCTGAAAGGTGCATATAAGATGAACATTAACAAAAGTAAAACAAGGGTAATGGAGTGCAGTCTTAGAAAATCAGGTGATGCAGAAGGAATTAGATTACGTAACGAAACAATAAAGCAGGTAGATGAGTTTTGTTACTTGGGCAGTAAAATAACAAATGATGGTCGCAGTACAGAGGATATAAAATGCAGAATGGCAATGGGAAGAAAAGCATTTTTGAAAAAGAGAAATTTTCTAACATCGAATATTAATTTAAGTGTAAGGAAGTCTTTCTGAAGGCATTTGTGTGGAGTGTTGCCTTGTACGGGAGCGAAACATGGACGATAAGCAGTGCGGACCGGAAGAGAATAGAGGCTTTTGAAATGTAGTGCTACAGAAGAATGCTCACGATTAGGTGGATAGATCGCGTAACTAATGAAGAGGTACTGAACAGAATTGGTGAGAAAAGGAATTTTTGGCATACCCTGACTAAAAGAAGGGATCGCTTGGTAGGACACATTCTTAGACATCGGGGAATCGTAAATTTAGCATTGGAGGGAAGTGTGTGGGGTAAAAATCGCAGAGGGAGACCAAGAGACGTGTATAGTAAGCAGATTCAAATGGATGTGAGTTGCCGTTCTTATGAGGAGATGAAAAGGCTTGCTCAGGATAGAGTAGGGTGGAGAGCTGCATTAAACCAGTCTCCGGACTGAAGACCATAACAACAACATATGGTATAAATAAATTTTGACTAGTACAATAAATGAGAAATGTAAGAACTCGGCTGGCAATACTCACATTACGATTACGTAACGAAACAATAAAGCAGGTAGATGAGTTTTGTTACTTGGGGAGTAAAATAACAAATGATGGTCGCAGTACAGAGGATATAAAATGCAGAATGGCAATTGGGTAGAACGTGTTCTTGAAAAAGAGAAATTTGTTTACATCGAATATTGATTTAAGCCTAAGGAAGTCCTTTCTGAAGGCATTTGTATGGAGTGTTGCCTTGTATGGGGGTGAAACATGGACGATAAACAGTGCGGACCGGAAGAGGATTGAGGCTTTTGAAATGTGGTGCTATAGAAGAATGCTGAAGATTAGGTGGGTGGATCGCGTAACTAATGAGGAGGTACTGAACAGAATTGGGGAGAAAAGAAATTTCTGGCATACCTTGACTAAAAGAAGGGATAGATTGGTAGGGCACATTCATAGACATCAAGGAATCGTGAATTTAGCGTGGGGTAAAAACCGCAGAGGAAGACCAAGAGATGGATACAGTAAGCAGATTCAGACAGATGTAGGTTGCCGTTCTTATGTGGAGATGAAGAGGCTTGCTCAGGATAGGGTATTGAGAAGAGCTGCATCAAACCAGTCACCCGACTGAAGACTACAACAACAATGGGCATGGTCACGGTTTGTTTTCTTCGACCGACATTCTTACATGCTAGATATGTACAGTGAGAAACTGGTATGCTTAGTGAAAGAAAGAGAGAGACTGTGGCACCCAGAAGACGATAAATATCACAATCGGGATATAACTCGGAATCTATGGTCTGATATTATAGTTTATTGGGAACCACAGGTTGGTTAAATCCTTTATCAGAAATTATAACCTCAAAAAATGTGTTCTATTCGGGATTGTGGCTTATTTTAATGTTATTGTAGTGGCTGTCTTACGTTGTTTTACAGTGTGATAATCGGTTATAAGCTATCCTTAAATTATTCCTACTGGTTCTGGCGTTCTTTAACAAGGTGATGAGTTTTCTATGAAGTGACCTGCAAATGTGGTGCAGGCCTACGTGTGCTTCCGCACAAAAATATATTGAATGCCAGTCATTAAAGTTCAATGTACCGTAACTTCATTTCTTTCGTCATAATCGGATGTATCGGGGTGGCCTTCTACTGTGTTCTTCATGGATTTAAATACTGAAGAACTGCATCCGTTATGTATTTTTATGCTTAGCACAACGCATTTCGAGAATTTTTCTTGGTTTTAGTGCATTCGTTTACATAAATACATTGTGACGTTTCCATGTGTGATTTTATGCAGCTCTTGCACAGATTTAGTCTTTTTGAGGTTATTGTAATGAGGGAAACCGTAGCATACATAATAAGATCTTGACAACTTTTTTTACATACTAAATAGTACGTCTGTCTATACTTGCAGGTATTGTGTCTGTTCCATTCAACTGGATATCACAACACAAAAATCGTCACTTAAACTGGTTTTTGTACACAGATAGGTCTAAGTCACTGTTATTATGTTGCATATTCTGAGTACAGGAAGAGGCACAATTCCTTTAATCAGACAGAAAAAGTTATGGTTTCTAACATTAGGATAAAACACACACCTCAATTTTTATTCTGTCTGCTTTTCCGAACTTATGTAGCTAACCTAGAAGAGACAACTGCAGTGCAAGTGTTCCAGGAATTCACACATTCAAACATCGAAAAAGCGTACTTATGTAAACAAATCCACTAGAGGATGCGATTAAATCCTCGAAATTCGTTATGATGAGCAATAAACTTCCCTAACTGGTGTAGTTTTTCATTATTTATAGCATAGAGGTTAACTGGTGTATGTCTGCACAACTTCAAATAAATTTAGAAAAACTGTAATGTTGCTTGTCAGTGACACTACGAAATATCAAGTATGTAACAGACATATCTCCTTTTACTGGTATCTCTCATATTCGTAAAGATTGTCTGGGAGTAGCAATAACTGAGAACAGTACACAATCCTTGTCACATTCTTCGTTTCATACAGGTGTAGCTCATTCATATGCATTTGAAGTCTTTATTAATAACAAAAGCCGCATTGTAGCACTAATTTCGAAGCATAAAAATGTCGGTGGAATCCATTGCACACCTGGTAATTGAAATCTAATATACTTCAGACACAGAATACATTAAAACCTAACTTTCTCCTTTAACCGGACCAAGTGACAAGCTATATGGGATGCAGAGTGACCACACCGTCGGTCGATGTTTTCAGTCGAACTCTGTCGACAGCGTCTGACAACGGTCTGTCGGTGTCACTGTGAACACAGCCTTATGAGAAAGAGCGCACTGCCAAACTGCTGCGATTCCTCCGCCATGGAGCAACTGCGGGCTACAAACATGGCCTTAGGCAGCTCGCTGCGGTTGAGAAACAACCCAAGGGGCATGCAGGGCAGATTATATACGTGGAGCTGGCAGAAGTAATGCTTTCTTATATCTCTGCTCCTGTATTTGATATGGTACTTGCGAGGTCTGTTGTTTTGGTGCCCAATTTGGAAACTGCCTGAAACTGATCCTTAGTTTTGGGGCGAGATCCCAGAATACACATACATATTTAGCACACTATCTACAGGAAGCGATTATGGATCTCTGAAGACATGTGAATACATCGTTAAAAATGAATACTTCACGGTGTATTGAAGCTAAAACTAGGAGTGTCACAATTGTAAGGAATATCCCTCCCATGCGAAAATTTCATATGAAATACTAGCTCGCGTCTTGGTTGATTATGATACGTAAGCTATCTTTCATTAATGTGTTATGAGATCAAATCACACGTAAAAATACACTCGTCTCGAAGAATCCAATCACGAAATTCAACAATAATGATTGTAATAATATCACACATCGATCACGTGATGTAATGCGCGAAACGTCAAATCGATTTATTTTAAAGAGATGTATTAAATGGAATTTATTTTTTACTGCTTTATTTATTTATTCTTATATTTCCTTATTCGTAGACCAAAGATATGATCTGTGGCATCACGATTCGCTGTATATAACGACCTTGCTATAGAGTCGCAAACGTCATTGCTGGCCTTCAGTCTGATTTTTCTATAATGTGACTACTTTCAACCACCATATCTTTCACCTCCTTATAGCTATCGGCATGGAACTGCTACGTTGTACAACGGGAGACTTCGGACAACAATTACACGCAGACTATTCGTTTGCATTCTTTAGTTTTCGCTGCAGAGCGAGATATTAACACATTAGAATTTTATATACACCGATAACTTTCCATCCAATTATACTCCCACCTTCTATCATTATCAACCCTCAAGCAACATGCAACCAATAACACCGTATATATAATTTTCAAACAGTAATTATTGTTCCGTATTTCGCGTTATATTCTTCAAATTACTAAATATCTATCAGATCGTAATAAAACCGCGCCTAAAACCTTCCTCAGGTAAAAATTAGTAACTGTACAAATATTTAAGTGTCTGCGTCTTGTCGTTTGGACGCCATAAGCGTACACAGAACAGACATTCACATTAATATATATGTAGATAAATAGCTATCCGTTCGCCATAAAACCGTGCCTAAAGCCTTCCCCGGGTAGACATTAGTAACTGTACAAATTTTTAGCTCTTTATGTCTTGTGGTTCAGACGTGATAAACGGACACCGAACAGACATTCACATTTATAGATATAGATATGAGTGGTAGTGGGTTGTAAAAAATGTATGGTATTTGGCAGTTCAGCATCACACATATGTATTCATTATCGTAAACACTTACGAAAACCATGGAATCCAGGGTTAGAATCCGGTCAGGGAAATATTTTTATATGTCGCCAATGAATTGTAGAGGAATTGTTGATTCATATTCACTACTGCATATACATTTTTGTGATAAATGCTGTAGTGAACATCACTATGTTCAAGACCATTACTCGGCAATGAAGCTTTACTGAAAACGTATCTTATTGATCTTTTTAAATTATGAATTTTGGGAATACATGACTAACATTACTGAATTTTATTCTTGAGATAACATTTATAGAGTTGTTCCAAAACAGTTCATATATGAGGTATGCATCATTTTCTGATGAGACAATGCCATAAAACAATGCTGATAGTTCTCTGAGGGTTTAAATAATGAAACTTCTTTATTACTAGTTTTGGGCTTGGTCCATCATCAGATAAATGTTTAAATATACAATTATTAGCACAAGGGTTCTGCACATTCAGTAATAAAGCAACACTAAAATGACATATAAAAACCAATTTACATAGTTTACAGTATCAATTCGAACAAATCAGTGATGTGTATCCTAAGGTGGCTACCACCTAAGTATGAAAATCAAAATTTCCTTGGCGAAGTGAATTTGAAGCTCACCAGATGACGTGCATATCAAGGCGTTTTAATAGTCTACAGACACAAATTTTTAAAACAAAATATGATAATAGATAAATATTCTTTTTTAATGAAAATAAATGTTCCTAAAATAAGGGAATTTCGCCCATGTTGTATAGTAACATAAGAAGTTAGAAGACTTAAATAGTCTCAAACTTTTTAAGTAGCTTACATACACTACATGAATAAAAAAAGGAAGTATACTTTTTTTTCATAAAAGACAACCAATATAAAAGTATATTTCTATGTGAAAATATTAAATTATATTAGAATTGTGGCATAATGGCAGGAATACATGTGAACATCTGATCAAAATTAAATCACTGAACCGATAAATCGTGTAGCGATAAAATACACTATAAACATCATATATACGCCAGAATGACGTCAATGGATAAAGAGCCTCTGGATGAAGGGATATTAAAATATATTTATATAAAAACCAAATAAAATCCACTTTTAGCAATAATGTGATCATTGTGGTGCCACAGAGCAGCCTGCGGCAATCAGGACAACGGAACGACAGCACTCACATAGCAACGAGTTTACAATAAAGCATCCTAATCAGAGAGTGTGATGATAAATAGGATGTTTTACGAGGCAACATGGTGAGGGAGAGTACAGGTGCAGTTCATGGTCAATCACAGCACCGCCTACTGCTGGCTTGACTGTGAAAGTATCCTGTTATTAACATAAGCAAAATCTTGGGCAGTTGAGATCTGTGAATGTAAGTTAAAACGCTTACTGCTACTCTAAATTAATTTATGAGTGGCCAGAGTACATGCAACGGAAATGTATCTAACTTCTCACTCCTTAAGGGAGCAGCCGACATTTTAACAAACACAAAATCAATGATAATAAATAAATGAATAGATAATTAAACATGAGACAGGGAGCATGAAATCATAAAGCAGAGGTTTGATGTTTTAAAATCATAATCTATTCAGTAAAATAACAAGCAAATAAATGTGGGGAGACCAAATTAAGCACACACCTTGTACAAAAGCGAATTAACACATATAATTAATGCCCACATTAAAATTGTTTCTGCCCTTTAATAATATGGAGGTAACGTGGGAGGAAATTTGCAAACACACAATGGGTAGCTGAAAGCACATTCATTCATTCACAGACAAAAGCATAATGCTAGGTGGTACATTAAAAGCTGGAACACATGAAAGCGGCGGCGAAACTAAGCGTTGGCGGCGTCTTGTCGAGATGGGAGGTGTCTTGGTCACAAATATTTAAATATACTGTGTAGCAAAGAACTCATGTGTGGGAAGGCAACAGCATACTATTCTTACGTACCATGTGGTGTGTGACCATGGTGAATTACATAGACTTTACAAAGGAAATTAATTCAGAATAAGTGAATGCAAGAATTAGTATAGAAGACCGTGGCTGAAGGCTGAAGTAACGACCGTTATGAAAGCATGTGGTGCAGTCGATCATACAAGACAAGAAAGATGGAAACAAATCAGAAAATCTGAGATATATTTAGCATACTCATGGATACAGAAAGGACATGAAAACGTTACTTAAAAACACGAAGGAAATTCAAATGTACTAGGTTTACACAAAGGCTGAAGGCCACACACGTGTATACTAACTTGAGCAAAACCGGACAAACAATCATCACTGGAATTAAAATGCAAATAATTAATCTACAATGAATTTACTCAAGTTCTGTAAATTAAGAAACACTTCACCTCTCATAGCTAAAGAATTACTCAAAAGAACTATCACTGAAAATCCAAGACTGCCTGATCACAAATAAATCAAAGTCCTGACAGCATGCCTTCCCCTCGGCATGATTCAGTGGAGAACTTATTTCCACAGTCGTCAGAGCCAGAAAGAGGAGTGAAGACTAAACCTCTAAGGCCTCGTAAAAACTTCCCCCCACCATACACTGGATGTAGAGCACGCAAAAAGCGATGCAGAGTGCGTTCAGAGACTTGTGTTTACCAACCCTTGCTACCTGACCAAGGCAATTCCCTCTTCAACCACTCCCAGGGAGGTCTCCTGTCACCTCTTTCTTCCAAGATTAGGTTGGTATGACACTAAGAACACAACCACCTGGCTATTTTGCCAAGTAAGCTTGTCTCTGACCAGCCAGCAGAAGCCAGCGCAGATGACAAACGAATCCATGCGTACTTAACTACAGCAAAATGAGGCCTAAAGTGGAGGTGACGACTGTAATCCATTGCGTGGCACTCAGTCAATATTAAGAGCACACATTCACATGAACACACAAGTTTAATCACACCGTTGGCAACATTTATAAATATGGGGCCAACATATATAAACATGGGGCATTGATCATTGATAAAAATAATAAAATAATTAACACACAGATAGATAACATTAGTGGTACAGAAACACTTTAGATTAAGAATAAATCAAAATAGAACACGACCACACAATCAGTGAACGTAAATCAACTGGCGTGTGCATTTATGTTCAAACATGCCTTCCTGGCAGTTTTAGATATATTTATCTAATCTTGTATGTTGTGATAACTGAATGACAAGCACATCAAAATAATGAAGCTGTCAGAATACATGTCAAATTTACTTTCAGAAACCTTTGAAATACAAGAGGACAGAAGCATTGGAAACACTACACACGTGATAACAGAAATAAAACATATATAAAGTCTCAGATATACAACCACTCATCTAATTTGATATATGGGACATGTATTGTAACGTAACAGTGCCAGAAACACTATAGATCATACAAACAAATCTGGAATTTTTTCTACAAAAAGACGGATTACCAAAGGAGTCCCCAATTTCAGGATCATTACCAAATAATTTTCACAAATATATTAAGAAAATAATAAAACTCATTATACTGGATCAAATATATGGATGAGATCCTCTGCTTAGTAGATGAACCAGAAACCAAAATTTGTATACAGACATAAAAGGTATATAACAATATCAAATTCAGAACTGAAAGAGACCAAGGTAACCAAATTAACTTTCCAGATATAATCATTAAAACTCTATATTGCAAATTTACCGTAAGCTCATAGCATCAGATATTACTGTCCCCAAATCCTCGAGCATGCTGACACATGTTGCGTAAACCCAGTACAGCACCACTCAAGAAAGAAAACAATCAAATGTAACTTGACATAACAATGCAGATAACCGAAAACAGTGTTACAAGAATGACTCACTCAGAAAGGTAAACAATGAAATAAAAATAACGTCACCAAATCAGAGCCATCAAGAAACCAGAACCGAACCCAGTAACAAATGACAATCCGAAACATTTAACAGAACGCGCAAGATACTACCCAATGACATACAGACACACTCTCACACGGAGAATAGCCAAAGTATTCGAAAAAGAAATAAAATAAAAAACAAAGCATAAACATTGAATATACAGTAGTTATTATTATCCAAAAATAGTCCATCAAGCTGAAGACATACACAGATGTACCAGAAAGCTCTATTATACCTATTAAAGTGTAACACCTGTGGTGACACATATATAGGACAACAAGCAGAACGAGTGATGTCAGATACATCCGAGATCCTGGAAGTAAGGAACAAACTATTATACATTTGTTGAACACCTAATAGAATTCAGTTTCAAACCAATCTGTAGACAAGAAAACATGAAATTTAATAGAACAACCTTATAAGAAAATTACCACATAAAAAAATAAAATAAAATAAAATAAACCACACACACACCAGCAGAAAGGAAAATCCTGTTAAATGATCTGGTACACAAATGAAAAAATCGCATTCTTTAAACTAACAGATAGAGTAGTGCTAAGTCCTTGGCCCTCACTCTGGTATTCAATATTTCAATCGAAACTCAGAACATCTTAATACCAAAAATTTCAACAGCTCTCTGAGAGATATTTCAGTCTCTATCTCTCAGACACACACATACACACACACACACACACACACACACCTTACGTGTTTAGTCGGCATATATCCAGTTATAGTGACAACACATACAAAACACATGAAATTTCGAGAGATACGGTTTAGAGACACAGATAAGTAACAAGTTCACAAAAAATGCACAAAAATTACAGCTGTAGAACAATTCTGTGACAGCAGTTTGTGACCACGTGGTAAGATCAGCAAAATCCGATCACGAAGGGCAATTTACTGAAAGTAATTTACATCTTTACTTAAAGCGTGAACATTTTATAATCTAAAAATTACATTAAAAAAATTTAATCTACAGAACCCACCGCAGAATCCTCAAAGTAAAACGCTGAAAGGTGTATGGGAAAAATATATACATTGCATTATGAAAGTTGACTTTTTATTTGCAAAAAAGGAGTAATTAAACTTTGCCTCTGTGACTCCTGATTTATTTACTTATTTTTAATTCTGGTAGATCGTTTTTTGGTAGATCTAATAATCCTAACAATCAATTTGAGAAAAATGCGTCGTTTGTGGCTAAGCCCCCAAGGTGCGTTAGAGGTAGGATTCTTTTAGGTACAAAATCCAGTGCTGTGGTTTCCATTTGACGTCATGTCTTTCTAACGTGGTGAAGCACCTGGAATTACATCGTAAGGAAACACTACTTTTCCTTGTGCCCCAGTGATGCATTTGATGCCTTAACAACAAGCACCTCACATCCTTTGAATAAAATTCATGGCCTTTTCCTAAGTCCGACAACCTGGTTACGGAATGGAAGTGTCCTCCGGTAAGGTTAAAAACTGATGCACGAAGTTTGTCGGTCACAGTATACGCAAGTGTTAGCCGTCATCGCGCATTTGCGAATGACATAGGTTAGTCTGTGAGGAGTGTTCAAACAGTAACGAGAAATCTGTCATTTCCTATCGTGTATCAGATCCCTTGGAACGATTTTACACTTGTTATGCTGGTGAGCGCGCCATAAAAATATCCCTATATTTATTGTTGGCTGTCAAAAAGATTACATTCGTTTCGGCAACATTTATCTCGTGTAAAAATGGATCGCGGATTTTTATTACATTTTGCTTCAAGGACGGACAAATATGCAAAGCATCACAGTTTTTCGAATGATAAATGCTGCTTGGAAGGCTGCTACGAGCATCATAATGTTTTCTGCGTTTCGAAAAACGTAGTGAATACCATGAAGATAGCGACGTAGGTGGTTATTACAGTACATCTTAACAGATGAAATTGGGGGAAAAGTGAAATTCAGTCTTATGAATAAATCAGACAAGACACTCACAGTGTAAAAATATAAGTTGGTCTCATGATACAACGTTTATTTGGTTCTTTATGACATTATTTAATTCTGACGAAAATCAACATCTTATACGTGTTCATCAAAGTAATTAGATGAATAATAGTGCAGAAATACGCACTGAAATGTTGTTTTATGGAAATGGCAACGAAACTAACGTTTAATTGTCCCAGTGAGTACAGTCTGAATCGATAAAGGCGAAAAGAAGGATCAAAAATCGCATGTGTGGTCATTTTGTTCTTCTAAAGGCAGTGAGGCAGAATTAAAATATATGGTGTGGAGGGAGACGTGCTTTAAGGCAGTCCGTGTAGTTGCTTTGCCTACAGCGCTGTGTTAGCTGAAAAAAAAAAGCGGTCTAAAGCACTTAACTAGTAAGTAGGAAGTCCTGAGTTCGAATCCGGGCCACAGCATAGATTTTAATTCAATGCCTCTCCTTATGTTTAATACCTTTGGTATAATGAGACAATGTTGTCTCAAGAAATTGTATTATTAGTTGATATTTATGTCATCTCGGCCTGAGAAACAAGGCAGGAAAGTTCCTATTCGCGTTTTTTGCTGGGGTGCTATTCCAATGTAGGAGATCCCTGGCAATTTGATACGTAGTTCACAGGCAGAAATAAGATATATGAGGAGCAACTTTTCAAAAGGCATTATGTCCAAACGTGGACAAAATTGAGTTTGATATGGAATCCGGTATTTTATTACCCGCTCCACACACTCCTGCAATCAGACTGTGTCAAAACGCATTTTAACACCTTCAGAAAGAGCGCTGAAAAGTAGCAGATGCAACAAATAGCATTTCGTCCTCTAGTATGATTGAATCAAACTGCATTAAGTCCAACAGTTGCCTTTATTTTGCTTTATTAAGCTGTGCTGGCTGCAATGTAAGACTCGTGGACTAAAGCGAAACCATTTAACTGACCGACACTGATCAGTTAATATTCGTTTTCAGTATTACAGTATTGTTGTGTATAAACGTTTATCATTCTGTCTGTTAGGAAGTCAGGCGTAAAACCATTGTTGTGCTAAGATGGAGAGTATTATAGCGAGTGAATGTGTGATTGTTGGAGAGGAAACGTGGTACGAGAAAACGAATAAAGAGAAAATAAAAAAAGGGCAGATTATGCAACAGAACCCTACAAAACGCACTTTGCCCATCACTAAAGTGCTCATAGCTTGAAAGTGTAAAAAGCAATTTTCTTGTATTAAACACATTTGGATCAAAAGCCCTACCTGAGTATGTGGTGTAAAATTCGGAATAATTAATCTAATATTTTTGCGGTATACGTTTTTCGCTTCTCCTGAAAAATTTACTTTTTGGGACATAATGCGTTTTGAAAAGTAGCTCCTCATATCGTGTGGAGGGAGACGTGCTTTAAGACAGTCCGTGTAGTTGCTTTGGCTACAATGCTGTGTTAGCTGAGCAAAGCGGTCTGAAGCACGTACAAAGTAAGTAATAGGTACGGAGATCGAATCCCGGCCACACCGTAAATTTTAATTCAATGCCTGTCTTTATGTTAAAAAAAGAAAAAGAGAAAAAAAAAGAAGAAAAAAAAAACGTATATTTTTCTATGACCTTTGTATTACTACTGCGAAATAATTCTTCATATTAATTGTGATTCATTTTATTAATTTTACATTAAGTATTGGCGCACGTCAATAAAAATACCTTGGTTTCCTCATTCATCTGCCAAAAGTGATTTGTCAACTTCAAAAAATGTTCAAATGTTTGTATAGTCTTTGGACTTAACTACGGGGTCATCAGTCCCTAAACTTACAAACTACTTACGAACTAGGACGGCACAAATATCCATGCCCGAGGGGGGATTCGAACCCCCGACCGTAGTGGCCGTGCAGACCGTGACTAAAGCGCCTCAGTCCCCTCGGCCACCGCGGCCGGCTTTGTCATAATCCATCAAGTGCTTTTCTTCCTAGCGAATCAAGGAAGTCGGTGAGTACGCATTGCCTGCTGTGACAATGCACGCCTTACGAGAATTTTAGGGTAGGCTATATTACAATTTTGCGGCGTACGCCTGGTGTGACCACGTGGAATGTGGTCTGTGGAGCCGTTGCAGCCAGTCGAACTCTCACGTCCCTTTCAGTATTCTCATACGAGCTTAATTCAGAGCAGCTCTCTCACAGTGCTCCTGATACAGATATTCGTGCCATGAAACTCAATCCCCTCATTAGCCACCCGGCTATTCTGCCGTCTACTTTTCGGCTTCATTCATCCTGGCTCGCGATTATTTTCGCTTCGCCCACTGCATCTAATTCAATTTTCTATTCACGACGTGATTTCATTTTCTGGCGATTCTGTCGCGCTTGCGTCAGTTCTCTGTTACTGCGCAGCTCCAACGCTCTGAATGGTATCTAATGCAATATTGGCATCTTGTTAAGTAGCCCTGGCAGGATCGGAAAGAGGTAAGTTGAAGTTGAAAGTAGGAGTTACCTTACGACGGCTTTCCTAAAAAAAAAAAAAAAAAAAAAAAAAAAAAACATGTGCCCAGTAAAAAGCTGTCTCGGAGTCACTTTCTATGATATTTCACAGTGACTTCGAAACAAGTATAATATTTAATAATATTGAAACTTCGTGACAGATTAAAACTGTGTGCCGGAACCGGTATTGGAACCATGGACCTTTGCTTTTCGTGTGCTATCGCACTACGGACACTTATTTTTATTTTATTTACTAGCTGAAAACTCGGCGTTGCCCGGGTATTTATTTATTTTTTCCTCCCATTTTCAGGTATGTATTCAGTTGTATAAGGGCTTTATGTCTGTAAAATCTCTAGGGAATAAAATTAGTAGTAGAGAAGTAATAGATTAAATCTTGGCGCGTGGTGGGGCGGTTTTCCAAGACCGTTACTGTTTCTGTGCTCATATCTCATGAAATACGTGTCGGAATGTGATACAATTTAGAAGGTATATTCAACTATATATGTGTATACTATCTGTAAAATTTCCTGTCGCTACAATTTCTAGTGTTCAAATTATAAATTGTAACGTCATACCGAGAGCCGTAGTTTTACTCCATAAACAGGGGAAAAGTAGTAAGCGAGAAATTCTTTTTCCTTTCATCATTTTACTATGGTTGCCAGCGAGAAAAGTTTAATAAAGGTTTGAAATTATGTTTAAAGTTTGTTGCTAGTCGCTAAGTACTGTCATTCTCACACAGTGTATTTCGAAACTCGCCGCATTATATGGCATTTTTGCGTTTTCTGTTGGTTATGACGTAATATCTTTTGAACCATGTGCCGTATGTGATCCTTAACCATGAAGCATTTGTTATCTCACGGTAAGGAATGTGTGTACCAAATTTTGTTGAAATCGGTGCAGTGGTTTAGGGGAAAATGAGCAGCATTGTCGGTAAATGCAGCAGTTTTTCGCACAGCTCTTTGTTTCTGACGTCATATCTCGTGAACTATACATCGTATGTGATTCGTACACTTACGGCGACCGTCCTCATGGATTAAAGCTTACGTGTGCAAAATTTCATAAAGATTAGAACAAAACTGTAGATTTTTATGCAACTCGTACAAACATACGGACACTCTGCTTTATATATTAGATTTACTATTATTATTATCGTTCTTTTTTTCGGAGTCGTTGAGTACTTGGTTCAGCTTTTGTTATTAGAAAGAACATTCAGGCTTCTCCCGCATTGCTCCGAGCCACTGTGCCGGCACCAGCTGAGCTATCCCAGCACGCTCGACAACCCGTTAGCAGTTTTACTTCAGTCACTCGCCAGTACTTCACATCCGGTACGCTGTGGCTAAGTAATGTCACCACCATATCGTTTCTTCCAGGAGAGCTAATCCTGCAAGCTTCACAGGAGAAGTTCTGTGAAGTTTGGTATAGAAATGAAATGAAAGTGAACAAAACATGTACAATACCTTAGCGTCATATGTAAAAATAGAAACATAACCTTCTAACACACGTAAACATCTTAAAGTTTTTCATCAGAGGGTGGTTCTTCATAATGAATAAAATGTGGCCTTGGCCCAAGCAAACAGGAGACTGAACAGGAAAACATTGCACAACAGAGTTGCTACAGGTTGCCACTAGGTGGCAGTGGTGTCGAAACAAAATATGGATGCAAATTGAACTTCAAGGAAACATAGTACTGTGAAGTTACGAAATCCTGAGAGAGAGAAAGAGAGAGAGAGAGATAAAGTTTCTCATATTATGAGAAGACAACTAAGTCACTGTGCAAGTAGCCTAACGTCTACATAGAGTAGAAATACATAACTATAAATATAGATAAAGTAATATGTACACAGTTCCAAATATAGAAAAGCTTCTTAGAGTGAAATTGTGAAATACTTTTTACAGGTATAATATTTAATATGCAAAAGTTAAGATAATAATTGTCATATTAATGAGAAAAGAAGTCAGTCGCATAAATAGCTTAATGTCTACGTAGAGCAGAAGGACAAAAGTTGTATCTACAGATTAAAAACCAAGATCATTAATAATAAAAATGATATACAATTGCAGTTAAAGTTAAATACAGGGTTCTATGTCCCAAGTCATTTGAAAATTTTAAAACTTTTCCCTTAAGCTAAATAAGTGACACAAAGTCTACATTAACAGTAAAGGATGAACCATAGACAGATTATATATTCCTGGGAAGAGTAAAAACAAATGAGTAAAAACCTTAAAATAGATGATAACAATATATAAAATAAGAGAGGAAAAACTTAACATTGATGACTACACCATGACATTAAGACTATGAGGTGTAAAGTGTAAAGTACCACTGATGTTACATGTAAAAGAAGCAATAATGATTTTTTTCATCAGGGTAGCAAATTGTAAATAACGAATGAAAAAAGGGGGAATTACATACCGTAAAAATTGAGAGGCTAATAATGACACTAAAATGGAATTAACAATCAGAGAAGTAATGTGTGTAACCAATCCTTAATGTTAGGAAGAGTCATTTACTAAAATCTGAACTAAGATAGCATGTGTCTATGACACGTAAACAAGTGAGAAAACTGATACCAACACAAAGGATAGAACAGAAATGAAGGAATATAAAAAAAAAAAAACTAATATCTTGACAAAGAGGCCAGCTATGACACTATTGAATGAGGTAAGATCTCATTTGTCAAGTGAATAAGAGCTGGATATATAGCTAATAGTTTAATATAAGGTGTTATCAAAAGCTGTGAGGCCGGGCAAGAAGCGTTCCAGTATAGCTCACGAGAGAGACCTGTGACCTCGAATTATCTGAAGCGCCACCAAACCATGCTTGGAATTACAGGCAATCGTAAACATGACAGTTGTGAGCGTCATTTACATGCAAGGTGCCAAGCCACCAGTGAAGCTACGTGCTCGCTGTTTCATCGTGTAACTACACTCTGCCATTTACAGTTCATATGCTGCACCCACGTACTCGTATAAGCGTATGTTGCAATACAGTTGGAGAAAGCCAGGTATGACATTGACATAAGAACGTCATCATTTGAAGATATAATTAGTATGGCTTTTGATATCGGACTTTGTGAATGCGAAAGTCATTTGGAATGTGATAACGTGCCTTTAGTGAGGTGGGGAGATTGTTTTAACTACTTCATCGAAATCGCGCATCTGCAATTTGAGGACTAATATAAACACTTTCAGATGTGTGGTACTGCTGTATATGCCAGTTTTACGCTATTATAAGTACTTCATGCAAAATGTTTCTTGACACTTATGACTAAATGTGTAAATATAGACTGACGCCATTAAATTGCATACAATTATGATGGGGATGTTTTTCTTTCTATGCAACTAGAAATATGAGGCGACATTTTGTTACGAGAAGCGTTTCGTTTTAATGATACGGAAACATCTTCGGCGGTCTGTTCGCTAGCAAAACATGTAAAGTGTATAACTAAATGTAAGTAATAAAACGGTACTTTACATGTTCTGTTAACGAACTGTTTTCGATGCACGTATCAGTTGGGAAGGGAGTAAGACAGGGTTGTAGCCTTTCTCCGATGTTATTCTATTTGTACATTGAGCAGGCGTTGAAGGAAAGCAAGGAAAAATTTGGAATAGGGATTAAAGTTCAGGCGGAAGAAATAAAAACAATGCGTTTTGCTGATGACATTGTAATTCTGTCAGAGACAGCAAAGGACCTGGAAGAGCAGTTGTATGGAATGGACAGTGTGTTGAAGAGAGCGTATCAAATGAACATCAACAAGAGCAAAACAAAAATAATGGAATGCGGTCTTAGAAAATCAGGCGATGCTGAAGGAATTAGATTAGGTAACGAAACAATGGAGGTGGTAGATGAGTTTTGTTACTTGGGTAGTAAAATAACATGCGATGGTCGCAGTACAGAGGATATAAAATGCAGAATGGCAATGGGAAGAAAAGCATTTTTGAAAAAGAGAAATTTGCTAACATCGAATATTAATTTAAGTGTAAGGAAGTCTTTTCTGAAGGCATTTGTGTGGAGTGTTGCCTTGTACGGGAGTGAAACATGGACGATAAGCAGTGCGGACAGGAAGAGAATAGAGGCTTTTGAAATGCGGTGCTACAGAAGAATGCTGAAGATTAGGGGGGTAGATCGCATAACTAATGAAGAGGTACTGAACAGAATTGGCAAGAAAAGGAATTTTTGGCATACCCTGACTAAAAGAAGGGATCGCTTGGAAAAACACATTCTTAGACATCGAGGAATCGTAAATTTAGCATTGGAGGGAAGTGTGTGAGGTAAAAATCGCAGAGGGAGGCCAAGAGACGCGTTTAGTATGCAGATTCAAGTAGATGTGGATTGCCGTTCTTTTGAGGAGATGAAAAGGCTTGCTGAGGATAGAGTAGGGTGGAGAGCTGCATCAAACCAGTCTCCGGACTGAAGACCGTAACAACAGACGGAAAAACATCCCCATCATAATTCTATGTAATTTAATGGCGTCAGTCTATCTTTCCACATTCAATCATTAGCGTCAAAAAAAACTCTTTGCATGAAATATAATAGCGCAAAACTGGCATATTCAGCAGTACAACATATCTGAAATTGCTTGTATTAGTCCTCAAATTGCAGATGCGCGATTTCGACGAATAAGTTAAAACAATCTGCACACCTCACTAAAGCCACGTTAACAAATTTCAAATCACTTTCGCATTTACAAAGTCCAATATCAAAAGCCATACTAAATATATTTTCAAATGATGATGTTAGTATATCAATGCCATACCTGTCTTTCTCCAAGCGTACTGCAACATACGTTTATACGAGCACATAGGAGCAGCAAACGAATTTTAAATCGCAGAGTGTAGTTACACGATGAAACTATGATCACGTGGTTTCACTTGTGGTTTGGCATCTTGTAGTCTTACAAAATCAGTAATGCTTCAGATGTAGAGTATATATTGCCGAAAGAAGTTAACATAAAGTGGGTTCGTTGTTTTCGGTAGCAATATCTGGAACGTAACTCCTTTGTTTGAATCTCCATGTAGAAGTGTACGATCTGTATGACCGCCCAGGAATCGCACAACAATAAGCAGTTTTAATTTGTTAAATGTTCACTAAGAAACGAAATTAGAAAACATTTCATGTGTTCTTTGGTCATTTTTCCAGTTTTGATTGCCTTCACATGAATGTTTCGTGGACGGCTTGTTTCAAATTTCTTGAAAACCGAAAACGCCTTGTGTCTCTTGAAAAGAGATGCACAACATGTTTGCTAGTTTGCCTGATATTAATAATGCCACATGAATTGTACAGCTGTGGACAGAGCTGAGTACAGACTGCAACACACTACCTGTAGCTTTCCCTCCTCTATGAGACAGTGTCGATGCTCAAGACATTTCGTACTAACACTGACTCTGGTCACTCTTCCGAACATTATATTTCTCCTTATATTTCTCTGTTATAAACATGTTCACTTCTTCCACAAACTGTTGAGCCTTCTGACGTATAATGTCTTCTACGTCCATACGAGTGACAAACGTGGTAATATGCCTGGATGAAATGTCATATTCAACCTTGAGATGGTCGATTAACACTTTGACTGCCGGCCCTGTAAACTTTGCCATTTCTAAGAATGCCAGGTGTTTTTAGCAATATTTAGTATTTTGTATTAGAAAAACTGCACAACGTTTAAATGTGGTAATAACCTTTTCTGAAAGCCTTGGACTTCTTCTTCCTGATTACCTACTTTCAATTTCTTTGAATGTTTACTTCCTTTTCCACATATTTTCAAACAATGTCACTTTTTGGGAAAAAGAAAAAAGTTTACGGAAATCATAAAGTTTTTACATCATACTTGTCGTAGTAGAAAAGCTTTTATTCCACTTTCAATAATAAAACACTGATAAAAACACTTATTACATATATATACACACACATTATTTTCACACAGTGTAATTTTTTTTTTTTTTTTTTTTTTTTTTTTTATTTCGTATGGTACAATGTAAAACATGGTTCTTTGCACATTGCGATTTTGCACACACTGCACAGGTATGTTGTGTCTTTTCTTACTGCCTTTCCAGTTTGCTTTTTTCCTCTGGTTGAGCATACCTTGCACATCCTTTGAATTCTACTTTTACCTGTGGGAGGTGGAATTTTTTCTAGAAAATGCTTTCCTGCAGATAACTTGCTCAGGTGGCCTCTATCGGAAGTTGGTTTGGGAGTACCGCCTTCACACATTGGCAATTCTGCACACAACACCTTTATGAACTTGGATAGAGGCATCTCCTCAGCTTTTATTTTGTTATGGAGAATACATGCATATACCAGGCACCATAAGGAGACAGTGAAATTCAAGTTTCTTCAACCATTTCACTGTTCTATGTTCGAAAGCCCTGTATGACATCCTTTGATCGGACAGATCAACCCCGACCTTCTTTTTGTTGTACTCCACAACACAAGCAGGTTTTTGTTTTTTGTTTACATCGTCTGTCTTCATAGTTATATCATTTCTGCCCTGTGTCTTGTACTTAGCATATATACATATCTCTTGTCTTTCCAGCACACAGCCAAAAGATTTCCACTCCTCCGGAATATCTGTTCCCTTCTTTGTATGTTGGGTGATTTCAAAGCCTAAGGCATTCCCTTCCGGTTTTTCATTACAGTTCGAACAAGACCTGTCTTCTCCTTTTCTAACATTCTACTTACCCCTTGCGGCACAATGAAGAGATGCAGAGACGGTCAATGGACGGGATTTCGTATTTACAAACATGAAAAATCGAATTCCAACAATTGACGGGATCGGCAGTCAACGGAAATTTTTGTATCCCGTCAATTGACGGGATTGGCAGTTAAAGTGTTAAGGAAGTGCACGCTCTGAAATTGACTGAGCCAACCATTTTACCCCTTCCAGTGCATACATCTGCAGATTCCAAAAGTGAACTGTTGATCCACACCTCCTTGCACCATCAAACTAAGATCTTACATACTCTTTTATAGTTTGTAATTGCCACAGTCTGTTTCCTTTGACACGAGCATCTGCTCCCCGTATCTAGATACATCATTTAGAATTTGTATAGGTTAGGTGATTGTCTTATGCAACTGTAAATTAGTCTAACAGAGACCAGACGCGTTTCGCTTCATTTTAAAGCATCTCAAGTGTTCTTATGTTGTCGTCTTCATGTGTGTTTTGTCGCACATTACCACTTGCTGTTTATATTTACAATTACACCTTCTTATAAATGTTTTTGAAAAATCGCCATTTCTGTGGCCTGCCAGAAACGTTTATAGTAAAGTGTAATTCTCAAATTAAAATGTCAGATTAACGCCAATAGCATAATGAAAACACGTACAAAATCTTGTTGAATTTACTGCGAAACAACAAAAGCTACACTGCCTTACATGAACCGAGCTGTTTCTTTTTTTTTTTTATGTGCAGTGAGCCCTTGTGGTATCATTCAACTCTTATGTCTCAGTAATTTCTTGTTACTAGCACAGTCGCGACAGTCACTGCTGTGAAAGTTGTTACCGATTGGCGCTCCTAGTGGTGGGCAAGGCGCCTTTAGAGTAGTATTTGTTGATTATAACTTTCCTGCATAATTCAGTAATAGTTTCTGTAATTTTTGCGTTCCAAGCATTAGTAAAACATCGGGAGACATAAATAATTTTGAAATAAATGTAAAACAGCCTAATTTTTCTGATTCACCGATGTAAGCAAGTTATTCATGAGACAACATTCATGAATTTTTGTACATTTGCAGCTTATTCCGCTGAAAGTAATAGAATTTAACCATACGAGAAACATAACTAGCTGTAACAGTCTGTTGTTGTATGACATGCACTTCCTTGGACGTGTAGCAATTCGGTATGGAGTCAACTGATTCGAACATTTTTACAGCTCACTCGTATTTCGTTTAAACGGACATACTTTTGGTTATAAAACGAATATCTTAAAGATTACTTGCGTTTGTGGTTCAGTTGTAGGAACAATTGTGGATTGGTTTGTGCTTATTTGGGGATCTGTTCCTTTGCTGTCGTAGTTTTATTGTCACGTTTTTTAGGTGTTTCCTTCATATACAGCTATGGAGACTTATCTGGTACATTACATACTGTAGGTATTGCATTCTATATAAGTTTCTTACGTTCAACATTCACTGATTTGACTGAAATTGTAGTGAAGAAATCTTGATGCTTCTGACAAGGGAACCTCCCCATCGCAACCCCCCCCCCCTCGAAAAACTGGAAGACGTTGTGTCGAACTATGAAAAACATACGCAAAATATAAAAAACTGTGCAGTCCATGCGAAAGCTAAGCAACGCCGAGCACGCTGAATGCACAGGAGCGCCGTGGTTCTGTGACTACCATGAGAATCTGCTGATCAAGAAGCCATTGGTCTGAGCCATCCCAAAGGCGAAAATTTTAGTTTTTTTCATTTTCAGAAAATTATTATCTGTTCGACCGTCTGTTCAATGCGAGGTAACTGCGCCGTAGAATGGTGACGCTACATCTAAACAAACATCTGAAAATATGTTTTGACAGAGCTCTGGGAAAACTGTTCTAACGCGCGTAACTTTGCTATGGTGTAATCTTGTACAAACTTCAAACTGATTTTGTTGTGCTAGCTATCTGACAGTGTACCCGTGGCCCCTGCGTGGAAGTACTAAACAACAAGTCTCATAGAAGTCAGAGAGATGTCCTTCGCCGGATTAAGATATGTTTCTGCAACATTACTCAACCCAACACAGATACATCACCTGTAATCTATATCTAAACATTGCTAGTATGGACAAACGGGGTACAAATTTGGCGTTACTAGCTACTGAAAGTAAACACGATTTCTGTGTAAGTACTTAATTTATTTCAAAAAAATGTTCAAATGTTTGTAAATCTATCGGACCACACTGCGTAGTCATCAGTCCGTAGCTTACAAACTACTTAAACCTAGGTAAACCAACCTACGGACAAACACACACACACACACACATGCCCCAGGGAGGACTCGAACCTCCACGGCGAGCAACCGCGCGCTCCACAGCGAGGTGCTTTAGACCGCTCGGCTACTCCACCGCGGCTTAATTTATTTAACCAAAAAATTGCGTATTAAAATAATTTAAATTTTAAAAGAACTCCAGATTTTTATTTTTTGGATAGAAAGCAGGTGGTTTTGGAAGAATAAACAGAATTTTTTAACTGAACTTTAAGGTAAAGAAAACTGCACTCGACAAAAGTGGCTGAAACAACCCGCCTAACTTTATTTTAGATGAACAAACAAAGCTGCAGATACGCTCGAGGCTGTCGCACTAAGTGTGTGATCTAAGCATAAGCATTGAACACAGTACCGTTTGCTGAACTGGCTGCAAGCTGGAGCGCCGTCGCTGGAAGCAAACCTAACTTGTCTGGTTGGATCAACTTCTGTTGATCGAAATATTTCCTACGTCTCAGTGATGTTGAGAACCCTAGCAATTCCTAGTCTCGCTACTGGTGTGGTACGCCGATTGCATCAATCAACCCACCGCGATGTCATTGCAATTCGCCCACAGGCGTTAACTATTTCACTCTGTGTGTATTCGTGTCAGACAAGAAGTGGCTCTCCAACACAGCGAATATCGCACAATCTGATTACTCTTAATAAGAGGTAATTTCAGATTTGCTTCCCACAGAGCTGCTCTTTTCAGTAAAGCACGGAAAAAGTCTTCTCTCTCACACTTGGTCCACACTCATATATGCGCAAATCGCGTCCACAGAGAGCTCGCTCGCATTTGACACAACCTGTCGCCGCCAGGCCAAGCGCCAGAGTGTTCACTGCCACTGTCGCTCTCCGCAACAAACGTCCCCCCCCCCCCCACCCCTCCACTCTCGCCACGTCAGCGAACTTTCGCCTACCGGGGATACATTTTTATCTGGGCGAATCTGGGCGAATCTGGGCGAATAACGCACACGCTAACATCGCGTTTCGGCTCGCCCACGCTTCGAAGGTCACTTGCCGCTAACGAAAAGACGCGCGCTCGCATTTGAAATTGTTGACAAGTACTGTCTGCAACGGTTTTTCAACTGATAAATTGGAACCAACAATATTCCCTCAGTGTATATGTATGAACTGTTACTTGCTTCAGTCTCGAGAAAAGCTAGTTACCACACTCACGATTTAATTCTGTACTTCGAATAATAATTTCTTTCCAAACAATAAACCAATTAATTAACATACGAGTCGCGTCCAGAAAGTAAGTTCCGTTTGGTAGTAAAATAAAATTGTACACAGATACAGAAGAAAATTTTGTTGCGCAAAATTCTACAACACTTAAACTACTTTTCCACATAACTGCCGAAGAGTTTGCAGGTTTTTCTCATAGCGTGGCACCAGGTTTTGTATACTTTCTTCATAGAAATCTGCCGCCTGTGTTTTCAACCAGTTGGAAACAGTTTCTTTCAGCTCGTCGTCCGTAGCGAGAGCACTAATTGTAATCCTACGGTTTTCCTGGATGTTGTCATCAATCGCGTGAACCAGTTCTTCTGTAACCGAAGGTAGAATCCCACTTCGTTCTTCATCATGCACATCACTACGCCCGCCATTGAACTGTCTGACCCATCTTCTCACCATCGAATCACTCAACGCATTTGGCCCGTACACATCGCAAATTTGCCGATAAATTTCACTTTCCTCGCATTCAAAAACCGAATCACCGACCTGAGTTCACAGGCGGCGCGATTTTCAATCAACGCCGACATTTCAAACAAGCACAACAAAGCGTACGTAACGGACAGCATTCTCCAAATGGCGCACGTTCTTCTCCTTGATACACATCGTCTACAGCGCATGTGAGGAACTGCCATCACAGCGCTGCAGCGGAGATAAGTTGAAACGGAACTTACTTTCTGGACGCGCCTCGTATCAGATATCACTTGTAAGCAACAAATACTGTGTTGCAGGTCCAAAAATGTAGAACAAAGTGTCTAAATGACTTGACTCCTTACACTGCGCGACTGTGAAACTGTCTCATTCATTTGTTGCAGTTTATGTGACAACTCCTATGTTTGAATCACTTTTTTTGGGAGTGATCATCACGTCCACAAGAAAATCTATATCGGAAAAAGTAGAATCTCATTACTCATTCACCAGGTGTACAAGTAACGTGATACAAGAAGAGATTCCTGTCATATAATGCACATACCGTCACCAGTGTCATATAGAATACATCAGACGTCTTTTCCTGTGGAGGAATCCGTTAACCAATCACCTTGCGATGAAATGTTTTAGGTTCCCATTGGAGAGGCAGTTCCTTTTGTGTGCTAATTGCACGGTTTTTGGGGTGCGGTCACAGAACACAGAGACTAAACTGATTACAGCGGACAGTTTATAATTTTGCAAAAATAAAAAATAAAAAAAAAATTTGTTGGAGGGAAGGTTTGAACCAAAGACCTATCGCTCCACAGCTCCTCACGCTAGCCACAGTACCATAAAAAATCCTACGCTTACTACGTGCTCGACGTTGCCAGTCTTTCAGAAAGACCGTTCAGTTTTTACATTTTGTTTAGTTTTTTCATAGTTCCACACAACTTCTCCCATTTTTCTCGATTGCTCTGTGTTCAGTTTTTCACGGCCTATCCACTGCGCCAACTTATAAATAAATCTCAGGGGGGTGCGATAGGGAAGTTCCCTTGTGAGTAGAAAACCGACGTCATTATGCAAAAGGTCAGCTCTTTTGCTGTTCATTAGCAATTTTTGTTCTTAAATGGAAAATGAAACTCTGCATTAAAAAGTCGTACATTTAATCAAAATCTTAAATAAACTGTCATACAATGCACTTCTTCATACCTCCAAATGTTTCTTAGGAAACATAATTAATACAAATGTGAAGTTATTTTGAAAGTTTATTTGAAAGTGAACCCCGCAAAAACCAAATACATGATAGTTGGAAGAGCCTCACACCCAGAAATCCAGCCGGCCGCGGTGGCCGAGGGGAATGAGGCGCTCCACTCACGGTCGGGGGTTCGAATCCCCCCTCGGGCATGGATATTTGTGCCGTCCTTAGTCTTAGCTAGTTCATAAGTAGTTTGTAAGCTTAAGGACTGATGACCCCGTAGTTAGGTCCCATAAGTTCTACAAACATTTGAACATTTTGAACCAGAAATCCAAGAGTTAACTGTGGATAATAACACCTACAAAAGAGTAAAGGATTTTAAATATCTTGCAAGCATAATTTCAGAAAATTCATCGTATGGAATGGAAATAAAGGCAAGAATTGAAGCGGGTAATAGTTGCTTGCACTTAATAAACAACATTTTGACTTCTCGGAGCATATCACGAGCCGTCAAACTAAGGTTGTATAAGACATTAATTCTTCCTGTCACTCAATATGGGTGTCAATGCTGGAGCACTAGAAAACAGGAATTAAACAAGCTCGCAGTTTTTGAAAGGAGATGCTTGGGGAAAATATTTGGACCGGTTAAAGACAAGATAACAAGAGAATGAAGTAGAAGGCACAATATAGAATTAGAACAACTCTAAAGTGAACCGAACATTGTGGGTTGATGAGGAGTAGAAGATTAGAATGGGCAGGGCATGTGGTACGTATGAGTGAGAAGCGATGCCCTAGGGTGGCCACGGAGATGGTACCAACAGGCGAAAGACCACTGGGACGACCGAGAAAGAGGTGGATGGACGGGATAAGAGAAGACCTACAAAAACTTGAGGCCTGGAAAAACTGGGAACAGACAGCGAAGAAGCGCAATGAATGGAGTGCCTTGATTATATTATCGCGCGGTCTACTGGGCCTGATCGCGTAAAGTAAAGTAAGTATGTAAGAAGTTATTTTGCAGTTATTATCGATTTTTTACAACTTGTACAAAAACCAGACAGCGGCTGTCAGAGTTGAAGGGCATGAAAGGGATGAAATGGTTGGAAAGGGAGTAAGACAGCGTTGTAGCCTTTCTCCAATGTTATTCAATTGGTACATTGAGCAAGCTATAAAGGAAAGCAAGGAGAAATTTGGTGAAGGAATTAAAGTTCAGGGGGAAGAATTAAAAACATTGCGTTTTGCCGACGACATAGTACTTCTGGCAGAGACAGCAAAGGATCTGGAAGAGCAGTTGAACGGAATGGACAGTGTGCTGAAAGGTGCATATAAGATGAACATTAACAAGATCAAAACTAGGGTAATGGAGTGCAGTCTAAGAAAACCAGGTGATGCTGAAGGAATTAGATTAGGTAACGAAGCAATAAAGGAGGTAGATGAGTCCTGTTACTTGGGCAGTAAAATATCAAATGATGGTCGCAGTACAGAGGATATAAAATGCAGAATGGCAATGGGTAGAAAAGCGTTCTTGAAAAAGAGAAATTTGTTAACATCGAATATTGATTTAAGCCTAAGGAAGTCCTTTCTGAAGGCATATGTATGGAGTGTTGCCTTGTATGGGAGTGAAACATGGACGATAAACAGTGCGGACAGGAAGAGGATTGAGGCTTTTGAAATATGGTGCTACAGATGAATGCTGAAGATTAGGTGGGTGGATCGCGTAACTAATGAGGAGGTATTGAACAGAATTGGGGAGAAAAGAAATTTCTGGCATACCTTGACTAAAAGAAGGGATATATTGGTAGGGCACATTCTTTGACATCAAGGAATTGCGAATTTAGCGTTGGAGGGAAGTGTGTGGGGTAAAAACCGCAGAGGAAGAAATGGATACAGTAAGCAGATTCAGGCAGATGTAGGTTGCCGTTCTTATGTGGAGATGAAGAGGCTTGCTCAGGATAGGGTATTGTGGAGAGCTGCAACAACAATCGATTTTTATGGCAGTACATACTTGCCCTATTGTAAAAAATGAGTTTATTTATAGGAAATTATTGACAATGAAAATGTAGCTCGCCGGCCACTTGGAGCGCTGCTGTCGAGGTGTTAAACAGAAATCAGTGGGAGTGTCATGACTGTACGTGATAGAATGCGGTACTGGGACGATGGCGGTTGTCGCTTACGGACAGCAGAGCTGGCTGTGGACTCGGTTGTCGGGAGGTCGTGCAGTGGTTTAGCCGCCTGCCCCGGCGCGTGCAGCACGTGACAACTGTGGGCGGCAGTCAGGGCGTGCTGCTATTGGGCTGGATTACCGGCCTGACAACTGAATGCAGTCCTGCGCTAAGTGCCTCGGCCAATCTGCCGCCGGTAAGCCCTCTGATCCAGCGGCTGCTACTGCCAGGTAGCGGGGGCCGGGGGAACTAGGCAGCCACCAAATGTTCAGACGTTTGTGAATCCGCAGGACTTATCAGTCCTCGGGCTTACAGGCTACTTACACTAATTTAACCCTCTAACGCATATTGTAGCTGATGAACTACGTACCTTATTCGCCCATTTTAGGTTACGGTAGTAACACTAAAAGTGGGCCTTTGCGATCGTCTTTTGACAGCTAGAAATTTAAACGAAAATAACGGCTTAACCGTTCATCTGACACGAAAATTGTATAACCTAATTTGTAGAGGGGAAAATTCTCTACAACGTCGCTCTGACATGTTTTTTTCATATCTTGACCGTTGCAAAGATATTTGCAAAAATAACGGCGATTTGACGATGTATGTCTGTCCGTAACGTGTTCCTACTTTTTAGGTCGAACCGTTCAACCAATCGGCACCAAATTTTGCAGACATAATCGTTGATCACCAGAGACAATAATCTCGCTTTTTCAAACATTTCGAACAAAAAATGCTATAGTAACACAATAAAAGGTGCAAACGTAGGCTTCCGCGGCAGTTGTCACTATCAATAAAATTCTTCTGGGTATGATACCGCGTCGTCATTTTGTAAACTGTGCCGACGTTTCGGCCAGTATTGCAGGCGGCCTTCATCAGGGTCTGTGTCTGACTGCTGACTGTACGATCACTTGAAGGAGAGGAAGGGGGCGTTGGTTATCCTTTATTGGTGGTTATATTATTGCACGCCATTGGTGGAAAGGGGCGTTGCTGATTGGTGTTTTAATGGCTGGTTTTTATATGATTGGATGTTATATTCTTCTCCCTTATTGGTCAGAAAGGACGTTTCCTATTGGCTTTGCATTAGAACTTGCTATTGGGAGAACGGACAGCGGTTGCGGCGTGCCGCTGTTGACTTGTCGCCTGGCGCAGGGCTTCGGGCATTCTTACTAATTAAATAGAGCTATGTTCTTCAACGTTTAGAGTTGTGCATATGTAAAAATGTTCTCTCTAAAATGCGTGTTTGTCCTATTTCGTGAACATGCCGTGAATTACGTAACAACGAATTGAACAATGGTCTTCTGAAGAATATGCACGTAAACTGTGAGGATACTGTAATAATGGACATTCTGAACGTGCTGATTCAGGTAGTTCTACATTTCTGTGGCAAGTGTAGTTCCTTAATGAAACGGAATTGAAGTCTATACTTTGCAACAAATTACCATCTTTATTTTTTTTCTAAGCGTTTATTCACTATTTATGGAATATATTGATAGTCATTAATTAGAATCATTGCACCTGCTAAAATGTTTGACATGGTTGCTGTGGACGGCATTATCGTAGATGTTATTACCGTTCCTGTAGTTCAGATATGACTTCGTTCATGTTACTCTTTAAAATAAATAGCAAATATTCTATTTCAAACCGTGATTACGTTTTCTTTTACAGCTAAAATCACAAACGGAATAGCTGTGGTAATACTGAATTCCACATAACTCTAGTACTTGACGTATACACAAAGTTACTTCTTATGTTTACAACAGTCATTTTAACAGTATCTCCCCAGTTTATGTACTTGTGATAAAGACGTCTATGTTTACAAATCGTTGCTATGTATTTCATGGCATGTTCTCGAAACAGAACAAATGATCTTTTCTGAGAAAGCGCTGTTATCTTTGAACAACTCTGAATCTTGCAGAATATAGTTGTGTTCAGTTAACAAGAGTGTGCCAAAACCTTTTAGGAAGAAAGAGGAAATATATATACGCGGTAGTTTGGTCATATTCGTTCTGGATTGTTCGTTGAGAAAGTCACTCAGTTTTGTATTACAGATGGCGTTGATCCACACCGTCTGAAGAGAAGGCCTGTGCACTGCCATGCCACGTCACGCAGAGTAGGTCGCGACCGCGTATCTCACTGGCTGACTGGCTGGCTGATGGGGCACAGCCCACCGTCTCACAGCGGCCAGCTAGTGAGCTACGTTCGTTCCAGGGTATAGTCATTCGTAACCAGTACAGGCGAAGAAAATAAACTTTTAACTACCATGGCAAGACAGGTGATAATATTTTAACGGAATAATATAATGAAAATGTTGGAGAGATATTCGAATGTTCAAATGTTTGTATAACTTATGGGACTTAACTAAGGGGTCATCAGTCCCTAAACTTACAAACTACTTATGAACTAGCTTATACTAAAGACGGCACAAACATCCATGCCTGAGGGGGGGATTCGAACCCCCGACCGCAGCGGCCGTGCATATCGTGACTGGTGCTGTAGCCACTGCAGCCGGCGGGAGAGATATTAAAATGATAGTTCGAAGAGATAAAAGTTCAAAAAAGAATATGTTCCTCAAAGCTTAACTCAAATATCATATAATTTTGGCTGTTTGTTGAAATACCGTCACAAAGAGTATTACGTGTTGCGTGCATAGATATTACCACAATACTAGAGTCGTAATCATATAATCACATTTTTTTATTATTTAGATTATTATTTTGATCCGAAATGTTTACGAAAACTTATAAAACTGCAAATCTAAAGTGGGCCGTAAAACACGTCAGTGCGATTATTTTTTCCATTATCTCTCAAACTCTTCAACATTTTACCAAAAATTAATTTGTAGCTGCTTCTATGCATAGTAGCTCGTCCTAGAAATAACAAATTGCAGAGTGCTACCGAATCAGTTCGACAGTTAGCTGCATTCAGTTACTCCTAACATGTGCGTTTGTTTACTTTAGTATTCTTATTTTGCACTGCAGAAGTAGTCAATGTATCTATAATCACTGTTGCATTTAGGGTTACTTTCTGGAAAGATCAGAGGCATAATAGTGACATTTCCTGCATCGAGTACATCATGGAAACGCTAATATAGCTGACCTGCTATGAACTTTTTGTTGCCAGTAGTGCATAACAATTTTAACGTGTTTTTTTTTCCTCAATATTTTTTTCAGTACATACGCACTATACGTTAATCGTGGTAGTTGATATATCTTCAAACAAAAAGTAATGCATTAAAGGGTTAAACTAACCGAAAGCCGTCGGCACACGGAGGCTGTATCTACATCTACATAAATACTCTGCAAGTCACACTTAAGTGCATGGTAGAGGTTCATCTAATCGCTTTTATGATGATTCTCTAATAGCTCGCGGGATAAAGGAACACCTAAAACTTTCTGTTTTAAATCTGATTTCTCTCATTTTATTATGATGACCATACCTTCCTATGTAGGTGGGTGTTAACAAAATATGTTCACATTCGAAAGAGAAAGTTGGTGAAAGAAATTTCGGAAATAGATCTTTTTATGATTTCCACCCCGACTCGTGCATTATTCCCGTGACACTCTGTACCTATATCGCGATAATACAAAACGAGCTTCTCTCCTCGGAACTTTCTCTAAATCGTCTGTCAGCCCCACGTGGTGGTGATCACACAATGCGCAACACAACTCCAAAATAGTACGCAGTTTCTTTAGTAGAACCGTTGCATCTTCTAAGTGTTCTTCCAACGAAACCGAATCTTTGGTTCCCTTACCCTACAATATTTTCTGTGTGTGGTTTCCAATTTAAGTTGTTTGTCATTATTACTCCTAGGTATTTAGTTGATTTTACAGGCTGTAATTTTTATTGATTTTTCGTGTAAATGAAGTTTAAAGGGCTTCTTTTAGTGGTCATATGGATGACTTCACGCTTATCAGTATTAACGGTAAATTGCTATTTTTGCACCATGCAGATATATTATATAAATCAATTTGCAGTTGCTTTTGATCTTCAGATAACTTGACTAACCGATAAGTGACATCATCATCCGCGAACAACCTAAGGGAGTTACTCAGATTGTCTCCCAAACCGTTTATAAAGGTAAGGAGTAGTAGGGGCCCTGTTATAGTTCCCTGGGGAACGCCCGATGTCACTTCAATTCTACTAGATAACTCTCCGTCAATCTCAACGTACTGTGTCCTTTCTCACAGGAAATCACGAATCCAATCACACAATTGTAGCAGTATTCCATAAGCACGCAGTTTGATTAGAAGACACTTGTGAAGTACAGTGTCGAAAGCCTACCGGAAATCGGGAAATACGGAATCTATTGGACATTCCTTGTCTATAGCACTCATCACATTATGTGAGTAATGAACTAACGGTGTTTCACAAGAGTGATAATTTCTGAATCCGTGTAGTCTACGGGTCAACAGGTCGTTCTCTTCGAGCTAGCAATCATATTTGAGGAAAGTATAAGTTCTAAAATCCTGCTGCAAACCGACGCCACCGATATAGGCCTGTAATTATGCGGATCACTCCTATTGCCTTTCTTGAATATTGGCGTAACCTGTTCAACTTTCCAGTCTTTAGATATGGTACGTATCTGAACGATTGTGGTCAACATGCAGAGTTTCGGACGTTGCAGCGTTCCAACCCCACGTTAGCGAGGCTTTCCCAACGTGTGGGGCAGTATCAAGCGTGTCAGGAAGTTACATTGTGCGGCTCAACGTTCACCAATAGGATGGGAGAGCGCCACCGACGTCACACCACGTGGCTATCCGAGGAAGGGGGGGGGGAGATCTTTTTGGTATAGAGATGAACACGCCATATTGGCCATCGGTAAAAGCTCGAATTGATGCATTATATACCGGGTGGTTAAAAAATTCAGTATAAATTTGAAAACTTAATAAATCACGGAATAATGTTGATAAAAAATGTTCAAATGTTTGTTAAGCTTATGGGACTTAACTACGGGGTCATCAGTCCCTGAACTTACAAACTACTTACTAACTACCTTAGACTAAGGACGGCACAAATATCCATGCCCGAGGGGGGGATTCGAACCCCCGACCGTAGTGGTCGTGCAGACCGTGACTGGAGCGCCTCAGTCCCCGCGGCCACCGCGGCCGGCTAATGTAGATAGAGAGGTAAAGATTGGCACACATGCTTGGAATGACATGGGGTTTTATGAGAACCACATCTACAGTTATCGGACCTTTTTTCTTCCGGTAACTGCGTGATTCTGGTTTGGTGACTGCTACCGTGACGGGTAAGATGTACGTCGATATGTTACAGAACCGCATCATCCCCAGCCTAGCTGATAAACACCTGCTGGAACGTACGATTTTTATGCAGGATGGCGCTCCACCCCATATTGCTAGACGCGTAAAAGACCTCTTGCGCTTGTCGTTTGGTGATGATCGTGTGCTCAGCCAGCACTTTCGTCATGCTTGGCCTTCCAGGTCCCCAGACCTCAGCCCGTGCGGTTATTGGCTTTGGGGTTACCTGAAGTCGCAAGTGTATCGCGATCGACCGACATCTCTAAAGGTGCTGAAAGATAACATCCGATGCCAATGCCTCACCATAACTCCGGACATGCTTTACAGTGCTGTTCACAATATTATTCCTCGACTACAGCTATTGTTGAAGAATGATGGTGAACATATTGAGCAATTCCTGTAAAGAACATCAGCTTTGTTTTGTCTTAATTTGTTATGCTAATTATAGCTTTTCTGATCAGATGATTTGTCGGACATTTTGTGGACCTCTTTTTGTTTTGTTCTAACAAAGCCCCATGTAATTCCAAGCATGTGTGTCAGTTTCTACCTCTCTATCTACATCATTCCGTGATTTATTAAGTTTTCAACCAAATATTTGAACATCTTTTTGAAAACCCAATTGTAGCAATCGAATGCAATGACCCCTCCTGGGAGTGCATGCTCTGCTTCTTCATGAGCAGGTATGCTTGAGGATACAGGCTGTTTTAAAATAATATTAATTTATTTACACTGTACGGTTTTTACGTTGGCAAAGGTGACATGTCGTTTTTACTGTTTGCATTAACAATGGCAGCAATAAAAGTTTAATTAGCAAACCCCACAAAACTAAGTAAACAAATTCTTCTTGCTTTATTTCCCGATCAAAGTCAAAACATGTCAAAACCAAATGGTGGCGCTTGTTGATAAAGTTTTGTATTGTGACGTACTTCAGTTTATAAATGTAAGGGGAAACAATTCTGCAATAAGCGATGCCGGGTTTGTGGTGTGGTATATGGCACCATTCACCGAGTTAGCTCTCATCGGTTAGGGCACAGTTAACGGCAAGAGGTGAATTAATGATTTCGAGCCGCGGCGTTTTAGCTGTGCATACTGGGGCGCGAAAAGTGCCTAACAACCTAGAACGAACACTGAGGAACTACCGTACAGAACCGATCTCTCTGAAAAAAAGAGAAAAAAGTAAAAAAAGAAATCGTGGTTTGAGACATCACATTGTAGACGAAGAAGATGGTTATTTGATTTGTTATTTTTTACTACTTAGATATTTTGCAACAATCACTTATTTCTGCTGATTACTTGTCGTAAAACCTAAACCACTTCTTTCATAATATGTCGTGATTTATTGGGTCAATGACGATTTACTGAGGGAAATCACGCAACAGATAATAATATCATTAATTTTTTTGTCATTTAGACATGTTTCAGGGCTTATTTATCCTATTACCAAGTACTTAGAAAATTTATCTGCCATTAGACAAAGTGATCAATGAAATACACACAGCTTATATGCTTTAGTCAACAACGGTGCATCATACCAGCAGTATGTTTTCCTTTACACAAGGGATTTATGATGATAAAGCACGTATGTGACGTGTAATTCTTTTTTAAAGATTCGATAATAAAATAAAGTAGTCAGTTGTGTTGAGACGAAGAAGATGGTATATATAATTATTACTTATAGACTCGGTTGTACGGATATACAACGATGTTTATATACCGTATAAGATGCGCTTTTTTTTCCTACAAATTTTGGTCAAAAAACTGGATGCGCCTTATACGCCGGTTGACAGTTAAAGTAGGTACCTGCAAATTTGATTTCTTTGAAGGGATTTTAAAAAAATGATGTAAAATGAGGGAAAATAAGCATCTACGGTTCTCTCTTACATTTTCGTAGTTTTTATTTCATATATGTACATAATATGCACCAAAATACCCGCCAGGAGATTTATTATGTAATAAACATTTTCTGAATTTTGTACTATTTTAGTCCCAAGTGTAACTGAAACTGGTAACATCATAGGAAGTTGAAACTTTCGACGTAATTTCATTCATCATAATCGATTTACTTCGACAATCCTGTAAAGGTGTCATTCATTATTTTAATAATGTAACAAAAAATATGTTCAAATGTTTGTCAAGCTTATGGGACTTAACTACGGGGTCATCAGTCATTAAACTTAGAAACTACTTTATCCTAAGGACGGCACAAATATCCATGCCCGAGGGGGGATTCGAACCCCCGACCGTAGTGGCCGTGCAGAGCGTGACTGGAGCGCCTCAGCCACCGCGGCCGGCCAATAATGTAACACTGCCCATGTATTTTTTCATGTCTCGCCTGACGATATATGAGAATTTACTCGCATTCTTAAGTGCAAATATGTACACAAGTATTTGTTGTGATGTTTGCACAGTTTCTGCGTCTGACAGGTGTATTTTTGAGGTTATAATATGCTGTGCGCCATACAGTTCGATGACTATTACACAGACGCAAAACGTTCCATCATTCTCACAGTCTATAGCACATCACAAAAAATGCTTACATAACTATTGGCGCTACACATTAAATTCTCAAAACTCGTCATTTTAAACCCCCTACTCGTCGCAAAGCGATACTCGGCGCATTGTCTGATTGGAACAATCATAAGATGAGCCACCTAAGTGTCAATGTCGTTAAGCCTTTACGTCGCTCTCGTCAACCATCACGCCATGTAGTCGGCACTGTAAACAGTGATAAGCGAAATATCCGTTCCGATAAGTGCAAACTGTCACGAAAGTCGACTGCGTAAAGTTTATGAACACTATTTGAAGGCACTGCCTTAGATACTTTATGTACACGAACCAATATAATTATATCGCAATAGATGTATTACGAGTTATACTGGTTTTACAAAAAAAAAAAAAAAAAAAAAAAAAAAAAGTCCTACAAGAGGGGTGCGTCTTATACGCCAGTGCCTCTTACATTCCTCTTTTTTCCTCTTTACACCAATACGTAGCTGTAGCTGTTTCATAAGAGGTGGGGCTAGAAGCCTTTGCCCATGCGTATGGTGAGGTGCTGGTGCTGGTGCTGGCTATTTGGAAAGGTAAACTTCATAATGCAGTGACAGTAGCGAGTCCGCAGTCTCTGTACGAGCGAGCCGCCACCAGTATCTGGCGCAGAGTTCATGCAGAGAGCTGCACCTGTGCCGCTGTAAGCCGGCCTTTGGAGTGCCTTTGCTGTATCCCGCCCATGCTGCTGCTGTGCGTCGCGTTTCAGGCCTCGTTTGCCGCTGGCCCGCAGCAACAAGTAGCAGCGGCGGCTGTTGGCAGCCCTGCCGCCGCGGCCGTTGGCAGCCCTGCCCCGGCTTCACACCCGGCTGCCGCAGCCAGCCAGGCTGTATTATTTATGGCCAGCGCTCCCCAGAGGCGCAGCTGTCTGTTACGCCGCTTTCCGCGGCGCGCTGCTCCATCATGCCGGCGCGGCGCCACAAACTGCTCACAGGGCGCACACAATCCCGCTCACAAACGAGCCACGCCAGTCTGAATTACACCGGGCCTCTCCGTCGACATGCTGGAAGTTAAAGCTGCACGCCATTCTCACAAAAGCATCCGTATATCTTACCTCTTTCAACAGTCCTTTTATCCACATTCTGTTAAGGTAATGAACAATGTCAATAGCTTAAATACACCTAGTATTCTCTTACGCGCATTATTTTGAATTGGTCTCATCTACTAAACTGCATGTGATGTAGCTGTCGGTAGAAAGAGGTGAGTGAAGGTCACTTTATTTAGGTCTGATAACTCGAACAGGAAGACAGATTGTTCATGATCTGTTTCATCATTATACACATACTAGCTGAAAACCCGGCGTTGCCCGGGTATTTATTTATTTATTCGAACCTTCAGTTAGTACTTTTCCTATCCACTCTCTCTCTCTCTCTCTCTCTCTGTCCATTTTCTTTTTTCTATAAACATGTTACATTTATCAGAGAATATATAAGAAATCACAGGTAAAAATGCAGTCGTTTCGGAGAATCCAATCACGAAATTCAACTATAATTATTGTAATGATATCACAGATGGATCACTTGATGTAATGCGCGCAACGTCATATAGATTTTTTTAAAGAGATGTATTAAAAGAAATTTCTTTTTTACTGCTTTATATATTTATTCTTATATTTCCTAATTCGTATGCTTCTCCTTACAGAGAAAGAGCTGCAGACATTGTAGCACGCATAGAAGAAAGATATTGTCTGTGGCATCACGTTTCGCTGTACGTAACCTCGTTGCTAGAGTCGCAAACGTCATCGCTGGCCTTCAGTCAGAATTTTTTTTAATAATTTGACGACTTTCAACCACCATATCTTCCACCCTATGCAACTTCTATGGTGTACGACGACAGACGTCGAACAACAATTACACACAGACCATTCGTTTGCGTTCTGTAGTTTTCGCTGCAGAGCGAAATATTAACACACACACATCTAGAATTTTATATACATCAATAACTTTCCATCCCAGTATACTCCACCCTCTTATCATTATCAACCCTCAAGCAACAATGCAACCAATAAAACCATTTTTAAAGAGTAAAAATAATTTTCAAAGAATCATTATTGTTCCGCATTATATTCTTCAAATTACTAAATAACTATGAGATCGCTATGAAACCGTACCTAAAACCTCCCTCAGGTATAAATTAGTAACTGTACAAATATTTAAGTATCTGCGTCTTGTCGTTTGGACGTGATAAGCGCACAGGTGTACGCTTATGCATTAACAAACTTGACATCTAAATATTATCACATATCTGTTGTTGAAACAGATCGCCATAAAACCGTGCCTAAAGCCTTCCCCGGGTAGACATTAGTAACTGTACAAATTTTTAGCTCTGTATGTCTTGTGGTTCAGACGTGATAAGCCTACACCGAACAGACATTAACATTCACATTAATATACATAGATAAATAGCTATCCGATCGCCATAAAACCGAGCCTAAAGCCTTCCCAGGGTAGACATTAGTAACTGTACAAATTTTTAGCTATTTATGTCTTGTGGTTTAGACGTGATAAACGTACACTGAACAGACATTCAGATTTATAGATATAGAAGATTAGGTTTCACAGTTTACTTTTATATTCTGCTAAAAGAAACGTAACCAAGTGCTTTGTTACATAACTAAGAGTACTTTTTATCAACTGTATAATTCATTCTTAATATTACAATTACTTACACCACTTGATTACTACATAGTAATTTATTTGCTAGTGAAATAAAATATCGATCCCTCGATGTATCCCGTTACTCAGAAATTCTCTCTCAAGTCACGAACTATATACTCAGTTTTCTTTCCCATTTGTACCAAACATTCTTTCCCACCTCGATTAATTAGTGTATTTCGTGGTTGTCACCTCACAAACTTGCACTCTGTACTACATCCGTACATGTGAACAGTAATTCTTCAGTTTCTCCCGGCGTATTTGATGATCAAAATATCCACGGGTGTACTGCCGGTCTATAGTGTCCAACGGGCACAATATTTCGGCGATCATACATGTCGCCATCATCAGGTGAACTGACGGACTGAGCTCCTGGAAACGCGCCGGCACGGAGATCCGCACGCTACGGCTGCTCGAAGGGAACTGGGTTCTAGCCCGGTAGCGGGCTATTTAAATACCCGCGGCCCGCGGAGCGACCCCTCCGCGGTCCGCGCCCCGCGCCGCGGCCGCGCAGTGGAACCGATTGCGCCGGCGTCTGAGAAAACGTCGGTGTGAGGGCTCTGTCCGCCGTGGTCGTCACTTCGTTACGTTTGCTAGATTTACTCTTAATTAACCCAATCGCTGGTTCCCAAGCTTTGCTAAGATTATAGCCAGAGTCACGGTTTATGAGGTCGTCACTCGTGCGAATTTCAATGGCCTCTCTAACGACGCAGTCCCAGTATCTCGACGTCTGTACCAGAATCCTAGTGTGTTCATACTCCATGGCGTGATTCTCCGACAAACAATGTTCAGCGACCGCCGAATTGCTCGGATACATCAATCGAGTGTGCCTCTGGTGTTCAACGCATCGATCCTCGACGGTACGCATCGTCTGTCCAATATATGACTTTCCACACTGACACGGAATCTGGTACACGCCCGCCTTCCTCAAACCGAGATCATCTTTTGCGCTCCCCACCAGTGCACGAATTTTATTCGGCGGACAAAACACAGTTCCAACCTGGTGTTTTCTCAAAATGCGGGCGATCTTCCCTGAGAGTGCGCCGGTATATGGAACGAACGCAGTGCCTACATCCTCCCTTGCGTTTTCATCCGTTTCCATAGGTTGTGTTGTAGTGGTTGGACGGAGAGCCCGCTGAATCTGCCACTCCGAGTACCCATTTTTTCGAAATACAGTTCTCAGGTGTTCCAATTCCTGGGGTAGACTCTCTGCGTCGGAGATAGTGCGCGCCCTATGTACTAGAGTTTTAAGTACCCCATTCCTCTGTGAAGGGTGGTGACAGCTGTCTGCGTGTAAATACAGATCAGTGTGCGTTGTCTTCCGATATACACTATGACCCAGGGTGCCGTCAGCTCTTCTCTTGACCAAGACGTCAAGGAACGGCAATTTACCCTCCGTTTCAGTCTCCATAATGAATTTGATGTTGGGGTGTATGGAGTTCAGATGTGTAAGGAAGTCAAGGAGTTTATCCATACCATGTGGCCAGATGACGAAAGTGTCGTCCACATAACGGAAAAAGCAAGTAGGTTTCCAGAAGGATGATGCAAGGGCTTCTTCTTCGAAATTCTCCATGTATAAATTTGCGACCACAGGGGAGAGTGGGCTACCCATGGCGACTCCCTCCGTTTGTTCTTAGTATTCTCAATTGAAAAGAAAATACGTGGAGGTCAAGACATGCCTAAAAAGTTCGGTGGTCTTCTCGTCAAATTTCTGACCAATCAAATCTAGTGACTCTCGAAGGGGACCCTCGTAAACAACGAAACGACGTCAAAACTTACCATGATATCTGACTCATCCAGCCTGAAGTTGTTAAGGCGTTTCACAAAATCCACGGAATTACGGATGTGATGAGGGCATTTACCCACATAAGGACTTAATATTCCCGTCAAGTATTTAGCCAACAAATATGTAGGTTCCCTGATGTTACTGACAATGGGACGTAACGGCACCCCATCTTTGTGAACCTTAGGGAGTCCATAAAGTCTTGGCGGTACCGGACCTTGAGGTAAAAGTTTCTTGGCGACACCCTCCGGTAAATCCGCATCCTTGAGAAGCGCCCTCGTCTTGTTTTCCACCTTCTTTGTGGGGTCAACACTGATCTTCCGGTAGGAATCGTCATTTAGCAGACTCTGCATCTTTTCAGTGTAGTCCTTATGGGAGACAACAACCGTAGCATTGCCTTTGTCAGCCGGTAAGACAACAATATCAGGGCGCTCCCTCAGGTCATGAATGGCCGCCCTCTCTTTACTAGTGATGTTTGACTTCGTGGGCTTGGATTTCGTCAATGCACGACAAGTTTCACGACGTATTTCCTCAGCTGAATCAGGCGGAAGTCGAGATGCAACCTGTTCAACAGCACTAATAATTTCTGCGACAGGTGTGAACTTGGGGGTAGGAGCAAAGTTGAGTCCTTTCTCTAAAACTGAGACCGCATCATAACTCCATGCCACTCAGATTGATGACGGTCTTGCACGGAACCTGCAGAGGTGGCTTGTCAAGGAGGCGTGAGAACTTAGCTGTTTGACGTTCCGTTGCCTTCTTATGGGCGGAATCGGCTGCAACCGAAGTAACACCATCAATCCAATCCCAGGAAAAAGACGTGAAATGACTAGCCAGTTGCAAATGCAGATGGAATAGTTCCAGAGAGACGAACTCAAGACTACGGCGGGTGAAATGCACTCTCTCACGAAGCAATGCGAGGCCGGCCCGTTTTTTAATTCTCTTGGCTGCTGCAGAATCGATGTGATGCGTAACCTTAGCAAAATTTGGAACAACATTCTCGGAACGACATCTCTTTAGAAAAGCAAGAGTACTTAGCAAACGACATCTACGGTGGCGCAACTTTTCAAATTTGTTCATGCTGCGACACATCTCCTCCCCGTAAAGGTGTATGATGTGATTCTTCAGTTTCTCCCGGCGTATTTGATGATCAAAATATCCACGGGTGTACTGCCGGTCTATAGTGTCCAACGGGCACAATATTTCGGCGATCATACATGTCGCCATCATCAGGTGAACTGACGGACTGAGCTCCTGGAAACGCGCCGGCACGGAGATCCGCACGCTACGGCTGCTCGAAGGGATCTGGGTTCTAGCCCGGTAGTGGGCCATTTAAATACCCGCGGCCCGCGGAGCGACCCCTCCGCGGTCCGCTCCCCGCGCCGCGGCCGCGCAGTGGAACCGATTGCGCCGGCGTCTGAGAAGACGTCGGTGTGAGGGCTCTGTCCGCCGTGGTCGTCACTTCGTTACGTTTGCTAGATTTACTCTTAATTAACCCAATCGCTGGTTCCCAAGCTTTGCTAAGATTATAGCCAGAGTCACGGTTTATGAGGTCGTCACTCGTGCGAATTTCAATGGCCTCTCTAACGACGCAGTCCCAGTATCTCGACGTCTGTACCAGAATCCTAGTGTGTTCATACTCCATGGCGTGATTCTCCGACAAACAATGTTCAGCGACCGCCGAATTGCTCGGATACATCAATCGTGTGTGCCTCTGGTGTTCAACGCATCGATCCTCGACGGTACGCATCGTCTGTCCAATATATGACTATCCACACTGACACGGAATCTGGTACACGCCCGCCTTCCTCAAACCGAGATCATCTTTAGCGCTCCCCACCAGTGCACGAATTTTATTCGGCGGACAAAACACAGTTCCAACCTGGTGTTTTCTCAAAATGCGGGCGATCTTCCCTGAGAGTGCGCCGGTATATGGAACGAACGCAGTGCCTACATCCTCCCTTGCGTTTTCATCCGTTTCCACAGGTTGTGTTGTAGTGGTTGGGCGGAGAGCCCGCTGAATCTGCCACTCTGAGTACCCATTTTTTCGAAATACAGTTCTCAGGTGTTCCAATTCCTGGGGTAGACTCTCTGCGTCGGAGATAGTGCGCGCCCTATGTACTAGAGTTTTAAGTACCCCCATTCCTCTGTGAAGGGTGGTGGCAGCTGTCTGCGTGTAAATACAGATCAGTGTGCGTTGTCTTCCGATATACACTATGACCCAGGGTGCCGTCAGCTCTTCTCTTGACCAAGACGTCAAGGAACGGCAATTTACCCTCCGTTTCAGTCTCCATAATGAATTTGATGTTGGGGTGTATGGAGTTCAGATGTGTAAGGAAGTCAAGGAGTTTATCCATACCATGTGGCCAGATGACGAAAGTGTCGTCCACATAACGGAAAAAGCAAGTAGGTTTCCAGAAAGATGATGCAAGGGCTTCTTCTTCGAAATTCTCCATGTATAAATTTGCGACCACAGGGGAGAGTGGGCTACCCATGGCGACTCCCTCCGTTTGTTCGTAGTATTCTCCATTGAAAAGAAAATTCGTGGAGGTCAAGACATGCCTAAAAAGTTCGGTGGTCTTCTCGTCAAATTTCTGACCAATCAAATCTAGTGACTCTCGAAGGGGCACCCTCGTAATTTGATTGGTCAGAAATTTGACGAGAAGACCACCGAACTTTTTAGGCTTGTCTTGACCTCCACGTATTTTCTTTTCAATGGCGAATACTACGAACAAACGGAGGGAGTCGCCATGGGTAGCCCACTCTCCCCTGTGGTCGCAAATTTATACATGGAGAATTTCGAAGAAGAAGCCCTTGCATCATCTTTCTGGAAACCTACTTGCTTTTTCCGTTATGTGGACGACACTTTCGTCATCTGGCCACATGGTATGGATAAACTCCTTGACTTCCTTACACATCTGAACTCCATACACCCCAACATCAAATTCATTATGGAGACTGAAACGGAGGGTAAATTGCCGTTCCTTGACGTCTTGGTCAAGAGAAGAGCTGACGGCACCCTGGGTCATAGTGTATATCGGAAGACAACGCACACTTATCTGTATTTACACGCAGACAGCTGTCACCACCCTTCACAGAGGAATGGGGTACTTAAAACTCTAGTACATAGGGCGCGCACTATCTCCGACGCAGAGAGTCTACCCCAGGAATTGGAACACCTGAGAACTGTATTTCGAAAAAATGGGTACTCAGAGTGGCAGATTCAGCGGGCTCTCCGCCCAACCACTACAACACAACCTGTGGAAACGGATGAAAACGCAAGGGAGGATGTAGGCACTGCGTTCGTTCCATATACCGGCGCACTCTCAGGGAAGATCGCCCGCATTTTGAGAAAACACCAGGTTGGAACTGTGTTTTGTCCGCCGAATAAAATTCGTGCACTGGTGGGGAGCGCAAAAGATGATCTCGGTTTGAGGAAGGCGGGCGTGTACCAGATTCCGTGTCAGTGTGGAAAGTCATATATTGGACAGACGATGCGTACCGTCGAGGATCGATGCGTTGAACACCAGAGGCACACACGATTGATGTATCCGAGCAATTCGGCGGTCGCTGAACATTGTTTGTCGGAGAATCACGCCATGGAGTATGAACACACTAGGATTCTGGTACAGACGTCGAGATACTGGGACTGCGTCGTTAGAGAGGCCATTGAAATTCGCACGAGTGACGACCTCATAAACCGTGACTCTGGCTATAATCTTAGCAAAGCTTGGGAACCAGCGATTGGGTTAATTAAGAGTAAATCTAGCAAACGTAACGAAGTGACGACCACGGCGGACAGAGCCCTCACACCGACGTTTTCTCAGACGCCGGCGCAATCGGTTCCACTGCGCGGCCGCGGCGCGGGGCGCGGACCGCGGAGGGGTCGCTCCGCGGGCCGCGGGTATTTAAATGGCACGCTACCGGGCTAGAACCCAGTTCCCTTCGAGCAGCCGTAGTGTGCGGATCTCCGTGCCGGCGCGTTTCCAGGAGCTCAGTCCGTCCGTTCACCTGATGATGGCGACATGTATGATCGCCGAAATATTGTGCCCGTTGGACACTATAGACCGGCAGTACACCCGTGGATATTTTGATCATGTGAACAGTAATTCTGACTAATTTCATATTCAAGAGGCCGTACATACCATTCAATTAGTCTCAATCATTCACTCAGGCTGATTAATTACAGAATTCAAATTTATGGCGACACACAGTCATTCATATTCTATTCAATGTTATTTAATTAATTTATTTTTACTTCGATTCACCTGTATGAGTATCATTTCATTTATATCTCTGACATGTGGCAGTAGAAGGAGGTGGGCCATGGCAAGCAATGATGTGGATAAAATCTGCAACTAAGAGACGTAATTAGCCCGCATATACTTTTATTAAAGTTGAAAGTAATACTTTACTTTAGGTGCCTCTGGTTGTACAATTCTGGTGATACAGTTCTGCAATGTTCTCTTCTATATCAGTCACTAACAGTGTCTGGCTTGTACTAAAATAGACTTCTGGCTCATTGTAGACGGATATCCTGGAATTTTAGCATTGCTACCTACTGCTATACTGACTGATATTGACTTGTTGAGTGACTCGTAGCACAGACAAAAATATACCGACGGGAAACCTCCGTAAGGGCCCGGTCACATGCGCAGAGGTGTGGGGCGGGGGGATTTCAGGAGTTCCGTAATATTTCCCATTATGGCGATGAGGTCAGAAGCAGCCCTTTAAAACTGGCCAGAGCAGGCAGCAGTTTGTGGCTGTCCCACCACTACTCTTCCTCAAACCCTGGCACACCGGACACATCAGTGACAATGTGGCATGCGGCCGGAGCACTCCTCTCAGCCCCCCCTCCACGCTACCCTCTCATGTGCGAGAGGCACCCTCAGAAGCGCCTCTAGTGTCGTCTACCGGTACTAAGCTGGGGAACCGCCTGACATCTGCTAGCATCTTACGGAACTATGAGGACAGTGTAGGACAGTGGTTTAGGGAGGGATTTCTTCTCTGTATAGTTACTCTGTGCTCGTAGACTGACCGTCATGGCTGTGGTGTGCTGGCATATGCTGGCGAGCCCCTGTCTTCCAATTGGCCGGTGTACGAAGCAAGGCAAAGAGGTAACGAGCCTTGAGGCACCCTCAGCGGTCGAAGCACTGTGGAGCGACGATGCGACTTGTGTATACCGCGAATAATGATGCCATAACAATCCCCGTGTCACTTTCTCTCGTGTATCGTGATAATATAAAAACTATCTGCCCTTATTTGAACTCTTTCCTTGTCGATCGCTAATCCTACCTGACAAAGACTCCAAACAATGTAGCAGTACTACAGAAGAGGAGGGAGAAGTGTAGTGTAGGCAATCTCATTGGGAATCCCATGGCATCTTCTAAGTATTCTGACAATAAAAAGTAGTCTTTGCCCCCCCCCCCCCCCCCCCACACACACACACATTCAAGATTTTCTATGCATCTTTGCTAATTAAAGGCTGCAACATATCATACCTATTTAGTTCAATTTATTGGCCCAGAGATATGATTGATTTACTTTATAAATAAAGTTCAACGACGTCCTTTCACTAACCATTTGGATAACAGAACAGTTCCCATTATTTGTGGTCAAGTGCCAATTCGCTTACGATGGAGACATCTTTCCTAAATGGAGATGATACTACTGGACGATAAATTACAGCATTATCAGCAAACAACGTAACAGAACTGCTCAAATTTCCTCCCAGATCGGTTATGTACACAAGAAACAGCATAGACCCTGTAAAACTCACCTGTGGCCCACCAAACATCCCCTCCACTTTATTCAATGGCTTTATACCAGCTACTATGATGTTGTGTCTGACAGGAATTCCCCAACCATGTCACAAATATGAGCCGACATTCCATAACCACGTAATTTGATTAATAGCCGTTTTGAAGTACAATGTCAATAGCCTTCTGAACATTTAGAAATATTGAATTTGTGTGAAATTGTTTAACGACAGCACTCCTCACTTCACGTGAGTGAAGAGCTAATTTTACAAGATCTAAATGCGAGTTGACCTTGATTGATTGATTGGTTGATTTTTCCAGGGAAGCCAAAACAGTCTTGGTCCAACCCGCCACTGCCCGCACCAAAACTAAGTTTATTGTGCGGTATCGCTCCCTGTATATCTAGTAAAGCCAACCAATGCCCTTGAACAGTGCAAGGAGTCCCTTTACCAGTTCTTTATTAGACACAATTTCTTCGGGTCTGGTTGTCCCAAATATTCTGTGCCTTTTACTCTCCAATGCAATGCATTCGAAGATTAGATGTGATGCACTTTCATCACCGTCATCACAGATCCTACACTTAGGGTACTCTTCTGTTATTCCCACTGTACGTAGGTGTTTTTTGAAATTCCCATGGCCTGTCAGCAATCCAACCATGAGTCTAATCTCTCTCCTGTTCAGACCCAGGATTGCAGAGCTTCTTTTAAAACATGGCTTTGACATCATTACCTTGCCATGTTTTTGTTGGTGGACTTTGGTCCAATATTCTACGTGCTGTCTTCTGAGCCAGTTACGTAGCTCCAATTTGATCATTGCCTTGATGATTGTCAGAACAGGTTCCGGTCCAATAAATGGAGTCTCTGCCCCCATCCTGGCTAATCTGTCGGCATGTTCGTTGCCACTGATCCCCGAGTGGCCAGGGACCCACAATTGGTTTACTCTATTGCTTTCACCTAGCTGAGTTGACCTTAGTCGATATAAAGTTCTGTATGTGGTAATTCAAAACGTATGAAAAGAAGATATATTCCAAAACCACTATTGCAAATCGATATCATTGACATTGACTTGCACTTTAGTGGATTACTCCTATAGCCTCTTGAATATTGTGTGACCTGTGCAACTCTACAGTCTTTGGGTACAAGTGAATTAGAAGGACAGGATTTGCTTTGAGGTCCTTCTGTTTTCCATGGTGGTGTTTTCAGTTTCACTGTTACTAATTCGGATAATGTAGGTCATGGTAATGGCTGGATTACAGCAGGTATAATGGTTCTACAGTTGAAGCAGTAGCAGTTTTGAAACGTTTCAACTACAGAGATGTGATTATATTTAAAACATTTCAAGTTTGTTAATCAACAAGAAGTTGTATGTGGTCAGATTAAAGATTCTGGTAACTGTTAAAAAATTAAAGTTGTTAGAGATTTCGTGTATGATTACACGAACTAAATGAATATTGTGACCTGGAACGATTTTACTTATCAACAAAAGCATTAAACAAAACATAGAAGCAGGTATAGGTTACTAGAGAAGTATGTCAGCACACTTTGAATTTAAAGTGTGTGACCTTGAAAATCGCATGTGATTTCAATTGGTGACACTGATGACTAGGGAGAGTGGAGTATCTTTGTGGCTTCCTCTCTGGCAATATGGCGGCTCCCTGTTAGAGATTTAAAAAAAAAAAAAAAAAAAAAAAAAAAAAAAAAAAAAAAAAAAAAAAAGTGTAGGGTATATTGTGACAGTAGGGCGAGTCCGGGCATGTGTTAACTGGTTTTATTGTTTCTCAAATGTACATCATCTAAGGCTTTGCCGAGGTTAGTTCTGGACTCCCATCTTCTGCGTCGGTGAGGACGGCGGTGTGGCTGCGTCACCACCTAGAGAGAAGGCTGCGGCATTCTCGTGTGACGTCAGGCAGAACTGACTGGCTCGCTGCTTCGGCATAGTGGGCCGTGCCCCAGCGGCTACCCAGTGAGCTATGCATGCGCAACCTTCTGTCTAGGTGGCGTTGCCGTTGTGCTTCGGCGGCAAACCACTCCCCGCTGACACTGCCTCTTGGTGCTGGTCTCGCTACTAGGCCGGCTGCCGTCGAATGTCGATGGCGCGGCCACGCTGCTGTGCCCGCTTGTTCATCGCTGACCGTCTCCCGTCGATACCTCGCTGCCGGATGAGTGGTGTTGACGCCCTTTCAGTGGTGCTACTGTTGCCAGGGAGAGAGGTTCAAACCCTGGCCCTGTCCTCCGGTCAGGAACTAGTCCCCATCTTGCTGCGTTCGATATTGCTACTAGTGACAGGCGAGATGACTAGGGCCCCTCATTGCAACATGATGTCATGCTGACCTCTCGAGTGGACCATGGTCCAGACTCAGGAGATGAACCGCGAACCACTGGCGACGACCTCTGATCTGCAACTGCTAGTTGCTTACTCGTTGCCGTACTGGTGCACTCAGAACAGAGCTGCGAACTGCGAACTCTCGACTGCCCTGAAACCCATGCTTTTTATTTCACTCGGCTTGGCCGTGTTCCACAAAAAGTGCCGTTTCAAGTCACGTACAAGTCAACAACTTCGACACACGCGTAGTGTGTTGACGCCGGTCGTTACACACTTGTGGCTACTGCTGTGTATGCTGTTCTGACCGGCTGCGGCCCAAGAGACACGTATTTCATACACAAAGCTGTTGCGGTGTTGGAATGCAATTCTTGCCTGGCTCTGAACCGGCATCTCACTTCCTGCTTCTTTCATACTGCAACTATTTCGTTCATTTACCTAAAATTTCTACATAATACTCTAGCGTTGATACAGAGTTATCTCATCAGCGTCGTCTGATAGGAACCTAATCTGTATGAATGTAAACAGGAAGACATGTTTTTATTCAGTGATTTCAGTTACTATGTTACTCCACGGATACCTAATTCTATGTTACTAGTGTTGGTAGCTGTTCTTAATTCGATATCTGGGTTATTGGCATCATCTTCTTTGGTGAAGGAATTACGGAAAACTGTGTTTTGTAACTCTGCGGTCCCCTACTCCTCCTTGTGTTTATAAACAATTTAGGAGGCAATCGGAATAGCTCCCTTAGACTGTTCCCGGATGATGCTGTCGTTTATTGGTTAGTGAAGTCAACAGAGGATCAAAAACAACTGCAAAGCGATTTAGACAAAATTTCTGCAAGGTGTGAAAATAGGAAATTGACACTAAATAAACAAAAGTGTGGAGTAATACACATGACCACTAAAAGAAATCCGTTGAGCTTTAATTACGTGATAAATCAGTCAAGCCCCAAAGTCGTGAATTCTACCAAATACCTAGGAGTTACAATTACGAACAAAATTGCTACATTACGAAGTTGACGTGCTACAGACGCGAAATTTAAGCGATAGGAAGAAGATGCTGTGACGTGCAAAAAAACAGATCTCTCGTACACAAACAACAGTTAACCGGCGTTGCCTGGTGAAACGTTGTTGTGATGCCTCGTGTAAGGAGGAGAAAGGCGTACCATCAGGTTTGATAAAGGTCGGATTGCAGCCTATCGTGACTGCGGTTTATCGTATTGCTGCTCGCGTTGGTCGCGATCCAATAACTGTTTGCAGAATATGGAATCGGTGGGTTCAGGAGGGCAATACGGTCCGCCGTGCTGGATCCCAACGGCCTAGTATCACTAGTAGTCGAGAAGACAGGCATCTTATGCGAATGGCTGTAACGGATCGTGCAGCCACGTCTCGATCCCTGAGTCAACAGATGGGGACGTTTGCAAAACAACAACCATCTGCACGAACAATTCAACGACGTTTGCAGGAGCGTGAACTATCATCTCGGAGACCATTGTTGCGGTTACACTTGACGTTGCGTCACAGACAGGAGTGCCTGAGATGGTGTACGCAACGACGAATCTGAGTGCACGAATCGCAAAATATAATTTTTTCCTATGAATCCAGGTTCTGTTTATAGTATCACGATGGTCGCATCCGTGTTTGGCGACATCGCGGTGAACGCACATTGGAAGCGTGTATTCGTCATCGCCATACTGGCGTGATGGTATGGAGTGCCATCGGTTACACGTCTCGGTCACCTCTTGTTCTCACCGACGGCACTTTGAACAGTGGCCATTTCATTTCAGATGTGTTACGACCCGTGGCTCAATCCTTCATTCGATCCCTGCGAAACCCTACATTTCAGCAGGAAAATGCACGACTGAATGTGCAGGTCCTGTACGGGCCTTTCTGCATACAAAAAATGTTCGACTGCTGCCCTGGCCAGCACATTCTCCAGATCTCTCACCAACTGAAAACGTTTGGTCAATGGTGGCCGAGCAACTGGCTCGCCACAATACGTCAGTCACTACTCTTGACGAACTGTGGTATCGTGTTGAAGCTGCATGGGCATCTGTACCTGTACAGGCAATCCAAGCTCTGTTTGACACAATGCCCAGGCCTATCAAGGCCGTTATCACGGCCAGAGGTGATTGTTCTGGGTACTTATTTCTCAGGATCTATGCACCCAAATTTCTTGAAAATGTAATCACATGCCAGTTCTACATAATATATTTATCCAATGAATACCCATTTACCATCTACATGTCTTCTTTGTGTAGCAGTTTTAATGGCCAGTAGTATATGATCAAGCCTCACCTGATCTATGATTACATTTTAATTTGGACAGAGTGTAGCCTCTTTCTCAGGAAGTCATTAAGCAGTTTTTTATGGTGTGCTCGTCGCTATATTTTTCTATTTTTTTTTTTTTTTTTTTTTGTGAATTTGGGGCTTTCGTTATCCACTCTCTCTCCAGCTACACTGTGTGCACTAATCCCTGTATCCGTTTTGATGATCGTTATGAGCTCATGATTATTTGTCCCCAATAGGTCAATATTTTTGGCCAGCGTTTAATATGGGAGTTATTTTATGAACTAATTGCTACAAATGATTTTCAAATAACGCGTTTAGTAAAATTTTGGCTGATTTTTTAATGCAGATCCCCTGGATTTAAACATGCATAAGTCGCCAAAGATCTAAGGTACATTAAATGATCGACCAGTCATACTGCTCACGGCAGTCTCGACATCATTTTTATACGTATTGTAAGAAATTGCAATACTGTAGCTGTCCAACAGAACAGCATCAAAATTCCTGGCGCCTATCCAACGTAAACAAATCCGTTGGTGGTCTGCACCTTATGCCTAGTCCATGATAGAGTTATATGTCTTACAAAATAAAAAAAAAAAAATAAAATAAATAATAATAATAATAATAATAATAATAATAATAAAATAAAATCATGGTCGTTTGATGAGACATTCACAAAAAGCATGGTTTTTGTGTGGAAATAATAATAATTATTATTGTTATTTCCACACACTATCGTGTGAGTCAGTGGCCCGGTGCAAGTCTTTCAATTGGTTGCCACTTCGGCGACTTGTGTATCCCAACCCACACCAGTTATCCAACCGGGCAAATCGTACATACAGCTTAACGTGGAATCGCAACTACGTGCCGTCTCTGGTAAAATGACGAATTGTGCGGTTTTACAAATCGATATTATCTGTTCATTACAAATCGCCGAAATTTCTACCATATGTGCTTAAGGTGATATTCTCAAAATTCCATTATTTTCTGTTACTGTCATCCAGATGTTCAAACTGATCGTACTATTGCACAAATGTTTTTGCCGTTTTTGCACCGTGAGCCGGAAATATATGAGGAAATAAACATAGTAAATTGTTCAAATATTTACATTATATATCCTGTAGACAGTTCGTCGCGTGGGAGTAGCCGAGCGGTCTGGAGCTCCACATTGCGCATCCCGCAACCTCCCACGTCGGAGATTCGAATCCTCCTTCGGGCATCGATGTTTGTGTACTATTTAGTATAAGTTAGTTAATAAGTAGTTTGTAAGTTTAGGGACCGATGACCCCGCAGTTAAGTCAAATAAGTTTTACAAACATTTTGATCATTTTTGTAGACTGCAGTCTAGAAACGGCATTCATCCATTATCGAGATACAAGCGAGAAACCATGATGTTTCGCTAGCTGAAGTGCATATGGTGCTGGAAGAGGTGTTCGGACCACTTTGAAACTTACCATCCCATTAGAAAAAAATCTACTCGATGAATGGGTGATTCTATTTTCGGTTTTCAACATAGCGTGCAGCATCCAGTTAAGTGAAGAATTCCAACATATTTTAAAAGTTTTCAGAGATAAAACCTTATTACGAAAACTTTTCGAATAGTTGACTTTAGGTCACACATAGCTGCTCATTAAATCTAAAGAACCTATAGAAATTTTATTTAAAGTTGAGAGCTGAATGATATCTTGTTTGGTACACGAGGCAAAGCTTTGTGCACGATAGCACGCGACGGCAATACGTTCGAAAAAGCGATGTTTAAAGGGTCGCATCGTGGGGAGTAGCAAATGGCTCAAATGTTATCTCTACGTTGTTTCGGTTAAATCCGTTTCTAGTTTTTAAAAATCTATATTCGTCCCCTCAATACGGTAGAAAAATCATAACTCTTCTTTCTATTCATGCCATATCGTCGCGGTATTTACGATATTCTCTTTACACCATGATCCCTTTAAGCTTTGAAAGTGTTTTCCATATTGATATCTGTTACCGAGATTCGTAGGTTGCAAGTTATCGTACATATCTACGTAAAATATGCAAGTACCAACCGGTCTATAGTTTAACGTAGGTAACGAACAGCAAGACTCGTTGGTTCTAAGGCCTCGCCATTTAATCGTTAATACCACTTATAAAAGTCACAAATCATCGTAAATATTGGTCTGTGATCAGAATTTTTTCCGTTTTTAGTGGTATTCGTCACAGGTAACTGTACATTGTGCCAGTGACGAAGATATTGCATTTTTCATTGCGTCTGTGACGGAAACTTGTGCGACTAAGACAGTAAACCAGTTATATATTAACATTCATCGATGTTGTGCTAAAAACTTTGCAATTTTAATTATGGGCATGTCCATAACTTATTACCGTAAATTGTGTCTAACAAAAGCCTCTTTCCAATGAGGGATTCTTCATCTCTTCGTCTTAACGTGTATGTATCCATTGATAATTTATATCTACATCTTCATGGGATACTCCGCAAATCACATTTATGTGCCTGGAACAGGGTTCATCAAAAACCTTTATACTATTCATCTACCATTCCATTCTCGAATAGCGCGCGGGAAGAATGAACATCTGCATCTCTCCGTCCGAGCTCTGATTTCTAGTATTTTATTCTGATGATCATTTATACTTATGAAGGAGGCAGTCAATAATATATTCTCGCATTCGGAGGAGAATATTGGTGATAGGTGTTTCGTAAGTAGACCACGAAGCAGCGATAAACGTCGTTGTTGTAATGATTCCCATCCAAGAACCTGTATCATTTCCGTGACGCTGTCTCCCCTGTATCGTGACAATACAAAACGGGCTGACCTTCTTTGGACTCTTTCGATCTCTTCTCTTCCGTCAAACCCAGTTGATAAGGATCCTATATTGGGCAGCAATATTCCAAGTGAGGACGGACAAGCGTTGTGTATGCAGTCTTTTTAGTAGTTCTGTTGCATCTTTCAAGTGTTCTGTCAATAAAACGCAATCTACGAGATTATTTGTTTCTTCGGAAAGGCCCACGACTTCTCTTACGGGAATTAGTACAAAGTGACTAAGAGTTTGAGTACTGTGGGCAGGGTAACGCTGGAAATTGGTGTCTGACGGGAGGCGTGCTTAGGTAGTCCTTGCGGGTGCGGTGATCACTGTGTCCCCAGTGGTGTAATGGTCAGTGCAACTACCTAAAAAGCGGGAGACCTAGGTTTGAATCCCAGCTGGGTACACAATTTCAGTTTTGCCCATTCGTAGTTGATGTCATATTTTGTGTGAATATGAAGGAAAATACGTGTCTGTTCGTGTTGTGGCAGGAGCATTTTTGAGCTGATTAGACTCTAATGTTCTTTGAAACTCTCTGCTATTGTATCATCTGAGTAAGGATCCCCGAAAGTGGATCCTGTTATTAATATGGTCTGAAGTACTGATTAAAGGATCTGCCAACATTTAAAAATAGTAATAAAAATATAAAGTTTCTTAGTGTTTGTAACCCTAAGGGATAAAAATGTTAAGGTCATCGGTTCCTACACTTTCAAACTAACTTACTCTTGGGACAACACACACACACCCATGCCCAACAGAAGACTCGAACGTCCGGCGGGAGTGGCCGCGCAATTCGCAATATGACACCCCTGAGCGCGCGGCTATTGCCGCGTTACTATAAACTTCAGTTCACATAGTAGACGACTTTTGACAGTGCCAAACACGCCATCACCTTTTCAATTAATCCATAATTTCTGAGCACCGTTAGATTTTTGTAATAATTTCGCCTGCACTTATCTCCGGCTTGAGCAAGCTTTCACAACCTATAATGTTTGGTTGGTTGAATTTTGAAACGAACTAAACTTACCAACGCTCATCATTTACTTTTGCCGTTAACATAGGTTACATTAAAAGTCGCTGGAAACTATATACAACAATGTGTTAAACTGTATTGACGCTTACAATGTAACACATCAAAAAATAAAAAATAAAATAAAATAGAGAGAGAGAGAGAGAGAGAGAGAGAGAGAAAGTAAAATGGGAGGAAGGATCGAAGGATTTGATAAAAATTTAAAACAGTATCAGCCATTGAGCCATTGTCAGCTAAAACGACGTTTAAAAGATCATGGAGATTTTTTTTTTAATGTTTGTAAAGTCTATGGGACTTAACTACGGGGCTATCAGTCCCTAAACTTACAAACTACTTATGAACTAACTAAGACTAAGGACAGCACAAATATCCATGCCCGAGGGGGGATTCGAACCCCCGACCGTAGTGGCCGTGCAGACCGTGACTGGAGCGCCTCAGTCTCCTCGGCCACCGCGGCCGGCTCAAGGAGATTAAAAGTTCGCCTCTGGGTGACTTAAGTGGTGCATTCTAGGAAGATGTGGACGACTATCAAATGCGCATAACACCGGATGGTCCTCGCGACGGTGACCATGTGTCACCCAAGTATCGCGGATACGCAGTCGGCAGAGGATGACAGAGGCCATGAGAGGGATCCGCATAAAGGACCTCCACGCGTCGTTTCCTTTATTAACCTTAATTTGTTGTTGGTTTGTAGGGTACGCCTTTCAGTATTCCACACCCCGAGAACTCGACTGTGTAACACGTAACAGAGACCAGTTGCCGGTATACAGATATCCAGGACAGGTTTATGGGTAGTCTCTTTTGGCTGACGGGAGCTAATTCGTTTCCCTCTCTCCTTACGATTCCTGGAGTCTGGAGAAATACTACTGACCGTCAATGTCGTACGATGGCGTATATGAACTCTTCGATTGTCATTATTAAAGGGATGGCGAGGAAGTGTTGATAAAGTGCTTTTAGACCGATCAGTGGAGAAGGGCGTCGCTGCAGATGAGGGACGACTCCCCAGGAACGGATATGTCCAAAGGATATGTCAGCAGCCGTCCGGAAGAAGCGCAATTCATTATTTTCTGTAAGTGTATAAGAAAAGCAAACATGACCACTACCATCGAGCTAGTAATTCACACGAATTGGCGGCGAAAGGTCTAAGGGTGGACAGGTGTTTTGGACGACTGCGGACTGCTCCATTTGAAGCCATGGTTGATGTATATTCCATGGTCGTGGTTCTGACTTATCACACGTGTCAGTTGTCGTCCCATCATTCCACCCCTCCCCCCCCCCCCACGAGCTCGATAGCAGACATGCCCAGAGATTTTGACTGATTGATTGATTTTACCAGGGAATCCAAAACAGATTTGGTCCAACCCGCCACTGCCCGCACCGAAACTGATTTTATTGTGCGGTATCGCTCCCTGTATATCTAGTAAAGCTAACCAATGCCCTTAAACAGTGCTAGGAATCCTTTTACCACTTCTTTATTAGACACAATCTCTTCGGATCTGGTTGCCCCAAATGTTCTATGCCTCTCGCTTTCCATTGCAATGCATTCGAAGATTAGGTGTGATGCGGTTTCATTGCCGTCATCCCAGTTCATACATTTAGAGTCCTCTTCTGTTATTCCCATTGTATGTAGGTGGTTTTTGAAGTTCCCATGGCCTGTCATCAATCCAACCATGAGTTATCTCCTTCCTGTTGAAGCCCAGGATTACAGAGCTTCTTTTAAAACATGGCTTAGACATCATTACCTTATCATGGTTTGTAGACTTTGGTCGCATATTCTACGTGCTGTCTTCACAGCCAGTTACGTAGTCCGAACAGAGATCTTGCAGAGAACGGTGAGTTTTACGCTTGGTATGTGGGTGAGCTTTCTCTGGCTGAAATAACACATTGCAAGAATGACAAAAGAACGAATCTTACAACATTCTGGTTGGCGTCCTCTTCAAAATCACCGAAGATGAGAGATGTAGCTTATCGCATCCCAGACCATAATGCCTTGCGTGGGGCCAGTGTGTCATGGTCTAATATTCTCTACGAGACAGCGATCGACAGGGGTACTCGTTCCTGCAAACGATGAAGATCACTGCCCTGCCCGCCATTACACCTTCCAACTGACCCTCTGCCAGCAAACGCGTCAATGCTGTGGGTTGAGTGGAAGGCGGGCTAGAGGTGTTCGTTCTCATATTCCCACTGATAGTAACCTGTTGGCAACAGTTGGGTTGGGTTGTTAGGTTGGGATAAGGAAAAGGAGTGAGGATCGTCTTCACTCTTCTGTGCTTTGGTAGCTGTACGATATGCGGCACCTGCACATACAATACGACTTTCTTGGCGACCGTCATTGCTGCTTGGACGTGCAGAACCTTGTCTATGGGATTAAGAATGTTCACATGGCCATTGAAACTAGCACTATTGCACAACAGACGTAGCACAATTGAGTTGTGTAGCAATTCGCGAAAAGGACCGTCCCACCACTTAGGAGAGAACAATTTTACCTCTATCAAACTCGCTCAGTTGGCTGCAGAAAGCCATTGCTTTAGAAAATCAAAAGCATCTTGGACGGACTAATTCTTAAAGATTCTGAGGTACTTTTTCTTCCTTCATATCATGTCTGGTCTTTTGTTTGTCTGGCGTATCTACTAAGGTCGTTTCATGGCCCTGCTCACAGATTCTGTTTTTGTATTTTATCAATTTCACTGTATACTTCCTGCCTTCACCACTTGTCCATTGTGAGGTATAATATTAGGTAGAGGCTTCAGACGCCTACCTTCCTGGATTGTAAGTTAGCTGCTATATTGTCGCGTTGAAATGGAAGCATGATTGACTTCAAAGGCACGGTTGTAAACTGAACACAGCACTTATACTGAAAGCAGGTTTATTGCGAACTGAAACATACGCAGCACCGACTGCCTCTCGGGCAGAGTGCTCTGCTATTTATACACTGACAGAATGTACAAGAAATTAGAACAGTAGTTAACCTAAGAAACATGTAGAATTTACAAGTGAACATAAGAAACATGTAGAACAATCTGGAAATGATAAATACAAAAAAATAAACTTTGCCGGTTGACGGGATTGAACCGGTGACGTTCGGCACCGCAGTCGATGACGCTATCAACCGGCAGTCGGATAACTAGTGGTCTTGCGGCAATATGGATCATTAATTTGGCCACTAGATGGCGACAAGCGTGCATAGCCGCTTAGTGCACTAGCACATCCAGTAGGTTTTTAACCATCGCAACGACTACATGTAGCAGCTAGTGACTGTGCTGTGGTTCTTGTTTTATAGTATGACTATCTGTCCCCGGCAGGTATGTTATTGTAATATATTTTAGATCTGACATGTAATTTTGAAGCCTTTATCTTATATTACCTGAAGAAGGTGTCGTTTTTGACACTGAAACCTAGATAACATATTCAGTTGTAACTTGCGACAGAGGGGTGTAGCTCTTTAAAAACTCTATTATCTAGAGGTATCTGGTTAATCAGTCTCATTACGTCGAAACGTCCGTAAGATGTCAAGGAGTAAATTATACGTAACGTCTGGAAGCCACGCGGTGTGGTAGCGCTGCTCGTGAGTGTATAAAATGCGAGGCGCCCGGCCCTGCCTCCCATACCCTCGAGGCCGTTCGGTCGATCTCAGCGAAGCGCGCACTTCCGTGGCGGCGACGGCGTCTACGAGTCCGCGAACCGTCAAGTCGATACTCACTTCCTTGCTGAATTTTCAAATAATTCGAAGTCCTAATTTACAAGACCTTTCCGCAGAACAACAACAATAGATTGAATTTTTCTAAGTGAAATATATACAAATTTAAGAGCACAGGCGAATACGGCGTGCTCAGCTAGTGGGCTCGCAGCAGGCCAGAAAATCCCTTTCGTGAGTATGGTGGACACCTAGGAATAAAGCGTCACAGGCTGTTGCCCACCTGCAGGGCAGTAGAGGTCACCGACGACACCTAAAACCGCGTGGTGGTCATCTCATCGCTCCACTCACACGCTTTTACCTGTCTGGCCGAATCTGGTTGTGGCACCTCTTTGTGCTAGACGATATAGCCAGAAATCGTAGATCTTTATACATAAAGCAGTGTGTCAGTATGTTTGTGTGTCTGTGCAAATCTACAGTTTTGCTCCAATCTTTATCAAATTTTGTACACATAAGCTTCAATACATGAGTACGGTCGCCGTAAGTGCAAGAATCACATACGATATATAGTTCACGATATATGACGTCATAAACAATGAGATGCGCGAAAAACTGCTGCATTTTGCGACATTGCTGCTCATTTTCTCCTAAACCATTGAGCCGATTTCAACCAAATTTGGTACACACATTTCTTACCCTGAGGTAACAATTGCTGAATGGTTCAAAAGATATTACGTCAAAACCAATAGAAATCGCAAAAAAGCCATATAATGCGGCGAGACTTTCGAAATACACTGTAAGAGAATGGCAGTACTTAGCGTCTTGCAACAAACTTTAAACAATATTTCAATCCTTTATTAAACTTTTTCTAGCTGGCAACCATAGTAAAATGATGAAAGGAAAAAAGTTTCTCGCTTACTACTTTTCCTTTTTTTACGGAATAAAACTACGGCTCTCGGTATGACGTTACAACTTATAATTTGAACACTACAAATTGTAGCTACAGGAAATTTTACAGCTAGTATAAACATATATAGTGAATATAGCTTCTAAATTCTATCACATTCCGACTCGTAGTTCATGAGATATAAGCACGTAAACAGAAACGTTCCGCTGTTCATGTATTAAAACTATGGCATTCGGTATGGCTTTACAATTTATAATTTATACACTACAAATTGTTTCCGAAGGAAATTTTACAAACACTATACACGCATATAGTTGAGTGTAACTTCTAAATTGTATCACAGTACGACACATAGTTGATGAGATATGAGCACATAAACAGTAACGTTCATGGAAAACCACCACATCACGCACCAAATTGCAATCTATTACTTCTTTACTACTAATTGTATTTCCAAGAGATTTTACAGACGTACAGTCCTTATAAAAATGAATATATACCAGGAATAAATTAATAAGTATCCGGGCAAAGCAGTGGGTCTGTATGTTTGTATGTCTATGTGTATGTGTTGCATACAAATCTACAGTTTTGATCCAATCTTTATCAAATTTTGTACACGTAAGCTTCAATGCATGAGGACGGTCGCCGTAAGAGTACGAATCACGTACGATGCACAGTTCACGAGATATGACATCATAAACAATGAGATCTGCCAAAAACTGATGCATTTAGCGAAAAAGCTACTCATTTTCTTCTAAACCACTGGACCGATCCCAATCAAACTCGGTACACACATTCCTTACCGTGAGGTAACAATCGCTGCAGGGTTAAGAATCACATACGATCCATGATTCAGAAGATATGACGTCATAAACAATAGGAATCGCAAAAAACTGCCACATAATTTGGCGAGACTTTATAAATACACTATATGAGAATGAGAGTACTTAGCGTCTAGCAACAAACTTTAAATATAATCCCAAAACTATATTAAACTTTTCCTCGCTGTCAACCATAGCAACATGATGAAAGGAAAAAAGCTTCTCGCTTACTATTTTTCCGCTGTTTATGGAGTAAAACTACGCCATCGGTATGACGTTACAATTTATAATTTGTATACTACAAATTGTAGCTGCAGGAAACTTTACAGACAGTATAAATTGTATCACATTACGACACGTAGTTCATGAGGTATGAGCAACAAACAGTAACGTTCATGGAAAACCGCGTGATCATGCACCAAGTTTCAATCTATTACTTCTTTACTACTAATATTATTCCCAAGAGATTTTACATACAGCCCTTATACAAATGAATATATAACTGAAAATGGCAGGAATAAATAAATAAATACCCGGACAATGCCGGGTTTTCAGCTAGTCACGCTAACATGAAACTGAGGGTACATATTTTTAATATTACTCATAAAAAACACAATACCCAATTATTCATCGTTTGCAATTACTATTAATGTGTCTTAAGTACAAACATTTGAAGAAGTTAAGATTATATTAAGAAAACCGGTTTTCACACATGGTCAGCTATATGTTGCAGCAAATAGAGTTCAATCCTTTGATGTTTTGAATTTGTATATTTGTCAACATAGAGAACAAGAACGTTTAGCGAATGATGAAAGAATTTTACGAGAAATGTTGTTTAACTGTAGTTTTGTAATGCTAAATTGTGAAATAAAGCAATTAATTCTCCCATATGTGTCTTTCATTCTCCCATGTTTCCTCTTCGCCCTTTCGTCTGTTCTCATAGCATTCACATAAAACCTATAACTTTTTTTTATATTTTTTTTTCATTTTCACGACTTTTCAAGCAGAACTGGTCGAATTCCAACTACAGACAATGTCAGTTATAATAAAGAGGGACAAGTGTGGCCGGCCGCGGTGGCCGAGGGGACTGAGGCGCTCCAGTCACGGTCTGCACGGCCACTACGGTCGGGTTTTCGAATCCCCTCTCGGGCATGGATATTTGTGCCGTCGTTAGGATTAACTAGTTCATAAGTAGTTTGTAAGTTTAGGGACTGATGAGCCCGTAGTTAAGTCCCATAAGCTATACAAACATTTGGACAAGTGTAGTGTTCGACACTCCAAAGAGCGCCTCGGTTAACTCTCTCACTATTCACTGTGCGGTATCTGTCCGAGGGCGACGGCGGAAGCTGTGAAAAGTTCAGTGTGGCTAATCAGCACTCAGTTTTGCCTTGGAAGATAGGATACTGCGTGTTTTAATTCATTTCACTGCATTTTCTATTTTGAATGTATGTTGAAAATGTTTTGTATTGTTATCTCCACGCAGTCAGCTTGTTGCTCATTTGTTTTATACAACGGTCATCGAAGTATGTGTGACATTTTGTGTTCCGGCGATGGTGAAAAAATGTTTAACAAGTATGTGTAGTGCGGAGGGATAGCCTTAAAAGGGAGGGAAGAGGAAAGAAACGATACATGGGATGCCACTAGTGGGAACATAATGGATTTGTACAGATGAGAAGTTTTGGGCTTGAAGTTCAACATGACTGTCTTTAGTTCCGCGACTGGAAAGCTGTCAGTAAGACATGTCGGTAATATATGTAATGTACTGGTTGGTGACTGTCTCTTGAAGTCTCAGAAACTTTGTACCACGCACAATGCGAGTGGGAGAACACAGTCTGCAGTCTTTACAAATCGCTAGTTATAAGTTTTCAAAATTATTATGTTAAATGTGTGATGGATCGTTGGCTGTCAAGCTAAGTTAAAAAATACGATGTTTAAAGGAATAAAGGCGCTGCGATCCAATGATATACAACCTCTCGTTATCTTTTATTACGAAAATAATGACTGCATTGCTGTAGTAATATGCTGTGTTTTCAAAGTCGCTTATAGCGGCGTACATATCCTGTCCACTATAGCGAGCTCCGTTTGACCTTTAACGAGGGGTGTTCAAATGAAAAGGTACGAAACGACACTGTCTGTATACTTGAAGTGTTTATTCAACTGTAATCACTAGAGGCCTGAGCACAACTGCTCCACTGTTTAACGAGCCGAAGGAATCCCTGTTCCCAGAATTCCTGTGGCTATGACTAGAGACAGTCGCATATTGTGTCCTTCAGTTTGTCGTTCGAGTTTGAGATTTTATTAGCGGACCAAACAGATGGAAATCACAGGGCGACATATCCGGGCTGTAGGACGAATGCTCAAGCTCCTCCCACTTGAACTTGGTCAGTAGACTTTGTGTGACCCTGGAGACGTGTGGACGAGCAATACCATGATGCAGAATACCTTTCTCCGTGAACATCCCAGACCGTTTGCTATTGATGGACTTGCATAGGCTGCTGAGTGTCTCGCAGTAAACGACACTGTTAATGCGTTTTTCCGTGCTCGAGGAATTCGATGAGTATCGGACTTCGCGCGTCGAAAAAGACGGTGAATTTATTACAAATAGGCCCGACACTTCATTCGTGTCCTACATGTCTCACTACGTAATCCCAAAGCGCCATAGCGCCATATTCAAATTTCAACTGGTTTCATTGTTAAGACGTTTCGTACCTTTTCATTTGAACACCCCTGGTATGTTGGTAGTAGTGATAAAATAAATTAGTGTCTATTCCGTTTGGGTGTGAGAGGTTACCTGAAACAGCAGCAACATTATTTGTCAACACCTCAGAGTTGATTAGTATCTAGCAAAGGGGATAGGTTGGTAACCTACTTCAAAATATGGAAGTATGGGATCAATTTTCGTTTGACAGTAGTGTGACTCATGTGTCACAGCTGGTTTTCACTTTGTGTATCGAGCAGTATATAAGTCGTGCGCTCTCGGTGTTTGAGTGCCCCTTGACAGGTGTGTTACTGTGAAGGAGGGAGAGACAGACGTCAAGACGACAAAGAATACAAGAATAAATGTATTCCGCACCACAGAAACTCACAAACTTGTCACAAATACAAAGAGGGTTTACTAGATCGTACCTGTTAAAATTCTGAAAACATTTTTGGAGGTGGAAATTCCTTGTATCAACTTACAATTTTCAAAATATACAATGATTTTTCACAGTCTCTTGAAAAAAATTTAGTAATTTCTACAATGTGAAAATTATTGGAAGTTCCCTGTAATAAAAGAGTCGGGGTCGAATGTCAGGGACGCTGTAGGCGTACAGTTAAGTGTAGGGGACAGTGTGTTTTTGGTAAGGTGCGCACTAAGGGGCCGCCAGCTGCCTGGATCATTGTTGATGGGTACACTTCAAGTCTGCAGCAGCAGACTACAGTTACGTTCGCGGCAATATACTTAAAGACGCTTCGATAGGCAGACCGTACTTGTACTGCAGAAAAAAGTATAGTAATGTAAATATTATCGAAGATATCCATTACAGTGTTTAAAGAGTGGATAAAGCAGGGAAAGTGTTAGCAATTCGGTAACGTATTAGAACGAAGAACGACACAGAAAGTGTAGTTCTCCTGTACAAAAATCTTGCAGCAAAAAAGAACTCTCGTGAATCAAACGCTAGAGGTAAGGTAATACAGATTGTTGTAATAGGTCTTTAAGTGGTTTCGTCTCTTGTACTGAGCAGAGTTAGACGTCTTGTGTGGACGCAATCGATAATGGATAGGGTACTGCGTTGCAGACGTAAGCGATTACAACCGGAGCCAAAGTAAAATCTTCATTTGCGGAATTCCTCCTAAAGGCAAGCTCAAAGAATCTTGCACTTTGTGGTCCGAAGTAACCGGCTTTCTAATATTTTCTTTTCCCATAGGTAACAAAAAAGACGACCGAAACTGAAGAAGGTATTACGTAGTTTAGGGATAAGTCCTTGGAAAACAGAGTTAAAGTTGACATGCAGGATGCAAGTTTTATTCTACTGCCGAATTTGGCATCGCCTGGGCTTCAAAGACCTGCGTTCACTTTGATGTTTAATTTTGCTATCGGTAGAATAAAGAGAAATAATAATGTCCATTGATTATTCAGTTAAGTATGCTATCTGTTGAATATCATCAGCAGCATTGGTAATGTGATGTGAAATTTGCACCCGAGCTTTTAATTTCGCCTACTGTCACCTATCTCTTCTAATGAATGTCTTTGTCTCTCTCTTTTCCTTTCCAAATCTGTCTCTCTCTCTCTCTCTCTCTCCACTCACACACATACTTCGGTAACCTTTCCCTCTTTATTTCCCTTTGCAGTCATTAGCTCTCTCTCTCTCTCTCTCTCTCTCTCTCTCTCTCTCTCTCTCTCTCTCTCTCTCTCACACACACACACACACAGGCAAGCTCACACACATATTCGCTTGGTTTCTCTTTCTGGCATCGGCGCCTGTGGCACAGATACCTTCATCAAGGCACCGACGAAATGAATTGCTCGGTCCTGAGTACTTCGACCATGAAATACGAGATAGCCATCCACTCATGCGAAAATTTTCCTCGGTTTTACCCACTGAAAGGACACTGATACAGCTTCTGCGGTAATATACGCGAAACTATTATACAGTTTAATGATGTAATTATTTAACAGTGGTTCTGATAAAATTAAGCAACCGAATACTTTCATTTTTATACCACTTTCATGTTTTATCCCTGATTATATTGTTGTTATATGTCGTACAGATTATGCTTTTAAACAGTATCGTTCAAAACCAAAGAGAAATCCCTAGCCGAAGAACAACAGTCTAATACATGTATTACTTGTATTTTCTACAGAGTACATTCCACGTAATACAACACTTGTGAGAAGTGGTTGCTATCTAAACGATATCATTTATTAACACTTTGTTAATAACACCAAAGTTCAAATTATTGCCTTCCACTATTTATTACGAAGTAGTGGACATACAGCAATGAATAAACTGGATAAATACTATGTGATATAAATTTCTCGTGTAAACTACCGAGAGCTGTTTAATTGTGCATCTTGTTGAATAGCAAACCACCTGAATCCTGAGCCATACATCTTTCTACATTAGAATTATTGGGTAGGCACCAGCAGGGACATGTTGCACTGTAACACCAAACTCGCTTATGTTCTCCATCTACATGGGATACTCTGCAAATCACATTTAAGTGCCTGGCAGAGAGTTCATCGAACCACCTTTATAATATTCATTTCCCATTCCACTCTCGAATAGCGCGCGGGAAGAAGGAAGATCTTAATCTCTCCATTAGAGCTCTGATTTCTCGTATTTTATTCTGATGATCATTTCTACCTATGTAAGTGCGAGTCAACATTATACTTTCGTATTCGGAGAAGAATGTTGGTGATTGGAGTTTCATTAGTAGACCACGCCGCAGTGATAAGCGCCGTTGTTGTAATGATTCCCATCCCAGATCCTGTATCATTTCCGTAACGCTGTCTCCTCTGTATCGTGACAATACGAAACGAGCTGCCCTTCATTGGACTCTTTCGATGTCCTCCGTCAAACCCACCTGATAAGTATCCCACACTGGGCAACAAAACTCTAAAAAGAGAAGGACAACCGTTGTATATGCAGTCTCTGTAGTAATTATGCTGCATGTTTTAAGGGTTCTGCCAATAAAACGCAGTCTCTGGTTCGCCTTTCCCACGACTTTATTTACGTGTTCTTTCCAGTTTATGTCTGAAGTAATAGTAATTCCTAGTGGAGTTTACGGCCTTCACGTTTGATTGATTTATCAAAGATTAACAGATCCGTTATCAAAGATTAACGGATTTCTTTTCGAACTCATGTGGACGACTTCACACATCGCATTATTTAGAGTCAATTGGCAATTTTTCCACCATAGTGATATTTTATTTAGATCGTTCTGCAGTTGTTTTGATTTTCAGATGATTTTAATAAACGGTAAATGACGGCGTCATCTGCAAACAACTTAAGAGAGCTACTTAGATTTTCTCCCAAATCGTTTATTTAAACAAGGAACAGCAGAGAACTAATGACACTACCCTGTGGAACGTCCGATATCACCTCTTTTTAACTAGAAGCCTTACCATCGATTACTACAAATTGTGTCCTCTCCGACAGGAAATCCCCTATCCAGTCGCAAATTCGGTGCAATATGCCATAACCACGCAATTTGATTAAAAGCCGTTTATGAGGTGTTCGATATTTTATGGAGTTGTAAATTGAAGGAATGACTCCCGTAGATTTTAATATGAAGTTGACTTTTGTTATAGTACAATTATTACACTTGTGTGAGATAATTTTCTGTCAAACAGCACTGCCCTGCACATACTGTAAATGCTAGTGATAGTGATAACTGTCATGTAGAATATTCCGCATGGTTGTCTTGCTTATCCTGTGCTGGGGGGTCTACTATCTGGTACAGACAAGGCGGTCGCTTTCCACAGTGTTCACCACATTTTCCCCTAAATCTAGTATTTGAATACGTCATTCATGATTCCTGATTGCTTAAACGATCATGTCTAAGACAAAAAAAAAAGTGAAAGACATTTGCAAACTTTCAATGTTGTGATTATTGTTGATGGGGATAATGTTCAGATGTTTGTAAAGCTAAGTGACTTAACTACTTTGGCAATGAGACGCTAGGTTTACACACTTACACTAAGGTCAAAACACACACACCAATGCTAGGGGGAGGACTCGAACCTCTGATAGCAAACAGTGGTGCACTCCACAGTAAGGCGCCTTAGAGCGCTCGGCCACTCCGCTGCAGCTGGCGATCAACCTCCCTCTGTAGTTTTCCACAATCACCTTTGCTATTCCAGGAGTTTTCCAATTTCATAATGGTGAAATTAAATTTAATTAAAGTAGATGAGGAATGGGTGTTCTTACACTAAATCCAAAATCAGTAAAGTAAAGTCTATTTTGTTGCTATTTTAGGTCATTTAACATCATATTCAGCTTCTGATATATATATATTCAGTGCTCTTTTTCAGGGGGAATGCTGGAGGATGCATACTCCTAAACTTTTTCGTCCACAAAGCAACTTTTTTACAATGATGTGAATTTGGAAGAAAGCCAAAGATTTATTTCACGGACCTAAATTTTGTGTTTTACTTTTTCGTGTTCGCGTGTTGGTAATTGCAATACGAACGATACCTGTGCAGTTTTTGGTGGGGAAAACGATTTCACTTACTGTTTCAAGCACTTTGAAGCTGCGGTAACTGTTCTCGACAACTGCATTGCTGGCAGCCAGTTCGACATGCATGTAGTGCCGTAGCCCGCTACTATTGGGCAATGGTAGTGCTAAACGGATTTGCTTACGCTGAAACGCCGAGCTACCGATACATGTCTCTACTGTCCTGCTACTATGATCCTTCGCAATTCACTGCCATCTTTGTTTTGTTGTTCTTTATTTGTTTGCACTTGCTGTTCCATACTTTTAGATGAGGTTGCAACTTGTAAATTAAGTTGTAGGTGAGAGTAGAGCAGAAAAATTACAAGCTATTTTACTTGTTCTCGTGCATCTTAAAAACAAAAAATAGTCAATATTTCGTGTGCGAGGGAAAAGCCAGGAATTTCGAAATCAGTGGATGATGAAAGTTAAACTGTGAGCCTTAGCACAGACCATATAGTGAAAATGAAGTGAATGAACGTGTGCATAATAGAAAATTAAACGATCATCCAGAATGTTTGACTTTGGAACAGGAAATCGCATTTGTGAGAAAAATGTATTGTGGTTGAACTTTTTAAACAAAAAAGTTGTTTGCAAAATTTGCAAAAAAAGTCGGAAGTTTACGCATACAAAGAAGTAAACGAGGCATGAACATTGTACAGTCTTGGTCAACAGCATTTGTATCATTTTCAAGTGGTTCCATAAAAGAAGAAATTGTTTCTTTGCGGAAAAAAGATATTTAAACATAAAGAAAGTTCCGCTCATCAAGCTGGTGCCTAAATAACGCTTTGTGCCTACCAGAAGTCTATGGAAAACGCTTGCACTAGTGCATTTAAAAATGAATAGGAGGTGATGGTAAATATATTTCGCACTGATAATAACTTTGTGAAAAAGAACAAAGCATTCAATGATTTCGAGACCACAATTGACTTGCAAGAACTTAATGGAGTTGACATGGGCTACATTTTAGAAATGTTTTTAAATTTATTGAACTCAATTGCCTGGTTCTTAGTCTGTAGCTTACAAACTAAAGTAAACTAACCTAAGGACAACACAAACATGCATGCCTGAGGGGGAACTCGAACCTCGATGGTGAACCACTGCACGCACCGCAGTAGGGCGACCCTGTGCACATGGCTGATCCACCGTGGCACTGTATTTTACGATTGTCTGAAACGTCGGATGAAGAAACGTCTTCTGTGGACAGAGGATATTGCTATCTTTAAATGTGTGAAAGTTTTGGATTAGTCAAATTGGCCTGAGAATCCTGCAATAACAGATGGTGAAACAAATATTAAAACTTAGATATCGTTTTGCTCTTCCAGAGAGAGAAATATGCAATGGATTTCAGGAGTATTTGATGTAGAAGAAAATTCCAGAATCCCTCCTTCCTCTTCAGAATGCATTGAAATGTGTACCTATATCGATGAGTAAAAGTGAACGTGTGTTTTCCCAAATGAATCCCAACGTCATGCCAACAAGAACTTTATTTCATCTTTCCATAACCAGCAATATGATGATCATCAAGTTGGTTGGTCCTCCAATACAGTTGTTCCAGCCCACGAACTATGTATGCTCTTGGTTTGTGAAAGGCAGACATCTTGCTACTGATAGCAAGAGTAAAGTACGAAGGTGTGAAGATTACAGCAGCCATGAACTCAAGTCAATTTGGAAAATGTTGTAATGCTATTAATCCAAGTTACACTGTAGTTTTACAGTTAAATAAATTTTCAGCTGCATTAAAAATTGAAGCAGTTGAAGCAGGGTTACCACCCATCATCTCTGCCATGTCAGGAGTCCATATATATATATATATATATATATATATATATATATATATATATATATATATATATATATATATATACAACAAATCCAGACTAAAAAAAGTAATAGTTTTTATCCTTATATGTGTGTGTGTGTTTGTGTGTGTGTGTGTGTGTGTGTGTGTGTGTGTGTGTGTGTGTGTGTGTGTGTGGCATCTACTCCTAAAGAAAAATTGTGTCACTTGTGATCAAGCAGCTGTTATTCTTTCATATTCACAGAATATATGACATTAACTGTGAATGGTCAAAGCTGAAAATGTGTACCCAGCAAGGATTCCAACCCACGTATCCTGCTTTCTAGGCAGTTGCGCTGACCACTAAACCATTGGGGACACAGTGAACACCGCACCTGCAAGGATTATCTTATTTGTGTCTGATGGGAGGTGTGCATAGGTAGTCCTTGCAGGTGCGGTGATCACTGTATCCTCAGAAATGTAGTGGTTAGCACAATTGTCTAGAAAGTGGGAGACCCAGGTTCGAATCCTGGCTGGGTACTCATTTTCAGTTTAGCCCATTCACAGTTGATGTCATATATTCTGTGAATTTGAAAGAATAACAACTGCTTGATCACAAGTGACACAATTTTTCTTTAGGAGTAGATGCCACACACACACACAACACACACACAAACACACACACACACACACATATAAGGATAAAAACTATTACTTTTTTTAGTCTGGATTTGTTGTATATATAGTTATATGTGTTGGTATTAAGAATATTTGTTATCCAAAATTCACCACATAACATACAGATATTTGTGGTCTGCTATGCCAACCCTGGAAACAGAATCTTTAAATAATTATAATATAAATTATATAATGATTCATTAGAATATATAGTACTGAAAGAAATTAAGTTATGATGTATACACTGAATTATTTTCTGTCATAAGTTTGTTGTGAATTAATGTTTTCAAATGTCGTTTTAATACACATTTAACTATTGATCTACCACACTTGCATGTACCCTTTTCTAAAATTTTATCCTTTTGATTATCATTATAACTCAATGTATGCTGACATGCATACTACAATGGCCATATTTTTTAAATTTGTCAACATGATATCCATTTATTATATAAAAACATTTAACTATGTGTTGTCTATTGTGGTATAAATTCGGATACATGTAATTTAACTATCATTCCATTTAAAGCAATATTTCCACCTATTAAAGTTAACAATCATGCCATCCTATAATTTTTAAATATCTATCTGGTAATATAACTTAGAATTCTTTATTGAGTTCCAAAAACGTTTTATAACCAAATTTGGTATTTATGACATAATATTTGTAATTTGATACTCTTTATTCCCTTCAACATCACACAGTTTCATCTATGGTATATTTTTATTGATGCTGTTAAGTTTAGTAGGTAGGTCCATTTTACAGTAGAAAACTGTTCAAGCTTTTGTATTGCATTTTTATTACATCTGGAATTAATGTACAATTTATGCCAAATAATGAGAAATCAGTTGTACCACTTTCTACTACCTTCTTTGTGAATTAATTATATTCATAAAAATTATCATCTTTGAAAAAATACATCATACCATTAATGTATCTATATACTGTACTTACACCAGCTGGTAATGCAGACAATTCTCTGGTTATAATACTATATACATTATTTTTAAAATTACATTCAAGTATTTCGACATAGGAAAAGACATTCTACCGGAATATGTGTTAACTACACCATTAATTTTATGATCATTACGTAATCCTGTACTAGATAATGGTTATGGATATCCTGGTATTAACTGTAATGTATGTAAATGCATGATGTATATCATGTTGTCAACAAATATTAAAACTTCATCACTTGGCCTTTGAAGCATTCCATTTACGTTTTGTACATTTTTGGGTAAGAATTTTAACCAATGGGTTATTAACTGAGATTATATACCATTGTCCACCCTCATATATATATATATATATAATTTTTCATTTGAAAGCAGTAAGTGGAATAAATGTTTAGTTTCACATAATAATGCAATTGGTTCAGTTGGTGTACATGTTGTAGGTACAATTACAATAACTTTTGGTGTTATAGATTGTGGTGATGCTTTACCGTATAAACTTTGATTAGCTTCTATATACAAGACATTACACATAAAGGTTTCTGAATTTATATTTAAAGCTTCGATATCATCTTGAGATAATTCTAAATGTGATACATTATAGCATGCATATGTAATTGATCCATACACATCTGAGTGCTGTAAACCTAATGAGCTACCAGTTTCATGCACTAACACTTCAAATAGATTTTTTTGGTACTGAGGTATATATTCATCAATTTCCAAACACCAAAATTAATCATCATCCGTATGTATTTCTAATGGATCATTATTCAAAGTTGGAAAAATATGCATGTCTTAACATATTATCTTTTCCATCTAAATCTTTTCAACAATCTATATTTTTATCCATTTCATATCTATGTTTTCATCTTTTAATTGTAATTAAGATGTCTGTATAATTGCTATTATGATGAAACTGAATATCCATTTATTTTTGCCACAGATTAAATGTTGCTTCTGCTACAAGTAATAAATTTTTAGTAGCACCTTTATAATACCATTTTATATTTTTCTTATTCCATTTATACATGGTAGTACTATAGCTATCAAATTCATCTTTTACACGATATCTAGGCATTTTCATAACATTTCAAGTATGACAACTACCCATTTATCCCAAGATCGTATGTTAACTGAAATATTCATCAATGCCGTAAATCACCAATCACAAATGATTATTTATTTCTTCATGACCTACAAAATTAATTTTTGCAAATTTACTCTTTTTAGTTTTACATGCTGGACATATACCTTCCAATCTTTGTCTTCCATATTTAGTTGTTACTCTGTGAGGATTATGTGTTTAAGTAAACGTTTTACACTCCAAACAATAAATGTGAGACATTTATATAGTATAACATCTTCAATTATTTCACCAAAGGCAATACACTTTACATCAACAAGGATAGTTTTAACTGTATCTTTTAATCACACTGTTAGAAAGTCTGGTTTGTGTACTGTTAATGGTTGATTGCTGTTGTTTATATTGTTGATCATATACACTTACTGTTATATCAAAATCGATAAATCCTAGGTCTTTACCAACAACAATAATTCGTCTAAGTATAAGATCATATTCAATTTTTTTATTTTTTGTTCATTTCTAGTCATAAAAGAAAATTCAATAATTTGTCTATTGTGTATTAAATTTTTAGTAAATTACACCTTTCTAAAGCAAATGTAATGTCTGTGAGCATCCTCTTTTAAATTTCGACCTTGACTTGCTACAGTGTTAAAATATCTTCATTAATCTGCATAACTTTTTTATTAAAATCTATTTTATTGACATAATTACTAAATTGCGTTACAATACTCGTATATTCATGTTTGGTAATGTAATCACTTTCTAAGTATTGTTTAGTGACTACATCATAAGTGCCTATTAGACCTTTTACATGAACTAACCTTCTTCCTTTTAAAATATATAACTTATAGTCACTTTAAAATGTTGTGTAGGTCCTTCTGGAATTCTTTAGATAAATCTTCTGTTTTTGGTTCAAATGATTCGATTTTATTTTCAAAAATGTCCATTTATTACACTGAAAATATTACCGAATTTATAACCATGTGATAGTACCTTTAGCATAAATATACACAAATGTCCACACACTACTTTGTTAAAATTTTGGTTGTTTGATTATTTTAGCACAGTTTATCTCTCCCCAAATATTCAACTAGTTTTTAAGGTATATTGACTCCAAATGAATCAAACACAAATTAATTATCGTTATTCTTATAGTAACATACCCAGTGTGTATCAACATGATCAGACACGTCTTAATTGAATAATCCACAATCAGGCATTTGCGGTTTATTGGTAACTCATCAATCATTGAGACACCTCTAAAATGTTTAATTTTCGATATCTCAACAAGTTTTTCTATATAAAAATTACGAGGTTGATTTCTTTAATTATCATTTTGAAATAAAAAAAAGTGTACCACGATATCTCAATAATTTTATACACACTGGGTACCTACATTTGTTGTCTATGTACTGCTGCCATTAAAGCGTGTTTCTTCTTTATTCACATTGTGCACTGAGTTTTTAAGATGTCTCTGATAATTGTATGTTCCATCAACTGTGAAGTACGGGCTGTTATAAGATTTCTTAGTGCTAAATGCCTAAAAGCGATCGATATTCATTGTGCAATCTGTGCTGTTTATGGAGAAAACGTTATGAGTGATGGATTGGTACGAAAGTGGGTAAGAGCATTTAAAGATCGCCGCACAAATGTGCATGAAGAACAAAAGAATGGGCGTCCTTTGGTTGTTAATGAAAGTTTAGTGTAGGAAGTGGACAATAAGGTGAGAGAAAACAGACGCTTTACGGTTTCCTCCTTGCTGGATGACTTTCCTATTGTTTCTCATATTGTTTTGTATGGCATTGTGACGGAGAAAGATGATGACAAAGTGCAAACAGTTGTGATGCATTGGTTAACAAGTCAGGCGGTAGGATTCTATGAGGAAGTTATGGAAAAACTGGTACAACGTTGTGACAAGTGCCTCAGTATTGACGGAAATTATGTAGAAACGTAGATTAAGGTACAGGTTTCATGTAGAAATAAAATTATTGAGATATCTTAGCACATATTTTTTTAATTTCAAAACGGTACTGACTTAAAAAAACAAGCCTCATACTTAATGCATTAGTATACTTATTGATTACTACTTGCAACATTTTCTTTAACCGTGACTCTCTTTTCGATTTCTAAATTAAACCTTTCCTGTACTTCCAATTCTTTATCAGGTTTCTTCTTGTTTATAACAGCATTCGCATTTTCAGGTGCTTCACCAACTAGTGAACCAATTTTTGCAAGATATGGTAATGCTGATAATAATAATAATCTCAAAAATCCGCCTTCATGTTGTGTTAATCGCTTACCTTCTTTCTTTTTTATTAGATATTCAATAATCCTTTTCACAGTTGGAATACCTAGAGTAATAAGAAAATTTCCACCAGTTTTCTTATCTCTTTTTCTGTTTTCAGCATCCGTTAAAACTGATCTATGCTATGTAGTTGTTCATTATTAGCTTTAATTTTAAGTGCTATTGATTTAATTTTTCCACATGGTAACACATAATAGTCAATAGTAAATATATTCATTTATATAGATTAAATATTTATAAACCCCATCCATTGTCATCAAGATCAAGTCTTATTCCTAATTTACATTATATCTCTAACTGATGTTGCTGCAAATTTTTCACCAAATGAAGCATCAGAAGCATACGTTCTTTCTTTTGCAGCTTGTTAAAGTTGTTTATCTGCTTTGTGTCTGTTTTCTAAATATTTATGATTACGATATGGAATGTGAAATTGTTTGCAAGTGTGATCTAATTTATTTATTTTTGTATCACCATGTGCTAATCTTGCATGTAGTTGGCTCCCTAGGCCACGAAATCTAGATCTTTTAAGATTCATTGCAAATTATTAAGTACTGTATTTACGAATCCTTTTCCATATTTTCCATTTTGCCAGAAAGTGTGTGGTAAACTGTTCAAAACTCTAACAAAGGATGGAATTCCTTTAGAATTGTTGATGTTGAAATCATTATATCTATTTGTTAACATATGTGTTATGCCAACTTGTTCAGAATGGTTATTTTTATTTCCAGCTAATTATCCTCCATGGATTACAGTTAATCTATCGATTAATTCATGTACATCATTCATCCAAACATATTTAACTGGTGTTTTAGTTAATTTTTTAAATTTATCGTTCGCCTGTTTTTCAGGTTAACTATTAATAGTTGGTGTTCATGAGAAATAAATATCAACAATTTGTTTTATCAAATTATTGTATGTAAAACCTCTTCTCGATCTGATTTCATTAGGATGTTTATCAGAATATAGTGCACCTGATTCATATTATATTTGCGTATTTTGATAAATCAACAGAATCCAATTTACCATTTAAATCATCTATACTAACATATTTTTAGTTATAAGTGTCAATAGTGTGTTTGTTCCTTCATATTCCTTTCCACCAACAATTAATTGATTTCCATCAAAGTTTACTAGTAAACTACCAATATACTTATACATACCAACAGGCCTTAATCCAAAGACTATAACTTCACTGTGATTGATGTACTATAAAATTCTTTCAATAATGTCCATTTTTAACATTATTAGGTTGCGACTGCGAATTTAATTCCTTGATTTTCAGCTCATTTTTCTCTTCCACATAGTTTCTCAATGCATCTCGTATTTCTGATTCACTCAACGTATAGCCATACGCTCCTGGAACATCATCAGATCAACCATGTAGCTGTGGTAAATCATGAAAGTCTTCCATATGTTGATGAAATAGAATCATGTGTTTTTCGACTTGTCTATTTTCTTCAATAGTTTTCAAAACATTATCACCTATTCCTTTAAGTCATTATTTTACTTATTCTATATCATCAATAACAGGTTGATCTACTTTTTTATATTTTTCATATTCTGTATGTTCTTTTTCCATTTCTTAAATCCTTCTTTCAGTTCTTCCAGTTCCTCTTTATTTCGTTTAACTTGTTAAACAATTTCTAGGTCGTATTTTGCAAACATTTATAGAACATAAAAACATAGCTGTTCATGTTTACATACAAGGTGGACGTTTCGTCACCCCTATATTTAACATCTATGTTAATGTTTATGTTTTCATTCAAGGTGAACTATTAGTTAACATTACATTTACATTGATACTGATGTTTGGTGTTTATGATGGTGTTTATATTTACATTTTGTTTGACATTTACATAAATGTTTGACGTTTATGTTTATATTGCTAGAAAATCTTTTATTTGAAATTTGTATTTACCATCATTTGATTTAAATGTCATGTCTATAGTTATAAAACATAAACCATCATAATACCAACAATTATTGCACATATTTCTAAATTCATCATATCTTAAGTCTCCACCAACGAATTCATGATAAATGTGATGTAAATTTGTGACATCCTGTCTGAAAATATTTAAAAAATTCAAAGGATTTCTGACTAGTGGTTTTGGTATTTTTGAGTAAGTTCGGCCTAAATAAAAACGACATATTCCTTTATGTCTACATTTATTAAAATATTCTCTTACTACATGCTGATTTTCGAGAATGAAATCATGAAATAGTAGAAGTGAATTGTCTTTACATACATGTAATAGTATATTTTCATTATTGCTACTAATAAAAGATTCCATTGAGTCACCTGTGGATTCTTCAATTTTATTACATTTTCTAACAAATTCCTGATATTTTGGCTGGTCTAAAGATGTGTAATAAACATACAAATGTGATGGTAAAACAACAATAATTCCAACTGGTCAATATACTTTGAAAAGTTTGGAAAAATATATTCATATGAAGAAGTGTAAAATTCATATTAAAGCATATGAAATTTGGAAAAGAGTTACTATTCAGAGTGATGTTAAGCTATATATATATATATATATATATATATATATATATATATATATATATATATATATATAACAAAATTATTATATATCAAGTTTGCTAGGATTTAGAAATCAGTCTATTAATATGAACGGAAAGACTGTTGGTAACAATGTTCCTAAGATTATTTCATTTCAATTCATAATGGTACATTTTAATGTAGCTCATGGAATGTATGTAAAGCATACTGATCACTTCCATTGTGAAAAAAATATTATTGCTTCATTTAAACCAAATGTTGAATTTGGTTCACCAGTTATTTACGAACCTTGTCATCCTTTATTTGTTCCAATTAGTAGTAAAATTGAGGATTTAGTAGTAACTATAACTGATGATAATCTAATCGATTTCAATGGTCCTACTGTAACTGTAATTTTATTCTAAATAAATGAACAAGATTTAAAGCTGCCAGTTTCAATCATTCCCAATGAAAACAGTGAAAATAACATGAAAGATATAAAAATTTAAAAAAATATTGGTGATGGATGGTTGCATCCTAGTCATGCTCAGTTTACATGAACTTAACTGTTATTCGTGCTAATGGTACAGAGGATCCAACATCTGATGGAATATCAAATAAGTTGCTAATTTATAACTATGTAATAAACTATTTTATTTTATAATCGTAAAAAGGACAATAATGTTTTAACTAGAATTGATCATCCATTTATTTCTTCATCAGTTTTGTTTCATTTAGTATCATCTATTACTGATAAAATAAGTATGCAAGGACATATAGTTAATACCAGAAAATTAAGAAAGAAGAATAATGAAGTATTATATCTATTGGAAAAGTGAGATGGATTTCTCAAGAATTACAAAGAAATTATGTTTGAAGGTGATATTACAGTAATTTGTACATAGAATGCAAGTGCAAGTGACTGTACTCTTAGGTGAGCTGACTACAATAGCGATGGTGTTAAAATAAAGGATACCCTACCAAAAGAAGGTAAAATTGTAGTAGAATCTATGAAAATTTGTGTACCCATTCTTAAATATGAACCCAATTATGAACAAGAGCAATGAGAAAATAACTGAAAAATCCTAAAATACCAATGTTTTTTTTTAATCAATTACAAACCACAGAAGTAGCTGGATTAAGCGGTAAGAATGATTTCGAATTAGACATCACTAATTACTATAACTGAGTGAAATTTGATATGCCTTACTTTATTATCAATTGCGCATTTCATCTGCATATGATCATGTTACGTTAGATACACTATATTTGAAGAGAGGAAGAAATGAGGTATTTCCTTAAGAGCTATGGGATTTAGATCCACCATATGATAATTTTAAAGCTTATGAAGCATTTCATGACTTCAAATCTGTTGCACAACTGAAAGCAGAAGGTGATATAAATCCATACAACTTCATAAGAAATTATTTTATCAATGTGACCAATATCTCACGAACAAAAAAGGAAACAGGGCAATACAGAAGGCAAGAGTATAAAAGTTTATAAAGTTTTTTAAAGTTTTGTATTGTATTTGTGAACCGATTTTGATGCTTTCAACTTTAAATGCATACTGTGTTAATTACTTTCCTATCATTCCATTACAGTAAGACTTGTTGTAACAGCTAAATATTAATATTGTACATACATACTAAAACAAATTTTACGCCTATTTTAAAGTTCTGTCAACACTTTCTAAATACGTTTTTGGTATGTGATTGTTGGCAAAAAAAATGATTTTACATGTTATAAAGTAACTGATATACTGTTCCTAAGGCTATGAAGGAGGTTTGAAGTGCTGTGTGTTGCTTAGCTTAGCACACTAAGTGAGCATATTTCCAATCATGTAATGTTTCCATAGAACATTATGTGGTTTGAATTCTGATAAATACTTAATTTATTTAAAAAATTCCAATTGATGCAGACTGGGGTTTTCTCCAAACAAGACATAAAAATGCACCATTCTGAGTAGTAAATTTTCAACTAAGATAGACGTTGGATAGGGACTGTTTTTGCAGTTATTTCTGCACTGTACCTCATTATTATTGCACATATCTTGTAGCAGTTTCCATATATTCATCAAATTCCTTTTGTTGTTCAACCACTTCAAAAGTCTTAATTTCTAAAAATTGTTACTTTTGTATCATGTACTTTTATTTCATGTTTAATATTTAACAAATCAGCTGTTTTTGAAATATGACTCTTATCAGTACCACTAAACACAGATGGTAAATGCACCACTGGAATCTGTTATTAATTTATTTAGTTTATCCATAAATAGTTTTCTTGATATTTAGGATTGTTATGTGGGCTAATTTTATCAGGAAAACTATTATAGCATCTTGTACCATCACTACACCTTTGTGAACAATTTTGACAATATTCAGGTTGATTATCTTCAGGTAAATCAGGTACACCAACCACAATCGCTTGTTTGAATTGTTGAGTTAGATGATACACATAAATTTGTTTTTCATTTTTAACATCATTCTGAATGTTATTCATTTTGTTTTGAATGTTACCAGTTTCCTTCGAATGATATCTGTTTTTTTTTCGATCTTGATGAATGCGTTCGTTACAAATCTATCTTGGTTTACCTAATTTCATTCCATATTTTGTTGTATCTTTCATTATTGCACATTTAGCACACTTGTTCTCTATGTTGTCTATTTATTATAAAAATAGTGACTATTTGTTGTCCATTGTTTGTTGTGTATTTGTAGATAAAATATTTCTTGTATATAACATTTATATGCTACTTGTTCTATATTGAATTTAATTAATTAGATTATTCATCAAAGTGTCCCAATTATGAATTTCCCTATTTTTGTGGCTGTATCAAGGTAAAATATGGATAAAAGCTGATTTTTATGTTAAAGGACGTAAAAATATCTAAAAAATAGTGTTTAAATGACTGATTTTGGACTTAGTGTTAGTATGCCCATTCCTCATCTACTAATTAACTGAGCAGTTGCTTACAGCAGTATAATTGTAGAGCTTGCATGCTTTTCATGTGTGGAATCATTATCATAACTGAAGGAGAGATAGTGACCCCAGCAGAAAAGTGGCCAGTTGTTTAAAATGCAGCAGAAAAGCATTCTAGGCAATAGGCCCAAAGCGAGCAGTGTAAAGAGGCGACCTGCAACAAACTTTATATAACTATAACTTCCAAAGTTTAACAAATTTATGTCTCTGACAGTCCCCACAAAATGATGAAAAGCAAATTAGCTTAAAGCTTACTAAATTGTCATTGTACATGCCATAAAACTGGAACTCAAATGGCAAAATTTTTAATACACTCCAGGAGGCAATGTGCAAGCGTATTTAATACCTCGGTTGGCAAGGGGTAAAAATTTAAGATTATAACTGTTCCACTGTTTGTAATTCTATGGGACCAAACTATGTTGTTCATCAGTCCCTAGACTTAAAAACTACTTAAACTAAATTAAAGTAACCTAAGGATAGCAGAGATTAGCCTGCTTAGCCATAACAGGCGGAATTAATAGCACACCAACTGCTGGGATGTAAACCATGCTGGATATGCCCCCATTACACCCTTGGGTCAAGATGGAGGCAGCGGCTGGTGCATACAGACTCAAATCTGGTAACAACTGGACTGTTTGGGATAACCAGAATCACACACTAAAATAGTGACAGAGGTAAATATAGGAAAGGTTGGGGAAATGCCAGCCGACTATATTATAACCCCATACTGCTTCTACAAGCCTTTCAATATAACAATTGGAAGTAAGGAGCAGTGGGAGAAAATAGTTCAACACTGTACGGGGGATATTGTCTGGTTCACTGACGGGTCAAAATCAGACCAAGGTGTTGGGGCTGGGGTATATGGGGTGCAGCCAAGACTGGAGGGCGTCATCTCTCTAGGGGCCTCAGTATTCCAGGCGGACATCACAGCCATCAGGGCGTGTGTGGAGGAGAATTTGTGTAGGTGCTACAAAGATTGTAGCATCTATATCTATTCAGACAGCCAGGCAGCCCTGAGATCACAGGCAGCTCCTGCAACAAGGTCTAAAATTGTTGCAGAATGTCACAGGGTTCTAGTGGAGCTAGGGGAAAACAACAGAGTACACCTATTGTGGGTCCCTGGCCACTCGGGGATCAGTGGCAACGAACATGCCGACAGATTAGCCAGGATGGGGTCAGGGACTCCATTTATTGGACCGGAACCTGTCCTGACAATCACCAAGGCAATGATCAAATTGGAGCTACATAACTGGCTCAGAAGACAGCACGTAGAATATTGGACAAAAGTGCATCAACAAAAACATGGCAAGGTAATGATGCCAAAGCCATGTTTTAAAAGAAGCTCTGCAATCCTGGGTCTGAACAGGAGAAAGATTTGACTCATGGTTGGGTTGCTGACAGGCCATGGGAATTTCAAAAAACACCTACACACAATGGGAATAACAGAAGAGGACCCTAAATGTAGGATCTGTGATAACAGTGATGAAACTGCACCACATCTAATCTTCGAATGCATTGCATTGGAGAGTAAAAGGCACTTAACATTTGGGACTACCAGACCCAAAGAAATTGTGTCTAATAAAGAATTGGTAAAGGGACTCCTTGCACTGTTCAAGGGCATTGGTTGGCTTTACCAATGTGATACCACACAATAAACTCAGTTTCGGTGCGGGCAGTGGCGGGTTGGACCAACACTGTTTTGGCTTCCCTGAAATAATCAAATCAATCCAAATAACTGAGAGATGCTCGATATTTTTAATTGATATCACCCAGCCAATATGTCAGTAACATCCACATTTTGTAGTGATATAACTGGAAACTCAAACTGGACAAATCCCAACACTATTTAAGTATTAACAACATAACAATATAACATACAAGTTTTAATTTAGAGTCTTGGCATAATTTTCATTGCTGTAAGTTGTGTTTCCATCATTCACTTTTACTCTGCAGTTGGTAGAATTGTTTGGAGTGCACTCAGTGATCTCTGTAAGTACAAAGATTACTGGTAATTCTTCAAACCTCTTTTGTTGATGTTCTTCTTTGATCCGTTTGTCTTTATTTCAGTAACTTTTTAGTGTGAAGATGAAACAGAAACGCCTCTTAAACGTTATGTGCAGAAGCATTTTAAATCAAGTGATAGCTAAAGCACCAAGTGCAATTATTGTAAGAACATACTCTGCACTTCAGGTAACACCACAAAGTTAAAAGCACATTTATAGTCCTGACATCCAAAAGCGAAGATCATGCACGAATGGCTACCGAATCACCAAGGAAAATTGTAAAAATCATACTCTGATAATGATATAGTATGTGTTAAAGTGAATTTTAAAACTAAAAGATTGGCACCAATGTATCTAAATATCGATAATTTTTATTCGATTAATTGTCAGTATCGGTATTTGTAGCGTACAATATCACTAAATATGCTGGCAAATTTATCACACCATGTCAGACATTGGTCAGACGATTTGACATCATAAAAATTAAGGTGTGTTAAATACCTCCTGAAGTTTTGTCTTATTACGATTTTACTACTGAAGCCATTTCTAATTCTATTCGCAATGTAATAATAAAAATATACAAATCACTGGAGTATCCCGATTCAGTGTTGTATGAGAATTTTAGGATGATGTCCTCCTTACCGCTTCCAGCGACAGCGACTCTGTCAATCGTTCAGTCCGTATTGTGGTGGGATCGAATTTGGCTTGCAAAACCGAGCTTTGCTTTGAAGTTTCGGTCGCACGAAGTGCAGTACAGTTGCCCAGTGGAGTTTTACGTATAGCTCTAATTAGATGGGCTTAGATTTGCGGAGCTCTTGTTTATCGTCCAAGTTCTTTAGACGGATATCCTCGAATTGTTCCATTCTCTTGGGTACCTCAGTGTTTTGAACACAATCTTTCCATTTAATGCGGAGAATTGATATCAGACGACGAAGATGAAGGGTATCTTGGCTCCCAATGTCAGCTTTATAAGAGCACGAATTTCCCGAGACATTAAGTTGGTAATATTATTGCTTTGTAGACGGCGATTTTAATTTTTTGTCTGAGATCATGTGATTTCCATCCTGGGTGATTCAGTTTGCCGAAAACTGAGGCTGCATTGGTTATACGAGCTTCAATTTCTGTTGTCAGCTATTGTCGCTTCTAATTTGCCTACCTAAATATATAAAGTGTGCCAAATTTTCCAAAAGTTCGTCGTCTATGTTGGAACCCCTAAGTGGTTGTTGAAGGACTTGCGACTTGGTGATGCATATGACAAAACCAAATCTTCTGCAGGAATCTTTTTGCAGGTTCATATGTAAGTTTGGAGAGATTCAGAAGAATTAGCTATCAGGCATACGTCATCTGCGTAAAGAATTTCGATATTTTGTTTACTCAACATTTGTTCTGAGGAGAGAGATGTTTAAGAATCTTTTGTCTGTTCTTGAGTCAATATCTATTGGACTACTGCAAGCTTTGGTCGCGTCTCTTATAATACTTGCGAAATAAAGTGAGAAGTTTGAGGGAGCCAGTACACAGCCTTGTTTTACACCGCGTGTCACGGGAAACTGTTCTGAAAGTTCGTTTTCAATGCGGATTTTTGCCATCATGTTGTCGAGAAACTGTCTAAACAAGTTAACAATTTTGTCAGGGCAGCCGGTGATCTTTATTATTACCCAGAAAGCTTCCCGTTGGACTCGGTCAAATGCTTTTTCCAGGTCCACAAAGCACATGAACAACAGCTAATGTTGCTCTATGCTTTTCTCTTGCATTTGTTTGTTCAAATATTTGTATAGTTTATGGGACTTAACTACGGGGTCATCAGTCCCTAAACGTACAAACTACTTATGTACTACTTACGAACTAGGACGGCACAAATATCCATGCCCGAGGGGGGATTCGAACCCCCGACCGTAGTGACCGTGCAGACCGTGACTGGAGCGCCTCAGTCCCCTCGGCCACCGCGGCCGGCTTGCATTTGTTTGACAACAAATATCGCACCCACTGTGCCTCTTTGCGGGCGAAAGCAACACTGTGTCCCTGGTAGCACTTTTTCTGCAAGGTGCGTTAGCCGGTTGTTGAGTATATGCGCCAGGACTTTCCTGTTGCTGAGAGAACAGACATCTCCCTGTGAGAACTGCAGTCAGAAATATCACCTTTGCCTTTGTAAATCCTGCAAATGCCGGCATCTTTCCAATCTTATGGAATTATTTCAGAGTCCCAAATCTATGGAATTAGAACAAACAGTGGGTTGGTAATGTTTCTTTCACCATATTCATACGTGAGAATTTGTTAGTAGTGGGTCAAATATTTTCCGAGATTTACGATGGAAATATTTAAATTTTCTACGCTGTTGTTCTTAATGGCCAATTCGAAAAGTTCTTGACAGACTGATTTGAAATTTATGGCACAATGTTGTATTCCAATAAGCTCTATGCAATGCGATTGAGCTCCTACTTTTGTACATACCGTCAGTCAATTGTGAATTATTTCTGACGCTGTGGCTCAATCTTTGATGTCAACCTGGCCGCAGACTACAGCTCAAAGTATGGACCAAATACCGTTAGAAGACAAAGACAAGGCCGCCCTCCTTTGTTTCGTTGCAGCTCCCGCCTGCCCCGCTAACCGGAGAGAGAGAGGAATGGCGCCTACGTCACAGGCGAGCGGCGCTGTAATTGGCTGGTTATTTACGCCCCCGGGGCCGCGGGGGCTATTACGTGTAATCAGTCGGCCCAGCCACCTGAGGGGTGGCGTGCGGCAGGGGGAGGAAACGGGGTTTTCAGGCGTCTGGGGGTGCAGTAGGCGGCGAGCGCGCTAAATTACGAGTGTAATTGCAGCCGCCTTTATCTCGCCCCCACAAGGCGCCGCTACTGCCGGCAGGTAAGGCTGCAATTTGCCTGCAGTCGAGAAAACCAAACGGCAGTGTAAGGCTCATCAATTCCGAAACAAGTGTACAGGCCTTGCAATAATGTACGACAATTCTGCTTTCTTAACAGCTACAAATAGCAAAGTTTAACGAGTACACAGTGGCGGCGCGTCGTCTGTGTTCATTGGTTCAGTGACTCCGGAAAAAGCTCACCTTGAAGAAAAACGTAAATAAATAAATAAAGCAAAAACTGTTTTTAAACTATTATTCTTCGTTTCGTTCTTCTATCAGATCATTTCATATGCACATTCAAAGTATTTTTATAGTATGACAAACGTCGTGGAGACAGCATGTATACGAGTCTGAGGAACTTCTTCTGATGAGAATTGCTTCTTCTCCCACGGTGTTCATAGTTCTTGCTTTGTAGCATCGCCTGTGGACATAACTTTCGAAACACACATGTTTCGGGGAATAGTGGGTCTTCACATTTGAGTGATCTTGGTTGTGCCATTTATTTGTCAGTTACCTCTGGTGCTTTCGGCGGTGTTTGAAAAGTGGGAGTGAATAGTTAGAGTAAGAGACAGAGCAGGATAGGAATATATATATATTATCCTGCTCTGTCTCTTTTATATATATATATATATATATATATATATATATATATATATATATATATATATATATATATATATAATTTGTTTTTACTTATACATTCACAAACACACACATTATGCCCAAGTCTTTAACACTTCTGTGCATCTTCTTTGGGTTTTCTAACGTCTTCTTTCGTATTTTATCGGAGCAGTCCGCCAACGTGTGTTGGTCGACGCCTTTGTCTTTGAATATAGATTTCTGACGTTCTGCCGTAGTCTTTCCCTGAGTTTTGGTACTCATGCCACCTTGTGGAATTCTTCTGTCAGAACAGCGCGTACACGAGTCGTAGCGCGTCCGCTTAACATAGGCGGCGGTGGCCGCAGCATTGCAATGCGCATGCGTGGCTGAGGTTCATATTCTCTTCTGAACCCCGGGAGACAGCATATGGGCGCTCCCGTGGCAGGGAGGTGCGTGGGGAAACGCCGCTTTTATCATTGGCGTTGGAGCTGGTAGAGACGCCAGCCCCTGGCTACTCGAGCTCTGGCTGTTACGCACGAATGGTCCCGAAACAACACAGTGGAGCTGCTGCGCGCCTGGCCTTGCGTATGCGCAAATACTTCATGAAGCCAACATCCGCCCTTCATATTTGTTTGGCGCGTCGAAGATTCGTAAAAATCACGTCATATTTGGTGAAATATCTTATAACAAAAAAGTTGCATCAACTGCAAAAGCCTTTAGAAGATCCGATCATGAATAATAATGAAGTCACTTTTACCACTTAGCAAGAATGGTCGTGTCATTAATGGCATCGCTCTGCGCTGTCGAAGGTAGTGAGTTCGTGACTAACTGCAAGTAATTTTTTAAAACCTAGTCTTCGTTTTAACAGATACTGGAACTTTCGCAGCAAATGTGTCATAATTTTGAATACAAATGACATTTTCACTCCATTGTAACAAGTATTTAACTGTTTGAAGAGGACGCTGAATTTCTTCAGCTAATTTAACTGGGTGGTGTGTGGGTGATGGTATTTTAGATTCTGGTAGGAACGGGTAATGGAGGTCTTCGTCGTCGCTGTCCTTGTTGCGGATCTTCGTCAGTACTCGTAGCAGGACTCGTTTGACGTCATGTTCCGTCTTCCGACACGTCCTCTGCCTCCACGTGCGCGGCGGCCGCCCCTCATGCGTCGCTTATTCGTCAGTTCGTGTCGGACGCGCATCCGCCTCCATTTTCGCCACGCCCGCGTCAAAAAAAAAAAAAAAAAAAAAAAAAAAAATGTTCAAACGTTCGTTAAGCTTATAGGACTTAATTATGGGGTCATCAGTGCCTAAACTGACAAACTACTTATCAACTAGCTAATAATAAGAACGGCACAAATATCCATGCCCGAGGGGGGATTCGAACCCCCGACCGTAGTGGCCGTGCAGACTGTGACTGGAGCGCATCAGTCCCCGCGGCCACCGCGGCCGGCTTCGCCCACGTTCCCCGTCATGGCGGAGTCGAGGGAACCGGTTTCAGTCGCAGTATCAGTAGAACTGCAGCTCACCCCAGCATGCGGGAGCGGGGTGTGGCTAATCGTCGCTTTGACGAGCCTCAACTCCCGCTCGAGGTCTGCAATTCGTCGCATCGCGGCGTCGAGGGCGGCGCGGTACTGCTCCCGTTCTGCCGCCGTCGCGGCCTGAAGACGAAGCAGGGCGTCATCCACCGCGGGGTGCAGAATAACGTGTGCACCCCACGTGACGGCGTCGCCTCCAGCCGACCCCCGAACGTTCCCACGTGGTGCACGAGGCCCAGGACACGTGACGGCCGGCGTCGCAGTGCCCGTCCTCGACTTCTCCGCACGTCCCGACTTCTGCTTCGTGCGCCTTTCTTCAATGTATGGGCAGCGGCGGAAGTTGGCGGCGTGGGGGCCGCCGCAGTTGACGCACCGCTTGTCGGCGCCCCGCGGGTGCGTGCAGTGGCGCGTGTCGTGTGCGCCCGCGCAGCGCAAACACGCAGACGTCGCCGTGCAGTCACCGGCCACGTGGCCGATCTTTTGGCAGCGGAAGCACTGCACAAACTTCCGTGCCCGCCGTCGGCGCTGCTTTCTACCCGCGCCTGCCAAGGCCATCACCTCGGCAGCGAGGTGGACTGACGCCGCTAGAACGCCACTTCGTGGCTGTCCCCGTCGATTCCTTGTCGCAGCTTGATTTGCCACTCCGGTGAGAGTTGCTCGCTGTTTACGCGGCTAAGTGCAGCAGCGGCGCGACGCTCCTCTCCTCATGCTGGCGAGTCAGCTACCTACCGAGGCGAGGCGGTGCTCGTCCTTAAATAGACACGCGGACGGATATTTTCGTGCACAGCGGACGGGAGTAGGTTCCGTTTTGCTATCGCCGCCTTCGGGCGTAGAGGCCTGTGGATTGCTCGCGCCGTCCGCGGTGGCCGAGGTGACTGAGGCGCTCCAGTCGCGGTCAGCACGGCCACTACGGTCGGGGGTTCGAATCCCCCCTCGGGCATGGATATTTGTGCCGTCCTAGTTCGTAAGTAGTTCATAAGTAGTTTGTAAGTTTAGGGACTGATGACCCCGTAGTTAAGTCCCATAAGCTTAACAAACATTTGAACATTTTGATTTGGATTGCTCGCCTTGCTGCCCGGCAACCCGCAACGCCTTGGTGATGCGCGTGTTGCCGCTGTTGTAGGCAGACAGGACAGTTACTATACTCATCTTTTCCGAATTCCGAGAGGTGTAACAGTAGAAAAGATATTAAGACTAATTTCATCTTCATTGAATTTATTAACCACAAATGTACAAGTGACGATTTCGGACTTGACTGATGGCATAGCTTTATGGCCCTTTCCTCCCATCAACCAACCAACAATTTCAGACTTTAGATTCCAGACTAGACTGATTACAGACTAACTAAATGAGACAGAATAAGTAATTTAATGAATCCTTGGCGCACAGCGTCTACTATAAATAATTTTGGTAACAATGTTCGTTTAATTATCTACGTTTGGTTACAAACAAATAATTAAAACTTTTAAATTAACACAGATGCATGTTATATGATACATTCATCGCTTACAGAAATTTTTGGAAGCGGCGGAGGGCATTGAGGCGCTATGCTGCGATCGGCGATGCCATTCCCGGTCGGGGGTTCGAATCCTCCCTCGCGCATGGATGTTTGTGCTGTCTTTAGTATAAGGTAGTTCATAAGCTGTTTGCAAGTTACGTTCCATAAGCTTCACAAACATTTGAACAATTTTTAGAAACTTTAGATACATATCTCAAAGTGATTATCAGGAATTAAATCGGCTGAATACATCCAAAATTACACTATGTAGGTTTGATACTATGTATTATTTGTCGGGACACTAATTGGTCATTTAACTTATACTTTGAGGTCTGAACATCATTAATGGTACACTTGGTTTTCATAACATTGCATATTTGTCCTGATTTAATAAATTCGTAATATGTGACTAACTTTAATTATTTTCTATTGAACTGATAATCGGAATAACAATACTTTAATACAATGGATTCGCGAATATTCTATCGTTGAAAATAACGGATGTACAGATATTTCGAACAAAATCGTTAATTATGTCGTATTTTAACTTAACAAATGCCATATAACTCCGATCAATGTCCAAAATTACAAACGGAAAATTATGAATTGAAAGGTACAAGAGGTATCGTAGATCAAGCTATAAGTACTGTTTTGAAAGAAAGGTAGATGGGAAAAGAATCAGGGTATCGGATGGAGTAATAGAGAATGAATGGTATCGAGTTGAAGCATAAAGTCTTACTCTAGTCACCACAAACGCCGTGTGCGACTTTCTCTTATCTCGTCTAACTTTACAAAGCGACTAGGTCGTAGCCATTTACTCCATCCAAAATCTCTTCACAGATTGTGAGGTGATGGATCGTCTTCCCCAATTTTCACTATCGTAATACTAGTGCACCTTAAACTGTCTCTCGCATTTTATAATGTTTATGCCAAAATATTTACATAATACAATTCTTGTCAAATTTTATAATAAAGTAGTTTCTTTATCTCGTTATCTTAGTTGCATTCTTCGTATATACTATGTGTTTTTAAATTTGTATTCGGTCTACTCGCGGTGTTGTCTCTTCTTTACATCTCACTGCTGTTTTTCCGACTTGTTAGCTGGGTTGGTTGGTTCCTGACGTGTGTTTTTCGGTTTGTACGGCACTTTTCGCCTGTTTTTGTGGTGTTTCTTCTGTTTAATTTATTATTATTTCAGTTCAAACAGGCGAAAAGTTCCGTACACTACCGGAAAATGTACGTCAGATACCAAACAAATTCAGACAACAAGACGGAAAACAGTAGTGAGATGTAAAGAAGAGACAACACCTTGAGTAGATCGAATATCAATTTAAAAATGCATAGGACTAACGTGCACAAAGATTTGTTTTTAAAACTGTTTTTAATCTATGTATACAAACCTGTACAACCTTTATATCATTTACAGTCCACTGAAGATGCTTTTAAAATAAAAAGCTAAACGCATCTGGTGTAAAACAAATGTCCTTCATTTCAGTCGGCATAAGATGTATTACCTATTATAGACAATTTTGTTCTTCTAATTTTTAGAGATGATTTCATACAAACAAATAACGAACTTCCTTTACAAACAGTAGAAGAAACGCAAAACGACAGAAGTAACATGTAGTACACTTATATACTACAACGCTGTGGACTTCCGAAAACTTTGAAAAAGGCGCTTCTTATACCCCCACTACAAGCCTGAGAGTTATGCGCATGCGCGAGTCTGCTGCATGAGCTGCAGGGAAAATTTCCTCCTGCAGCTCCTGCCTGCATGAGCTGCAGGCCTGCAGCTCTTCGAACAGCCGGCAGACTTCAGGCAGGCTGCAGGAGCGGCGCCTGCAGCTCTTCAAACGCGACTTTTCGTACTGCGCATGCGCTGCAGCATGAATGCCGCTCTTCAAACGGACCTATGGCTGTAGCAGATCATTTTATCTGCAATGCGCATGCGCAAAACTTCTCTGAAGGCAACATACGCCCATCATGGTTGTTTTTACCGTATTGAAGATGTATAAAAAAATACGACATATTTTGTAAAATTTCAGCAGCCTTTCTGCATGCGTAAGGTAACGGAACGATTTTCCTACAGTCGCCTAACAGCGCACTTAGTTATTTACTGTGCTTTTGTTTCCGAGACAGGAAATTAAACACTCGATATTTTTTATAACAGGTATTTTTGAAATACATGTTTTCATTTTAAATGGCGGTACCACAGAGGTACACTGCTCACCGATTACCAGAGTTTCATTTAAGTACGGCATAATACGTACTTGGGAAACGTCATAGTCTGTTCTCTCAGTAATGTCTGATACTAGCATTCAACTGTTTTAGGAAATCGGTATTTCGGTTCTGAACGTCATGTATCATAAATACAAAAATTGCTAGTGCTTCAATTAACCTGGCAGCCTTACATTAAAAATTTCGACATCTTTTTTTATGATTATTACTGAAAAGTATTCTACGTTTCTAGTCTATAACGTTATTAGTTGCTGTAAATAACACAGAAAGACACATTGATAAACTTGCGTCATGTTGTACATTTGTAATACGGAATGCTTAAACGTCATCAGTAAAACCACAATATTACAATTAAAGATTTATATATTTTGTACTACTGAAATCGAAAGCTGGTAGTGAGGCAGAAACCATTGCTAATGTCGACTGGTGTTCGTACCCGCCATAACTGGAATACTGGATACAGAAAATAAATGCAAGCTATTAAAATTAATGACAAGTATCATAGATCATTCGTAAAAAGATAAAAGCTAGTTTTAATTGAAATACTACTCAAACAAAGTTACAACTGCTACTAATCGGCCCTTATTACCATTCGCTCACTTTGATTTATTTTCTTTTTCACATGTAAATTTACTTATTATATTAAACAAAATAAGGGAAATAAAAAGTGTTGAATATGTAAACTCGTTGGTGTACCAGACACTACCCTTCGGTAACTGGAGACGATTCAAAAAATTTATTTTCGAACTTTCAATGCTAAGCAGTAGCTGAAGCGATTGCGGTTCAAAGAATGCAACATCAGTCTGAAGGAGTCTGTCGCACAGTGCAGAGAATTATTATCTTCTGTCTGATCGAAGTGGGCTGTAGACGCCGTTGTGTATTCGGCGTGCTACAAGCTGGAGCTGATGTGGCAGCAATGAAGGTGCACGCTACGTGACTCCAACCTACAGTCACCACAACTCAGCGCTATGGATTCCTAAACCCGAGGGCTAGTATCCGTGGCGGTGTCCGGACACTTGCCACGCCGGACATTTGCCACACTTTTACCTGCTCCGAAGGGTCGGATGTGCCCCTGTTTCCTCCTCCCCCATACCACCCGGCCCGAGAACTCTGTGGACGTTATCCCGACATATGCACACTGGCACAGAGTAACATATCTGTGACACTGGTCGCTTTCGCATTTCGTAGTACGACTGTCAGTATGAAGTTATTACAACGGCCAAGGGCTGGCCTTTTGCCCACTACAATGGTTACGCGATAATAAGGTGTGGATGTGCTTACTCCGTAAACAGGATCATTGCAAGGGAAAGCTGCTTTCGAAGAACGGAGGCGTATTGAACGTAGAGAACACCTGTGAGGACCACCTAACGATGTGACCTTTATAAGATGTAAAAATAAAAAGAGTGTATCAGACCTTAATATCCTTAAATAACTTAATTATGAAGCTAGCTTGTCACAGTTCGGTTCACTAGCGTTTAATCAATACGCGGTGAAATTTCACTCAACGAAGCAAATACATTAAACATCATTCAAATGATCCTCATGCAACCAGAACTTATAGTTAAATCTACCGCTTTTCAATTTGCAACTTTCTATTTAGGTAAAAGCTCCTACAGTTGACACGTTTAGAGAACTTTTTTCTACCTTCTAATATTACGGCCATACCGTCAAAGATCGTGAGTTATAAAATTATTCCTGTAACTTCAGAGCCGCAATTAGCTCCTAGAATATCATTTTCGTTAAACTGATAAGGTACACTTTAGGTTTTAAAAAGAATCTGAACTTTAGAATTGCACCTAAAATACAAAGCCTAATACAGATCTTCTCTTAAGATATTGTTGAAATAATTCCCATCTCTCCAAAATTAGACAAGAATAGAAATAACTTTACAGTAGACGTAGATCTCATGAAGTACATTTAGCTGTAGTCCTTAAAAATTAAAGTTTCTCACCATGTTGTTGATTATCTTTAATCAGGCCAGTAAAAGGTATGGAAACAAGGCAAGGAGCTTACTATTCAAAAATAATTGTTGAAAAAGAATATCATAAACAAATGTATTAGACGTATTTTTCTTATAAATTACAAACTTTTGAAAAAATAGTTTACCATTTCGGCTGCAACATCACCTATTTGATAGGGTGATTTGCTTTGCACCACTAAGGGTATTTATGTAAAAGGTTATGTTTGCAGAAGTTCTCATTTCGAATTGTGGAATATTTAATTCGTTTTATTTGATGAAAGAATTTCTGAAAACTGCATTTAATAACTCCGCTTTAGTGGCACTGTGTTCAGTAATATTGCCGTCGCTATCGCGCAATAAAGAATGTCTATAGACTTTCCGCAACATTTCTACAAAGAGTTTCGTTGTGAAAAATATTAAACGAATGTCGCATTGAATGCTGCACGAAATTTCGAGCTTCAGTAAAACATCGGCAATCTTGGGGATTTTTAATTCGTCTAAATTTTCTGCAAAAGCTTTCTGTTCTGTTTTATGTATCAAGGGGGACCAGTTCAGTATCTTATTAATTTATTTGGTAGGAATTCCTCCAATGTTGTTGATACTATTTCTTTCAATGTAAGCCACATATGGTCTTCACTTACACAGTTAATTTAGAAAAAGTGTAGACTGTCTCCTAGGAAGATGTCAACCGAATTTTTTCTTTTTTTCTTTTTTTTAATAGACATATTTAGCGTTTAGTTTTGGTGAATATCTTTGTTACAGATTTGATTTCACTACAACTTTGGATTCACTTATCCCTGTATCCGTCGTGATGCTCAGGGGTATTTAGGACTAAGCGCTCAAGTGTGTTTTCGATACCATTAACAATTTGAATGGGCTCATTAACTAATTTTTCAAAATAATATCTGAAGATGCATCTGCCACCCTGTCATAAGGTGTATTTTTGTCAACATACGGCTGCTAGATTTAAGTCACTGCCAACTATAATATTGCATGAGTAGTGTACCTATTTGTGTTGAGATTCAAGTTTTTGTATGAACTGTTCAGCGGCTGCATCATGAGAGTGTCGGTAAATTAATATGTTCAAATGTTTTTTAAGCTTAAGGGACTTAACTGCGGGGTCAACAGTCCTTAAATTTACAAACTACTTATGAGCTACCTTATTCTGAAGACGACCCAAACATCCATGCCCGATGGGGGATTCAAACCCCCGACGGGGAACGGCCTCGCGCATCGCAGCATAGCGCCTCAGCGCGCTTGGCCGCTCCGCAGCGGCAGTTATTAATTTATTCCGGTAGTCGAGTATAACATCTGTTCACACTAACTGACAGGAACTATCGAATTCTATGTGTACTTGTGCTTTTTGTTTCTTTTGTAGTGCAGATCTTAGGAATTATGGCATTTGCATTGAAAAACTAGGGTGTTTCCACTGCAACTCAGCTAAACAAGATAGAAAAAAACTGTACTTTACAAGCATAGCATTCTATATTCCTTCATTTCTTTATTTAAAATTTGTACGTCAACTTTAGGTGATCTGTCAAACATTGACGTATTTGTAAACGTATTTTCTGTCATAGATTTGAACATTGTCCCAATTCACTTTATTAACTAATATTTCGCAGTAAAAGAGCAAATTTATGGAGTGTATCGTTCTTCTTTTCTCCTTTTTGTTCACGCAGTTGTGGCAATTAATATATGTACAAATGCAGTGATCAAATTTGAATGATAAGCGAACATTCGAATTATCTTTATATCGTTCCTTTAGTGTTCCTTCCAATGCGATGGACTGTTTCTATCGCAATCAGTAAGTATGAAAGAAACCTACCGTACAAACGGAGGGAGAATGGATCCACATTTGTGGTTGAATAAAACTAATTGCATAGTGACAAAGCTGACGGTATTGCGGTCGTTTGGCAAAAGTTATAAATATTTCGATTTCGGGATATTGAAAAGAAGTTGTACATTTCGGCGAGATGTCGAACAAAAATATTTCTTTCGTATTGGCTGTATCGTGTAAGATCGGAGACGGAGGTTTGGAAGCCAACAGCAGGAGTACGGGGAAGGGCGTCCCTTGCCTGAGGGGCCGCTAATCCGACTACCTGGCCAAGGGTCAGGTGTGGCAAAACTCCAGCGTGGCAAAAGTCCGGCGTGGCAAGTGTCCGGCATCCTCCGTGGTGAGGGCCTTCTTCCCTCTCCTCCTCGGCCGCGTGATCGCCAGGAGGCTAGGCAGGTACCAAAGCTGCCCTTCTCTCCGGCGGTCCTCTCGCAGCACTCCCGGCCGGCGACATCCGCATCTCCCTCATCTCATTTCTGCAAGCTTCAAACTGGCCGCCACGGAATTCACAACTGGCGGGCAGTCGTGCTGCGTCCAACGCTCCACACGCTGCCTCTCCCGCCCTCTTACTTCACGTATTTTCCACCGCCTCATCCACATGCCGCTCAAGATACTGAACTGCATTTTTTTCAAACAGGAATATACACGAAAATTTAATGATAGTTGAATCAATGTAATGATATATACATATTGTAATTCGATATGATACGAGAGACGCTTGATGGAATGCTATTTCCAGATTTTACATGAAATAAAAGTAAAATTTTTCTTACATATGAAAGAGCTACGCGGGCCAAAATTTAAAGGCACGCGGGCCGCGGGTTGGCCACCCCTGTATTAGGGCATTTCAGGAACATATTCCAACGAATTGGTTTCTTCGTACGTTAGTATTAAAACATAATTACTTCTGTACATATTCAAGGACTGTATGACATTAACTGCGAATGGGTAAAGTTGAAAAATGTGTACACAGCCGGAATTCGAACTCGCGTCTCCTGATTTCTAGGCAGTTGCGCTGATCCCTACACCACTGGGGACACAGCGGTCATCACACCTGCACGGAATTAATCAAGCACGCCTCCCACCAGATACAAATCTGCAACTCTACCCTGCCCACTAGAACTCAAATGCGTTGTTACTTAGTACTTATTCCCGTAAGAGTAAAGGCCTAGGAGTGCCTCCGCACTGAAGAAGAAAGGATCACTGCCCGTCATCGGCAAATTTTATAATTAATACCACCAGTTGCAAACGTGAACCAACCGCTGCACTAACTCTTTTATTATACAAAAACATTTTTATTAATTTTCGTACTGTACCTCTCTAGCTCCCAGTCATTTTACTATAAGCAGCCGTCATGTACTTTGGGAGTCTACCTCTTTGTCAGGGGTCTTCAAAGGCAATATTATGAAATTGCTGCACCCACGACCGTTTCGAATGCATCACACACCCCATCTATCCATCCAAGTAAGATCCAATTTTTTTTCAGTATTGCTCATCTTAGCAATATTGAAAATATAGCAGTATTCCCGAAGACATGCAGCTCTATGAATTTATAATGATAGCATCCTCTCGGGTAAAATATACCGGATGTCATATAGTCCCACATTCGGATCTCCGGGCGGGGACTACTCAGGAGGATGACATCATCAGGAAAGCCGACACTGGCATTCTACGGATCGGAGCGTGGAATGTTGATCCCTTTATCTAGTAGACAGGTTAGAAACTTTAAAAAGAAAAATGGATATGTTTAAGTTAGATATGGTAGGGATTACTGAAATTCGGTGGAAAGAGGTACATGATTGCTGGACAGGCGAGAACAGGATTATAAATAAAATAAATCAGTTGGGGGTAATCCAGAAGTAGGTCTAATAATGAATAAGAAAGTAGGAATATGGGTAAAGTACTATGAGCAGCACAGTGTTCACATTATCGTAGTCACGATAGATACGAAGCCAGCACCAACGACACTAGTACAAGTTTATATGCCCACTAGCTCTGCCGATGATTAGGAGATCGAAGAAATGTTTGAGAAGGTAAAATAAATTATTCAGACAGTGAAAGGATAGGGGAACATAACTGTGATGGGGAACTGGATTTCGATAGTGGAAAAAGAAAGGGAAGAAAAAATAGAAGGTGAATATGGACTGGGAAAAAGGAATGAAAGAGGAAGCGGTCTGGTAGAATTTTGAACGAAACGTAATTCAATCATAATAAACACTCGGTTGAAGAATCATGAAAGAAGGTTGTATACGTGGAAGAGACCAGGAGACACCACAATATACCAGATAGATTTTATAATGGTTAGACACAGTTTTCGGAACCAGATTCTAAACTGTAAGACATATCCAATTGCAGATATATACTATGACCATTTCTTATTAGTTATGAACTGTAGACTGAAACTGAAGAAACTGCAGAAAGGAAGGAATATAAGGCAATGGGATCTGGGTAAATTGAAGGAACCTGAAGTTCTTAAGAATTTCATAGGCAGCAAATGACAGGAACTGGAGAAAATAAAAGAGTAGAAGAGGAATGCGTAGCCCTGAGAGATGAAATAGTCAAGGCGGCAGATGACCAAGTAGGTAGAAAGGCAAGGCCTACAAAAATCTTTGGATATAACAAAAAATACTAAATTTAATTGATGAAAAGAGAAGATATAAAAATGCAGTCAATGATGCAGATGAAATGAGATTGACATGAAATGCAGAATGTCTAAGGAAGAGTGGCTAGGGTCCAAATGTAAGTCTGTAGAAGAATGTATAACTAGGGGAAAAATAGATACCGCCTACAAGAAAATAAAGGAGACATTTGGAGACAAGAAAGATAGCTGTATGAATATCAAGAATTCAGATGGAAAACGAATTATGGGTAAAGAAGGGAAAGCTGAAAGGTGGAAAGAGTACACAGAGGGGCTCTACAAAAGAAACGAACTTGCAGACTATATTGCCCACAGTGGAAATACACTGGTGAGTTGTCTTCTGTCATGCAGACGTCTGTTCTTCTGCGGGGCGTCATAGTTGCCGGGGGAGTTGGTTGTGGCCGCTTCATAGGCTGCTGTTTGGCGGCTGCAGCGTTAAGAAGGGAAGAAGAAGTAGGTGAAGATGAAATAGGAGATACTGTACTGAGAGATGAATTTCACAGGGCACTGACAGACCTAAGCCGAAACATGGCCCCTGGCGTAGATGACATTCCCTCCGAGCTACTAAAGTCTCTAGGAAAACCAACCATGACAAAACTACTTCACCTGATGCGTAAGATGTATTAGGCGAAATACCGTCAAACTTCAAGAAAAATGTAATAATCCTCATTCCAAAGAAATCAGGCGCAGACCGGAGCGAAATTTACCGAAGCATCAGTTTAATAAGTCATGGTTTCAAAATTTTAACACGAATTATTTACAGAAGTATGGAAACGCTGATAGAAGCCGACCTCGGAGAAGATCAGTTTGGATTTAGGAGAAATGTAGGAACACGGGGGGGGGGGGGGGTAATACGCACCTTACGACTTCTCTTAGAAGATAGATTAAGGAAAGGCAAACCTACATTTATAGCTTTTGTAGATTTGAAGAAAGGCTTTGACAATGTAGATGTAGATTGGAATACACTCTTTTTAAATTCTGAAGTCAGCAGGGATAACATATAGGGTAAGGAAGATTATTTACAGCTTGTTCATCAATCAAACAGCAGTTATTAGAGTTGAAGGACATGAAAGGGACGCTGTGTTTGGGAAGGAGTAAATAGGGTTGTAGCATTTCTCCAAAGTTATTCAATTTGTACATTGAGCTAGCTGTGAAGGAAAGCAAAGTGAAATTCTGAGAAGGAATTACAGTTCTTCGTGAAGAAATAAAAAACGTCGCGTGTTGCTGATGGCATTGTAATTCTATCAGAGACAGCAAAGGACCTGGAAGAGCAAATGAACGGAATCGACAGTGAGTTGAAAGGAGCGTATAAGGTGAACCTATACAAGAGCAAAACACGGGCAATGGAATGTTGTAGTCTTAGAATATCAGGCGATGGTGAAGGAATTAGATTAGGTAGCGAAACAATGAAGGTGGTACATGAGTTTTGTTACATGGGCAGAAGAATAAAATATGACGATCGCAGTACAGAGGATATAAAATGAAAATTGGCTATGGGAAGAAAAGCGTTTTTGAAAAACAGAAATTTGCTAGCATCGAATATTAATCTAAGTGTAAGGAAGTAGTTTCTGAAGGCATTTGCGGGGAGTTTTGCATAGTACGGAAGTGAAACATGGACGATAAATATTTCATCATACATCTACATAGATACTCTGCAAATCACATTTAAGTGCCTGGCTAAGGATTCATTAACCACTTTCATAACTTTTCTCTACCGTTCCATTCTCTAACAGCGCGCGGGAAGAAAGAACACCTTAATCGTTCCGTTTTCAAATTGATTTCTCCTATTTTATTGGGATGGTCAAGTCTCCCTAAGTAGGTGTGTGCTAGCAAAATACTTTCACATTCAGAGCTAAAAGTCGGTGATTGAAACTTCGCAAACAGATCACGCCGCGATGAATAACGCCTTTCTTTTAATGATTTCCACCCCAATTCGTGCAACATTTCCGTGACGCTTTCCCCCCCCCCCCCCCGTAACGTGATAAAACAAAACGAGCTGTCCTTCTCTGAACCTTCTCAATGTCTTCCGTCAGTCCCACCTGGTGAGCGTCCCACACTAGGCGACAGTACTCCAGGAGAGAACGCACAAGTGTGATGTAGGCAGTGTCTTTGGTGGAGCTGGTGCATCTTCGAAGCGATTCAGATCGGAAGAGGATTGAAGCTTTTGAAATGTGGTGCTACAGAAGAATGCTGAATATTAGGTGGGTGGATCGCGTAACTGATGAGAAGGTACTGATCAGAATGGGGAGAAAAGAAATTTTTGGCATATCTTGACTAAAAGAAGGGATCAGTTGATAGGACACAGACATCAAGTAATCGTGAATTTAGCATTGGAGGGAAATGTGTGGGGCGAAAAATCGCAGAGGGAGAGCAAGACACGAATACAGTAAGCAGATTCAGATGGATGAGGGTTGCCGTTCTTATGACGAGGTAAAGAGGCTTGCTCAGGTTAGAGTAGGGTGGAGACCTGCATCAAACCAGTCTGCAGACTAAAGATTACAACAAAAACAGCCATAACAGATTCGCTGCCCGCTAGGTACAATTACTTGAAATGAAACATTTGCCTGTTGTTCCAATCTGACGAAGCGCTAACCACGCAATTGGACAAAATAAAAACAAAAAAGAACTGCAACAGAGACTGCTGATGGTTTAATAGAACAAGAGTTCTCCCCGAAGTCTGAGATGAGTGACTATCGTAACATATTTAATTTAAAGGCTGCCTAAGACCACTACACTAGTGTTTCGTTGGCTGTTTCCCAGCGCTATCCATATGAACCTGGCTGCTTGATCGTCACTGGAGAATTGCGCAGGCTTTCCCATCTTATATCTTGTTCTAAAACTGCCGGGTGTCGCATAGTACGCTTCTGAAAATGGAGAATCAAAGACTCCTTTATATATCGCTATGGTATCTGCAAATAGAAACGTTCATCAGTGAGTGAGCAAAACCTCTCACGTTAATCAAAGGGAGCTGCTATCTGTTTCTTTGTGAGTTGGGGGTCTTTAGAAATTCTTTCTATTCAGCGCCGTTGTGCTAGTGGTGCGTGGGTGGACTTACAAAATAGCTGTGTAATCTCGACACTGTCCACCCTGTGTATTGCGGTACTCTTCTCAAAGGGCCCTTCAATTACAGATTATGGCACATCTGCTCTTCGAACAGCTGTGCAAACGCTACCTGTCCACACAACCTGTGATTAATATTTCTCTTTCGAACTACGCTACACTGATAATCTGAGGTTACCTGATTGTACTGTCAAACATCTATGCCATTTAACTACAATCCTTTGATAACATGAATCGCGACGTGTTAAACGGGCATTGAATCATCTTGTGAGAAAATAACAAAGAAACAAACAAATAAATAAGTACAACTGTTCGTAATTTTTGATTTAATTTTGAGATGTCAATTCAAACTACAATACCTTGACATTTTCGTAACAACATTTCTCATTTAAGAAGCAATTTAGACTCGTACTGTTTGTTTATAGTTCATAGACACAAACAATTTAATCAGTTCATCTAAAAATCATTTCTTATTCTTTTTATAATCTTAATAGCAGTTTAAATCATAATATTTAAACTGAAAACATTACGTTTTAAAAAAATCGATAGCGTAGTATAATTCTCTTATGACTGAATTTTAAATTCACATAAACCTTTTTTCAGGTAATCAAAATATTCACGGGTGTACTGCCGGTCTATAGTGTCCAACGGACACTATAGACACTATAGACCGGCAGGACAACCCGATGATATTTTGATTATCAAATACGCCGGGAGAAACTCAAGAATCAGGTTTTTTCAGGTATCTAACAATACTTTTAATAATACTTTTAATATTAGGACATTCAAAAATAGAAAAAAAATACATAAACTTTTGCCAATTATTGATGAGGGAGGGAAGGAAGAAGCAAAGGAATGACAGTGGTTCCATTAGGACACTGAAATTAAACAATGGCGCCGAGTGAAAATATGAGCCGAGTCGGGAATCGAACAAGGGTCTCCCGATTCGGACCAGCGGTCGCCTTAACCACCACTTTTTTTTTTTTTTTTTTTTTTTTGACCTCTATAGGTAGTTCTTGTCCTTGCGGACGCTGATCGTGTTTGTTCGTTTTGGTTCTACGTGTTCTTTGGCTCAGCGTTTTTATTACAGAGAGCGTTCAGTCCTCGAACCGGGCGCGCTGAGAAACGGCGCCCGGCACCACTCGGCTACCCGTGTTCGGCACGCGTCCGTCTCAAACCCCCACAAGTCACACGGTATGGCTGTAGCGCCCCTACCGTTCATGCCCTCTTACAGTCGCCATTACGGATTCCCGTTCGAGGTCGAAAGTATGACCGCATCAGCGGTGAAGTATGTTAAGCAAACGCCGTCTTCGCGTGTAAATACTTATCGGTGTGGTGTCTGTTCTTCATATCAGAAAGAACAGACACCCCACCAATATAATAAATAAACTGTTGTTTTTCAGGCTAACACGATATCAACTATTTTACAATAACTGATTTAACTTGTTTCTTCATTCTTCATCTACTCAGGTGACGTTGTTCCACTTACAGGGTGTCCAGAAAACGGCTCCCTGATTTCAAAATTAAAAATCTCGAAAAACAAAGATCGATGAGGTATGCAGTATACGGTATGTTTAGTGTGAAAGCTGTAAGAGATTTATACAGCAGTTTGAAATAATAGTTACAAAAACTGCTAACAGATGGAGCTGTACGCTGTACAGCTCATATCAGCATACATAAGTGAAATAATCGTATGAAAACACCCTTTGCAAACAATCACATCACAATGTTTTCAAAATGTTCACCATTGACAATACAGAGGTGGCACAAACGAAGAATGAAATTCGCCATCGCATTTCGTAGTGTCTCAACCTAAATGGATTCACATGCCACAGAGATCGCCGATTCATGCTCGTCCAGCGTGGCGGGATGCTTCGGGTAGACCATGTCTTTCACTGTGCCCCATAAAAAAAAAAGTCACAGGTAGTCAAATCCGGCCAATCCATGCCTGCACCAGTAAATTTGGGATATTGCAAAGCAATGACTCGATTCCCGAAGTATTCCTCAAGAAAGCGGTCCGATGTGGTCGGGCTCCATCTTGCATAAGCCATTCAGTACCTGGTCGATCCTCTAACGCATGCTCTTTGGCGACAACTTCTTCAAAAATTGCAAAGTAATGTCCACCAGCGACCGTTTCTCGAATGAAAAAAGGGCCAATAATGCCTCTGCTGCATACTGCAGCCCACACAGTAATTTTAGGAGAATACAGGGGTTTCGCTTCACACCAATATGGCTTTTCGGAACCCCAAAATCGCCAGTTCTGCTTATTAACCCATCCATTCAGGTGGAAGCGTGCTTCATCTGTAAACCAGATGCAGCCAACACCAAATCCTTCACTATCAATCATTGTGAGTATCTGATTAGCAAAGGCAACCCTTTGTTGCACAGCTCGTACGGGTATGGCCTGGTGCGTTTGAATTTTGAATGGAAATAAGCGTAGGCTCTTTCTCAGTATTTTCTGCGTGCTGGAACGCTTCAAACCAATCTCAGATGCAAATCTACGGACGGATGACATTGGATTTCGCTGAATAATTCCAGAAACTGTGGCGATATTTTCAGGCGTAACTGCGGTTTGCTTGCGGCCAACATGCGCCACTAGATCATCAGTTACGCAGCCTGTTCGTTGAAATTTTGCGAAGAGCGTACAAATGGTTTTCGCATTGGGTCCTTTTGGAACATTAAATTGTGCTTGAAAACTTCGTCTTGTTGTCGTAGGACTCTCTTCTAACCAGTGGTACTCTAGCATCAGGAAAACGCGTTGTTCAATGGAGTACATGGTTTTAATCTCTTCCTGCGGTACACTAATCTCCTTTCACGTTTCAATAGTGGAACTGATCGCTCTGGGCTTCGGATCACTATTTATACTAGGCGTTACGTATGGCGATTACAGCGCCATCTGTTAACAGCTTTTGTAACTATTATTTCAAACTTCTGTATAAACTTCTTACGCTTTGACGTTGTTCCACTTAACAAAGCTTTGACAAATACTTCAGAAATATTCAGTAACTTCTTGGTTCCGGGGAGTGCACCGCCTTATGTATATTCAAAAACTGTTTAGTAATCTAACGGACGAAACTGCTACGGTCTTCGGTCGCTAGACTAACAAACCACTTGAACTAACTTGCGCTAAGGAGAACACGCCCAAGGGAGGATTAGAACCTCCGGCCGGAGCGACCGCGCAGTCCCTGCCCTGACGCGGCGCCTAGAACCACACGGCGTTTCTCACGTGGCTTCTATATATTCTAATCTGTTATGTGCATTATTCATGTTATTAGCCCGTACTGGCTAAGCTGTGCCAGCGATTTATAATGGTGTATTAACCGAAACCGGTAGCTTTGGGCTACTAAATTAAGCAGATGTGGTGACCATGACATTCTACAAATATTTAACAGCTGTTAAAACCCACCTTTTCAGTTTCCTAAAGTTAGGTCATTATACAAAACGTTACGCCTGAAGAGTTCTTGAATTCCGTACAGTCACTTGTATTTGAAAAAGAGTTAAGTCACTAGACTTAAGCCTGCATACATTGAATGTGGCGAGCGGGAATGGCAGTGCGGTCTAAGGCTCCATGTCACGGATGTGTGGCCGTTCCCATCGGAGCCTAGAGGCCTACCTCGGGCATGGGAGTGTGTGTTGTCCTTGGCGTAAGTTAGTTTAAATAGTTTGGAAGTCTAGAGACAAATTCTCAGTAGTTCGGTTCCACTGCTTTACGATTATTATTTTTTATTATTTATTTACTTGCATTACCTGTAATGACTGAAGTATTTGGTCAATAATTAGCAGTAGTAAAGTCATTTTAACGCTAAAGTTTTTATTTGCATTAACTGCAGTGACTGGAGTATTTGGTTAATAATTAGCAGTAGTGAAGTCATTTTTACTCTAAACGGTTTTTTATGTAATTACTGAAGTACTTGGTCAATGGACTTAAGTCATTTTAACAATTCATTATTAACAGCATTATTTAGTTAGTCATGGGATTATTATAATTCATGTGAAACCTTGCTACCATATGAAGTCCAAATGTTCAAATGTTTGTTAAGCTTATGGGACTTAACTACGGGGTCATCAGTCCCTAAACTTACAAACTACGTATGAACTACTTACGAACTAAGACGGCACATATATCCATGCCCGAGGGGGGATTCGAACCCCCGACCGTAGTGGCCGTGCTGACCGTCACTGGAGCGCCTCAGTCGCCTCGGCCACCGCGGCCGGCACAATATGAAGTTTCTGCTTTGAGCAGCACCATTCCAACAAATTCTCAGTGCAAGGGGAAGTTTACAAACCCAGTACAACAAGAGTGTGCATCTTAACGTGAACATCTACGCAATCAACAGTCGGTCCCGTATAAACCTTATAAATGGCTTTATTAAAAGTAGCCGATTGCTGTTCCCTTCATTGCAAGAATGAACCTATGTATCTGAATAGTTATATGCTTAACGTTAAATCGTTATACGTAAAAGTCAGCATCATTTTTATTACTTGGTGTGAGTTAACTCGATTATACAATTGTTGCTTTTGCGGTTCAATATATGAGCACTTACTGATCCAATTTCCCAAACTACATTATTACGTGTAAACCTCTACATTTCCGAATAAGAGTTGCAACCAATACTGAGTTGAACTTGCGTATTTACTCGTTTCTCGGTTCTTCTGCAACTTTTCCCCTTCACGAACACTAAATCAACTGCTCACTGACATCCAAGACTATGTCCTATAAACCGATTCCTTCTGTTAGTTGTGTTCCAAGTTTGTTTTCTCTACAGTTGTATTCAGTACCCAGTAGCCACCAAATGTAAAATCATTCCATCATCTTCTTGTATGAACTACTTAGGACGATGATTAAATTATGCCTTGTGTAACACCTAGAAGATGGCTTCAGTTTTCATTCCTTTCTCCAGTCAATATTCATCTCATGTTTTTCCTTCTGTTCCTTTTTCCTACTATTGAATTCTAGAGCTCCATCACAATCAAGATTCCCCTACTGACACAGAAAATTATATATTAGAATGTTAGGCAGATTAAGAGACACACCGATTTGCCTTTTTCTTTCTTCTTTTTTGTCGTATTTAAGTTCTTTATTCGGAAATCTTCAAGAAAGGCATAATAACTGTAGAACATTGGTTTCTCTGAAACAAGAATCAAAGTCAGCATTGTATCTTACCAGATCACTTGAACTCATTGCTTTTGCTTATGAAGAAACAGATTACTGAGCAACGTTGTTCATTAGTCTCACACCAACAACGGCACCATACGAGTAATCAAAACACATGTGTATGTGTGTGTGTATTTTCGACATCTGCTCCTAAAGTACTGGACCAATTTCAGTCAAATTTCGTACACATATTCCTTACTAACAGACAACGGTTGTTGTCATGCAGTTCGGAGATATAACGTCATAAACAAATTCTCGAAAATGTGGAACATCATGCTGCAATCATCCACAATTAGTCCTAAACTAATGGACCGATTTCAACCACATTTGGTTAGCATTTTCTTTACTGTAAGGCTACAATCGCTATGGAGGATAACATTCACCTACGACACGCAGTTCGGGAGAGCTGTCGATATAGACAATGAGATTCGAAAAATTCTTTCCCATCATACTACGCAATTTTGTTCATTCACGTTCTGAGAATAAAACCACTTAGCGACTGCCAACAATCTATTCTCATAATTTCAGACCTTTTGGAAACTTTTTCTCGCTGACGAATTCAGTAAATGGATGAGTGGAAAAAAGTTTAGATCTTACTACTTTTTCGATGTAGTTCCTTCAGTTGCATAAATATATCACTAGACAAATTTTAGACACGGGTTTCTTGAATTTTTAAATAAATTGTCACGTCATATAGAATGCCGTAGTTATGATGCAGGAAAACAAGGTACTACCAGACCTGAAAATATACTACATTTAATAGCTATAAGTCTCAACAAATATGAATATCACAATATCCAAATCTAAAGTTGTTAGCTACGCGGTCTTGAGTCACTTCCATTAATATCCTATTTGCTGGAGTATAAGACGCACTTTTTTCCCTACAAAAATTGGTCCAGAAACCGGCTGCATCTTATACGCCGGTTGCCGTTGCCTACAAGTTTTATTTCTTTCAAAGTATTTAAAAACATTGTGTAAAATGCGGGAAATAATGTTTGAAGCGGGAAACTTTTCTTTAAGGTTCTCTGTTCATGTTCGTAGTTTATATTTTACATGTGTACATAGTATGCACCAAAATAGCCGTCGGGAGCTTTATTATGTAGTAAAGGTTATCTGAATTTCATACCTATTTTTAGTGCCAAGCGTAACTGAAACTGGTAACTTCATAGGAAATCTAAAGTTTCGACGTAATTTTATTCATCATAATCGGTCCTGTAAGGCAATCCTGTAAAGGTGTCATTCATTATTTGAATAATGAAACACTCCTCTCGTATTTTTCCATGCCTCGCCTGACGATATTTGAGAATTTATTCGCATTCTCAAGTGCAAATATATACACTAGTATTTTTGTGACGTTTGCGCAGCGTCCGCGGCTGACAGTAGTATTTTTGATGTTGTAACATTCTGTGCTACACACAGTGCACCGACCAATACACAGACGTAAGCCATTCTTCATTCTCACAGTTTATGGAACATCACAAAAATACTTACATAAATATTTGCGCTTCACAATTAATTCTCAAATCGCGTCATGTTAAACATGAAAACTCCTTACGGCCTACTCGTCGCTGCAACCAGGTGGCAATTTCGTAAGCCTGTACGATACGCTCATCAACCATGCGCCATTGTCGGCGCCCACTGTAAACAGCGATAGGCGAAATATCCGTTTGAATAAGCACAGCCTCTCAAGAAACTTGACTTTGTAAAGTTTATGAACACTACTTGAAGGTACTGCCTTAGGTATTTGATGTACATGACAAAGGTATTATAATTATACTAGCTCCAAATGCGGCGTTGTCCGGATATTTATTCAATCTACACTCCCATAGTCCACTTCCCGTTTTCTCAACCAAAAAAAAAAAAAATGTTCAAATGTTTGTAGAACTTATGGCACTTAACTACGGGGTCATCAGTCCCTAAGCTTACAAACTACTTATGAACTAGCTAAGACTAAGGACGGCACAAATATCCAAAAATGTTGAAATGTTTGTTAAGCTTATGGGACTTAACTACGGGGTCATCAGTCCCTAAACTTACAAACTACTTATGAACTACTTACGAACTAGGACGGCACAAATATCTATGCCCGAGGGGGGATTCGAGCCCCCGACCGTAGTGGCCGTGCAGACCGTGACTGAAGCGCCTCAATGTGGTGTCGCACAAGTCCAAAGTGCGCGCCACCTACTTTCGCCGCTCGCCGCCATGCACGCACGGCGCGGCGTTCTTACGACGTCAGCCACGAGCGCCCTCTGCTGCAACTCAGCTCGTGGCCACCACTGAACGACATCGTTCATTTGGGACTGAGATAGGAACCAGTTAAGACCTTCGGAATCAGATAGGCACCAGTGAAGACTTGGCTATCGGACAGGCACTAGGCAGGCCTCTAGCTCAACTATGTATCAGCCTTCTGCAGTACTGAGCTATGTAAAAGTTAAGTATTGTATAAATACTGTGCAATATATATCTCGATCTAATTTACTCTAGTGTTTCTAGTGTTTCTAGTTTCTGCTGTCCCACTGGCTGCTCACCTCCGTAACTGCAATAGCGTGCTACCTTTATTCCTGTGTCGGTCTTCCTACTCGGCCACCGACACCTACGACAGAAACGAGACACAAAAGCGGCGAGGAGGCTGGGACACAAAAGTGGCGACGAGGATGGGATACAAAACTCAATCCCCTCGGCCACCGCGGCCGGCGCCTTTTTCTTTTCTCTCTCTCTCTGTATCCATCTCTTTCTCTCCCTATCTCTGTTTGTTTCCACCTTTCCCTGTCTCGGCAAAGTTTCTGCAAGATTGCCTCTGTTATGTACTATACAAACAGTAATGTACCAAGTGACCTTTCTCTTGGTTTAAAGATCATGTTTACAAAAATTTATCAAGATGGGAGCAAAACTGTGCATTTTGTCGAAGTTCGCACGTTAAGTATCCTCTATCGTGCACCGAATCAAATTTTATGCAAACAGTGATATTCCTCTTGTTTTTAAGGTAAAGTGTGCACAATTTCATCAATATCGAAACAAAACTACAGATTTTTATGCGATGGAAACACAGGGTCACATTGAAAAACGTACTTTATTGTTCTCAAATTTTCCAGTTTTATTTCATACAACCTTTGTTCTGAGAATAACGAAAACAGCAAAAAAGGATCTATGAAATCGGTCTGGCCGTTCCCAAGTTATGGTGCGACCAAGGCATTTAGGGATCCATTTCTATGTAGCAAGGTACCCTCCGCCATGCACCGTATGAAACTTTAGGTAGACGGTGACGTTCCTCTTGTTTTGAAGGTCAAGAGTGCAAAATTTCGTGTTGAATGGGATGATACTGTAGATTTCGTCAGTCTGTACGAAAAGTGTACTCCGTCATACACCTTAATTCTGTCCTATCGCAAAATACTTTCTTAGCTGACGCCTTCTACCTAAAAACTACATACCGGCAAAATTCCAGCTTCATAGGTGGAATAGTATTAGAGATTTCGTGTTTAGTCAGTGAGTGAGTGAGTGAGTCAATGACCTTTCGCTTTTATATATATAGATATCTCCTGAATTATGTGTTCCACAAAAACATTATTTACCTGATTCGTAGAGTGCAAATTTTGGAAACTGCCTGCGAAATGTGTTGTAAATGGAGTTGTTTGTAAAGACTTAGTGAATTATAACCTCATGCTTATTAGAGAGAATTTTCATGTACTTTATTGTATTTAAGGTCAAGGCACCGCCGGCCGTGGTGGCCGAGGTGACTGAGGCGCTCCAGTCACGGTCAGCACGGCCACTACGGTCGGGGGTTCGAATCCCCCCTCGGGCATGGATATTTGTGTCGTCCTAGTTCGTAAGTAGTTCATAAGTAGTTTGTAAGTTTAGGGACTGATGACCCCGTAGTTAAGTCCCATAAGCTTGACAAACATTTGAACATTTTGATTTTGTCAAGACACCTGAACTTTATATCGTCATACGATATTATTTTGAAGCTGCTTCCAACGGTGTATATGTAAAATGTCTGCAAAATATGTCGTGAATAGAGTTAGTGGGAAAGACGTAATAAATCAAAACGTCATGTGTGATGAGGCGATTTTTCATAAAGCTAATTGTTTATGTCTCCATATCTCGTGAACTGTGTGTCGTACTGTGATAAAGTTTCGAACGTACGTTCAGTGGTATGTTTGTATACTGTCTGTAAGATTTGTCGCAAATACAATTAATAGTGTAACAGTAATAAATTGTAACGTCATGCCATATGCCTTAACTTTTCCCTTTCATCATTTTGATGGGGGCATCAGCAAGAAAAAGTTTCCTAAGAGTTTGAAATTATGTTTAAAGTTTGTTGCAAGTCGCTAAGTGCTTTCCTCCTGAAATAAAAATTCAAATGTTTGTACAACTTATGGGACTTTCATATGATGCTATCCACGCTGAGACCTAGTGAATGCTTGGTCGTAGCCGAGTTCTGACCTAGTAACTGACGGGTAACTGACAGGCCATCCAGACATATGTTGGCCTAGATACAGCCGCTTGTAGCGGGCACACATCTTTGGTTACGCCCTCCAGGATGCACGGCGCCTGCTTGCGATTGGCTTTCGGTCGATCGCTGCCTTTTCCGATTTGTTTACACTTAGAGCGGGCATGCGGAAGTACACAGCGCCGACCTCGTGCTCACCGGCGCGTTACGCGACACTACACAGTGGAATTGAATCAAAGTTATCTGCTTCCCGGCATCTGTATCATACTGTTCCAAAATCTGTTCTACTTGGTGGAACGACGGATCTGACATTTTTAGAATCTGTTCCCTAAGTCTACCGTAAGGAATATTATAGACAAGAGCATCACGTAACATGACATCTGAATACAAAGCTCCACAGAATCATTTAAATTTACACTTTCTAGAGAGACCTTGAAGATCTGTAATCCATTGCCTGTATGTTTGGTTCAGATTTTTCCTACAGTGAAGAACTGATGTCTTGCAAATGTTTAAATGTTTGTTAAGCTTAAGGGACTTAACTACGGGGTCATCAGTCCCTAAACTTACAAACTACTTATGAACTAGCTAAGACTAAAGACGGCACAAATATCCATGCCCGAGGGGGGATTCGAACCCCTGGCCGTAGTGACCGTGCAGACCGTGACTGGAGCGCCTCAGTCACCTCGGCCACCGCGGCCGGCCTCCTGAAATAGTAGTCTCATAAAGTCACACTATGACTTGGCACAAGATGGGGAAGTTTTCATTGCTTATGACGTCATATCTCCTGTACTATCGGCCCTATCGCAAAATACTGTCTTAGGTGATGTATTCTAACTGTAAACTACATTCCTGCCAAATTTCGGCTTCATAGGTGAAGTAGTTTTCGAGATTTCGCGTTTAGTCAGTGAGTGAGTGAATGAGTGACCTTTCGCTTTTAAGTAGATAGAGATTGCAAAAGATGTGTTAGGTGTGATTTACTTTTTTTCCTAAAAAAATGTGTCTTAAAAGTGAGGTGCGTCTTATACGCCGGTGCATCTTATATGCCGGCATACACGGTATTTGTATACATACATTTGGAGCTGTATTTGACGTGATACACACTACATTACCGTCTGTTGTATGTTTATTGTTACACAACTGACATGTCGCGCATTTGTCTCTGAAGCTGTGTGCAGGAAATATGGGGCAAATAGAACGATCGTTTCAGAGCCGAAAGTGACAAATAGCCTCCCCTCCCCCCTCTTTGGCGGCCTGTGTATGTGGCCGCGGTCCTGTGGGAAACCAATCCCTTTCCGGCCTTCCCGCGCGCATTGTTCGGGGAGAATTAATTACTGTTCTGGTGGAGAGCTTTGTCCCCGGCTTCCTGGAAGTTTCACTCTGTGATGGAAATTGCGGTGCCGGCAGAGGTCCAATCCCATTACCCACGTGCTCGTCGGCCTCGTTTATTCCGCGACCCACGTGGTGCACGCGTGGTGGGGGCGTGGCAGAGGCGCGTCCGCTGTCCGCTACAGGGGACACGGCGCTCACCACCAGGGCGTAGGGATGGCGGTTATCGCTGAAACAACCGGTTTTCGGTTATACCGGTTCTTTTCATCTCCAGTTTAACCGCACCGTAAAAACTGCTCAAGATGACCGGTTTAACCGGTTTTCGGTTTTTTATTGCTATTATTCCCAGTAGAGTTCCACCGAAACTTACGAAATTTAGTTAAAATTTTGGTATATTTACGTTATACGACAAATCACTAGTCGTTCCATATTGTGCAAGATCCCCTCCCAATACTACGCCTTCTTGAGTGTGTGTAGGCCTAGCCAGGAGGCCGTAGAAGATGATACACGAAGCATACAGATTTACTGGCCTAGTATTTCCATCCGGCAGTTGCGAATATTGACCAGTCACAAAATTAAGGGTTGGGTTGTTATTCCAAGCTTATAATAAATCACTTACATAATAGGTATATGAATCGAATTTATCTTCTTTCCAAGGAACATTTTGGATGCTTTCTCCTTAAATGACACAGCATGTTTGTAATATCTCCACCCGTTTTCAGCTTTCCAAAGCAAATGGAGCATCGACCTCACTGCTGCCGTACTTCGTGAAGTATTTCCACACTTGGGCTGGTGCCATTTAAGACACAACTGATGTCTGGCGACGACAGCAAGGAACTGCCGCATGACCAGACGGAGGCAAGTCTTGTACACTGCCGGTGCACGCGCGTCGTCTAATAGGCCACGCCACACGGCAACAGGTGCATCGACGTCTCAGTAGCTGCACCAGTTCTTAAGTTCTTATGCCACGCGTTTCTCACTGCCGGGTTTCTTCTTAAATAAACACCGATCGCTTTTCTTAGTTTCTGCGATGACCTAATAGTTCACACATCAGTAGAACTTTTAGTAATAGCCCTAAATAGTAGGGTCTACTAGTTTTCATTTTTTTTCATTATTTCCAAAAAACACATTTTGATCCACTACTAGAGGAAGTAGTCGTACCGGATTTTTTACCCAGTTCTTGGCAATAACTAAGAAAAACCGGTTACAACCGACACGAAATAAATACCGAAAAAACGATTATTCAAAACTAAAATACCGGTATCGGTTTTAACCGGTCGGTTTTTCCCATCCCTACCAGGGCGACGTCTTCTCTAGCGTAATCCGGCGTTTTAAGACAAACAGAGGATACGTGAGGTGTAAATGTTTCTTAGAGTGCAAACAAAACACAGATCAACACATACTGTTTGAGAAGCGATAACAAATTTTCAAATGTTTGTAGAGCTTATGGGACTTAATTACGGGGTCATCAGTCCCTAAACTTACAAACTACTTATCAACTACCTTATACTAAGGACGGCTCAAATATCCATGACCGAGGGTGGATTCGAAACCCCGACCGTAATGGCCGTGCAGAACGTGACTGGCGACCCGCACACCGCTCGGCCACCGCGACCGGCTAGCGATAACAACTGAATGAAACCAATCAGTTAACTGGGTGTATGCTGCTGGTAGAGACCGTGAGAGATCGCTAATCCAGTACGATCGCCGTTGTTGTTGGCCAGAAGCTAAAAACAGCAAATAATATTATTAGAAAACCGGCGTTAAGTTCTTGGAGGTGCAAATGCATTCACAAGGAAAACTACCCAAGTGTTACTTTCCGATTCTTATGAAATTTGGAAAATTCGCGATAATTTAGAGAATTGTGAAGTGATTTTGATAAATCAGCCTAGGCATATTGGAGGGGAGTGACAATTAGGGTGCCAACTAACCCTAAAGTGACCAATTTTTTGTGCTATTAATTGTTTTGATGTATGGAAGGTGTGAAACAGTCCTTCCAAAATTGGAGCTAAAATCGAAATTCGCGATAACTTACAGATTATGAAACGATTGTAATTATGTTTGGTACGAAAGTATCTTTTGATAAAAGACGAACATCGGCCTGGGTATATTTCAGGGGGAGTGAGAATTAGGGGGGGGGGGGCAACTACCCCTAAAGTTATCAATTTTTGTGCTATTTTTTTTTTAAATTTAATCGAAGTAGAATCTATGAAAACTTCAAAAGGAAGGCGAATTATATATATATATATATATATATATATATATATATATATATATATATATATATTCCGCCCTTGTATTGCCGCGCTCTTTTGATACTGCCCATGAAACACCCTGTGAATCTATATCTTGAACCGTTTCATCTCTTCAATATAGTGGTACTTAAAGTCGCTGAATCCTAATCTGAAATCAGATTCTCAAAATTCAATATGGTTGATCCAGGCATAGCGGGCGAAAACTCGAAAAATGCTTGAATACACAGAAAACTCGACATGAGACTTTCAAAATACTGTAAATTGAACGTTTGAAATAATAGTGAATACAAATAATAGTGAATACAAACAATGAATCGTGTCCTGACACACGAAAAGACGATTGTGAGTGGCAAGGTGACTCACCCTGATGAGGCAGCGGGAAGAGGTGAACATCCGACCATGAGACCTCCACGCGGTACATCACGGCCAACGATAACGCCGGCGGTTAAAGCCAATACATATTTGTAACATGTTTTATTCACTTGTATTCACTATTACTTCAAACGTTGATTGTGCCGTATTTTGAAAGTCGCATCTCGAGTTTCTGTCTATTCAAGCATTTTTTCGAATTTTCGTCCGCTGTGCTGATTCAACCATATTGAGTTTTGTGAATAGGATTTCAGATTAGGATCCAGCGTCTTTAAAAACCAATATGTTGAAGAGATGAGACAGTTCAAAAATATAGATTCACAATGTGTTACATGGGCACTATAAAACGACCACGGCAATATAATTATTGTTTACACCCCCCTCCCCCCAATATTGATATATAAAACAAACCATAAACACTTATTATTTAATTCGCCTTCCTTTTAAAGTTTTCATAGATTCTACTTCGATTAAATTAAAAAAAAATAGCCCAAAAATTGGTAACTTTAGGGGTAGTAGCCCCCCCCCCTAATTCTCACTTCCCCTGCAATATACCCAGGCCGATGTTCGTCTTTTATCACAAGATACTTTCATACCAAACATAATTACAATCGTTTCATAATCTGTAAGTTATCCAGAATTTCAATTTTGGAAGGACCGTTTCAACCTTTCAATACATTTTTCCGCCGCCAAAATTTTTAAAAAATACGTGTCCCATAGTTTTTCATGTATTGTAACGTATCCAAATTTTATAAAAATCGAAAAGTGACACTTGGGAAGGTTTCCTTGTGAGAACGGCAGCAACATCTACACCACTACAGAATACTGTACTTTGGTCTGGAAGAGAAGTCACCACACCATCAAGGTAGACGTGCAGCTCCACGACACCATGCGGATGATCACCGTGCTCTCCTCAAGGCATTTGATACAGTTCCCCACAGCCTTTTAATGAACAAAGTAAGAGCATATGGTCTATCAGACCAGTTGTGTGATTGTATTGAGGAGTTCCTAGATAACAGAATGCAGCATGTCATTCTCAATGGAGAGAAGTCTTCCGAAGTAAGAGTGATGTCAGTGTTGTGGGTCAATTACTGTTCACTATATATATATATATATATATATATATATATATATATATATATATATATATATATATATATATATATATATGACCTTGCGGATAACATCGGAAGTTTACTGAGGCTTTTTGCGGATGATGCTGTAGTATAAAGAGAGGTTTTAACAATGGGAAATTGTATTGAAATGCAAGAGGATCTGAATCGAATTGACGCACGGTGTAGGGAATGGCTATTGAATCTCAATGTAGACAAATGTAATATGCTGCGAATACATAGAAAGAAAGATTCTGTATCATTTAGCTACGCTATAGTAGGTAAGCAACTGGAAGCAGTTAATTACATAAATTATCTGGGAGTAGGCATTAGAAGTCATTTAAAATGGAGCGACCATATAAAATCAATCGTCGGTAAGGAGATGCCAGACTTAGATTAATTGGAAGAACCCTAAGCAAATGCAGTCCGAAAACAAAGGAAGTAGGTTACAGTACACTTGTTCGCCCACCGGTGTGGGATCCGTACCAAGTGGGGTTGATAGAGGAAGTAGAAAAGTTCCAACGGAGAGCAGCGCGCTTTGTTGCACGATCATTTGGTAATCGAGAAAGCGTTACGGAGATGATCGATAAACTCCAATGGGAATCTCTGCAGGAGAGACGCTCTGTCGCTCGGTACGGGCTTTAGCCGAAGTTTCGAGAACATGCCTTTACCCAGGAGTCTTCAAAAAATGTTCAAATGTTTGTAAATCTATCGGACCAAACTGCGTGGTCATCAGTCCATAGCTTACAAACTATTTAAACCTAGGTAAACTAACCTAAGGACAAACACACACATCCATGTCCCAGGGAGGACTCGAACCTCCACGGCGAGCAACCGCGCGCTCCGTAGCGAGACGCTTTAGACAGCTCGGCTACTCCACCACAGCACCGAGGAGTCTAGCAGTATATTGCTCCTTCCTATGTATATCTCACGAAGAGATCATGAAGATAAAATCAGAGAGATTAGAGCCCACACAAAGGCATACCGACACTCTTTCTTTCCGCGAACAATACGTGACTGAATTAGGAAGGTAGAAGCGATAGTGGTACTCAAGTTACCCTCCACCACACGCCATCGGATGGCTTGCGGAGTATGGATGCAGATGAATGAAAACAATCAGTTAACTGGATGTATGCTGCTGCTGGCAGAGACCGTGAGAGATCGCTAATCCAGTACGATCGCCGTTGTAGTTGTTGGACAGAAACTAGAAACACCAAGTAATATTATTAGAAAACTGGAGTTAAGTTCTTGGGGCTCAGATGCAGCCACAGTGACAAGGAAAACTTACCAAGTGTCACCCTCCAATTTTTATGAAATTTGGATATGTTGTAATACATGAAAAACTATGGGACACGTTTTTTTTTTCTTTTTTAGGGCGGTAAAACATTTAAGGGGTGAACCTCTCTCCAAAATTTTGGCTCGAATAGAAAATTCGCGATAACTTAGAGATTAGTGAAGCGATTTTAATTATTTTTGGTATGAAACTATCTTTTGATAAGAGACGTACATCAGTATATGTATATTTGAGGGGAGTGACAATTGTGGGGCCAACTTTTCAGCTATCGGCCATGGCCTTCTTCAGAAAATAGAATACTCACGCACACGCACACAACACAGTCAAACAACCATCACCTCCAGGTGCCGCACTTCGAAGTGCGATATATAAAACAAACAAAAAAACACTTAATTTTAATTCTCCTTCCTTTTAAAGTTTTCATAGATTCTACTTCGATTTAAAAAAAAGCACAAAAAATTGGTCACTTTAGGGGCAGTTGTGCCCCTAATCGTCACTTCCCTTGTAATATACTTAGGCCGATGTTCGTCTATTATCAAAAAATACTTTCATACCAAACAACATTACAATCGCTTCACTAATCTGTAAGTTGTCGCGAATGTACATTTTAGCTACAATTTTGGAGGGACCGTTTCACCCCTTCAATACGTTTTTTCGCCGCCGAAAAAAAAATAACAATAATGAATAAAAAATACGTGTTCCATAGTTTTTCATGTATTATAACGTATCCAAATTTCATAAAAATCGGAGAGTGACACTTGGGTAGGTTTCCTTGTGAGAACAGCAGCAACATCGATAGTCCACACCACTCCAGAATACTGTACTTTGGTCTGGAAGAGAAGTCACCACACCATCAAGGTAGACGTGCAGCTCCATGACACCATACGGATGATCACCGTGCTCTCTGTCATCGCTAATACAGCTACACCAAAAACAAGAAGACAAAAGACATAATCGAGCTAGGTGGCGCAGTGGTAACGCACTGGACTCGCATTCGGTAGGATGGTGGTCCAAATCCACACCCGGCCATCCACATTTAAGTTTTCTGTGATTTCCTTAAATCACTCCAGGCAAATGCCAGGATGGTTCCTCTCTCTGGACACGACCGATTTCCTACACCATCCTTATCAAAAACTCCGAGCGTTAGCTCCGTCTCTAATGACCAAGCTGTCGACGGTACGTTAAACCCTAAGATTACTTCCTTGCTCCACAATAGGCATCTGTTGAAGAATAAAAAAAAAAATAGTAAAAACAAATAAAGGAAAAATTTTACCTATGCGGTACGTGATTAAAAAATGTGTCAAATTACCGTTTGAAATCACGGAAGCCGATATGGAATAACTGGTATATAAGAGAGAACTGGAAAAAGGAGTAGGATAATTCATTCAGTAATCATCACCTCATAAGTGAACCCTCAGAAGCACTTTTCAACTTCGCAAGGAAAGACTGAACTAAGCTCAATCACATCCTTAGTGACCATACATGATAATAAGATGCAAGGCCATACTTTATAAGTGGGAACTGGTGGACAGACCAAGTTGTGATTGTGGAGCACCTGAGCAGACGGTGGACCACATCATAAGATATTGCCGAGGTAGAAAATATAGTGGCTCTGCTGAAGACTTCATAAAAACTACACATCAGGCTATGAAGTGGATTCAATATCTGGCCATTGATGCGTAGCTAACAGCTTGTCTCGCTTGATACATGTCATAATTCCATTGCTATGTCATACATACAACATTGTTCAGTGAAATGCACTGAAAATGTGCTCTTGTACAATCTTTTACTTATATTTGTAAGCTTATTCTTTGTGTAATTATATTTGTATATATGCTGCTTTCATATTCCCGCGAGTATTCCGACGGCACGCGGTAGGCATCACAGATCGCTGTGCTTGCGGTCCCCAGTTCAAATCCCGCCACGGGCAGGAAAAATTATTTCTTTGTATTACTATTTCTAGAACGTTCTACATGTTTCTTATGTTTCCTCGGTTCATTTACACGGTTGAGTGGCCAAGAATTCTTAAGGCGCCTTGTTGAGGAGCTTGCCGTTGATCGCCGTCGGGGCTTCAAGTCCTCCCTCTCGCATGGGTGTTTGTGTTGTCCTTAGCGTAACTCACTTTCAGTAGATTGTAAGCCTATGGACTGATGAACAACGAAGTTCCTTAGATTTACAAACATTTCTTATTTACTTATTTATTTTACTTTTTCTAATTTATTTATTTATTCATTTTTTTATTTAACCCTCCCCCCCTCCCCCCCCCCCCACACACACAGAAAGGGTACAGAATTGCCGAATCTTGGTTGGAGAAATGACGTGTTAAAGTCAACGTCGACAAGTGTGAGGCAGTTCTGTTCACACGCAGACCGAAACACCTGCGCAAACACCAATACTGTAGACCAATTACTCTACATACACGCCCATTACGTTTCCGCGAGAAAGTCAAATACCTTGGTGGCTGGCTGGACCGGAAACTCATATGGGGGGACCACATACAACACATGACCAACAGAGCAAACGCGAGGCTCAAACAACTCTACCCGATGCTCAACAGGGAAAGCAAACTGAGTAGCCGGGTGTCGAGGAACCTCTACATGACACATATTAGACCACTGATGACGTACGTTGCTCCGTGCAGGGCATACGCGGCTCCAACACGGCTGCGCCGCCTGCAGCTCATATAGAACAAGGTACTACGCATCATTAGCAACGCTCCACGATACACACGCACCGTGGACCTTCACAATGAATACCGCCTAGAGCGCCTGTCGGTGGTATTCAAGAAACTCGCCACACGACTGTACAAGAACTCGAGACACTCGAACAACCCCTTCATCCTACGCTTGGGGAACTATGATCACAACCATAGGTGGAAACATAATCGCCCAAAAACACTTCTCCTCAGAGACTAACCACCTACGGCCGTAGGGAACACCAACTCACAAACACGATGAACATGGCAAACCCCTGCAAAACAGCAATCTGACTGGCAATGCCAGCTGAGCCCACAGTCGACCTACAGGCAAAGCAGGGAAACCATATTCATCGCACTAAACACAAACAAACCTAAACAGTCCCGCACACTTAGCCAGTTCTATGACCGAACTGCCTAACTACCATGACAGACTTGGCTATGTTACAGGTATTCTGCCACAGCCGATGTTAACGGGTAAACTGCCGCAGCCGACCCAGGAGGCATCATTGGAGCTCAGCTGCAGCAGAACCTCGCATCAAAACGGACTGATTCTTTGTGATGAACCTAGCAAAGTTAATGGTTCTGAGAAAATACCCATTACTAACATTACCAAACCTTGCATGATCTGTCGCAGATAGCATACCGCTACTGCCCTTCATACCTACCCCACTGTCGCAGAGGTTTTTTTCCCTTGGCTCTTGCCTTGGCACTTTTTTTCCTCAGCCCTTACATACCTTTACCCTTCGTATACCTTTCGACCAATTCTATCTCCAGATGCACCGTATTAATGGGTGATCGCGCCCACACGTACGGATAACATCGCGGTTCCCACATCCCGTGATCCACCTAAGCAAACTAACTTAATTACGGAGGTGACAGTAGAACTTTTGTGATGGTCACCACGTTGGTGTGGGCATGGAGGGGCCCCATCCTTTACACACAGGGTAATTCCGAGATTGACGGCCATACGGGAGAGATATCTAACGGTTGTAATTCTTCCACAGTCTGCTCTAGAGGGCTGTCGATCAGTTGGTACTGAGTACATAAAGTCAGAGATTGCTGCCCTACTGCCCTACCGCATGACTCTGTATATTAATTAAAAGTAAGTAATTTTCATGATTTTAGTTTTCAGTAAGCCTTGACATTATGTGGTATGTCATATCCTTATTGTTTGAGTTCGCGTTTATCATGTTTGAATGCGCGCTATGGCCGTGTCTCCCGGCCTATCGTAAAAAACGGCCATACCATCTCTGGGATAGATGGCCATCCTGAAAGAGCTCTGTTACCCAAGACGCAATCGACAACTAGATCGAGGGACTCCATTTCGCCAGACAAATGTGACCAAAAGTTCCTTGAAAGACGAGTAACCTTACCACCAAAATACCAGGCGATATTCGGTCTGTGATTTCAAATGAAACAAACCAAGACACTCCTAGCAACCTTCTAAACAATATTTCACCTTTGCTAGTTAAACCCGAAAACCGATTAAAGAAACGTAGAAAAACTGAAGTACAATCTTAACGTCAAAAGAAAATCTTAAAATTGAAACGTTATGCAAAAAGAACAAGGCTTATTGGAAAAAAACAAGTAACGGATGTGAAAATTGTTAATAATTTTGAGTTACAGTAAAACATAAACATTTATAGAATAACAATTTTGTAAACGATATAGCTTGGAAACAAGTTAACCATGTATTACGTACAAGGTGTCAATTGATAGATCTAAGTGAGTACTTTTAACATGTATATTTAGTTCTTTGCGTAAATTCAGTAAATTTGAATGAGAGGCCAGTAATATGGTTTCCAGGTATAAAAGCTGGATTTTTAATAAATAAACAATAATAACTGTGGTATTAGTGACATAACGGTAAACTAGACTTAACAAAATAGTTAATGAAACCACAGGATCAATAGTACAGTGAATAAACTATGTTTAAAAAATGAAAGAGCAAAGGTAGAAAAGTTTAATTTTTGATAATGCAAAAACTACGATATGTGCAATTTCTTTGATACCATATTCTGTTTCAGCGGATAATTTCCGTTACATACTATCATTCATATATTTATGTCATTTTAATTTTATGAAAAAGAGGTAATGTTGTAAAAATAAGATACTCATTTGACTAGAGAGTAAGGCAGATAGGGTACTTAAGTCGCCCTCTTCACCTGTTAGAGGCGTCTGTTATCGTCGGTTTGACAGACAAGACGTGTCGTTACGAACGGCGACTGTGGGGTCGCTTGTAAAATTTCTAGTGTCGAACTTCTGTGGTATTTCGAGAACTTTGATTTTATTGTGCGGCAGTTGGACTTAGAAAAAGTCTTCAGTGGTGCTTCGTGGATTTAAACTAATTTTGTGACAGTGGAATTTCTCAGTATTGTTACTAGACTTTAATTTTTATTTAGCGACTGTGCGACTTAAAAACTATTCAGTCAGGTTTCCATTTTTCTGTGTTGCAGCATTAAGGAACTCCGCATTGCTCTGAAGTGAGGTCTAACAAATATTCAGTAATGGAATAGAATGTGTCGTTTGTGTATTTTCGTTCCTGCCTGCATTTAAATTACTGGCCATTAAAATTGCTACACCGAGAAGAAATACAGATGATAAACGGGTATTCATTGGAAAAATATATTATACCATAACAGACTAGTGATTACATTTTCACGCAATTTGGGTGCATAGATCCTGAGAAATCAGTACCCAGACACCACCTCTGGTCGTAACAAAGGCCTTGATACGCCTGGGCATTGAGTCAAACAGAGCTTGGACGGCATGTACAGATGCAGATGCCCATCCAGCTTCAACACTTTACCACAGTTCATCAAGAGTAATGACTGGCACATTGTGACGATCCGGTTGCTCGGCCACCACTGACCAGACGTTTTCAGTTGGTGAGAGATCTGAATAATGTGCTGGCCAGGGCAGCAGTCGAACATTTTCCGTATCCAGAAGGGCCCGTACAGCACATGCAACATGCGGTCGTGCCGGCCGCGGTGACCGAGGTGACTGAGGCGCTCCAGTCACGGTCTGCACGGCCACTACGGCCTGGGGTTCGAATCCCCCTCTGGCATGGATATTTGTGCCGTCCTTAGTATTAGCTAGTTTGTAAGTAGTTTGTAAGTTTAGGGACTGATGACCCCGTAGTTAAGTCCCATAAGCTATACTTTTGTGTCCCAGCCTCGTCGCCGCTTTTGTGTCTCGTTTCCGTCTTAGGTGTCGGTGGCCGAGTAGGAAGACCGACACAGGAATAAAGGTAGCACGCTTGTGCAGGTACGGAGGTGAGCAGCCAATGTTACAGCAGAAACTAGAAACACTAGAGTAAATTAGAACGATATATATATATATTGCACAGAATTTATACAATACTTAACTTTTACATAGCTCAGTACTACAGAATGCTGATACATAGTTGAGCTAGAGGCCTGCCTAGTGCCTGCCCGATAGCCAAGTCTTCACTAGTGCCTATCTGATTCCGAAGTGTTAACTGGTTCCTATCTCAGTCCCAAGTGAACGATGTCGTTCAGTGGTGGCCACGAGCGGAGTTCCAGCAGAGGGCGCTCGTGGCTGACGTCGTAAGAACGCCACGCCGTGCGTGCATGGCGGCGCGCGGCGAAAGTAGGTGGGGGCGCACTTTGGACTTGTGCGACACCACATATACAAACATTTAAACATTTTAAACCTGCGGTCGTGCATTACCCTGCTGAAAAGTAAGGTTTCGCAGAGAGCCACGGGTCGTAACACATCTGAAATGTAATGGCCACTGTTCAGAGTGTCGTCGACGCGAATAAGAGGTGATCGAGACGTTAACCAATGGCACTCATACCGTCACGCCAGGTGATACGCCAATATGACGATGACGAATACGCGCTTCCAATGTGCGTTCACTGCGATGTCGCCAAACACGGATGCGACCGTCATGATGCTGTAAACAGAACCTGGATTCATCCTAGGTTCGTCGTTGCGTACACCATCGCAGGTGCTCCTGTCTGTGATGCAGCGTCAAGGGTAACTGCAGCCATGATATCAGTGCTGATAGTCCATGTAGCTGCAAACGTCGTCTAACTGTTCGTGCAGATGGTTGTTGTCTTGCAAACGTCTCCATCTGTTGTCTCAGAGCTCGAAAAGTGGCTGCATGATCCGTTACAGTCATTCGGATTAGATGCCTGTCATCTCGACTGCTAGTGATACGAGGCCGTTGGTATCCAGCACGGCTGGACCCACCGATTCCATATTCTGCAAACAGTCATTGGATCGCGACCAACGCGAGCAGCAATGTCTCGATACGATAAACCGCAATCGCGATAGGCTACAATCCAACCTTTATCAAAGTCGAAAACGTGATGGTACGCATTTCTCCTCCTTACACGAGGCATTAGAACAACGTTTCACCAGGCAGCAATGTCTCGATACGATAAACCGCAATCGCGATAGGCTACAATCCAACCTTTATCAAAGTCGAAAACGTGATGGTACGCATTTCTCCTCCTTACACGAGGCATTAGAACAACGTTTCACCAGGCAGCAATGTCTCGATACGATAAACCGCAATCGCGATAGGCTACAATCCAACCTTTATCAAAGTCGAAAACGTGATGGTACGCATTTCTCCTCCTTACACGAGGCATTAGAACAACGTTTCACCAGGCAGCAATGTCTCGATACGATAAACCGCAATCGCGATAGGCTACAATCCAACCTTTATCAAAGTCGAAAACGTGATGGTACGCATTTCTCCTCCTTACACGAGGCATTAGAACAACGTTTCACCAGGCAGCAATGTCTCGATACGATAAACCGCAATCGCGATAGGCTACAATCCAACCTTTATCAAAGTCGAAAACGTGATGGTACGCATTTCTCCTCCTTACACGAGGCATTAGAACAACGTTTCACCAGGCAGCAATGTCTCGATACGATAAACCGCAATCGCGATAGGCTACAATCCAACCTTTATCAAAGTCGAAAACGTGATGGTACGCATTTCTCCTCCTTACACGAGGCATTAGAACAACGTTTCACCAGGCAGCAATGTCTCGATACGATAAACCGCAATCGCGATAGGCTACAATCCAACCTTTATCAAAGTCGAAAACGTGATGGTACGCATTTCTCCTCCTTACACGAGGCATTAGAACAACGTTTCACCAGGCAGCAATGTCTCGATACGATAAACCGCAATCGCGATAGGCTACAATCCAACCTTTATCAAAGTCGAAAACGTGATGGTACGCATTTCTCCTCCTTACACGAGGCATTAGAACAACGTTTCACCAGGCAGCAATGTCTCGATACGATAAACCGCAATCGCGATAGGCTACAATCCAACCTTTATCAAAGTCGAAAACGTGATGGTACGCATTTCTCCTCCTTACACGAGGCATTAGAACAACGTTTCACCAGGCAGCAATGTCTCGATACGATAAACCGCAATCGCGATAGGCTACAATCCAACCTTTATCAAAGTCGAAAACGTGATGGTACGCATTTCTCCTCCTTACACGAGGCATTAGAACAACGTTTCACCAGGCAGCAATGTCTCGATACGATAAACCGCAATCGCGATAGGCTACAATCCAACCTTTATCAAAGTCGAAAACGTGATGGTACGCATTTCTCCTCCTTACACGAGGCATTAGAACAACGTTTCACCAGGCAGCAATGTCTCGATACGATAAACCGCAATCGCGATAGGCTACAATCCAACCTTTATCAAAGTCGAAAACGTGATGGTACGCATTTCTCCTCCTTACACGAGGCATTAGAACAACGTTTCACCAGGCAGCAATGTCTCGATACGATAAACCGCAATCGCGATAGGCTACAATCCAACCTTTATCAAAGTCGAAAACGTGATGGTACGCATTTCTCCTCCTTACACGAGGCATTAGAACAACGTTTCACCAGGCAGCAATGTCTCGATACGATAAACCGCAATCGCGATAGGCTACAATCCAACCTTTATCAAAGTCGAAAACGTGATGGTACGCATTTCTCCTCCTTACACGAGGCATTAGAACAACGTTTCACCAGGCAGCAATGTCTCGATACGATAAACCGCAATCGCGATAGGCTACAATCCAACCTTTATCAAAGTCGAAAACGTGATGGTACGCATTTCTCCTCCTTACACGAGGCATTAGAACAACGTTTCACCAGGCAGCAATGTCTCGATACGATAAACCGCAATCGCGATAGGCTACAATCCAACCTTTATCAAAGTCGAAAACGTGATGGTACGCATTTCTCCTCCTTACACGAGGCATTAGAACAACGTTTCACCAGGCAGCAATGTCTCGATACGATAAACCGCAATCGCGATAGGCTACAATCCAACCTTTATCAAAGTCGAAAACGTGATGGTACGCATTTCTCCTCCTTACACGAGGCATTAGAACAACGTTTCACCAGGCAGCAATGTCTCGATACGATAAACCGCAATCGCGATAGGCTACAATCCAACCTTTATCAAAGTCGAAAACGTGATGGTACGCATTTCTCCTCCTTACACGAGGCATTAGAACAACGTTTCACCAGGCAGCAATGTCTCGATACGATAAACCGCAATCGCGATAGGCTACAATCCAACCTTTATCAAAGTCGAAAACGTGATGGTACGCATTTCTCCTCCTTACACGAGGCATTAGAACAACGTTTCACCAGGCAGCAATGTCTCGATACGATAAACCGCAATCGCGATAGGCTACAATCCAACCTTTATCAAAGTCGAAAACGTGATGGTACGCATTTCTCCTCCTTACACGAGGCATTAGAACAACGTTTCACCAGGCAGCAATGTCTCGATACGATAAACCGCAATCGCGATAGGCTACAATCCAACCTTTATCAAAGTCGAAAACGTGATGGTACGCATTTCTCCTCCTTACACGAGGCATTAGAACAACGTTTCACCAGGCAGCAATGTCTCGATACGATAAACCGCAATCGCGATAGGCTACAATCCAACCTTTATCAAAGTCGAAAACGTGATGGTACGCATTTCTCCTCCTTACACGAGGCATTAGAACAACGTTTCACCAGGCAGCAATGTCTCGATACGATAAACCGCAATCGCGATAGGCTACAATCCAACCTTTATCAAAGTCGAAAACGTGATGGTACGCATTTCTCCTCCTTACACGAGGCATTAGAACAACGTTTCACCAGGCAGCAATGTCTCGATACGATAAACCGCAATCGCGATAGGCTACAATCCAACCTTTATCAAAGTCGAAAACGTGATGGTACGCATTTCTCCTCCTTACACGAGGCATTAGAACAACGTTTCACCAGGCAACACCGGTCAACTGCTGTTTGTGTATGAGAATGAGTTGGAAACTTCCCCCATGCCAGCACGTTTTAGGTGTCGCCACCGGCGCCAGCCTTTTGTGAATGTTCTGAAAAGCATATCAAAGCATCTTCTTTCTGTTGGTTAAATTTCGCGTCTGTAGTGCGTCATCTGCGTGGTGTAGAAGTTGCAATGGCCTGGATTGTATTTGAAGCTAAATATTTTTTTCGTGATGGAGCCAGCGGTAGGAAATAACTGATAACGTGTAAAATGTGTATAATTTTGTTACCATGCACAGAATAGCGTGTTTTTTTATTATTTTTTTTCCTATTTTGTTTATGGAAATTCCATGTGTAAGCTCGCACCTTGTAAGATACTAATGGAGGGGCAACGATTTTGTTGTACCATGCCGTGTTAAACATCAGAAGTACTGCCAGCTACCACATAGACACTATATTTCCTTGGCCATAGCCTACGGCTGTAGGACTACAACTGCGCTAGCCGCATACATGGAGAACAACGCCGGGATGGGATCCGGACGGATCATCCGTGAGTGAAGATCTGATCCGCACGCACCACCCTGGGGAAAGACCCCTGTGTTAATGGTTACATGACGGAAATTCGACAAGTAGTCCTTTGTGTGGCGATAGATTTGCACACCCGCGCGTCTTTCTTCATTCGACCACATGGGGCATGTTGACCTCCAAACCTGAGTGAACTACATCATCGCGACCTCTGAGGTCATCACGCGAGGTTGTGCGACACACAAGGCGGACCAACACCGCCTAGAAGACAAGGCCACACAACTGGCCGTGCCTACGTCACAGCAAGAGGCGACGGCTGCCAGTTGACTGGCTGGCCGCTGGACCACGCCCACCGCCTCGTAGCGATCGGCCAGTCAGATTGCGTTCGTCGCCTCTCGGTGTGACGTAAGCACGGCCAGTTGTAAGCACAGAGGGTGCTGTTTCATCGGAGACCATCGCAGCGGCGGGTGGAGTCGGCGTCCATACTACTGGTGCAGTAGGCGCTGTGCCCTATTAACTTTGGAAGAGAGAGAGCACCAGAGTACAGAATAAATGGCTGTGAATTAAACACTGTCTGATACTGCTCTTATGTGGTGCACAGGTCAGACACAACTGCAAATTTTCGACCATCGTGCACCGACGTGTGGGAATGCGTACAATAGCCTACTACAGTGTTCATAGGAACACAAAAAATAATAACAACAAAAAGGAGTGTTAATACTCGCATATTGGAACACAAAAGGAATTGTCTTCTGGGTCACACAGATAAGTCAGCTGTGGCAGAGCATGTTTTTGCACGTGGTGACCATGAAAGCAAATTTAGTGAAACGAGCGTGCTAGCCAGGACATCGCATTATTACACACGGATGTATAGAGAAGCCATAGAGATACAAAAACACCACAATAATTTTAACTGGAAAGAAGGTTTGAAATTAGATAAGATTTTGCGGTCAACTTTGAACCAAAGATATGACAATCGATTACCTATAATCGAGAGACATGACGTCGGCAGCACGTGACAAGTGGTGGCGCTATCTATGCCATCTATATAAGCAGGACCTCCAGCGCCTAGTAATCAGTCGTCGACTCACCCTTGAAGATGTTGCCCGCAGTAGGCAACGAAACGTCGGGAGTTAGAAGTTTTATGGATGGACCACGGCAACTTAGCCCGGAAGTTTTAATTAATGAATAACAAGAAATAATTGTAGAATAACAATTAACACCGTTCCCTCTCCCACTGCATTCACAACAACACGTGACGTCTTTCATGTACAAAAGGTGTGTATCGTGCCTCACAAAAAATTTTAATATGTACAGAGTGGCCTAGCTACACTAATAAAGAGAGGGGATAGAAGAAGTAATATCGAGAACGACCATAAGACAGGTTGTAGGATGTCGCCACTATTACTAACATGTATGACTTAGTAGTTTTGAAGAAAATGAGTTGGAAACAATGAGTAAGGTAGTAGTTATAAACATTCTCAAAAGACGTAGCGTTTTTAAGAACAGAAAGTTTAATGCTTATGATTGCTCAAGCAATGACATATGCGATAGACAGTGTTAGAAAGCAAACCAAGGTAATTAGTTGATATCAGGTGGAACTGAATATGAAAAGTACAAAAAAAAAGCCTTTGGTACTAAAAACTGCACCAAACAACTTAGCGGAAAGGAAAGAATTATAAACAACAAGAACAACTAGTGCAGCTGAAGGGGACTTGTTTCAACACAATATTTCTCCCAATATCGTAAAAATAATGTGGTTGTAAAGAAAATTGTAATAATACTGCCTGTACAATGCAAAGCATTTTACTCGTGTAATTAGAATGAAATATTGTTTTGCCAAGATAGCAAAAATTTGTTTTATTTTCCAAGGGGACCGCAGAGGTACAAACTTGTGGCGTGTTGGTGATCTTATGTTCTAACATTATCCACATACATTAATGTACGTACATATGGACAGTATTAAAAGTTGAGATCACTACACAATCTGATATGAGAAAGATAAAATAATGTAAAATAAAAGATACCCACATATGATCAAGAACTTTTATCATATGTAAAATACCTAAACTTGCAGCTACGCCTCTGTGTACCTATCAGTATATACAGGGTGTTTCACTAAGTGTGTTTGCCTCTGTAACTTATAAAATAATAGGTGACGGGAAATTTTAATGCGGTAGGTCAACACAAGAAATGTTACACTTTCTGCGGAACTATTGACATAGTTTATTGTATCATTTTCCAAAGAGTTACACCACAAAGGTATAATTTTTCTTAAATGGAACAATAGTTTTTTCTATCGTGCATTCGATTCGTTCAAACCAGCTGCGTCCAAATCAATTTAAACTACAAACTACCAACTACAAGTTAGTTTGGGAGCTACAACCCTTCAAAGTTCCGCGTGCGGAGGCTGCGATAGCGTAGCTAACTGGTCGAGTGGCTATCCCCTAATGACCACCAGCCAGTGAGCTACACTGTCGTAGCCACCGCCCCCTAAACTTTGAAGGGTTGTAGCTCTCAAACTGTGATAGGAATGTAGTTTAAATTGATTTGGACGCAGCTGGTTTCAACGAATCGAATGCACGATAGAAAAAACTATTGTTCCATTAAAAAATTATATTTTTGTGCTGTAACTCTTTGGAAAATGGTACAATAAACTATGTTCATAGCTCCGCAGAAAGTGTAACATTTCTTGTGTTGACCTACCGCATTAAAATTTCCCGTCACCTATTATTTTATAAGTTACAGAGGCAAACACACTTAGTGAAACACCCTGTATATTAATTTTATGTAATGACATATTAATTAACTGGTACTTTTTGGTTCTAAGATATCTAATTTTAATTGAAGTGAGGTAGCTTCGTGTACGATTAACACTTACATACGTAAAGCAAAGCATGACAAAAAATCAGTGAAGAAAAGAGAACCTATTAAATTTCGTGTAACAGGAGTATAATTGAAGACTTAGAACTACTGACGGCTCAGTCGGTATATTAAGTGCCCAGATATCAGTTTCAGCGCCAGAGGTGATCCGAGACGGCTATTACGTAAGCGGAGACAGACGCAACCGCTAATGACTTCTCGGAAGGCTGAATTGACTCGGCTGCTTCCGGCGATGCCTGTCTGGTGTCTGCCGCCACAGAAAAGCAGACCACCCTAAACCACTATCCTACGCTCCCCTCGTAGTTCCGTAAGATGCTAGCAGGTGTCAGGCGGTTCGCTGGCTTAGGGTGCCTCTCGCACGTCAGAGGGTAGCGTGGAGGGGAGGCTGAGGGGAGAGCTCGTGCTGCCTGCCACGAGGCTACAGCTGTGTCCGGCCTGCAGGCGTTTGAGGGGAAGTGGTGGTGGGGGCAGCTGCTACATGCCGCCTGATCTGGCCAGTTTAAAGAGCTGCTTCTGACTGCAGCGCCATCATGGGACATCTTACGAAACTGCTGGAAACCCTCCCTCCCCACATCCTGGAGCGTAGGACCGGGCCCTTACGGAGGTTTCCCATCTGTATATATTTGTCTGTGCTTCCGCTCACCTCCCTGCTGATGCCCGAGGCTGGCTACCATGTGGCACGGCGCGGTGTCACCTGATAGCCAGTCTTTTACGACAACTCGTGGCTTCAAACAATGGGCGTCCTCAATTCCTTAATCCATAGAGCCAACACCTTCTCTAATGCCGACAGCCTTCACACGGAACTGCAACACCTGCTAACAGTATTCCTAAAGAATGGGTATTCAAGGAAGCAAGTAAACCGAGCGATGCACACCTACAAGCGAACAACAGAACAAGGAAGAAGAAGAAGCTTTCAAATCGACTGCTTATCTCCCATATACTGGGAATATTTCATTGTTGTTGTTGTTGTTGTTGTTGGTTTTTGGAAGGGACTAAACAGCGACGGTTATCAGTCCCTTGTTCCAGTCAAAGAAATAAAACATTTTGTTAAGCGTACCTAAGTAAATGCATTAACAAGTCAAAGTTTAAAAGTCACAAGCAAATATAAAGATACAAGTAGAAACGAAGAAGAGATAAAACAGCTGAGACAGTACAAGAATGTTTTGGCTGGGTGTTCACAGAAATATAACGAACACATCCAGCCACTCTGGGATACGTTAAAACCGCCTACCTACAAGACTTAGGCAGATGGAGGACAGTGCAATAACAGACACACACAAACTTTAAATGGATTTGTAAAATCCACACTCACGTATAAAATTTAAAACAGAGGCAACCATGGTCAGCTAAAGCAAGCTGCAAAGCGTCAGGGATATTAAAATTTCGTCGCGCTTCGTCTAAATTGTGGCATTCAAGTAAGATATGGGCTACTGTCAAAGGTGCACCACAACGACGCTGAGGAGGGTCCTTGTGACGCAGAAGGTGACTGACCATGCGTGAGCCAAGTATGGCCTATACGGAGTCGGCAAAGGACAACCAACTCCCTGCGAGAAACCCTCAGGGATGTCTTCCATGCAGCGGTAGACGGCTTAACAACACGGAGCTTATTCGGTTCATTCGAGGTTGCCCATTCAGAATTCCAAATACCTAAGACCTTGCGGGTCAACTGGGTTTGGAGGTCGGAGACTGGGAGGCCAATATCCAGGGACCGCGAAGTGGTGGCCTGCTTCGGCAGCTGATCAACACGTTCATTACCCGGTATTCCTATGTGCCCTGGCGTCCAGATAAAAGCGATAGAATGGCCTGACGCGCTAAGGGCGAAGACAGCATCTTGAATTGCTCGCACCACAGTGTGTTTGGGTAGAAACTGGTCGAGGGCCTGTAAGCAACTCGGAGTCGCTGCAGATGATGAACGACCCCCTGGGGCGAGCTCTGAGGTGTTCAATAGCTCTCAAAATACCGACCAGTTCTGCGGTTAAGATGCTGCTTCCACAAGGCAATGACCACTGTTCGACATGGTCACCATAGACAAAGGCATATCTAGCATGGCCATCGACCAAAGAACCGTCTGTGTAAAGAATGTTTGCTCCGTGAAATGTGTTAAGCAGTGCATGGAAACGGCGACGTAGAATCAGTGGTGGAATAGAGGCTTTCGATTCCCGGGACAAATCCAACCGAAGCTCCAGGCGAGTAATTGTCCAGGGGGGTGGGATACGGGGGGACTAATGGAAAGGTGGAGGAAGGGGTAGGGAATCAAGTGAGGAGAGAAGGGAACGGACACGGACCGCAATCGGAAGACCTGACCTGTGCCAATGTCGCGGGGAAGCGAGTGCAGAAAGCGGGAAGAGAAGCCTGTGGCTCGGATGGCGGGGTGAAGCATTAACCCGGGCAACCGTTGCCGGCAATACCGCAGAGGGGGAACACCAGCTTCAGCTAGAAGGCTCGTTACGGGACTGGTGCGAAAAGCCCCTGTTGCGAGACGCACACCTGTGTGGTGAATGGGGACTAGGACCCGCAAGGCAGAAGGGGCTGCCGAGTCGTAAACCAAGCTCCCGTAATCAAGCCGTGACAGAATAAGGGACTTGTAGAGCTGAAGAAGGGTGGGACGTGCTGCTCCCCAACCAGTATGGCTGAAGCATCGAACAATATTTAAATGCCGCCAACACTTCTGTCTCAGCTGACGTAGGTGTGGCACCCAAGTCAGCCGGGCATCGAAGACCATGCCCAGGAAGCGATGTGTTTCCTCGACCTGAAGTAGTTCACCACCCAGGTAGAGCTCTTTCATCGCAGATAGGCAGAATACTATGAAAGTATAATGTAAGAGTCATCTTTTGCCCTCCTCCTAAAATTTCATCACTGTTGGGTTCTGTCAAAGACGATATGGAGTTGCGTAAAGCAGGTGTTTGCAGGATTCAATGTGAGTGCAGCAAGTCATATATGGGGCAGACGATGCGCACTGTCCAGGAGCGCATTGTGGAACACCAGCGTCATACTCGGCTTCTGCAGCCCACCAAACCCACAATCGCCGAAAATTGTATTTTCACATGTCATTCAATGAACTACAATTAAACGAAAATTGTGGCCCACACATCAAACTTTTGGAGCTCAGTTATTAATGATGTAAGGTCACAGATGGTGATCTTCCATATGAGGGTTTATTACAGAGATATGTAATCGTATTATACTTGTACAAGTTTGTATATTTTTATGAACTAATATTTTAGGTATTTCCTTACTTGTTCATTTCATGTGTCTTGTTGTTGTTATGGTCTTCAGTCCGGAGACTGGTTTGATGCAGCTCTCCACCCTACTCTATCCTGAGCAAGCCTTTTCATCTCCTCATAAGAACGGCAACCCACATCCACTTGAATCTGCTTACTATACGCGTCTCTTGGTCTCCCTCTGCGATTTTTACCCCACACACTTCCCTCCAATGCTAAATTTACGATTCCTCGATGTCTAAGAATGTGTCCTACCAAGCGATCCCTCCTTTTAGCCAGGGTATGCCAAAAATTCCTTTTCTCACCAATTCTGTTCAGTACTTCTTCATTGGTTATGCGATCTACCCACCTAATCTTCAGCATTCTTCTGTAGCACCACATTTCAAAAGCCTCTATTCTCTTCCTGTCCGCACTGCTTATCGTCCATGTTTCACTCCCGTACAAGGCAACACTCCACACAAATGCCTTCAGAAAAGACTTCCTTACACTTAAATTAATGTTCGATGTTAGTAAATTTCTCTTTTTCAAAAATGCTTTTCTTCCCATTGCCATTCTGCATTTTATATCCTCTGTACTGCGACCATCACATGTTATTTTACTACCCAAGTAACAAAACTCATCTACCACCTTCATTGTTTCATTACCTAATCTAATTCCTTCAGCATCGCCCGATTTTCTAAGACCGCATTCCATTATTTTTGTTTTGCTCTTGTTAATGTTCATTTTATACGCTCTCTTCAACACACTGTCCATTCCATTCAACTGCTCTTCCAGGTCCTTTGCTGTCTCTGACAGAATTACAATGTCATCAGCAAAACGCAATGTTTTTATTTCTTCCCCCTGAACTATAATCCCTATTCCAAATTTTTCCTTGCTTTCCTTCACCGCCTGCTCGATGTACAAATTGAATAACATCGGAGAAAGGCTACAACCCTGTCTTACTCCCTTCCCAACTGATGCTTCCCTTTCATGCCCTTCGAGTCTAATAACTGCGGTCTGGCTTTTGTACAAGTTATAAATAACTCTCCTTTCCCTATATTTTACCCCTGCTGACTTCAGAATTTGAAACAGTGTATTCCAGTCAACATTGTCAAATGCTTTCTCCAAATCTACAAAAGCTAAAAATGTAGGTTTGCCTTTCCTTAATCTATCTTCTAAGATAAGACGTAAAGTGAGTATTGCCTCCCTGGTTCCTACGTTCCTCCTGAATCCAAACTGATCTTCCCCAAGGTCAGCTTCTACCAGCTTTTCCATTCTCCTGTAGATAATTCGTGTTAAAATTTTGCAACCATGACTTATCAAACTAATGGTTCTGTAATTTTCACACCTGTCTGCGCCTGATTTCTTTGGAATGGGGATTATTACATTTTTCTTAAAGTCTGAGGGTATTTCGCCTGTCTCATAAATCCTACACACCAGTTCAAATAGTCTTGTCGTGGCTGGCTCTCCCAGAGACTTTAGTAGCTCTGAGGGTATGTCATCAACTCCTGGGGCCTTGTTCCGACCTAGGTCTTTCAAAGCTCTGTCAAATTCATCTCTCAGTGTAGCATCTCCTATTTCATCTTGATCTACGTCCTCTTCCCTTCCTACCACATTGTCTGTAAGTTCATTTCCTTTGTAGAGCTGCTCTATGTACTCTTTCCACCTTTCAGCTTTCCCTTCTTTGCTGAGAACCGGCTTCCCATCTGAGTTCTTGATATTCGTAGAGTTGCTTTTCTTGTCCCCAAATGTCTCTTTTATTTTCCTGTAGGCGGTATCTACTTTTCCCCTTCTTATACATTCTTCTACAGATTTGCATTTGGCTTCTAGCCACTCCTGCTTAGCCATTTTGCACTTCCTGTCAATCTCATTTTTTAATCGTCTGTACTCCATTTTGCCTGTTTCATTTACTGCATTTTTATATTTTCTCCTTTCATCGATTAAATCTAGTATTTCCTGTGATATCCAAGGATTTTTTGTAGGTCTTGCCTTTCTACCTATTTTGTCCTCTGCTGCCTTCACTATTTCATCTCTCAGTGCTACCCATTCCTCTTCTACTGTTTTATTTCCCCCTGTTTCTGTCAATTGTTGCCTAAATCTCCCCCTGAAATTCTCCAGAACTTCACTTTCCTTCAATTTATCTAAGTCCCATCTCTGTATTTTCCTACGTTTCTGTAATTTTTTCAGTTTCAACCTACAGTTCATGACTAACAAGTTATGGTCAGAGTCTATATCTGCCCCTGGGTACGTCTTGCAGTTTATAACCTGGTTCCGGAATCTATGTTTTACCATTATAAAATCTATCTGATACCTTCCGGTGTCTCCTGGTCTCTTCCATGTATACAACCTTCTTTTGTGATTCTTAAACCAGGTGTTTGTTACGATTAAATCATGTTCCGCGCAAAATTCTACCAGGCGACTTCCTCTTTCATTCCTCCTGCCCAGTCCATATTCACCTACTATGTTTCCTTCTCTTCCTTTTCCTACAACCGAATTCCAGTCTCCCATCACAATTAAGTTTTCCTCTCCCTTAACTGTCTGAATAATTTCCTTTAGCTCGTCATATATTTCTTCGATCTCCTCATCATCAGCAGAGCTAGTTGGCATATAAACCTGTACTACTGTTGTCGGTGTTGGCTTTGTATCTATCTTGACAATGATAATGCGATCACTGTGCTGCTCATAGTAGTTTACCCGCATTCCTGTTTTCTTATTCATTATCAGTCCTACTCCTGTGATACCCCCAACTGATTTTGTATTTATAATCCTGTACTCACCTGACCAGAAATCCTGTTCATCCTGCCACCGAACTTCACTAATCCCCACTATATCTAACCTCAACCTATCCATTTCCCTTTTTAAATTTTCTAATTTTCCTACCCGATTAAGGGATCTAACATTCCACGCTCCGATCCGTAGAATGCCAGTATTGTCTTTCCTGATGACAACATCCTCCTGAGTAGTCCCCGCCCGGAGATCCGAATGGGGGACTATTTTACCTCCGGAACATTTTACCCGAGAGGATGCCATCATCATATGTTCATACAGTAGAGCTGCATGTCCTCGGGAAAAGTAACGGCTGTAGTTTCCCCTTGCTTTCAGCCGTTCGCAGTAGCTGTGTGGCAAAGCCACATGAGCTAATGTTACAAGGCCAGCTCAGTCAATCATCCAGACTGTTGCCCCTGTAACTACTGAAAAGGCTGCTGCCCCTCTTCAGGAACCACACGTTTGTCTGGCCTCTCCACAGATACCCCTCCGCTGTGGTTGCACCTACGGTACGGCTATCTGTATCGTTGAGGCACGCAAGCCACCCCACCTCGGCAATGTCTGTGGTTCATGGGGGTGGTCTTGCGTATTATGTACTTAAATCTCTCATGAACTACGAAAAATGCAAGGAGATACCCACTACTTGACTTTTACCAGGAACAGAAATGAAAGGTGTCTATACAACGCCAATTACATTTGAATGTCTAATACATGTCTTGCTTCAATTCTTTTTTTTCCTGTAATGATACACTCTATCACATGAAAACGAATGAAAAAAGCTTGTTTCAGAAACTGTATAGTAATTTCATATCTAAACGGGAATCTAGTTCAGTCACTAATATGTCTAAAATTGGTGTATTTTCGGCAACTACCTGCAAATGAAATAAACGACGCGTGAATAATTTAACCTCACGACATTGTGCCGAAATTTTCTCCACAAATTTATTCAAGATCAAAATATATGGGTATCTGCTGCATGATCCATTCGTCAGTGAATCTCTAATCTATTAATTTACATTATGAATTAAAATCACCACAGTGCAAGAAGCGAAGTTCGCTTCTGGACTCCTAGTTTTCTCTAACGGCTTTCATCAGCCAGACTGTTCATCTTCCTGTATTTCTGATACCTAATGGAAGTACTATAATGTTTACCTCCCTTCTTCGCTTCTTAAAAACACCCAAAAGGACAACACTGTGGCATTATTCAAACCAAAACATACGAATATTCACAAGGCTTCTGATGACAGCCAAGCAACGTATAGGGCCAAGATGATGGAAAGAACTACGTGACTGGATTTCAGCCAATCACGAGCTGCAGACGGCGGCACGCGGCGCGGAAAAGGATGGCCATACTTTCCCTATACAGAGCTTTACACGACTATTCCGCCGGGACTTACGTTCGTGGCGAGCTTCAGTTTTTAATCTATTACTTTTTTATTAGTAGCTGTATCTGCAACAGAATTTACTGACGTACAGCCCTTATAAAAATGAATTAAACCTGCAAAATTATACAATTGAACAACATATAATTCAATAAAATGAGATCATATGTACTGCGCAGGCCCGGAGGTTGATATTTCTTAAGATGGGTAGTTGTCCAAAAATTGTAGCAACAGGAAATTTTACACACAGTATACACGCACCCAGTTGGAGTGTACCTTCTAAACTGTATCGCAGCACCACACATAGTTTACGAGATATGAGCACAGCCCCTCTCAGCCGCTGCGCCGCTCACATCATGCACCACGTTTTAATACATTTAATACGTTTAATACATTTACGTATTTACTAGTAAGACACTCCTGTATTCCAGTCAGCTTAAGGAAACTGCTGAAAAATGACAGTGCCGTTGACAAATTTGAACATCTACATCTACATGGGATACTCTGCTTATCACATTTAAGTGCCTGGCAGAGGGTTCATCGAACCACCATTATACTATTTACCTCCCATTCCATTCTCGAATAGCGCGCGGGAAGAATGAACACCTGAATCTCTCCATTCGAGCTCTGATTTCTCCTATTTTATTCTGATGATCATTTCTACCTATGTACGTGGGAGTCAACAATATATTTTAGCATTCGGAGGAGAATGTTGGCGATTGGAGTTTCGTAAGTAGCCCACGTCGCAGTGATAAGCGTCGTTGTTGTAATGATTCCCATCCCAAATTCTGTATAATTTCCGTAACGCTGTCTCCCATGTATCACGACAATACGAAACGAGCTGCCCTTCTTTGGACTCTTTCGATGTCCTCCGTCAAACCCACCTGATATGGATCCCACACTGGGCAGCAATATTCCATAAAAGGACGTACAAGCGTAGTGTATGCAGTTTCTTTTGTAGTTCTGTTGCATCTTTTAAGAGTTCTGCCAATAAAACGCAGTCTCTGGTTCGCCTTTCCCACGACATTATCTACGTGTTCTTTCCAATTTAAGTCGGAAGTGATAGGAATTGCTAGATATTTTGTGGAGTTTACGGCCTTCACTTTTGATTGATTTATCTTGTAAACAAAGTTTAACGGATTTCTTTTCGTACTCATGTGGACGACTTCACACTTCTCATTATTTAGAGTCAACTGCCAATTTTTACACCATAGTGATATCTTATTCAGATCGTTCTGCAGATGGTTTTGGTCTTCAGATGATTTTACTAGACGGTAAATGGCGGCGTCATCTACAAACAACCTAAGAAAGCTGCTTATAATTTTCCCCTAAATCGTTTATGTAAATAAGGAACAGCAGAGGACCAATAACACTACCCTGTGGAACGCCCGATATCACCTCTGTTTTAGTCGATGCCTTACCATAGATTACTACGAACTGTGTCATCTCTGACAGGAAATCCCCTATCCAGCCACAAATTTTGGGCGTTATACGATAACCACGCAACCAACTTTGAACTGTGAAGCGCGAAGGAAAGGAGAGAATAAAACTGTTCATCCGACGAGTACCCTTTATTTCCGATAGATCTACTTCTAAATTCAAGAGACTGCAGTTTCCAGTGAGATTTGCATTTTCTATTAGGCTACGATTAATAAATCACAAGGCAATCTATTAAATACTGAGTAGTGAATTAGAAGTTTCTATGTTTCTCACACTGACAACTTTACGTCGCTTGCTCATGGGAGGGATAAATACAATTTGTATTTCGATTACTGCCTTTCTTTGTTTGTATACTGCACTTATAATTTTGTACATTATGCAAGGTGGCCTTATAGAGGAGAGAGAGAGAAAGGATAGCAAGTACTAACTCAAGACTGGTATAAATAAATAAATGGCGGTAAATAAAGGCAATCGTATGAATGATGCACGGTTTTCAAGTTCAGCATATCGTCGTTAGTGCATAGCTGCCAACTTCCACAAACAGAACATCCCAAATCGCAAACATATAGGGCGTGCATGCCAATTTGAGACATGCTTAACGAATTCAATATGATAGTTTCTAGTTATCACACGTACACGTGGAACAGAATGCGAGTGTCACATCTTTCTGCGTTCGAATACTGCATGAAAACTCCACAGAATATGCATCCCTGTAAGACTGGTGTCATTTCTTAGTTGAACCCATCACGAAAACACTAAATCGCACAAAAATTCGTCACGCAATTGCACGAATAGATATAAATTTCCTTCATCATTGAAGCAAAAACCGCAGTCAGTATCTTTATAAACAATAAATGACTAGTTCATCCGGAAAACAGGAATATTGGCACAAAATCCGGAAATCTTGCAGGAAAACCCGGAGAACTTGGCAGTGTCTTGGTTAGTGTCAATAAACGTATAGTGGTCTAGCTAGAAATGTATGCAATAGGTCTTGTACTTATTTGTAGTTTATATTCATTATTTTGTCTACATTTCACCAGTATTTTCTGTTTGCTGCATTACAAATTATAGTCGTCATTGTAGCGGCGCTAGAGTATGCTCGTAGCGGAAATGTCTGGAAAGACTAACACTGGTAGACTCGCTGCGCGAAGTACCGTAGTTAGCACGACCACGCCCCTCTTTCGCTTCAGTGCGCTGGAGACGACAGAATACAGCTGCTTTGCCTACAAAACTGTATTGTAACAGGCCGTATATAGCTACATTAACGAAACGAAGTTTGTAGTAATTAGTCTGACCACTTCTTTCACCTCGGACAACGTTTAACAACCGCAAATGTGTCTTATCTGTTTAATTTGCAATGTTAACTGAATATTTTGGCCGACCGCGGTTGCCTTGGGGACTGCGGCGCGCCAGTTACGGTCTGCACGGCCACTACGGTCGGTGGTTCGAATCCCCTCTCGGGCATGGATATTTGTGCCGTCCTTAGTGTAAGTTAGTTCTTAAGTAGTTTGTACGTTTCGGGACTGATAACCCCGTAGTTAAGTCCCATAAGCTATATAAACATTTTTTTTAAATATTTTAATCGTACATATGTAAAATATGCTGTCAAAGTTATTATGTATGAATGTAAGCAGCGCGCTCTACTGCGCCACTATATTGTTGCTGCTGAGGCAGTCGGTGAGAGACGGAGTCTGAGTGTGGATCTCGAGGCGTGGGGACGCTGTCCGCGTGCGTTCCGCTAAGTTCGATTGGTCGCGTGCAATCGCCGGTACGAAAACCGCGGAACGTTTATTCATGTATGTTGGAAGAAGAAGTAGTCACAGTGAAAGTTTATTTTGAAAAGTGCGGGAGTAAGACGATTCGTGTATCGCGGAGCTGACCCACTCGTGAATGAACAATTAACGAACTTGTGTGAAGATAAGTTTTGCCTCGCAGCATCATTATTGTCAACTGGACCACTGTATGGATGCATTTGTCATTGCTGATGGATTTTTTATGTGAAGATACGAATGCTACAGATGAGTACTATTTTGTAACTTTTATGTTAGAATATAAGAGTGAATTATAAGTTAACAAAGACTTTTTCTATTAATACCTAACAGACCTTATAAGAACTAATTTCCAATTATAATTGTAAAGTCATTAGAAAATTTGATAGGAATGCGAAAGTTTAACTGACGAGGACATATCATCTTCATTCATTCAACGATTGAGTTTGAACAGAAAAAAATTAATATTGTGTGCACTAGAAATAGAGATCAGTGATTATAGTTAGAATTTTGATGAAACAATAATAAACAATATCATATTAACAATCAATCAATTAGCCATTTTTGACAATAATGAGAGAGATAATTTATTAAAAATCATTAACAGACAATTTTTTATAATAGTTAATGTCAATAATTTATCTGTTTACGTAAATGTACTTGTGAACAGCTATTGTTTCAGTATAACAAAATCCACAGCAAAAATCAAAGAATTAGTCGTTTTCAAAAGAAAAATCATAATTGCATACAGAACTTTTTTTATTTTTGCAAATGGATTACAACTGTTGCAGTTAGCAGTATATATAATTATATATATCCTCCGGATATTTTATAAGATGGGGTGGTAAGTACAATATTCTATGAATGTATCAGATGTGCAAAGACTAAATAGTAATCATATTCATTCAGTTAAATAACAAGCCAATTAATTTGATTAATAGAGACAGGACCTAAATCAGAAAAGTGAACTATATGTTGTGTGTGTAGATCGGACTAACTGTTACGAACTTTTACCAGAGTGTTTCTAGCCACAATCATTAACGAACCATTTTTATTCTCGTTTTTCAATCAACAATATTTATCCACCACCACACTCCACCTTATAGTGAAGCTGTGGAAAGAAGACTGTGTGACAGTGAGACTCTTAATAGTCGTGGAAGCGGTTTCCAAATAAATGCTGCATTGTATCCTGTCACTGAAAAATTTCGTACTCTGCGTAGTTCCCTGCAATTTTAAGATATCGAAGCGGCAAGCCTCCACCACGGAGGGCGCTCGGATCAGCGTACGTAGTTGTAGTGAACGCGCATGCGTGATGTCGGCTGAAATGGTCATAAATAGCACAGCTCAGTCGTCTTCGCCAGTACTTCGGCGGTACTCTCCTGAAGATGGCCAGAAGACTCTGCACCGAAATATCGTGGCAAGAAGTTACAGTCATCCGGCAGTTCGCTCGCGATTTTATGGAAATATTCATCTTATATGTCTATTACGATCAAATGCTGTTCGTGGTGCTTTCCTGTCTCTGACAGAATTACGATGTCATAGGAAAATCGCAAAGGTGTTTTTTCTTCGTCCTGAACATTAATCCCTTCCACAAATTTCTCCTTGCTTACCTTCACAGCTTGCCCGATATACAGATTAAATAATATTGGGGAAATGCTACAACAATCTCTTACTCCCTTCTCAACCAATGCTTCCCTTTCGTACCCTTCGACTGTCTGCTTTCCGTACAAATTGTAAATATCCTCCCTTTCCATATATTTAACAATTTCTGAATTCAGAATTTGTAAGATTTTATTCCAGTCGACATTGTCAAAAGCTTTTCTCCAAATCTACAAAAGTGAAAAATTTAGGTTTGCCTTTTCTTAAGCCTTTTTCTAAGATAAGTCGTAATGGGAGTACTGCCTCGCGTGTTCATACTTTTCTTCTAAATCTAAACTGATCGTCCCCGGAATCGGCTTCTACCTTTTCCATTCTTTTGTAAATAATCCGTGTTAGAATTTTGCAACCATGATGGATCTGTAATTTCTGGCTTTCTTTGGAATTGGAATAGTTACATTTTTCCTGAAGTCTGAGCGTACTCGCCCGTCTCACCCGTCTCACCACGTTGTTTAGTTTTCTCATGGCTGGCTCTCTAAGAGACTTTAGTAGCCTTTATGTGATGTCGTCTACTATAGGTGAATGTTTTGAACTACGTCTTGAGTGCTTTGTCAAATTCTCCTCCTTTCTCAACTTCCTCTGCCATTATCAATACAGTTTGGTGTCGTAGAGCTTCCATACTTGGCGTTCAGTTCTGTGCTGTTGATGGAAGTGAATGGCATATGGGATAACGGACGCAGTGGCACTGAGCCTGCAACGTGAGTGAAATGCTGTCGAGCAGTGAGCGTAGAGTATTGGCAGTAGAACCGCCAGATTTTCCGAAGACCGCATACTCGCCGCCGGGACAAAACATCCTATCTCTAGTAGAAATGTTTTTAGCTTACAATTAGTCATTTTGTGGTTTAGGGAATGTGTTTTGCTGTAACATAAAGTCATTCCAATTGTCTCAATATATTTTTATTTTTGTTCAATCAATCTGCAAACGAAAATGAATGTAAATGGTTAGCAATATCATGGAAATATTTTGTGTTTTATAAAAATAGAGCCAAGTAAAAAAAAATCAGTAAAAATGATGATTCGTGCTTGAAGGATGACTTCCTGCTACTTACATTACCCAAGCAGTTACGGTTTCTAAATCTAGAATATAAAATGTATTCATATATCATCTTTTACATAAGCTTTAATGTGTACTTACATGGGATCTGGTCCACAATACACTGTAATGTGCCTCTGTGTTAGGCGCGCACTTCATGTCAGTCTCAGACTGTGCATCAGCTTCAGTGTATAAAATTGGGAATTATTACTATGTTTCTGGGTTTCCCTGGTACACTGTGGAGATCATATAGCTGTTCTTGAAATTATACTATTGCATAGTTTCTCGTAAGCTCTCTTCATTCACTCCTACTCTTTCCTTCTTAATTTCACAGATTTTATTGAGCAAGTGTACTTGGTTTCCTGTCATGGTAGTTAAATCGAAGTGAAGGTGTTACCACATGCATTTCCTTCCCTTTATTTATGTATGGATGTGCGAGTTTCTTTACTACAATGTCACTAGGGCATTTATCAACAAAACGGGCGTCATCTTTACTGTCATCCAGTATTTCAGTCCACAGTTATTAGTTCGCGAAGCCATGGAATGAGCGAAATAGCATCGTGAAGCCTTGGAATAAGTGAAATAGCATCTGTACTTGGTTGACAACTACTGTTTGTCACAAATATGTGGACGAGGAAAATATATGCTTTGGCAATTTGCTATGATCCTATCAGATATGTCTGACTGAGACCAAACTTGTCATTGTACAAATGTTTGTAATCCTATGGGACCAAACTACGTTGGTCATCAGTCTCTAGTCTTACAAACTCCTTAAAATAGTTAAAATAACCTAAGGACAACACACACATCAATACCCGATGGAGGATTCGAACCTCCGACGCGGGAGTCCACGCCATCCGTAAAGTGGCGCTCCAGACAGCTCGGCTACTCCCGCGCGGCAAACTTGTCATTGTCACTCAGATGTATGAAACAAAAATCAAAACTAAGGAGACTTATGAATTTCCTTAGTATACTTTATGGCATCATAGACATCGAAATTTGTAAACTTCATTTGTCTGATCAAACCACGTCGAACAAGAATAAGATGTTGAAATGTTTGTAAACATACGGACCAAACTACTCTGATCATCAGTACCTAGACTTAGAAACTTCTTAAAATAACTTATACTAAGGCCAAAACAAACACACATACCCATCTCCGAGGGAGGACTCGAAACTCCGACGTGAGCAGTCATGCGATCTGTAACGTGTCACTCTAGACCTCATTTCCATTCCAGCGCAGCAGAACAGAAAGAAACACATCAATTCTTCTAGCTATGGTGACCACTATTGATGCTCCATATGCCTTTATTTGACTAAACTGTAAACATATTGAGTAAAATACAAATAAATGATCTCAGTAATGTTTAATTTTTCATATATACATATAATTCCGGAAGAACAGACGTCACTTCTGATCCTGCAGTTGCTATTGTTTCATATTCACAGAATATATGACATCAACAGCGAATGGGCAAAGCTGGGCAAAAGGTGAAGCTGGGAATTTGTATCTGACTGGAGGCATACTTAGTTAATCGTTGAAGGTACGGTAATCATTGTGTCCCCACTGGTGTAGGGGTCAGCGCAACTGCCTAGACAGCAGGAGGCCCGGCTTCGAATCCCGGCTGGGTACACATTATTAGCTTTGTCCATTCGCAGTTGATGTCATATATTCCGTGAATATGTTTTATTTTTTGCCTTTCTGACTACTTTGCATAAATCGATATTCCTCATACCATTCATCGCAGCCTTTGTTCATCTCTTGCTGCACTTGGTTTTGTATCGGTGTGAGAGAGCGTCAAAATACTGTTATCAGTTTTTACATTTCTTCGATGATGAGATCATGATGTGTCGTACTACAGTGCTGTTTCATGATACTTGATGTGTCCCAGCTGAGGAGATGTAACAGCAGCCGGTACATAAAATGTGAATGAGGAAACGCCCCGTAGAAGCGGCCGAGGGCGTTGAGGCGCTATGCTACGATACTCGAGGGTGTTCCCCGTCAGGGGTTCGAATCCTCCACTCGAGCATGGATGTTTCTGACGTCTATAGTATATGCTAGTTCATTAGTAGTTTAGGGACTAATGACCCCGCAGTTAAGTCCCTTAAGCTTCACAAACATTTGAACATTTGAATGCGGAAGCAAAGCTAGTACATACATTGTCATTAATAGAGTAAGATTATTCAGTATAAAACAAATAACTAACTGCGTCAGACTTGAAGTGGGACAGTTCTTGCACAGTTGCAGTGTTAGCCTAACAAGAAGTGGTAAATCTCGCTGCTGGCCTCCAGTACCGCGGCCGACAAACTGGGCGCGACCAGCACTGTATGGCTGGTTAATTCAGTACTGTAGAGGGCGGCTGAAGGCGTGGCCTCGCGCATCCAGTGAGTGGCGCGTGCTGCCGCGCCTCCTCAACCTTGTTGTGGCGGCGCTACGTTGGTCGGTGAGCAGGCGATGCAATAGGACTGCACAGTAACTACACAGGTTTATTCTGCCAAAGCCACTGGATTTACATCTACACTGCATCAGCAGTCACAATAAAGGCTGCGAAGGCTGAGTGGCACTTAACACTTCAGTGCACGACTTTTTATTTGAAGCTGTAAAAACTACCACGATTAATGCATAACGCTTATATACTGAAAACAATACTGAAAAAAATAATTCCTTAAAATTATTATGCACTACTGGAAACAAAAGTTCATAGTTGGTCAGCTGTATAGTGCTTCCGTCATGTATAAAAAAAAAGTTCAAATGTTTGTTTAGTCTATGGGTCTTAACTGCTGGGTCATCAGTCCCTAAACTTACAAACTACTTATGAACTACTTACGAACTAGGACGGCACAAATATCCATGCCCGAGAGGGGATTCGAACCCCCGACCGTAGTGGCCGTGCAGACCGTGACTGGAGCGCCTTAGTCCCCTCGGCCACCGCGGCCGGCCGTGATGTATCCGATGTAGTAAATGCCAGTGTTATTTCTCTCAACTTTCCAGGAAGTACTCATATTTTAATAGTAGTACGTGAGTGACTACTTTTAACTGGCAAAGGAGGAATACTAATGTAAACAAACGCACATGTCAGGAGCAACTCACTGCAGCTAACTGTCTATTTGATTCATTAGTACTGCGCAATGTATAATTTCTAGGACGAGCTACTAGCGTATGTAACACTATGTACACAAGCAGCTACAAATGAATTTGTGGTGAAATGTTGATCACTTTGAGAGATAATGTCGTAAATAAGGTATGTAGCTGATCAGCTACACTATGCATCAAGGGGTTAACAACGCAGTATTTTACTTCAGGTACAACAGAGAGCAGAAATTTTTCAAAAAACAATTTTCAGTTTCTTGCACAATTTGATACTATGTTTTTAGTGACCATATATATATAGGGTGTTTCACTAAGTGTGTTTGCCTCTGTAACTTATAAAATAATAGGTGACGGGAAATTTTAATGCGGTAGGTCAACACAAGAAATGTTACATTTTCTGCGGAGCTATGAACATAGTTTATTGTATCATTTTCCAAAGTGTTACAGCACATAGCTATTATTCTTTAAATGGAACAATAGTTTTTTTCTATCGTGCATTAGAATCGTTGAAACCAGCTGCGTCCAAATCAATTTAAACTACATTCCTGTCCCTGTTAGTTTGGGAGCTACAACCCTTCAAAGTTTCAGGGGCAGATACCACACGCTGTACATAATACATGGCTGTGTGGTGGGTGATGGATGTTATGGCCGTGGGAAGTTGATTTACATGAGATGTTCAAATGTGTGTCCATGTTCCTCAATGCATAATGTAATGCGCCGTCGAAAGGATCTGCGGACGAGATGTAACATCGCCCCAGTGTGACGGAGTGACATGCGTCCTCGATGCGCCGTTTTAGATCTGGGGATGTGGGCTCAGTGACATAAACACGATCCTTTAGATATCCCCACAAAAATAAATCTACTGGTGCTAAATCGGGCGACCTTGTGGGCCATGAATGAGGACCTTGGCGCCCCAACCATCTTCCTGCAAATCTGTTGTTTAGTTCTTCCACAACAGCATGGGCAGAATGGGCTGGGTGACCATCGTGCTACATCAACATATGGACTCTCGTGTGTAGACACACATGATCAAGGGGACCACCAAAACTGTCCGCTATAAAAGCGCGATATAACTCACCTGTCAGTGTACCTGGGAAGTGTGGACCAATGATTTCATCCCCAAGTATTCCACACCACACGTTAATAGACCACCTACGTTGGCGTTCGACAGGTCGTACCCACCGAGGATTGTCTGCGGCCCAGTAGTGCATTTTATGGCGATTCACTGCACCATAATTTGTGAACGTGGACTCATCAGAGAACATAACACTTTGTAAAGACTCCAGCGTGAAATTACGCATGGCCCACTCACAGAATGTCACTCTTGCACGGAAATCGTTCCCATGCAGCTCCGGGGTCAGTCACAGGCAGTACGGGTGAAACCTGTAGCCGTGTACTATACACCACACAGATGTGAGACTGACACTAGCGACTGTAGCAACGGCTCGTAAGCTGACATAAGGATCGTGATGTAGTGCAGCTAAAACAAACACCTCCGTCTCCTCACTTCTTGCAGGTCTTCGTCTGTTACTGCCGCGCATTACCAAGCTGCCTGTTTCCCGAAGTCGTTGTTCGGCACGTAAGAACGTAATGGCTGCCGGGTCTCTTCGCCTAGGATATCTCACGACATACGCCGTGGCTGCTTCAGTGGAATCGTGTCGGCACTCGCCGAGCATCAGCAACATGTCAACGTACTCGTTGTTTGTGTATGCCATCGTCATTCGATGTCAGTAACTGTGGTATATTGAGCCCCGGTTGTTTGTGTGGCTCCAACTGTCGGGTATACGGCCGTGTGCGGCGACAGTCGGCAGTCTAACAGCGCATCGAGGAAGCTTTTCGCTTTGTTACACCGGCGACGTTACAACTAGGCCGCACCACATTTAGAAGGCGCATTGCATTATGCGCAGCGTTTGTGGTATCTGCCCCTAAAACTTTGAAGGGTTGTAGCTCCCAAAGTAACAGTGATAGGAATGTAGTTTAAATTGATTTGGACGCAGCTGGTTTCAACGAATCCAATGCACGATAGAAAAACTATTGTTCCATTTAAAAAATTATATCTGTGTGCTGTAACACTTTGGAAAATGATACAATAACCTATGTTCATAGCTCCGCAGAAAGTGTAACATTTCTTGTGTTGACCTACCGCATTAAAATTTCCCGTCACCTATTATAAGTTACAGAGGCAAACACACTTAGTGAAACACGCTGTATATATTATTCCTGTCCAAAAGTTAGAACAACATTTAAAAAAAAAAATGATGACGTCTGTCACTCTGTAATAATTTACGTTCCTTCTCGTAAAATGAATTATACCTCCGGCACTTTTATAATTAGAGAGTTATGTTTTTGTGTGTAGTTTGTACAGAAATGTATGATTCATATGTTGGTTAACCCACTACAGCGCATTTCAATTGCCAAATGTCTGCAGGCGTGCTTGTAAAATAACAGTTCTCTTTGAATCATAGGTTCACAGATAAAATTATCAGTGAGTTGCAGGAATATTATGGGAATGCCTTATGAAGAATTCTGGAGCTCTCGGGGGAATAAAGAAAGCAGTGTGGGCACTTCCTTCCACCGTATATTCACTGACGAGAAGCCAACACATTTTCTACGTCCGCCACCCACTGATACATCTCGCAAGTTTAGGAAGGCACAGGCAGCTGGTAACATCAACACATTCACACACAATCACTCTATTCCTGTATAAATTATGGATCAAATCAAACCAACCTACAGAGACCTTTCTCACCCTGACCTACTGAGGAAGAGCTTGCATAGAAAAACTCAAAACGTAAATGAGACCTTTAGTAAAATCGCGTGGATCCGCATCCCTAATAATGTGTTAGTTGGTTAGAGAACTTTACAACTAGGAGTGTCAGATGCTGTAACAACGTGGGACAATGGAAACAGTCCCAGACTAAAAGTTTTAAAACAGTTATGTATGTCACCCGGACAGAATACTGTAACTATTCTAAAAGAACTTGAAGGCTTGGGTATTGCCAAGTCAGATTTTGCTATATATCTAAAGAGTCAAGAAGCAGGAAAAGCAAAGAGGCAAATGTACGAAAAGATAATGAGGACCCTGATTACGGTGCAGGCTGCTTCTATCCACTTCTTGGAGACAAATCTGTATGTTTTTCCTAGAATAAAGATGTAAAACCTTATGTACCATTTTCACAAAACTACAAATTCTGAAACATTTGCTCCGTTTCCTCAGAAAATATCAGAGCAACTTTAATAAAAATTTCACAGATTGTAAACAACAGTATATTACAGCTGTAGAACAGCAGTCATGTTGACTGCTCCAGGAATTCTGCCTTAATAAAAATATTTATGACTTTTTTCACCAAAAAATTTTAATGCACGACAAATAAATTAATAAGTAGATAATAAATTGTAACGATGTCGGTGCAGTGACTTGCACGATCATTTAATTTTCAGTGAAAATTTCAGATAAATCTGTTCAGTAGTTTCTGAGAAAATGGGGCATGTATTTGCTTGATTTAAAGGTGTCGGTTTAGGGCCTATCGTCTCAAATTAAGGGAAGAAAAATTCCCGTAGATTGTTGTAGGTATTTATTATTTTTAGTAGAAAACTATAGAACTGAGAGGGCTGACTGCTATTGAAAAATGAACTACACTAAGAAATATTAAAAGTCATAATCCCACAACCGCTATCTACATCCACATAAACACTCTGCAAGTCACATAGAAGAGCATCGCTGAGGGTTCATCCAACCGCTTTTGTTAAATTTCTCTACAGTTCCATTGTCTAGTAGCTCGCAGGAATAAGGAACACCTAAATCATTCCGTTTGCGATCTGATTTCTCTTACTTCATTTTGATGATCACGTCTTCCTAGCCGCGGTGGAGTAGCCGAGCGGTCTAAAGCACCTCGCTGCGGAGCGCGCGGTTGCTCGCCGTGGAGGTTCGAGTTCTCCCTAGGGCATGGGTGTGTGTGTGTTTGTATGTAGTTTAGTTTACCTAGGTTTAAGTAGTTTGTAAGCTACGGACTGATGACCACGCAGTTTGTCCGATAGATTTACAGACATCTGAACATCTATGTCTTCCTAAGTAGGTGAGTGCTAGCAGGCATTCGGAAGAGAAAGTCAGTGAATGAAATTTCCCAAAGAGACCTCGTCGCGACGAATAACGCCCTTCTTTTAACGATGTATATCGCAACTCGTGCATCATTTCTGTGGCACTCTATCCCCTATATCGCGATAGTATAAATCGAGCTACCCTTCTCTGAACTTCCTTTAAATCGTCTGTCAGTCCCACTTCATGGGGACCCCACAATGCTCAGAAATACTCCAAAATATGACGCACAAGTGTGGTGTAGGCAGTTTCTTTAGTGTAACTGTTTCAATCTTCCAAGTGCTCTGCCAATGAAACGTAGCCTTTGGTTCCCCTTCCCTACAATATTTGGTATATGTTCTTTCCAATTTGTTCGTAATTCTTACTCATAGGTATTTACTAGAATTGACGGACTGTAGGTTTGACTGATTTATCGTGTAACTCAAGTTTAACGGGTGTCTTTTACTAGATGACTTCACACTTCTCACTATTAAGGGTCAATTACCATTATTTGTACCATGCTGATGTTGTGTTGTTGTGGTCTTCAGTCCGCAGACTGGTTTGATGTAGCTCTCCACACTACCCTATCCTGTGCAAGCCTCTTCATCTGAGAATACGTACGCCTACCTACATCCTTTTGAATCTGCTTACTGTATTCATCCCTCGCTCCCCCTCTACGATTTTTACCCACACTTCCTTCTAATGCCAAGTAGACAATTCCTTGATGTCTCAGAATGTGTCCTACCAATCTATTCCTTCTCTTAGGATATGCCATAAACTCCTTTTCTCCCCAATTCTGTTAAGCACCTCCTCATTATTCACGTCATCTACCCATTTAATCTTCATCATTCGTCTGTAGCACAACATTTCAAAAGCTTCTATAATCTTTTGTCTGAATTCCTTATCGTCCACGTTTTACTGCCATACAAGGCTACACTCCAGACAAATGCTTTCAGAAAGGATTTCCTAACATTTCAATTATTATTGGATGTTAACAAGTTTCACTTCTTTAGAAACGCTTTTCTCCCAATAGCCATTCTGCATTTTATATCTTCTTTATTTCGGCCATCAGAAGTTATCTTGCTACCCAAATAACAAAATTCATCTACTACTTTTATTGTCTCAGTCCCTAATCTAATTTCTTCAGCATCACCTGATTTTCTGACATTGCATTCCATTACCTTCGTTTTACTATTGTTAATGTTCATCTTATATCTTCCTTTCAAGACACCATCCATTCCATTTAACTGCTCTTCCAGGTCTTTTGCGGTCTCTGGCAGAATTACTTTTTCATCGGCAAACCGCAAACTTTTTATTTCTTATCCCTGAACATTAATTCCCTCTCCAAATTTCTCCTTCCATTCCTTCACTGCTTGCCCAATGAACAGATTGAACAACATTAGGGAAAGGCTACAAACTTGTCTTACTGCCGTCCCAACCTCTGCATCCCTTTCTTACCCTTCAACTCTAATAACCGCTGTCTGGTTTTTGTACAGGTTGAATATAACCCTTCGCTCCCTATATTTTACCCCTGATACCTTCAGAATTTGGAAGAGTGTATTCCAGTCGACATTGTCAAAAGCTTTCTCCAAATCGACAAACGCTAAAAACGTAGGTTTCCCTTTCCTTAGTTTATCTTCTAAGATAAGTCGTAATGTGAGTATTGCCTATCGTGTTTCTACATTTTTCGTAAATCCAAGCTGATCTTCCCCGAGATCAGATTCCACACGTTTTCTCCATACGTCTGTAAATAATTCTTGTTAGTATTTTGCAACCATTCCGGACATCACCAGTAGGGATTTTTTGTGATCTTTCAAAGGCTTTTGATTGTGTAAATCATGGGATTCTTCTAGATAAGCTTAAGTATTGTGGTATGAGTGGGACAGTGCACAAATGGTTTAAATCATACTTAACTGGAAGTGTGCAGAAAGTTGAAATAAGCAGTTCACATGATGTAGATGAGACAATTAATTCTTCTAACTGGGGAGTTATTAAAAATGGGGTCCCACAAGGTTCGGTCTTGGGTCCTTTGCTGTTCTTAATATATATTAATGACTTGCCATTCTACATACATGAAGATGCTAAGCTAGTACTTTTTGCTGATGATACAAGTATAGCTATCACACCTGACAAACAGGAATTAACTGATGAAATTGTAAATGATATCTTCCAGAAAGTCATTAAGTGGTTCTCTGCAAATGGACTCTCATTAAACTTTGATAAAACCCAGTATATACAGTTTCATACAGTAAATGGCATGACACCATTAATAAATTTAGACTTTGAACATAAATCTGTAGCTAAGGTAGAATATTCAAAATTTTTAGGTGTTTGCATTGACGAGGGACTGAATTGGAAGAAACATATTGAAGATCTCCTGAAACGTCTGAGTTCAGCTACTTATCCTATCAGAGTCATTGCAAAATTTGGTGATATAAATCTCAGTAAATTAGCTTACTACGCCTATTTTCATTCACTGCTTTCATATGGGATCATATTCTGGGGCAATTCAACATTGAGTAAAAAAGTATTCATTGCACAAAAGCGTTTAATCAGAATAATTGCTGGAGCCCACCCAAGAGCATCCTGCAGACATTTATTTAGGGATCTAGGGATACTCACTGTAGCTTCACAATATATATATTCACTCATGAAATTTGTTATTAACAATCCGACTCAATTCAAAAGTAATAGCAGTGTGCATAGCTACGACACTAGGAGAAAGGATGATATTCACTATTCAAGGTTAAATCTAACTTTGGCTCAAAAAGGGGTGAATTATGCTGCCACAAAAGTCTTTGGTCACTTACCAAGTAGCATCAAAAGTCTGACAGATAGCCAACTAGTATTTAAAAAGAAATTAAAGGAATTTTTGAATGGCAACTCCTTCTACAATGTAGATGAATTTTTAGATAAAACATTAAAAAAAATATAAAAAAATAATAAAAAAATAAAAAATAAATAAAAAAATTTACAAAAAAATTCTTAAAATATAGATTGTCAAGTATAGACAAAATTTACTAAACTGACACGTTCCACATCATTACGAAATGTCGTATATATGATCTAAGGAACAAGTATTAATCTAATCTAACCTAATCTAATCTAATCCATGACTTATTAAACTGATAGTTCTGTAATTTTCACACTTGTCTGCACTTGCATTCTTTGACATTGGAATTAAGATATTCTTCTTGAAGTCGGACGGTATTTCCCCGGTCTCATACAGCTTGCATACGAGGTTGGACATTTTTTTCATGACTGGCTCTCCTAACGAAATCAGCAGTTCAGACGTAATATCATCTACTCCAGGGGGCTTGTTTCGACTCAAGTGCTTCAGCGCTCTGTGAAATTGTTCTCGCAGTATCATATCTCCTATCTCATTTTCCTCCCCTTCGTCTTCCCTTTCTAGAATACTGCCTTCAAGTTTATTTCCTTTGAATAAGCCCTCTATATATTCGTTCCACAGTTTAGCTTTCCGCTCTTTGCTTAGTACTGGTTTTCCGTCCGATATCTTATCTAATTCATTTTGCAGATACGTTTGATCTTCTGGCGACTTTACTAGCAGATAAATGACAGCATCATCCGCGAACAGTATATGAGAGCTACTCAGATTACCCCCTAAATAGTTTATAAAAATAAGGAACAGTAGAGGCCCTTAAACACTTCCCTGCGGAACGCCAAACATCGCTTCTTTTCTGCTCGATGACTTTCCATCAATTAAAACTTACTGTTTCTTTTCTGACAGGAAATCACGAATCCCATCTCACAAACGTGACGTTATCCCATAAGCACGCAGTTTCATTAGAAGACGCTTGTGAGGTACAGTGTCAAAAGCCTTCCGGAAAGCTAGAAACACGGAATATATTGACATCCATTGTCGCGAATCTTTAATTCAGCGGGAAGGTCCTAATGATTGGAAAAAAAAGCACAGGTGACTCCCGTTTATAAGATAGGAAAGAGAACTGGCCCACATAATTACAGGCCAATATCGTTGATATCAGTTTCCTGTAGAATTTTGGAACATATTCTCAGTTGGAATATAGTAAATTTCCTTGAGACGGAAAAGCTTCTTTCCATGAATCAGCACGGGTTTAGGAAACATCATGTCATTTCTCACATGACATCTTGCGAGGCATGGATGAAGGGCAACAGGCGGATTGTGTTTTTCTCGACTTCAAAAAGGCATTCGACGCGGTGCCACACTGCAGACTGCTAACGAAGATACGAGCTTATGGAATAGGTTCACAGATTTGTGGCTGGCTGGAAGACTTCTTAAGTAATACAACGCAGTACGTTGTTCTCGACGGTGCAAGTTCATCAGAGACGAGTTTATCTTCAGGCGTGCCCCAGGGGAGTGTGATAGGACCGCTATTATTTTCTATCTATATAAATGATCTGATGGACAGACTTATTTCTAATTTGCGGTTGTTTGCTGATGTTGCTGTGGTGCATGGGAGGTTGTCGTCTTTAACTGACTGTAATAGCATACAGGATGACTTAGACAAAATTTCTAGCTGGTGCTAAGAATGGCAGCTAGCCCTCAAATGTAAGGTGATGCGAAAGAGTAGGAAAAACAATCCTATAATATTCGAATACAGCATTAGTAGTGAGCTTCTTGATGCAGTCGCGTCGTTAAAATATCTAGGCGTAATATTGCAGAGCGATATGTAATGGAACGAACATGTAAGGACAGTTGTGAGTAAGGCGGACAGCCGACTTCGGTTTATTGGGAGAATTTTGTGAAGATGCACTTCATCTGTAAAGGAGACCGCGTATAAAACGCTTGTACGACCACGTCTTGAGTATTGCTCAACTGTTTTGGACCCGCAGCAGATCAGTTTAAAGGAAGAGACATAGAAGCAGTTCAGAGGCGAGCAGCTAGGTTTGTTACAGGTAGGTTCGACCAATGCGCGAGGTCACGTAAATGCTCCGGCAAATCAATTGGGGATCGCTGGAGGAAAGAAGACTTTCTTTTGGTGAATTTCTGTTGAGGAAATTTAGAGGGCGTGAATTTGAAGCTGAGTGTAGTACGATCTTGCTGCCACCTACTTACATTTATTTTTTTCCTCGTTCTATTTGTGAATGGAATCGGAAAGGAAATTCCTAGTGTTGGTATGTATGTAGATGTAGATCACATCATGTGAGCAAAGAGCTGTGTTTCACAAGAATGATACTTTCTGAATCCGTGTTGAATACGGGTCAGTAGGTCGTTCTCATCGAGATCATAATATTTGAGGAAAGTATATGTACTATAATCCTGCTGGAAACCGACGTAAATGATATAGTCCTTGTAATTTTGCGGAAAAACAAATCTATTCCATGTTTCTTGATTTCCAGAAGGCTTTTGACACCGTACCTCATAAACGGTTTTAATCAAATTGCGTGGTTATGGTATATCGCCCCAAATTTGCGATTAGATAGGGGATTTCCTGTCAGAGGATACATTTCGAAGTAATCGAGGGTAAGGCATCGACTAAAACAGTGGTGATACCGGGCGTTCCACAGAGTAGTTTTATTGGTCCTCTGCTGTTCCTTATTTAGATAAATGATTTAGGGGAAAATCTAAGTAGCTCTCTTGGATTGTTTGCAGATGACGCCGTCATTTACCGTCTAATGAAATCATCTGAAGATCAAAACCAACTGTAGAACGATTGAATAAGATATCACTATGGTGTAGAAATTGGCAATTGACTCTAAATAATGAGAAGTGTGAAGTCGTCAACATGAGTACGAAAAGAAATCCGTTAAACTATGTTTACAGGATAAATCAGTCAAAAGTGAAGGCCGTAAACTCTACTAAATACCTTGGAATTATTATTACTTCAGACTTAAACTGGAAAGAACACATAGATAAGTCGTGGGAAAGGCGAACCAGAGACTCCGTTTCATTGGCAGAACCCTTAAAACGTGCAACAGAACTACAAAAGAAATTGCATAGACTACGCTTGTCCGTCCATCTTTGGAGTATTGCAATCCAATGTTGGATCCTTATCATGTGGGTTTGACGGATGACATCGAAAGAGTCCAAAGAAGGGCAGCCCGTTTCGTATTGTCACGATACAGGGAGACAGCGTTACGGAAATGATACAGGATCTGGAATGGGAATCATTACAACAACGACGCTTATCGCTGCGGCGTGGGCTACTTGCAACACTCAAATCGCCAACATTCTCCTCCGAATGCGCAAATATATTGTTGATTCCCACTTACATAGGTAGAAATGATCATCAGGATAAAATACGAGAAATCAGAGCTCGAACGGAGAGATCCAGGTGTTATTTCTTCTCGCGCGCTATTCGAGAATGGAATGGGAGATAAATAGCAAAACGGTGGTTCGATGAACCCTCTGCCAGGCCCTTAAATGTGATTTGCAGAGTATCCCAGATGTAGCTGTAAATGTGGATGTAGGAAGAATAAATGTTCCGTCTGCGTTCGTAGTGTCAAATAATCCGGATGGAGGATTTCCAAGAGGTGACGCATGACGCGCATTCGACGTGTAGTGCCGTGCTCTCGGCTGCACACTCGGATATGCGCGTTGCTGGCGTCCGCAGCCGCCGCTTCTAATGCGGCCTGATAGAATCGCTTGTTTACACAGGGCGACCAACGCGTCGCTGTGTGCACAGATAGGCGCGCCGCTGTTGCGGTCCGCCAATGTTTGCAAGCGCGCTTTGTTTTCCTCCAGTATTGAAGTTGGTATTACTGGCAGAGCGGAGCGCAATTCTCGACAGGGTGTCAGCCGCATCGTGTTTGCGCTCGAGAGGCGGTGAGTGGGATGCGATACTGGGACACACTCCCGTATTCTTACGAGGCAAGCGCTGCCACATGCCGCCGGTCTCATCAGTCTGTTTACACTCGATACAGTTTACCGGAGACGAAAATACAATTTCCAGATCAGAACGTTACGTCCGTTGTCTTGTTTACATTATTAGGTCTGACTCTGTTTAGCTAACACGATCAAATATCGGTTTATAAGTATCACTTCCCTAACACAGATGGAGTGTGCTATACAGAAATTTTCAATTGTGTTGTGTGAGATCAACACATATTTAATTTTTTTTCTTTTTGTTAATACATAGTGAAGATCGTAGAGAACAAACATTTTTAAAAAAATTTCTTGCTTCCACTACATCATGCCCTTTATGAAAAACAATTGCGAGGTGCTCAGTTGTTGAACATCGTTGTAATCAAAGATTTTCGGCACTTAAATTAATATAACTATTAATAACGAGTAAGACGTTTCAAATAATTAACAGTAAGTATCTCAGGCATAGCTGTCGTCTATCCAGTCTACAATATGTAGGTTATGTATAGTTTCATGCAGAAAAGTTTTATGTAGAAACGACATGCAGGGTAGGCAGCGAGAAACGTTTATTGCTAAATCTTCTAACATATTAACAATTAGGTGTTTCCGCATAATCGTCATACATATTTTAATAGTTGCCTACCACTATATGTTTGTTCTTGTGGTCTTCAGCTGAGGCGCTTCAGTCACGGTCTGCATGGCCACTACGGTCGGGGGCTCGAATCCCCCTCGGGCATGGATATTTGTGCCGTCCTTAGTCTTAGTTAGTTCATAAGTAGTTTGTAAGTTTAGGGACTGATGACCCCATAGTTAAGTCCCATAGACTTTACAAACATTTGAACATTTGAATTTGTGGTCTTCAGTCTGGAGACTGGTTTGACGCATCTCTCCGCAATACCCTATCCTGAGCAAGCCTCACCAACTCCACATAAGAACAGCAACCTACATCTGTCTGAATCTGCTTACTGTATCCATCTCTTGCTCTTCCTCTGCGGTTTCTACCCCAATCACTTCCCTCCAACGCTAAATTCACAATACCTCGATGTCTAAGAATGTGTCCTACCAATCGATCCCTTCTTTTAGTCAAGGTATGCCAGAAATTCCTTTTCTAGCCAATTCTATTCAGTACGTCCTCATTAGTTACACAATCAATCCGAAGAATCTTCAGCATTCTTCTGTAGCACCACATTTCAAAAGCCTCTATTCTCTTCCTGTCCTCAGCGTTTATCGTCCATGTTTCACTCCCATACAAGGCAAACACTCCACTCAAATGCCTTCAGAAAGGACTTCCTTAGGCTTAAATCAATATTTCATGTTGACAAATTTCTCTTTTTCAGGAACGCCTTTTTACCCATTGTCATTCTGCATTTTATATCCTCCGTACTGCGATCATCATTTGTTAGTTTACTGCCCAAGTAACAAAACTCATCTACTTCCTTTATTGTTTCGTTACCTAATCTAATTCCTTCAGCATCACCTGATTTTCTTAGATTCCACTCCATTACCCTAGTTTTGCTCTTGTTAACGTTCATCTTACATGCACGTTTCTGCACACTGTCCATTCAGTTCAACTGCTCTTCCAGGTCCTTTGCAGTCTCTGACAGAATTACTATGTCGTCGGCAATACACAATGTTTTTAATTCTTCACCCTGAACTTTAATTCCTTCTCCAAATTTCTCCTTGCAATCCTTTATAGCTTACTCATGCACAACTTGAATAACAATGGAGAAAAGCTACAACCCTATCTTACTCCCTTCCCAACCACTGAATCCCTTTGATACCCTTCAGCTCTCACAACAGCTGTCTGGTTTTTGTACAAGTTGTAAGTAATCTTACGCTCCCTATATTTTACTCCTGCTTGCTTCAGAACTTGAAAGAGTTTATTCCAATCAACACTGTCAAAAGCCTTCTCCAAATATATAAAAGCTACATATGTAGGTTTGCCTTTTCTTAATCCATCTTCTAGGATAAGCCGTTATACCTCGTTAGAAATATTCGAGCCCACTGCTCCATCTTCGAGTTACCGAAAGTTTGGCACCAGAAAGCGATTGTGGACGAGAGCTTTTGCCGATAAGAAAAATGGGGGTACATTGACTTACAGTTTAGCATGCTTATTCGACAACTTAGAGGATAGGGTATTGTGGAGAGCTGCATCAAACCAGTCTCCGGACTGAAGACAACAACAACAACGTTTCATTTTTCAGCTTGTATGCATTCGTTCGTTTTTAACAGTAACTGCTCCTCCATTTGTTGTACTATCTGTGTAATGTATAGATCATGCTAGAAAATACTTTTCGTTTGAAGTGTTCGTTTATGGTTTATTACAACTGTATTTTAGGTGTTTGCCTGTTAGATATATAACCAACATATCTTAAATTGTAACAGATAGTTTATTTCAGTTCGTGTTTACGAGACTGAGACAATGTCGCCCTCTGGTTATTACTGTATTCAGCTTTCATTTGTTTCTTCCTTATTACATGGACAGCCATGACTTCTTGTGACCATTTTCACAAACAGGTAACTGTAGCCATGCCAGACTGTTCATTGTGCTGACGGCCCCTAATGAGTGTACACCATCTAGATATCTCGAATGTAGATCACAGTACATGTTTGTACATGTTTGTTCTAAACTTATTCATACTGGTTCTGCATAGCACAGAATTCCGGTAAGATACCTGTTTTGTCGTCGTCGGCCTATTTTTCAAATGTTCAAATATTTTTAATGCTTAAGGGACTTAACTACGTGGTAATGAGTCCTTAAACTTACAAACTACTTATTAACTATCTAGTACTAAGGATGTCACAAACATCAATTCCCGAGGGTGTATTCGAACCCCCGACCGCAGCGGTCGTGTAGATCGCGACTGGCACGCCGCAGACCGCTCGGCCACTGCGGCAGGCCAACATTAATACATTACCATCTATTTCACCGATACAGACTCTTCTGGTGCTGTATGGTGTGGATTAATTTTTGGTCAGAAATGGTATGACAGTGTATGCTGTGGATACCGCAGCCAGTGGGGGGCCGGTTTGACTCTCTTAAACAGCCTGGACCTAGTTATCACGTCTACTGTATTTTTTCAAAATTTATTTACATGACATTGTCAATGAATTGTTATTATTTTGCAGCTTGTAACTTTTCTTATTGATACGTTTGATAATGTCGCCGTAGTGCTTCAAAACTAGTTACGTTAAAGTGAATGAAGAATTTTTGTACTTTCTTGGTGACTGTGGCTTAACCACTATACAGGGTGAATCATCTAACACTTCCACCGCAAATATTGCGGAAACGGAAAATTCGATTGATGTGCTGTTTTCATAGATTGGATTGGTAGTTAGCCGATAAACAGATTGTAAAAATACCTAATAAGTGTATTTTTTATGGAAACATACAATTTTTTTAATGAAACAATGGTTGTTTTTATCATGCACTGGAATTTTTGACACCAGCTGTGTACAAAGAATTTTAATGACATTTTTATTACGTTTAGTTTGGCAGTTACAACGCTACGACATTGTAGCTGACTGGCTGGTGGTCATGAGACAGTGGACCGTGCCCCAGGGGATAGCCACTCGGCCAGTGAGCTATGCTATCGCAGGCTCCACTCCCGAAATCTTGAACGGTTGTAGCTACCAAACTTAACCTGATAAAGATATCATTCAAAATTCTTTGTACAAAGTTGGTGTAAAAATCTCCAGCGCATGATAGAAAGAAACATTGTTACATTAAAAAAAAACTGTATGTCTGAATAAAAAATACACTTTCTAAGTAGTATTACAATATGTTTGTTGGCTAAAAATAGTGCCCCTGACTAGTAATCCATTATGTGAAAACCGCACATCAATCGCTCTTTCCGTTTCCGCAATATCTGCGATGCAAGAGTTAGGTGATTCACCCTGTACATGTGGTATACAATAAAATATGCAAACGTACATTCAGTTAAGAAATCCAGTGCCATATTGGAGATATTAACAGTAACACCAGGAAATGAAACACGTTGTTTGTCGATTCGTGAATGGGTTGACATAGGAAGTTTATGTTCGCAGGACATGTACATTAGTATGGTGGGCAGAAATGATTAACATTTGAACTTTGTTAGCCCTCGGGTTCAAGGTCAACGCCGATATTCCGGTGTAATACCGTATGCCGGTAAAATGTGCCTTTAACGGTATAAACCGAAGGTTATGGATCAGTTTAAATTGAGCAGACGTGTACGATATCTCGCAGACATATACGCTAACGGCCACCAAATGAATGAGTTCGAAACTTGGCACATTATTGGTATTAGAGGATACCATGCATCCGTACGGAAAGTTGCTACGAAATGCAGAGAATGCTTGCATAGTGAGTCCCAGAAAGCCGCAGAACAGGACGAGATGTCAAGTAACACCAGCCCTCTGTCCCCAACCTGCCCTGGGATCTGCGAATGCTACTGCGCGACCAATCCGCTCCCACCTCGCATCGATGGACAGTCTGCCATCACACACTATGAGGGGTGGCAGTCGCCGATTATTACGGCATGGCCGGCCGCGGTGGCCGCCGGGACTAAAGCGCTCCAGTCACGGTCTGCACGGCCACTATGGTCGGGGGTTCGAATCCCCCCTCGAGCATGGATATTTGTGCCGTCCTTAGTATAAGGTAGTTCATAAGTAGTTTAGGGGACTGATGACCCCCGTAGTTAAGTCCCATAAGCCTAACAAACATTTGAACATTTTTTTATTACGACATGGCTTCCATGTGCGTCCTTTTCTCTGTCTTTGCCTTTGCAAGTTTACCCCTGGTTAGTTGAGCTCTTTTCTTCTGTCACCTTTTTTTGTTATTGCTGAGTGTTTCTGTTTGTATCGTGCCTCGCAGATAAAGAATCTAAGCTTTTCTTGCCTTTCCTCGTCAACATTGTGATGTGATGTTTGCTTGTTCCGAAAGGTCAATAAATTTTTCGCATCCCTTGAAAATCATGCCTCATTACACGAGAACAGAGAAATTCATGGCAGACGCTATTAAAATTCCTGCCTTGGTCTACAATCAGTTGTCCGCACCTCTCTTCCAACATATCCTTTGATACTCTTGGTACGCATCAAAATTAATATCTGACAGACCTGTCATCTGCAATATAATTCAGGTATGCTTTCCTCGAACGACATCTCGGAAAGCATGTGAATGTGACAATATGTCATTCGTGTGTTGTGCATGGTGTCACACATTTTTGTGTTTTGTTTGTTTTTATGATAAGTTCACCCTGTTTTTATGATAAGTTTCAATCTAGTGGCTGAAGAAACGCTTACAAATAGACGGCCAATAATGTAAATTACGTAATAATATACTTTAAATTTATTTTTTTATTGTTTTTGCACAATGCATGCCGGCCCCGGTGGGCGAGCGGTCTATGGTGTGTCAGTCACGGTCTGCACGGCCACTGCGGTCGGGGGTTCGAATCCCCCCTCGGGCATGGATGTTTGTACCGTCTTTAGTATAAGCTAGTTCGTAAGTAGTTTGTAAGTTTAGGGACTGATGACCCCGCAGTTAAGTCCCATAAGCTCTACAAACATTTGAACAAAAATCAAATGTTTGTTAAGCTTATGGGACTTAACTGCGGGGTCATCAGTCCCTAAACTTACAAACTACTTATCTACTACCTTATACTAAGGACGGCACAAATATCCATGCCCGAGGGGGGATTTGAACCCCCGGCCGTAGTGGCCGTGCAGACCGTGACTGGAGCGCCTCAGTCCCCTCGGCCACCGCGGCCGGCGCATTTGAACATTTTGAGCACAATGCATTACAAATAAAACGCTGTAAACAGGTAATACACTGAATTGAATATTAATCGCACTCCTCGATGCTCTATTTCAAACTAAGGCCAAAAAGAATGTATTACAAGTAGGAGAATATTATCAAATACGTGAAAAAAATGAAGATGGAGTTTCCAACATCGATCCACTGTTTTATAGTCCAATCCCTGGACCGCTAAACCGGCGACGGTGTTCGGAAAGTCGCTCATGTTTATGAGAATCCAAGCTACAACATGGAAACACAAAAACGTTGATTACTTCAGACGATCTTCCGATGTATAGCATTGAAAACGCGAATTTCCATAATTAAATTTGCCTTTTCTTTTCAAAAACTATAGTGTGTGTAGTAAAAAGAACAAACACGTATCTCTTTATTTTCAATATAGAACGTCCATGCCAAATTCAATCGAAATCGTTGACTCTCTCTTTCTTAGACATGTTGTCTCGTTGATGTGATTAGTGCAAAAAGTAAATTAACGAACATCAACAGAAAAAAAACAATGCTATTATGTCCGAATAGTATTAGAATTGTGCTGCTTCGCACAGTCACTTTGATTAAATATCTAGGCGTAACTTTGCAGTACGTTATGAAATGGAAGGAACATCTATTGGAAGTTCTGGAAGTTGGATGGTACACTTCGGTTTGTTCGGAGAACTGTGTGTAGAACATTAGTGTGACTCATTCTGCTTAACTGTTTGGGATTTCCACCAAATTTATTTAAAGGGAGACATAAAAGCCATCAAGATTCAGGTCTGCTACTGGTAGGTTCCATTAATACGTGGGTTGAAGGGGAGACGACAATATTTCCAAGAAAAACCACTGACGAAAGTTGGAGGCCTGGCATTGGGAGCTGACTGCAGAATGATACTACAACCACCAGCTACAAATTAGGGCTCATACTGGTCTGCTACTGGTAGGTTCCATTAATACGCGGGTTGAAGGGGAGACGACAATATTTCCAAGAAAAACCACTGACGAAAGTTGGAGGCCTGGCATTGGGAGCTGACTGCAGAATGATACTACAACCACCAGCTACAAATTAGGGCTCTTACTGGTCTGCTACTGGTAGGTTCCATTAATACGCGGGTTGAAGGGGAGACGACAATATTTCCAAGAAAAACCACTGACGAAAGTTGGAGGCCTGGCATTGGGAGCTGACTGCAGAATGATACTACAACCACCAGCTACAAATTAGGGCTCATACTGGTCTGCTACTGGTAGGTTCCATTAATACGCGGGTTGAAGGGGAGACGACAATATTTCCAAGAAAAACCACTGACGAAAGTTGGAGGCCTGGCATTGGGAGCTGACTGCAGAATGATACTACAACCACCAGCTACAAATTAGGGCTCATACTGGTCTGCTACTGGTAGGTTCCATTAATACGCGGGTTGAAGGGGAGACGAAAATATTTCCAAGAAAAACCACTGACGAAAGTTGGAGGCCTGGCATTGGGAGCTGACTGCAGAATGATACTACAACCACCAGCTACAAATTAGGGCTCATACTGGTCTGCTACTGGTAGGTTCCATTAATACGTGGGTTGAAGGGGAGACGACAATATTTCCAAGAAAAACCACTGACGAAAGTTGGAGGCCTGGCATTGGGAGCTGACTGCAGAATGATACTACAACCACCAGCTACAAATTAGGGCTCATACTGGTCTGCTACTGGTAGGTTCCATTAATACGCGGGTTGAAGGGGAGACGACAATATTTCCAAGAAAAACCACTGACGAAAGTTGGAGGCCTGGCATTGGGAGCTGACTGCAGAATGATACTACAACCACCAGCTACAAATTAGGGCTCATACTGGTCTGCTACTGGTAGGTTCCATTAATACGTGGGTTGAAGGGGAGACGAAAATATTTCCAAGAAAAACCACTGACGAAAGTTGGAGGCCTGGCATTGGGAGCTGACTGCAGAATGATACTACAACCACCAGCTACAAATTAGGGCTCATACTGGTCTGCTACTGGTAGGTTCCATTAATACGCGGGTTGAAGGGGAGACGACAATATTTCCAAGAAAAACCACTGACGAAAGTTGGAGGCCTGGCATTGGGAGCTGACTGCAGAATGATACTACAACCACCAGCTACAAATTAGGGCTCATACTGGTCTGCTACTGGTAGGTTCCATTAATACGCGGGTTGAAGGGGAGACGACAATATTTCCAAGAAAAACCACTGACGAAAGTTGGAGGCCTGGCATTGGGAGCTGACTGCAGAATGATACTACAACCACCAGCTACAAATTAGGGCTCATACTGGTCTGCTACTGGTAGGTTCCATTAATACGCGGGTTGAAGGGGAGACGACAATATTTCCAAGAAAAACCACTGACGAAAGTTGGAGGCCTGGCATTGGGAGCTGACTGCAGAATGATACTACAACCACCAGCTACAAATTAGGGCTCATACTGGTCTGCTACTGGTAGGTTCCATTAATACGCGGGTTGAAGGGGAGACGACAATATTTCCAAGAAAAACCACTGACGAAAGTTGGAGGCCTGGCATTGGGAGCTGACTGCAGAATGATACTACAACCACCAGCTACAAATTAGGGCTCATACTGGTCTGCTACTGGTAGGTTCCATTAATACGCGGGTTGAAGGGGAGACGACAATATTTCCAAGAAAAACCACTGACGAAAGTTGGAGGCCTGGCATTGGGAGCTGACTGCAGAATGATACTACAACCACCAGCTACAAATTAGGGCTCATACTGGTCTGCTACTGGTAGGTTCCATTAATACGCGGGTTGAAGGGGAGACGACAATATTTCCAAGAAAAACCACTGACGAAAGTTGGAGGCCTGGCATTGGGAGCTGACTGCAGAATGATACTACAACCACCAGCTACAAATTAGGGCTCATACTGGTCTGCTACTGGTAGGTTCCATTAATACGCGGGTTGAAGGGGAGACGACAATATTTCCAAGAAAAACCACTGACGAAAGTTGGAGGCCTGGCATTGGGAGCTGACTGCAGAATGATACTACAACCACCAGCTACAAATTAGGGCTCATACTGGCCTGCTACTGGTAGGTTCCATTAATACGTGGGTTGAAGGGGAGACGACAATATTTCCAAGAAAAACCACTGACGAAAGTTGGAGGCCTGGCATTGGGAGCTGACTGCAGAATGATACTACAACCACCAGCTACAAATTAGGGCTCATACTGGTCTGCTACTGGTAGGTTCCATTAATACGCGGGTTGAAGGGGAGACGACAATATTTCCAAGAAAAACCATTGACGAAAGTTGGAGGCCTGGCATTGGGAGCTGACTGCAGAATGATACTACAACCACCAGCTACAAATTAGGGCTCATACTGGTCTGCTACTGGTAGGTTCCATTAATACGCGGGTTGAAGGGCAGACGACAATATTTCCAAGAAAAACCACTGACGAAAGTTGGAGGCCTGGCATTGGGAGCTGACTGCAGAATGATACTACAACCACCAGCTACAAATTAGGGCTCATACTGGTCTGCTACTGGTAGGTTCCATTAATACGCGGGTTGAAGGGGAGACGACAATATTTCCAAGAAAAACCACTGACGAAAGTTGGAGGCCTGGCATTGGGAGCTGACTGCAGAATGATACCACAACCACCAGCTACAAATTAGGGCTCATACTGGTCTGCTACTGGTAGGTTCCATTAATACGCGGGTTGAAGGGGAGACGACAATATTTCCAAGAAAAACCACTGACGAAAGTTGGAGGCCTGGCATTGGGAGCTGACTGCAGAATGATACTACAACCACCAGCTACAAATTAGGGCTCATACTGGTCTGCTACTGGTAGGTTCCATTAATACGCGGGTTGAAGGGGAGACGACAATATTTCCAAGAAAAACCACTGACGAAAGTTGGAGGCCTGGCATTGGGAGCTGACTGCAGAATGATACTACAACCACCAGCTACAAATTAGGGCTCATACTGGTCTGCTACTGGTAGGTTCCATTAATACGTGGGTTGAAGGGGAGACGACAATATTTCCAAGAAAAACCACTGACGAAAGTTGGAGGCCTGGCATTGGGAGCTGACTGCAGAATGATACTACAACCACCAGCTACAAATTAGGGCTCATACTGGTCTGCTACTGGTAGGTTCCATTAATACGCGGGTTGAAGGGGAGACGACAATATTTCCAAGAAAAACCACTGACGAAAGTTGGAGGCCTGGCATTGGGAGCTGACTGCAGAATGATACTACAACCACCAGCTACAAATTAGGGCTCATACTGGTCTGCTACTGGTAGGTTCCATTAATACGTGGGTTGAAGGGGAGACGACCATATTTCCAAGAAAAACCACTGACGAAAGTTGGAGGCCTGGCATTGGGAGCTGACTGCAGAATGATACTACAACCACCAGCTACAAATTAGGGCTCATACTGGTCTGCTCCTGGTAGGTTCCATTAATATGCGGGTTGAAGGGGAGACGACAATATTTCCAAGAAAAACCACTGACGAAAGTTGGAGGCCTGGCATTGGGAGCTGACTGCAGAATGATACTACAACCACCAGCTACAAATTAGGGCTCATACTGGTCTGCTACTGGTAGGTTCCATTAATACGCGGGTTGAAGGGGAGACGACACTATTTCCAAGAAAAACCACTGACGAAAGTTGGAGGCCTGGCATTGGGAGCTGACTGCAGAATGATACTACAACCACCAGCTACAAATTATGGCTCATACTGGTCTGCTACTGATAGGTTCCATTAATACGCGGGTTTAAGGGGAGACGACAATATTTCCAAGAAAAACCACTGACGAAAGTTGGAGGCCTGGCATTGGGAGCTGACTGCAGAATGATACTACAACCACCAGCTACAAATTAGGGCTCATACTGGTCTGCTACTGGTAGGTTCCATTAATACGCGGGTTGAAGGGGAGACGACAATATTTCCAAGAAAAACCACTGACGAAAGTTGGAGGCCTGGCATTGGGAGCTGACTGCAGAATGATACTACAACCACCAGCTACAAATTAGGGCTCATACTGGTCTGCTACTGGTAGGTTCCATTAATACGCGGGTTGAAGGGGAGACGACAATATTTCCAAGAAAAACCACTGACGAAAGTTGGAGGCCTGGCATTGGGAGCTGACTGCAGAATGATACTACAACCACCAGCTACAAATTAGGGCTCATACTGGTCTGCTACTGGTAGGTTCCATTAATACGCGGGTTGAAGGGGAGACGACAATATTTCCAAGAAAAACCACTGACGAAAGTTGGAGGCCTGGCATTGGGAGCTGACTGCAGTATGATACTACAACCACCAGCTACAAATTAGGGCTCATACTGGTCTGCTACTGGTAGGTTCCATTAATACGCGGGTTGAAGGGGAGACGACAATATTTCCAAGAAAAACCACTGACGAAAGTTGGAGGCCTGGCATTGGGAGCTGACTGCAGAATGATACTACAACCACCAGCTACAAATTAGGGCTCATACTGGTCTGCTACTGGTAGGTTCCATTAATACGCGGGTTGAAGGGGAGACGACAATATTTCCAAGAAAAACCACTGACGAAAGTTGGAGGCCTGGCATTGGGAGCTGACTGCAGAATGATACTACAACCACCAGCTACAAATTAGGGCTCATACTGGTCTGCTACTGGTAGGTTCCATTAATACGTGGGTTGAAGGGGAGACGACAATATTTCCAAGAAAAACCACTGACGAAAGTTGGAGGCCTGGCATTGGGAGCTGACTGCAGAATGATACTACAACCACCAGCTACAAATTAGGGCTCATACTGGTCTGCTACTGGTAGGTTCCATTAATACGCGGGTTGAAGGGGAGACGACAATATTTCCAAGAAAAACCACTGACGAAAGTTGGAGGCCTGGCATTGGGAGCTGACTGCAGAATGATACTACAACCACCAGCTACAAATTAGGGCTCATACTGGTCTGCTACTGGTAGGTTCCATTAATACGCGGGTTGAAGGGGAGACGACAATATTTCCAAGTAAAACCACTGACGAAAGTTGGAGGCCTGGCATTGGGAGCTGACTGCAGAATGATACTACAACCACCAGCTACAAATTAGGGCTCATACTGGTCTGCTACTGGTAAGTTCCATTAATACGCGGGTTGAAGGGGAGACGACAATATTTCCAAGAAAAACCACTGACGAAAGTTGGAGGCCTGGCATTGGGAGCTGACTGCAGAATGATACTACAACCACCAGCTACAAATTAGGGCTCATACTGGTCTGCTACTGGTAGGTTCCATTAATACGTGGGTTGAAGTGGAGACGACAATATTTCCAAGAAAAACCACTGACGAAAGTTGGAGGCCTGGCATTGGGAGCTGACTGCAGAATGATACTACAACCACCAGCTACAAATTAGGGCTCATACTGGTCTGCTACTGGTAGGTTCCATTAATAAGCGGGTTGAAGGGGAGACGACAATATTTCCAAGAAAAACCACTGACGAAAGTTGGAGGCCTGGCATTGGGAGCTGACTGCAGAATGATACTACAACCACCAGCTACAAATTAGGGCTCATACTGGTCTGCTACTGGTAGGTTCCATTAATACGCGGGTTGAAGGGGAGACGACAATATTTCCAAGAAAAACCACTGACGAAAGTTGGAGGCCTGGCATTGGGAGCTGACTGCAGAATGATACTACAACCACCAGCTACAAATTAGGGCTCATACTGGTCTGCTACTGGTAGGTTCCATTAATACGCGGGTTGAAGGGGAGACGACAATATTTCCAAGAAAAACCACTGACGAAAGTTGGAGGCCTGGCATTGGGAGCTGACTGCAGAATGATACTACAACCACCAGCTACAAATTACGGCTCATACTGGTCTGCTACTGGTAGGTTCCATTAATACGCGGGTTGAAGGGGAGACGACAATATTTCCAAGAAAAACCACTGACGAAAGTTGGAGGCCTGGCATTGGGAGCTGACTGCAGAATGATACTACAACCACCAGCTACAAATTAGGGCTCATACTGGTCTGGTACTGGTAGGTTCCATTAATACGTGGGTTGAAGGGGAGACGACAATATTTCCAAGAAAAACCACTGACGAAAGTTGGAGGCCTGGCATTGGGAGCTGACTGCAGAATGATACTACAACCACCAGCTACAAATTAGGGCTCATACTGGTCTGCTACTGGTAGGTTCCATTAATACGCGGGTTGAAGGGGAGACGACAATATTTCCAAGAAAAACCACTGACGAAAGTTGGAGGCCTGGCATTGGGAGCTGACTGCAGAATGATACTACAACCACCAGCTACAAATTAGGGCTCATACTGGTCTGCTACTGGTAGGTTCCATTAATACGCGGGTTGAAGGGGAGACGACAATATTTCCAAGAAAAACCACTGACGAAAGTTGGAGGCCTGGCATTGGGAGCTGACTGCAGAATGATACTACAACCACCAGCTACAAATTAGGGCTCATACTGGTCTGCTACTGGTAGGTCCCATTAATACGCGGGTTGAAGGGGAGACGACAATATTTCCAAGAAAAACCACTGACGAAAGTTGGAGGCCTGGCATTGGGAGCTGACTGCAGAATGATACTACAACCACCAGCTACAAATTAGGGCTCATACTGGTCTGCTACTGGTAGGTTCCATTAATACGCGGGTTGAAGGGGAGACGACAATATTTCCAAGAAAAACCACTGACGAAAGTTGGAGGCCTGGCATTGGGAGCTGACTGCAGAATGATACTACAACCACCAGCTACAAATTAGGGCTCATACTGGTCTGCTACTGGTAGGTTCCATTAATACGCGGGTTGAAGGGGAGACGACAATATTTCCAAGAAAAACCACTGACGAAAGTTGGAGGCCTGGCATTGGGAGCTGACTGCAGAATGATACTACAACCACCAGCTACAAATTAGGGCTCATACTGGTCTGCTACTGGTAGGTTCCATTAATACGCGGGTTGAAGGGGAGACGACAATATTTCCAAGAAAAACCACTGACGAAAGTTGGAGGCCTGGCATTGGGAGCTGACTGCAGAATGATACTACAACCACCAGCTACAAATTAGGGCTCATACTGGTCTGCTACTGGTAGGTTCCATTAATACGCGGGTTGAAGGGGAGACGACAATATTTCCAAGTAAAACCACTGACGAAAGTTGGAGGCCTGGCATTGGGAGCTGACTGCAGAATGATACTACAACCACCAGCTACAAATTAGGGCTCATACTGGTCTGCTACTGGTAAGTTCCATTAATACGCGGGTTGAAGGGGAGACGACAATATTTCCAAGAAAAACCACTGACGAAAGTTGGAGGCCTGGCATTGGGAGCTGACTGCAGAATGATACTACAACCACCAGCTACAAATTAGGGCTCATACTGGTCTGCTACTGGTAGGTTCCATTAATACGTGGGTTGAAGTGGAGACGACAATATTTCCAAGAAAAACCACTGACGAAAGTTGGAGGCCTGGCATTGGGAGCTGACTGCAGAATGATACTACAACCACCAGCTACAAATTAGGGCTCATACTGGTCTGCTACTGGTAGGTTCCATTAATAAGCGGGTTGAAGGGGAGACGACAATATTTCCAAGAAAAACCACTGACGAAAGTTGGAGGCCTGGCATTGGGAGCTGACTGCAGAATGATACTACAACCACCAGCTACAAATTAGGGCTCATACTGGTCTGCTACTGGTAGGTTCCATTAATACGCGGGTTGAAGGGGAGACGACAATATTTCCAAGAAAAACCACTGACGAAAGTTGGAGGCCTGGCATTGGGAGCTGACTGCAGAATGATACTACAACCACCAGCTACAAATTAGGGCTCATACTGGTCTGCTACTGGTAGGTTCCATTAATACGTGGGTTGAAGGGGAGACGACAATATTTCCAAGAAAAACCACTGACGAAAGTTGGAGGCCTGGCATTGGGAGCTGACTGCAGAATGATACTACAACCACCAGCTACAAATTAGGGCTCATACTGGTCTGCTACTGGTAGGTTCCATTAATACGCGGGTTGAAGGGGAGACGACAATATTTCCAAGAAAAACCACTGACGAAAGTTGGAGGCCTGGCATTGGGAGCTGACTGCAGAATGATACTACAACCTCCAGCTACAAATTAGGGCTCATACTGGTCTGCTACTGGTAGGTTCCATTAATACGCGGGTTGAAGGGGAGACGACAATATTTCCAAGAAAAACCACTGACGAAAGTTGGAGGCCTGGCATTGGGAGCTGACTGCAGAATGATACTACAACCACCAGCTACAAATTAGGGCTCATACTGGTCTGCTACTGGTAGGTTCCATTAATACGCGGGTTGAAGGGGAGACGACAATATTTCCAAGAAAAACCACTGACGAAAGTTGGAGGCCTGGCATTGGGAGCTGACTGCAGAATGATACTACAACCACCAGCTACAAATTAGGGCTCATACTGGTCTGCTACTGGTAGGTTCCATTAATACGCGGGTTGAAGGGGAGACGACAATATTTCCAAGAAAAACCACTGACGAAAGTTGGAGGCCTGGCATTGGGAGCTGACTGCAGAATGATACTACAACCACCAGCTACAAATTAGGGCTCATACTGGTCTGCTACTGGTAGGTTCCATTAATACGCGGGTTGAAGGGGAGACGACAATATTTCCAAGAAAAACCACTGACGAAAGTTGGAGGCCTGGCATTGGGAGCTGACTGCAGAATGATACTACAACCACCAGCTACAAATTAGGGCTCATACTGGTCTGCTACTGGTAGGTTCCATTAATACGCGGGTTGAAGGGGAGACGACAATATTTCCAAGAAAAACCACTGACGAAAGTTGGAGGCCTGGCATTGGGAGCTGACTGCAGAATGATACTACAACCACCAGCTACAAATTAGGGCTCATACTGGTCTGCTACTGGTAGGTTCCATTAATACGCGGGTTGAAGGGGAGACGACAATATTTCCAAGAAAAACCACTGACGAAAGTTGGAGGCCTGGCATTGGGAGCTGACTGCAGAATGATACTACAACCACCAGCTACAAATTAGGGCTCATACTGGTCTGCTACTGGTAGGTTCCATTAATACGCGGGTTGAAGGGGAGACGACAATATTTCCAAGAAAAACCACTGACGAAAGTTGGAGGCCTGGCATTGGGAGCTGACTGCAGAATGATACTACAACCACCAGCTACAAATTAGGGCTCATACTGGTCTGCTACTGGTAGGTTCCATTAATACGCGGGTTGAAGGGGAGACGACAATATTTCTAAGAAAAACCACTGACGAAAGTTGGAGGCCTGGCATTGGGAGCTGACTGCAGAATGATACTACAACCACCAGCTACAAATTAGGGCTCATACTGGTCTGCTACTGGTAGGTTCCATTAATACGCGGGTTGAAGGGGAGACGACAATATTTCCAAGAAAAACCACTGACGAAAGTTGGAGGCCTGGCATTGGGAGCTGACTGCAGAATGATACTACAACCACCAGCTACAAATTAGGGCTCATACTGGTCTGCTACTGGTAGGTTCCATTAATACGCGGGTTGAAGGGGAGACGACAATATTTCCAAGAAAAACCACTGACGAAAGTTGGAGGCCTGGCATTGGGAGCTGACTGCAGAATGATACTACAACCACCAGCTACAAATTAGGGCTCATACTGGTCTGCTACTGGTAGGTTCCATTAATACGCGGGTTGAAGGGGAGACGACAATATTTCCAAGAAAAACCACTGACGAAAGTTGGAGGCCTGGCATTGGGAGCTGACTGCAGAATGATACTACAACCACCAGCTACAAATTACGGCTCATACTGGTCTGCTACTGGTAGGTTCCATTAATATGCGGGTTGAAGGGGAGACGACAATATTTCCAAGAAAAACCACTGACGAAAGTTGGAGGCCTGGCATTGGGAGCTGACTGCAGAATGATACTACAACCACCAGCTACAAATTAGGGCTCATACTGGTCTGCTACTGGTAGGTTCCATTAATACGTGGGTTGAAGTGGAGACGACAATATTTCCAAGAAAAACCACTGACGAAAGTTGGAGGCCTGGCATTGGGAGCTGACTGCAGAATGATACTACAACCACCAGCTACAAATTAGGGCTCATACTGGTCTGCTACTGGTAGGTTCCATTAATACGCGGGTTGAAGGGGAGACGACAATATTTCCAAGAAAAACCACTGACGAAAGTTGGAGGCCTGGCATTGGGAGCTGACTGCAGAATGATACTACAACCACCAGCTACAAATTACGGCTCATACTGGTCTGCTACTGGTAGGTTCCATTAATATGCGGGTTGAAGGGGAGACGACAATATTTCCAAGAAAAACCACTGACGAAAGTTGGAGGCCTGGCATTGGGAGCTGACTGCAGAATGATACTACAACCACCAGCTACAAATTAGGGCTCATACTGGTCTGCTACTGGTAGGTTCCATTAATACGTGGGTTGAAGTGGAGACGACAATATTTCCAAGAAAAACCACTGACGAAAGTTGGAGGCCTGGCATTGGGAGCTGACTGCAGAATGATACTACAACCACCAGCTACAAATTAGGGCTCATACTGGTCTGCTACTGGTAGGTTCCATTAATACGCGGGTTGAAGGGGAGACGACAATATTTCCAAGAAAAACCACTGACGAAAGTTGGAGGCCTGGCATTGGGAGCTGACTGCAGAATGATACTACAACCACCAGCTACAAATTAGGGCTCATACTGGTCTGCTACTGGTAGGTTCCATTAATACGCGGGTTGAAGGGGAGACGACAATATTTCCAAGAAAAACCACTGACGAAAGTTGGAGGCCTGGCATTGGGAGCTGACTGCAGAATGATACTACAACCACCAGCTACAAATTAGGGCTCATACTGGTCTGCTACTGGTAGGTTCCATTAATACGCGGGTTGAAGGGGAGACGACAATATTTCCAAGAAAAACCACTGACGAAAGTTGGAGGCCTGGCATTGGGAGCTGACTGCAGAATGATACTACAACCACCAGCTACAAATTAGGGCTCATACTGGTCTGCTACTGGTAGGTTCCATTAATACGCGGGTTGAAGGGGAGACGACAATATTTCCAAGAAAAACCACTGACGAAAGTTGGAGGCCTGGCATTGGGAGCTGACTGCAGAATGATACTCCAACCACCAGCTACAAATTAGGGCTCATACTGGTCTGCTACTTGTAGGTTCCATTAATACGCGGGTTGAAGGGGAGACGACAATATTTCCAAGAAAAACCACTGACGAAAGTTGGAGGCCTGGCATTGGGAGCTGACTGCAGAATGATACTACAACCACCAGCTACAAATTAGGGCTCATACTGGTCTGCTACTGGTAGGTTCCATTAATACGCGGGTTGAAGGGGAGACGACAATATTTCCAAGAAAAACCACTGACGAAAGTTGGAGGCCTGGCATTGGGAGCTGACTGCAGAATGATACTACAACCACCAGCTACAAATTAGGGCTCATACTGGTCTGCTACTGGTAGGTTCCATTAATACGCGGGTTGAAGGGGAGACGACAATATTTCCAAGAAAAACCACTGACGAAAGTTGGAGGCCTGGCATTGGGAGCTGACTGCAGAATGATACTACAACCACCAGCTACAAATTAGGGCTCATACTGGTCTGCTACTGGTAGGTTCCATTAATACGCGGGTTGAAGGGGAGACGACAATATTTCCAAGAAAAACCACTGACGAAAGTTGGAGGCCTGGCATTGGGAGCTGACTGCAGAATGATACTACAACCACCAGCTACAAATTAGGGCTCATACTGGTCTGCTACTGGTAGGTTCCATTAATACGCGGGTTGAAGGGGAGACGACAATATTTCCAAGAAAAACCACTGACGAAAGTTGGAGGCCTGGCATTGGGAGCTGACTGCAGAATGATACTACAACCACCAGCTACAAATTAGGGCTCATACTGGTCTGCTACTGGTAGGTTCCATTAATACGCGGGTTGAAGGGGAGACGACAATATTTCCAAGAAAAACCACTGACGAAAGTTGGAGGCCTGGCATTGGGAGCTGACTGCAGAATGATACTACAACCACCAGCTACAAATTAGGGCTCATACTGGTCTGCTACTGGTAGGTTCCATTAATACGTGGGTTGGAGGGGAGACGACAATATTTCCAAGAAAAACCACTGACGAAAGTTGGAGGCCTGGCATTGGGAGCTGACTGCAGAATGATACTACAACCACCAGCTACAAATTAGGGCTCATACTGGTCTGCTACTGGTAGGTTCCATTAATACGCGGGTTGAAGGGGAGACGACAATATTTCCAAGAAAAACCACTGACGAAAGTTGGAGGCCTGGCATTGGGAGCTGACTGCAGAATGATACTACAACCTCCAGCTACAAATTAGGGCTCATACTGGTCTGCTACTGGTAGGTTCCATTAATACGCGGGTTGAAGGGGAGACGACAATATTTCCAAGAAAAACCACTGACGAAAGTTGGAGGCCTGGCATTGGGAGCTGACTGCAGAATGATACTACAACCACCAGCTACAAATTAGGGCTCATACTGGTCTGCTACTGGTAGGTTCCATTAATACGCGGGTTGAAGGGGAGACGACAATATTTCCAAGAAAAACCACTGACGAAAGTTGGAGGCCTGGCATTGGGAGCTGACTGCAGAATGATACTACAACCACCAGCTACAAATTAGGGCTCATACTGGTCTGCTACTGGTAGGTTCCATTAATACGCGGGTTGAAGGGGAGACGACAATATTTCCAAGAAAAACCACTGACGAAAGTTGGAGGCCTGGCATTGGGAGCTGACTGCAGAATGATACTACAACCACCAGCTACAAATTAGGGCTCATACTGGTCTGCTACTGGTAGGTTCCATTAATACGCGGGTTGAAGGGGAGACGACAATATTTCCAAGAAAAACCACTGACGAAAGTTGGAGGCCTGGCATTGGGAGCTGACTGCAGAATGATACTACAACCACCAGCTACAAATTAGGGCTCATACTGGTCTGCTACTGGTAGGTTCCATTAATACGCGGGTTGAAGGGGAGACGACAATATTTCCAAGAAAAACCACTGACGAAAGTTGGAGGCCTGGCATTGGGAGCTGACTGCAGAATGATACTACAACCACCAGCTACAAATTAGGGCTCATACTGGTCTGCTACTGGTAGGTTCCATTAATACGCGGGTTGAAGGGGAGACGACAATATTTCCAAGAAAAACCACTGACGAAAGTTGGAGGCCTGGCATTGGGAGCTGACTGCAGAATGATACTACAACCACCAGCTACAAATTAGGGCTCATACTGGTCTGCTACTGGTAGGTTCCATTAATACGCGGGTTGAAGGGGAGACGACAATATTTCCAAGAAAAACCACTGACGAAAGTTGGAGGCCTGGCATTGGGAGCTGACTGCAGAATGATACTACAACCACCAGCTACAAATTAGGGCTCATACTGGTCTGCTACTGGTAGGTTCCATTAATACGCGGGTTGAAGGGGAGACGACAATATTTCCAAGAAAAACCACTGACGAAAGTTGGAGGCCTGGCATTGGGAGCTGACTGCAGAATGATACTACAACCACCAGCTACAAATTAGGGCTCATACTGGTCTGCTACTTGTAGGTTCCATTAATACGCGGGTTGAAGGGGAGACGACAATATTTCCAAGAAAAACCACTGACGAAAGTTGGAGGCCTGGCATTGGGAGCTGACTGCAGAATGATACTACAACCACCAGCTACAAATTAGGGCTCATACTGGTCTGCTACTGGTAGGTTCCATTAATACGCGGGTTGAAGGGGAGACGACAATATTTCCAAGAAAAACCACTGACGAAAGTTGGAGGCCTGGCATTGGGAGCTGACTGCAGAATGATACTACAACCACCAGCTACAAATTAGGGCTCATACTGGTCTGCTACTGGTAGGTTCCATTAATACGCGGGTTGAAGGGGAGACGACAATATTTCCAAGAAAAACCACTGACGAAAGTTGGAGGCCTGGCATTGGGAGCTGACTGCAGAATGATACTACAACCACCAGCTACAAATTAGGGCTCATACTGGTCTGCTACTGGTAGGTTCCATTAATACGTGGGTTGAAGGGGAGACGACAATATTTCCAAGAAAAACCACTGACGAAAGTTGGAGGCCTGGCATTGGGAGCTGACTGCAGAATGATACTACAACCACCAGCTACAAATTAGGGCTCATACTGGTCTGCTACTGGTAGGTTCCATTAATATGCGGGTTGAAGGGGAGACGACAATATTTCCAAGAAAAACCACTGACGAAAGTTGGAGGCCTGGCATTGGGAGCTGACTGCAGAATGATACTACAACCACCAGCTACAAATTAGGGCTCATACTGGTCTGCTACTGGTAGGTTCCATTAATACGTGGGTTGAAGGGGAGACGACAATATTTCCAAGAAAAACCACTGACGAAAGTTGGAGGCCTGGCATTGGGAGCTGACTGCAGAATGATACTACAACCACCAGCTACAAATTAGGGCTCATACTGGTCTGCTACTGGTAGGTTCCATTAATACGCGGGTTGAAGGGGAGACGACAATATTTCCAAGAAAAACCACTGACGAAAGTTGGAGGCCTGGCATTGGGAGCTGACTGCAGAATGATACTACAACCACCAGCTACAAATTAGGGCTCATACTGGTCTGCTACTGGTAGGTTCCATTAATACGCGGGTTGAAGGGGAGACGACAATATTTCCAAGAAAAACCACTGACGAAAGTTGGAGGCCTGGCATTGGGAGCTGACTGCAGAATGATACTACAACCACCAGCTACAAATTAGGGCTCATACTGAGGTATATAATTTCTTCCCTGGCTCTTTTCGGTAGTGGTACTGGAAAGGAAATTATCAATAGTGCCACTAAGTACCCTCTGCTAAGCACCGTGTGGTGGCTTGCGGAGTGTGTATGCAGGAGCAGATTTCTATATTAGTTTCGCTTTTTGAACAAACAATAACTTTTAGTGTCAATAAACTGTCTAAAAATGGAATAGGCAAAAAGAATACCCTGATATGGCTCACTCTTCCTCACTATCTACGGAATTTACGTCAGCAAAGTGTCTGTTTATATATTTCTTTTCCGAGAACTTTTCTTTGAGTTCTTGATATATAATTCCATACCACACGTTATTCATTATATCATACATCAGCCTCCAGATAATATTTGCTGACATCATTCCTTTGTGTGCCATGACAAGCTGTTAGTATTTTCATGTGAATTTCCCATCACAGCAAATATCCTCACGCATATAGCATCGCCAAATCCTATCCTTCCTCCCTTCGCCTCGTTTCTTGGCGGTACACTCGCATGTGTAAAAATGCAATTTACCGTACCTATTGCATCTGTTGTCTGATTCGAAGGGAAATACTTCCTTTATCTGTTCCTTCTGTGATTATCGATTTCAATAGATTTATATCTTCATTTACCATTTATAGATTTTTAAAATATTGTGTATTTCCGTAACCTGTCTGGCAGCGATGATCCTACCTCATATTGACAGCATATATTATTGAACCTCAGCGGCAGAATAGCCGTGCGCACTATGGCTCCAGCTACGGTGGGCGCGGCCGTTCGCCGTCGGGGGTTCGAGTCCTCCCTCGGGCATGGGTAATTGTGTTGTCCTCAGCATAAGCTACTTTAAGTCAGTGTTAGCAGTTTGTAAGCCTAGGGTCTGAAAACCAACGTAGTTAAGTCCATTAAATTTACAAACATTTTATTTTTTATTATTGAACCACACATAAAGCAATTGATGAAATATAGAAATTAATCAGGCAGTGAAATATAAGTTTTACGAACTTGTGGGCAAACCAGTTGATTAGTCTAACAACAACAACGGCAGCATACGAATAATCAAAAGACATGTTATATAAATGTATGTATGTGTATATGTGTGTGTGTATTTTCGACATCTCCTCTTAAAGTACTGGACCGATTTCAGTCAAACTTCGTACACTTATTCCTTACTAACAGACAACGATTGTTGTCATATAGTTCAGGATATATGACGTCATAAAAGTTTGGAAAATGTATCATATCGTGCTTCAATCATCCACTTTTACTTCTAAAATAATGGACCGATTTCAAACCTTTAGGAAACTTTTTCTCGCTGACCATTTCAGTGTATGGATGAGCGGAAAAAAATTTAGATGTTACTACTATTTCGATGTAGTTCCTTCAGTAGCATAGATATATCACTAGGTAAATTTTAGACAGGGGTTTCTTAAATTGTGAAATAAATTAATCGTCACGTCATATAAAATGCCGTAGTTTTGATGCAGGAATACAAGGTACTACCAGACCTGAAAATATAGTACATTTAAGAGCTATATCTAAAAAAAATATCAATATCACAATATCCATATCTAATGTTGTTACTTACGTTGTCTTGAGTCACTTCTATTAATACCGTATTTTCGGGCGTATAAGACGCACTTTTTTTCTACAAAAATTGGTCCAAAAACCGGATGCGTCTTATACACCGGTTGCCAGTTGCCTACAAGTTTCAAACAAATTTCAAAACAATGGTGTAAAATTCGGGAAATAATGTTTTAAGCGGGAAACTTTTCTTTAAGGTTCTCTCCTCATTTTCGTAGTTTATATTTGATATGTGTACATAATATGCACCAAAATACCCGTTGGGAGCTTTATTATGTAGTAAATATTATCTGAATTTCGTACCTATTTTTTGTGCCAAGCGTAACTGAAACTGGTAACATCATAGGAAGTTGAAACTATCGACGTTATTTCGTTCATCATAATCGATTTGTTTCGGCAATCCTGTAAAGGTGTCATTCTTTATTTGAATAATGAAACACTCCTCACGTATTTGTCCATTACTCGCCTGACGATATTTGAGAATTTTTTCGCATTCTCAAGTGCAAATATACACACTAGTATTTTTTGTGATGTTTGCGCAGCATCTGCGACTGACAGTAGTATTTTTGAGTTTATAACATTCTGTGCTACATACAGTGCACCGACCAATACACAGACGTGAACCATTCATCATTCACACTGTTTATGGAACATCACAAAAATACTTACATAAATATTTGCGCTTCACAATTAATTCTCAAAACGCTTCATTTTAAACGTGAAAACTCCTTACGACCTACTCGTCGCTGGAACCAGGTGGCAATTTCGTAAGCCTGTACGATGCGCTCATCAACCATGCGCCATTGTCGGCGCCCACTGTAAACAGCGATAGGCGAAATATCCGTTTCAATAAGTACAGCCTCTCAAGAAACTTGACTGTGTAAAGTTTATGAACACTACTTGAAGGTACTGCCTTAGGTATTTGATGTACATGACAAAGGTATTATAATTATACTAGCTCCAAATGCGGCGTTGTCCGGATATTTATTGAATCTATACTCTCATAGTCCACTTCCCGTTTTCTCAAAAAAAACAAAAAAAAAAAACAAAAAACAAAAAAAAAAAAAACAAAAAAGTTAAAATCTTTGTAGAACTTATGGCACTTAACTACGGGGTCATCAGTCCCTAAGCTTACAAACTACTTATGAACTGGCTAAGACTAAGGAGGGCACAAATATCCAAAAATGTTCAAATGTTTGTTAAGCTTATGGGACTTAACTACGGGGTCATCAGTCCCTAAACTTACAAACTACTTATGAACTACTGACGAACTAGGACGGCACAAATATCCATGCCCGAGGGGGGGATTCGAACCCCCGACCGTAGTGGCCGTGCTGACCGTGACTGGAGCGCCTCAGTCACCTCGGCCAACAAATATCTATGCCCGAGGGGGGATTCGAGCCCCCGACCGTAGTGGCCGTGCAGACCGTGACTGAAGCGCCTCAATGTGGTGTCGCACAAGTCCAAAGTGCGCGCCACCTACTTTCGCCGCTCGCCGCCATGCACGCACGGCGCGGCATTCTTACGACGTCAGCCACGAGCGCCCTCTGCTGCAACTCAGCTCGTGGCCACCACTGAACGAGATCGTTCACTTGGGACTGATATAGGAACCAGTTAAGACCTTCGGAATCAGATAGGCACCAGTGAAGACTTGGCTATCGGACAGGCACTAGGCAGGCCTCTAGCTCAACTATGTATCAGCCTTCTGCAGTACTGAGCTATGTAAAAGTTAAGTATTGTATAAATACTGTGCAATATATATCTCGATCTAATTTACTCTAGTGTTTCTAGTGTTTCTAGTTTCTGCTGTCCCACTGGCTGCTCACCTCCGTACCTGCAATTGCGTGCTACCTTTATTCCTGTGTCGGTCTTCCTACTCGGCCACCGACACCTACGACAGAAACGGGACACAAAAGCGGCGAGGAGGCTGGGACACAAAAGTGGCGACGAGGATGGGATACAAAACTCAATCCCCTCGGCCACCGCGGCCGGCGTCTTTTTCTCCTCTCTCTCTCTCTCTCTCTCTCTTATTCCGTCTCTTTCTCTCCCTATCTCTGTTCGTTTCCACCTTTCCCGGTCTCGGCAAAGTTTCTGCAAGATTGCCTCTGTTATGTACCATACAAACAGTTATGTACCAAGTGACCTTCCTCTTGGTTTAAAGATCATGTTTACAAATAGTTATCAAGATGGGAGCAAAACTGTGCATTTTGTCGAAGTCCGCACGTTAAGTATACCCAATCGTCCACCGTATCAAATTTTATGCAAACAGTGACATTCCTCTTGTTTTTAAGGTAAAGTGTGCACAATTTCATAAATATCGAAACAAAACTACAGATTTGTATGCAATAGAAACACAGGGTCACATTGAAAAACGTACTTTATTGTTCTCAAATTTTCCAGTTTTATTTCATACAACCTTTGTTCTGAGAATAACGAAAACAGCAAAAAAGGATGTTGTAATCGGTCGGGCCGTTCTCAAGTTATGGCGCATCCAAGGTATTTAGGGATCAATTTTTATGTACCAAGGTACCCTCCGCCATGCACCGTATGAAACTTTAGGTAGACGGTGACGTTCCTTGTTTTCAAGGTCAAGCGTGCAAAATTTCGTGATGAATGGGATGATACTGTAGATTTCGTCAGTCTGTACGAAAAGTATCCTCCGTCATACACCTTAATTTTCTCCTATCGCAAAATACTTTCTTAGCTGACGTCTTCTACCTATAAACTACATACTGGCAAAATTCCACCATCATAGGTTGAGTAGTATTAGAGATTTCGCGTTTAGTCCGTTAGTGAGTGACCTTTCGCTTTTATATATAGATTTCTCCTGAATTATATGTCGTACAAAAACATTATTTACATGGTTCGTAGAGTGCAATTTTAGGAAACCGCCTGAGAAATGTGTTGTAAATAGAGTTGTTAGTAAAGACGTAGTGAATTATAATCTCATGCTTATTAGGGCGAATTTTCATGCATTTTATTGTGTTTAACGCCAAGGCACCTGAACTATATGTCGTAATACGATATTATTTTGAAGATGCATCCAATGGTGTAAATGTAAAATGTCTGCAAAATATGGCGTGAATAGAGATAGTGCGAAAGACGTAATAAATCAAAACGTCATGTGTGATGAGGCGATTTTTCATAAAGCTAATTGTTTATGTCTCCATATCTCGTGAACTGTGTGTCATACTGTGATAAAGTTTCGAACGTACGTTTAGTTGTATGATTGTATACTGTCTGTAATATTCCTCGCAAATACAATTAATAGTGTAACAGTAATAAATTGTAACGTCATGCCACGTGCCTTAACTTTTCCCTTTCATCATTTTGATGGGGGTGTCAGCAAGAAAAAGTTTCCTAAGAGTTTAAAATTATGTTTAAAGTTTGTTGCAAGTCGCTAAGTGCTTTCCTCCTGAAATAAAAATTCAAATGTTTGTACAACTTATGGGACTTTCATATGATGCTATCCACGCTGAGACCTAGTGAATGCTTGGTCGTAGCCGAGTTCTGACCTAGTAACTGCCTGAGTTCTGACTAGTAACTGACGGGTAACTGACAGGCCATCCAGACATATGTTGGCCCAGATACAGCCGCTTGTAGAGGGCGCGCATCTTCGGTTACTCCCTCCAGGATGCACGGCGCCTGCTTGCGATTGGCTTTCGGTCGATCGCTGCCTTTTCCGATTTGTTTACACTTAGAGCGGGCATGCGGAAGTACACAGCGCCGACCTCGTGCTCACCGGCGCGTTACGCGACACTACACAGTGGAATTGAATCAAAGTTATCTGCTTCCCGGCATCTGTATCATACTGTTCCAAAATCTGTTCTACTTGGTGGAACGACGGATCTGACATTTTTAGAATCTGTTCCCTAAGTCTACCGTAAGGAATATTATAGACAAGAGCATCACGTAACATGACATCTGAATACAAAGCTCCACAGAAACATTTAAATTTACACTTTCTAGAGAGACCTTGAAGATCTGTAATCCATTGCCTGTATGTTTGGTTCAGATTTTTCCTACAGTGAAGAACTGATGTCTTGCAAATGTTCAAATGTTTGTTAAGCTTAAGGGACTTAACTACGGGGTCAACAGTCCCTAAGCTTACAAACTACTTATGAACTAGCTAAGACTAAAGACGGCACAAATATCCATGCCCGAGGGGGGATTCGAACCCCTGGCCGTAGTGACCGTGCAGACCGTGACTGTAGCGCCTCAGTCACCTCGGCCACCGCGGCCGGCCTCCTGAAATAGTAGTCTCATAAAGTCACACTATGACTTGGCGCAAGATGGGGAAGTTTTCATTGCTTATGACGTCATGTCTCCTGTACTATCGGCCCTATCGCAAAATACTGTCTTAGGTGATGTATTCTAACTGTAAACTACATTCCTGCCAAATTTCGGCTTCATAGGTGAAGTAGTTTTCGAGATTTCGCGTTTAGTCAGTGAGTGAGTGAATGAGTGACCTTTCGCTTTTAAGTAGATAGAGATTGCAAAAGATGTGTTAGGTGTGATTTACTTTTTTCCAAAAAAAAAGTGTCTTAAAAGTGAGGTGCGTCTTATACGCCGGTGCATCTTATATGCCGGCATACACGGTATTTGTATACATACATTTGGAGCTGTATTTGACGTGATACACACTACATTACCGTCTGTTGTATGTTTATTGTTACACAACTGACATGTCGCGCATTTGTCTCTGAAGCTGTGTGCAGGAAATATGGGGCAAATAGGACGATCGTTTCAGAGCCGAAAGTGACAAATAGCCCCCCCCCCTCTTTGGCGGCCTGTGTATGTGGGCCGCGGTCCTGTGGGAAACCAATCCCTTTCCGGCCTTTCCGCGCTCATTGTTCGGGGAGAATTAATTACTGTTCTGGTGGAGAGCTTTGTCCCCAGCTTCCTGGAAGTTTCACTCTGTGATGGAAATTGCGGTGCCGGCAGAGGTCCAATCCCATTACCCACGTGCTCGTCGGCCTCGTTTATTCCGCGACCCACGTGGTGCACGCGTGGTGGGGGCGTGGCAGTGGCGCGACCGCTGTCCGCTACAGGGGCCACGGCGCTCACCACCAGGGCGGTTATCGCTGAAACAACCGGTTTTCGGTTATACCGGTTCTTTTCATCTCCAGTTTAACCGCACCGTAAGAACTGCTCAAGATAACCGGTTTTTTAAATAACCGGTTTTCGGTTTTTTATTGCTATTATTCCCAGTAGAGTTCGACCAAAACATAATTTGCTGTCGAAACAGAAACCGAATTTTCGGTTCTTCTAGTGTCAACCGAAACCGAAACTTACGAAATTTAGTTAAGATTTAGTAAATTTACGTTATACGACAAATCACTAGTCTTTCCATATTGTGCAAGATCCCCTCCCAATACTACGCCTTCTTGAGTATGTGTAGGCCTAGCCAGGAGGCCGTAGAAGATGATATACGAAGCACACAGATTTACTGGCCTAGTATTTCCATCCGGCAGTTGCGAATATTGAGCAGTCACAAAATTAAGTGCTGGGTTATTATTCCAAGCTTATAATAAATCACTTACATAATAGGTATATGAATCGAATTTATCTTCTTTCCAAGGAACATTTTGGATGCTTTCTCCTTAAATGACACAGCATGTTTGTAATATCTCCACCCGTTTTTAGCTTTTCAAAGCAAATGGAGCATCGACCTCACTGCTGCCGTACTTCGTGAAGTATTTCCACACTTATGCTGGTGCCATTTAAGACACAACCGATGTCTGGCGACGACTGCAAGGAACTGCTGCATGACCAGACGGAGGCAAAGTCTCCTACACTGCCGGTGCACGCGCGTCGTCTAATAGGCCACGCCACATGGCAACAGGTGCATCGACGCCTCAGTAGCTGCACCAGTTCTTAAGTTCTTATGCCACGCGTTTGTTGCGCGTTTCTCACTGCCGGGTTTCTTCTTAAATAAACACCGATCGCTTTTCTTAGTTTCTGCGATGACCTAATATTTCACACATCAGTAGAAATTTTAGTAATAGCCCTAAATAGTAGGGTCTACTAGTTTTCATTTTTTTTCATTATTTCCAAAAAACACATTTTGATCCACTACTAGAGGAAGTAGTCGTACCGGATTTTTTACCCGGTTCTTGGCAATAACTAAGAAAAACCGGTTACAACCGACACGAAATAAATACCGAAAAAACGGTTATTCAAAACTAAAATACCGGTATCGGTTTTAACCGGTCGGTTTTTCCCATCCCTACCAGGGCGACGTCTTCTCTAGCGTAATCCGGCGTTTTAAGACAAACAGAGGATACGTGAGGTGTAAATGTTTCTTAGAGTGCAAACAAAACACAGATCAACACATACTGTTTGAGAAGCGATAACAAATTTTCAAATGTTTGTAGAGCTTGTGGGACTTAACTACGGGGTCATCAGTCCCTAAACTTACAAACTACTTATCAACTACCTTATACTAAGGACGGCTCAAATATCCATGACCGAGGGTGGATTCGAAACCCCGACCGTAATGGCCGTGCAGAACGTGACTGGCGACCCGCACACCGCTCGGCCACCGCGACCGGCTAGCGATAACAACTGAATGAAACCAATCAGTTAACTGGGTGTATGCTGCTGGTAGAGACCGTGAGAGATCGCTAATCCAGTACGATCGCCGTTGTTGTTGGCCAGAAGCTAAAAACAGCAAATAATATTATTAGAAAACCGGCGTTAAGTTCTTGGAGGTGCAGATGCATTCACAAGGAAAACTACCCAAGTGTTACTTTCCGATTCTTATGAAATTTGGAAAATTCGCGATAATTTAGAGAATTGTGAAGTGATTTTGATAAATCAGCCTAGGCATATTGGAGGGGAGTGACAATTAGGGTGCCAACTAACCCTAAAGTGACCAATTTTTTGTGCTATTAATTGTTTTGATGTATGGAAGGTGTGAAACAGTCCTTCCAAAATTGGAGCTAAAATCGAAATTCGCGATAACTTACAGATTATGAAACGATTGTAATTATGTTTGGTACGAAAGTATCTTTTGATAAAAGACGAACATCGGCCTGGGTATATTGCAGGGGGAGTGAGAATTAGGGGGGGGGGGCAACTACCCCTAAAGTTATCAATTTTTGTGCTATGTTTTTTTTTTAATTTAATCGAAGTAGAATCTATGAAAACTTCAAAAGGAAGGCGAATTATATATATATATATATATATTCCGGGGTTAACAACCCTTGTATTGCCGCGCTCTTTTGATACTGCCCATGAAACACCCTGTGAATCTATATCTTGAACCGTTTCATCTCTTCAATATAGTGATACTTAAAGTCGCTGAATCCTAATCTGAAATCAGATTCTCAAAATTCAATATGGTTGATCCAGGCATAGCGGGCGAAAACTCGAAAAATGCTTGAATACACAGAAAACTCGACATGAGACTTTCAAAATACTGTAAAATGAACGTTTGAAATAATAGTGAATACAAATAATAGTGAATACAAACAATGAATCGTGTCCTGACACACGAAAAGACGATTGTGAGTGGCAAGGTGACTCACCCTGATGAGGCAGCGGGAAGAGGTGAACATCCGACCATGAGACCTCCACGCACTACGCCACGGGCAACGCTAACGCCGGCGGTTAAAGCCAATACATATTTGTAACATGTTTTATTCACTTGTATTCACTATTACTTCAAACGTTGATTGTGCCGTATTTTGAAAGTCGCATCTCGAGTTTCTGTCTATTCAAGCATTTTTTCGAATTTTCGTCCGCTGTGCTGATTCAACCATATTGAGTTTTGTGAATAGGATTTCAGATTAGGATCCAGCGTCTTTAAAAACCAATATATTGAAGAGATGAGACAGTTCAAAAATATATATTCACAATGTGTTACATGGGCACTATAAAACGACCACGGCAATATAATTATTGTTTACACCCCCCTCCCCCCAATATTGATATATAAAACAAACCATAAACACTTATTATTTAATTCGCCTTCCTTTTAACGTTTTCATAGATTCTACTTCGATTAAATTAAAAAAATAGCACAAAAATTGGTAACTTTAGGGGTAGTAGCCCCCCCCCCCTAATTCTCACTCCCCCTGCAATATACCCAGGCCGCTGTTCGTCTTTTATCAAAATATACTTTCATACCAAACATAATTACAATCGTTTCATAATCTGTAAGTTATCCAGAATTTCAATTTTAGCTCCAATTTTGGAAGGACCGTTTCACCCTTTCAATACATTTTTCCGCCGCCAAAAATTTTAAAAAATACGTGTCCCATAGTTTTTCATGTATTGTAACGTATCCAAATTTTATAAAAATCGAAAAGTGACACTTGGGAAGGTTTCCTTGTGAGAACGGCAGCAACATCTACACCACTGCAGAATACTGTACTTTGGTCTGGAAGAGAAGTCACCACACCATCAAGGTAGACGTGCAGCTCCACGACACCATGCGGATGATCACCGTGCTCTCCTCAAGGCGTTTGATACAGTTCCCCACAGCCTTTTAATGAACAAAGTAAGAGCATATGGTCTATCAGACCAGTTGTGTGATTGTATTGAGGAGTTCCTAGATAACAGAATGCAGCATGTCATTCTCAATGGAGAGAAGTCTTCCGAAGTAAGAGTGATGTCAGGTGTGCCACAGTCCAGTGTTGTGGGTCAATTATATATATATGACCTTGCGGATAACATCGGAAATTTACTGAGGCTTTTTGCGGATGATGCTGTAGTATAAAGAGAGGTTTTAACAATGGGAAATTGTATTGAAATGCAAGAGGATCTGCATCGAATTGACGCACGGTGCAGGGAATGGCTATTGAATCTCAATGTAGACAAATGTAATATGCTGCGAATACATAGAAAGAAAGATTCTGTATCATTTAGCTACGCTATAGCAGGTAAGCAACTGGAAGCAGTTAATTACATAAATTATCTGGGAGTAGGCATTAGAAGTCATTTAAAATGGAGCGACCATATAAAATCAATCGTCGGTAAAGAGATGCCAGACTTAGATTAATTGTAAGAACCCTAAGCAAATGCAGTCCGAAAACAAAGGAAGTAGGTTACCGTACACTTGTTCGCCCACCGGTGTGGGATCCGTATCAGGTGGGGTTGATAGAGGAAGTAGAAAAGTTCCAACGGAGAGCAGCGCGCTTTGTTACACGATCATTTGGTAATCGAGAAAGCGTTACGGAGATGATCGATAAACTCCAATGGGAAACTCTGCAGGAGAGACGCTCTGTCGCTCGGTACGGGCTTTAGCCGAAGTTTCGAGAACATGCCTTTACCGAGGAGTCTTCATAAAATGTTCAAATGTTTGTAAATCTATCGGACCAAACTGCGTGGTCATCAGTCCATAGCTTACAAACTATTTAAACCTAGGTAAACTAACCTAAGGACAAACACACACATCCATGTCCCAGGGAGGACTCGAACCTCCACGGCGAGCAACCGCGCGCTCAGCAGCGAGACGCTTTAGACAGCTCGGCTACTCCACCACGGCACCGAGGAGTCTAGCAGTATATTGCTCCTTCCTATGTATATCTCACGAAGAGATCATGAAGATAAAATCAGAGAGATTAGAGCCCACACAAAGGCATACCGACACTCTTTCTTTCCGCGAACAATACGTGACTGAAATAGGAAGGTAGAACCGATAGTGGTACTCAAATTACCCTCCACCACACGCCATCTGATGGCTTGCGGAGTATGGATGCAGATGAATGAAAACAATCAGTTAACTGGATGTATGCTGCTGCTGGCAGAGACCGTGAGAGATCGCTAATCCAGTACGATCGCCGTTGTAGTTGTTGGACAGAAACTAGAAACACCAAGTAATATTATTAGAAAACTGGAGTTAAGTTCTTGGGGCTCAGATGCAGCCACAGTGACAAGGAAAACTACCCAAGTGTCACCCTCCAATTTTTATGAAATTTGGATATGTTATAATACATGAAAAACTATGGGACACGTTTTTTTTCTTTTTTAGCGGCGGTAAAACATTTAAGGGGTGAACCTCTCTCCAAAATTTTGGCTCGAATAGAAAATTCGCGATAACTTAGAGATTAGTGAAGCGATTGTAATTATTTTTGGTATGAAACTATCTTTTGATAAGAGACGTACATCAGTATATGTATATTTGAGGGGAATGACAATTGTGGGGCCAACTTTTCAGCTATCGGCCATGGCCTTCTTCAGAAAATAGAATACTCACGCACACGCACACAACACAGTCAAACAACCATCACCTCCAGGTGCCGCACTTCGAAGTGCGATATATAAAACAAACAAAAAACACTTATTTTTAATTCTCCTTCCTTTTAAAGTTTTCATAGATTCTACTTCGATTTAAAAAAAAAAGCACAAAAAATTGGTCACTTTAGGGGCAGTTGTGCCCCTAATCGTCACTCCCCTTGTAATATACTTAGGCAGATGTTCGTCTATTATCAAAAAATACTTTCATACCAAACAACATTACAATCGCTTCACTAATCTGTAAGTTATCGCGAATGTACATTTTAGCTACAATTTTGGAGGGACCGTTTCACCCCTTCAATACGTTTTTTCGCCGCCGAAAAAAAATAACAATAATGAATAAAAAATACGTGTTCCATAGTTTTTCATGTATTATAACGTATCCAAATTTCATAAAAATCGGAGAGTGACACTTGGGTAGGTTTCCTTGTGAGAACAGCAGCAACATCGATAGTCCACACCACTGCAGAATACTGTACTTTGGTCTGGAAGAGAAGTCACCACACCATCAAGGTAGACGTGCAGCT